>CM051518.1:2535000-5035000 GCA_028015205.1 Mytilisepta virgata | reverse complement strand
TACTTTTGTAAAGTATGATTAGTAGAACATGTTCATAAAAAAAGCTAAAAATGAAATGAAAATTATAACAGTAGTCACTCTCTTATAAGACCACCCTATATGCATCATAAAAGTGGTCTTATAATGGAGATGGTCGTGCCTAAAAAGTATGTCATTACAAAGGCATTTGTCGAGTCAGTCGCCCAGGTCTTGCATTACAATCAGCTGTATAAAGAACATATAAACACAGATTGGAATGTTCATATTTTATTAATTTAATAAATAATAAAATATTGCATTCATTTGTTTGTATAGATTCATCAAAGGTATTTGTATATTGTGGCCTTCGTTTGGGAGACTTTTGTAACCCACAGGTTCAAGTCCTCAATTTTTATTATTGTTTATGTTGTGTGTTTAAAAACAAAATTATGCAGTTGATAATGTATATGGCATATTCAACAGAGTAAAACGGAAAAAATTGCAACAAAAGCTAGAATCCTAGTCAATAACAATCAGTGTCAACGTCACTGCCTCGAGCTTCGTTTGAACTCTATTGGTAGGCTAGTTATAACTGATGATCACAACTACTAACGACCACTCAGTTCTAAGGTATGTTTACATGAACATCTAACAAAGCTCATGATATATGGTCAGTACATAAAATTTCATGAAATTCAATCAATCTTAAGGGTATATAGACCAAAATTGACCACAAAATGCTTAAAAATATTACCTGTGTTGTATACAACTTAATGGCAATGATCCTGGTAATTATTGGCAAACTTCGGAAACATGATGTACCGAACTTATTAGACATACAAACAACAAAGTGTGATAAATTTGAGATATATCTACATAATTCCATCTTTCAACTTTTAGTTTTGGTTAAAAAGAAATGTCAGGGTGTGTGGGAATTTACACCCACCTTTTGTTTAAAAAAATGTCTGTGTGGGACTTTACACTCACCTTTTGGTTAAAAGAAATGTCAGGGTATGTGGGATTTAACACCCACCTTTTGGTTAGAAAAATGTCAGTGTGGAACTTTAAATCCACCTTTTGGTTAAAAAGAAATGTCAGGGTGAGTACGACTTAACACCCACCTATGACTAATATTTTATGATACATAATGCATAAAACCTAATAAGTTACACATACGATCTATAAACTTTAGTGGCTTCTCTCAGACTTCTCTGAGCACTGTTTTCATATGGAAATTCTGCTGTGGAGTAGGCCTTTCTAGGTGACTGGCTCTGATGTGTGGTATACGATTTTGACTAAAAATAAATTTAAATAAAATAAGTCTTGTAAACTAATTGTATAAATAAGTACATATACTTTTTTGTGGTTTGTCATGTAATAACCAAAAAGAATTGTATGCTTCAATAAAGGCTTATATTTGGTGTTTTACCAGCAAATGTGAAAAACATGTTATATAAAGAATCTACAGTAATTCATCTTGAAGTTTCTTGAAATTGTTACATTTGAAATAAAAATTAGATGTACCGGGTATGCAGCATAAAAGATTTTGACACGTCAGATTTTTGTTTATTATTTCATTTTAACTTCAATGGAACGGAATTCAAGCTTCAGGATATATTTCCTGTTCAATATATGGGAGAACACAACATAAACATGGCTCTCATAGCAGATTATGGCTTCTGATTATCTTAATTTTAAATATTCTTCTGAAACTACATTTGTACATGGTGAAATTCCTCTCATGTCCCTTTTAATTTCCTGTGTTTACTTTTGGCTGTGGGAACCTGATAAAGTTGGTTCCTAATATGCTGGGTTTCCTTTAGTGATTACTTTCATAACATTGTAAAAAAAAAATTTGTAGTTTTGCATGTATACCCTTCATTCAGAATAAGGCACTTAATTTTAAAGAAATCTCAAAAAATTTTTATTTTTGTCAACGATATTTATAAGCACAATTTTTATTTATAAAATACCAACTGAAAGGCAGTAACTCTGACAAAAGTAATGTTTAATATCAGTTATTCCAACTATACCATATATGAAGGCAATCTATTACAAATTAAGCAGAAACGACAAATAAAGTATACCTCACACATAAATATAAAACCCCAGGAACCTGCCCTTTCTATTTTTTCTCTAGACCCCAAAAAATGGACATTACGTCTGTGGTTGTAGAAGGGCAAAAAGATCTAGTAATTACTTGATTCACTTTATAGATGGCTATGGGTAAAAACTAGAGGCTCAGAAAGCTTAGCCTGTATCGCTCACCTGGCATTAAAAAGCCCTTTAACTTATGTTAGCTGACTGAATAATCTTTTATATCAGCACACAGACGCTTCTTGTTTGCCCCTCGGGGATGGGAGTTACTCCGTTAAAAAGTGGGTATATATATGCCAATTGTGGTGGTCAAACTGGAACCTGTTCATGACACTAAAATTTGGAAAATCATACCCTGTCAGTAACATTCAATGTTCAAAGGTAACCCTGTTAATGACTTGACATGACAACTGCATGGTCAATCTCATCACTGATAATGATATACATTGTAATTAGCCTTACATTTCAGTGTCAAAACAGAGAGTGAATTTTAGTGTGTAGCAGACCCTGTGCATGACAGGTGATTTATACGTTCCACAATGATAAAATTATGAAAAAGTAATCCTGTTATTGACAAGGGTAAAAATAGCAACCCTGATCATGACACGACGTGTGAAAAATGGACCCTGTTTTGCAACACATACATACTACCATTTCTAATGGAAGTAACCCCCTGGGGTTTGCAATAGCAGTTTCAAAGGAGAACATTTTTTGAATTAGCCAATCAGAAACATGAAATGCCCATGGCAGCCAAATTTGTTGTTTGATTGGTACAAATTGAGGAATCTATGTGAAGTACCTCCCATATATGGATTTTTAAAGCTTGGTTCCATTTAACCAAATGGTTTCAGAGGTGATTTCATTAAATCAGACAATCAGAAACAAGATATGCTCATGGCAGTTGTGTTTGTTATTCAATCAAGAAGAAATGAGCAAACTTTATAAAGGACCTGATATTTACATAGATGCTACCTGTAAAGATGCATATGGATAAGTTACAATGAAGGTAAAAATGGCAAAGTTTACGACTGCTGTAAAGCTGAAAGACAACTTATTGACTTAAACATATACATTTACTGGTGAGGCTTTCAACAAGTTTGCTCAATTGTGAAATGCAGAAAAGGTTGATCCAGCTTTTTTGCATGTTGATTGTACTGAATTTAGTAACTATGTTTACTGTCTTCACAACGAGGAAATTTATCAAAAATCTTCAACGGTTTTTTCTGTCAAGTTAGGTTCAATTTGATCAGCCATGTATTTAGTCCCATTGACACAACATAAGAAAACTTCATTAGAACTTTCCACAGATGCTTCCTTTCAAGTAAGGTTCCATTTGGCCAAGCAGTTTCAGAGAATTTTTTTAGAAATCAGCCATTCAGAAACAAGAATTGCCGATGGCAGACATGTCAGTTGTCCGATTAAGTCAAAATAAACAAAGCTTATAAAGGACCTTCCATATATGCTTCCTGTAAAGTTTGGTTTCTTTCGGCAATGAAGTTTCAGAGAAGATTTTTAAAAATTAGCCAATCAGAAACAAAAATTGCCCATGGCAGCCATGTTTGCTATCTGATTGTGACAAAATGAGAAACTTTCATAAGGGACCTTCCATAGATGCTACCTGTCAAGTTTAGTTTTATTTAGCCAACCAATTTGAGAGTAAAAATCAGCCACAGAAACAAGACTTGACCATGGTGGCCATGTTTGTTGCCTGATCAGGACAAAATAAGAAAATTTGTGAAGGACCTTCCATAGATCTTTCCTGTAAAGTTTGATTCCATTTGGCCAAGCGGAGGCCATGTTTGTTGCACGATCGGGATGAAATGAGGAAATTTTATAAAGGACCTTATATAGATGCTTTCTGTCAAGTTTGGTTCCATTTGGCCCAGCAGTTTCAGAGAAGATTTATTTAAAATCAGCCAATGAGAAAAAAGAATTGCCCATGGTAGACATGTTTGTTGCTCGATCAGGATGAAATGAGGAAAATTTATAAAGGACCTTACATAGATGTTTCCTGTCAAGTTTGATTCCATTTGTCCCAGTGGTTTCATAGGAGAAGATTAAAATATGAAAAGTTGACAGACGGACGACAAGTGACAACAAAATCTCACATGGCCTTTGAGCTAAAAACTATATGATTTACTATACCAATCAAAATGTTTACAATTTTTATTATAAATTTATGAAATAGTGCTCAATGAATTAATTAACATGCATGAATCAAAATCATTATACTGAGCAACTACACAAACAAGAGGCTCACCAGAGCCTGTATCGCTCACCTGGAGTCTGGTTTTCATTGGACAATTAATCAATTATTTGACCAAGTTTGTTGCAATTGGTTCAATTGTTCAGGGAAAATTTGTTGAAGATTTATTTTTCATAAGGTTTAATGTTAAAATATGTTCCCTGATGGTGGTAGTCCTGGCAGGATGTTGACAAAATTGACCAGGAATAAGGGTGAACCTTAAATAAATGTAACAGAACCCGACCTCAAATTACACAAACCAATAACTCCTAAATAGAATTTGGGATTCCCTTCAAAATTGCAGCGTAGGTAGATCTCAACATGGCAAACATTTTTCAATTTATATTTCACTTCTATCTCAAATAGTTTTGGAGATAAATGCAAAAATGTTAAAATTTTGAAATTTGACAAAAAAAGGGCAATAACTCCTAAATGGGTTTTGGGATTTCCTTTAAAATTTCATGGTATGTAGATCTCAACATGGCAAACATTTTTCAAATTTACATTTCACTTCTATCTCAAATAGTTTTGGAGATAAATGACGAAAAATGTTAAATTATGAAAATTTGATGAAAAAGGGCAATAACTCTTAAATGGGTTTTAGGATTTCCTTCAAAATTTCAGGATAAGTAGATCTTGTCATGCTGATCAATTTTATCCCATGTCAGATTTTTGATATCTGTAACGGTTTTTAAGTTATAAGCCAAAAACAACACATGCACTCCTATATTCTATTTTTAGCTACGACAGCCATGTTTTATGTCAGATCAAAATAAAATAAATTGAAGATTGTTTGTAGAGGAAATGTCATAGATCATTCCTATTAAGTTTCAAACCAATCGGCCAAGCGGTTTCAGAGGAGAAGATTTTTTAATAAAAAAATTTTGAAAATTTGACGAAAAAAGGGCAACAACTCCTAAATGGGTTTTGGAATTTCCTTCAAAATTTCAGGGTAGGTAGATCTTGTCATGCTGATCAATTTTACCCCATGTCAGATTTTCGATATCTGTAACGGTTTTTGAGTTATTAGCAAAAAACAGCAATTTACCCCTATGTTCTATTTTTAGTAACAGCGGCCATGTTTTTCGACGAATCAAAAATCCCCACATCAGTTCTATGCAGGGTACCCCAAGGAACATTCATACCAAGTTTGGTTCTAATTAGTCAAGTAGTTTCAGAGAAGAAGATTTTTGAAATAATAACATAAAAAAAAGCCAAAAATGGCAAAAAAGGGCAATAACTCTAACATCAGTCGACAGATTTTCACGAAAATCAGCATACAGGTAGCTCTCATCATGCTGAACACTTTCAACCTGCCAGAATTTGCCATAATATAATGATTTTTGAGATATTTGCGAAAAACTGTTGTCTGACCCCTATGTTCTATTTTTAGTAACAGCGGCCATGTTTTTCAACGGATCAAAAATCCCCACATCAGTTCTATGCAGGATACCCCAAAGAACATTCATATCAAGTATGGTTCCAATTGGTCAGGTAGTTTCAGAGGAGAAGAGTTTTGAAAAATTGTTAACGACGACGATGGACGACGACGGACGACGACAGACGACGACAGACGACGACGGACGACGACGGACGCCAAGTGATGGCAATAGCTCACATGGCCTTCGGCCAGGTGAGCTAAAAATGAAAAGTTGTACACTCAAGATTAGCTTATTAGATGTAAATAAAGTCTACAATGGGACGACTTCAAAGTTTGTTCATATACAGCACTCAGCAACCACCTAAGTAGAAATCAGTGACTGCCAGCAGTACAAAGAGCACATATATTACAATCTAATAGTAATTGATGAATTGATAAACTATATACTTTGGAGATGAAGACAACCTGTATTTATAATTTACTACTAGTATTTAATGAAATCTAAAATGTTTAGACAAAAAAAAAACTCCGCTAATGGACAGATTGATTAAAAGTTGCCTAAAGTCTGTAAACAATTCAGGACATGAATTAGTATAACAATTATAATGTATCAAATTATCCACAAATGAAAGAGGAATAGGAAACAAAAAGGCAACAACTTGAAAAGTAAAGCATGTAAAACAGTTAAACCTTACAAAGGGCAGTCTACGGACCAGGGAAAAGTGTCCTTAATCAGCATTTGCTGTTTATAAACTATGTTTATGACAATGACATTTTTACAAAGCTGCCTTTGACACTGATTGACTGTTATATAGAGAATAATATATGATAAAGCGTATAAAACATGACAAAATCCATATCACATGCCATATCATCCCGAGAAACCAATATCAGAACGAGGGCCCTTAGGCCCGAGGGATGATATTGGTCGAGGGTGATAATAATAAATAAAACTTCTCTGAAATAAACTACTTTTTTACATTTCATCATTTTTTCAAACTTAAAATACAATGAATTTAAATAATGAAACCAAAAAAACAATCAGAGATCAATTTCTAAAACTTATAAATAGAGGGAATTCCATACCTATGACGTAATATATTTAGGAAAAAACCACTGGAATTTTACACAAAACTGTTGTTTGCATTCTTACCTAGGTACGGGAAATCTAAAAATCGAGTATTTACAGAGGAAATAGGTACTTATACTCGTTACAAAGTGAAGAACTGGAAAAATCTTCAACTATGTTTAAAATTCATCATTTTTCACCTCTTTCCCCTGCACTCCACTCGGGGAAAGACATGAATTTTAAAAACTCACTGAAGACTTTCCAGTCACTTTGAACAATCTGCCATCTTTGGACAATATCAAGCTGCAGCAGCTGAGAACCATCAAAACCTAACATATAACTGCTCAAGGTATTTTCTATTCAATGAACATATTAATATTTACTATTGTAACCATTTTCCACATACTTATACAGCATCATATATGAAAAGCAATGGAGCAGTTTATGGTAGAACACATAATTAGCACAAAAAGCATTCTGTGTACCTTACGAGCAGAATAAAGAGTAACAGTAACTGGAGTCTCAGAATTACGGTATGCCTAGGATATAGGAAAATATATATCAAACAGACATAACATGGTATTCTGTAATTTTTACCAGTATATGGAATATTCAACAAAGTGGACAGCATGAAGATAAAGAAATTATTCTTAAATTTATTTATGTGATCTAGAATCTTTTTCTCTAATGACAATGTAAAACTCAGAGAGGTCTTCCCAACGTTTTTTGTTGTATAACTTAAATTATTTAAAAAAAAAATGCATATG
The DNA here is from genome assembly GCA_028015205.1 of Mytilisepta virgata. NCBI lineage: Eukaryota > Metazoa > Mollusca > Bivalvia > Mytilida > Mytilidae > Mytilisepta > Mytilisepta virgata. The sequence continues at coordinate 5,027,483 of CM051518.1, read as the reverse complement.
ACACTCAAATACTGTGAATGCCTCCCAAACCATTCTAAATAAATGTAAAAATGCACATAACACTCATATATTGTAAGTATTCCTGTGAGTATATTGTGAGTAATTCTGAACTTGTGCTGATGTGTGCAAAAAAAAAAAACACCTTGTAATACTAGATGCCAGCATAAATTCAGCTGGATACACTGAATTTTTTTCAACGGACATCTGGTGCAAATTACATCAAGTATTTGTCCCTACACCTAATTACCTTCATGGAAGGAAAAAACATTTCTGTCTGATACAAGACATTCACTCGAGCCTGTAAATATATTCAGTTTTGAGAGGAATTATTAAATCCAGCAAATAATATAATTTTTTGTGGTCGTATTACGGTATGAGCCTGTCAGCATCGTCATCAGCCTCGGCGTCCGTAGACAGTTAGGTTTCTGCTGATTTACTTTTGTTCTATTGAATGTATCCTTAAAATATTTTACCAAAGTGGTCCCCAATACCTGAAATACAGGTTGGGATTGATTTTGGGAAATATGGCCCCTCCTGTTTTTTTTCTGGGGGTCATTAAGGGTTTTTTGATAATTTTGGTGAAACTTTTTTAATTTTCATCCGATTTTTATGATATTTGGTTTATAATGTTGCTTGATAAAAATGGAAAAACTTGCCCAAGATCCGTTTTTCACTATCTCTTACCGTTTTAGAGATATAAGGGGCCAAAAAAGGGACACACCTTAATTTTCAAGACTTTTTTATTTCTTATCTGATTTTAATGATTTGTTTTAAAGATTCTCCATATAAAGAAATACAATAAAAGTTACTCAAGGAATTTTTATTTTTTTTTTTGTTGTTGCATTGATAAAAGGGATTAAAGGTGCAAAAATTAGCCATTTTGCAGGACGCTTAAAAGTTTTATTTTTCATCCAATTTTAACGGGTATTTTTTCTTTTGAGTCATTTTAATGAGTGTTTCAAGGGTTATTCCCACAGATTTCTTCTACCTTTTACAGTTTTTGAGACAGAAGGTGTTAAAAGGGCCAAAAAAGCAATGTGCCTTGATATGTAAATTTTTTTATTTTTCAATTTTTCATCCAATTTTAATGGGGATTTTTTTCTTTTAATTTACCTTGGTGAATGCTTTCATTAGTTTGTCAACAATTTTTTTATATCTTTTGTTGTCTTTGAGATACAATGGGTCAAAATAAGCAATTTTGGAGGAAACATAAATTTATTTTTCATCCAATTTCAATGGAGATTTTTTTATTTTAATTCATTTTGATGAGTACTTTCAGTAGTATGTCAACAAAATTTTGCTATTGTTTAAATTCTTTAGATACAGAGGATTAAATGTGCCAAAAAAAAACATGTTGCAGTCGTATCATGCTGCGCTTAGTGAAGCCCTTTATATTTCTTTTGTAAATAACTTGATTTCCAAGTTCAATATTCTTCGTAGCATAAAGTTTTCTTTTTAAATTTAATCATGCCAATGAGGAGCCAGAGTGAGTTATCTTTTCCTAACCAATGTAGGTAAGGGAGATAATTAAATTATCTCCCTTTTTCCTGAGGCTAAAAGGGAGACAAATTTATTATCTCCCTTACCTACATTGGTTAGGAAAAGATAACTAACCCTGGTTCCTCATTTTTGTTCACTGGAATTATACCTTCCAGTCACATAGGTGATAAAAAAATAACAGCTACTATTGTTAGTAAATTTGGTTTAAACTGGCTCAGTGTCTTCTTACAAGGGAAGTATTTGGAATCTGTTCAGCTGAAGAGGTCCATTTATTGGTGTGGTGGGCTACTGGATATAAATCTAAAACACCACACCAGGACCATTTACGTAAGATTTGCTCCCAACTGACTCAGTGGTATCAGACAAAAAGACCTTTAAGCAAATTTTTTATACTGTAAATTGGGATATTTTGGTTGATTTTGACACCTGTTGGAAATGAGCCATATTTAAACCACAAAAATCATCTGATGAAAGATCATATCTGCAAAGTTGGGTTCATTCAAACTTACTATGTGGTTTGAACGAGGAAAATTAATGTATCCATAGGGACCAATTGTTGTGGCAGTCAACTTGGTTGGCAGGAGAGATAGTATCCAACTATATTTCTACCAACTTTTATTTCGGTTTGATCCATGGTTTTAGACAAAATGATCTCCAACCAAAGATGTCATATGGCCCAATGTTTAACTAAGTTCCACTGTGGTTGCCATCTTGGTTTGCAAAAGGGGTTATATTCTAGTAAGGACCTTTGCTGCCAGTTTGGTTCAATCTGGTTAAATGGTTTGAGAGAAGCAGATAATGGTCAATAATTTAATAACATTTTAGTCAAGCAGTCATCAAGATATGTGTATTATGTTCAAATTTATTTTTATACTTGTGAAAGTATGGACTAACAAATTCGGAACTTTTCCACTAACTATACCTAACAGTATCTAATAGGTCTGATCATTATATATATTTTGTCATAAAAAGTTTATCATTTTCCCATCTATATAAAGATGTTTACATATTCTATATCTGTATATAAAATTACCTTAAGTCTTATTTCCTTTGCCATATGTTCCAAGTCTTTAGACATCTCTTTTTTATTCTGTTTGTTTGGCGTTAAAGTCAATGTCTATCAATAAAACAAATAGTGATTAAAAAGTTATTAAGTATAAATGTCTTTGACAATTTCAATTAAAATCAGTTTTTACTAAATTTTATGCTTCTTATTAACTGTAGTATGGCATAAAAACACTTTTATTGAATAACAAAACACATTTGAGAACAGGAACTAATTATTTGTTAAAATAAAAGAACAAATCACTGCACTTTTTTCAAATTCTAACCTGAATGATACATTTTTAACAAAATAAATTGAATCAAAATTCAAATTAATAGTTTTTAACAGTGATGAACATTAGAGTTATTTCCCAATGCTGTGAATAGATATCATTTTAGTTCCATATTACCTTCCAGTTGATAAACTCATAACTATGAGGATCGTGAGGGGCAGGTAACCCAATCTTTATCTTTCTTACATCATGGAAAACTGTAACATAAAAGCTAAGCTATAACGGATAGTAAAATTGTGAAATCTACACTTATTGTCATTTATCTGTTTGCTTTATCAACTGATATAAAAATGAGGTTCGTTCCAATTTTACTGACTTAACTCATGATACATATACTTCCCATTATCTATTATTACACAATGTGGGTTAATTTTTTAATATCTTGTATATACATGTACATTTATTGTTTCTGCCACGTCCAGTAAAATTTAGGGTGTATATCTTGACACAGTGTATTTTATATGTACATTAATTGTTTCTGCCACGTCCAGTAACATTTAGGGTGTATATCTTGACACAGTGTATTGTTTCTGCCACGTCCAGTAACATTTAGGGTGTATTTCTTGACCTAGTTTATTTTATATGTACATTAATTGTTTCTGCCGCAACCAGTAACATTTAGGGTGTATATCTTGACACAGTGTATTTTACATGTACATTAATTGTTTCTGCCACGTCTAGTAACATTTAGGGTGTATATCTTGACACAGTGTATTGTTTCTGCCACGTCCAGTAACATTTAGGGTGTATATCTTGACAGTGTATTGTTTCTGCCACGTCCAGTAACATTTAGGGTGTATATCTTGACACAGTGTATTTTATATGCACATTAATTGTTTCTGCCACGTCCAGTAACATTTAGGGTGTATATCTTGACACAGTGTATTTTATATGCACATTTATTGTTTCTGTCACGTCCAGTAACATTTAGGGTGTATATCTTGACACAGTGTATTTAATATGCACATTTATTGTTTCTGCCACGTCCAGTAACATTTAGGGTGTATATCTTGACACAGTGTATTTTATATGCACATTTATTGTTTCTGTCACGTCCAGTAACATTTAGGGTGTATATCTTGACACAGTGTATTTTATATGCACATTTATTGTTTCTGCCACGTCCAGTAACATTTAGGGTGTATATCTTGACACAGTGTATTTTATATGCACATTAATTGTTTCTGTCACGTCCAGTAACATTTAGGGTGTATATCTTGACACAGTGTATTCTATATGCACATTTATTGTTTCTGCCACGTCCAGTAACATTTAGGGTGTATATCTTGACACAGTGTATTTTATATGCACATTAATTGTTTCTGCCACGTCCAGTAACATTTAGGGTGTATATCTTGACACAGTGTATTTTATATGCACATAAATTGTTTCTGCCACGTCCAGTAACATTTAGGGTGTATATCTTGACACAGTGTATTTTATATGCACATAAATTGTTTCTGCCACGTCCAGTAACATTTAGGGTGTATATCTTGACACAGTGTATTTTATATGCACATTAATTGTTTCTGCCACGTCCAGTAACATTTAGGGTGTATATCTTGACACAGTGTATTTTATATGCACATTAATTGTTTCTGACACGTCCAGTAACATTTAGGGTGTATATCTTGACACAGTGTATTTTATATGCACATTAATTGTTTCTGTCACGTCCAGTAACATTTAGGGTGTATATCTTGACACAGTGTATTTCATATGCACATTAATTGTTTCTGCCACGTCCAGTAACATTTAGGGTGTATATCTTGACACAGTGTATTTTATATGCACATTTATTGTTTCTGCCACGTCCAGTAACATTTAGGGTGTATATCTTGACACAGTGTATTTTATATGCACATTAATTGTTTTTTGCCACGTCTAGTCACATTTCGGGTGTATATCTTGACACAATGTATTTTATATGCACATTTACATTGTATTGTTTCTGCCACGTCCAGTAACATTTAGGGTGTATATCTTGACACAATGTATTTTATATGCACATTTACATTGTATTGTTTCTGCCACGTCCAGTAACATTTAGGGTGTATATCTTGACACAGTGTATTTTATATGCACATTTATTGTTTCTGCCACGTCCAGTAACATTTAGGGTGTATATCTTGACACAGTGTATTTTATATGCACATTAATTGTTTTTTGCCACGTCCAGTCACATTTCGGGTGTATATCTTGACACAATGTATTTTATATGCACATTTACATTGTATTGTTTCTGCCACGTCCAGTAACATTTAGGGTGTATATCTTGACACAATGTATTTTATATGCACACATTTACATTGTATTGTTTCTGCCACATCCAGTAACATTTAGGGTGTATATCTTGACACAGTGTATTTTATATGCACATTTATTGTTTCTGTCAGGTCCAGTAACATTTAGGGTGTATATCTTGACACAGTGTATTTTATATGCACATTTATTGTTTCTGCCACGTCCAGTAACATTTAGGGTGTATATCTTGACACAGTTTATTTTATATGCACATTAATTGTATCTGCCACGTCCAGTAACATTTAGGGTGTATATCTTGACACAATGTATTTTATAAAGGAGAAAATAAAAAAAAATGCAATGCAATGGACAGACAAATGAACAACCACAAGCACAACAAACACAGAAAACCAAAAATCAATGAACAACTCCAAATCCCATAAATCCCAAGTGCTCCGGAAGGGTAGCAGTTCCTGCTCGTATACGGCACCCGTCGTGAGGTTCAACAAAGTCAATCCGATGGAAGTCACATGAAATGTTACAACAGTGGGAACAGGTCCAACACCATCTTAGATATTGGAACACTGTAACGGTCATTCAATTCGTGATGACGATCGTAAAATTTCCTAAGTGATGACATCAACTTATCCCTGATAAAACCCTGGTTAAGAAGCTTTTGTGACAGTAGTAATCCTCTTTGTCGAAAGTCCGGGTAACTCACGCATGCCCTTGAAAATCGAATAAGCTGAGAAACGTAGACACCATATGCATGCAATGCTGGTATATTGCTAGTCGAGAAGGGAAAGTAACATTTAGGGTGTATATCAGTTCTTTTTATTATGTGACTGAGCTGGAATACCAAGACAACTAACCCATGTCAATGAGTTGAACATTCCTTGTCAAAGGCTGGGATTTAACTCTCAACCTTTTTAAAACAGGCTAGTGGTCATTGGTAGTTTTGATATGTGGCCATCAAGGTCTCATATAAATGTGGCTTATTTACAAAGAGATTGCTGCTTTAGCAATTCAAAGCATTTATATAGATTATAACATGGCATTTTTGATATCACACCCATTATCAGCCCTAGGTCAAGATATCAGCACAGGATAAAATTTTACCTTTATTTTCTATAAGTATATGATAAATAGAAATATCAAGAGTCCAAGACTAACTTACAATGGTTATAGGATTTTTCATAATCAAATGCTAAATCTGTCAAACTCTGAAATAAATAATTTGGTTATTATCATACTTTATAGTTGAAAGTTTCATTTTAATGCAAAACAGCAAACCATCAATATGATTTTTGGGCTTATTATTAAAAATATGATCTGATGGTTACAAATATTACTTTCGCAAAGTGATATATTGCCAGTAAAAAAATCAAATCAACCAATAAGGCATCATTATCCAGTGGTAATTTTTGTCATATGAAAGTCCCATTTCATCATTTCATATTTGAATAACATTTTTAAACTAGAGGCTCAGAGGGCTGAGCTTGTATCGCTCACCTGGAATGATAGCCGTTTGTATTGATGTACCTCAAAGAGAGAAGTCACTTCTCACAATCATGATGTGTGGTAAGGCTTGTAGGGACCAAATTTTTGTGCATCAAGTTCAGCATATTTTAAAATTAAGTGGTTCTCCAGAAGATTTTTGCATGTATTTCCCATAGGGTCTTATGTTGATCTGAATCCTCTGCTGGCAGCCATCTTGAATGAGGGATTGGCACCTTACCCATAAATGCTTCCTGTCAAGTTTCTTTCCATTTAGCCAAGAGATTTCAAAGGAGATTTTTTATATATCAGCTAATCAGAAACAAGAACTGCCCATGGTGGCCATATTTGAAGTCCAATTGGGACGAAATGAGGAAATTTTATAAAGGACCTCCCATATCTGCTTCCTGTCAAGTTTTGTTACATTTGGCAAAGCAGGTTCAGAGGAGAAGATTTTTGAAAACTCAGCCAATCAGAAACAACAATTGCCCACGGTGGCCATGTTTGTTATCCGATAAGGAGCAAACTTTATAAAGGACCTTATATAGATGCTTCCTGCCAAATTTAATTCTATTTGGCCCAGTGGTTTCAGAGGAGATTAAAATGTGAAAAGTTTACGGACAGACGCCAGATGCCAAATGCCAAGTGATGACAAAAGCTCACATGGCCTTTGACCAGGTGAGCTAAAAAAGTTTTACTTTAAAATGAATTTAATTATTACCTTAAAGACTAGAGGTTTATACATTAACTCCTCACGTCTACTCATCCCTATGGTGCCCCATTTACCACTGTAATATATACCCAATACCACATGGCGATGAACATTTCCATTGAACACACTTTTAAAACTGATAGGAAATCTTTCTACACCCAACATGCCATTGGTAAGATAGCTAAGTCTGGTTAAGGAATATGAAATTGTACAAAGACTGTCAAATTATGACCAAATAGAAAAGGAGTTGTTAGACTTTTCTCCAGTGTTCTGCAGAAGGATCATCAAATACAATTCTAAAAGATTTTTATTTTGAAAAAATTATAAACAAAATCCATGATATTGTTGAAATCGACATTAAATTTACATCAATAATTTACATTAATGTATTCACATGCGAATTTAAACCCAGTGGTGTAGATTCAACTATGATCTTGATTACCGAACACTTTTAAATTTTCAAATCAAGTGACTAAATTAATGAATCAAAATATTTTAACATGAGCAATTTAATTATATTCATAACATACTAAAATCATATACAGAAGCCCATTCCCTGACATATGTACAGCTTTAAAGGATACATGCCAAGAATAACATACTAAAACCATATACAGAACCCAATTCACTGACATATGTACAGCTGTAAATGATACATCCCAAGAATAACATACTAAAACCATATACAGAACCCCATTCCCTGATATATGTACAGATGTAAAGGATACATCCCAAGAATACCATACTACAACCATATACAGAATCCCATTCACTGACATATGTACAGCTGTAAAGGATACATGTCAAGAATACCATACTACAACCCTATACAGAACCCCATTTACTAACATAGGTACAACTGTAAAGGATACATGCCAAGAATAACATACTAAAACCATATACAGAACCCCATTCACTGACATATGTACAACTGTAAAGGATACATGTCAAGAATACCATACTACAACCATATACAGAACCCCATTCACTAACATAGGTACAATTGTAAAGGATACATCCCAAGAATAACATACTAAAACCATATACAGAACCCCATTCACTGACATATGTACAGCTGTAAAGGATACATGTCAAGAATACCATACTACAACCATATACAGAACCCCATTTACTAACATAGGTACAACTGTAAAGGATACATGCCAAGAATAACATACTAAAACCATATACAGAACCCCATTCACTGACATATGTACAGCTGTAAAGGATACATGTCAAGAATACCATACTACAACCATATACAGAACCCCATTCACTAACATAGGTACAACTGTAAAGGATACATGCCAAGAATAACATACTAAAACCATATACAGAACCCCATTCACTGACATATGTACAGCTGTAAAGGATACATGTCAAGAATACCATACTACAACCATATACAGAACCCCATTCACTAACATAGGTACAACTGTAAAGGATACATGCCAAGAATAACATACTAAAACCATATACAGAACCCCATTCACTGACATATGTACAGCTGTAAAGGATACATGTCAAGAATACCATACTACAACCATATACAGAACCCCATTCACTAACATAGGTACAACTGTAAAGGATATATGCCAAGAATAACATACTAAAACCATATACAGAAACCCATTCACTGACATATGTACAGCTGTAAAGGATACATCCCAAGAATACCATACTACAACCATATACAGAACCCCATTCACTAACATAGGTACAACTGTAAAGGATACATGCCAAGAATAACATACTAAAACCATATACAGAACCCCATTCACTGACATATGTACAGCTGTAAAGGATACATGTCAAGAATACCATACTAAAACCATATACAGAACCCCATTCACTGACATATGTACAGCTGTAAAGGATACATCCCAAGAATAACATACTAAAACCATATACAGAACCCCATTCCCTGATATATGTACAGCTGTAAAGGATACATCCCAAGAATAACATACTAAAACCATATACAGAACCCCATTCCCTGATATATGTACAGCTGTAAAGGATACATCCCAAGAATAACATACTAAAACCATATACAGAACCCCATTCCCTGATATATGTACAGCTGTAAAGGATACATCCCAAGAATAACATACTAAAACCATATACAGAACCCCATTCCCTGATATATGTACAGCTGTAAAAGATACATGCCAAGAATAACATACTAAAACCATATACAGAACCCCATTCACTAACATAGGTACAACTGTAAAGAATACATGCCAAGAATAACATACTAAAACCATATACAGAACCCCATTCACTGACATATGTACAGCTGTTAAGGATAAATGTATCCCAAGAATAACATACTAAAACCATATACAGAACCCCATTCACTGACATATGTACAGCTGTAAAGGATACATGCCAAGAATAACAAACTAAAACCATATATAGAACCCCATTCACTGACATATGTACAGCTGTAAAGGATACATGCCAAGAATAACAAACTAAAACCATATATAGAACCCAATTCACTGACATATGTACAGCTGTAAAGGATACATCCCAAGAATAACATACTAAAACCATATACAGAACCCAATTCACTGACATATGTACAGCTGTAAAGGATACATCCCAAGAATAACATACTAAAACCATATACAGAACCCAATTCACTGACATATGTACAGCTGTAAAGGATACATCCCAAGAATAACATACTAAAACCATATACAGAACCCCATTCCCTGATATATGTACAGCTGTAAAAGATACATGCCAAGAATAACATACTAAAACCATATACAGAACCCCATTCACTAACATAGGTACAACTGTAAAGAATACATGCCAAGAATAACATACTAAAACCATATACAGAACCCCATTCACTGACATATGTACAGCTGTTAAGGATAAATGTATCCCAAGAATAACATACTAAAACCATATACAGAACCCCATTCACTGACATATGTACAGCTGTAAAGGATACATGCCAAGAATAACAAACTAAAACCATATATAGAACCCCATTCACTGACATATGTACAGCTGTAAAGGATACATGCCAAGAATAACAAACTAAAACCATATATAGAACCCAATTCACTGACATATGTACAGCTGTAAAGGATACATCCCAAGAATAACATACTAAAACCATATACAGAACCCAATTCACTGACATATGTACAGCTGTAAAGGATACATCCCAAGAATAACATACTAAAACCATATACAGAACCCCATTCCCTGATATATGTACAGCTGTAAAGGATACATGCCAAGAATAACAGCTACAGAACCTCATTCACTGAAATTTGTACAGATGTAAAGGATACATGCCAAGAATAACAGCTACAGAACCCCATTCACTGACATTTGTACAGCTGTTAAGGATACATGCCAAGAATAACATACTAAATCAATACACAGAACCCCATTCACTGATATATGTACAGATGTAAAGGATACATGCCAAGAATAACAGCTTCCAAACATTTAATTGGCAGTGACTCTTTAATCATTTCTCGAGCTAAATCCATTAACCTGGAATGAAAAAAATCTATATGAACACAAAGGTAATCTCACCATTTAGGGTCATTCACCCTTTTAATAAAAATGTGAAATACCATCATATTCAAAATAATGGTGTGTTCTTTGATTTATAAAGTACATACCTGTTTAATTAAATGTATTTCGAGCTTGCTTTGTTCGCAAAAAGATTAATGTAATAAAGATTAAGTGAGGTGGAAGAATACAACTTTGAAAATTTTTTTTCTTCAACAAATTACAACATTTTGGTGACTAATAGTGATTTCATATGTCCTTTCACGCTTCACATCAACAACGGATTAAGAGCATGTATCAGTAATACATTAGAAAATTGTTACAATGTATTCTTATTCCTTCAATTTAAATGTGTACAATTACAAGAATCAAAATCAACTTCTGTTATTACTTGAAGATTCTAATACGATGTGCCTCTTTCCTTATAGAAACACAACTGTGTTCTAAATAGAACAAGTATTACTGATACATACAAGAAATATAAATGTCACATGAAATGGGGTACTTATAAAGTGAGAAACAGAATCGAAATGAATTGTAACAAAATGAAACGAAAGATGGCAAAATGAAACAATGAGGAACCAGAGTGAGTTATGTTTCCTGAGGCTACAAGGGAGACAAATTTATTATCTCCCTTACCTACATTGGTTAGGAAAATATTACTCACTCTGGTTTCTCATTGCAAATATCTAATTAAAGCGATTAAACACTTGCGTTTACATGAAAATCATAGTAAAAATTTAAGTTTGTAGTGCAAAATTCAAGTTCAAAAATAGAAAAAATGCCTTGAATAAAAAAACTGGGAGAGAGAACAGGAGGGTATTTCCTTTCATCTTAATTATTCCGTTTGAACAATGATTATTATCAAGAGCATCGCCAAAATTGTCATAATAGACAATCAAAACTACGGCTTAATTAGATCGGTTCTCTTTTCAAGAATTATTTGGGTTAATGTATTATTTCTTTTCATTTCGATTCCGTTTCTCACTTTATCAGTACCCCATGAAATGGCATGACAGTCGAACATCAACATGGCTGCCCATATATGATGCTTTATATGGCTCGCTTAGATTACAGAAATGATGCATATTGTCCTATTAGAATAAAAATAATTCATTGATGCCATGCCCTATGGTTATTTTAACATGGGTAGGCATTATATCTGTGAAAAATATAAACAAATATAATGCCTACCCCATGTTATAATAAGCATAGAGCATGGCAACAATGAATTATTTCTTAATTATTACAGTGAGTGTGGTAAATTACCAGGATTTCCGAGTGAAAGAAATTATTCACTACTGAACAGAAAATTCAGATTTTACTCTAGGAAGTGCATAGTCACATAAAAAACTATAATCCCTTGTACTTTCTTATTAAATCTTCTGAATTTGTCAGTGTCATAAAAATAATAACTTTAATCTTCATTTTCAAATACCAAAAAGGGGGCATCGGTGGCCAAGTGGTCTAGGTAGGTCGTCATGACTACTAATGATCACTAGCCTGTCAACACTGGGATTGTGAGTTCGAATCTCACCTGTGACGGGGTGTGTTAGAATCCGATCTAAATTGACAAGGATTGCCAATTTTCCTACCAAAGGTCGTGGTTCTCTCCGTGTACTCCAGCTTCCTCCACCAATAAAAACTGGCAGCCGCGAAAAAGCCAAATGTGCTGTAAACGGCGTAAAAAATAAACAAACAAATACCAAAAATCTCGTGAAGAAAACACACTTAATAATTCACTCATGGACTATGCACATTTGCGGATTAAAGTTTTTTTTGGGCCAATCATTTCAGATTTTAAGCATTTGATTTTCAAGCTTATTAATGCTATCATGTTTCTTTTCTAGTGAATCAAAGAATTATTTGGATCAAGAAATTTGAAAGTCTGAAGGATTCCATTAAATTACTGTACCCTGATATTGGTCTGTTTTTCCTTACATCATAAAACTGTGTACCAGTGTGATTGTATCTGTTTTCTGTTAAGAAAATATGCTCTTTGAATACCAGTAGTGTCCTGCCCTAAAATCCATAAAACACAAATCTGTAGGTCATAATGACCCAATTTTGTATGACTGCTCAGTACTACCCAATAATACATCCACTGATGAAGTTTCAAAGAAATGAACCTAAACGCAAAACTTAACCACATAGTTCGGACATACCGACAAGGGTAACTCTATATGCCCCATCCACATTTGTGAGCAGGGCATAAAAAGCTCTAAGCCTTATGACATAATTTGCTGGCTAAGAAACACCTCATTATGAATAAGCAGATAAAGTATAGTTACCGAGACTCTCATACAAACAGAACAATGAAACCACTGTTTCTTTACTAGGCTTTACTTAAACTTCTGTCGCAGAGACTGTCATACAAAGAGAACAATGAAAGCACTGTTTCTTTACTAGGCTTTACTTAAACTTCTGTCGCAGAGACTGTCATACAAAGAGAACAATGAAAGCACTGTTTCTTTCCTACGCTTTACTTAAACTTCTGTCACAGAGACTGCCATACAAACAGAACAATGAAAGCACTGTTTCTTTACTAGGCCTTACTTAAACTTCTGTCACAGAGACTGTCATACAAACAGAACAATGAAAGCACTGTTTCTTTACGAGGCTTTACTTAAACTTCTGTCACAGAGACTGTCATACAAGGACAACTTGGACCACTTTTGGTATCAACTTTAATCTTAACACAACTCAGATTTTTTATTCAACTTCGATCTGTAAAACAACTTTAGACCACTTGGGCCACTTTATGAGTCATCTTTGACCAGACAGAAGACAACTCAGACCATTCCGAGTTGAATTCGCTTAAGAAGAAGAGAAATCGGACAGTTTTGAGTTTTATCAGTAGAAACTTTGGTTCAGAATAATGTAATTTGCAATCAGTTACAGTTCCAATATTTAAATTTTTTTATTTATGTTATAATAGAGTGACATTTAAAACAGTAACAAAGCAAATGTTGTCTGAGAAAATAACAAAAGCCCTACACCATGTGCATAATTATAATGACAATTTTAACAATTTGCTTCATATATAGCCCCACATCTCTTTAGTAATTCGTGTGCTGTGACCCAGTTATTGGAGTATTGATACTGCTGCACATATATTTGCATCTTCTTTTTTTAATAAACATAATTCAGAAACTTCTAAGTACCGAATAAGTTTGGATGGATTTTCATAAAAGTACTTGAATGTTTAAATGCGAATATTCAAGTAAACAGAACAACCTCATAAGTCATGAATAAACAAACAAGAGTTGACACACCAAAATGTCTGCCTGTCGTGTATTTCTAATGAAAGTTAATGCTATCAGACATATTGCATACAATATTCGAAAAACAAGCCAAAACACAAAAACTTAACTATAACCACTGAACTATGAAAATGAGGTCAAGGTCAGATGACACCTGCCAGTTGGACACGTACAACTTACAATCCTTCCACACACCAAATATAGTAGTAAACCTATTGCATTCAGTATTCGAAAAACAGGCCAAAACACAAAAACTGAACTATAACCACTAAACCATGAAAATGAGGTCAAGTTCAGATGACACCTGCAAGTTGGACATGTACACCTTACAATCTTTCCATACACCAAATATAGTAGACCTATTGCATACAGTATTCGAAAAACAGGCCAAAACACAAAAACTTAATTATAACCACTGAACCATGAAAATGAGGTCAAGGTCAGATGACACCTTACAATCCTTCCATACACCAAATATAGTACTTAGACCTATTGCATACAGTATTCGAAAAACAGGCCAAAACACGAAAACTTAACTATAACCACTGAACCATGAAAATGAGTTCAAGGTCAGATGACATCTGCCAGTTGGACATCTACACCTTACAATCCTTCCATACACCAAATATAGTACTTAGACCTATTGCATACAGTATTCGAAAAACAGGCCAGAACACGTAAACTTAACTATAACAACTGAACCTGTAAAATGAGGTCAAGGTCAGATGACACCTGCCAGTTGGACATGTACAACTTACAATCCTTCCATACACCAAATATAGTAGACCTATTGCATACAGTATTCGAAAAACAGGCCAAAACACGAAAACTTAACTATAACCACTGAACCATGAAAATGAGGTCAAGGTCAGATGACACCTGCCAGTTGGACATGTACACCTTACAATCCTTCCATATACCAAATATAGTAGACCTATTGCATACAGTATTCGAAAAACAGGCCAAAACACAAAAACTTAACTATAACCACTGAACCATGAAAATGAGGTCAAGGTCAGATGACACCTGCCAGTTGGACATCTACACCTTACAATCCTTCCATACACCAAATATACTAGACCTATTGCTTATAGTATCTGAGATATGGACTTGACCACCAAAACTTAACCTTGTTCACTGATCCTTGAAATTGGGTCGAGGTCAATTGAAAACTGTCTGACGGGGATGAGGACCTTGTAAGGTACGCACATACCAAATATAGTTATCCTATTACTCATAATAAGAGAGAAATTAACATTACCGGTACAAAAAATCTTAACTTTTTTTTCAAGTAGTCACTGAACCATGAAAATGAGGTCAAGGACAATGTACATATGACAGACGGAAACTTCGTAACATAAGGCATCTATATACAAAGTATAAAGTATCCAGGTCTTCCACCTTCTAAAATATAAAGCTTTTAAGAAGTTAGTTAACGCCGCCGCCGGATCACCATCCCCATGTCGAGCTTTCTGCGACTAAAGTCGCAGGCTCAACAATAATCAATATGAATGAAATAAAATAAATTTCTATAGGTCAGAGTTGTCTTCAAACAGTTGTCATACAGCGTTTGAATCAGTAATGGTAATATTTTTGGAAAAATTTGGTCCAATATATCTTTAAAATGTGGTCGAACTTATCTTTTAAAAGTGGTCCAATATATCTTAGAAAGTGGTGTGACTTGTCTATGAAAAGTGGTTTGAGTTGCCTAAATAGTGCATGGTCTGAGTGGTCTTGGTCCAAACTGTCTTTGGTCTGAGTTGTCATGAATTGACCCTTTCTTATATCCATTTTAATTTAATTTTGTTATACATGTGTATTAGAACATTCTGTGCAAGGATACTGCAGATTTCTCATGTAGGTTTGTACTTTTTCTATTCTCTCAGGTACAGGAGTCGATGATGGGAAGTTTGTAGGAGGTGACTGAAATGGAATCTAGAAAGAGAAACAAACAAAAAACATTTTAAGAAACAAATAAGAATAGCATAATTTAACTCCAGATATTAAACCTTGTTTCATATTTAATTTAGTAAGACATCAACACCAAAACTTTAATAGTTAAATCATAAAATAACTTACAGCTTGATGCATGTGTAAGATCATATGAGTTTTTCCTTGATGTTACGTCACATGACTTTTAATTTGGTTGACAAGACCTTCAGTTCCAAGTGCACAGTAAGGGGTCATATTTTCATGCTATTGCTATGTATAACAGGTTAATATTTTCTGTACAATTGTCTTAGACCGCAAACCTTGTGTAGCTTTAACCTTTAAATACAGAAGTAAATGATCTGTGAACTTTATCAAATTTGTAAATCTTTTCAATTTTTAGTTACATGACTAGTTGACTTTTTATAAATTGTTACATTTTGCTGGTTATATAAGCAGGGTACATTTTTGGAAGGGCAATCAACACACACAGAGCAAAATTATTGTCAAGTAGCCCTTCCTGGACATCTTTAATGTTAATATTAACCTTTAAGTAGAGCTAGAAGTGTTGACTTTACTTACAGCAGACTGAATGCACTTCAATTCATGTTCATGCAATTATGAACTTTATAAAGTTGTTCTACATGTATAATACATGTAATATCTTGGTACTTAATATTTTAAGCATTTGTACTAAAATGACATGTCACCTTTCTATTTTTCATTCCTGGTACACTTACATTTACATGTATTTAATTCATCAAATGATCGAAAAGTAAATAACTGACTTTATTCAACATCATACTTAACATCCATGAGATCACAATATTTAGAAAAAATAGACAAACCAGATGCTCCCATGAACCTGTATTGCTCACCTGATATTTCCATTTGTTCATTGCTAAAGGACCTTGAGATTAAAGTCCATGTCATGTTTGATTTCAATCCTTTAAAATTCTTCTAAGAGAAATCTATCACTCATTGATTAATTTACCTGAACAAAAAATTTAACTTTCAATGTTGAAAATAGTCAACATTTCCCTTATACAATCTAGTAGCTTACTAAAATTATTTCATAAAGAATAAATACAACATCAAATGCAGTTTTGTGTGTCCTTATTTAGTATTGGTACATGTATTTTCAACACTGAAATGGACCTAATCTCGAAAATGTGACAAAGTCACTCAAGCATGCAATTGAGGTCAAGTCCAGAGACAGAGGAGTCCTGGAGACAAGATTATCTAACTGACGGACAGAGGGACAAACAGACGCTCAGACGGATTGATTACAAATATCCCCAAACTTCATTCGATAATTATAGCATTAAAGAGCAAAAAGTACACTTTACATGTTTACAATGAAAGCAGAAGACATCTGTGTGGAAAAGGATGGCCTTAGCGATAACTTTTGTAATGTTACATGTACACATCACACCAGAGGAAACTTGGAATGTACAATTCCTAAAGTTTACCTTTTGCACATGCACCTTACATAAAAATGGTACCAGGTCGTTTCGCCCCGATTACCTGTTCGCTCTGGGTCGTTTCGCGCCGGAAAGTGAGTCGTTTCGCTCCGATATAAATACAGGTAAATTAAAATAATTAATGTGTTGATAACTATGATGCTTCTTAAATTTATTGTTTAATAATTAAATCCATAATATAATTATAAATTATAAATTTAATAATAATTAAAACATAATAGTTAAAAAAAAATAGAAGTTAATTAATTAACTACAAACATATATGAATTAATTAAAGGTTATTCTTTGATCTATCAGATACTCATTAAATCTTTTTACTATGAATTCATAAGAATGCCTAAAGTCCAAGCTCTTCCAAACTTATGCTATTTCTAAGCAACGGCTTCTCGTATGGTGTAAAAAGATTAAACAAGTCATCCACCAGTTGGACTTGCAGTGTCCGTTCAAAGAAGATACGGTGCCACGCCACAGTTACCCAGAAAGGAGACCAGTTTATAACAGGACTACATCACCACAGCCACCCACCAGACCTTAAGTTGCCTTTGCAAAAGGAAATGTCAGCCAAGGCAAAAACAACAGGCATCCCAACAACAACACAGAGCAGTAATGGAGGTGGTAGAGGATTGTGTGCTGGAAGTTCCTGCAGACCAGCAGTTCTTGTTACCAAAGCAGTCTTTACACAAGCCATGTGTCAAAAAACAATTATCGATAATTGTTGTGTAAACAAAAACATAAACACTTGTCCTAATTTGTTGGCATACTATTATTGTGTTAACTGCAATAACATTAATAACCGTTAACAGTATAAAATGACTTTCGTATATATACTTTATTATACATAATTATTATATATGATAGAGGGGCGACCGGGAATCGGCGCGAACGCACCCGGGGCGAATGGGAATAGGAGCGAAACTACTCACGGGCGAACGGGATTCGGCGCGATACGAAACGGATTCCATAAAAATGAACACAAACCTGAGGTAAATCACCATTATTGCGTATTTTCCGCACCATCTCATAACTATCAGGATGAATTTTAGCAACATGATCCCACATACGGTCCCATGTTTTATTGTCAATTGGAAATCCACTTTTATTCACCCAAAATAAAACTCCGTTTTCTTCTTGAACTTCTTCTTCTCCATTTCGTGATTTAGAACTTTTGATAGTCTTTATCTTGACACATTCATCATCATCCTTTTCTTTTGATCTCATAAGGGATCCTAACTGGGAATTACTTTCCCGATCTTTTGGTTTGGAAGACATCGTCTGTCATACAATTCTCAATGTTCAGGTCACTATTTTGTCTGAATAAGACTCTCTCATTTTAGAAAAATAAATATTCATTGTATTTAAAAATTTAAATTTGTATTTTCGTTTTATGTGAAGACATGACTGTCAAAACGCAGACCAACTGATGAGTTGATATTTCACACAATAGGCCTAGTCAATACCCGACTTTGTTTACATCGTTGTCGTTAAAGATCAAGGTCATTAAACGATTAACATGAATTACAATTGTTCATGTTGTCAAACATTTACATGATCTACTATAAGATTTATCTACCTACCACTAAAAATTTAAAAAGCAACAAAACACTAAAATCAAAGTATATGTATATCTATTTATTTTCAATGATAATAAAAAAAATTCTCAGGTTGGTATTTATGTATCTAATCAATGTGTTGTATTGTGTTGTCATTATATATGCCTCTTAAATGGGACCCTTAATTGGTAATTAATTGGTAATTGGTAGCAAGTTCAGAACTGGTGCGCAGAATCAGGACTATGGCATTAGAAAGTTTTAAGATTATAAATAATATTGCTCCTTCATGTTTGAACAGTCTTCTAAAAGTTAAATCTACCAAGTACTCCTTTAGATACAGTAATATATTAGATGTTCCCCGGGTAAGAACATCTACTTATGGTAAAAAATCGTTTAAATATGCTGCAGCTACACTGTTGTTTGACCCCTATGTTCTATTTTTAGTAACAGTGGCCATGTTTTTCGACGGATCAAAAATCGAAGCATAAACTTTGTGCAGGATACCCTAAGGAACAATCATGCTAAGTTTTATCCAAATCCATTCAGTAGTTTCAGAGGAGAAGATTTTTGAAATAATAACATAAAAAAATTTGGAAAAAATCAGGAAAAAGGGTGATAACTCTGAAATGAGTGGTTGGATCTTCTTCAAAATTTCAGGGCAGGTAGATCTTGAGGTGCTGATCACTTTTACCCTATGCCAGAATTTTGATATCTGTGACCGTTTCTGACTTATTTGCAAAAAACTGTGATTTACCCCTGTGTTCTATTTTTAGCCATGACGGCCATGTTTTTATACGAATCAAAAATCCAAACAATAGATTTGTAGCACCCATACCAATTAATAACTGTACCAAGTTTGGTTGCAGTTGGACTTATGGTGTTGGAGGAGTTAACGTTTGAAAAAGTTAACGGACGACGGACGGACGGACGACGGACGGACGACGGACGGACGACGGACGCCAAGTGATAGCAATAGCTCACATGACCCTTCGGGTCAGGTGAGCTAATAAATAGTAAAACGGCTTGCCATAGAAAAGTCTTAACCAAGTTCAGAATCTGTCACATCAACTGAAAATAGAAAAGGGGAGATATCTAAATTTGAAAGTAGAAGAAAGAATATGTGAATAATGTGGAAAAACTGTCGATGATTCATTTTTTGACTCAATGTCCAACATTGAGTGATATTAGAAAACATCTTTTTGAAAAAATTTATCATCATAATATCCATTTTAAAAATTATTCTACTGAAGCTAAATTAATCAGGCTTCTAAGTAACAAGGATAAGCACATTATACTTACCATATACCAATTATTAAAAAAAAAACTATTTAGTACTAGAGACTAAAAGAGCACATTTTAAATCAAAAGAACACAGAGACAGGAGTTGTCTCTCATAAATTTTTACTGTATAATCACCTCTTCCAAATATAATTATATATTTATCAGTGTTTCAGGTCTATTATTATTGGACTTTTCTAATTATTATTATTATATTTTCAGCTTATATATATTTTATGTTACCAACAATTAGTATTGTATCTGTATTTTACTGTAGTATGATTATTTTGTAATAATTCTGCTCTACAATGGGCACTTTAATTAGCAAATAAGTTTACTGTTTACTTATTTGACTATTTATCAAATTACCAGTTAAAATTTCTATAAGAATGTGAAGAGTATCACCCAAAAGCTAAGATTTTTGTTGCCATCGAATAAAAACCTTTTATATGGATATTTTCTTGTTTAAAATTTTTTCTTGATTATCATTACTACTACTTTTTGAGTCAACAATGACATTGTAACATGAATAATCCATTCACCTTTCAAGGTTGGCTGGCTTTTGTAAATCTTTTATTTTTCCATCAAAGTCAAGGTCAGCTTGAGATATCTTGACGTTGTGAGATTGGTCCATCATGTATGTGACTCTCATGCCCAATGTGTGGGATAATTTCGAAAACCACAAGAATGAGATAAGGATTTGGGGCACAACATTTGATTCTTAAGGGGGGGGGGGGGGGGGGGGGGGGGGGGCTAGGATGAAGTGTTTGATTCTGGATTTTTTTCACCGGTCATTGTGGCCTAAATTTTTATTTACATTTAAATCAAAAAATTTCCTGATTGACACAGGTCACTCATTTTTGTCCACACCTGAAGTGATCCTGTCTTTTTATTTTGCCCCAAATCCTGGTCCTGCCTTTTATTTCAAATTTGATCCTAGCCACCCCCTCCCCCCTTATAAAAATCAAATGGTTGCTCCCTATGCATCAAATTCTTGTTAACTCAAGATGGTGTTTCTCAAATTGGGAGAAAACCTAAATTAATAAAATTCTGAGTTCTGGTTGAAAATAATGCATTTTTCTTAAGAAAAGTTTAATTTTTTTTCCAAATCAAGATTACTAATTCTCAACTTTTCAAGTTTAACATTTATTACCTTCCCTGATTTATAACTATTAAATGCCTTTCTTGATAATAAATTGGACCATATGTAATATGAATGCCTGTTATATAAGTGGCATGATATTTTGGATATTTTGTGAATATCCCAAGGCATTTATATACAATATAATTGTAAATTGTCAGAAAATATAAAGTTTATTTGTACAAGCCTTAAAAACAGGTTGAAATGCGAGGTTTACCAAGCATTTCTTACCCATTTCGCCAAATAGTACAAATAAACTCTATATACGTATATTGTTTTTATCCTACAACACTAAATTGTTATCTGTTTGAGCGAAAAGGCATGAAAATGGAACATTTATAGCTGATTTGAAGAAGGGCTGTTTTTGGCACTTAATCTAGGGAAACAGAATGTCATAAACACTGTGAACCAGAATGCAGTGCAAAATATTGTTGATTACAAGGAGCTATTTTGGTCAGCTAAAAGCATAGTTTTTGATAAAATAGATCTAAGTATAATCCATGCAAGTCGACTGGTTAGATTGTTTGTTGCATATCAATCAACTTTTTCATTGTTGTTAACATGATCATGTCAGTAAAGAACTCTATCCAGCATATTATCCTGACATATCTAGAAAGTTTGTTTGTACCAGTCTGTGTAACTATATTAAGTCTGTGCAATATGTTTTACTTAAGGTAAAGGCAATTTGTTTCAAGACAGATCTTAAGATGTCAAGACTAGGTCTCATCTTAGCCAGACAACTACTGGTAGACCACTGTCTGTTTTCATTGTGAATTGTTCAAACCAATTGTTTGTTAAAAACTGCAGGTATGTAGAATTCTGCCATTTGTCATATTGTAAATACGGGTAGTTGCTCTCATGTTTAATAAAAGTTGTTTGTTTGAACCTGAAAACCTCAGGACCATGATCAAGACCATATTGGCCGAAATGTTGGGTATTTTTAACTTTTTAATTTGTTGTTTTTTTGTATGATTTCATATTTGGTTTTGTTCGACTTGTGTATTTCATATATTTTAGTCGTTTTATGCTCCTTTTGACAGCTCACCATTTCCATTTATTTTTCTTGTTATCCATACACATGATATATTGACTCCCTGATTCATACACATCATGAGATATTGTCTTCCTGACATACACATCAAGAGATATTTGCTCCCTGACACATACAGATCATGAGATATTGTCTCTCTGACACATACATATTGTCTCCCTTTATGGTCTCATGGTAGCGTGCTTACCTTGAGTGCGGAAGGTCACTGGTCCAATCCCTGGCCGGGTCAAACCAAAGACATTAAAATTGGTATTTGTTGCTTCTCTACCAAGCATTCTGCATCTAGGAATAAGAGCAAAGGGCTGATCGGCTCAGAGTCAATATAATGTGTCCAGGTGGGGTGATATGTTTTCCTAAACTGTTACCCTGTGAGCTAGCACGTTAAAAATCTGCCTCAATATGTCAGTCTATTACAGGGTTCATATTTATATCATTTCAACATGTTCTCGTCATGATATGCATGAAATAATTGCCACTGAAATTTAAACAATAATTCTTCCATCCATCCATCCATCTCCCTCACACATACACATCATAATACATTTACTCCTGAAATATACATATCATGCATATCATGAGATATTATTGCTCTGACACATATAGATCATGAGATATTTTCCTTGACACATACACATCATGATATATTGTCTCAGTGATGCATACACATCATGAGATATTGCTTTCCTTGTAAATACACATGCTGAGATATACAAATGACAGGATATTCTTTTCCTGATACAAACACATGACCAATCTTTGAGATTGAACAAGATATTGTCTTCCTGCCACATACACATGTAGAGATATGGCCTTCCTGAGAACTCTTGACTCAAAGTAAAACAATCAGCTTAAGTTATTTATTTCCATGTACTAGCTTATAAAACAAAGATTGCGGTTTCTGTAATAAAATACTTGGTTGATCAAATTCAGCTACCGTTCCTTCATTCATCACTAACACTCTATCACTGTTTAATATGGTGTCCACTCTATGTGCTATAGTTAATACTGTACTATTACAAAATTCTTCTTTTATAGTCTCTTGTAATAACTGGTCAGTTTCCAAATCAATACTCGCTGTTGCTTCATCAATACACAAAACCTGAAAAACAGAAATAAATTATGTGATACAATAAATATATCTTTACTGCAGGATTTAGTGTGATAACATTGATCAATTTATAGTTCTTTTGATTTGCTCATTCCTAATATTAAATTGTCACTATTTTTTTTTCCTCATTGTTTTAAATGAATAAATGAATTCAAACCTTCTTCAATCTGTATGGTAATCTCTTTATTATTTACAACAAAAATCTCAATGACTGTTAGAGACAATGTCATTTTAAAGATAACTGACTGGTGTATAAACACAATCAAAATAGGTAACATTTACACTTACCTTTGTCTTGGCTAATAATGCCCTTGCTAAACACATCAGTTGTCTTTGTCCAACAGAAAAATGTCTGCCACGTTCTCCGACATCTGCTTCAATGCCACCAAGTCTGTCTACAGCTTCCCTAAGGTGACATCTGTCCAGTACATTGTACAGATCTATAACATTATAGGAGGATGTAGGATCAAGATTTTCTTGGACTGTTCCACTAAACAAAAACGGATCTTGAGGGATGATTGCCAATTTTGATCTGAAAAAAAAAATTATGATGATGAACTCATTTGTGAATATTTTAACTCCACAATGGAAATGGTTGACAGTAAGTTAAATTTTTTAGAATCATTTTCATTTTTCATAATATTACTGTGGAAACTGCCAGAAAACTAAAGTATATGAATAATACATATTCTGTGTCAGAAAAGGTTATATTTGGTAATTGGATTAAGGTAGGCATTTGAGAGCAATCATTAAACATCTGGCACCTTTAGGTCTTTTTATATTACTTTTTTATCTCAGGTTTCAAGTGGAAAACTACTGTTACTGAGCTGCAACTCTTACTTGTTTATTTTTTCTGACACTGATGCAGTGTTGAGTCGGGGCCCGAGGCCCAATCTAGAAGAAGAAATGAGTTGTTTGTTTCTGATATGTGCCCTGAATTTTAAAATACTATTTTAACACCAACATAACTTGTTTTTATTTAAACAAATCCACTGCCTTTACATGCAATAACTTAATTGTTAAAAAAATTGAAAGATTTTTGAACTTGTGCAATAAAAAAGTGTTTACCTGATATCCTTAAGATCAATGTGTTGTAAATTTATATTGTCCAATGATATACTTCCATTCTGTATTTCTACAATCCTAAATAAAACTAAAAATAGACTAGATTTCCCCGAACCGGTCCTTCCCACAATTCCAATCTTTTCTGCAGGAAGTGTTTGGAATGACACGTCATGCAAGGCATCTGGTAAACCATGACGATAATGCATGAACACATTTTTAAAACAGACTGTACCTGCTGTTGGCCAAACTGGAGATACCTACAATAATTATCAAATGTATTACAAAAACAACAACGACAACAAAAACAAAACTAAACAATTTTCATTGAATAATTAAAATTTGTGGCAATAACCTGACTTATGATTTTTAATTTCCCTTTGTAGCGCATTCATATTAAATGAACCTGTATTCAGAGACCACCCCATTTCTAAGTTTCCATAATATGTCACATAAGACATGTTTGACTCACTCATTTTTACCTAAACAATAACTCCTTTTGTGATGAATGGTTTAACACAGATTATTTATACAAGTCAATACTGTCATACTGTCCTTTCAAGACAATAATTAATTACTTATGGAACATCAAAAGAACTAAGATTTTTACATCTCATCGCTTGTTTTTAATGCTTGATATTTTGAGGCAGTGAATCATTCTCTGAGTTGGTGCCTTACTTTTGTGTGTAGTTCATGATTTTTAGGAAAACAGATACTTTTTTCTGACTTTCACAACTAAAATGAAGGCAGCAAAAACCATGATTTTGTTTTTGATCTGGAACAGTCTATATGATTTTGGAATCTAAAACTAATTGGAACCATGATATTAAATCTTTAATTCAAAGTTCTAACCATTCTTTTCCTTAGCAATTGCCCATTTTTGCCTCATATTTTTACTGAATGTTTCTAAATATATACTGATTACTTACAATTAGAGAGCCTTCCATATTTTCAGCTGGAATATTATCAATGTAGTACTGGGTTCTCTCTACACTAACCATCTGTTTTTCTGTCTCAGTAAAGAAATTCACTCCTCCACACAGAAGATTAGTAACAGACAAAGAGTAGGAAATAGCAAGGCCTACCAATCCTATTTGTAACAATAAATTGATTTAATAAAACAATTTTTCATAAACAAATTCACTTTACAACTGTTATATAAAAATGAATCAGTTAGCAGGCAAGAGTGACTAATGACACCTAATTGAGTAAAATTAAACTCTATGTTTCTATTTTTAAATAAAAGAAACAATAAGCTATCTGACTGACAGCTTACTAGATTTTTCTTAACTGTCTGGGATCATCTGGACATACGTCATCAAACTTATATCTGGATTTTTATTTTTGAAAAATGTTGTTAAAAACAGTTTTATTAATGACCTAAATTTACTTTTAAATGAAAAAAATATTTGTTCAACTGGTGGAAAATAGGTGTGAAAAGTTCATGTAAATCCTGCAAAAGAATTTTAAAGACTTAAGTATAAACAATATAAAAACTATGAGTCCCTTACATCAATTATGCAAGAATTTTTTAAAGTATAAAATTTTCATGTTTACTTTAGAGGAACCTATTTAAAATCTTTGGTCATGTACTTGGTTTATGGTTTGGGTTTGTGTATGGGTACAGTAAGGGGCAGGGTTGTTGTCATGTTTAACATACACATTTGGTTTTGTTTAATGATAAGGCTAAATTATACCCTGATAGTGCTGCTTCCCTAAAGTAAATACAGGTTAAAAAGAACCTTTCCGATAGAAAAAAAAACAAAACACAAATTCTTTTCTTCACCACTGTTCTGAAAGGCTGCCCATCCACCCATTGTAAATCACCAAGTTAATAAATGTATTTTTTTCTGTTGGAAAATCCAGTTTAAAATGGATGACAAACAAAATCAAATTTAAGATATACGACACCTTTCACCTATTTGTGACAGTATACCTGGACTAACAGTGTAAAAATTATGCTGTATTGCAGCTATGAAAGCTATTCCACCAACCATAACAACACCGACCATTTGTAAATGAAAGTTCAACCAACTAGAGGCAGCCTGTCCAGCAAACTGGGCTCTCTGGTTTATATCTAATCTGTCTAAATTTTCTTGGCGAAATCTAATAATAAACGAAAACACTGTTGTTTATATAAAATATGTCATTTTTTTTGGGGCAAAATCTGATAATAAAGGAAAACTCTGTTGTTTATATCAAATATGTCTAAATTATCTTGGCAAAATCCAATAATTCAGGAAAACTTTCATATCTATAATAATATTTCTAAATCATCTTTGTGAAATCTAATAATATAGGAA
This sequence comes from Mytilisepta virgata, assembly GCA_028015205.1. Classification (NCBI taxonomy): domain Eukaryota; kingdom Metazoa; phylum Mollusca; class Bivalvia; order Mytilida; family Mytilidae; genus Mytilisepta; species Mytilisepta virgata. The sequence goes on along the minus strand of CM051518.1, from coordinate 5,000,478 downwards.
AAATCCTTTTTAAAGTTTTGTCTAAATTCTTTCGAAAAATCTAATAGATAGCAAACAAAAGGTTACATGTTTTTAATAGTTTAAAATTCATAGCTAACATAAAATGAACAAGTGATTCCATCGTCTTTGTATTACTTATCTGATACATTGTAAAGTTCAATCCCAATATTATTTATTAACTTAAAACATTTTTTGGCTGTTAACTTATATGTAGATCATGGTGAATACTGCTTTTATTTCATTAATTGTAATTTTTACAAAAATAGATTATACAGGGAAAACACAAATTTATGTGAACAAAAACATATTCTGGCAGATAGAAATTAAGATAAAATTACAATATACATAAATATGATCTGGTCCTCTACCTCTCTGTAGCTCTAAATGCCCTGATAGTAACCAGTCCAGTAATGGTCTCTGAGAAGTGGGCATAAATAGGTGATAAAGTTACACTTGCTATCCTCTTCACTTCACGTGAGGTATGTCTGTAATATTGCTGTAAATAATGATTGTAAATTATATGTTAATTATGATTACAATTTGATATTATCTCAACATACATCAATGGAAAATAACCATGAAATTATTCGACTAGTACACTACTGTAAATTCAGAAATTACGGTGATGATTTTAACTAGAGGCTCAGAGGGCTGAGTCTGTATCGCTCACCTGGCATGAAAGCAATTTTTATTGATGTTCCTCAAAGAGAGAAGTCACTTCTCCCTATCATTACAAAGTGTGGTAAGTCTTGTAGGAACCAAATTTTTCTTCATCAAGGCCCCTATACTTACAGGTCAGCATATTCTAAAATTTGGCTGTTCTCCAGAAGATTTTTGCATGTATTTCCCATAAGGTCTTATGTTAACCCAAGTCCTCTACTGAAGGCCATTTTGAATTAGGGATCGGCACCAGAGTAACAACACTTGGTGAGCACCTTAAGAGGAACATTCAGACCATGTTTGGTTTCAAGCAATTCTGCGGTTTTGTAGATTTTTGTTATATGTCATAGACACTTTCTGTCAAGTTTGGCTCTATTTGGCCAAGCAGCTTAAGAGAAACAACATTTTTTTTTAAATCAACCAATCAGAAACAAGATTTGCCCATGGTGGCCATGTTTGTCGCATGATCTGGACAAAATGAGGAAACTTTGTAAAAAACCTCCAACAGATGCTTCCTGTCAAGTCTTGTTCCTTTTGGCCAAGCAGTTTCAAAGAAGAAAATTTTCAACCGATGAAAGACAAGAACTGCCCATGACGGCCATGTTTGTTGCCTAATCAGGACGAAATGAGGAAACTTTGTATAGAACCTCCCAATTAGATGCTTTTTGTCAAGTATCATTCCGTTTGGCCAAGCGACTTCAGAGGAGAAGATTTTTTTATATCGGCCAATCAGAGCTGCTCATGGTGGTCATATTTTTATTCTGAACGGGACAAAATGAGGAAACTTTACAAGTTTTGTTCCATTTGGCCCAGCAGTTTCAGAGGAGATTTTTGAAAACTCAGCCAATCAGAAACAACAATTGCACATGGCGGCCATGTTTGTTGTCCGATCAGGACGAAATCAGCAGTCTTTATACAGGACCTTACAAAGATGCTTCCTGCCAAATTTAATTCCATTTGGCCCCGTGGTTTCAGAGGAGAAGATTAAAATGTGAAAAGTTAATGAACGACTTCCATTTTGACTTAATTAGGTAAATTGTAGGGTTCTGAACCTAAATATATAAGGTTACTAAGGACTTTTTCATTGGTTGCTATGGACTTTTTCAATGACCTGGACTCTTGACCTTTCTTTTTGACTTGTACAGGTAAATTATAAGGTCCTTAATCCAAATATATATGGTTGCTAGGAACTTTTTCATCGGTTGCTATGAAATTTTACAATGACCTTGACCCTTGACCCTCCATTTTACTTGTACAGCTACCATTTAATTTATATCAAGTTATGCTATAAACATCTGTGACAATATGTCAGACCATTATTTTCTGTTTACATGTAACTAATCTTTCAAGGGCAAAAACTCCTATAAGGGGTCAATTGACGATTTTGGTCATGTTGACTTATTTGTAGATCTTACTTTGCTGAACATTTTTGCTGGTATACTTTGTCTTTATCTATAATAATATTCAAGTTAATAACCTAAAACTGCAAAATTACCTTAAAATTAACAATTCAGGGGCAATAACCCAAAAATTGGATGACCAATTTGTCTAAAATTTTCATGGCAGGTAGATCTTGACCTCATAAACATTTTTAGCCACTGCAGCCATGTTTCTCGATGGACAAAAAAATAAAACACATACACTACATACCTAAGGATCTGTCAGCCTAAGTTTGGCTGAAATTGATTCTGTAGTTTCAGGGGAGAAGATTTTTTAAAGTTTAAAAAGATGACGAAAAGAATGTGAAAAATTGTCTTTAAAGGGCAAAATCTCCCATAAGGGGCCAATTGACGATTTTGGTCATGTTGACTTATTTGTAGATCTTACTTTGCTGAACATTTCTGCTGTTTACACTTTGTCTTTATCTATAATAATATTCAAGATAGCAACCTAAAACTGCAAATTTTCCTAAAAATTAACAATTCAGGGGCAATAACCCAACAAAGGGTTGACCAATTCATCTGAAAATTTCACAGCAGGTAGATCTTGACCTGATGAACATTTTTACCCCATCAGATTTGCTCTAAATGCTTTAGTTTTTGAGATATAAGCCAAAAACTGCATTTGACCCCTATGTTCTATTTTTAGCAATGGTGGCCATGTTTGTTAATGGATCAAAACCTTGGACACAATTTATAAACTAGATACCCTAAGGAACATTCTGTTAAAGTTTGAATTTATTTAGCCAGGTAGTTTCATAGGAGAACTTGGGCCAGTTGAGCTAAAAACATCACTCAACTGTGTCACTGAGGTCGCAACACCCCTTTGACCTAAATTTTGAATAGATCCCATCTAAAGTTATTTAGTGACAACGTTTCATGTTGATATGACATGTACTTCCCATCAAACTACCTCCAATCTAAATTTTAAAGCGGGACGTCTGTTCGTAAGGACTAATGGACACAGACCGAAACACTATAGGCCCTGCTGCAATCGCAGGCCGGCATAAAAATCCATTGTATGATGAAATGTTCACCATGTAATGTACTAAAAAAAATCAGTACTAATATATATAGTCTTTTAAATTCTAGCTTCAAAAACATTTGTTTGATGAAATGACCCCCTTTCACCAAATACATGTAATTACATACCTGAATTTTCAGATAAACAAGTCCTAATGGTACCAGTAATATTGTAAACCATGGTAATCCATAACACTGGACAATAATTGTACCCACAATTCCATAAATATTGGCCAGGAATATATTTAAAATAAACGGAAGTGAATCATCGATACAGTAAAGATCAGACGAAAATCTGTTAATAATTCTCCCAATTGGTGTAGTCTCAAAAAATGAGATTGGTGCCTGAAAAAAAAATAATCAAGTGTACCAGTATATTGTAGTGACTCTTATGTTATCATCCATTCATCTGCACTAACTAAACTAAACAAACATAAAACTCCTTAATATCAGATTTTCCTTAAACTTTTAATTTCTGGTGATTTGATTAGTATCAGAGTTCAGAATAAGTTGAGAAAATCCTCAATTTTAGATATTTTATGGAATCTTCTATTTAAAACTGAAATCTTAAATCAAAATTACCAAAAGAAATTTCTTCAAAATACATAAACTCAACTCCTCCCTTATCTACATTGTAAAAACATATACTTTAATAAAAGGGTAACTAAATTCTATTACACACTTAGGGAGCAACCATTTGATTTTTACGAAAATGTTTGATCCTGCCAATTTTTTTCGCCTAAATTTTGGTCTTGGCTTCTTTTTTTTTGGCCCACTATTGCTGCCTGAATTTTTATTTTCATTTAAACCAAAAATATTGCTGATTGACACAGGTTCTGCATTTTTTTTTCACACCTAAATTGGTCCTGGCTTTTTATTTTGCCAAAATCCTGGTCCTGCTTTTTTATTTCAAATTTCATCCTAGCCCCCCATAAAAATCAAACAGTTGCTCCCTAAAAGTATTATCTTATACACAAAAGTCTTATGTCTATTTTAAGCCTACCTTCAGAATTGTATTATTATCTTATACACAAGTCTTATGTCTATTGTAAGCCTACCTTCAGGATTGTATTAAGTATTTTTGTATGTAAAACTCTGGCTGCACATATTCCACCATAAGCAAACAGGAATGCTCTCATTAATGTAAACAATGAGTTACCAGCAGCCAGACAACCATATACCGTAAGATAAAAATGGATATTATCTTCTGCTCCGGTAATATTACTTAATGGGTAATTCAAACTGTTCTGGCTGAAATAAATTGACAAGTATTATTTTCAGATCTTTGCATATTTTATCCTCTTGTTAGAAATATTTATGGGAGGTTTCAAAAACAAAGTGGATAAAAATGATAATTGTTAAACGATAAAAACCATACACAGGTGAATACTGAGAAAACAAGATATATTTAAGCATTAAACTAGTTGGTTTGTGTCTGCAATCACTTATATTACATTGTAATTTATCTACTTTATACACTTTTTTTATGCCATTCAAGGTACAAGGGAAAAAACTCTACAATGCATTTCATGATAGTTTAAAGAACAGAATTTTTTTCACTTTTTTCATACATTTGAATTTGAAAATTAAATGATATGGGTTTATGAGACATTATCTCATAAATTACACATGGTAGTAGATTGATAAAATCCAGAGGTTACTGTGATGAACAGCTGGCCATAAAACAAAACAAGGACTAAATATCCCTAAAAATAATGTTTTCAAATATTCAACAAAAAGTATGATTTCTTACCTAAAAACACGAAAGTCTTCTTTTACTGGCTTATTTGAACTATGAGAATGTGTTACCCAGTAAGACAACCACCAATCATTTATATTTCTTGATGCTAAAAAATAAATGTATCACTTGTAATGCAATAACTATGACAGCATTTGTTGTGAAGATTACCACTATTAAAATATAGGCAAAATGTGTTCAAAGTAAAGAGATTCTATATATATGTATCTAGCTTATAGTTGAATGGATAACGCCAAGAGGCATAACAACAAACATGAACTACAGTTGATTCTTGTTGTCTCAAAATTGTTTGAGTCGAAATTTTGGTTATGTCGAACTTTTTTTCTGGTCCCGAGCAGACGACAGTATAATCTATGTATTTCTATTAATTTTGTCTTAAAATTCGATTAGTCGAAATTTCAGGTATGTCGGAGTGATATGATGTACACAGAAAATATATTTAGTGCAAAATAAGCTTGTTATGTTGAATTCATTAATCTTCTATATGTGAACCGAACATATACAACTGTCAATCAAGTAACCTGTTTGGAATTGCTGCCGGAAATGCCGTTTCATGTGAATTATATTTTGATAACAGTCTTGCTTCGACTTCAATGTTTATTCAAAATTTCATTATTAGGTTGTTAAAATTAAACAACATAGTTGATTTTTTGATAAATATAATTTTACATCAATAAAATTATTTTTTTTTTTACAGTACTATGTAAATGTCATATTTATTAACACTAAGGTAGTTATAAAATTCAGATTATGTTAATGAGGCATAACTTGCTGAAAAAGAATTTATAAAATCTTTAAAGGAATATCAATTTGAAGAAACAAATTCTAATTATGAATCAATAATTTAATCATTTGATTATGCAAATAAGATTACCCAAACTGATGATGCTGGTCGTTATTGTAAAGTCGGTGAAGATAAAAACAAGAGGCTCCCAGGAGCCTGAATCGCTCACCTGGTCCTTAAGCTTTAAGGGAGTCTTTCATGAGCTATTACCCCTATAATGGATCATCTGACAACTTCGACCCAATTCAGACTTTTGTAGAGCTCAATGAGCTGATTGTTTAAGCAAACAACAGCTTTCTTTTTTTCATTTTCTACAGTTTGCCATCTATAAGGCATCAACAGTTATTTTGACATTTAAGGGACAAAACTTTAACTCCTAAAGGGCTCATTTAAACATTTTGCAAACTAAGGGAAATGCTGTGAAAATGGTCAATTTTGATGTTCTAAGGGGAATAACTCCTAAATGGAATGATCATACAACTTAATAAGTACAAATTTCAAAAAAAAATCAAGAAAAAGGGCAATAACTCCTACATGGGTGGTTACATCTTCTTCAAAATTTCAAAGCAGGTAGATCTTGAGGTGTTGAACACTTTAGCTTCCCATCAGAATTTTGATATCTGTCACCATTTTTGAGTTATTTGCAAAAAACTGCAATTTACCCCTATGTTCTATTTTTAGCCATGGCAGCCATGTTTTTTTACAAATCAAAAATCCAAACGATAGTTTAGTAGCACTCATGCCAAGGAACAACTACACTAAGTTTGGTTGCAATTAAACTTATGGTGTAAGAGGAGTTAACGATTTTATTACAATGAATAAAGACTGCAAAAATGGTCAATTTTGACGATCTAAGGGGAATAACTCCTAAAAGGAACGAACCTACAACTTCGATCCTGTTACAAATTTTGTAGATCTTTGTGTGCCTAACAATATGAAATTTAAATTTTTCAAATTTCCTTTATAGTATCCAAGATATTGAGCTTAATAAGTGCAAAATTTGGAAAAAATGCAGAAAAAGGGCAATAACTCCTACATGGGTCGTTGGATCTTCTTCAAAATTTCAGGGCACTTCTGAACACTTTTACCCTATGCCAGAATTTTGATATCTGTTATGGTTTTTGAGTTATTTGCAAAAAACTGCAATTTACCCCTATGTTCTATTTTTAGCCATGGCGGCCATGTTTTTTTACGAATCAAAAATCCAAACGATAGTTTTGTAGCACATATACCAATAAACAACTGTACGAAGTTTGGTTGCAATTGGTCTTATGGTGTCAGAGGAGTTAACGTTTGAAAAAGTTTACGGACGGACGACAGACGGACGATGGACGCCAAGTGATGGCAATAGCTCACATGACCCTTCGGGTCTGGTGAGCTAAAAAATTAATTTGACATTTTGAGCAAGTTTAAGTAAGTTTTGAAAGCAACACTTGTATCAAACAATAAGTTATGAAACAACACACGACCTCATATTACAAAAGGAATAATTTTTATCTCCCTTTTCCAAAACTCGAGGATTTCAAGCTCCTTTTTAGTCCATCTTTGGCTATCTCGAACCCAGTCCCATGGTCCCTTGCAGTTAGAGATAACGAGAATCAACTGTATTTCAAATTCATAATTTGACAGGTTTTTAGTTATTCATAACAATGTGTTTAAATTCTAAATATTATGCTTGGAGCATACTGTGATTAATAAGTGGATTCCTCAATTCTAAATATTCCATCCTACGAAAAGTAGTAACCTCACAAGGTAGAAATGTCAAAATTGGCCCTAATATTCTAAATTTTCAAACATTTAAGTTTAAGCATAATTCGATTACTACATTGTAAGTGGAAACGTTAAGATATTTTCTACATCATCATTAGATATAACTATGAAGTGGCAAATTTGAAAACTCATGGGATATACCGGTACTATATTTTCCTGCCTATAGGTCGAGACTTTTTTACTTTAAAATGACCATTTTACCATTATAAGTCTATGGAGAAAGTATCAATTAGACCTACAGTCCACATAGACTTATAGTCCAGAAAATACAGTAACTATGAAGTGGCAAATTTAAAAACTCATGGGATATAACTAAGAAGTGGCAAATTTAAAAACTCATGGGATATAACTTTGAAGTGGCAAATTTGAATATGTCAACAGTCAGACTAAGATAAAATAGAAAAGACAAACAAGTGTAACATCTAATCTGTTTGTCCTTACATTGTGGGCATAAAAAATAACAAAAGTAGAGTAAGGTGTGTGATATAATAAGGATTTTTTACAAGATTAATAGTTACCTCTTATCAGAAAGAAGCATTATATTATTATATATACCTTGCATTAAAAACAGAGCCAGCAGAACCATTGGAGCCAGGCAAGCACCAACAGCAAACCAGTAGGATTTGTAGACCTGTAATTTGACCACACCTTGTTCTTGTTCCTCTTCCTTGATCAAACCAGAATCTTGGGTATCAGAAGAATCATTTTCCGGACCCCTGGATTGAGCAGTTTCCTGGGTTTCATCTAACTCTACAGTACCAAGCACATCTGATGGAGTACCTACAATGAGGGCATTTATTCTGACTTACAAAAGTATTTAAATAACAGTAACTTAATGACAGACCTTACACCTCTGTTCTTTAAATACATAAATTAGATGTCATAAACATTTAACAAAAATCTACACTCAACCCAGTGCTAGCTAGACCGTCTGCAATATTTTTCTCTCTGCTGAAAATCTCAATGTGACTTTTAAGATAAAGAGCATAAAAAAATTGCTGTTCCTGGGCTTTGACTTTTGTTACTAGCATGAAATGGGACACAGGAATGGAGATATTAACATAGGGGAGATTGTATCTGATAGTGTTAACTTCAATAAACATGGTAAAATTTCTGTTAGTGAGCTGTAGAACAACTTTTGTCGGTCAAATTGAAATAAAAAGTAGTTCAAATAATAAACTTTGACAGTTAAAGTAATTTCCATGGTCTTCCTAAGAAATGATGAGAAAATACAATATTAAGTAATGAGTTTATTCCAATTAAAGGACCCATTAAAGAAGAGAGCCTGGGATGGGAGAAATGAGAGAGGGAGGGAGACGGGGTAAAATAAACCTTTTCTAACCTCTCAGTATTGATAGACAATTGAAAATTAAAATTTCTAGCAAGGAAATCTTAAGATAATAACTTTTAGTTAGCCAAATTCCACTTTGTATTTGTGAATCCTACAAGAACATATTAACAAATAAATGATACCTATCTGAGCAATAGTTCCATTTTTAATCTCCATGACAACATCTGCATTACTAAGATATTTTGTATGATGAGTACACAGGATTCTGGTCTTGTTCTTCAACAATCCCATAATGCATTTGTTATACAAGTGCTTGGCAACATGTGCATCTACTGCAGCAAAAGGGTCATCCAAAAGGTATACACATTTATCCTGTAATTAACAATTAGAAAATTAAAATCATTTCCTCAAATTTATTTTAAACATTTCAACCTCCAAAAACCTTACCCTGTGTGCAAAATAAATACAAACATAACTTCAGCCTCATATTATGGCTTTTTTTTTGTATCTTGAAATATGTACATATATACTGTTAATCATTGATTGTTGTGTCACCTTCTATCATCTCTGTTATATTTTAAATACTAATTAAAAAAATGTCATTATAATAAAGTACCTGATAGAGAGCTCTTGCCAATGACAATCTGGCTTTTTGTCCACCGCTTAAAGTGACTCCATTTTCTCCAACCTCTGTGTGATCTCCTGCTGGTAATACCTGTTAACAACAGTACAGCTAATTAATATTTCGCTATGTTAAAATCCTTAACATAACCTTCTAGTTGTCATGATAAAATTATATTTCATATTGCTTGAAATAATAAGGTACCATCTTGGGATTAGTGTTTCGAATAAAGTGAAAGTAATTAATCAATTAATCAGAATTATATTAATCCCAGCCAATCTATCGGTAAATCATTACATGAGATTGCAATGAGTTGCGAGATTTTTCTTTTAGGCCTCAATGTGATTTTTAGATGGCAATAAAAGTATAATTCCTTTCTTCATATGCATATAGGAATTTTATGTCAAGAATGTATTCACATCCCTTCTTATTTACTAAATATTTTGTTTAAATGTTTGTTTTCTATCATCTGTTAATCTGTTAAGGTTAGGTTTTCTTTCTTGAAAACATGGATTTTAGTAGTTGTGAAAAATCATACAAAGCTTTATCATCTCATTTCAAGCAATACTCGGAGATATGGAGGGGTACATTGACCTTTTTTTTTGCAGAGTTATACAAAGTTCTGAAATTGACCTTCAAGACAGACTTAAACTTTATTTGTGACACATATTTTAGAAGTGGCAACAATCAAACAACACATCTTCATTTATTTACAGTGGCGCAGCTAATCTTTGGACCTGTTGGCCCGATGGGTCAAGCAAAATCAGGCCTTGTGCCAGACATATTGTGTCCTTTTCCATTAAAATCATTATTTCATTGTGTTCATTTCCAGTTAATGAAATATAAATGGTTTTCCCTACACCTGTTGATGGCAAGTGCAAAAAGAAAGGGATGATATGCATCCATATTTGATTATACAAAAATTTGAAAAATGAAAAATAATAAATGAAAAATAAAATCCTCCCACCTATTTTTTTCATAAGGGATGGATGATAGTCTCTCATTTAAGTTGAATTGGCTTAATGGCCAGCAAACCCTTTGACTGGGCTGGATAAGCCACTATCTAAATTCCTGTTGGTGGTTGGGAAAACTATATTAAACTAGAGGTACTGTTGTCACAGGAGTCCAGCATGCTGGACTGTTTTAGCACGCTAAAACTGATGTCTCCCCTTCCATACCCATAGTTTTTTTAACATTTTTTAGGGATCATCAAGGTGGCAAATTAAGAGCTATGGTACATAATACATGTAGTTACCTACAGATATGTGCTTCAACAAGGAATGAATAAGGTAATATATAGTTTTCGGGAAGGGATCTGAACCATTTTTAAGATAAATTAAGGTTTCTGGTCTTGAGGGGGTGGGATGACCCCCTGGGGCCAAGACATATTGCATTCAACTTGTCTTTTCATTGTGAATAAGGAAATATATACTTTTGTGGAGGGGATCTCAACCATTTTTAAGATAAAGGTTTCTGGTCATGAGGGGTGGGGATGACCCCTGGTGCTTAAATGTATATTGCATTCAAATCATCTCAAACTTTAATACAAAAAAACCGTCCAACATATTCCATTGCGAAGATACAATTCATGACTGACCAATGTGAAGATTACTTGGATCATAAAAAACCGAGATGCTAAATCATCATATTGCGTATTGTAAAAGTATTATTTTTCACTGAATTCAATTGGTACCATTATTTCATGGGTATTATTTTTCACGGTAACTTTTACAGTATCTGAAGATAAATTAAAGTTTCTGATTTTGAGGGGGGTGGGGATGACCCCCAGGGCTAAGATGTATATTGCATTCAACTCGTCTTGTAACCATGAGTAGTACAATATATGGTTTAGGGGTGGGGATTCCAACCATTTTTAAGATAAAATAAGGTTTCTGATTTTGTGGGGGTGGGGATGACCCCCAAGGCTAAGATGTATATTGCATACAACTGGTCTTGTAACCATGAGTAGTACAATATATGGTTTAGGGGTGGGGATTCCAACCATTTTTAAGATAAAATAAGGTTTCTGATTTTGTGGGGGTGGGGATGACCCCAAAGGCTAAGATGTATATTGCATACAACTGGTCTTGTAACCATGAGTAGTACAATATATGGTTTAGGGGTGGGGATTTCAACCATTTTTAAGATAAATTATGGTTTCTGGTCTTGAGGGGTAGGGGATGACCCCCGGGGCTCAGATGTATACTGCATTCAACTTGTCTTGTTATCATGAATAATAAAATATATGGTTTAAGGGTGGGGATTTCAACCCTTTCCAAGATAATGTAGGCTAGGGGGTGGGGACTGACCCCCAGGGACCCAAATGTGGTACTCTGCACTCCGCCTTGACCTGATGCATATACCTTCCAAATATCATGAGGCTAGCTCAAGAAACAAAAAAGTTATGTTCCGGACAAAAAATTTGATTAGAAGAGGAAGAAGAACACTATTGGGATCTCAATGGTTTTCAGAATATTTAGTATTTTATCGTTTGAGGGGGTGGGGCATGACCCCCCTCAGACCCCACTATGGTACCAAATGATTCGTCTTATCATAAGGAGTAATAATATATATGGTTATAGGGTGGGGATCTCAATGGTTTTCAGAATATTTAGTATTTTATCATTTGAGGGAGTGGGGCATGACCCCCCTCAGACCCACCTATGGTACCAAATGATTTGTCTTATCATAAGGAGTAATAATATATATGGTTATAGGGTGGGGATCACAATGGTTTTCAAAATATTAAGTATTTTATCATTTAAGGGGGTGGGGCATGACCCCCCCTCAGACCCCCTATGGTACCAAATGATTCGTCTTATCATAAGGAGTAATAATATATATGGTTATAGGGTGGGGATCTCAATGGTTTTCAGAATAATAAGTATTTTGCCATTTAAGGGGGTGGGGCATGACACCCCCCCCCCCCTCAGACCCCCTATGGTACCAAATGATTCGTCTTATCATAAGGAGTAATAATATATATGGTTATAGGGTGGGGATCTCAATGGTTTTCAGAATAATAAGTATTTTGTCATTTGAGGGGGTGGGGCATGACCCCCCCTCAGACCCCCTATGGTACCAAATGATTCGTCTTATCATAAAGAGTAATAATATATATGGTTATTGGTTGGGGATCTCAATGGTTTTCAGAATATTTAGTATTTTATCATTTGAAGGGGTGGGGCATGACCCCCCTCAGACCCCCCTATGGTACCAAATGATTCTCTTATCATAAGGAGTAATAATATATATGGTTATAGGGTGGGGATCTCAATGGTTTTCAGAATATTTAGTATTTTATCATTTGAGGGGGTGGGGCATGACCCCCCTCAGACCCCACTATGGTACCAAATGATTCGTCTTATCATAAGGAGTAATAATATATATGGTTATAGGGTGGGGATCTCAATGGTTTTCAGAATATTTAGTATTTTATCATTTGAGGGGGTGGGGCATGACCCCCCTCAGACCCCCCTATGGTACCAAATGATTCGTCTTATCATAAGGAGTAATAATATATATGGTTATAGGGTGGGGATCTCAATGGTTTTCAGAATATTTAGTATTTTATCATTTGAGGGGGTGGGGGATGACCCCCCTCAGACCCCACTATGGTACCAAATGATTTGTCTTATCATAAGGAGTAATAATATATATGGTTATAGGGTGGGGATCTCAATGGTTTTCAGAATATTTAGTATTTTATCATTTGAGGGGGTGGGGCATGACCCCCCTCAGACCCCCCTATGGTACCAAATGATTTGTCTTATCATAAGGAGTAACTAGAATTGCAATTGCGAGCAATAGCAGATGTCGCCCCTGGCAGCCATCTTGAAAATGGCGGCCATTTCGAAAAAAAAGTATTGATTGCACACCTTCACATAGTGATCTTACTTTCTGCCAAGTTTCATTCAATTCTATCCATGTTAAGTTTTTCGCCATTTTAACATCATTTTTCAAAATGGCCGCCAAACGTCTCCAACCGATCGCCATTTTTTTTCATCAGTTTGTTCTTCTAATTGTACTTTACAAACATACGAAGTTTAATGAAATTCTATGGTACAGTTTTTGAGATATAAACGTGTTAAATTACCGATCTATGAATGGCGGCCATCTTGAAAATGGCGGCCATTTTGAAAAAAAAAGTTTTGATTGCACACCTTCACATAGTGATCTAACTTTCTGCCAAGTTTCATTCAATTCTATCAAGGCATCTCCGAGAACTAAGCCGGACAAAAATCATTGGAAAGAAAGAATAATAACAAAGAAACGGAAGAATAACAATATGTCGTCCCGTGACTACGTTCGGGGCGACATAATAAGAAACCGGACAAAAACAATATGTCTCCCAAAACTTTGTTTGGGAGACATAACTAGGTATGATTGTGATCGCCAGCGAGTCACAAGATGTCTCCCAAACAAACCCCCATTGCCACTATCTAGAGCTTATCAGAAACCCCCTAAATTCAAATTATTGCAATGTCCTATATAATGACCTTTGAAACGGCGGCCATTTTGAAAATTTTAAAAGTCGTTTGCAAAACTTCAGGTCACCCTTAACATATTCCCAAAGTTTCATATTGATTGGACATTGCATCTTTGAGAAACGTCGCGGACAACATTGAACGGAAAGAAAAAGGAAAGAAGAAGAAGAAGAAGAAGAAGAAGAAGAAGAAGAAGAATAATAACTAGAATTGCAATTGCGAGCAATAGCAGATGTCGCCCCTGGCAGCCATCTTGGAAATGGCGGCCATTTCCAAAAAAAAGTATTGATTGCACACCGTCACATAGTGATCTTACTTTCTGCCAAGTTTCATTCAATTCTATCCATGTTAAGTTTTTCGCCAATTTAACATCATTTTTCAAAATGGCCGCCAAACGTCTCCAACCGATCGCGATTTTTTTTCATCAGTTTGTTCTTCTAATTGTACTTTACAAACATACGAAGTTTAATGAAATTCTATGGTACAGTTTTTGAGATATAAACGTTTTAAATTTTCAGAGGGTACTAATCTTTGAATGGCGGCCATCTTGAAAATGGCGGCCATTTCGAAAAAAAAAGTATTGATTGCACACCTTCACATAGTGATCTAACTTTCTGCCAAGTTTCATTCAATTCTATCAAGGCATCTCCGAGAACTAAGCCGGACAAAAATCATTGGAAAGAAAGAAAGAAAGAAAGAAAGAATAATAATAATAATAATAATAACAAAGAAACGGAAGAATAACAATATGTCGTCCCGTGACTACGTTCGGGGCGACATAATAAGAAACCGGACAAAAACAATATGTCTCCCAAAACTTTGTTTGGGAGACATAATAACAAAGAAACGGAAGAATAACAATATGTCGTCCCGTGACTACGTTCGGGGCGACATAATAATAATAACAAAGAAACGGAAGAATAACAATATGTCGTCCCGTGACTACGTTCGGGGCGACATAATAATAATCACTAAAACAATATGTCTCCCTTCGAGAAGGGGAGACATAATAAAGCCAAAGCCATGTGTTTATTCTGTAAATAAATCTGTTCTAATACTGTTGTAATTAATTTCGAGAACCACTCCTCATTACACACCAGACATTTTTGTGATAAGTATGTGATTATATCTACCGAGTGATCATATTGATATACAAGTATTTGCTTAAAAAAAAAGCTTGTCTGGTGTGAGTAATAAATATGTAAAGTTTAGTATTTTCAGTGTTCCATTTTATTACTTTTTTGGTTCACATAGGACTTTGGGGTAAAATAATTATCATGGTCATGTTCCACTGAACATGTAGTAAGAAATGTACCAGGCTAAAAGCAAATGCATATGCTCCATTAGATAGAGATAAGTGGATACTGAAACATAAAAGTATTGCATTCACATGCTCCCTTCAGTAATAGGATGCAGCAGAAGAACATCTAATACATATTGCAAACACAATGCACTGCAATGGCATCCTCTATATCAGATGCTTCTCTTCGCTCAATAAACTTTCTGACATTCTTAAATGTCAGTTATTAAATTGTAACTGATTATATGTTGAAATAATAACTAATATTTTTAATTGTAGATTTGAAAATGGTCAAACCAATATTCTTATTATGCAATAGTATGATATTAGTCAAGGCATCACTCTCTTATTGTCTGAAGATTTTGTGTCTGTAAGTTGTAGATGCCCTTCCTCCTGTACATAGAATCCTCATCTATTATTTATGATTGAAAATCATTTTGACAACTGAAAGTTTCATAATATACCCTGCTTAAATTAACTTTAAACCCATTAAAAATAATGAATCTACGGTGCTAAATTCTCTTTCTGACATAAGGACCCAATTGCACTCAAGCATGAACTGTAGGTCATGTAAATTTATTGGTGATCTAAAGAAGATGATTGCAGTTGTAAAACACATCGATATATTTAATATCACATTTTATTTTTTATTTTTTAGAAAAAGACAAAGATTGCAAAAATTAACCAAAGTCACTCTACCATAAAATGTATGTAATGTGACTCAAATGTGTTGTACTACATAAGATGGCTGTAATTGTGAAATATCGTTCATACATAAGTGTAGGTTCTTAAATAATATACCAAAATACTAAACATTAATCAAAGTCACCCAAGCATAAAATGTAGGTAATGTTACTCAGATGTTCTTGAGTTAAGTTGTACTATATAAGACAACTACAGTTAAATCATTAATACATTACCATAGGTTCTTTAGCAATACAATTGAATGCAAAACTTTAATCAAAGTCACTCAAGTATAAAATTTAGGATATGGGGACTCAGTGTTGAGTTTTGTTGTATTTTATAAGATGATTGTGTTGTGTAATATTCTACCTTAGGTTCTTAAAATGTTTACCAGTAACTAAACACACCAGTCACTTCAAGCATGATTATAGGTCATGGTGACTCAAATATCACTGAATTTTCTTGTACTATATAAGATGAATGAATAGGTATAATATCAGTGATATTTCTCAATAAGTTTCTGAGAAATGGACCTAAACCAAAAACTTAAAGTAACTCATGCAAAAAATGGGGGTCATAATGACCCAACTGTTGGAGAAATGCATTATATAATGTAAGAGGATTATAGCTATGAAGTATCATAGATTCTTAGGATATGAAATTAAAGCAGTTACACCTGCATTAAATGTAGGTCAAAGTGACCCAAATGTCACTCATCTGTGTTCAGTGTTGTGGTATAATATCACTGATATGCCTCAATGGGTTTCTGAAAAATTGACCTGAACCTAAAAACTTAACCAAAATTTGACAGGTGTATGTACGTACCTACTTACGTACGAACGGACAAGGGTAAATCATTATGGAAGGGGCATAAAAAATCGCCGAAAAGTAGGCCTGGTAAAACTGCCTTTCTTAATGTCTAATTGTATTTCAACAACATAGAAGACTGAGATCAAACAAGATTTATGGTGACTGATCACTATGGAGCATTGGTAGGGCACTTCCTTCTTGATGATTTGGCCTAGTTCACACTCACCTTAAGGTCATCCTGTAAGGCTACAGCATCAATGACAGCATCATACTTCTGTGGATCAAATGGCTCACCAAATAAAATATTGTCTCTAATAGTGGCATGTTGTATCCATGGTTCCTGTGTTACCATGGCAATACTGTCTAAATTCTCTACATGAATGTAACCACTAACATGTGACATTTCAGCCAGTATTGCACTAAATATTGAACTTTTGCCAGATCCCACTTTACCCACAATGCCAACAAATTGTTCCTTCAAAAAAAAAATACTGATATGAAAAGAAAAATAGTAATTGGGGTGAGGAAAAATGGTGCATGATGTGCAGCATAGTCACTGAGTTAAGGTGACAAAATGGTGGATGATGTCCAGAGGAATCAGTCAAGGTGACAAAATGGTGCATGACTTGAGTGTAGTCTTTTAAAATTGTCAATTTGTAAACAAGAATGGCATTAATTTATTAATGACCCGAGTAATTCTGGAATTAAAGTAAAAGATGTCTCCTTCCTTAATCAAACAATAAACAATTTTTCCCACCTTCTTACCTCTTCTATGATGAATGTAATATTTTTAAGTATTAGTGTCCCTGAGTAAGCAGGAGAATCTGTCCATGAAAAAGTTCCATCTCTGAACTTTATAACTTCCTCAGGATTATAAATACCTATAATAATATATATATATGTTTAAATTAAACATTTCTATCCAAAATGGAAAAGGATTTTTATATTCTATGGACTGTACTGAAGTATGTTATTGAACATGTATTTTCATTTGGTACATTAATCCACAGTGGATTGAAAAACAAATCTCTGCATGAACCTGACAAAAGTACAAGAAAAAGAATAGCAATATCATTGTTTTTTTCTTAAAGCCAAATTGGAGATAAATCTTATGCCCCACTGCAAGTTCATGATGGACCCTGTTTAGTTAAACCAACACTAACATCCATGCAGCTTTTTGCTAAATGTAATATGTAAGAAATATTACTTTTAGTTGAAGGGAAATAAATAAATAAATAAATGAATTCATTCCATTAATGTAATGGGGAAAAAATTAGATTTATTTTCAACCAAGACAGTGCTGTATTAAACAGTGTTCCTGCTATGATTTAAGGGTAAAGGGCATATGTTGAGGAGAAGGGGCACTTTAATGTGTTTCCAGGTCTGAAAAGGACAAACCTGATCAAGTCAACTTTAAAGAAATATCAATTATTCATTTATACAATGCCATTTTAAGAGTTCTTTTAGTTTTTAATGCAATGAAAGGACAGAGGGGCACATTGGAAAAGGGGCAGGGTGCTGTGCCCCTCTATTTTAAGCTAGGTGGAACACTGTAAAGGGACATAAATCAAAAGAAAATTTGTTTACAGTCAGGTTGCTCAGCTATAAGATGGAACTGTAGGTCAAATACTGAATGACATTAACCTCAACTACTTTAATTAGTTGTGTAAAAATTTGACAGTTGAGAAAGTTCATCTCAAATTATGCAAAACCTCATTGGGTGTTAATAAATATACAACCAACAATGCAGTCTATGGCGAACTTGGGAGATTCCCATGAATGTTAGTTCTTACAAATATGATAAAATTTTGGAAAAGGGTCCATAGTACTAATGATAAATTACTTAAAAATGCATACTTATTGTCACACAAGTAATTTATATAAAGAAGGAAAAAAGTCATGGATAAGCTGTATTCACTCTATTATTAAAATGTTAGATCTTACAGTTCAGAAGTTAACAAAGCCAAAATTAAATATTAAAAAACTTATATTAAAAAGCCTAATTCTTAAATATAAAATCTCATGGAAGACCAAAATTTTTAATGACAACAGAAAAAATACTCAGCATCAAAACAAATTAAGAACATATTGATTATTTAAACCTAACTTCAGATATGAACCATACCTTAGTAAACTCCCTTTTATGAAAAGACAATCAATTACACAATTTAGAATTGGACTTCATAAATTAGAAAGAGAGAAAGGTCAACATTTAAAAATGGCATAGAAGATGAGATGCACTTCCTTTTAGACTGTAATAACCTTTCTGCTGTAAGAGATACAATCTTACGGAACATATATAATAAAAATATTAATGTCTCCAAACTTGACAAAAAACGTTTATCTGGTTGTTAACCAACAAGAATAAATATATACTTTTGTTGATTTATGACCTACTCACAAAACTTAATGATATGAGAAGGAGTTTACTTGGATGATTAGGTTATTTTGTTTATATATGTGATCATATATATAGTTGTACATTTTTATGATGAAGGGTGCGCTGCCAATGCAATAATACAGTCCCCTAGTAGAGACCAGACCAACAGATTTGATTTTAATGTTAATATTATGGATGCAATTTTCACTGTTTTTTTGTAATCTTTGTTTTCTTATGTTGGTATTATTACCAATTATATGAATCAATATCATTTACAATCTTGTTATTGCACTTAGTTCCTTTATTCATTTTTGTTTGTTTATTATGTGATTCATGCTGATTTAACAGTCCATATGGGCGTCTCTAATTAACAATAAAACAGTTTGTATCCATCTTGTATCTAGTTATATGGACCCATTGAATTAATACTCTTGTAAAAATATTTCATACCATTTTGACCAGTATACCACCATTAGAAAATGATTTTGCAAGACGATATCAAATACATGTAGTTCTAATGTCGCTTCCTTCCCAGTAAATGAGACAAAAATTAATCAACCAATGTGGCAAAGACCAACGAAGTTTTATTACAACAAATAACACACTTTATTTTCCAAATTTTACTCATTTACACATTTATTTGGTACTTGTTTTGTCACTGACACTTTACAAAATGAATGTTATATTAATGCAATGAGATTACATCCTATTGGATTGAACATGGTCATAAGTGAAGACTTCAGAAAAAATCGTAACTTTTTTATGAAAATAACCAATAACTTACTTGTGTCATTGCTGTAGTAACTCCCCAGATCTAAATCTTTAAGAGATACAAAAGACTGGACTCTTTTTAGAGAAACCCAGGATTCAACCAGTCCATTGACAACCCAAGGAAAGGCATTCAAAGGACTTATTAACATTAAAAATAGAGATAAACTTGTAAAAACCTGAAAAAAAAAAAAATATTTCCCTTTAATTTCTGGGTCAAGTTATAAAGTCCAATATTGGCTGTTAAGGAAAATTGTGGCTTTACTACAATTCTGTAAATTTTCAAAATGAGCATTAGGTTATCTATTTGTAGAGAGTATACAAAATTTTCAATATTTTCCCAGAAAGCTTATTTGAAATTGAATTTAAAGACGATAGGAAAAAAATGCAAGAGGAATCTGTCCAGGGTTTAGATAATACTGTTTAATTGAAATGTTGATTAATTTTCACTTTTTCAACTCTGCTCTTCAAATATTTTGATTATTGTTTTGGTTTTCAACATAAGAACAACTGATGAACTGTAAATCAATGAATTGTGCACATCTTGTGCATCAAAATTGGTTTCAAAGAATTTATTGTTACTACTGAGTCACTTCTGCTGCCGTTGGACTCCAAGTCCCAGATGGTATCGCTAGCTTGGTTGCTAGTATTTTGATATTAGCCTAAAATTGATACTAATTTTTTTTTATTACTTTAAATTTACTGTTACAAAAAAATTTTAATTTTGTAAAAACTTTAAAGGTCAGTATATCTCCCTCATGCATAGCTCTGCCCTTAGATGGTTTTGGCTTTATCCCTTTTGGTCATTTAGCATTATCAAATTTGCTCTTCACCTGTTTGGTTTTTTGTTTTATTGTCACATTTTAGGCCCTGAGCACAACTGATGAGTCGTAAATCTAGACAAAATGTGTACTTCTTACATGCATAAAAATTTGTATCAAACAATTCATTTATTATTTTTTTTTTTATTATTATGAATTTTTATAAACTGTTTTCATTCATTAATCCATACCTTTGCTGCCGTGAGCTGATGTCCGAGTAATGAGTAAGTTGTAAAAGTTATGATCGATATCAGGACTGGTGTTGTGGCCCAGAAGTACACGCATAACGCATCCAGATATTTTCTTCCTTTTAAACTTTTTAACTCTGCATCTCTTAGTTTTTCTATATTTGACTTGAAATGGTCTTCCCAGGCATAAAATTTTACAACTTTTATTCCATACAATATTTCATTCATCATCTGCAAATATAATTCCAGATGATAAGACAAAGTTAATTGTGCTAAGTCAAAATCAGTATTAATATATCTAAGATAAGATGTGAATGTAAATGAAACCTTAGAAGAAAAGTTTGAAAGAACTGCTTTAAACATGTTAAATCACAAAAAGTTTGTACATAACGAATCAGGTTTAAAGTATAACAGAATGAAAATTTTTTACTATAATGCACTGAGGCATGATTGTATGTCGAGCAGAATATCGTGTCCAAATATATTTCCTATGAAATAAATAATGTAGAAGAAATGAAATAACAACGAAAAAACGATCATATGTAGCTTCATCAACTCCGTTTTTGTCTTGGTTGAGAATTTTGTTTTTGAAACTATTAGTGGCTGAAATTTTATCGTTAGAATTCATTAAGTTCATATAACATTTTTCGACTTTACAATCCCATTTAAGCTTGTTATAAAATGTTATGTTCAATTTATAAAGCAATGTATATACGTAACTTATAGAACATTCACTAAACAACACTATAATTCTTAAATATATACAATTTTTACTAAATCTTGAGTATGTATATGATTTTGACTAAATCTTGAGTATGTATATGACTTTGACTAAATCTTGAGTATGTATATGATTTTGACTAAATCTTGAGTATGTATATGATTTTGACTAAATCTTTAGTCTGTATATGATTTTGACTAAATCTTGAGTATGTATAAGATTTTGACTAAATCTTGAGTACCCGTTATGTTTATGATTTTGACTAAATCCTGAATATATATTTTGACAAAATCTTGAGTATGTATATGATTTTGACTAAATCTTGAGTATGTATATGATTTTGACTAAATCTTGAGTATATATATGATTTTGACTAAATCTTGAGTATGTATATGATTAAATCTTGAGTATGTATATGATTTTGACTAAATCTTGAGTATGTATATGATTTTGACTAAATCTTGAGTATGTATATGATTTTGACTAAATCTTTAGTCTGTATATGATTTTGACTAAATCTTGAGTATGTATAAGATTTTGACTAAATCTTGAGTACCCGTTATGTTTATGATTTTGACTAAATCCTGAATATATATTTTGACAAAATCTTGAGTATGTATATGATTTTGACTAAATCTTGAGTATGTATATGATTTTGACTAAATCCTGAGTATGTATATGATTAAATCTTGAGTATGTATATGATTTTCATTAAATCCTGAATATATATTTTGACTAAATCTTGAGTATGTATATGATTTTGACTAAATCTTGAGTATGTATATGATTTTGACTAAATCTTGAGTATATATATGATTTTGACTAAATCTTGGGTATATATATGATTTTGACTAAATATTCTAGAGACTGACCTTGACCCTGTTATCTTTCTGTTTCATCATTTCTGTACTAAGTTCACCAATCTTATTGGCTATCCATCGGTTGATAGGGATTAGTATAAGAGCAAACCCAAGTCCTGCTAGGAATGCTAATCCTACTTGCTGGTACAATAAAAACAATGATACCCCTATCTGGAATGGTAAACTCCACACTGCATGAAAACTTGGACAAAAATTAATTATTCTATCTGTATCTGTACTCATAAAATTAACAATTTCACCAGAGCTGAACTTAGACATGGACACATTACTAACAGTTAATGATTTTCTGTAAATTGTTGTGATGATCGCTGTTCTGATTTTAAATCCCACTACCTTGACATTATAATCGAACTGTGTTGATAGAAATGATCCTACCAGGGTGGATAACAGTAAACATGTAGCATAAATATATCCATAGTAATGGGGATCTTTCTTCTCCTCAATAAATGAAACAAGTAAGTTCAGTAAGATTGGCCCGGCAAATCCAGCTCCGTCGGCCAGTAATTTCAATATACCTAAAGAATAATATTCTACACCAAATACTTGATGTAAAGCTCTTAATAATGTCTGTTCATGTTTTGGAGCATGTATATGAACAAATTGATCACCATCAGATGAAGAAATTGTTTGGAAATTATGGCTTTCTTTAGATTTGAGACAAATACCAAATAAAGCATTTATTTTATATGTATTTAATCTATCTGGTACTAAAAATATATCATCGGCAGATTTGATCTTCTGTTTGGCACCTTTTACCATCAATTTTCTCACCCAATAAAAGGTCAGTCTAGATAAAAAGTTTGTGTTCTCCTCTGCCTTCATTATTTCTCTTCCTGCTGTTTGTATTGATCCGTATGAGTTTACATTTTGAGCTATAGGTTCAGTTTCTGAGGGTGAAACATTTATTGTACCATGTAAAAATCCATTTTCTAGTTCTCTATGACCTTTACAGGTCAAGGTTAGAATATAGAGAACATGTCCTCCAAATACGGCAATTAAGCAGTAAGATTCTATAAGTAATCTCCTATCAATGATATTCAAAATTGCTGAGTGTAATTCAAAGCATACAGAAATAAATAGCATTAAATAAACAACTACATTAATTGTTGGACCTCTGAATGACGTCCAGAACATATACTTCAACCTATAAATATATATAGACTGTAAAAACCAACACAATGTCAGAACACAGAGATCCAATATGTCTACTGCACTTGGTGCTGTATGATCCAATAAAAAATGTAATACTGTTTGTAATCCCGGTATAAGAGACAAACATACAGTGATCAGAAGTCTTATTCTCACATGATATGGCAAAGATACAGAGTCAAAAAAGGTCATATGTCTGGTCTGTGCCATGTGGTATGTTGTTATACAAATTAATACAATATGTATTGGTAAAACAATCACTACATGTTCAAAGCAGTGACCAAAATCTCCATCATGCCATGCAGACATGTTGTCATGATGACCGCACAGGTCCTTCCAAAAGACATCACCAGCCATTTTATAAGTGTTAGGCAATTCTAATGACGTCTCACCAGATTTTCATTGCAAATGCAATGTCAGATCTCTAAAAGAAAAGGTAAATTAACTCAATATTCAATATACCAATTTAAAATTATAATACAAGAACTTCTGTTGTAGTATCAGACTTATTCCAAGTATAGTCATTGTAAATTTAATATAAATTGATACTATGGTATATTCTATTTGGAATTATTATAACTAACCATTTGTTATAATACTCCCAGATTCTATATAAAAAATTATGACTTCACACTTTTTTCTTTATACACTTTCTATGGAAAAAAACCAAATCTCATCCATTTTTATTTAAATATGGGACTATTGTTTAATTTACCTATTTTCACTTAACTACTATAAAAGAATTAACTGTTAACTTCTAAAATAAATATAGCTTTTGAAATAAAGCAGTGTTAAATTTACAAAAA
The DNA here is from genome assembly GCA_028015205.1 of Mytilisepta virgata. Classification (NCBI taxonomy): domain Eukaryota; kingdom Metazoa; phylum Mollusca; class Bivalvia; order Mytilida; family Mytilidae; genus Mytilisepta; species Mytilisepta virgata. Next base: position 4,976,135 of record CM051518.1, on the reverse strand, counting down.
AAAACTATACTTTAGGGACAAGATCAAAAGTTCAATGTAGGTTAAAAAACTTAATTCAAATAGTTTGAGGGGGGGGGGGGGGGGGGGGGGGGGTTAAAATCGCTGCAAGTTTTGTTATCCGACATCGATTTTTGGATTGAAAAAAATGGATTCAAGTGATGTCTAAGTCAATATACAGAACAAACATACATTGTGGAGGAAAAACAGGACCCATGATACAAAAATTATACTCTCAAAGCATATGCCCATATTGGTCAATCAATTTTTCCCAAATTAAGTTAACAGGGGGGGTGGGGGGTCAGTGAAAAAACTATGTGAATCAAGTTTTTTATCCTACATTGAACTTTTGATCTCGTTCCTTATATAAAGGGTATATGTCAACCATGTTCATTCAAATATCAGTAATCTACATTTATGTATCAGCAAATAATAAAATATAATCTTTAAGTGTAATTGGATGTCCTCTGGACTCCTCTTTTTATTTTTAGATATATAATTTTTTTTTCTTGTATTTGATTGTCGAGAAATCTACAAATTTGTCCTGGGATTTAATTCTAATATAAGGATGCATGTCAAATGAACTCCTTCATTACTGGGTTTGTGGTTTAAAATGTTTGGTAGAGGTTTACCAATTTTTTTTATTCATTGCTGTTAATCTAACAACAATGAATACAATTTTTTGAAATCAAAATTAAATTTGATGTTATAAAATAGCTCTTGTATTATATGGATATAGATTTTAATTTTTAAACAAGAGTTGGGACTAATAACCATTAGTTATAATAGTCCCAGCTCTTATTTAAAAATTAAAATCTATATCCATATAATATATTAGCTATAATCTATTAAGAGTTAATTATAATAGTCCCAGCTCTTGTTTAAAAATTTTAAATCTATATCCATATTTATCAAATAGTTCATGACACTGAGGGTCATATGGCAGTATATGGACCGGTTGGTCACCTGACAAAAATTATATGGACCGAAGCGACTGAGGTCCATATAATTTTTGAAGAGCGACCAACCGGTCTATATACTGACATTTGACCCAAAGTTTCATGAACTATTTGTTATATTATACTTTCTGGGATTTAATCGAATTTAATAGATGTCGCCAAAGCGAGGCGGTCCATATAATGTACAGCCGGTCCATATAACATTATATGGACTGGCTTAGATGACATAGATAAATAGAGTAGTAAAAATGTAAAAGTGTAATATAATAATATATTAGCTATAATCTATTAAGAGAACCCCCCCCCCCCCCCCCTTTCTTTTTAGCTTAATCTCTGTTGTAGTTGAAATTTATCTACCATAAAAAATATTTGGATTGTTTTCAATTCAAACATTTCTAGCTGGTCTCTGTCGACGAAAGCGAATGTGGAATGCAAATTGAAAGTAGAAAATCGATTGAGCGCATGGTCGACAATGATCTAATTTATGGATACCACAAAATGCGGTTTCGCTCAAACAACAATTAAAACTAATCCGGTGTCACAGTACTTCAAATGCCGTTTTTCATCAAGAAATCAGTTGCAGAAGTACGCTGAACACACAGAAGACATTGACTCTCCTTCCAATGACTAAATGTTATGAAATAAAAATCAAGATAAATACTTTCGGATGTGAACATGGTGTAAACTAAACTAAACTAAACTAATTTTATTCAGTCTAAAATCCATTACAGAGGATCATCACTGAAAAGGAAACAACATTCTACAATAGACAGCATATCATACAATAACAAAAGACACGGAACACATAACATTCATATATAATTAATAATAATAATAATAATAATAATAATATTTATTAGCGAAACACATTTACAATAAATGGTCATTGCCAACATATTAAACTAAAAGCTACAAATGACAATAATAGTTAGGAGTGACAGTGGAAAGATTGAAATTAATCATATTATAAGAAAAAAAAAAAAATATCATATTACAATTATTATAATAATCATACAATGTTGAAATTATGTGTTTGTTGTAGAAAAAATTAAAGAAATTCAATAAATTATCCCCTTTTAAGTTTATTTTGCCTACTTTGTAGGCATTCTTGTATAAAATTATCAATAAGCTTTAGTATGGTAGGGGATTTGCTATTGAATAATTTAAAAATAATATAGTTTGTTAAGTTATTAATTTTTGTTTTGTATGAGAGTATTCTATTAAGTTTAGCAATAAAATTATTTCTAATGTTGTTGTAAATATTGCAATTAATAAGAAAATGGATTTCATCTTCTATTTCTCCATTATTACAACAGAGACAGAGTCTGTTCTGTTTAGGTATGTTTTGATATCGACCTCTTTCTATAGCTAATTCGTGAGCACTTATTCTTAATTTTGCAAGAGTTGATCTATCTGTTTTAAATTTACAAAGGTCAACATAATAGGGTCTAATATTAGATAAATGGAAGTTATTAAAGAAAGATAGCTTATTGTTGTTTTTAATATCATTTTCTAAATTTTGAAGGGTCACATCTTTGATTCTTCTTTCAATAATTGGAATGTTTATTTTCAGTAGAGATGGGTTATTGAAAATGTATGAAAATCCAAGGTTGTTTAAAGAACTTTTCAATTGTTTTACCCAAGAATTTGTTTCTTTTGTTGCTTCATATACACTATGTACAAGGGTATCATTTGATTCAAGAATGTGACACCAATATTTAATAGCCTGAATTGTGATCTTTGCATTAAGGGGTAGTCTATTTAGTTCTGCTAGACATCCAGCGTTGGATGAATTACAGTTGACTCCTAGTATTTCTTTCAAAAATTTGATATGGAGTTTTTCAAAAGGGTCTGTGTAATTGTAGCTAGGGCTTGAATTAAATCCCCAAATTTCACTCCCATAAAGGCAAATTGGGACAACTAAAGTGTCAAAAAGTTTTTCTAGTAAGCTACATGGATTATTTAAGCCAATTAATTTTTTTATTTTGTAAAGAGCCTTTCGGCCCTTTTCCATTAACAGAGTTCCAGATACTTTTAGATTACCTGTATATTTTAAAGTTATGCCTAAATAGCAATATGAAGTTACAGTTTCTAAAAAGCTGTTATCATATTTGAAAAAGTTTTTGTGGGTTTTACCGTTAGAATTGAACACAATCACTTTTGACTTTGTAGAATTTATTTGAAGTTTCCATGAATTGCAGAATTTTTGTAGGATATTTAGAGATTTTTGAAGTCCGCTTTCTGAGTTTGATAGGAGAACTATGTCATCTGCAAATAGAAGCGAATTTATTACTGTGTTACCAATTAACACTGGATCAACTGTATTATGAGTAAGATCTTTTACCAAGTCATTTATGTATATATTGAATAATATAGGGCTCAATACATCGCCTTGTTTTACTCCGCAAGAGGAGTTAAATTTCTCGCTTAATCCGTTTGAGAATTTTAATCTACATGATGTGTCTTGATACATCGATTGAATGACTTTAAAAATTTTGAAGGGAATATTTATATCAAGAAGTTTATAAAATAGACCAGATCTCCATACTGTGTCGAAAGCCTTTCTGAGATCAATAAAAGCAGCAAAAACTTTTTTATTTTGACTTTTGTTGTATTCAATAATAGATTTGAGACTAAATATATGATCAGATGTACGGGCTTTTTCTTTGAAACCAATTTGGTTTGGGCAAAGTATTTTATTTCTGTTGACAAATTCTGTTAACCTGTTAAATAGGACTTTATTAAAAAGTTTACCCAGATTCGATGTTAAGGAAATTCCCCTATAATTAGCTGGGTCATGTTTATTACCTTTTTTATGTATTAGAGTTATCAGGCTTTCATTCCATAGTTTAGGGAAAGAACCCTGATTGAAAATCATGTTAAATAATTTCAGAAGCGGGGGTATAAGTATTGGCATTCCTCCTTTAATCATTTCATTTGATATTAAGTCTGTTGATGTAGATTTTCCATTTTTCAATGATTTCACAGCTCTAAGTATTTCATCTGATGTAATTGGATCATTAAAAGATGTGTTATCATTTATGGTGCTACTGGTTTGAGTTGCCAGTTTGGACATAACAGTTTCATGAAAGGGATTCTTTAGTTCACAGGATTCACCTGTGTTTAACTTTTTGAAAAATGTTAGAAACTCTTCTTGATTTCTGATTTCATCAGAGTAATTCATATTAGAACTTTTGTTAAGTTTATTAAGTTGGTCCCAAAACAATTTTGGATTAGTACTCATATTGTTGTATAGGTTTTTGTTAATCTTATTTCTATAAAGATGTTCTTCTTGCTTACACTTTCTTCTGTATTTAGAGAGATACGAATAGTATTCTTTACGAAATGATCCGTTGAAAGGGAATTTATTCATTAAAGAGGCATAATGTTTAACAGTAGTTTGGAGGTCTTTACAAGATTCTGTAAAATAGGGTTTTCTTTTGGACTGGTTACATTTAGCTTTAATCTTGCCTTTAATGAATTTAGCTGAGGATTTTGCAGCTTCTTGCAGTATATTATTAAGATATATTACAGCTTCATCACTATTATTAAATTCTATTTGTGAATAGTTTGTAAGTTTATGTTTAATTTCAGATGATTGCATTTGTATTGCATATCTATTAATGGATTCTTGATTCCATAGAAATTTTCCAATATGGGGATAGGTTTTTGTTTGATCAAAGTTAGAATTAGTATAGAAAGAGGTCAAAATAGTACAACTAATAGCACAATGATCAGACAATGTAGTAAAACTATGAACAGTAAAGTTACATATAATTTGTAATAAATTTGCAGATGCAACTGCATAATCAACTGTGCTTGAACCATTGTATTTATAACAGGTAAATTTCCCAAAAAGGTCACCACTGGTTCTACCATTAAGTATTCTTATGCCAGTCTCTTTACAGAGGTTCAATAAAAGTTTACCACTTTTGTTTGGTTTTTTACTATCAAAATTATTTCTTGATGAACAGGAATCAATAAAATAATTTACATCATCAGAATTTGGATATGGTGATTCATCAGATTCAATAAAATCTGCAATAGTATATGTATATGCATTGAAATCTCCCTGAATCAAAATTTCTCCTAAAGAGGAGTACTTTTCTATTTTTCGTGAAAGAATGGAGAAAGTTTCTTCAATATCTTTTGATGATTCTGATGAGTTTTCTGGTGAAAAATAAATAAATGCTACAAAAATATCATTTTTTAAATTGAAAAAATTATGATTAAGTTTTATCCATAAAATATCAGTATGGTCTACTGGCATGATAGAAATACCTTGTGCTATAGTGGGTTTACAATAGACAGAAATACCACCAGAGTTACGCCTGGCATTCTTGTGTTTACTTCTAGTATTACTACAAAGATTTGAAAATCCAGGTATATCAAGTATATTTCCACTGTCACTCCATGTTTCTACAAGACTAAAAACATGCATATCAGAAACAAAATTAGTAAACTCTGGGTTTGTAAGTTTATCATTTTTTAACCCTTGAATATTCCATGTTCCAATTTTTAATTTTTTAATTTTCATAATATGGAACACATGTATATAAGTTTGACTGTTAATCTGTTGGGACAAATTTTGAGTAAATACAAAAATAATACTAATTTTCGATTTAACTATTTAAGTGATTTTATAAACTAGAAAAAATTTCTGGAAAAATAAAGATCTATGTTTTGAGTGAGAGTTATAAAAAAAATGTAGTTATCTCTTTTTTTGTTGCAATATTAACGGTAATAGAAAAGTATTCCAAATATGTAAAGAAATATAAATGATATATGAGAAAATACTTTGGTAATCACTAATGGTATAAACGTGAAGTAAGTTTATATTTTGGGGTTATATATAGGTTTGACATTTTTTCCAAGTTATCATAATAAAACAAATGTCATTATTTTCATATAAGCAATAATCAAAACATATACAACAACTGACTATATTCCAAACAAATGACTAGATTCTTATAATATGGCAAAAGGTTAAGAGTTATAAATGTAACACTGACATTGTGCGAAAAAAAAAAAAAATAAATAAATGCAGCTATGTGACTTCTGTAAATGTAGTTAATTAACGTTTATTCTGAAAGTTGCCTGGTTGCATAGACATCGGGTTTGTTGGCATGTTCATTGGGTTTTGTGGCATATTCCAAGGTCCAGAGAGCCAAGGGTTGAAGAATGGCATCGGAAAAGGTGTATTCGGAGGATTGAGTGGATTCATTGACATTGTAGAGTTGTTGTTTATGTCTGTCTGATATGGTTGTTGCTTTGGACGGTGTGTGCCATTACTGACGGTTGGATTATCCTTCTTTTTCACAAAGGGTCTTTGTTGTGAGCTATGATTTAGAGGTACGGATGGAATGACCATCATTTTGCGGAGGTATTTCACAATTGTTGGGATTCCCTTTGAATCATTAAGATGTACATCATCGTAGAACATATCACTAGTGGGAAGAAACTCTCTCATTACAAAGATGTCGGACGACTCTTGAGCAGCTGCTTTTACACTTGTGTTTGCGGTGTCAACTATAGAATCATCTATATCATTTCTGTATAGGATTGGAAGAACAAATATCTCAGCAGTTGGCCAAGTGGAGCGTGTAGTCTTGAATAGTTGTTCAAAGTCATCTTTGTTTACACAATTGTTTTGTAAGTCTCGGGCCCCAATGTGCAAAAGCACCCTTTTGGGTTTGTAGTTTTGCCCTTCTTTCTTTATTATATTTTTACAAGTTTTTGCACCACCTCTCACGTAGCGTTTCAGCGTTTTTTCATTTGCTGCAAATTTTGTGTTTTTTATTCTTTGCAGGATCGAGTCACTAAGGATAAGGGTATCGCATTGACTAATCTCCCATGGTTTCGGGGGTGTTCCTTTAGTTTCAGGATTACGGTTGATGTTACTCCTATCATTGTCCTTTGGGTGATCCTGTTCAGTGTTTTTTCGATTTTGTTTTTCTGTTTTGTTGTCAGTTTTGTTGTCTTGTCGAGTGTGTTGTTCAATGTCTATCGAAAGTGTCTTGAATAAGTGATCTACATATTCATTTCTTGTTCGGTCCTTTTCGCACTTTTCGGTTATCATGTTTTGAATAACGTCCATTTTGTCGGATAGGTTTTTTTGATTTTCTAAGATGAGTTTCAGTTGTGAATCAGTTGTATTTGATTTGATGTGTAGTGATTCGACACTTTGGTTACAGTGTTTGATTTTATTTTCAAGTTCAGAAATTTGGTCTTTCATTTTTTTCTGACTCGGTTGCATTTGGGATAAGTATTTGTCAGATAGTTCATCTGCAACACTTTTGACGTCGACTATTAAAGCATTTATAGATTGAATAGACTTGTCAACCGTTTCTATTGCGGTTCCAATGTATGAGAGTTTCGATGCTAATGTTTCGTGATGTTCTGATAGTCGACTTTTTAAAGCTGGAGATTTTGAGTTCATTTCACGTTTTTCTGTAACCTTTTTACGTACCGGTGTTGATGTTCGGATTTGATCAATATTTGCAAGATCTAAGGCCCTCATAGTGTCATTGTATTCTGATTCAAAGTTTGTTTGTCCTTGAAGATCAACACTATCTTCAGAGTTAGTGGATTGAACAGGTTTTAGAACTTCAGTTTCTTCCTTATCAATGTGGTTGCACAGATTATTGTCTGATGGGTTTGTTTTTTCACTTCCTGCAACTAATTCTCTTAGTTTTTCAAAATGTTTTTCTACAAAGTTCGTGCATTTTTGGCCTTGAATGACGACTTTACCCGATTTGTAAAAGTTTACTTTGATTGGAAAGGTTTCATCAGTGTTATCGCCCTTGAATTGGATTTTAATGGTAGCACCACCTTTAAGTTGGATTTTATCGCCCTTGAATTGGATTTTAATGGTAGCACCACCTTTAAGTTTTAATTATTATGACCTAACCAATCCCTCTGACGAATTTCGAGTCTTCATACAATCTTCCAAGAATGAAAATAATCTGATTAGAACATCAGTTTCAGACGCATTTATTAAATATTTGAATTTTTCAACTATATTCAAGTTTCGGAATTCGAATACAATTTCAGATATATCTGCGAAAAATAAGTGTCTTGAATTTTCGAACAAGTCGCACTCACAAATGAAATGGAATTCATCTTCTATTTTATTAGCATTACATGATTTACAGAGACGTTCATTTGGCGGAGTTTTTTTGTATCGCCCCCTTTCAATTTCAAGATTATGATTTGAAATTCGCAATTTAGATAAAAGTTTAATATGTTGCCTTGGTACATTCAGTTGTGTATAGGTTTCAGGTTTATATTCTTTTTTCAGTGTATTATATGTGCGGAGTTTGTTATGATCATCAGAAGAGAGGATGGAAAAGAAGTATTTGTTGTATCTTTCTTCAAATTTCTTTCTTAACGCATATACGAGCTTGCCTTCAGACATAGTACCCTTATTATTCCACACATGAATAAATCCCATTGTTTTGAGCAGTTCAAGAATATGTTTGTTAAATGAACTCGGGCAAGTTTCGTCAATGCATTCCGCTGTTCTAGATGCTAATTTATCGTTATTATCAGAATCTTTGTATAGATATAACCAGTATTTTATAGACTGTAATATGACAGAGATGGATATTGGATAGCGGCCTAATTCAGCCATTGAGGCTATATTAGAAGCATACCTGTTTACCCCTAACACGAATTTACAAAACCCGATATGTATTTTTTCCGGGATAAAACTGAGGAAGGAATCTTCTAAGGCGGTATTTTTATCGGAAGTGAGTTTTTTGTCTAAATTTAAAATATATGATCCCCACAGCTCGCTTCCATATATTAAAACTGGTTTCACACACGAGTCAAATAATTTAAACATTAGTTGGGAGTTATTGTGATGACTCTGGAATTTCCGCTTTATCAGAAAAATTACTTTTAGTGCTTTTTTCTTCAAATTATCTACAGCGTTAGTAAAGGAGCCCGATGCTCTCATTAAGAGACCAAGGTATTTGTACTCTTGCACTGTTTTTATTGGCGTAGAGAGGCAATTTTGCAAACCCTCTTGGGACTGAGACATTAAAATAATGTCATCTGCGTACATAAGACAATTACAAGTGGTGTCGCCTATAGTAATCGGTTCACAGTTAGGACCTAATCGGTTTGGGAAATCATTCATAAAGAGATTAAAGAGCAAAGGACTTAATATGCATCCTTGCTTTACGCCTATGTTTGAACAAAACGGATCTGTTAGACCAGATTCGAGTTTGATTGAGTATGTTACATTTTTGTACATATCCTTTATTAAATTTACTAAATTCCCATTGATACCTTGTATGTATAACTTCAGAAATAGATAGTCTCTTCTAACAGTATCAAAGGCTTTCTTAAGGTCAACGAAGCAGCAATACAGGCGTTTTTTTGCTCTAAACATCTTATCGACTATAGCTTTAAGAGTATAAACATGGTCAATCGATCGGTTATTTTTTCTGAAGCCTATTTGATTGGTATGTAAGATATTGTTCTCGGTTACGAATTTGTCTAAACGGTTGCATAGAATTTTAACAAAGAGCTTGCTCAAGCAACTTGAAATTGCTATACCTCTATAATTTCCCGGGTTTCGTATATCACCGGATTTAAATATTGGCTTAATCATGCTTTCGGTCCAGCTACTAGGAAAAACAGTGGACTTTAATATTAGATTAAATAGTTTACAAATGCACTGAAGCAAGTCTACATCACAGTGCTTTAACATTTCATTACTTATACAATCAAACCCAACACTTTTATTGTTTTTCAAGCTTTTGACAGCTTTTGAAATTTCCTGCATGGATATTTCATGGTCGAAAAAGTAGGCTTTGGGATTTTTATCTTCCATATCAAGAAGAGTGTCTAGTATTTTTGCCTTATACTTTCTTGTCTTTTTTCGCACAAGTCTCTTAAATTGTTTTTTAAGCGAATAACTATTAGTGGCTGAAATTTTATCGTTAGAATTCATTAAGTTCATATAACATTTTTCGACTTTACAATCCCATTTAAGACCCTTCGGTGGTGTTCGTCCGAGTTTTGGGTTAAACACGGCATGGCTAAGCGATAAACACAAGTTGATTGGACAGTGATCAGAGTGTACAGTGAAATCATTTACAGTAAAGGAGCTAACATCTTTTAACATACAATTACTTACAATACAATAATCAACTACAGAGCTACCATTATATTGATGGGAAGTAGGTTTGCCTATTGTGTCCCCTAATGTTCTGCCATTTAAAATTCGGCTTCTTGTAGAAATGCAGAGGTCTAATAAGTTTCGGCCATATTCGTCAGTTTTTATATCTTTTTTTAAGGAAAATCTCCTCTTAAGGACATTGTCAGCCAAATATGTTGCAGGGAGAAAATCTTGAAAGTTATCATTTTGATCATCTATTATATAGTCCGAATCGTTTTCACTTATATGGGCATTTAAATCCCCCATAATAACAGTTTCACCTAAGTTTGAGTATTTGCTCATATCTTGTTCTATTTTTTCAAAAATTGTTTGATTATTCCTATGTGATTTTGAGTAACTGGATTGAGCGGGTGGATTATAAACAAAACAAATATAAATATCTGATGAATATCTAAAAAATGCCTTTTCTAATCTTACCCATATGAAATCTGGGCTATCGGTTTTGAGGAGAGAGACTCCTTTAACTATTTCATGCTTTACATAAACTACTATCCCACCATGTATAGTTTTTCCTTTTCGTGGTCGGATTTTTTTACTTAATAAGGTCTATTTATCGAGGCATAAAATATCATCTTTGTCGGCTTTAGTTTCTAGCAAACACATTATATCAGATTTTATGTTTGAGCAAAAATCTCTATCGTTAAGCTTGCAAAACCTACTTCCATCTTCTCTATAAAATAAACCATGAACGTTCCAACAACCTATAGTAACCTTCCTTTTCAACATTAAAGCACTAGTAAACAAATAATATGGAATATGGGACTGAACAGCAGCACAAATACATTAACATGATATATATGGAAACAATTAACAATAGTGAAAATTTCTTGAAAATGTAACTAATGAAACTTTTATAAAAGGAGGAATGTGTTGAATTTGTTGTGTCTTGATAAAGATTGAGTTCATGGTGTATCTATCATGTGAAATAAATACATAAATAAACAACAAAATGGATAACAGGAAAGGTCAACAATGACACACCAATCAATAAAAGCAACCAACTGACAGAACCCCGGACAAAAATAAGGACATGAAAGAGTAAACACATTCATTCATTCATTCATACCTTTATTTCCTCAAATACATGAGATATATGAACATTTTACATGTATAGCAAATAACAAAACATTATTACATGTACAAAATGGAAAAAGATATCAAATATTTACAATTATTTCATGAAACATACATTTCAATCGGGGATATTTGTATTAGTACAATCCACGTTAACGTTATCACCAACAAGTCTAAATTGGCGGTTGTATTCTGCGGCGCATTGTACAACATGAGCGTGGCACAATTTAGTGAGGTTGATTGCATCATCATCGTTGCTTTGTATAGTGTTCGGTATTTTCCCAAGTAGAATAAGAAAAAGATCATCCTGTGAGTATGAGTCAAGTTCTGTAAACAGTTCTAGGTCGAAGTTTTCGATTATCAAGTCCCACCAGATTTGTCTCAAGACGTTAGTTGTAGAACATGTACAGGAAATATGGCAAAAAAGGTCTACGTATTGTCTATTACATATTAAACATATCATTGGTGAACCACTGGGAACGTCCGTCAATAGTTTTGTTATAAAGTGGGATCTTTTTATTTCATTTACTGTTTTTGAGTTTCTCCAATATTTTGCAAATGTGACAGTATTATGTATTTCGCGAAATTTAACAAAGTCACTATCGTTATTTATGCGAGTAGACCATTCGCTGGATTGTACGTTAGACACGTTCTGTTTAACTATTCTTTTCCATTCTTGTTTTGAGGGGAAGTGTCCATCTTGAATAAATCCAAGTAAATATTCATGTAAATTATATTTATGAAGTAAAGTTACTACATCAGGAACATAACCAAGATGTTTACGACTGGAGTCCATCAAATATGAAAATAACCGATTCAAGAAGATTGCTTTAGATAAATATTTGTTGTCCAACGTGCACAGCTTTTGAAGAAAGAATAATTTGCGTTTATCGATCTCACTTGTGATAGGATGTAAGCCTAGAATACTTTCGCACATATCCGAACGAGTAGTAATTTTGAGTTTCAGAATGTTTTTGACTATCAGGTGTTGAAATCGGTTAAGAGTAGACAAGTCTTGCGCTTTGAGGTTAGACCAAAGTTCACAACCATACAATGTAGATGGAAGGACGACAGCGAAATATAATTTAACAAGAACACTCGGGTTTGTTGTATCCGAAGAAATTCCATTTAATGCAAAAAACGAGTTCTTTCCTTTTTGACAGGCTTTAATAGTTCTTTCGTGAGTCTTCATGCAAGCATTTAAGATTATACCAAGATGGGTTACGTTGTCTGAAATAGGAATACACTCTTGTCCTATAGTCCAGTTCAAGTTGGATGTAGCCGACCTCGGGTTTAGTGTAAATATCACAATGTATGACTTCTGTGCGTTAAATGTAAATCGCCACATTCGTGAGAACTTACAACAAACATCAAGCATACGTTGGAGCATAACGGGGGTTGTACTAATACAAGCAATATCATCAGCTAATGATGGGGCACAACTCACAACATTATTAACACCAGTATTTGAGTTTACATTCTGAAGATCAGTTAGCAAATCATTAATAAACACTACATAAAGTAAACCTGAAAGGACACCACCTTGTCGAACACCTTCGTTGACAAGAAAAAAGTCAGACTGACATTGATTTACAATAATTGCACTATATGTATTATTATGAAGGTTATCTATCAATTGCCATAATTTACCTTTTATACCTAACCTATCTAATTTGACTAATAACCCCTTTCGCCATACAGTGTCAAAGGCTTTTCGACTATCCATAAAGGCTACATACACTTTACTTGATAATTCTAAGTTAAAATACACAGTTTCTTGCAAATTAAATGATGCAGTGAGACAACTGAGCCCTGTTTGAAACCCCTGTTGTTGGGGGTTGGGAAAGGTAATGTTTTCTGAAACTACATCTTGAATTCGAGAGTATAAGACACGTTCAAATATTTTAAGAGTACAAGAAAGAAGGCTAATAGGCCTGTAGCTATCCGGTAAGTGTTTCGGTTTGTTGTTGCCTTTATACAGTGGAACAATCAGTCCATGCTTCCAAGCTGTAGGTAGTTCAGCAGTTTCAACAACAGTATTGAAAAAACAGGTTAGAAATTTAATAATAGTTTTACCACCATACAAAATATGTTCGTGTTGAATTCGATCAATACCACTTGCTTTTCTTCGTTTAAGATTTTTAACTATGTTGGCTACCTCATCCTCTGTGATAGAACCACCTGGAAGAGTGTCACCACGGACTAGAGATTTGTGAATGTTTTCGTAAGTCTCTTCTACACTACGTTTGTTTTCAGCGTCAAAGTTCTCATTTTCACTTTCGCTATACAAGTCTGTAAAATATTCCTTGAAAGCTTCAGCTACCGTTTCCGGAGTATTACCAAGTTTGTCATTGAACACTATTTCAGGGTAAATTCGTTTCGATGTAGGCTTTGAACGTTTTATTAACTTCCAAAACAGACGAATATCACAGTCTGCTTCTTCATTAATATCATCTAATGGTTTTTGCAAAAACTTTTCAGATGCATATCGCTGAACGTTTCGGAAATTGTTTTTAGCTTTTTTGTAGTTCCTGTAGGATTCGTGAAGCATTCCTCTTGGTCTGCCTTCATGTAACCAAATTCGACGCATTGCTCTTTCATGTTTGTGAGCAGCTTTGACTTCAGCGGTCCAGTAGGGCTTATTTTTCGGGTTAAAACCATATTTGGGTATAGAATTGTCACTAGATAAATGTACAATTGTAACAAAGCGATTATAGATTTCATCAACAGATTCATTGTTAGTCTCGATACTGTCAATTAATGGTTCTAAGTTATCGCTTAAATGTTTATTGTATTGCGAAAGTAGAGAGTCTTCGGTCTTGTGCCATGCAGGAAGACGGAGCATCGTATTTATAACATAGTGTGGATTACAATTTAAACGAAAAACAGCTGATACGGGTAGATGATCTGACGTGCTGCTAATCGACCCCTCATCAAGGATTTCATAAGAGATCAGTTGTCTCAATACACTTTTGTCTAGTAAAATATAATCTAACATGGTTTGTTTTGTTATAAAAGTATAATTCGGCCCTTTGAATTGAAAACCAAAACCTGCATACTTAAGGTTATAGTGTGATACAAAATTACTTAGTAAAACTGATTTAGGCTTGTTTACATGAACAGTGTTATGTATACTACAGCTAGCATTTAAATCACCTACAATAATAACGTAACCATAATTAATGTAATATGAGAACAATGATTCTAAAAGATTCAGTTCATTTCTATAAGCATCTATGTCGTCATCTGGGGGTAAATATGTTCCAAATATATAAAAAGGTACAGTATTTGACTGTTTTAACTCAATGCCTACAATACGATTTGATTGAATATCATTTATTTCACTTATCGAAAATTCAAGTGTAGATTTGTATAAAAGGGCAACACCACCTTTTCCATGAAAAGCTCTATAACAGTTTGGTAATTGATCAGATTTACTAATACAATTGTACCTATTATCTATAGAAGACAAATATTGCAATGAGTTTGGTTTCAATTTGTGTTCAGTTATAACAAAAATATCACAATTTGACATTTCAAGTAGATTAGACAGGCATACAGTTGAGGACATTATGCCTCTTACATTCCAGGTCATAATATTGATACTACCCATAGCTACCAAAATGATAAATACAGTTGGGAATAACAAATAAAAAATATAAGGCTTAAAGATCATGATGTATTTGTTTAATTGTTATCTTGCTCACCGTACCATTCGCGATTACTCAACCACTTCCTACAACTAACACCTTTCGGCCAAAAACTTGGTGTTTCAATAAGTTGTACACTGTCTAAGGTAACATTCAGTTTAGCTGAGAAAACACGAGAATAGTCATGTTTCGGATCAAATATTCTCAAAAAAGTTGCAGTTCAGAATTCCAACGGATTTTGACTGCTGGTTTAAAAGTTTATGACTAGCATCATACTGTGTGAATTTCCTATTGCAGTTTTGCGAAATGTTTTCGACCTTTCCGATTAACTCACTAAGTTCTACCTTTAGTTTATTGTTCTCTTTCTTTAGGATGTCTATTGTTTTCTTGTTGTCTTTATCTGATTTTTCCAAATCATTAAGTCTCTGTAGTACTGTCTGTAGATTAACTCTAGTTTCAACATCAGACAAAATCGAGTTGCAATTGGGACGAGGGGTCTCGTTTGCTTGTTTGTGTTCGTCTTTGCGAAAAACTTCATAAATGTTACTTTTGTCGCCATTTAGAAACATGTACAGAAAGAAGCAATCCCGTGCGTACTTTTGTGTAGACGTGCTTTTTGTTGTACTTTTTCTAGTAAAAAGGGACCCTTCAGGACACCCATCAAATGACTTTGTACGATTGGCGAGTATTGTGCGATACCATGTAATTGTGTTTTCACATTCATGTGTAAGTTCTATAAGTTTAGAGATGTATCTTTCTTTCGGGAGGTTTAACAGTTCATTGTCTAACTTAGCAATAAAGTTTTGGTCTGGGACGAACTCTTGAGATAATGGTAAGTCATTTAAATCAGTCAATGTATTACCTGTACATGTCTCATTGTTTACATTTTCGTGAACACGGATCGGGGTTTGTGGGTTGGTCAACACATAAAAAAAATCACTATTCTGAGGGGAATACTCCCTGAATGATGTCTCTTTTTCATAGAAATCACATATATTTCCATTCGAATGTATGTCCGTAGCTATTAAGGCGTTTGAATCTCCAAAATTTGGAATTATCTGGGAGCTGTCGCACATACCGTGAACATCGGCGGCCATCTTTTCAATCAAATTACAGGGCCCATAAAGGGCATAAAATCAGATACAATTGATTGACATAATTGGTAATTACAACAATAAAAGTCACAAAGTACATGCAAATATATATTTAGTATATTAGCATTGGTCAGAATCAGAGCCAAAAACAATATATATATTGTGAATAAAAGAATAAAATTACATTATATGCATTCATTCTTAGATCAATTACTTGACTTAGTGTCAATATTCATACCAGCTCTCCTTAATTCAAAACAGTCACCAATATAACAGCCGAGTTTTTCCATAAGAGTTACATTTTCTTGGGTCAAGAGCCATAAAAATTTAGAAGATTTATTTAAGTTTTCAAAATTATAACAATTATTAGAAATGTATTGAAAAAAAACTTCCCTTTGAATATCATAAAGTGGGCATCTATATCTATAATACTAAATTTACGAATTAGCCGAATAGGCGGCAAAACGCGTGGTTCAAAATAAACGATGTATGGTTCAGATTATAAAGGTTATTATCGGATTTGACAATCTGCATTTATAAATTTCAACTGCAGTTTTGTTTATGTGCAAATGGAATTTGTATGCACTTTTCCTATATGAATTCTCCCAACATATCCCTTAGAAGGTTCTCGAATGCATCATTTTAACACATTGATTTAAATAAACAAGTATATATGCACATATTTTAAATGTATTTCTGTTTGAAATTACGGAAGAAGAATAAAACTAATTAAAAACATTCTCCTTCGAATGGGATGTTTCCGCTTCATGTATTCAGGATTGTTTTTCTACAATAACGCAATTTCTCCTAACTGTAAAGGCTATGAACTTTGAAGATTATATGAAGAAGTAAGGTAAAGTTCAGAGGAATTCCTAACTTAGTTGTTTTTTTTTTTGATTGCTCGGATGTTTACATTGCACAAAGTGATTAAACCAACAATTATCTATTTTTACATTATTTGTCATGTGACCTGTCTAAATATATCTCTACCATACAATTCCCTGTAAGCCCTAGATAAAACTATTTTTAACAAATGGTCATCTTTATCATTAATGACGAAATTTATCTCGGACATCTTTGATAAATATAAACGTGGACAGCACACGCATCCACACACTAAAAATGCTTTTATCGTCTGATTATTGGATATATTTGTGAAATTAAGCATCGCATGCCCTGCCCATGATGACAATGGAACAATTGGAACAATTATTTTCCAAACATATGCTCTACCTAACTCATGGCATCTTTTGAAAAATTCATCCGTCACTAAGGAAATGGTTACATCTACAATTTCATTTTCATATTTATTCTGAAGGAAAAATGTAATGCATTATGAAATGTGTATTTAATGAAAGCTTTTCATCAAGTTCCAGTTCAGAATTAATTGTAACAATAAAAATATTGACAATTTATGTGGTTGTGTTTTCGTCATAGATTTTGACTTTGATGGAACCTTAAGGTCCATTTTGGTAATTCTACGTGGCATACAGTCTACTTCATCAGTGGATACATCTTCGGTAGTAACGAACAGCCATATGACAATTGGGTCACGTTGACCTACATTTTACGCTTCATTGACTTTGGTTAAAGTTTGCATTAACATCTATTTCTGGAATACTACAGCATATATAGACATGAAACTATCAGTTGATACCACCTACTTGACAGGAAAGTTTATGGAAAGCCTGCTACAACATCCATATTGATTCACTGTTCCATGAATGACATGGCCGCAACAACTTTTTATAGTCAACATGGCCACCACAAAAAAAAATGCTTATTTTCCCGCGCTCGCGCGGGTTCAATGTCTTGTTCTAACAAAAAATGAAGCTCATCTTCAACTTTACCAAGTGAGCAATTTGAACAAAGACGCACAGGTCTTTCTATATGTTTTTTTGAATATCTGTCTGTCTCAATTTTTAAAGAGTGAGCGCTTATTCTTAATTTACAAATTGACTGTCTTTTTTTAAAATCCTGTAGTTCTAAATATTTTTCTTTTTTAAAACAATTTTTTATAGAAAAATAAGTACCAAGCTTCACTATTTCAGAGTTAATTGTTTGATACTTCAGTTTATTCCAAAATGTTAAATAACTTTCACCTAGTTTATTTTTAACATACTTACATAAAGAACCAATTGATTGGCCAAAATTTGGTAATTTAATCTCTCTCCGAATATAATCTATACTAGAATACCATGTATTTACATTAGAAATATGTAATTGTTTACAAAATAACAATCCAAAGATACTAATATTAGATACAGTAAATTTATACTATGCTGTATACGACGCATTTCAAGGAGTTACCTCTCATCAGCAGCATTAAAACCGAAACATTTGGAAGAAAAAAAACCAAACTTATATTAAACAAGAAGCACTCAACCAAAAATACCGAAATAGGAAGCCAAATTTCAGCTAAGGAGATCTACCATGTGCAATACAAGGAATGAACCCTTAGTATTTCTATTATTTTTGAATTTTGCTAAATACTAGTAATTTCTGTAACAAATCAATGAATTATAATGTCAGACAAGTCTGACGACTGGGTTGGCGAATACCCTCGGGGACCTAGGGTCCACCAGCAGAGGCATCTTCCCAGGAGTTTCAAAATAACAATCCAAAGATACTAATATTAGATACAGTAAATTTATACTATGCTGTATACGACGCATTTCAAGGAGTTACCTCTCATCAGCAGCATTAAAACCGAAACATTTGGAAGACCAAAAACCAAACTTATATTAAACAAGAAGCACTCAACCAAAAATACCGAAATAGGAAGCCAAATTTCAGCTAAGGAGATCTACCATGTGCAATACAAGGAATGAACCCTTAGTATTTCTATTATTTTTGAATTTTGCTAAATACTGGTAATTTCTGTAACAAATCAATGAATAATCATGTCAGACAAGTCTGACGACTGGGTTGGCGAATACCCTCGGGGACCTAGGGTCCACGAGCAGAGGCATCATACCAACATCATTACAACATATGAATGCATCAAATAATAATCCTTCTTTCAAACCTTCCAGTCTATGACAATATTTTAACATTGATAAAATTATAGTAAAATAGATAGGAAATCTACCAAGCTCTGACATCACAGCTATGTTACTGGACTTTCTGTTTACACCAAGAATATATTTCATAAATTTTTTATGAGATTTTTCAGAAGAATTCTGACCAAAAACTTTTTCTAATATATAATCATTATCTTTTTTACAAACAGCTGAATCAGTACGAAACATTCCCCATATTTCACTGCCATATAGTAGTATGGGTTTAATTGTATGGCCATAAAGATGTAAAAATGTGGCAATACTAGGGTTAGATTATGACAAGCATCTCTGTAGCTTAAAACATGCTTTTAAAGATTTGTTGTATAATTCATCTTTACACTGCTTGAATATACCACTAGATGTAAATGTGATTCCAAGATATCTATATAATTTTGCACATTCAATCTTTTTACCTCCAAAATGCAAACAGCATTTTAAAATTTGTTCTGGTTTGTTAAAAATTATACTTTTTGTCTTTTTTAGATTAACATCAAAACACCATTATAAACAATATTCATGTAACATATTAATTCTCTTTTGCAAGTCTTCCTGTGTTTCTGAAAAAATTACTACATCATCAGCATACATAAAACAATCTACTCTACGGTTATTAATATTTATTGGATCAGGACTTGATAAAAACTTGTCAGGCAGATCATTAATAAATGTTTTGAAAATATTTGGCTTTAAAACATCACCTTGTCTAACCCCTATAAATGATTTAAAACATGGGGTCATTTCATTATCAATTTTAACAGAGAGGTAACTTTTATTATACATATCTTTAATGATAGAATAAAACTTTCCAGTAATATTGTTTGTTAATAGCTTATATCTGATACCCTCATGAATCACTTTATCAAAAGCCTGTTTAAAATCTACAAATATATATATTTATCAATAATGGTTTTTAAAACAAAAACATGATCAGATGGTCTACATTTTTTTGAAAATCCAATCTGACATGGATTAATCAATGATTCTTTTACCAAAAAATGATCTAGTCTGTTATTCAAAACAGAGTTTAATAATTTACCAACACAAGAATTAATCGCAATGCCACGATAATTATCTGTTTTACTTGGATCACCAGACTTAAAAACAGCAGATAAATAAACTGATGACCACTGCATTGGATATATACCGGATGAAAATACATGGTTCAACAGTTTCTGAATTAAAGGATTTAGAACTAAACTTCCTGCTTTTAGCATCTCATTTGGTATACCATCCAGACCTGAGGCTTTATCACTTTTGAGTTTAGATATTGATTCAAATATTTCTTTAGCAGAGAATCTATAATCTAATTCACAGAAAGTTTTATTTTTTTCCATATTTTCTATTTTAGAATCCATTTCTTTAATTCTTGTCTCACTGATTGAAGGAGATTTATTCAAATCTGAAAAATGATTAAATCAGGTTTCTGGTTCTACTGACTTTTTCTTTACTATCATCTACCACAACAGAGAGTCAGGACAGTCTGACTAGACACTGAAGAAGGCACACAACTAAATCGAGCCCCGTTATCATATACAGTTCCTGGTTTACTTCAATGTTAAATTCGTCATTTTTAAAAATTTGGGAAAAAAATAAAATGAATTTTCCCAAGTCGGGCAATATGTTGACATGTTTTTCAAATAAAAGCTGTCTTAGAAAATTGTACTTGAACAGTACATTGCTTACCAAATAAGAAATTTGTTCTCGTTTCAAATTTCCCGGTGAAAATTTGCCCCATCACTCCAAACTGATACCGAAAATTACAGGCGCATTAGGGACGAGATCAAAAGTTCAATGTAGGATAAAAAACTTAATTCACATAGTTTTTTCACTGACCCCCTCACCCCCCTTCTTAACTTAATTTGGGAAAAATTGATTGACCAATACGGGCATATGCTTTGAGAGTATACTTTTTGTATCATGGGTCCTGTTTTTCCTCAACAATGTATGTTTTTTCTGTATATTGACTTGGACATCACTTGATCCGTATTTTTCAATCCGAAAATCGATGTCGGATAACAAAACTTGCAGCGATTTTTACCCCCCCCCCCCCCCCCCCCCACTCCCAAACTATTTGAATTAAGTTTTTTATCCTACATTGAACTTTTGATCTCGTCCCTTAAGTAATATGTCCAGTTCTTGAAATAAGGGTTATTGACATGCTGTAAAGTGTATTTCGTAGGGTATTCATTCCTTTCCAGAATAAATTCACTTGTTTATGCTTTAGATTGTGGCATTAGTTGTGACAGGTCGACGCCGAAACCCATAGGAATTATTTTGTACTACTTTCCTACTCTGTCGAAATTGCTCCAGCTATTTACCGAAGTGCCCCCTGAATAGTCGTGGGGTTAAACCGGTTTTATAATATACATAATTAAGATAGCAGGGTCAGAGTGTGCTCGTTTTAATTGGAAAACTAGCTAAGGCTCTCATAGCTGCATGTCGAATACTGTCACGCTGCTAAACGGAAAACATCTGAAATAAAACTTCCATAAAGGGTTTTATGCTTTATCTCATCATAGAGTTCAATAGAAATCTGCAGTATTCGTGAGAGGCCAGTATGAATCAAATTAAAGTCTTCAAACCATTGGGAGAAAGAGCAATTTTTACAGAATTGCACATAATTTCATATTTGTAGCCCTTAGGGAGCAACCATTTGATTTTAAGGGGGGGGGGGGGGCCTAGGATCAAATTTGAAAATAACAATCCAAAGATACTAATATTAGATACAGTAAATTTATACTATGCTATATACGACGCATTTCAAGGAGTTACCTCTCATCAACAGCATTAAAACCGAAACATTTGGAAGACCAAAAACCAAACTTATATTAAACAAGAAGTACTCAACCAAAAATACCGAAATAGGAAGCCAAATTTCAGCTAAGGAGATCTACCATGTGCAATACAAGGAATGAACCCTTAGTATTTCTATTATTTATGAATTTTGCTAAATACTGGTAATTTCTGTAACAAATCAATGAATAATAATGTCAGACAAGTCTAAATAAATGCAGGACCAGGATTTTGGCAAAATAAAAGGACAGGATCACTTTTACTGTGAAAAAAACTGCAAACAAACATTTGATCCTTGTCCCCCCCCTAAAAATCAAATATTCAAATGGTTGCTCCCTTACTGTGAAAAGATCTTCAGTAACTTCCAAGTTTCTGTGGGTTACTAGCGAGACTTTTGCATTTATTCACGATATTACAGTAGAATACTACATTATTATTTGTTTATCATCCGGTTTTCCTATCATTTTGTTTCATTTAGATCCTTGGTGAAATTAGAAAAGTCCTAATTCATAAGAATTGTTTTTTTTTTTATTTTTATCTATTTTTGTTACGTCTGGGTACAAATTTCTAAACCTCGACTGAAAGTGCTAGTCTCATTTTTAAAACAGTCAATTCAGATATCACTCTGATATCGGGGATTCCCTGATTTTTTAAGGGAAAGATGTTGTTGCTGCTACAACCGCTGAGAGGGAAGGTCGAGTGAAGCATGAACAATAATACAGAGATGAGGACAGGTTCTCAAAATCACTATTCACGCTCTTGGTGTTCTTACACCATCTTTTTTCGTTAGCCATTACGCATAGTGCGATGGAACATTCACTCAGTGGACACAAATGAGTTCACACTTGTAAATCTCCTTATACAATTCATATAAAACTACTTTATTTAAAAGAACTGTCCTGATGCTATTTCTTATCCTATAATTATGAACTTTTTATGACCAATGTTAGAAATGTTTAAAGTTTCTAAATAAAGTTTAAATGTTTTTAAATAATTTTTAAATTTTTCTATGATTCAGAATTTTGGAGAAATTATTATTTATATGCAAATGAGGTTTTATGAGTGTCGAAATTACATAGGTTTAATGGAGAAAATATTGTATATTTTTGAATCCATTAACACTCCAGCAAGTAGAAAACACTGGTTCCTTTTGAAAACGGTCATTAGCACTGAGGACAGGGGACCTATAAACAAATGCAATTTTATTGATTTAGATTTCGTATGTTTATATGTTCATACTTGCTAATATGTATTTTGTTTATATATGTCACAAATCAATATGATTTATATGACAATAAAATTTGATTTAATTTGTTAAAAATTTATATTTGTATTTAAATTGTGGATTTTAGAAAATAATAAGATATTTTATTATTTTGATTTTATCAGTATAAATTTTAGATATTTCTCGGCTAATCAATACAAATTTCATTAAAATATGACAAAAATATAACTTCAGGACAACTTTTTGAAAAAAACTGTGGTTTTATATGCAATATATATTGGAAATTTCCAAGTGGGGACTCATTTATGGTAGAACATTGCGTTTCGTTTAGAAATTCCATTCTTGGTTTGTCCATGTTTGTGACGGTCTCTGCCTTGGTTTCACAGTCGTATCATGCTGCTGCTGCTCAAGAAGGGTTATGTGTTGCAGTTACTGTAGAAGATAAAAGGAGAAGGTTCATTCTATTTACCCTCTTGCTCTTCGATGCTCAATAAAAGTGTCATACTACTTAAAACTGTGGTCACATGACTCGGACTATACTTGTGGACACTCAGAATTATACCAAAGTGCTCATCACAGTCTTTGGACAGGCGGAGGTTGCTGCTGGTTGTGCTCAAGAGGTATAGTCAGAAATAGGTAGAAGGGAAAGTCTTATGATCAACCTCTTGCTATATCGGCGACGAAGACTTTTTTTTCTTTCGATAGTTGTCAAGTAAAGATGGCTGCACTCCATGCAATGCAAATCTTTGCGAGAACAGCCCCAAGCTAATTAAAATTACATCTACTAATTGCTCCTTTCAGTAGTGACTGAAAGGAGCAATTAGTAGATCTGACTGAAAGGAGCAATTAGTTAATTTAATTTTAATTAGATTGGAACATCCCGTACATCAGAGTCTTTCGTACAGCAGATGGCTATACATTTTTCCTGTTTATTAATTGAACTTGTCGATCTCGTCGCTCCCGTCTTAATTTCGTTAGTGTTATATCATTGATATGTTACTGCATGCTTATTATCAAAATTCTGATCTTGCTGGTAAAGAGGATGACAGAGGAAGAAGGCAATTTTCTCAAACCGATGGTCGTTTTGAATTTGTTGCGGGTGCGACATGTTTCTGTGTGTTGAAGGTCTCATTGTGACTTGAAGATGAAGAACAGAAAATAAAATCGATGTTCGTTTGTTTAAACATTTGCAATATTTATTTGTGGATCTTTCATGTGTTAAAAATTAATCCGAAATATCCCTTCTTTCATAATTATAATTACAATCCCTGTGGACCTCTCTTGCCGACCGCTTTCAGGTAACTCAGGACTACATATACTCCGACCGCTTTCAGGTAACTCAGGACTACATATACTCCAGTGTTCCTTTGTCTGTGGAGAAGGGTGATTCTGCTAATTACACGGAAGGAGAGGAGGACTTTTAGAGAAATGACTGCGCCCATGCATGACACAATACTCCATATATAAATCCCGCGTGATTCAAAAAAGGACCATAGATTTCCGTTGGGTTTTTTCTTTACAGACTTCTCATATCAGTGTCTGAGAGAATACTGTTGTTTGACAAGGAAATCACTTGCTATCCGTCTCAAAACAATAAATCAAGTAGCTCCAACAAAGGCAGGCAATATATACTGGATAATTTAGGCCAACTGTAACCTCAAATACATCTCTGTACGTTTTTTATCTAACCGTAGCTAAATGCTAAGTCCAACCCTAACAATCTTTGACCTCAATCCTAACTCTCTTTCAGCCTTTCCTAACCATATTTCTAGCACGTAACGCTAGTTACGCCGTTACCCAGACTTCGACAAACTAGGTATAATTAAATAGGCGTTCTTGCTTAAAAGTACCTGTTAAGGGATATACGGAATGTTCTCTCATAGGGCCGTATAACGAACTTGTCGGTGTATTTATCATTTACAAGCAACAAGCATTTATCTTGGACTTCATTTTTGCAATAAACTTATTAAAAGGGTTAGCAAGTAGTAACACTTATGTCAACAATAGGAGGAGTCTGTCGTAAGGTTTTAGATTTTGGCCAAGATCACACACAGCGCTGTTCCCTTGCTTTTTGTATAATTTTCTAATATTGTTTGGGTTATCATGTCCTTAAACCCCACATCCTTATCGTACTATAGAATACTTATTTCAGTCTACCAAGCAATAGTACATGGACTGATGTATTCAGTCTATCTAAACTTTCGAAGACACCAATTATAACCAGAAATCTACGATTACAAAGTTCGCATTGTTCCCCCACTAATTTTTGTGTGTGGCTTTGTAGATCCCCGAGATGCACCCTTACAGCAAGTAGTGATTGTAGGTCACATGGTATCGGAGAACTGAAATCAGATGTAAAACTTAACCTAAGTCAACGAAGCGCAGTAAGTAGGTCAGAGTGACCTAATGTTGGTCGGAGGACGTGTTACTCCCCTGACACCAAGTTATATGAATGTAGGTCGCTTGGTATGAGAAAAAACTTAACCTATGTCAATATAGACCGATAAGTTGGTCAGAGTGATCTAATTTTGGTGGGAGGCTGTGTTACAACCTGAGATGCATCATCACACTAAGTGATATGATTGTAGGTCCATTGGTATCGGAGATCTGAACTCGGACGTAAAACAAGAAATTATACTGTAGGTCCCTTGGAATCGGAGAACTAAACTCGGACGTAAAACTTATCTTAATCAATGAAGCACGATAAGAAGGTCACAGTGACATAATTTTGGTAGGAGGCTGTGTTAATTCCTGAGATGCACCCTCACACCAAGTAATATGATTGTAGGTCACTTTGTTTATCAAAACTGATTTTTGACATAAAACTTAAAAGCCAGTCAACCGTGTAATATGGGTCATGTGACCTTCATCTTATGTCACATGGCCATTCTCTTCATCATGCACCTGCACACAAAAGTATATGACCGTATGTCAACTTCTAACTGAGAACTGGCTGTGGACGCGGACACGGACGCGGATGTGGACGCCGAGGTGACTCCAATAGCCCCCCAACCTTGTTGAGGCGAACTTAAAATGTTAGGGTATATGCTAAGCATCAATGGGCAGGGCCGTAACTAGGCACCGGAAACAGACGAGGCAGGGTCTGGGGGCCGCACTCGGCGGTCATGAGGGGCGAGGCCCCTCGCCCGAAAATTGTAATATTAGGGTTCGAAATAAATCTTGTTACATCCGTTTTTGTTTCATATTTACCGTATGAAGAACTGCATTATGCAATCAGAGCCGGCTGAGAGATAATTGCCTCGAATTTTGTACCATCAAACATGTATCCATTTACAGTGGGATACATATTTGACAATAGAAAAAGCGGGACAAGTGTGTGTGGTCAACGCTTCATTAAAAATAACACACATTTTAACAACACTTTAATAAAGCCCAAAGAGCGGAACCTAGTCACTGTCTGTCTGTGAATGGTAGGCTGGAAAACCAAAATCTCTGGCGGTCGAATTTGTTTAAGAGACGTTTTCGCGGGAAATAAATAATTGCAGAACCAAATGCCGGTTTACTGGCGATGGTAATCAGGCAGAGAGTTTGATACCTAACGTCATGAACCTAGTTGTAATAAAAGTACAGAAGTTGCACGTCAACATTAATTACTATTCGAAGTATGCATTACTTAATTCTCGATATGAAAATGCAAGGATGTTTTCTACCCTGCATGCCTAGCTTTCTCCATTTTCTTTTTTTTTTTCTTCTTCTTATTATTATTTTTTTACCAGAAATTCATACGAGGCAATTGCCTCGTCTGCCTCAACGGTAGTTACGACACTAATGTGACAACATCCCATAGGAAGGTACAGACTGATAACATCTAAAGTTCACTTGTGTATGGAGAACCAGCTAGGGAGTTTGCAGAATTTTCTATTCTTTCTTTTTATTTGAACAAATAGACACGCACCATTTCTACGGTTGGTTGAATGTTCAAAGTACATGTATTTCTGTATTGAAATTGCTAAAATGTGTTCAAAGGGTTGATGACTAAAGGTAATCAGATATTGGGTAATTTCAGAAGGTGGGTTTTCTATATTTTATCATCAAAATCAATCAACAAATAACAATGCAAATAGTAAATAAACGATTAAATAAAAAATGCTGGAAAATCTCAATGTTTATTGAATTTATTGCATATATTGTAAAAGCGTTTATACTAAAACGATACAAGATATATGAAAATTTACATTTTTGTGTTAAAAAGAAATTTGTCTCTGTTCTGCCTTGCATGTAATAGAAAAAGCTTGATAAGCTAAATGAAATATTGGATGAAAAAAAAACAGCAAAAAAGCGCTAAAAAATAGATTTATAGGTTCAGTCGTTTCCGAAAGTCTAATATATCTTGCTTACTTCCTCTTCTTTGCGGGTGATGATTCTTCAGACCCTGAAATGTAAATGAAAACCGTAAAATTAAACAAAAACGAAAACCACAGTTTCTATGACTAATGTTCTTTAGCCTAATGATATCAAAATCGATAGTGCTTATGTAATTCCGGTTTGTTCATAGCTTGTAATTTAATTGTATAAATGAAAATTTTCTTCTCACTGTGCCACGTGGACATGCAATCACGAAACAAAATAATTATTAAAACATATTTTTCAGCAACAGCGTCTTTGACCTAAAAATTAAGGCATACTCAAAATATTTTATTCTATTTTGAAATTTAAACAGAAGTTATTTAAAGTGACGTCACACGTCGGTATCACATTTCAATTAAAAATATTTTTTTGCATCTTTCTGAAAATTTTGCGTAAACTTCTACAGATAAACAGCAAATTATACTTTTCAAAATATGTAATATATTGTCAGAGGAATTTTACAAATGTCTCTGCAAATTTGTATATAACACCCAATCAATAACGTCATCGCATAAATGCACTATTAGAAAAG
Organism: Mytilisepta virgata; assembly: GCA_028015205.1. Lineage (NCBI taxonomy): Eukaryota > Metazoa > Mollusca > Bivalvia > Mytilida > Mytilidae > Mytilisepta > Mytilisepta virgata. Next base: position 4,948,191 of record CM051518.1, on the reverse strand, counting down.
ATATCTGATATGAAAAAATGTATAAATAACTCAGTATATAGTTTTAAGCAGAATTGTAACAAATCTGTTAAAGATTATTTTATTACTATGTAGATTGAACAGTTCAAAAATTTAAAAGAGGGAAAACTGCTTACTTATTCTTTTTGTAACGGAAATTTTGGGTTTGAAAATTATCTTACAATAATACACAATTTTGATCAGAGGAGAAAACTTACCCAGCTACGTATATCTGCACATAAACTGGGAATTGAATGGAACGTTCAGACAAGACAGAATTTGTTCTTGTTGCACATTAGGTGAGGTTGAGGATGAAATTCATTATATGTTGAAATGTAGCAAACAATTACTTGAGAGGGAAGAGTTAGTAAACCATATTACAAAGTCCTGTAAAAAATTTCACACATTGAATAATAAAGATCCCTCATTACTCAAATATATTTGTACATTTATACATTATATTGGGTGGTAGTCATATTTGGTTTGGATTGTATCTGTATACATGTCTTTCCAATGTTGCATAAAATACAGGTTGGATATGTGTGCAGGTGGGATTTGAATCCTTTATTACACCCTCAAATTGTAGTATATAAGAAAATTTGTCCATTGATATGACATGCCATTCCTGCATGAAGTACAAGTATGACCTGGTCATTATAGCATCGACTCTTGGTGCTTCATGCAGTTTTGTCACTGTTATGCCATTGGCAATATATATATATTTATATACGTATACTGCAAAATGTATGTGTTTTCTGGTAATACTCCTCATCTTGTATGTATGTACGGTGAGCAGGTTCTGTAAATCATTTTATTTGCTTTACAAGTGATGTACATACATACTGGTACATATTTAATTGTGTTGAAAATTATATACGAGTTGTGTGTTGTATGAGGGAGTTGTCTCCCATTTGTCAATGATTGTGAATGTATAAACTTGTATGCGTTTTGTAATATGCCCTCCTGGGGCCCTAATTTGGAAATAAATGTCTCTATCTATCTATCTATCTATCTATCTATCTATCTATAATAGTTGGACCATTTATCAAAATAGACATTGACAAATACTAGTAGTGTTAATACATTATATATTCGGAAATCCCCACCCCCACTCTTGGTCAAAACGATTTGATTTGATTTTATTATTTCTAATATTTTATTCTTATAACCAGTAAAATAATTAGTATTAAAAAGTATGGATCTATAATAAAAAAGATGATATATCTGCGTAACTAGCAGTAAACACTATAATCCAGTGTCGTAGCTTCCATTGAGGCAGTTTCCTCACCAAAAATTGAAAATATTAAAACTGACAAAGAAAATATAATAACAAGTTTCATTCCTGAACCAATCTTACACAAACCATGTCAACTGTGGACGACATAGGATACAATATTTATCAACTCAACATTACAATTATCTAAAATATGGTACCAACTACCGAGGGAATGACAATCTTGCTTTTCAAGCGTTTAAGGAAATGTTTGCCTGACCTTCAGAAAGTACAAAGGTAAGCCATTGTAAAAAAAAATAAAATATATATTATTTATGACACTGATACAACACTGAACCTTGAACACATGTTGAAGTGATACCAATTTGAATTTATTACCTTCAGTTTGCAGACCATGTTTGGCTTTACGGTTTCCTCCTTCACATATGTTCTTTATAGTTTTCTCCACCTTTTCTTGATCACCTTTCTTCAACAGGGTAAGGCCATCAACAATACTTTGAATAGATTCACTAGCATTAATTCCACTGACATTCTCTTTTGGCAGAGCTGTAAGACAGTCGGGGTGATACCATGCAGTAGCACCGAAATTTGCCTTACCAGTAAGGCCAATGCGTAGAGCACCCTTGGAAATGTTCTTTGCACATCCTTTACATGTAGACTTTTCGGACTTTGCATAATCGGTTTCAATAGGACTTTTTTTGTCTGTATTCTCCTTTGCAGTTTTTACAGATTTCGGGAGGTCCTTGTCCAGTCGGGTTTTATCTTCTTGTCGAAGATCATTATAACATTCTACGAGCTGCTTAATAGGTTTGGACGTATCAATAGACCGCAAATTATCGTAATCATTCCATACGCAGTTATAATGATACCAAGCTGTAGCACCAAAATTTGCTTTTCCAGTAAATCCTATGCGAAGAGTATCTTTGTCTATAGTTTTTGAACATTTTTTACAAGAAGACTTCGCAGATTTGGCGTATTCAGCAGCCATTGGAAGTTTGGGTGGGGCAGGCTCGTCCGCCTTTTTGACTGCCACCGCACAATACTTTGGTAAATCTGTTTCCAATTTCTTTTTATCTTCATCCTTTATCTCGCTAAACCCCTGTATTAATGATTTCACTGGTTTAGTACAATCTATTGACTTGAGGTTTTCATAATCCTCCCAAATACAGCAATAATGGTACCATGCAGTAGCACCAAAATTTGCTTTTCCGATGAATCCAACTCGTAATTCCCCTTTCGCGATATTCTTTTTGCAAAATTTACACCCCGATTTGCTAGACTTAGCATATTCTACGCTTAGTGGTTCTGACGACATGATCCACATGTACAGAAAGACCGCTATTTCTGTCGTATGGGCAAGATAAAATGCAACTTGATTATGATAAGGATTACACGAATAAAAATTAGATGCCTGTCTTTTAAAGCTGATTCATTGTCCCTGAGTTTTATAACACATTTGTTTACACTTGTAACGATATGATTTTATTTCATGTAAATATTGTAATGTATTGTATTTCTTTGTACATGTATATGCCTAACCATTAGTGGGTTTATTTGCATGATGTTTAATAAAGTTGAAATTATTTATTTGAATTACTCCTACAAATGGGATAAACGTTCTAAAGCAAAATTACTTGATATTATTTCGGATAAAGCAACTGTGGATCAAGTTGTGTCGTTTGAAAATTCTGCATACAGCCAGAATAAGGAAGGAGTAGAAAATGCAACTGAAGACATAAATAAAATGTTCATAAATATTACTGAAAAATCATGTAAAAATATTAAACTTAAAAAGAAGAAACCATGGGTAGATAATGAGATAAGAGACCTTAAAAAAACTTTAATAAGTTTAGGAGCAGACTTGAAGAAACAACCTTTCAATTTGGAACTTAAAACAAAATTTTATGCATATGCCAAAATTTTGAAAAGGCTCGTAAAACAGAAAAAATATATTTACAGAAAAGAACTTTATGATAAGTTATTAGAATGGAAAGAAACTGACCCACAAAAATACTGGGAAGTTCTTAATGCTTTCAAAAAAGAAGGAAGCACCCGGAATAATATTGAATTAAATGAAAATTTTGATAAATTAATGAAGCATTTTAAAGGACGGGGTAAATGTGAAAATGTTAATATATTAAATAAAAATAAAGTTGAGGATGATATAGCCAGATGTACAAATTTACTGAAAGAAAATGATGAGACACATAAACCTTTTACAGTGTCCGAACTTAAAAAAAGCATAAATAAATTAAAGATAAATAAAAGTTCAAGGCCTGATAATATATGCAATGAAGTGATTAAATATAGTTCTCTTTTAACTTGCAAATCTATTGTGAAATTATTTAATTTACTTCTCAATTGTGGAAAATATCCCAATTGTTGGAGAAAGTCTTTTATTATACCTATTTTTAAGTCAGGAGATAAACATGATGTGAATAACTATAGAGGCATTTCCTTACAGAACTGCTTCAAGCAAAATTATTTAGCTCTGTTCTAAATAGCAGACTGATAAATTACTATGACAACTTATTTTCTAATCAACAATTTGGATTTAGAACAAACCACAGGACCTCAGACAGTTTATTTGTGTTAAAAACTTTAATTACTAAATACATTTTTCAGAAAAACAGCAAAATATTTGCCTGCTTTATTGATCTACGCAAAGCGTTTGATACAGTATGGCATGATGGATTATTATATAAATTGATGAAAAATGGAGTTGGGAGTAAGTTCTTTTATATTATTCAAGACATGTACCGTCTTTGTCAATCATCTGTTAAAATCAATAACAGATTTTCAGATTTTTTCTCAATTGATAAGAGAGTAAAACAAGGGGATAGCCTGACCTACTTTGTTCAATTGTTTCGTGAATGATATTCATGACATTTTTGATGTATCTTGTGACCCACTACAACTTGAGAGTACTAAGATCTCAAGTTTAAGTTTTGCAGATGATCTGATAATTTCTTCACACACCCATAGAGGATTACAGACCTCTATTAATAAATTTAAACAATACTGCTGTGATTGGCAACTTACAGTCAATACTAGTAAAACTAAAATTATGACTTTTCAGAAAAATTACACTCCAACTCCAACAACATTTTATGACAAAAATCCATTGATGGAGGTTAAAGAATATAATTTTCTCGGAACTATTATAGATAGTAAAGGGAATTTTAAAAGGTGTATCCAAGAGCTATCGAAAAAAGGACTAAAAGTTCTTTTTTCTTTAAGAAAAATGTTCTCAAATTTTGAACACTTACCAGTTAATTTGTCATGTAAATTATTTGATACTATGATAAGACCAATTCTCTGTTATAACTCAGAGATATAGTATATGGATACTTATTTACCTATATACAGAGCTAAACAGAGAGCAGATAATAGTAACATGAAATCCCGATTGAAATAAGGTTCACATCGGTCAAAGAGTCTTCTGAACTTTTGATGTAACTTGTATGTTATTTTTGGTGTTCCATTTTTTGTACAAATGTTCTTTTGTTTGTATTTGATATTTGTATTTTATTTGCTTGATCCCATGGGATGTATTATGCAAATAAAGATTATTATTTATTTTGTATTTGTCACAAGCTTCAAATGACAATAAGGCCCTATTATGGGACAAGGGTAAAAAAATATAGTCTCGACAGAATGTGACGGGCTTAAATGTGTTTACGAGTACTTAACTTTTGTATCTCAATAAAATTACAATCTATCGTAAGGTTTCCTGCTGTATGTCTTTAGTGGATATCCCACTTACAGTGTGACCGCCCTGGGAGCGGTAAACGGTGGATATCCCACTTACAGTGTGAATGCCCTGTGGGAGCGGTAAACGGTGGATATCCCACTTGCAGTGCGCCCGCCCTGGGATCGGTAAACGGTGGATATCCAGCTGGCAGTGTAACCGGTAAACGGGAAAAGTACTGATGGGTCGACTGTCTCTTAAAATTTATTATAGATCTTTTGAATATCATCAATGCTGCTAATCTGTTTTCAAATTGTATAACCAATTATTCGCTGTCCCTTAACCAAAATAACAAATACAATGTCTTCCCATCATTCTCTTAATTTTTCTTGATAATCAAATTCAAATTCAAATTCAAACAGTTCTTTATTGGTTTGAAATCCAAAATAAATGAATTATCACCAAAGACAACACAAACAAAAACAGACAAATTTCGAAAAGATCAAGATGCATCATATTTATTGAAAAGATAAAAATACATATGTAAAAGGTCTATCTTTCTAAGAAGGTGTCCAAACAGAAGATAACTTCTATGTACTTGTACATGTCAATCTCATGTGGAAATTACGATGATTCCTTTAAGCTATTATACATTTCATACACCCCAAATATACATATTTCATATATATCGAAATCATTACCACTTATAATAAATTTAAATTTGTCATAATCATTCATATCTGAAAAGGAAGGAACAACCTCTATTAACTTATTGAAGGGGGAATTTCTAGGTTCCTTTAGAAATAGACATTTTATAATAAAATGGAACTCATCTTCAACTTCATTTTTACAAAAGGGACATAAACGTTGGTTTAAGGTGGTTTTATTATATCTACCCTTTTCAATATTCAGATTGCTGTTACTGATAAGGATTTTTGTAAATACTGAAGTCCTTGTTTTGAAATTATCTGATAAAATATATTTTTCCATTCCGTATTCTAATTTTAACTTTCTGTAGAGTCTAAGTTTGTTTCCATTAGGATTATTAGTATTATCAAATAATGATTTTTTCCAAAACTGAATATAATTCTCCTCCAAATTTTTATTTATAGCATGGAAAGGTCTAGTTTTACTGAAAGTTCCTTGATTATTCCATACATGGTCAAAACCAATTTTATCAAATAACAACAAAATCCGTCTTTAAGCTGAATGTTATCTTTATAGGCCCTTTTAGCAAGAGAATCATTATCTAAGTTAAATAAATTATCCCAATAACCTATTGTAGCTTTAAGGGATACAGGAAATAATCGAAGTTCAGAAAGAACTGCTGTGTTGGATGCCCCTTTATTAACACCAAGGATGAACATGAGGTTGCACGTATTATCGTGCAAAGTATACCCCCATTCTTTTTTAATTTTGAAAATTGGGAAAACAGACTTGAAAAATTTGACGAAAAATTTCATGTGAACATAAGGTATTGTAAAATTTCTAAGTAACGGCAAACAGGGATTGGTTCCTTGACAGACTGAAAATAGGAGAGACGATACAACTCATGGTCATAAAGCCACAGGCCAAATATCAAAACATTCCGTTGCACAGAAGCCGAGATAAGTGTGACGAAAAATTGCTTGTAAACATAAGGTATTGTAAAATTTGTAAGTATCGGCAAACAGGAAGTGGTTCCTTGACAGATTGAAAATAGGAGAGACGATACAACTCAAGGCCATAAAGCCACAGGCCAAATATCAAAGCATTCCGTTGCACAGATGCCGAGATAAGTGTGACGAAAAGTTTCAGTTTGAACGGACGGACGGATGGACAAGGTGAATCCAGTCGGAAGTGGACGATTTTCATTAGTTCTTCTCAAGGTTACAAGAGAATCAATTTGCTTTAAAAAAAAATTCTGAGACAAGCGCCTGTGGTCACATACCAGGCGGTGGTATGTTCGACCCGCAAAATATGAATGTGTGATATGAGGGGTTTGTAGGAAAGAATGTGGATACAAAACCCTGACTTGGGAGGATGACATTTACTTTAAAGTTCCATTTAGTGCAGAATGCAAAAAGTTTATCGAGCATTTTCTGTAATCCTAGGGAACAATTGGATAAAAGCACCAGATCATCTGCAATACTAGATTCTGTAAAATGGATTTTACTGAATATCGTCATATTTTAATACAAGTATCCAATACCACAAATGACCAAATTTATTCTTCTTTGCTGTGAATAATTCTTTTTATCATCATCAGTAATCGACTATATATTTTTTCGATCGAGATTTTTTTTTCCGATAATATAATTATAATTTTCACTAGAAGCATATCATATTATACCCTTCCGGAAAACCCGACGTATCTCCAGCTTTTTGCTCTATTTCTCCTTTGTACCGTATTAATTAGTCACTTTTCTGAAATCCATGCAGATAGCTCTGGTTATCTCAAAGGCCGTCAACAACACATATATATTAGGAATTAATATACAGCGCAAGTGTTATCTTGGAAAAAAAAACAATTATTTTGTCAGAGCTATCTGAAATTTTTACAAATCTGTGTTAAGTTATTGTTCCCTTTCGCCCTGTAGCCACAGGTGTTAGACAAGATATGTTCAAACATAACATCTCATCACCTGCGCTTGAAGAAGTTTATTCTTCTTTTAACTTATTGCTTCGATAATTTCTTGCCGATATAACTTAACTTGGGTTTAGAAAAATGAAATAAGTTTTATTTCAATAAACATCAACAAATGAATAGTTACATTGCTTTAAATATAAATTCTTCTGCATTTTTATGTTTTTCTGAGGACAAAGAGGTATACATTCCGACGTGGTAAAACAGATTGGGTTCTATTTGATAAGCAGGTATACCAATGGCATTTGTAAAGTTGTATAAGGCAAGATCTGTGTGAAGTTCTTTGTGTTTAGATGATAAAAAATCTAGCAACATTGGAATAAATCTACTGTTATATAACATGGCTTGCGTACAGCACCCAGGTGAAGGTTTAAACGAGTATAAATATTTAGAAATTCTATAAAAGTCATATACATTCTGTCTCCCCAGTATCATAGCTGACACAACAAACAACCAAGCACCACAAAGAAAATAGGGCATTTGTACATAATATGCTTTTGATCTACAGCTTATTAAATGTATTAATACAACTAATCCAGCACCAACACATCCTATGCTTATTATTTCTAATATTCTTGTTACTTCATAAGCATAACCTTGCCATTTCTGTGGATAGTAAAGCTTTATGTAGGAATAGCGTCGATCTTTACTCTCTAAATATTGTATCTTGTTCATTACTACTTCCAAGGCATCGTCCATTGGTAAGGAATCGTCCTCCATCAGTAAGATATATTTAGCACCAAGAGAATAAGCTGATTCTAAGCAGTACATATAATCCACAGTTTCCTTATCATATTTATTATTGTAATATCTATTGCCATATAAACTTGTTCTGTTCAGACTAATGGGTAATGATGTGGTTCCATACCTCTCCATGAAATGAATATAGGGCTTCAGAGCCACGACTTCAGTATAGTTCTGAGGATTTAAATCTACGTTACATATTATCATGGTTTTATTTGTAAATATTTGATCGTTGACCAACAGTTTATGTGTAGATGCAACACTTTGCAAAACATATCCAAGTTGACTAGAATCGTAAGCTTTTCTTTTAATGGTTACAATAACAACAGCAAGTTCCAGTTTTCCAATGTAGTTGGTCTTTGTGTCATGTATTGACTGTAAATAATTTCTTGCTTTTTCAAGCCGCTCGTTATTCAGTCTTCTGGCTTTTTTTATGACATGGTCTTTTGGGTTGAATAAATTAAAAACTTTCGAGAATGGCCTGTTCCTGGCATACGTTATGATTAATGGTATACAAACAGATGTTGATACCAAAATAATAAGAACATGATGGTGCATAGGACGTGAACACCAAACCATTGTTTCACGCAGCTGTTAATCTTCATTCCATTTTACTAAAACATAAGATGAAGAAAATATTTCTTTTTCATCAGTAGTGTGATAAAAAGAGTTTTTTCTAAATGGGTACTATTTATTCAGCAGCATTAACACATTTTTGTTTTATCTTTTTTCTTTGGGGAAGGGGGGGGGGGGTCGAAATTGGTGTATATATATTTGGGGAAAGATGCGAATGCAAGAGCGCTAAATAAAATAATTTCCATGAGTAACTATTACTCGAAAAACAAATTTCTTCAGCTGGCGATCACTTTCTTCCCCCCTCCCACTCCCCCCTTGAGAAACAATATTATTTCTATTTAAAAAGACATAAAGACATATACCCTTATACTAAATTCCTGAAGAAGCGAGATCAAATTTTCTCAAAAACTCGTAGATTAAGATATATAAAGAAGTAAATTATAACCTAAAACACGGTGTACATGTCCAACTGGCAGGTTTCATCTGACCTTGACCTCATTTTCATGGTTCAGTGGTTATAGTTAAGTTTTTGTGTTTTGGCCTGTTTTTCGAATACTGTATGCAATAGGTCTACTATATTTGGTGTATGGAAGGATTGTAAGGTGTATATGTCTGTCTGGCTGGTATCATTTGTCCTTGACCTTATTTTCATTGTTAATTGGTCAATGTTAAGTTTCTATTGTTTGGTCCTCTTCTCAGATACTATAAGTTATAGGTCAGCCATATGTGGTGTATGGAATGATTGTAAGATGTGCATGTCTGTCTGACATGTTTCATCTGACCTTGACCTCATTTTCATGGTTCATTGGTCAATGTTAAGTTTCTGTTGTTTGGTCCTCTTCTCAGATGCTATAAGTATTAGGTCAACTATATTTGCTGTATGTAATGAATTTTATTATTTAACTGCTGATTACTTATATTGAAATAGTCTCATTATTTTATAAAAATCTTTAAATAACATTAATAATGATAATAAATAATAAAAACTTTTAAGGGATCATTACTAAACAGTGATTAACAAAAACATTGGAAGGTGTGAAAATGTTAAAATAAGGTCACTCATGCATGAATGTTTAACATAGAATAAAGTTCACTCCAGTGCCTTCATAAAGATTAACTGACTTCTTGTTTATTCATTATTAAAATGTTAATTTAATGTAAAGCTTATATAAACTTTTTTTTTTACTTTCAACATAAATTCAGTTATGAACACTAAAAGTCAGGCGAGACATTTCAATGTGTCCACTCTTGTGTTGATAATGATGATGTAATAGGTTTATTCAATCCATTCACAGCAGAATTCAGATCTGAAACTTGCATTTTAGATATTATTCATTGTGAGAAAATACATAGTAAATTTTGGAAGATTTCCGATTCATTTTCAAGGATATTATCAAAGCTTGGTCAAATATTGGCATAGATGGGAAACTTTTCATTATTGCGAGTAAATGATTATTTGATAAAAAAAAAATCCTTCATGGTTTAGTTCAGTAAGACACCTTCAAAAGGTGTAACCACGGTAAACTATAACATTACTTTTTTTCTACAAAATCACATACGTATTTTTTTTCCGTGACATATGTATACATTGTATATAATATTTCGAATGGCTTTCTGCATTTAACATCAGGGTACCCAAATCGCCCACCCCCTTTTATTTTGTCACTGTAAACACTGATGGAAAATTTTCTTGTGTTGATGAGAGAAAAGTTTCGTAGCTTTAACAGACAGGAACGAATTTTATGCACTGAAGTGTCGTTGGACTGAGCGATTTGGGTTCCCCTCCAAAATCACGGAACCACGCGACCTTTGAGCCGATGCTGGCAGAAAATCAATAAGTGTATACACGCCAAATGTATGTGTGGAAAACACTTGTGTAGTCTACTTGTTCAAAAATATAAATCAACAAATGTTTTTGTAACAGTTTCTCCGCAATGGTCGGAAACCACCGTCCGAACTGGGCGAATTGTGTACTCCTACGTTAGCACAACTAGCCATAAGATGGATTTATCCAAATGGCACCTTTACACACACAACACTTCTCGGCAAAGTTGATATAAATATTTCGTACTTACTTCTTAATTAAGATCTAATCAATCGAAATTATGATACAACATCCAGGATATAAACTGACATTTTAAAACCTATTTATTGACCTTTGCGAGTACAGTTTAAAAACAGAATCGGACTCGGAAAACCGTGATTGAAAATCTGAGAAAATAAATTCATTTTTCAAAATTAAGGGCTGTACATCTTCGAAGCAAACTGCAACATCTGAATAATGTAGATAGAAAGCTGTTTTGCATTCAGATCATGTCTGTGTAATACAGAAACCGGGACAGAAACTTAGAACCTTCACAGAACAGAATAATAACTTCAGCTGAACACATGGAAAATATAAGTAAATTCTAGAGGCAACTATAAAGATTTAATATTTGGGAAGAACAGACGGATAAAAACTCCGGAAAAAAATAACTTTCATTTCACTGAAAAAGACCGATTGCAGACGAATATAAATCCTTATTAATACAAAGTAACCCACGAAGGTACAAAAAATACAAGACATCACAATGGCACTAGCATGTACCAATCTTATTAAAACAAGAACCACGGAAAGTAGTTGGAGGGTTACAAAGATCTCGTTTTAATAATAGTCCAGTCAAACAAAGTTTTAACCTCAAACTAATTGCAAAAGAAAATGTTTTAGTTCTCATCTATAGCATTAAGCCCCAAATATACACAGAAAAAAGTCCCATAAAATCTAACTAGAGGAAAACTCAAAATCAGCATTTTTAATTTCCTATGGAAATTAACATTGGAAAGGGGAGATAACTCCGCAAAAATGAGTCTTTTTTGTCAGGTTTTGGTTGATTTTCTTAAAATTCGTGTAAAGTATGATACTTTGATGGGGTTATAAGTTCGTATTTGACTATATTATATAATCTTCTGCTCATGAAATGTACAAAACCGAAGCGTTATGGGTATTTTTATATTTTTTTTGTGCATTTTTCATTAAAGAAATTGCAAATTTGTGGCTTTGTGACCATTTTGAAAAAAAAAATGTGAAATTTTGGTATTGTTTATATCTGTAAATTATATTTGTTCAGCATCTACCTTGTTTTAAGAAACTTTCAACCACAAAAAGAATAATGTATGCTTAATTATTTTTATTAAATTTGAGATTCTTTACCTTGACATGTTGAAAAATTTAATAAATGGTCAACTAATGAATTACGAAATCTAGGTTGTAGCTTGATAAAAGATATGAAAACACCTTTAGAGTTGTTTGTTATACTCTAAAGACGGCTAAAATATCAAGAATCAATACATTCTGCTGAAAAGAAGCGGTAAAGTTATAATTTTGTATCAATTTTTATTGATATTTCTGCCTTTTTTGCAGAGTTATCTCCCATTTTCAATGCAAATCTCCATAGGAATTTTAAAATCGTGATTTTTTAGTCTTCCTCAAGTTAGATTTTGTTAGACTTTTTTCTGTGTATATTTGGGGTATAATGCTAAAGATTAGAACTTAAAAATCTTCTGTTGCAATTACGTTAAGGTTAGGGTCAAATTTATGCTAGATTGACTGGACTATAAGATTGGGCATGTATATATACATAACAACAAAATACTATCTGAACTTTGATGAAATCGTTTACAGCTTATTTCTTTTGGTTTGTAGGATCTTTTAGTTTACCAAGAAGAAGTCTTCTCAAATTTTTATTTATATTGGATGTGAGGAAAAAATGATTTTTATTGTCCAATATCTTACAGACAATAATCAATATTTTATTGCCACAAACGCAATTACAATAATCGGTAAAGGCCCAATGTAATACAGTAGCAATAGAGCAATTTATACTAAATTAACATCACAAATATAAATGACATAATTTTAGTGAGATAAACTATTTTGTCTATATTTTTTAACAAATATAGTCTGTGCATAATTTGTTAGTTCGCACCGATTTACTGTTAAGTAATAATTTTTGATTTCATTATATCATTATGGAAATTTGGAACTTTTTTTATAACATAACGTTATTTTCTTTAAATAATATTTCTGTTTCTTTTCTATATTTTTCACACTGCCAAAGGAAATGGTTTCCATCTTCAATTTCTAAATCATTGCATAGTTTGCAAATTCTTTCGGTTCTATTTATTTGAAAATAACGACCTCTTTCAATTTCGACACTGGACACTTCCTCTCATCCCTGGGTATCTCTGTATATCTGCCCACGTCTGTTAAGAGAAGGTATTCCTTTGTTCTGAACTTTAATCAAGTATTCTATTTTCAATATTGAGGTTTAAGAGGTATGGTTGGTTCCATCTCCCCTATTTTATCATTGCATTTAATATATTGATACGTAGTTTTGTTAATTTCACAAAGCTTGTCCACCTTTGAATTTAACAATTTATTATAAAATTCAGTACCACACTTCCTGATTTCTTGATTTCTGGAGTATTTAGTTTTGAAGGAGTTTTGTATGTCAATTTCTAATTTTAATTCCTCAGCAACATTTTTAGCAAATGTATAACAGGAATAAGTTCCTCCTGAATCAATAGTCTTTTTGACATCTGATATGCTTCTTTCAATAAGGGCTTAATATTTAACTCTCACGGGCTTAATATTTATAGTATTAACTCTCAACAGATACTGAATAGTTTGAATTTTAATAAATTGTTCAATTTGGTTCTGATCGAGACACAAAATTAGTTGCTGATTTTTTATATTTAAAACACCTTTACAAAACTTCAAATGTATCTTTTCTATTTGTGTTTTATCAACAAAGCTCAGATGATGTATTGGGATTTTGTTTTTTATAGCTTTTCCCTAGACCTATAATATTTTATATAAGTATCCATGTAAAATATTTCTGAGTTATACATGAGAATAGGTTTAACTAGTGCATAAAACGTGTTGCAGGCAGCTTTAACTGGAACATCTTTGAAATTGGATGTGTACGATTTAATAAAAATTAATACTTTAGCTGCCTTATTTGACAAGTCTATTTGACTGGCCTCTTAATTTTTATATTATTACCCAGAAATTTTAATTCATTAACATTCTCTTCTCAAGTTGTTGGCCTTTGTAAGAAAAGGAGCCATTTTGATTTTGAAAATCATACATTTAGTCTTTTAAATATTATCTGTGAGTTGCCAATTACCACAGTATAGTTAGCAAGTTTATCCAAACTGTTTTGTAAACCCTTTTCACTTTCTGACAGAATTAATAAATCATCTAAAAGTTGAATAGGTGTATTTTCTTCCCCTTCAAATAGAGAGGTCGTGTTATTATTAATAGATATCTTAAATAATGTAGGTATGAGTGAGTCGCCTTGTTTGACTCCCATTAAAGAAATCTGAATGAAATTCTCCAAACTTTAGCGCCCCTTCAGTATTAAGGAATTGGGTTTTTTTTAAATTATATTGTAAGCATAATATAGTATGTATTTTGCAAAACAGCTCATTAAACAATAAAATACAAGGAATATAAATGGAAATGGTGAGCTGTTAAAAGTTTTATATGGTTTTCAAATTTAAAACGACTTTTTATTTCTTCCTGCTCGTGAACAAGGCCATATTGGGCGAAACCTTGGGCAATTTTAACTTTTATCTTTTTAGTTTTGTTATTATTTTGTTGTTGGTTTTGTTCGACTTTTGTCTTTTTATGAAGTGGTTCTATGCCTCTGTTAACAGTTCACCATTTTCGTTTATATTCCTTGTATTTAGATTGCAGACGGTTGGATTACTAGTATTTTTTTGATAAATTGTGAATAAATTAAGGTGACAAAAATCGTTGCACAACGTGATGTATACCTTTACAGCCCTCTTATGCAGTTCATTCTGAGCACCACTGTCGGGATAAATGTATGCGACAAGCCTGCCATGTTGAACACAACCATCTGTGTTTGTTCTGTTGGGGTTCAAGCCCCAGTGATTACAATAAGTATACTTAAAATATGTCTGGCCCTGAGTGCACACGTGGACACATAATAAATTATCTGATACCCGACATTGTACCTCAAAGGAAATGCATTAAAAGAAATAGTTATGATCATGCGACATTTGTCTCAAACATCTGATGCAAGTTACTCAAGCCTAAAATTGCGTACTAACAGACTAGTATAGACCCACCAAAAATATCTTCAGATCAAATATGTACGTGGGTTTACATATTAAATTTGTTGAGAAATGGACTTATTTGTTGAAATCCGTTGCAAGTCATTCAAGCATGAAATCAGGTTAAGGTCGGGTGACAGGTGCCAAACTGGCATGCACAAAACAAAAACTATCTATAAACCAAAAATGTTGGGTCTGGGGGACCGGTCACTATTTATTTGGGGGTTGGGATCGGTGCAAAATACTGTATGACACATACTTTTTTATGCTCTTATATATACTGATAGGACTCCCAAGTTTTTTCATTCTGAAAACTGATAGGCAGCAACTTTTTTATACTTATTTTAGAAAACAAAAACAAAAAGAGACTCAGAGGGCTGAACCTGTATCGCTCACCTGGGAGTCACAAACTTTTGATTTGATTTGATGGACTAGATTGATTTCTGGAAACTTTATAAATGACCTTCCATAGATGCTTCATGCCAAGTATAAGTTCATTTGGCCAAACGGTTTCAGAGGAGAAGAATTTAAAAATTTGACCAATAAGAAAATATAAAGGCTTCTGGTGGCCATTTTGTTTCACAGACTATGATAATTTAAAGTTCGTAAAGGACCTTTCATAGATGGTCCATACAAAAATTTAGTTCATTTGGCTTTACGGTTTCAGAGGAGAAGAAGTTTTAAATTTCGACCAATCAGAAAATGTAAATGTTCATGGCGGCCATTTTGTTTCAGGGACCAAGATGATTTAAGCAAACTTTGTAAAGGACCTTCCATAGATGCTCCATACCAAAAATCAGTTCATTTGGCTTTACGGTTTCAGAGGAGAAGTTTTAAATTTCGACCAATCAGAACATGTAAATGGTCATGGCGACCATTTCGTTTCACGGATCAGGATGATTTATGCAAACTTTCTAAAGGACCTTCCATAGATGCTCCAAACCAAAAATCAGTTCATTTGGCTTTACGGTTTCAGAGGAGAAGTTTTAAATTTGGATCAATCAGAACATGTAAATGCTAATGGCGGCCATTTTGTTTCACGGACCGGGATAATTTATGCAAAATTTGTACAGGACCTTCCATAGAGACTTCAGGCCAAGTTTCAGTTCAATAGTTCCAGGGGTTTCAGAGGAGAAGATGAAAATGTAAAAATTACAGACGGACGGAAGACGGACGACGGACGCCAAGTGATGGCAAAAGCTCACATGTCCTTTTAGGGCAGGTGAGCTAAAAATCCAAAAAGGAGTTTTTAAAAGTTTTAATTCAAAATTTAACATATATACATGTACACACAATAATATTGTATTGGAACCTTGTTTTGTACAATAGGTTTTAGCATATTTAACATATAAACATACATAAAAGTGTGCTAGAACTTGCATTAATAAATATTTTACTATCATGACTACTCATAAAATTGAAATATATATGAACTTTCTGTTGTAACTGAAACACAGAATTTTATCATTCTTCTACGGGAGTTAACATGTGACAGGGAAGTAACTTTTTTAGCAGACTTAAAAAATGACATTTAGAGATCACTTGCAATATAATAGTGAAAAATCTTGGATGTAAAATTGTACGATCTATTAAGATAATATTCCTGAACAATTATGGGACGGCGGACAGGGTAAAGGGAGACAGGGAGAGAGGGGGCGGCAGAAAGGAGAGAAGGGAGGGAGAAAGGAGGAAAAGGACAGAAAAGGGAGACAAAAATGTCTGAAAAAAAATTGTAAACAATTATTTTATTAAAATAGTAAACAAAAATTTCAATAAAGTGCTAATAAAAGTTATAGTATTGAAAACGATCTCCTAAATACTTCAAAATATCAAAATCACCACACTTACTCTCAACAAATATACAAATATTATGTACATATAAAATATAAAGAAAATCTGGACATAACAGTTTTGATTTTAAACCACAAACATTCGAGAATGTAGTACTGATTTGGTTCAGACATTTTTTATTAATATTCAAGTCATTTTGATTATTTTTTCAACTGTTCCCTTATTGCTCTCTCCTATACCGGTGCATGCTTCACTTGAGTATCGTCTCCTAGGGAGTCATCCTGTTGTCTAGAGAACGCATCATCAGGGGCGTCATCATCAGCAAAGTTGATCATGTTCCTCCTGTATCCGTTATTTGCAAGATCATTTAATGGTTCATAACTACGTGATGGGTCATATATCCGCCCATCAACAAAAATTTGCAACTGGTCGGTGATAAAAGTCTTCACCACATTTTCGGTATTTTCAAAACGATCTTCGGAATTCCAGTAGAAATCAAATTATCTTTCATAGATTGAGTTTGCAATCTGAGAATGTCTTCACGAAGTCGGGTATTTTCACTCCACAAATCGTCCCTCTAGAGTTCAACGATTAAGGGCAAGAATGTCAATCCAATATGTTCAATGCGCCCACTTTGGTTATTAACCTCCTGTTTTACATTCTGTACATCTGTCGACTAACTATATTAAATTGATCATTCATGATACGTAATTTGATAAAAATCTCTTTTAAACTGACTAACTTCCCTAAGTTAACTGGTTATAAATGTCAGATATAACATTATCCTGTGTGTGACTATGATTAAAATAGATTATAACATGGCATTTTTCATATCACACCTATTATCAGCCCTAGGCCCGAGAGCCGAGAGAAAGGGGGCGGGAGAAAGGAGAAAAGTGCCCCCTGTCCGCCCCCCTCCCCCCACAATTATCACAGAATACGTAAAATTGCAAAGTGAACAAAATTTACGCAGACTTTTGCATGAAGCATGGATTTCATGGGTCTAAGTATTACAGTTCATGAGAAATTTACTTAACCATGAAAATGTGACTCAAGTCGCTCAAGCGTGAAAGTGAGGTCAAGGTCCGAAGACAGATGTCAGACTGGAATGTACCCACCAAGAACCATCTATGGTGGGTGTAGGTATTACAGTTGCTGAGACATGGATTTAATCACGAACATTTTATGCAAGTCACTCAAGCAATGAAATCGAGGACAATATCAACTGACAGGTATTTTTGTTGCTGAGAAATGGACTTTATCACGAGATGTTACGCAAAGTTACCAATGCTTATGAAGACAATGCACAATGAAAACGAGGTCACGATCACAAGAAAAGTATATTGCTGCAACGTTTGTATCATATATGGTATCTGTGGACCAAAGATCTTAAGTGTAGGTATTATGTTTGCAAAGTTATTCAGACTGAGAAAAAACCAGAAGTAATCTTTAAATCTCGTCTAAAGAATTATCATTTTATTTCATATCGAACATTCTATCAGACCTATCCCTTTCCCCATCAAGATGGATCTCTACACACAGTATGCAGATACCACTTCGATCATCTTGTTAATAAGAAAAACGATTTATTAAAAAAATCAATTAACCCGTATTCGCCTTGATGGTATACCGACTCAGCAAGGGGTAGTTTTGTGAAATTTATCCTATAAACACCTAGAATTCAGTGAAGTGTTAAATGTAGGTCAGTGTGAATTTAGATTAGATTGATGTCGAGCTACTCAAATTCTTGTAAAGTTTACACAAATTTAATGTTTATTACCAACATTTTCTGAGATATGAACCAGAATGTTATAAACGTCTCCATACTTAACCAGGACCTACCCTACTAACAACGTGTGAAGCTAGACTTAGAGCAAAAAACGGTGCACAGAGAAAATATCGGTAATACCGTCTGGGTGATGGTTTTATTTCTAATTGCAGTATTTGTCACTGTAATTTGATTGTCCTATTACAAATAATCAGAAAAACTTGAATATTATAATCAAATATATATATATACAACATAATATGTGCTAAAAGTTAAGCTTAGAATCAACCTCGTCATAACCATATGTCTTTGTATCCGTGGTGGCGTCGTACATCCTGTACACGACAGGAATACCCATGAAGACCTTCTTCTTTATTTGTGGCCACATAAAAACATGGGCAACAATTAGAGGACGCTCTCCGCTGTCGTCTTGGAGTTCTGGGCAGGCTTTCAACAATTTCTCCTTGTAAACCTTTGCAAAAGCTTCACATGTCATGCGGAGAAGAATTTTAACGATGTTGGTAATTTCCCTTGATTCAAAGTCCCATGGGTATGTTCTGTCACTGGCGATGATTGCCTCTGAATATTTATCTAACAGACGATTCCACACTACCTGCCCTAGGTACTCATTATTATATCTAATGGCTATGTCCAGTAATCTTCGGTACACGTTTTTACTTCTAGACACTCGAAGCTCGTGTTGCGTCAGTATATATATCAGATCCGTGTCTTTGGTTTCAGCAGCGTAATGTAATGGACTTTTGGCCCTGTTATCTATAATATCTACCAGAGCTCCACTGTTTAGCAGTATATCCACCATGGTTATCTCCCTTTTGTCGACTGCGTAGAATATTGGAGATTTCCCCTCATCATCTTGAACATCCAGGCGAGCGCCTTGTCTTATCAAATCATTAGCAGTAGGAACCATTCCTTTTCTAGCGGCAACATGAAGTGGCGTTTGTCGATTTTTATCTGCTGATTTTACGGAGGCACCATAATTAATCAGGGCGTGGACGATGAAGTCATGGCCCTGTTCAATAGCTCGGAAGATGGGCGTTCGGAGATTACAGTCTAGTGCATCTAACGTTGCACCTCTTCGAACTAGAAATTCCAGTATGGACAGAAATCCCTGTTCTGCTGCTATGTGTAGAGGTTTCCTCTGCTTCCCGTCGCTTTGGTTAACCGGTGCGCCATGCATTATCAGCATTTGTACTATTTGTAGGTAGTTCTTTTCTACTGCATAGTGTATCGGTGCTGTAAGGTTACAATCCAGCGAATATACCGACGCCCCATTTTTTAATAGCAATTCAATCATCATTTTTCTACCATCTTCGGTGGCCTGGTGTAACGGCATTTTCTTTCTATTGTCTGTGCAATTAACTGAGGCCCCTCTATTGATCAACTCCTTGGTAACAGTCACATATCCATGTTCTACGGCATAGAACAATGGCGGCTTAATTCTATTGTCAATCATATTAACGATAGAACCAGATTTCAGAAGCATTCTCACTGCTGGAAGTTGCCCATATTCTGCTGCATAATGGAGTGGGATTTTTCCGTTGCTGTCTTGGGAATTTACCCTGGAACCAACTTTAAGTAATCGGTCAATCAAAATTGTGTCCCCACATATGGCAGCACCATGAAGTGTTGTCTTTTTCGTGTCAAGATAAAAGTCATCGCCATCGTCTAGAATTTGTTCAGATAAAGACTTATCGGTATCTGTAAGAGTTATTTCTGAAAAAAAATGTTAAAATTATGGACCACCATTATGCACCATCGATAAGTCTAAAAAGCAAAGATATATAGATACAATATTTGTCTTGATTCATATATTGGGTTTCTTTAAACCTGCTTAGGTTCCGTTTAGAAAGCTTTGGTTACTTCTGATGAAGTCTCTGTATAATAAAGAGAATTGTGATATTATGAAAACTGCTCAAACACACACAAGTCGATAGATATTGAAACTTTGTTAACTGACAGGTAGTTATACCACATCTCAAAACAAAGAGAAATACGGTCAACCATATGTATAAAAGGCAAGAAAAGATGTCCCTTATAAATATGTACACAGGTTATTTTTCAAGATTTGCTTATGACAGGGTATTTTCACAGTAAATAATTGAATAGATAGTGACTTGCTGTAAGGATGTACCATTTTAGGCATGTTTCACTACACATCATCTGAAGGTCTAATCCGTATTTTTTAAATTGCATGTAATACTTTTGTGTTATTTATTGTTTTACATTTGAACAAGAGCACAGATTAAAAACTATTATTATAGATGATGTCATTGGACATTACTAGCATGCTGAATTCTATGTGACAAGAGGCTTCAGAGGATATTTCCTAACGAGATACCAACCCATGCAGATTTTCTATCAAACATATACATGTACCAGTTTTCGAAACAGTACGCGTCATAGAAGCGGAATAGGATATAAAGGTTAATTATTTCTTTAATTGTTTCTCATTATGGATAACATCGCTGACACACACGGCCCATCGCGTTTACGCTTTGCTACACTTAGCGTCAGCGCGACCGGCCGTGGGTTTCCGACGATATTTAGATAATTGTTAAACGCTAATACAGACCAAAAATTAACTTGTCGAAATGCGCGCATAAAAATTTGTACGACAGATGAATTCGGTGATTTGATCTTACTTGGTTTCGCAGACATAGAACGGAACCTGGTTAATATATCTGGCGCTTTGGCGTCATGCGTAAATAATGCACGTTCCATGTTTTCGTGCGCCTCCTGACATCTAACATTGGTCTCTTGTGCTTCCAGTAAGGAATTTTCACATCGTCTGAGTTCCTTTTCCATCTCAATACTTCTTTCGATCTGAGACAAATTTGGTGAATCAAGGGAAAGGTCTGCCATCTCTACATATCCGATACCGCCTGAAAAATTGCTACAGATTTTCAGCATAAATAGCATACATTGTATATATATATATATATATATATATATATATATATATATATATATATCCATGTTCCAGATATTTGAGTGTACTTTGGGACTCTTGATTTACGGTGCTTATTTTTCTGCATTTGGAACGAGGAGAACTTTTATGTTCTTGTGCATCGTCCCTTGGTGCCTTTTGCAGTTGAATGAACATTAACTTAAATTTACTCATGTGATGCAATGAATAATGTTGTGTATAAAAAGTTTTTAGTTACTTGTAATTTCATGTAATAATCAATTTATTTATATACTTGTCTATTGTAAAACATGCCCCTTGTAGGCCCTTGATTTGGTGAATAAATATATCTATCCTTAGATATCACTATTTAAAAGTTAAAATAAGGTAAAACTACCTTTTTATAAGTGGCGTCTGGTTTTTTTTTCTGTGGTAATATACGATGCAATAATTTGAACGCAGAATAATTTGTAACATTATAAAATTTCGAATAAATACGTCCAACATTTTTTCTCGTTGAATAAAATATAAACATGATGAAATCGTGATTTTCGCTAACCCTGCCTTTCACATGGGTATTAAAATGCAAATGCAGTTAATTGGTGGTATTTTCAGAAGTCTCAGCAACACTCTAACTGAATAATACATGATTTGAATGTAAAATGGTAAAATTCCTTTTAACCACAATAAAAGAGTAGATTATACACAATTTGGCCAGAATTACCTAGAGAATGAAAAGTGAAAATGTCATTCAAGATGATCTAAAAATAAGTAGTTTTACAGTAAAGTTGCATTTTCCTCATTTGTACGAAACACGGTATACATACTAAATAAAAATCGTAAAACCTTTCAAGGCGCGAAAATAACCCTGTACCGCCCTCATATACAGTACGTTGGCATATTGAATATTAAGGCCGCGGTGAAAAACATGCTCTTTTAAGTCAGATGTAACACGTACTATTTTAAGTGTTGCTTGACTTTTGACAATATCTGTGTATTAATGGTCAAATGTAAGTGACAACTGGTACCTGTACTTATACTGCTGATTGATCCAGATGATGAGTCAAGGGGTCCAAAAGGTGCGACTGGTTCCATTGAAAAATGTACCTATGGAGATAACCCAAATGCGAAAATGTGCAGTATGTAAATGACGTGAATATGATATAACAAACACAAAAACATGACTCGCTGCATGATGAGCACATGACATATGCTTGAATGGAGATGTGTTGAACAATGATTACATTAAATGTTTGGTTGTGCGTATATGATCTTTCACAATTGAAATTTTATAGATATTCAACCAATATAAATTTACGTCAAACATAATTAACAAATTTAATAGCTTTCACCCGTGCTAACGATAATCTACTATTATTTAATTCCAGGTAACATTCAAAATCCTGCATTTTTTCATCCCATATTTGTGCCTGGAAGCTATTCCCCCCCCCCCCCCCCCCCCAAACCATCCCGTAAAAATATGTTACTAAAATTTCTGTTTTCTTAAATTTTGAACTGTAAAGTTATCATATAGACGCCTTGATACTTTACAAACAAGAATAAACAGCTAGATACTAAGACAACAGATTACTTACCGACAATTATTTAAAGCCTTGTTCTATTATCACTACTATAAGGAGATATTGCTGACGGTGTCGTAATGATCCTGTATTCCCATTATATACTACAGGTCAGGATTTTAGGTTCCGCCTTTATACTTTGTTGGCCATGTATAGAAGTTATTGTTAAATAATCAAATTCATCGATAATTAGTGTCATAATTCTATTGTTTTTAAATTTTATGTTTAATGGCAATTGTCCAGGTACCTTGTACCTTGTTCTTAATAATATTATTAATGTTATAATATCGACATTACTTTTTAAAATATTTTTTTTGGAAAGTAACGTATTCTAACTAGAGGCGCCAAGGAGCATGTGTTGCTCAATATTTGGTGTCAGTGGACAAAGTTATAAAAGAGAAACATCAATGTTAACTATACGTCCACTTGCAGTATCAGCCATCTTGGATTTTCAATCAGTAACAAAGTAACAAATCTTGAAATGATCATTCATAACCAGTCAGAAAAATCCCTTGTGTGGCCTGGCAGAACAGTACCAAAGAACAAGAAATATCCGTGTCCTCACAGGTATCAATGTAATCAAATTGTTTTTCAAAACAAGAATTCTTAATATATTTTCTCATAATGTCCAATGTTAGCTAAGCTCCGACCATCCTGCATGGATTCCGACGGCGCCAAAGTACTAACACTTGTTAACTGGACCTTTGTAACCAGGGCAACGCGAAGCGTGGCATCCCCTCGCCGTGAAAAATGTGACCCTGAAATATGTACATGTACAAGTGTTCACAAGGGTGTAAAGAATTTACAAGTTTCACTGCGACCTTGACCTTTGACCTATGACCTTGAATATAAATATGATTCTAGATATTCACAACGACTAAGTATGTGCCAAGTTTGGTAAAAAAATCCCTTGAAGGATGTTGAGTCTAGATTGTTCACAAGGGTGTTATGGACGGTAGCTTTACTATATCCCCTCGCAACTTCGTTGGCGAGGGGATAAAAACGTATTTTTAAAGTTTGGGTGCAATTTTATAGAAAAAGGTTTTAGAGTAGGCTCTGGCGGCCATGTTTCTTGACCAATCAGCACCAAAATAACAACACTTTGGAATGACCTTACCAATTTTCGATGAAAAAATTGTGAAAATTTAACGGACGATGACAATTTAATATAGCTCAATCCGGTCTTTGGCCATTCTATCAGATCAGTTCTGATATACTTATGAATTTGACTAGATATGCATATTTCGTCAATAGATGACATGCCTGTATTGCTCAAATCTAATTATGTTGAAAACCAAAAAAAAAATTTAAAAAAAACATTTGAAAGGACAGAAGAACTGTGCACCGAAGGACATAGTTTCAACAGGAAAAAGATAAAGAAAGGAAAGGGGAAAGAAAGCACGAACAGTTAACGACATTGGTTGTTACTAGGAATTAAAATGGGAGTTATCCTTACATTTCGATCTAACGTACAGGTTCATCCGTGCCAAGGCTGATTTCAGGAGTCAAAAAATCTCCAACAAGTAGTAAAAATATGTCATATTATATTAGGTACGTACAAGACCCATTTTTTTTGGAGTCTGGGGGATATGATCTTGGATCTTGTAAATTAGTTTCGCAGCATCCTTGATCCTTGAGTCTTTCTGTTTTGGTTTTTTGGGTTTTTCTTTTTCTCAACTTTTTTTTTTATCTCAAAATAAACTACTATTTAATTTCAGGTTATGTTCAACACTGCTGTAATATTTTATATAGCCACACTTTTGAGCTTGCCTTTTTCATAAAATTTGGGAGCCCGACCTTTACAAAAAATTCTTGTCTTCCTCCGTATGCGACGCAGTATATTAGAAGCGAAATGTTTCTTAATTTCTAAGACCTTTCCGCTAAATTAGGTAACAATCAGCAATCATAATCCCGAGAAGAATGTCATAAAAAAGTGAAATTGATGTCATTTCAAAGCCATATCGGTCATGTTCTTGAGAATTATCTCACAAAATCATAATACAGAAACTGTAACTCGTGGTTACAGTTTGTGTTTAAATTATTTCAACACCGAGATTAAAATTTATTGACAGTGTTCGTTAAAATGTCATTGCCAGTCCCGTTTCGTAGATCATTGATTATTTATTGGATAGACGCGAACTCAAAATTGCAGCCATGATACTTCATGGGTTATTAAATAGAACATCGAGTGTATATTGGTTATTGATTTTTTGTGTATTTAAAAACTACATTAATTAAAGTGCTTTGAATTTTAGTTTAACAATGTTTATCAAATATTCCCTTCAGTTTAAACTTCCTGAGTTGGGACTATAAATATACAATATTCAATATTAACAGTTATTTATTGGACCAAAGAGGTGAGAACTGGCGTCCATAGCAACCATATTCCTTTAAATGTAAGTAACCGAATCTGTAAAATATATAATCTAGTTTGGTTTCAGTTAGATGTTGGGTATAGTTGAGTTATTAGCCTTTAAGAAAATATTTATTTAAAACAAATCTGCCCATTTAAGTAAGTTTGACCTTCAGCTTGCATTCAGTGATCACAAATTACCCTCTAATATGTGCTACCATATTAAGCAACCCCTCAACCATCCACAACCCGACCACCTAGAAGTTTTTTTCTAACCATATCACGCCCATTTATCTCTCTAATTCATAACAATTGGTTATTGTGAATTTTTACAAATTGCGGAATGATTTCAAAATTCGTTGTAATATTTCCTGTCGGATGTATGTGTATATTACCCCTATTTAAATACATACAATTGTGGTTGAAAAATATGTTCCGAACTCATGAAAAAAACTGAAATTAGTTCAGCGTGGATCAGTTTTGCAGCTATATTCGAATGTAATTAACTAAACAAGTATATATGTGTCCAATGGAAACTACATGGCCCGCCAATGATGTAAGTATTTAGTAAATAAAATTACTTTTGTATATTGTTGACTTTGAAGTCCCTAACGACAGGGTAGATGAAATACTATCTCTCAGTACTTCATGAAAAACTACCTTCAACCTGAACCTTAACCTGGATTCCATAAAGAAATTCAAAGTCAATGACCCATGACCTCAAGTTCACAACATCCGTTTCGCATCAAAATGCTGCTGTTCAAAGGTATACATGTACAAAGTTTCATGGTGATACCATAACTCCTCATGAAAAACTACTAGTACCATAAACCTGAACTTTAACCTGGATTCTAATATTGAAATTCTATAAATTCAAAATCGATGACCCATGACCTCATGATTTTCGAATCAAAATGCTGCTGTTTATATCACAAACTATCCGTGTACAAAGTTTCATGATGATACCATAACTTCATGAACCTTACAGGTGGAGCATAAAAATACAATGGAACTTATATATAAACGTAAATGTTTTGTAGGGAATTTACAGAACTAGAATCACGAGCTCGCAAAAGATCTTTCCAGGAACGTAGACATGAAGAATCTGCTACGAAATACCGCCGAACATATGACTCCTTGTGTGTCAGTAAGTAATAGTAATATTGACATAGGAAACTTGTTTCTTCCTATATACATATATATATATATATATGAATAACGCATGTTTAAAGTTAAAAACATGGGAAGTGTGACCAAACTATATATATATATATATATATATATATATATATATATATATATATATTGTTTAACAGGATATAATAATATACTTTATCTTACAACTTTCTGGCTTGACCCTTTATTACCAAATCAAGGTCCTAGCTTTGGGTTTAATGGTTATATATAGATTATACAAAGATGACCAGTTGATTATGAAATTTATCAACTCGAGATAACTCAGTTTTCATATTTAAACTGCGAGGCTTGTTTTAGAATCTTTTTCTCTAATGAAAATGTAAAACTCCGAGAGGTCTTCCGAACTTTTGTTGGCGGGAAATTTCACGAGCATTTGACCAACGTGTGGTGATATATACTGTTTATACCATGGCTTTTAAGAGTTAACATATTTAATGAAACGATGGATGATGGATGAATTATTGTTTAACGTCCAGTGGCAACCAGGTGCATATCAGGACGAGAACATGTTGATATGATAATGAATATGATCCCTGCTTTGTACTAGACCGACACTCTAAGTCGGATTTTTAATGTGCTAGCTCACGAGGTAACTGTCCGCAGGAAGACATATCACCTCACTCGGACACATTATACTGACTCCGAGCCGACCAGTCTTTGCTCTTACTCCTAGATGCCGCGTGCTTGGCGGAGAAGCAGCAAATACCAATTTTAATGTCTTTGATTTGACCCGGCCGGGGATCGAACCTGCGACCTTCCGCACTCGGGGCGAGCACGCTACCACGAGACCACCGAGGCGGTTTTTAATGAAACGAGGGAGTTTCTTTAAAAACCATGGTATAAATGACTTGTGACAAATAAAACTGGTTGACATGTTTCTTTTTTCACCTTTGAACTTTCAACTAGCCAATGAGATGACAGTTATTTTCAGTGTCTTGTTACTTTGTATTTACATGCAAAATTCAAAATGCTGTAAGTTTTCATTGGCTCAAGTAAGTTACATTCAGTCGTTTGTTGGCTTTGTGGGCGGTGGAGCTTCAGCTATGGTATAACATGCATCTTGTCCGTACTATACCATAGCTTAAGCTCCACCAATTTTGTATATATAATACTATGGATTTCTGAGACTAAACCTGGAATTATGGTATATTTAGATCTCCATTTTATACCACGCTTTTGTAAATTCACCAGAAATAAACAAATTATTTTCGAGAAAGATAAAAGAAAATTCAGTCATTTATGTTACAACAGAATTTATCAAGCGGGTTAAGACATGTATAAATGCACACAGAATTAGAGAAAATGATTTAATGATGAAGATATCTCTTGTTGCTAGGAAACACAATCCAAACACAACCTAATGGATATATCGGATGAAAAATATCCAGTAGTCCTGAGTTTGCTCTGATACCACCAAATGGCCGTTTGTGGAATTATCTGGGGTCGTAGGGTCAGAGCACACTCCATATGAAAAACCAGGAAATATTACCAACAACATCCATCAATGGTTTTCTAATTTTAAATTCATATCATTCAAGAAAACCTTGCGGGTTTCACCATTTGAATAATTATTTCTCAAAAATTCATTTGCTTAAGCTTGCGTAAATTGCCGTTTTTGACCAGACAACAAAAATTCTATTGTCGGAAACTCACGTAGATTTCAAATACAACGATATACAAAAATTCGTAATCTATACCAAGTAGCGACACATTAATTTAAACGAAGTTTCTTCCGTAAATGGAAGTCAGTGGGAGGTGACCCATGAACATCTTTGCACGTGCATCTATCTCCCTGCTGGGACGTCCAACTGGAATTCTTTTGTCACACCTTTGACCAATCAGGCGTAAATATTAAAAACTCGTTGAACATTTTCCACTTCACTTTGAACTCGTGTCAGAACCTGTTAGTCTTTCACTAAGGATGTGGACTTCATGTTGTTATAACTTGTGTTGTGCCCATTTGTAGTTTTTTGGGGTACATTTACGAGTATGGCCACTTTCTCATGTATTTGTTTCATTTATTATAAATTGTTTTTTTTTAATCTTAACTGCTTTTTTTTATATTTTAAACGATTTTATTCAATGCAATAAAAACCAGAAATTTTAAGTTTAATCATTAATCAGTTCAAGTTTTCTATCGGCAAAGGTCGTGTATGGAGGCGTTTTTGGAAACTTGCCAAGGACACCCAGAACCAAAACCATTCTAATTACATGGAATGAGTTACACACTCACAGCATAAAATTTGTTTTTGTTCCGAGTGTCCTTCACATTGAAAATGTTTTAAAGACGTGAGTTGGCAAATTTATCTCTCAAAGCGTTATTCGGATTTAACAACTTGTTTGTTACTTTAGCAAATTTTAAGTGACCACATACCATGCCATGCTTTGGGAGATTTTGAAAGGTATGGGACGACTTTTTGAAAATGGCCCTAAAAGTCAAATAATTGCAGGGAAAATGGCCCTAAAAGTGAAATAAATGCATGGAAAATGGCCCTACTACTTGGCAAATTAATATTGGAAAAAGAACAATGAAACAATAAAACAGTGGGCAAATTCCACAATTACAAAATCTAAAGACTAGAGGACTCAGTGAGAACACAGCAAACAAATACCACAAAGAGACAACCAAAGGAATAAAAAACATAAAGCAAACCAAAGAGACAGCACAAAACTAAAGGACTGGCAATGTAAACCCTCACGAAAAACTGGGAGGGAGATCATTTGAAAGGGTTTGTTAAATCTAAAACCTTCTGACCTCAGGTGAAGGTGTCTCGTTTCAAGGAGAATTTTGCAAATACAAACACAATTCCTCTTCACACATGCATCATTGACCACAGCTGAAGGGATCCATTTTTTCAGAATGTTGCAAACTTGCAAGTCAGTTGAAGTGTATTAAAAGTAAAACGTATCACAAAATACCGAAATAAATTTGATTCACTGTATGGCCATTTCGTTGACTGTACCTGCAAACAGATAAATTTTTGTTCTTTATTTCCAGGCATACAAAGCTCCTGTATATTTTTTGACTTCAACCAATCATACGAAAATGTCCATTTCCAATGTACAGAGACTACAGACCAATATAGACCTGGGATGCCTTATAAACTCCTTCATTATCCGTTAAAAAGTAATGTGGAGATACATTTCAGTCTTACAGACTTGGACTATTTACAAGATATTCAACTTGTACTTAACTGTTGTACAGGAGTACACTATCATGGTCTTATAGATATAATTATAAATAATATACCCTTAATAATGGGTTATAATGGTACATCTAGAGGTATGGCATTTAAGGAGCATTATTTCTCTATACCAAAACATGCTTGTGTTCAAGGAAATAACAGGATCAGTATTCAACTAAGTGGGGACAGTCCAGGTGTGTTCTGGCTGTCAGATATGCGTCTCACAGCTGTTTTTCATGTACAATAAAATATGATTAGGCATATGGAAATATTTGTATTGAAGCAATAAATTTATTTTTACCTTTGTGGTGTTTACCTTACCAGAAAATTTAGTTTTTGAATTGGAATAATGGTCTGGAAATTATGTAGCTAAAAATTTGATTGGAAGTTTAACATTAACTTCAACACAATGCCATCAGATTTACAATAAAAAAAAACAACATTAGAGCAAAGAAGATCTGATTCTAATCATATTACCTGTCAGAAGGTAAAACCTAATGACATAGAGGAAAAATAGACATCTGTAGGTCACCTTCAACCGATTGGAAAACCCCACACTATGTGGCAAGCTCTTAATGGGCCAGATAAATAAAAGAAGTGGACAAAACACTACATCTAATCATTAAATATGACCCAGGAACTAGATAATTTAAATTGTTTTTTCTCAACACTCCATCTATACTTACATATGTTATGTTTATAAGTAAAAAAAATTAATACAAGAACTATGGATCAATTATTGTTTAACATCCATTAGCAATTATTTAATGCATATCAGGATGAAAACATGTTGATGATATGAATATAAATCTTGCTTTGTACTAGACCGACACACTGAGCCAGATTTCGACCAGGAATAGAACCAAAGACCTTCCACAGTCGTGGCGAGAATGCTACCACGAGACCAACAAGGCCATTTAATAATAAAAGAAAATCGTTTTAACTTTGTTTGTCATTATGCCACAAGAAATATAAAGATACCTAAATCTCTTACAACATACACAGATTCACAGCCAACACTCTCTACATGATGATTGTCACATGACCACTGAATGAAATAGACAGTTACAGTCACATGTTTCTAAATAATGCCATCTGGCTTTAATTCTGGCATTTGTTTTTAATGAAGACGGACTTATATGGCAGAACTTTTACCATTTCCCTCGTTTACTCCAATCTTTTGGTTGCCAATGTAAACATTTTGGATCGATTCTTATTTTGCGTTTTTGTAATGCCTTATTGTGAGTATCTAAATGTTCCTTTGTTAATGTAACAATGTATTGTCCTTTATAATAATTAATCAGGTTCAGATGTTGTAATGTAGATATCACATCTTCCTTCTTTATACTTGTTAGTTCTGAGATCTCACTGAAACAAAAGTTTTAAATTTGTTATTTCCTTCTTAGTATATATAAATTATTTTCAATAAATCACTCAATCTGAAACAATACTGAATATGAAAGGACACTGGACTCTACGTTCTTCATTCAGACTAAATTATTGCTATTAAGAATACAAACATTATGAATTTTCATGTATTGAAGTTTTTGTCTAATGTGCATTTATCCCACAACTCTTTTGTATAATGGAGGAGGGAATTAGACAAGAGTTAAATTCCAGAAACAAATTAAATAAAAAAATTTCAATCTCAAAATTTAATGAGATTTTTAACTGGATTTAACCAAAGTATTCCAGGTAGACAGCTCAAAACAATGATGAGGGAAAATCCTGTTAACAGCCTCTTGTCATTGATTAGCAATAAAAAGTCTGTCCATTATGTGAAGATTAACAAAATTCAAGATGTCTGGAATAGTGTCAATTCAAAAATAAAAGCCATGGTTTTATTTACTTTGATATCTGAAGCCATTTCAATTTTTTAATACACAAACTTAAAATTCTGATAGTATTATTCAATTAATAAATCTCTTGTTAATGTTCTTATACAAAGATTTACAATAGCACAGTGTTAATATTTTTAAACAAAGATTTACAATAACACAATAATTCCAGAATTTGATGTCTTTCCATTGAAAGCAACTTACTTTATTGTAACAATAGGTGTTTCATTTCCTTCTGCTGGCTTTAAACCTATGAGTATTTCTAGGATAGTCTGGGACCAATAACTTCTGTATGAGAGCAAACCAAGATCTGATAAGGGCTTTTCTGGAGAACCAGTCTTACCCTCACATTTTGATAGCTCATAACCTGTGAATATAAATAGATACATTCAGTATTCATTAGACATTTCATATCTGAGTTAAAGTAAAATTGTCTGTATTAATCAGCAGAAATTCTGAGTGTTCTTCATCAGGAATTTTCAAGATATATCCTACCAAAATGAGGAACCAGAGTGAGTTATCTCTTCCTAACCAATGTAGGCAAGGGAGATAATTAAAATCTCTCCCTTTTGTCCTGAGGCTAAAAGGGAGACAAATTTATTATCTCCCTTACCTACATTGGTTAGGACAATATAACTCACTCTGGTTTCTCATTGTCTGTTCCTTATCTCTAATCTTAAAGCAGAGTCCCTGCACAATTGTCTTAATAATGTGTTCCTTATAAATTCTTTAAACTGATTAGTTGGAAAAAAGGTGTTGAGTCTGAACAATAGAGTCTATTGTACTTTAAAAATATCTGAATGAACAGAATGGGACTGTGATGTCTAAGTAATGAGGATTCTTGACATTTCAAACAGAAAATGAAGCCAACATATATTTATAACTAATTCTACGGGCTTTTCCTTATCGTAGAACTGATAATAAATGATAGTTAAACCTACTCATTCCTGAAGAGAAGTATTTTTAAGACCGTCTGATTCTATAAATATTTTTCTGTTTTTAATGAATCCTATCAAGTTTACTGAACTTACTAAATACTTACTATGAACACTTCACCATACTTTCTAAATTCTATGAACACTTTGCCATACTAATAAATTCTATCAACAGTTTGCCATAACCTTTTCGGTGATAGGGAGGTAGTGACAGTATACAGTATGAGCACTTTGCCATACTTACTAAATTCTATCAACAGTTTGCCGTAACCTTTTTGTTGATAGGGAGGTAGTGACAATATACAGTATGAACACTTTGCCGTACTTACTAAATTCTATCAACAATTTGCCGTAACCTTTTCGTTGATAGGGAGGTAGTTACAGTATACAGTATGAACACTTTGCTGTAACCTTTTCGTTGATAGGGAGGTAGTGACAGTATACAGTATGAACACTTTGCCGTACTTACTAAATTCTATCAACAGTTTGCCGTAACCTTTTCGTTGATAGGGAGGTAGTGACAGTATACAGTATGAACACTTTGCCGTACTTACTAAATTCTATCAACAGTTTGCCGTAACCTTTTCGTTGATAGGGAGGTAGTGACAGTATACAGTATGAACACTTTGCCGTACTTACTAAATTCTATCAACAGTTTGCCGTAACCTTTTCGTTGATAGGGAGGTAGTGACAGTATACAGTATGAACACTTTGCCGTACTTACTAAATTCTATCAACAGTTTGCCGTAACCTTTTCGTTGATAGGGAGGTAGTGACAGTATACAGTATGAACACTTTGCCGTACTTACTAAATTCTATCAACAGTTTGCCGTAACCTTTTCGTTGATAGGGAGGTAGTGACAGTATACAGGCTACATTGTAGTCTTCTGAAGATTCTTTCTCCTGAAAAATCAATACAGAATTCCAGTCAGTTCAGTGATTACCTGGTTTGATTATTTTCAGGATTACTTAAATTTCACAAAGGAAATTATTTAGATATATACATGTAATTAATGCAGCTGTCATAATATTTGTGATGGGACAAAAACTACCTTTAGCAAAAATGATAAGAAATGAGATTTTAAATTGACAGCAAACTAGATTTCCCTTCATTAAAGATGCACATCCATCTGACCATCTGCCTGCTGTATTTGGTCAAACTATTTTAACTGGAGTTTCATAGTTGGAAAATCTGGTTAAAAGTGTTAATTCTAATATGGTGTGCTGCTTTTGCTTTGCAAATAAAGATGTATTAAAATTTACGATTTATTATGGGTAGCATGCACCTGACATCAGTCAAAATTGCAATGCCATTCTTTTAAATATCATCAAACGAACTGTCAGAATGAGGAAATACTACAACTGTTGGACCTTCTATGCTACAAAATGCAACAAAATCTAATGAAAAGTAAGTTTATTATACCCCCACAAACAAATTTTGGGGGTATATAGGAATCAACTTGTCTGTCTGTCCATGTACCTTGAAAGTGCAACTCATCCTAAACTGTTAAATGGATTTTGAAAAAACTTTGCATGAAGGTTGGGCATCATAAGTAGATGTGCATGAAGCAAGATAATTATCTCCAGATGCTTGCAAAGGGAGATAATACAACTTAAGGGTTTTACATGTTTAAAGCTTGCAATGGAAACTCCATATTCTATTATATGGATTTTGGTGAAACTTAATATGAAGGATGGGCATCATATGTAGATGTGCATGAAGCAAGATAATTATCGTTGGATACTTGCAAAGGGAGATAATCCAAATTCAGGGTTTTAAATTTTTAAATCTTGTCAGAGCAACTCCTCTATAGTATTCAATGGGATTTTGATGAAACTTTATATGAAGGTTAGGTATCATATGAGATGTGCATGAAGCAAGATAATTATTGCAGGATGCTTGCAAGGGGAGATAATCCAACTTAAGGGTTTTACATTTTTAAATCTTGTAAGTGCAACTCCTCTATAGCATTCCATGGGATTTTGATGAGACTTTATATGAAGGATGGGCATCATATGTAGATGTGCATGAAGCAAGATAATTATTGCAGGATGCTTGCAAAGAGAGATAATACAACTTAAGGGTTTTACATGTTTAAAGCTTGCAATGGAAACTCCATATTGTATTATATGGATTTTGGTGAAACTTAATATGAAGGATGGGCATCATATGTAGATGTGCATGAAGCATGAAGCAAGATAATTATCGTTGGATACTTGCAAAGGGAGATAATCCAAATTCAGGGTTTTAAATTTTTAAATCTTGTCAGAGCAACTCCTCTATAGTATTCAATGGGATTTTGATGAAACTTTATATGAAGGTTAGGTATCATATGAGATATGCATGAAGCAAGATAATTATTGCAGGATGCTTGCAAAGGGAGATAATCCAACTTAAGGGTTTTACATTTTTAAATCTTGTAAGTGCAACTCCTCTATAGTATTCCATGGGATTTCGATGAAACTTTATATGAAGGATGGGCATCATATGTAGATGTGCATGAAGCAAGATAATTATTGCAGGATGCTTGCAAAGAGAGATAATACAACTTAGGGTTTTACATTTTTAAAGCTTGAAAGCTCAACTCCTCCTAAATGGCTTATTGGATTTTTATTACACTTTACACAATTATAGTACACTACCTGCAGATGTGCATGAAGGAATATGGTTGCTGTCCAAAATTGGAAGGGGAAATAATTCAACTTATAATCTCAAGCATGGATCAGAATGAACCTTCGCAAAGCATTTGATGTGACCACAGTAACCTCTTGTAAAAAAGTAATTTGAATGTTGTAATTCGCATGTATACCGATGAGACAGTATTGGTTTTAAACAATACATAGTTAACTTGCTGATATACAAGTATTCCACATTCAATGTATTGCACTCAGTGAGGTCACTCACAGCTCTAGTTGTTTATAAAGTTATTTTATTTACTTTCCTACTATTTTGATTTTATTTTTAAAAGCTTAAAAAATCAAAATGGCTGTTATTTGAAAAGCTAAAAGTACCGCTTCATTTACCTAATTTCCGTTTTTGTCATATTGGAATCTAAATAATTCATGGCAGCCATACGTTTTTACTAGATTTTAATATGGTTAACATTATTTGCTTAAATTATACTGCTTGCCAACATTCAGGAATAAAATTTTGCTCAAATAATGTTACCTATATTAAAACCTCGAACGTATGGCTGCCATGAATTATTTCTTAAATTTAATTATTGTGATCTTTATCCTGTCACATTTTTTCATGATATGTTCAATAACAAGGGCAACACGAAGTGTGGCATCCCCTCGGCGTGAAAAAATTTGACCCCATCAAAATCTTTAGGCTTTAAGGTCTTGATAAATTCAAACTTAGTATAAAGTTAGGCAAAAATCCATTGAAGGCTGTTGATTCTAGAGTGTTCACAACAATGTTAAAAACAATTGTAACCCTGTGACCTTGACCTTTAACCTTGAAAATCAATAGTGCTCCAGAATTTCCTAAGGATTAAGTGGTACGTAGCTGGATTTAAGTATCTACCAAGTTTTGGTCAAAATCCATTTAAGAATTTTGCTTCTCAAGTGTTCACAAGGGTGTAAAGAATTTACAAGTTCCACTGTGACCTTGACCTTTTACCTATGACCTTAAAAATCAATACGGTTCTAGATATTCATAAGGACTAAGTATGTGCCAAGTTTGGACAAAATCCCATAAAGGATGTTGGAGTCTAGTGTGTTCACAAGGGAAGGAATGACGGTAGCGTTACTAAATCCCTTCGCAACTTCGTTGGCGAGGGGATAAAAATATCACAGTAATTCCAAAACAACTTACCTTAGAAAAATATCCTACAATATGGTAACCTTTACTATCGATTTCACACATGACATAAAATAGGAATGGATCTGTGTCATAATACAGTGTTTTGTGGTCTAGGAACAGCTTGGCTAAAAGACACAAGTTCTGAGCATATACCTGAAAATATAAACAAGTTTCAGTTTTCTTAATTGTGTTTTTTTTTCATTATCATATTCAATGAAATTTTTGCTATATTGGAGGGAGCACAGAAACTACCAATAAACTGCTGCACCTTATGCGCATGATATGCACGGCCCCAGCAACAGCTATGAAGTTACTCTGGAACGACAAAAGTGAAAATCCTCAAAAGTATACAGACCCTCAGACCACCATTCAAAGAATGTGTTAAAGTTTTGATATCTGTCAAGACATACTCGAGTTAGTGCGCTACATGTGAAAAATTGCTTTATTTTGGACAATCTAAGTCCCACAACTCTGAAGCGACAAAAGTTTAAATCCTTATAAAGTGAACAGACCCTCAGACCACAATTTGTAATGAAGTGTTAAAGTTTGAATAAAATCAGTCAAGGCTTACTCGAGTTAGTGGGCAACATATGAAAAAATTACTTTTTTTTTGGACAATCTAAATCCCATAACTCCAGAATGACGAAATTGAAAATCTTCAAAATCGAAAGGGAGCTTTCTTCCGTCAATCCTAATGTTGTGTTAAAATTTCATGAGGATTGATTGAAGCAAATTTGAGTTATGGTACGAAGTGTTGACAGACAGATGGATGGACAGACAGACGGTATACCATAATACGTATTGTCTCTGACAGGCATAAGAAAACTGGAAATACACAAGGCATCTATATTTTGTCAAGGAATATATACATTCAACAAGAGTGGACACACTACATGTCTCGTCTGACATGTATCCACTAAGAACTATCTACTGACTAAAAATGGTGGGTCAAGGTATTAAAGTTGCTGAGAACTGGACCTAATCTTGAAAAATGTGTCAAAGTCACTCAAGCATGCAATTGAAGTCCCGAGACAGATGCCACTAAGAACTATCTATAGACCAAACACAGGTGTGTCTAGGTATTACAGTTGCTGAAAAAAGGACTTAATCAAGAAATTTGGATGAAAGTCACCCAATCATGAAATTGAGGTCAAGGTCCAGAGACAAGTGTCAGACTGGCATGTCCCACCAAGAACTATCAATAGACCAAATATGGTGAGTCTAGGTATTCTAGTTTCTGAGTAATGAACTTAACCACACCAGTGACAAAGTCACTAGAGCATGAAATTGTGGTCAATGTCCCAAACCATGTGTCAGACTGGCATGTACCCACTAAGAACTATCTATAGACCATATATGGTTGGCCTAGGTATTACAGTTGCTGAGAAATGGATTTAACCACGAAACTTGGACACAGATTTTAAATTTATGTTTATGAAGTCAGTGAACCATGAAAACGAGGTCAGGGACACAAGTATACTGTGCCAAATCTTATACGATAAGCTACCTGTGGACCATAAATCTTAATTGTAGGTATTACATGTGCAAAGTTATTAGAGTTTTAAAAAAGTTTACGCTGCCAGAAAGTAATACCTATACTTGCCTTCAAGACTTTTCGTCGCAGGCGAGGCAAAAATTAGATATTGGGAATTTTGAAAATTAAACTACTGTTACATACATATAGTAATGACCAGCTTTTGATTGAATAGGAAACCAAAATACAACAAGGTTCTTACAATCACTGTTGAAATATATACATCCAAAATATGGGATACCATAACGGTTTAGATATTCCATTGTTTTCTTTCCACAGATATTCATATACATGAAAATTCAAAATGTTTATATTTTTGATAACAAGGTTTTATCAAAATGATCTATTGAATGATGTTTTGAAGGATCTTTATATAAACTAGTCTTGATTTGTGATTCACAGCAATAATAGTAAAGGTCAGTAATAAGAGGTACAGAATAACTGCCCATGAGTATTACATGGGTGAAAGTACAGAAGATTGGAACAAGAAAATCAGGAACAATTCAATATTTTGTGTAGCACTATACATAGACAAAAATTATCAAAATTTGGAAATCTTCCACGCATGGCAATATAAAAAGATTAATTCACTGAATTTTTTATTATTACCTTATTTTTTCTGCCATCAATTTCAAAGAATGATATGTTTCCTTTCCTATAAATCTCATTTCCTGGAGGATATTTTAGTAAACACTTTGCCTGTGAAAAAACAAACAAAACAATAACAATACAAAATACATGTAGTATCAAAAATGTTTTGTTTCATAATCTAAAAATCCTACCCTATTTATTATGTCAGTATCGGTTTTGGAGGCCGATGCCATAGGAACGATTTGCAATCTTTCCAAAAACAGAGTGGCCAGACTTCCCAAAATCTATCCCAACCTGTATTTCATATTTTGGACCACTGTGGTAAAATATTATAAGGATAAGTTCAATAGAACAGAAAAAAATGACTCATACCATAATACGACCACAAATATTTGCAGTTGTATAAAAATTAATACATGGCCATTTTCATGTCGGACACATTATAAGCCTTAGAGCTAACATGTTGATAAAATAATGGAGATCTGAAATGAATTTGCTATGTTATCTTTTTATCATACAAATATACTGAAAACTGCCAAATGCTAGTGATGTCATGAATACGAAGGTGATAATAATGGAAGAGTATTATTCTATTTTATTGAACTGATTGGGCAGAGTTAACCTCTTCATTTGTATAAGGCCATTCAATTTCACTTTGTGTAGGTTCAGGACAAATCCAGTTACAAACACTGAACTGTATTCATAAGTGTAAATTTGCTACGAAATAAGAGATGAGAAACAGGTTTATATTATGAAAAACAATTTGATTTAAGCTAGGTTGTTCATACAAAAAGGATCAATCTCCATATAGCAGGCACATATATGCATGGGCCATTGATCATGACATTAATTAGGTTACCTGACACCCCTTAAAGAGATTGACTCTTCTGTGATTATTCACCTGATGTAAGTCCGTCTGATCAGGTGAAAAAAATTGAGTAATGCCATAATGAATTTACACAAGTCTGCTGTAAAATCAATTCAAAACATATAATTCATATACCAAATCAAATGTACTTTCATGTGTTGTAAAATTTAATACTTATTCATTATAAGGACATGTTAAGAAAAAATATGTCATTTACATTGACAGAAAAGTGTTTAAAACAACAAAAAATACTGTTTTTCACA
The DNA here is from genome assembly GCA_028015205.1 of Mytilisepta virgata. Taxonomy (NCBI): domain Eukaryota; kingdom Metazoa; phylum Mollusca; class Bivalvia; order Mytilida; family Mytilidae; genus Mytilisepta; species Mytilisepta virgata. The sequence goes on along the minus strand of CM051518.1, from coordinate 4,908,563 downwards.
TTACTTACTAGATGTCTCTCTAAACATTTTTTACTTTTCACATACTTCAAACAATATTCACATATATACACTATAGGTGCTGTGGTCAATTCCTGAAAATAAAATAAATACTGACTGTATCTGGTTCTACTTCGAACTTTTTATATGAAAACAGTCCTTGAAATGAGAAATATTAGCATTATGCCCTTTACAACATATCTAAGGGGAGGTAACAGTCTGCCATCATCCCTGAGATTTCTTATTTAAACAATTGTCACTGCAAAAAACTGACACTACCTTTTGTAATGACACAATTCCTATAACTACTTAACCAAATCTGAAAATTGTCAATAATGAAAGCAAGTGCCAGTAATGCCAACATTGTATGAAAATATTGTCAGGATCAGTCAAAAAAAACTTGAGTTATATGATATGTGAGAATTGCTATTTTTAACAGACCTGATTTTGATAACAGGGGAAACAGAGCCATTTTACTACATATAACTAGAGGCTCAACGGGCTGAGCCTGTATTCCTCACCTGGCAAGAAAGCCATTTTTCTTGATATACCTCAGAGAAGTCACTTCTCCCTATCATTATGAAGTGTAGTAAGCCTTATAGAAACCAAATTTATCTTCATCAAGATCCTTCTACTTACAGGTCAGCATACACTAAAATTTGGCTTATGTTAACCTAAGTCCTCTACTGAAGGTCATTTTGTATTAGGGATCGGCACCAGAGTAACAATACATTGTAAGCACCTTAAGAGGAACATTCAGACCATGTTTGGTTTCAAGCAATTCTGCAGTTTTGTAGATTTTTGTTATATGTCATAGACACTTTCTGTCAAGTTTGGCTCTATTTGGCCAAGCAGATAAAGAGATTTTTTTTTTTTTAAAATCAACCAATCAGAAACAAGAATTACCCATAGTGGCCATGTTTGTCGACTGATCTGGACAAAATGAGGAAACTTTGTATAAAACCTCCAACAGATGCTTCCTGCCTAGTCTCGTTCCATTTGGCCAAGCAGTTTCAAAGAAGAAGATTATCAACAGATGAAAGACAAGTACTGCCCATGATGGCCATGTTTGTTGCCTGATCAGGACGAAATGAGGAAACTTTGTATAGAACCTCGCAATTAGATTCTTTCTGTCAGGTTTTGTTTCATTTGGCCCAGTAGTTTCAGAAGAGAAGATTTTGGAAAACTCAGCCAATCAGAAACAACAATTGCACATAAGTGTTTGCTGTCCGATCGGGACGAAATGAGCAATTTTTATAAAGGACCTTACAAAGATGCTTCCTGCCAAATTTAATTCCATTTGGCCCATTGGTTTCAGAGGAGAACATTAAAATGTGAAAAGTTAACAGATGACGGACACCAAGTGATGACAAAAGCTCAAATAGCCTTTGGCCAGGTGAGCTGATAGACAAACCATAATGGACGAATCCGGACTTCCAAATGGAAGCAAATCATGCTTGTTTTCAATGGCTAACTTAACTTGAGTCCTGAACAATAATTGTCAAAAATTATCAACTAGAGGCTCCCAGGAGCCTGTATTGCTCACCTGGACTATGTCCATCTTGACTGGCAACCTGGAACATTGCTGTCAGTTCCAATTGGCTCATTGGTTTCAAACAAGAAGATCATTCAGTGAACTTTCCCATAGGATCCTATGTAAAACTTTGTTCGGCCCAGGTGGCCATCTTGAATTGTGGACAAGGTCATTGGATATAATTCTGCAAGAGGACCACCTAAGGACCATTGCTGCCTTATTTTGTTTCAATTGGCCCAGTGCTTTCAGACAAGATCTTTAAGTAAATTTCCCATAGGGTCCTATGTTAAATCAAGTCTGGCTCTGGCAGCCATCTTGGATGGTGGACAGGGTCATTGGATATAATTCTGCAAGAGGACCACCTAAGGACCATTGCTGCCTAGTTTTGTTCCAATTGACAAAGTGCTTTCAGGCAAGAAGATCTTTAAGTAAATTTTCCATAGGGTCCTATGTTAAACCAAGTTTGGCTCTGGTGGCCATCTTGGATGACAGGCAGGGTCATCGAATACAATTCTGAAAGAGGACCACCTATGGAACATTGCTGCCAAGTTTTGTTCCAATTGGCCAGGTGGTTTCAGACAAGACCATCTTTAAAGGAAAGTTTATGACGAAGACAGACGCCTATGCCAAGTGATGATAGTTTCATTTGATCTATCCAAATATTTTGGAAAAAATGTGTGAGCATCAGTCAAAGCACTGTTCAGTAATGGAATGATAAGTGACAAACTGCCATTTTTAATCTCAAGTACAACAAATTTGAATTCGTCATAAAATGAAAGGAGCTTTGTGTGATCAATCCAATCATAATGTATGAAAGTTGTGAGCATCAGTCAAAACAAACGAGTCAGGGCGAGATGTGAGAAACTGTCATTTTTTTAATGACTTAAGTTCCATAGCTTCCGAATAACAAATTTATTTTAACAAGAACTGCCACCAGAGCGGGACTTGTACCACCCCCCTTTTACAGAAATTCACTCCCAAATAGATCTGGAAGTAACCCGCAAAGTGGAAATGGATATTTGCAAGACGTTCTACTTAGAAAGCAACATCTAACTGTATCATTCTATGATAAGGACATTGTAGTGACAATATACACAACTAACCGAAGCTCAGTGGCAAAACTTAAAAGACTAGAACATCCTACCCATATGCACATCTGCACACGAGGATATAACAATACACCAAGTTTCATATGTATATTATAAACCATGTCAGAGGATTTGCGATCACAAACTGATTTCTATATACCTCCCACATCCAAAGGAAAAGGATCTTTGTTTGTATGACGTAGGAATACACTGACAGAGAGATTACCAGGATCCACTATCTGTGGATATGGAGAAAAGTACCATGGCTTTATACGATATTTTCCTAATTCTACACTGACATGGGGAACTGAGATTTCTAGGAGCCACTATCTGTGGATATGGAGAAAAGTACCATGGCTTTATACATTTTTCTTATTCTACAATGACAGAGAGAAGTGAGATTACTATGTGGATATGGAGAAAAGTACCATGTCTTTATACGATTTTTTCCTAATTCTACACTGACAGGGGGAACTGAGATTTCTAGGAGCCACTAACCTGTGGATATGGAGAAAAGTACCATGGCTTTATACGATTTTTTCCTAATTCTATTAATTCTATATTTTTCATTCGAGTAACGATGTCATCATTATGTGCTACCATACTTCCTGTCTGTCGAGGTTTCTTCTCATTTGGTACTGTTTCTTCTATCTGTAATAAATCAACACACACTATGAGTGTCCTGTTATGATGAATGAAGAAAATAATAACATTATTCAAGGAAGCCAAAAATTGAATAGGTCATGAATTCACCTTTCCCCCCTTTTTACAATCTGAAACAAGAAATTTTTACAAAAAAAATCATTTAAGACTTTCTTGTGCAAATAAATAAATGATGATACTAAATGATTGTAATAGGCAAAATCTTCCTTACGCCACCTAAAATGAATTCTTAGACAATTGATTTTGCAAAAATGGAAAGGTAGGTAGGAAATTTATCTTTTTAGTTTTATTTCCTGTCAAAGGAGGTCAGGGATTTTCAGTTTAGGTGTTTATTTTGGCGACATACAAATCTAGTTTGAATTCATTTACTGCTATGACGGTTTGATTTTATAAATGGGTTATCTGCTTTCAATGCGTTTTTCTTCCATTTCTACTGCAAACACTTGTCTGGAGAGCTGCTCCACCGTAATTGTAGACTGAACAGTGGAATGATTTGTTTGGAATGAATATTGAAGTCAAACTCACTGCCATGATCAGATGATTGTTTCTGAGCTGTTTACTTTCATTTTAACTTGATCCATGTCACAAAACGCTTGAAAATTGAGTCTGGGTCTGCAGATGCTTCAACAGTACTTTTTGAACAAAATATCAGATATAGGTTTATATGGCCTTGTAAAGTTTGTTTTTGCACACAAAAACATGTCCCCCCCCCCCACACGTTATCTGGAGGGAAAATAAAATAGTATTACAAACCTGATATCAAATATGCAATTAATTGGATTTCATAATGAATCAGAAAGAAAAAGCTGTCAATATTCCTCCCTAAGCACGCATATTAATTTCTCCAGTACTGTCCTAAAGCAAAATGCCAAATGGCTAAGTCCATATTTTACTCTGGTCAACAGTCAAAAATTGATTTTTCACAAAGACCAGAATACATGCATATCTGCATACCCTAACAAGTACTTATCCAAATCGGAAGTAGAATGCACAAGTTAGAGTGATGACAAAATGTCTTCCATTTAGTTCTAAGGCAAAATGGCTAAGACCATATTTTACCCTGGTAAACCATCATAAATTGATTTATAAAAAAATCAAGAACATTTGCACATGTACATATCCTAACAAGTATTCCTGCCAAGTTTCATCCAAATCCGAAGTATGATGCAAAAGATAGAGTGATAACAAAATTTCTTCCATGTAGTCCTAAGGCAAAATGGATAAGTCCATAATTTAACCAGGTAAGCCATTAAAAATTGTCAAGAACATATGCACATCTACTTACCCTAATGAGTAATGCTGCAAAGTTTCATCCAAATAGGAAGCACGATGCATGAGATAGAGTGATGACAAAATTTCTTTCTAGTTTTAATGCAAAATGGCTAAGTCCATATTTTACCCTGGTAAACTGTCAAAAATTGATTTATAAAAAAAATCAAGAACATCTGCACATCTACGTATCCTAACAAGTATTCCTGCCAAGTTTCATCAAAATCCGAAGTATGATGCATGAGAAACAGCAATTACAAACTTTTGTGATGGACAGACAGACAATACAAAAAACAATATATCTCCCCACCTGACTGAAGACTTTCACCAGATATTAAATTTAACATTACTCTCGTTTATTTGCAAAAATGCAGCAAGAATGATCATTTGTAGAATACTGGTAACTATTTACCAACACCTCTTCTTCAGGCCTTGGTCGTTTTCTGTTAGCTGGTGTGACTTTCTTATTAGAGGTACCTGTTCCATTCTGAGAAGATATAAAAAATATTGTTACACAATATCAGTGTGAAGATATTAACATGATTTTTATGAAAACAAAGTGTATCTTCATCTTTGAAATTTTGTAAGCTATATTTTCTTTGTTTACTAAAGTCTAAGGCGACAGTGTAAGTTACTTTTATCTAATTCTTAAAGTACATGTATAAATCATCTGAATGATCTATTAAACAAAACATAAAAGATACTCTCATCCAGTTTTTTACTGATATGCTTGTGTAATTATGTACATGTGGCATTTTCAGGTCTTAAAAATACTTAGAATAGTTAAGGGGGTAGGCCTGGGTTAGGCCAAAATTTTCCACTCGTTTAATTTTTTTCATATTTTCGTCATGCATTATATATGTCTCAATACACCACCTGAGAAAATTTTGTTGAAATTCAACAACGCGTTTCCTTCACAGGGTTCATTGAAAATGGGCATTTAAGGGGTACCCTTCATTCCATGAGATGACTCAAGTTAATGAATATTATTACCTCTCATAGGACATATGTTTGATAAAAAATAGTTATAATTGATGAACTGAAGAACAGGGATATAGTCTTAATCAAAAATGAAATATGATGGTAAAATTCATTCTTTATATGCAAATTCAAAGGTAAAAAGTACCAGACATGTTAGGAGTTTCGTTCATTTTCAGTTGCCTCATTAAATATTCAAACACTGCTGTAAAAAAATTCTATCGTTTAATTCTTACAAAAAACTGTTAAAACAAATATCATATATATATGTGTGTTATATGACAAAAAATTATGAAATTTTAACCACAAGTTTTCACAAAATACTCGATCAATTTTTATATTAAGACATTGAAAAAAATAAAGATTTTCTCATAATACTATTTGAAGCTGCATTATCATTCAGTATATGTAGTTTATATATGCTATACAACAAATCATGGTTACTAGTATATGATTTAAGGCAGAAAATATCTCTAAAACATTTGATTCATCAATTAAATGCTATTTAAAATAATCCTGAAAATGTCAGGAATGTAACATTTTATGTGTGATGGACTATTTACAGTTACAGTATAAGACTAACATATGTGATATAAGCAACCACGCACTGAGATGAGGACGAGATAAGCACACACTACAAACACACTTCTCAGGGAGGGGGGACTAATTCTAGATTATATATTACAAATTTATGGGACAAGTAGAAAATTCTAATAAGGATTTATGAAATTATTGCAAATATTGACTCGGCATTTTCTTCATTTCGAGCGGCTTTTTCGTCATCGTCTTCATAATTGTCACTGGATGTTAAACAATAATTCATCAATACATCAAATGCTACGTAATTATCGATTTTGCACATATTTTGAAAATTTTTTAGATTCGTTACCGAGATGCCCCTTACCGAACCTCTTCACTTCGTCTAATGCAAGGAAATTTTGTACGTCATAGTAATGCCACGTCATTCCTATTGTTTGACGTCAAGAAAAAAACATCAATAGGAGTTATCTCCCTTACCCCAGGCCTACCCCCTTAAGTAAACATAAATTTTAGATTCTGGATTAGACTGTAAATTATTTCTAAAGAACCTTTTTATCAAAATAAAACACAAAATCAAACTAAACTAACATTTTCAATCTTAGACAATCTTATTAATATTCATACCACAAGGATAATTTCTCTTTCTGGACTGGATGGTCTAGACCCTGGTCCAGATCCTAGTTTACTGATAGAATCTTTCTTTGGAGTCTTTTGGTCCTTTCTGGGAGGTTCCAATTTATTTAAGTCCATCCTTTCCTCAGGTACCCATTCATCCAAACGTTTGTTAACTAAGTAGAAACAATTTCATCTGTAGTAAATTTCTTGAATTATGATTGGCTAATGACATGCCCATGAAAAACCTATATACTTGCCAATTGCTAATTCGTTAAACTCAGACATTACTACCCTATGTCCATTGTTAGCAGAATTTCCAAACTAACATGTTGATTTCCCACCTTATAAACTCCACTATAGTCAAAGTGTTGAACAAAGTGCAACTTTTAACGTCAAAAATATTATGTTTTCCCCTGATTGTTGAAATAAAAATAACAAAATTCAAACATTCAAAGGGTTCTATCAAAGATACTATCCTTAAGTTTGTAAAATAAGTCTAAATTTCACAAAATTAACAGTCATTTAAAAAATGTCAATTTTAGGTTCCTTCATTTTCTCCTTTTCAGCTCGAAATTTTACCCTTTTAGACTAAAAGTAGGGATAAATTCATTTATATCTACGTTTATATCTGTAGAATTATATTTCGATTTTAACACCCTTTAGCATCACCTCTAGGCATACTTAGGTACTTCAATGTGATAAAATCTCCATATCTATAGATCTATATATAACTAATAATACAGGGCAAAAATATCACGTTCTGTGAAAAAAAGGTGTAACTTGCATTTAAGAAGGAAATATTTCGAAAAAATTTGCCTATCAAACAGAAATCCTTAGCTATAATTACAACTGTTTTCATTAGTTTCACAAGTGTTCTAAGTGAATGAAGTTCTACTGTATATTTATATAATCCTCATCAATAAACAATCTAAGCATACAAATCTTATGTCTCATTGTCACATTTCCTTTAATCTTCCATCTTCAAAGTACTGACACAGGAACCCCTAGCCTTTGATAGTCTTGTGGGTTTTTTAAATTTTTTTTCGTTTGTATGATTCGGAGTTTAGTGTTCTGTCAATTTTGCTGAACTAGTATGCATTATTGTTTAGGGGCCAGCTGAAGCCCGCATCCGGGTGCAGGATTTTCTCGCTACGCTGAAGGTCCATTGGTAGCCTTGAGCTGTTTTCTGCTCTTTGGTCGGGTTGTTGTCTTTTTAAAACATACCACCTTTCCATTCTCTGTTCTATTTGAAATAAATGAGCCACAGAAATTTGATCATTAAGTACTACCTATTACTTACAATCTTCATAATGAATGTAATACATATTCTTTCCATTGACTTCTTTCTTTCCAAGTATTTCTGCCAAGTCTACAAAAATATAATTTAATGACTTTATCCGTGTTGAAGGGAAAAAATTCAAGCCAAGTCATGAAAATGCTTTTCAAATTGAAATTCTTTACAAGTGCCATTGAAACAAAGGTGATATGACCAGTGCATTTTATTTATCCAGCAATCAACGACAAAAATTCATGTAGCCTGTAGAATGCAAACAACAGTTTCATATAAATTCCAGTGGTTTTTCTCTAAATATATTCTGTCATAGGTATGGAATTCCCTCGATTTATCTGTTCTAGATATTGATCTCTGATTGTTTTTTTGGTTTCATTATGTAAATTAGAGTTTAAGTTTGAAAAAATGCATGAAATGTAAAAAAGTAATTTTTTCAGAGGTAGGTGTCAGAAAACACAACATTTTTATCATGTTTATATCAGTAGCAATTTTGGAAGCTGGCGAATATACCCTGAAACTACATGTGCTGAAACCAGTTGGATGTGTACTTTGGAATGCACGTAAACTAAGTTCTCCTTGCTAGAATGGTCTGAAGTTGGTCTGTTTTTGGAATATTTGAAGGCGGAGGCCTATTTTTTGTCAGTTATCTTTCTGTAATGGTAAGAATTTGTAAAGGATTTCCTTAAAAACAATTATATACAGTGAAAGCTTGAAGAAATATGTTTTATGTGATATATGGTTGTCTAAGGGTATATAGCCAATTGTCCAGCTATCAATCTTTTGAGTATGTACCTTCAATTCATGAGGTCATGAAAAGTACATATGTACTAAGAAAAACTGTGAACCCTTATAATCAATGGTAAAGCAACCATTTAAATTTCTGAAAAGGTAGCAGATGATATCTTCGTTTAAAAGGATAAATTGTTATCAAAGTATCTGGAACATGGCTACATTTTTTACGAATTATAAGAAGATTGGTCTCACTAATTAGCCACAAGAAAGTCGAGAAGCGACAAGAAGCATCAAGGACCGACAAGAATCGTCAACAGACATGAGGCAGGGAAAAGGTCTACAATAATACATAAATTAATAACTTTCTTCTAACAAAACATATTTTTATTCAACTTTTGTTTGCAATCCTCCATCTTTGCTATCTTTTTAGGGACGAGATCAAAAGTTCAATGTCGGATAAAAAACTTAATTCAAATAGTTTGGGGGTGGGGGGGGGGGGGGGGGTTAAAAATCACTGCAAGTTTTGTTATCCGACATCGATTTTTGAATATGCCCGTATTGGTCAATCAATTTTTCCCAAATTAAGTTAAGAGGGGGGGGGGGTCAGTGAAAAAAACTATGTGAATTAAGTTTTTTATGCGACATTGAACTTTTGATCTCGTCCCTTAATTGGCAGTCCTTGTGAATTAAGATCATAGTCAAACACACCCCGCCGCAGGTGAGATTCGAATTCACAACCTCAGCGTTGACAGGCTAGTGATCATTAGTAGTTATGACGAACTACCTAGACCACTCGGCCACCGAAGCCCCCATAAAGTCTTTTAAATTATAAAACCTTTGTTGGTGGAAAAAACAATCTAATTCTTTTAATGATGATTTGGTTTCAGTATTTGTACATTTTACATATTATTCCAGTAGTTTCATTTCTACTAATTACTTTATTTTAAACTTTTTATACTTTTCTATATCAGTCTACAACTATGTGGATTTAAATAATAAAAAAAAAGGCATGTAACATGTGCCACTAATTTTTCGACCTGTAATTAACTAGAATGAAGAAAAATATCAGAAGACCTTATGTTAAGAAAACTAGGCATACGAAAATTTTTCAAATTTACTCTTCATTTGTTATATTCTTTTTTTTAAAATTCTATATTCTTTTAGAGAAACAGAAACAGATATCTTCAATTCAATGTTTTGTTGGAACTTCCATATGCACAAAATAATAAAAAAATAATAACAAAATGAAAAACTTTAATCGGTGTTAAAAATAAGCGCTTGACCGCTAAAGTTGAAATCCCGTCGGGCAAGTAAGTCACTGCTTGTACTTTTCTGGCAGGCAAGTGAAAAATTTGCCTTTGGTCGGTACCTCAGTGCTTTTGCCACAATTCATTCTCGATAAGAGCGTCTTTTGTCTAAGGACTGTGAAAAGTTTAGTTTGTAAGCTTTTACATTCCATAATATCTGTAACATACATGAAAGAGATCGATCAAATCCAAGACAACCGAAATCAATTTGTAATCTAAATCAATCACGCGCTTTTTGTTTAAACAGAAAATGATTCCAAATGTAGTTGAAATCCTTAATAGACCAGAACACAGATTTCAACCTGAATATGCCTATTGGGTAACAACCTGGAAGATAATTTACTTTGGCCAGTAGGGCACTTGATTTATAAATAAGAAAGCCTCACACTGCTTCTTGATGACTTGATTTTTTAATGGGCTACAGTAAGTTTTAATAAATATCCGTAACACATTTTCTAAGTTGAGTTTTCAGTAAGTTTTAACACATAACCCCTAATGTATGTATTTTTGTCCCTGGATCCGTTCAAAGCCTTTAAGATATTTTGTTAAATTATTTTTCATGGGAAATATGGACAGACATTCAGTCTGTGCCAAAAACTTTTTCAACTACTAGTCGGAAAACTAAATATAAACATTTGTCCCTATATGCCTATATAAAGGTTTGAAAATTTTCACTAGTCCGAATCAATAATTACTAGTCTGGGGCATCACACTAGTGGCTAATGGTGCAGACTGCACATTTCCTGATATCCCCTTCTTAAAAAACCGAGGGAGCTCACCAGGTAACACATGCCTCATATTATCATACAATATGATATAGTCCTTACAATATAAAGGCAGATCAGCCTGATGTTGATTTAATGTGTGGTGCAAACAGGGGAACTAACTCCTACTAAATCATAGGACGACCATCATTGAACATTTTCTTTATCCTGCTTCATATTAAAAAAACCCCAAAAACCGTCACTGTCAAGAATGACACTGCTTGTATTTAGCATTACAGAGAAAAACTAAATAGGTAAGTGTTTATCCATGATAGTTTTTGTTGTTTGTTTTTAGTGGCCTAATTATTGACCCCAGCCTTTAAAGTTTGCAAAGTTATCTCCCCTAATATAAACTTACGCCATCCTTCTCCATTCTTCAATAATACCGGCACTCGACACCCTTCCACAATTTCAGTCTGAAATATGTATAAAATGAATGTAAAAGCTGAACCTTAACATATGTAATATGACCAATGTGAGGTAAAAAGCTTTAAAATTTCGAAAATATGATCGAACCTGCACTTCCGTCATCACGGTCATATTGTAGCTCTGCATTGAATAGTCAAATTTCTACATTCAATATTGTTGTCAATTCAAATAATAAAAAATCATAGTTAAAGGTAATATTTATGAAAGATCTTAAAATTGTCGAAAACACGGGATTCGCAGTACATTGTGTATAAAATTCCGTTAAAATCCACTTGTAACTGCAGGGCTAAAACCATCTGCAATTTCCGGTTTCAACTTTCACTTTGAACTGCATATATATATCTTATTATTATTTTCCCAATAAAGTGCAGTCGTCAATATTGAGTATTTTTGCATGAAGTGGATTACATAATGGCAGCTTCGCATGCAATGAAAGAGGAACCAACAGAAATATTAGATTTGGAAACAAGGTTTACCAAAAAAATATCTTAATTTATAACATAGTTGAATGGTGTCCGTTTTGTGGATTTTTAACTGTTTTAATATGGTTTCGTAGATGTAAAAACTATTGTCCAACAAGTGTGCTATTTTGGGAAATGACAGTAACTTTTACACTCCCTTTCTGACTTTCTTATAGTTTTGAATTTGTTAGTGTAACAGTAATTTAGTCCCGTAGTAAAATGTGTCCACCATACTTTGTTTCCTAGTAAAATAAGTCCTGTTTTGAATTTAACTTGCAAATTTAGTATAGGGATTAATTTTCCTAGGAAAATGAGTCCATAATTAGTAATTTGAAACAGGTGTGACTTAGAACGCGAGCGAAGCGCGTACAGTTTTAACGTTTGCTTTTTCAGTATTTTATAGTGAAAATATCGTAATGGCGTAACCTCACTTCAAAGTATTAAATTCATCATTGTCAATATTACTTCACACAGTACGAGTTGTCCGATGACACAGTCCGAATTGTCCGTTAACGTGGTCCAATTGGACTGATAACATGGTCCAAATGGTCCGCGGGCTGATTTGTCCGGTTACTGTGGCGGGAAAATGTGACACTTGGGCCTGCATCTTTTTTCCTTGTTAAATTTGATACCAGGTGGATTCTTTCATATTTATTTTTAATTTCACAACACTGAATGTTAAAAAACATGAGGTAAGTCCATAAATAACTTAACTTGATCAAGATAATCTCTATTAACGTAATAACATCGGAAGCAATGGTGGAATGAGATTTTGCATGGATGCCGCCATGTTGAAACTTTTTAGCCAGCATAGTAGTAGGAATAATTTGATTGACATCTCTACCTTAAAGAGCGAGCTTTGCCTGCTTAATAATATGCTAGTATTGGTTTTCGAAAGAAAATTGGTTCTGGGACTTCGAACATCACAACAGTTGTTTTATTTGTAGGGGACTTGTATGAAAACAGTTCACTATTATCCAAATTTAAACTAGTGAGTACAAATCAATTGCCTCATGCATGTAGATAAAGTGGGTTGTTATTCACAAGGAAATCAATTGCAAGGATGAAGATTAAAGTTTTCCTGGTTGTAATAGTCCGACAGCAATTTTGTTAGGAAAATAAGTCTGCTGTAAAATTTTATATCTTGCACAATAGATTGATATAACGATATTCAAAGATTTTTTTTTTTTATTTTATAAATCATAATATTCATACTTTACTATAACCAGGGACTTGTATGACAATAAACTTTGTCCCATAGTAAAATATGTCCCAGACTTTGTTTCCTAGTAAGTCCATTATATTCATACTTTACTATAACCAGAGACATGTATGACATTAAACTTTGTCCCATAGTAAAATATGTCCCAGACTTGTTTCCTAGTAAGTCCATTTTTTTAAGTATTGATGAAGATTACAGTGATATCTTCCACAATTCTATGTATTATATTTAAGATTGATATAAATTTCATATTTGTGGAAAATAAAAAAAATAAAAAATTATCATGTAACAAAAGTAATCTAAACAAATTAATAAAAACATTTCATTGTTATACAGCTAAATAATACTTACATGTAAAGGACAAATTATTTTCCTAGTTAGATTAGTGACATGGAAATATTTTGCTAGGAAAGTTAATGTCATTGTCATTTTTACCTAGGACTATTATTACTAGTGAAATGAGTAATCATGGAGTAGGAATTTAAGTCCAGCCAGGTACATTTTACCAGGACTAATTTATCACATTAGTATTATGCAACCATAAAAAAAAGTTACATGGAATGACAAGAAAAAAAATTATGCCCTTTTAAATTGGATGTTTTTTGAAGCCGTAGATCATATAATAAATTTAGAAATCTAATTGTATAACTATACTAACTGAAAGTACAAGACAAGTATGAGGGACATGTCAGAAATTTCATTGGGTTTCTTGTATGGACACCTCATTGTTAATTTTAACATTTTAATCTGCCCTTCAGTGTTAAACACTGTTTTGGTTTATTTCTTTGGTTTTCTACTTGTGCAGCCAAGAGATCCATTGTGACTTTAAGATATATAAGTTAATGAAATGTGTATATATTTGGTTTCAGTGGAAGTTTATTTTTGAATTAATTGCATTCTTTGAAGTGATATTAAAACAGTTACACCCTTTATAATACCATCATTAGAACTGAGGATTACCTATTTATAGATCCTGTGTATTATCACTTTTTAATGTTTCAGTGTATATTATATGCCTATATCCCTAATTGGATTGTGTTTTTCATTAATAAAGACATATTTGAAGTAAAGTTCATCACAGAAGGAAAGGACACTGTTTGTAAAATTCAACAATTTTAAACTATTGAGATTTTGTTTCTTATTTACTGTTTATTTCTCCCTTTTCAGATTTTATTTTGTTTGTGTTTTGTTGCACTTCATTGCATTTAGCTTTCGTGACTTGTTTAACTTATTTTGTTTCTTGGTTTACCGATTCTGTTGTATTGCTGTTCTATTTCATTTCTTGTTTTACAGATTTTGTTGTGCTTTATTGCGTTGCATTGCATTTGTGTCGTTTTCAAATGATATTTCCTTACGGGTCAATTCAAATGAAATTATGCCAGATCTTGCACACCCAAGACAAAAAATGATAATAATAATAATATTTATCAAAAAACATACATGTAATTTATTAAAAGTTATAGTGACTATTTTGTTAATTTCTATTGAAAACACTGTTTTATGAAAATTTTAAGGTTTTGTCGGCAAATCGTATCTTTCTGGGACTGGTTTATGTGTGCTTCAATAAAACAGTGTTTTTTTCAATGCTTTCATTTCATATATTAAAAACGTGAACAATGGATCTCATCTCTGACCTTGCACTTGTATAAAACAATGCAGTAAATTAAAGATGTTTCAGGTAATTGTAGGATTTATCTATGGTGTGACCCTCACCAAAGGCCATCAAGTGTTTTTAATAGCTTCTTATTCCTCCTATATAAATATAGATACAAATATGTTGCTGGAATGGTTAAATAATTTAATTAGCAAACGTATCAGTGTATTGTGCTCCTCTTTCAATAAGTAATCTAGCAGTAAGGAGTGGTGAAAGTAAAAACAAATAATTGATAGTTTCCTGACATGAAAATGTGATCAAATGTAACTTTTGTAAATTGAAGCAGCTTTCAAAATCTACTTACAAGAAGTACCTTGATTTTAATATAAGGCAAGCACAAAATATTTTCTTTTTCAAAATAACTTACATTTTGATTCAAGATCATGTTTGATCCTGTGTTTTGATTTAATCCAATTTTTTATGCATGCTTTTTTTTCTCTGTGATTTGCAGAATACTGCCCTTTTTCAAATTCTTTCCATGCCCTCTCCTGAATATTTAATTCTTATTTCATATTGAAAGTGCTAAGATTAGACATACTGTAGTGTTTAAAATTCATATATTTTTCCATGAAGATAACATGCATAACGGAAAAAAGAATAATTTTGATTATGATGTATATATTGCAGAATAATAGAATTATGCCAAGAACAATCAGAGGGAATAACAGATGCTGCTATAATGAAAGATGTACCATCTTGTAGTCCTCATCAGCGTGTTACTGCAATTAACAGATTATTGTCAACAGTAAATTCATGCAACTATATTTATAAATAAATTCTTTGATACCAATTTGGATGCACAGATGTGCACACAGTTCAACAATTTATGACTCATCAGTTGTGCTCAAGGCCTAAAATCTTGAAAATTAAAACAAAATCCAACCAATTGAAGAACAAATAAATGATCAAAAGGGTGAAGTAAAAACCATTTGAGGACAGAGCTATGCATGGGGTAAGGGGGGGGGGATTTAACATTTTTGCAACCATAAATTTAAAGTATCAATTTCAGGCTAATATAGAAATACTAGCAACTTAGCTATTGATACCTTCAGGATAAATTCTTTTTAATAATGACATTAATTTCTTACTGTCTGAGATTTCTAGTGTTCTGCTATTAACAGGTTATTGTATACAATACCTGGTGTAAATAGGTTACTGTGTATATTAAGTACATCTGTTACAGTTATTGTATACAGTAAGTACGTGCTGTTAACAGGTAATTGTATATAGTACCTGGTGTTAACAGGATATTGTATACAGTAAGTACCTGCTGTTAACAGGATATTGTATACAGTACATGGTGTTAACAGGATATTGTATACAGTAAGTACCTCCTATTCAATAGCTTATTGTAAACAACATGTACCTGCTTTTAACAGGTTAATGTATACTATTGGTAAAAAATTTGTTAGTCACACTGAAAGGAGCACAGATAGGGCCTGTTCCCTCTTATTTCGGGCTACCTGGAAAAGTAGATCTGGTGTTATCATGTTATTTTATGCAGTAAGAAACTGTTGTTAACAGATAGCTATTGTTTAAAGAAAGTGTCAAAATAAAATATTAACACCATTTAAATAGTTCATCAAATTAAAAAAAAAAGCATTTTCATTTTGAACAAATTTTCCTTTTGAGTAATTTGATTTTGTACCAGTAATGTATAATTACATGTTTTCATAGGGTAAAATAGATCTACTAAGAAGTGGCAGTAGGCTCATATATAAGTTAAAGGATCCAGATGCTGCAAGGTATGTATATATAAAATAACAATAGACTTTAGAAGGCAGGTGTGTTGATTTCATTAATTTCTAGTATGTCAGTACCAGCCTGAAATTGATACTTTAAATTTACTGTTACAAAAATGATAAATTTTGTGAAATCTTAAGGAGTTTAGGTCTATCCATAGATGGTTTCGTCTTTACTCTCTTGGTCATGTTGGTCTGTTTAGCTATTGCCATCACTTGTTGTCCTTGTCCTTGTAAACTTTTCCTTTAAAGATCTCCTCTGAAACCACTGCGCCAATTGGAACTAAACTTTCCATGAATGATGTTTGTGAGGTCCTCTATAAATGTTCCTCATTTCATCTGGATCGTGCAAAAAACATGGCTGAGTTTTCAAAAATCTTCTCTGAAACTGTTTGGGGAAATGGAACAAAACTTGACAGGAAGCATCTATGGGAGGTCCTTTATAAACTTTCCTCATTTCGTCCCGATCGGACCAAATATGGCCGCCATGGGCATTTCTTGTTTCTGATTAGCTGATATAAGAAAATTTTCTTCTCTGAAATCGCTTGGCCAAATGAAACGAAACTTGACAGGTAGCATCTATTGGAGGTTCTTTACAAAATATCCACATTTTGTCCCGATTAGTCAATGAACATTGCCAACAATTTTGTTTCTCATTGGTTGATTAAAAAAAAAAATTTTCTCTGAAACTGCCTGGCCAAATGGAAAGAAACTTGACAGGAAGGATCTGTGAAAGGTTCTTTACAAACTATCCTCATTTCATCCCGATTGAGTTACAAATGTGGCAGCCATGGGCAGTTCTTGTTTCTGATTGGCTGAAAGAAACTTGACAGGAAGCATCAATGGGAGGTTTTTTATAATGTTTCGTCTTTTGTCTTGATTGGGCAACAAACATGGTAGTCATGGGGAATTCTTGTTTCTCATTGGTTGATGAAAAAATTTTGGTGGAATGGTCCCTTGTGTCCGGCATCCCTGAATTCCAACCAAATTAGTGCTTATACTAAAAATAGAAAAAAAAGGGGAATGAATTTCAAAAATCTTCTATGTAACTACATGGCCAATTGGAGCCAGACTTGTCTGCAATTTCTTTAGATGGTCCTCTTTCAGAATATGTTTGATGACCCGGACGATCAACCAAGATGGCCACCACAGCCCAACATAGTTTAACATAGGACCCTATGGGAAATTCATTTAAAAATCTTCTTGTCTGAAAGCACTCGGCCAATTGGAACATGACTTTGCAGCCATTAGATTGTCCTCTTTGAGAATTATGTCCAATTATACAGATGTTTGTTTCTTAGTTGCTTTTATGGCTGTTGATTGGCAAATTGAATCCAGGTGAGCGATACAGGCTCCTGGGAGCCTCTAGTTTAATTTGCTCTTTGATTTCTTGGATTATTTTTTTAAGGTTTCAACTGTTTGGAATTTTGTTTTGGTTTTCAACTTTTTAGGCCTTGAGCACAACCAAATAAGAAGGTGTCTGTCTCCATGATTTTGATTTGTCAGGGCTTTGCTTGTCCAATGTCATTTGAAAGGTGTGCAACTTTACTTTCATACTTAAAGTAAAATATCACAAACTTGTAAACCAAGTTTCTAATATCAGGATTGTTATTATTGCCAACACAACACATTACTATGGAATTTATACATGTGCAACAAAGTATATTCCACCTTCATTATTGGGTAAAAATCTTTTTGTATAAAACAGAAAATAATCGTAAGTTGAAAAGATTTTTTAGTCATACACAGTTAAGTTAAATACATGTTCTAGGACAAAATTATTACATAATAAATTTTTAAAAATTTGTATTGTTTGTAGTTTGACCAAAGGAAGTGATCACCAGGAGAAAGTTGTTTATCAAATTATCAAAGAAGCTGGCAATAAAGGTTAGCGATCACACACATACTAAATTTGCAATGAAATATATTGCCATTTAAAATTTAGTTTCAAGTGCTATACTTTTAGTATTAAAACAAAATTATTACCGGGTAATGATCTTTCCAATTTTCATGTTTGTTTTTTTCTGGAACCCTTTTGTCTTGTAGAAGGATTTTTACTATCATGGTGGTGATTCTCCCAATTTATTTCTTTAGAATTCTTTTGTTCTGTGATGAGAAAAAATCATTCATACAGAAAGATGTAGGACAAGAGAATTCCTCCTATGCAATCAGTTTTTATATGACTGCAAATTTTAAGGTATGAGTCTATCGTCGTCTTCGGCATCGGAAGACAGTTAGGTTTCCGCTCATTTACTTTTGTTCTATTAAATGTATCCTTATAATATTTTACCACAATGGTCCCCCATAAGAGATACAGGTTGGGATTGAGTTTTGGGAATCTGGCCCCCGTTTTTTTTCAGGAGGTCATGAAGGGTTTTTTGATAATTTTGGTGTAACTTTTTAGATTTTGTCTGAATTTTATGATTTTTAGTTTTTAGTGTT
Organism: Mytilisepta virgata; assembly: GCA_028015205.1. Classification (NCBI taxonomy): domain Eukaryota; kingdom Metazoa; phylum Mollusca; class Bivalvia; order Mytilida; family Mytilidae; genus Mytilisepta; species Mytilisepta virgata. The sequence goes on along the minus strand of CM051518.1, from coordinate 4,889,835 downwards.
CCCTATGGGAATTTTGACATTTTCGTTATCTTAGACTATTAGGCCAATTTAAACCAAACTTTGGCGGAATGCTTTTAAAAAATGTGTAATTTTTCCCCAAAAGCCATCTAACACCCCTGCCATGGCTGGACTTAGTATAACATTGAACCTATGGGAATTTTACTCTTTCGTCAACTCCTCTGAAACCACTCAACGAATTTAAACCAAACTTTAGTGGAATGGTCCTTGGATGGTCCCCTTTGAAAAATTTGTTTGGTTTTCCTGGGCGCTATGGCCAGTCTTAGTTAAACCTTGGACCCTTGTGGGAATTTTAACATTTTCGTTAACTTCTGTAAATTTTGCAGGAGTGATGTTTGTGAGGTCCTCTACAAATAGTCCTCATTTCATCTAGATTGGGCAAAATACATGGCCACAATGGGCAATTGTTGTTTCTGATTGGTCGAGTTTTCGAAAATCTTCTCCTCTGAAACTGCTTGGCCAAATGGAACAAAACTTGACAGGAATCATATATAGGAGGTCCTTTATAAATTTTCATCATTTAATCCTGATTGGACTACAAATATGGCCACCATGGGGATTTCTTGTTTCTGATTGGTTGATATAAAAAATATTCTTCTCTGAAATCGCTTGGCCTAATGGATTGAAACTCGACAGGAAGCATCTATGGGAGGTTCTTTACAAAATTTCCCCCGATTGGGCAATAAACAAGGCAGTCATAGGGAATTCTTGTTTCTCATTGGTTGATAAAAAAAATTTTCTTCCCTGGAACTGCTTGGCCAAATGGAACTAAACTTGACAGGAAGCATCCATGGGAGGTTCTTTGCAAACTTTCCTCATTTCGTCCCGATCAGACTACAAATGTGGCAGCCATGGGAAGTTCTTGTTTCTGATTGGCTGATATAAAAAAATCTTCTCTGAAATTGCTTGGTCAAATGGAACGATACTTGATAGGAAGCATATATGGGAAGTCCTTTATAAAGTATCCTCATTTCGTCCCAATCAGACTACACTTATGGCCACCATCAGCAGTTCTTGTTTTTGAATGGCTGATATAAAAAAATATTCTCCTCTGAAGTCGCTTGGCCAAAAGAAACAAAACTTGACAGGAAGCATCTACGGGAGGTTCTTTACAAACTTTCCTCATTTCGTCCCGATCGGACTACAAATGTTGCAGCCATGGGCGGTTCTTGTTTCTGATTGGGTGTTTAAAAAAAATCTTCTCCTCTGAAATCGCTTGGTCAAATGGAACGATACTTGATAGGAAGCATATATGGGAGGTCCTTTATAAAGTATTCTCATTTCGTCCCAATTGGACTACAAATATGGCTGCCATCAGCAGTTCTTGTTTATGAATGGCTGATATAAAAAAATATTCTCCTCTGAAGTTGCTTGGCCAAATGAAACAAAACTTGACAGGAAGCATCTGTAGGAGGCTTTTCACAAAGGTTCGTCCCGATCGGGCAACAAACATGGCCGTCATGGGAAATTCTTGTTTATCATTGGTTGATTCAAAAAATTGGCCAATTGGTACTTTGATGGAATGGTCCTTGGATGGCCCCCTTCCAAAATTGTGTCCAGCATCCCCAACTTCCAACTGACATTGGTGCTGTTACTAAAAATAGAAAAAAGGGGGGATGAATTTCAAAAATCTCCTTCTATGTAACTACATGGCCAATTGGAACCAGACTTCTCTGCAATGGTCTTTAGATGGTCCTCTTTCAGAATTATGTTTGATGACCTGGACGATCAACTAAGTTTGCCGCCACAGCCAAACTTAGTTTAACAAAGGACCCTATGGGAAATTCATTTAAAAATCTTCTTGTCTGAAACTACTGAGCCAATTGGAACCAAACTTAGCAGCAATGGTCCTCTTCAGAATTGTGTCCGATGACCTGGATGATCAACCAAAATGGCCACCACAGGACCCTATGGGAAAATTTATTTAAAAATTCTTCTTGTCTGAAAGCACTTAGTCAATTGGAACCAGACTTGGCAGCCATGTTTATTAGATTGTTCTCTTTCAGAATTATGTCCAGTTATACAGATGTTTGTTTCTTAGGTGCTTTTATGGCTGTTGATTGGCAAATTGAATCCAAGTGAGGCCATTTATTTTTAATTAGTTGGTTTACGGATCCGCCGACCCGATTTTGCCGATTTGAAGAAAAAAAATAAAATTGAAAATTTTGGTTTTTTATTACCGCCGACCCTCTGAAATCAGCCATCCCAAAAATAAAAATAAATTAAAATCCTTTTTGCATCAAAATTTCATAAAAGATTATATTCCAATTCGTCTAAAAATAGATCATCCATCAATAAAATACTTGTAAACATGATCCCCAAAAAAATCTATTTATAGACGTTAGTTGATGCCAATTTCCGAAACACGTTTTATGAAACGAATTTCTTAATAGAATCCATGCCACTTTTAAGTTCGTTTTGTATGAATATCTTGATTCCATAAGATATCGAATCCACTCATTTAATGTTGTACAACTTGTAGTTGATGAGTCGGTCCCTTAAAAAGGGAACGGTCTACTGAACAACACCTTTCAAGATAGATGTTCTGATATTTGGGTTTCAAAAGAGGGAATTAACTGATCATTTGCAACCTTTGTACATTTGGCAATATAACCAAGATTGTTCAAAAGTACATGATTTTCCCTTTTTTTTTCTTTTTTTTTCCCGACCGACCGACCCTATTTTTTTAAAAAAAAATCCGTAAACCAATTAAATAAAAATAAAAGGCCTGAGCGATACAGGCTCCTGGGAGTTTATTATCCAATTTTGATGAATTTTTTAAACGGTTCATCATAAGAAATCCAATAAAGTTAATCCAGACATTTTTGTATAACTTTTGTCATAGCAGAGATAAAATGGATTAAAGGGGCCAAAATTAGCCATTTTGAGGGACACCTAAAAATTTTTATTTTTTATCCAATTTCAATGGAGATTTTTTCTTTTAATTCATCTTGATGAGTGCTTTTAGTTGTATGTCAAAAGATTTTCCAAACCATTACAGTTTTTGAGGTATTGGTGGTTAAAGGGTTCCAAAAAGCATTAGGTAGCTGGAATTCTAAATTTTTGTTGTTTTTCATCTTGTTTTTGTGGAAGGTCCAATATTTCTGTGTAATGTATATTATATTATCAAACACTTTATTGGGTAAAGCTTAATAATATGTCCACATTTACTTTAATTCTTATCCTGTTGACATGTTGCGGTCATATCATGCTGCACTTAGCAAAGCCCTTTTTATTGTCGGACAGTATGCAAGTCTATTCTGGATAATTCTATCCTAAATCTTTCTGTATGGATAATTATTATGTCATTATTGTTACTTTTTCAACCAAAAATAGGAAATGTCCTGAAAATAAGACAGTTTTAGGATCCCTAGTTTTATTCCCCTTTCATTATGTTTGGATACAGCTCTGATGGGTTTTTTTCCAGGTATATGGATTAGAGACATAAGATACAAGTCCAATCTGCTATTGACACAAGTAAACAAGATACTGAAAAATCTTGAAAGTAAAAAGTTAATAAAAGCAGTAAAATCTGTTGCAGTAAGTACGATATATTTTTTACTTCTTTTTTATAATGATTGGTTAATTCACAGGGGAGCAAAATTTTCTAGATATTTTTGGAGGTCACTTATTTAGACAACTTTTTTGGGGGGGTCATTAAATTTAGACAGGTGTTTTGAGAGAAAAAAACACTTTTTGGGGATTAATTTTTCCAGGGACAAGCCTGTGTACAGATGATTATGGGGAGTACCCCCCATGTTCACATGATAGACTGTAAAACAAATGACAGCAATGAATATATAAGGCCACAGTTTTTTAATTTCTTGGTTCACGGATCTGCCGACCCAAATTTTCACAATTTGGGAAAAAAATAAAATTGAAAATTTGCGATATTTTATCTCAGCCAACCTCAATTATTTTTGCTGTTTGAAAATAAAAAAAAATAATGGCACGACATAGTTTGTATGGTATTTAAATCGTGTGTAAACTGGTAAACACATTTCTATTTATAACTTTCATTTCGACTGACATCATTCGGGTCACAGGTAACAACAGTTATATGTAACAAAATCTTTTTTATGTTACGAAACATACATTAATTACCATATATGATAGATTTGTTTCGTCAGATTTTACCTTAGTTCGTAAGATTACGAACTTGAGCATTTCGAGAATGTCGTCGCAAACATACGTGATTATAATCGATGAGACCATGGAAAATAAACAAGATAGGCAACTTATTAAAGTTTGTGCTAACGAAAGCACTGTTGGAGATTTACTTGCAAATAGGCGCGTGGTGTAGTGGTTAGCGCATCGGACTACGAAGCCAGAGGTCCCTGGTTCAATTCCCGTTCGGGATGAAAATTTCAGGGATCAAATTTGCGACGCCCTATCGACACCATTTGCGAGGATGGTCTCGATAAACGATGCTAGTCCGTCGGATGGGGACGAAAAATGGCTGTCCCGTGTTAAGGGAGAGCAACACCCTTAGCACGCTAAAGACTCCTCTGTAGATGTCGAAAAAGAGTAGGCTAAAAAGCCGCTATAGGGGCCGCTCTTGCACCCGCCAAGTGGAGAGGGATTAGTATAAGTTGGCATAACTTGTTTCCCAATCCACTATAAATAAATAAGTTTAAACTAAACTACTTGCAAATAGATTTGATAAGAAAATTGATTCAATACATGTATGGGTTTCCAAGGGAGGACTTGCAGACCAAAAAAATGGAACGACAATTACTAATCCTAACACCCCAAACAGAAAATAAAAATGATATACAGACTTTGTAATTTCACCTGTTTTTTTTTTTTTTTTATTTCAACCGACCGACCCTACATTTTGTGCAAGAAATTAAAAAACTGTAATTGTCCTTTTTTTACTCTAAATATAAAAGTAAGGGCTGACAACCATGACAACCTATTCAAAACATGTAAATAATCTTTCAAGGGCAAAAACTCCTATAAGGGGTCAATTGACGATTTTGGTCATGTTGACTTATTTGTAGATCTTACTTTGCTGAACATTTTTGTTGTTTACAGTTTGTCTTTATCTATAACAACGCTGCAAAGTTAGAGATACTGATTAATCGAAACAACCATTTTAGTTTGATTTCACTGACTGTTTATTGAAAAGTGAATAAACATTATTTTCTGAAATATTTGAGGGGTTCTCAGAATCTTGTCATGTTATACATTTGTAAATGGCATGTTGTTTGATCCATGCCCTTTTAAAAGATTAATGAAATATTTGCCTCAACTTAAAAAGTTGGCATCACTGCAATTTCTGAAAACAAATTTCAGGCATCAAAGAAGAAAGTGTATATGTTGTATGACCTTGAACCTGCACAGTCTGTGACAGGAGGGGCGTGGTATAGTGATCAAGATTTTGAATCAGAATTTGTGGATGTTTTGAATCAACAGTGTTACAGATTTCTAGAACAAAGGGTCTGTACATTTTCTCATCTTTTATCTTTTTAGTACTCATCAGGGGCGGATCCAGGATTTTCTAAAGGGGGGGGAGGGTTATTATTTAGAATTGAACTAGAGGCTCTCAAGAGCCTGTATCACACACCTGGATTTAACTTGTCCACCTTCAGAAGGACTGATAATTTAAGTGTAGCAGTTATCTTGGCTAGTTTTCCCATAGGTTCAATGTTAAACAAAGTTAGGGTGTGGTGACAGGCCATCTTAGTTGACATTTAATTATTCAATTGGTTTTGTAGTCTCAGAGAAGATTTTCTGAAATTTCAGCCAATCAGAGTGCATAATTGACCCTGGCAGCCATGTTGAATTTCATATCAACATATAATACATCAGTTTTGTTAAGGACCATTATCTGATCATTATCTGATCATTCAGGCATAATATTTCTTCCACCTGTCAAACAGTTTCTGACAAGATGTTTGTATTTCCCATAGGATCCTATGTTAAATGTGTGCTGTGGTGGTGGCCATCTTGGATTTCAGATCGGCACAAAAACATAAACTTTGTAGAGGACCATGCAAGCATCATTCCTGCAATATAACAATTCAATTGCTTTTGTAGTTTCAGAGAAGATTTTTAAAATTTCAGCCAATCAGAGGGCATAAATGGCCTTGGCAGCCATGTTTTTGAATTTCAGATCAGCACCAAAAACATCACTTTTGTCAAGGACCATAATATATTCATTCAGGCATAATTTTACTTCCATCTTTCAAACAGTCTCTGACAAGAAGATTTTTGTATGTATTTCCCCATATGATCCCATGTTAAATGTGTCCCGTGGTGGCGGCCAACTTGGATTTCAGATCAGCACGAAAAACATAAACTTTGTTGAGGACCATGTAAGGATCATTCCTGCAATGTAACAATTCAATTGCTTTAGTAGTTTCAGAGAAGAAGTTTCTTTAAATTTCAGACAGCCATGTTGAATTTTGGATCAGAACCAAAAACATAAAAGTTTGTAGAGGACCGTCCAATGAACATCCCCACCAAGTTTTGTTTCAATTGGGCATGGGGTTTTGGAAAAGAAGATGAAATGTGAAAAGTTAATGGACGGACGATGTTGGATGCAAAGTGATTGCAATAGCTTACATGTAACACCGAGCAGAAGGAGGTGAAATTTGTTTTTTACGATTATATGCTAAAAAATCATATATATCGATAAACAAGAGGCTCCCAAGAACCTGAATCGCTCAGCTGTTATCTTTTGTGTATCGGAAGATCTTGCATCAATGGTTATTTTTGCTATTTAATGTATACTGTCGCAATTTTCTCCTTAATATTGACCTATACAGCTAAAATATAGAATCCTGAACTCAAATATATATGGTTGCTATGACCTTGACCTTTCTTTTTGACTTCTACAGGTAAATTATAAGGTCCTTAACCCAAATATATATGGTTGCTAGGGACTTTTTCATCAGTTGCTATGGAATTTTTCAATGACCTTGACGCTCCATTTTACTTTTACAGCTACCATTTAATTTATTTCAAGTAATGCCCTAAACATCTGTGACAATGTCAGACCATTATTTTCTGTTTACATGTAAATAATCTTTCAAGGGCAAAAACTCCTATAAGGGGTCAATTGACGATTTTGGTCATGTTGACTTATTTGTAGATCTTACTTTGCTGAACATTTTTGTTGTTTACAGTTTGTCTTTATCTATAATATTCAAGATAACAACCTAAAACCTCAAAATTTCCTTAAAATTAACAATTCAGGGGCAGTAACCCAACAAAGGGTTGACCGATTCGTCTGAACATTTGCCATTTCTTTGTGAAGACCACATTTGTTTTGTAAGGGTTTTCAAGGATGTTTTGAAAGGCTTATCATATTTACACTCAGGATAGTTCATATTTAGTTTTTCAAAATGCAGTTTTTTGCAGCTTGTTAATTAAAGTACATAATTAATCATGAGTGTAGAAATACCACAAGCCAGTACCAGACATAAGGATAATTGTTTCCCTTATGACAAGGAGGAAAATAGTTCTGGATGGCTACAATTTGTTATACACATGTATTTCCCAATAATATTACATTTCAAATTTCTGATCAGTAGAAGCTCCAAATTCAGTATTGGCATTAACGTACAAATTTAACAAAACAGAAATTTTAACATCAATACTATTTGTATTTCTGTCTAACGTTAATTTATATTAATGATATTTATTCTAAAATAAGATTTATGTTGTTTGTAGGCAGATATAGCTAGAGACACGAAATCTGATCCAGTCACCCAAAGAAATGCTTCATTCACATCATTACATGATGTATGGAAATTTATTTCTGACTTTGGTATAAGTAAGGTTTGTATATAAATAACATACGGATTTGCTTTTGAATAAAAACAATGCAATCAAGGCTATTTGTTAATAAAGAAAAAACATTATGTAGTTGAGATTTATACCCAACTTGATCCTACTTCTCTGGCAGTTTTTTGCTATGTGTGTTTAAAATATATATTGGATTGTCATTAACATTTCACAATAATTTGAAACAGAATTTACAAAAGTAGGATTCATTGTCATTATTTCTGCAGTTGCCTATACTAATAACCAAACTTCATGTTATCACTTCAATATGTAAGTATGGAATGTATGATCTTTTCCTGACTATGGTGACTTTGAAACAAATTTTATCTCACTTACAAACCTACCAATCCTAATTTTACATTATAGAGAAAGTATATTTGTAGGTTCTTCTGGTATTAGAATACACCGAGGGGTGTCAGGAATTGGTTGTTGAAAAATCGATTGTAGCGAGGTTTTTCATCGGCCAATTCCTGACACCCCAAGGTGTATTCTAATACCAGAAAAACCTACAAATATACTTTCTGTAACTTATACAATGTATACCGTCAATTAAATTAAAATTTAAATTATTAAAAAATATTTAGCTTGTTTTACACCTAAAATATGATGGAATGTCCCTATTCAGAATTACTTAAATTCAAATCACCCCCTTGTTAACATCAAACCAATTGAAATTAAGTACCAATCATATACATGTATATATTGTTGTGGTGTTTGCCAAAGGCAGAGTTAACTGTTTAACTATTGGACTGTCATAAATTAAAATACTGGCAATGTGAAAGACCATTATGTGAGTTAAAATCTATTTAAGTTAAAAAGTAACAGGTTCTGAAACATTTTGGGCTTTTTTCACGAATATAGAGTTATTTTTTCTCATAGATCTAAATTTAAACAGCTTCGGAGGGAACTATGTAAAAAAATGTAAAGTACTCCCCCCCCCAAAACAAAACAAAAAATTTACATATATGAAGTTTGGGGGGTTGGGGTCAGTTGGTAAAATATGCAACCCCCCTCCCCATTTAACCACTGGATGGCAGTTACATGTAATACATAATCATATGTGGTGGCATACATGTACTTTCTTTTTTACTTCCAGAATTTCTGCCTCGATAGGTATATAATTACTGGTAGTTTGTGCTAAGTGATATCTAACAGATTTTTTTTCTTTCACAATTTGACCGACATACAAAAAATTAACAATTGAAATATAGTGTTTGACCTATAACACTTGATTTGATCTGACAGACTGTAAGGATTGTAGAGAAGGGGAAAAAAATTTTTTTGCTGATAATTGTATGCAGGAATATATATATAATGTGTGTTGTGGTATTTTTGTTCAAGGGTGGCAGATGTAGTTTAGGTGCAATTTACATGTATATCATTTCAGGTTCAGCTAACAGAAGAGGACATAGAGACAATTTTAAATACATTAATCTTTGATGGGAAATGTGAACGTTCAATCGTAGCTGGGGGATCAGGTGATCCTGGTCAAGTTAAACTTTATCGTGCTATTAATCCATTGGTAGAAACAACAGGTTTGATGAGAATGCCTTGTGGTTCATGCCCTGTAAGTCATTTAACCTTACGATTCAACTTTATCAAATATTACATAATTCTTCAAACTTTATATTAATAATCATCTCTTAGCATTGAGTTGAATTTGTGTGATTTCTCTTAATTAGATTAAAGAAGAAAAATCAATTTTTTTCCAACAAAAACAAAAACCCAAAAAACAAAATTGAAAAAAAACCAAAGAGATGAGAGAGACGAGGGATAAATTCATGAAACAGAATCTCAACATACAAGAAAATCAAACAAAAGCAACAGCAGTTTTAAAGCTATTTTCCATCATACATGTATCAACTCATTTTTTAATTTGTAGGTATTTGACAAATGTTATGAAGGAGGAATTGTCTCCCCTTCAACATGTGTTTACATGAAAGAATGGTTAGATACTTGACAACAGGGACCAACTTTTACAGTAAATTAAATGCCATTCATGGACCTGAAGACAGATTGCTTACATATCAGATATTTTGAGATAACATTGTATGGAGATAATGATCTGTACAGGATTAAAAATCAGTTTTGTGTATTTCTTTTTCTCTGTATTTTTCCGAATTTTCAGTTTAGTACTAGAGGCTCCCTCCCAGGATCCTGAAATGCTCACCTGGATATCATTACAGACTTTCAGGTAGAATAAATTTTTTGACTATGTCAGTTTTGGGTTCCAGTGGTTGTTCAGTAACATTTGAGAAAGTTATAAATTATGTCAACACAAATGAAATATATTTTGGTCAACTTGATGAACTAATAATACAATAATATCCATTTTAAAAACATTTATTGATAAAATTAATTTCATTATAAAAATATGAAATTCTGTAATAAGAAAAATTATAACTAGAATTGTAAACTTGTTTAACAAACTATAAAACAATAAATTGCTTTTTTGATAATTAACAATAAACAAAGTAACAAATATTGAATACTGCATTATAAATCACCATAATTTACTGTTCCTTTATAATCAACATTAGAAATACAAAGTGAATAACGATATAAATAAAATATAGGTCACAATGACTATGCTAACATATTCCTGCCAAGTTTCATCCAAATCCGAAGTATGATGCATGAGATAGAGCGATGACAAAATTTTGTGACGAACAGACAGACAGTACAAAAACAATATGTCTCCTACCTCAGTGGGGGAACAAGTATTCCTGCCAAGTTTAATCCAAATACGAAGTATGATGCATGAGATAGAGCGATGACAAAAGTTTATGATGGATGGATAGATTGACAGTACAAAAACAAATGTCTCCCCACCTCAAATATAGAGCCCAATAACAAAAAATGTCATAAAAAACCAATCAGTTGTGAAATGTAGGTTGTAAGTTAAATGGTCATGACTTACGTTGTACTGTTGTGGTGTAAAATTTGATTTATAACCATGTCTGTGAAATTCCTAATTAAAAGTAAATAAAATGTTAACACATAGATGTGTCTTTCCTGTTTAAGGAAACTGAAAAAACACAATGCACAGGATGGATCTTCCTATTTATAGACTAATAACAGTAATGCAAAATTTTCAAAAGACAATAGACCAGGACTGAAGCAGTGAGGCTAAAAAATATCCATTGAAATAAGCTTTACCAATGCTTATGCAACTGCATACCAAACTTATAATAAACAGTTCCCTTCAAAATGAGATTGGGCTATTCCATTTAAATGAATATAGGTGGGTAGGAAGGGACTTTCAATATACCACCACAACCAACAAACATTTTTTAGATAACTTTATATACATCTGATAGGCACACGCTAAAATGACCTATGTCCTGTAATAAAACTTTCCTTCCTACTACATTGTATCTCAAATCCATTTTAATGGAATAGCCCTTACTCACAAATGGGCAGGTTTGGTTTTAATTGCCCTTATAGTTTCTGAGAAGATTAAAAAAAAGACCTGTATATGAATTTTTCCATCGGGTCCTAAGTTAAATTTATTTTTGCTCTGGTGTCCATCTTGATTGTGTGGGTTATCAAATATATATCTGAAAGAGGAACACTTAATGAAAATATGTTGGTTCTAAGTGGTTTCAAAGAAGATTAAAGGTTTAGACAGACAATCAGGTGATGGCAATAGCTCACATGGGATTTTGGTCCAGGAAAAGAAATACAAATATTTTAAGGAATAAATCTAGCATCAAAGAACTTCATATATTCTGCATATACCATGAGTGTCAATGCATTAACAGGGAATGCTCGTAAACATGTAATACCAATTCCACGGAAAAATATTCTTATTCCGCCCTGCTGATAACTTTTGATTACACAATCCAAAAAATTTTGGTATAATTGTCTGTCAACATCTGCTTGAACACGACTCTTTATAACATCAAGAGGCATAATTACAACCCAGCTTAAAACCCCTGCTACACCACCAGCAAAAAGATTGACGACTGGATGTGGTATTGTCTTCAGATGAACTGATCCTATGTGTGACATATACTCAAATGTAGTAAAATAAACAATACTTCCTATGACGTCTCTTGGACACTGGACGGAGAATCCACGATAAATGCCCCTCAATCCATTCTGTCTAACTATATCTAACATTCCCTCAAGTGGATTATGATAAAATTTCATACCTGAAATAATGTGTTTTTTTAATAGCATAAGCATAGGTTGAAAAATGTGATATAAAATCATTTTATAAAATTAAAGAGATAGTAGGAATTTAAATGCATGACAAATGATAAAAGCCAAACAGATTCTCCTTCAATTTACTTGTGAGTTGTAGAATTTCTCCACCCTTGATAGTTAAATTTTAGATATTAACACACTCACTACAGCTTGCGTGTTGAAATTAAAAATTGAACTATGTCGGGTGGAGAATTCCATAACTCACTCGTACCTGAAGCACAATCTATGTTTATATGATTTTCTTTATTGAAATTTGAGATGCTGTAACAAGTGTGATCCAAGAAAACTAACTGAGATATGTAAACCCCATGTAATGGACCTTCAAGATCATCTGCATCAAGAAGGCAGAAATTAACAATTGTGAAATGATTTTTCTTCCGTAATTTGCTGTTTACAATGGGAAATAAACCATGGAAAATCGCTCCATGTGCATCGATCTCTCACTGTTGTGACTTCCAATCAGAATTCTTTTGTCATACCTTTTGTCCAATCAGGCGTAACATTAACTTAGTCCACTGTGCTCAATGAATTTACTTAGGTATGGGAAACTTAAAAATCAAGTAGTTATGGAAGAAATAGGTACTTATACTTGTTCAAAAGAGAAGAACTGGAAATCTACAACTTGTTCTTAAAATTTAGAGTCTCCCCTCGTTCCACTTCCCTCCACTCGGGAAAGAATTTTAACCAGAAATCTACAATTACAAAGTACGCCCAGTTCCCCCACTAATTTTGGTTTGTGGCTGCATAGCTCCCCGACATGCACCCTTACAGCAAGAAATATGATGTGTAGGTCCCTTGGCATCAGAAAACTGAACTCGGACGTTAAACTTAGCCGAAGTAAATGAACCATGGTAAGTAGGTCAGAGTGACCTAACTTTGGTGGGAGGCTGTGTCACTCCCGAGGGGCTGAGAACTGGCTGTGGATGAGGACATGTATGCCGGGGCCCCCTCAACTTTACTTAGGCGAACTAAAAACTTGTTGAATATTTTCGAGTCTTCACTTTAAACTCCTGTAAGAATCCATTAGTCACTCAAAAGCCATAAAAGGATTTCATAAAAATCTCTATTTCAGCTTTTCAAGATACATGTATTAAATGAAAATTTGGGGGAGAGGTAAGATAAAAAAAAAATGCTTGGAATTTATAAAAAGATAAGTACCATAATTCGTCACAAAACATGAAAATCTAACATACTTAACATTACCTTGATGTGTTCCATGTGGTATCTGTGACTGTAATACAACTTTAATGACTTCAACTGGACAAGCTATCAAAAGCTGGAATATCCCACCTGCTCCACTGGCCACACCAACCTTCAGATAATCTGGGTGTTCATGCTGTTTATCTGCAGTAGTTCCTAAGATCTTCAAAACCTGACTGTAGCCTCCAAAGAACACAGAATTGATAATACCAGCAGACAACAATGGCCATGTCATTCCTCGAAAGAATCCTTCTGACTGCAATAAAAGGAAAACTAAGTCCATGTAATGCGAGTCAGCTGTACATTTATAAGATAAGTTATGCCTATACCTCACCTTGAACACCTTCGTCACAGGCATGACAAAAACAAAAGTTAAAACAAAGACCATATAAATAAGATTTGTACTATTGAATTTATCTTCAAATTTTTACAAAATTTCAGAAAACTAGCCTTGAACAGGAGCACAAAAAGAGAATTGTTCAAAATCACATCACTGAAAAAATCACCATGGTCATGCTTCTCGTCAGCTTTGTTTCAGTCTTTGCATTGAGTTGCTAGGATGTCTATAGTACATATTTGTAAACATTAGCTGAAGCTTATTGTTTCTAGAACCTTGTGATGAAACATTTCTATCATATAGCTGATTCAACTGAACTCCATGACCATTAAACCCTTTGAGGAAATGTAATTTGTTGCTTTTTCTTAATATCCATGAGAATGTCAGTTTAACAGTAAAAACAAGAGATTGTAAAAATTGTCTATCAAAATGGCAATATAATATGATCAAATATATAAGATGGCAAACAATCCTTCAATGTTTGAAAGTTTTTCTGTCAAACAGTTTCAGAGCAGTTTCGTTCACAAAGACTTTGGAACGGATGGATACTATTACTATCTATCCCCCGAAACGCTTGCATTTGTTGTGGACAACAAGCAAATACCAATATTGACTATGTTATCTAAATCATGCACCACCCAACCATCATTTCAAGCTAGCAGTCAACTTTCTGGTAATCATACTGTAAGTTTATTGTATAACATTCAAATTAAAATTATTTATTGATATAAAAATCCAGAAAATGGATTATCATCAACTACAATACAAACATATAAAGCATGACAGCTGTATATGCAGTTCAAGCGTGCTGAATTGACTAATTTCTGTTACAATTCAAACCTTTCAACAAATTATTATTATATCCACTGAACAAAATTATAACGTATGGCTACAAAATCAAACAAACTCAATCTAATAAAAATCATATCTACTAATTGCTCCTTTCAGTCACTGCATGTAGATCTAACAACACTCCATTTTACTTTCTGTTCTGATGACCTATTGAGGATCCTTGGGTTTTTTTTATAATTTATTTTGTTATCAAACACAGAACATTTTTTGTAAATTTACAAAAAGACCGTGCTTATATAAATGTACACAAGTATATAATCTTCATTTATAATATCAGATGGTAAATTATAAAAAACAAAAAGTAATCATATTTCATATAAAAAAGTAATTCTAGGTTAAAGGAGAGAAAAAAGTTTTTGCTGACTGAGATGGGTAATGTTAATATTATTATTTTTATTTTTAGAAAATTAATCTGAAATAATTGGAAGCCACGGGTTCCAGCAAGCATTTGTCTTTTATATGCCTCTATTTTTGTAATATATATATATTTCTATAGATAGGTTTTCTTTCAAGTAGGCTATAAACCCCTGAATATGTAGTCTTTCATTACTTAATTTTGTTCTATAGACAAAATATTTTGAAAGTATAAGTATTAGGTTTCTAATATAATTATAATCTGAGAATTGAAGTATCCCAAAGAGTACAATTTCTATATTAAGGGGTATTTCCATATTTGTTTTCTCCAATATCCATTCATTCAACTGTTCCCATTATTCAGAAACTTTTGGAAATTACGAAAAAACATGTTCTATGGATTCAGTAAATTCTCCACAAAATGAACATTTATGAGTGTCTTTTATTTTCATCTTGTACAAAGTTCATTTGTACCTAATATTCTGTGAATAATTCTATACTGAAAACATTGTAAATTTAAGCTTTTTGTTGTACGAAAACTAAGATTACGTATTTTTTCCCGAACTAATTCCTTATCTAAAATTTGCAACCATTTAAGTTCAATTTTTAAATTTTAATTTGGAACAATAGGTCCAATTTTATTTTCATGCTTATCAACTTTTCATTTTTTCATAAAGCATTTAATAGCAGAAACAATGCCTTGGTAAACTACCAAATTTGTTTTAATATTATATTTAGTTTCAAAATCAGAAGGTGAAAGAAACGTACCATCTTCACACATTAAATCTTTAATTACCAAAATGCCTTTCTTAATCCATTCTTTATAAAAAATCACATTATTACCTATTTTTATGTTAATATTGTTCCACAAAGAGCTTTCACTTATATCTATATCTTTTTGGGAAGACAAATTTATGATAACTTCTGACCAGCTTGCAAATACTTCATGCCATAAAGGGTTTTTAACTTCTTTACTCGATCCTGTGAAGGCTGTACAGTTTAAATCAATGTTTTCAGAAAATAAAAATAAATTTTTAATTTTGGAATCTGAATTATAAATTCTTCTCATCCAAGTTAATTTTAAGCCTTTGATATAGGCTCCAATATCAAGCATTTTTAAACCACCTAAAATATATGAGTTACAAAGAATTTCCCTTTTTACTTTATCAGGATTATTATCCCATATGAATGAGTACATTTTTGCTATAAAAATTCTTAAAGCAAAATTATTACATGTTGGCAGTGTTAAAAATAAATGATTTAATTTTGAAATTATCAATGACTTTAAAATACATGTAGTAATTTTCCATATGGGTGAGAGATTTTGTTTTGACCAAATTTTTAAAAGATTTTTGATTTCATTTATTTTTTTTGTGTGTATAATTCAAATCTTCAACTTCTCGAAGGTCCACTGAAAAGTTTATTCTTAATAGTTTGAATTTGCTGAAACCCCATTCCAAGCCCAACTTTACACAAATCTTATCCTGACTGAATTTCGTTTTACCTATCCAGACAACTTTAGTTTTGTCCATGTTAATATTTAATCCTGATATTTCTGAATATTTTTTTAATACAGGAAGAGATGCCTCTAGAGACCGAGAAGTCCCATCAAGAATGAGAGATGTGTCATCAGCATATTGAGATATAACAAATTCTGTGTCTTCAATATTAATACCTGTAATTTCTTCATTTTTTCTAATTAGAATTCCGAGAATTTCTGCACAGAGTAGAAATATATAAGGTGATATTGGATCTCCTTGTCTGCAGCTTCTTTGGATTTCCAAAAAAATTGATAAAAAGGAATTCTGAGTAACTGCAGACGTTATTTTATTATAAAAAGTTTGAATCCAACATTTAATACCGTTTCCAAAGTTGAAAAAATCCAATACCTTTCGAATAAATGACCACGATAGAATCAAAAGCTTTTTCAAAATCAATGAGAAGGAGAATGCCTGGTATATCTTTTTCTTCAGTGTAAAACATTATATCATAGTAAGACTCACATTTTCACCTGATCACTACTAATTAATATAGGAGGTTGAAGCTAATATATACACTGTGTTTAATAAACTAATAGGTCTCCAAATTTTCATAAATTGTCTTGGTTTATCTTCTTTTGGAATGCATGTAATAATACATTGTTTTTGTGATACTGACATTTCTCCTTTCTTATTGCCATAATTAACAGATCTTAAAACATAAATTTTGATATCATTCCAAAAAAACTTAAAGAATTCAGTAGTTTATCCATCAGAACCTGCAATTTTTTTCATTTTTCATTCTTTTTAAAGATTGTGTCAATTCATCAAGAGTTATTTCCCCTTCCAAAGAGTGTTTCACATTATCATTCAATTTTGGAATGTCTGGATATGTGATTTCTTTCTTCAAATTATGATATAACTGTATTGTATTTTCAAATTTCACGGCATCAATTGGAGATTTGATGGTCGCAAATTGAGTTTACTGGCGACGCGTCAGCGGAGCCAGTAAACGGGTATTTGCGACCATCAAATCGACAATTGATGCCGTGAAATTTTAAAATACAATACTGTTATCTCGATTCTAATGTAACTGTACGAAAAGACGTTAAAAATACGATTTTAAAATCCCAAAAATACAAGTGCGCATGCCTTGCAAATTTCACACCATCAATTGTGTAATTGATGCCGTGAAAATTTGGACGTCATCCAATCAAAATAGACGTTACATACAGTGTTACATTAGAATCAAAATTATTACAGGAAATTTAATAATACTGATATACAAACCAGTTTCTGTTTTCTGATCCATGATATACAGTCCCATACATTTTTATACTGGTCTTTTTTCTCTTGTACTTGAAGCTGAACCTGTATAAAATGATACATATCTAGTGATAAGTCTAATATCTAGATAAAACCAACATTATCACTAATACCCAAAGTTCTATAAACATGCAGACTAAGTTTTCTGATTTGCTGAAAAACCCACATAGAAAATCTTGGTACATGTGTATGTGCAATAGTCTGAATGAAATACAATAAAGTTGTGTAGTTGCCATAGTGACATCTTTATGGAACATTTATATTCTGTAAAGAATGGTACGGACTGCCCTATAGGCAGCCACTTCTGATTACCCGGTCATAGTTTGGCAAATAATCATGTAACAATGTTGGTTACAGAGGTAAGGAATATGGACAATTTCAACCTTGACACCATATTAAAAAGGATTTGGTTTATTGTCACTGGAGAACCAAGAGAGAAACCATGGCAATTTTTGTCAATTGAAGGAGGATTCGGGCTTCATAGGCTATATGTAGAGAGCAACCCATAAAACCGGTTTAACACCACCACATTTCAGTGTCTGTGCCAAGTCGGACTATCTTGAAAATCTGTTGTGTGCTTATGTTTGTGTTTTGTGCTCTTCATATTATTTTTTTGTCCAGGATTCTGTCTGTTTGGTGGCTTTGACTGATTGGTATGTCATTGTTGACCTTTCTTGTTATCCATTTTATTGTTCTTTAGTAGTTACAACAAACTACCTAAACTACTCATCCATTACAGTACCCTACATTACAGTGTGTTCCTATGACTAATATACCTTTACTGTATCAAATGGATGTCCCACTAATACTCCTGCTATTCCTATAAAAAAAAAACTTGATATTAGTAATGATAAATTGAAGAACTAAATCAATATCTACTTTGATTTTTATAAAATATTACATAGATGGATGGATGAATTATTGTTTAACGTACAGTGGCAACCATTAGGAGCATAATTAAACATGTTGATACATGCATGATATGAATATGATCCCTGCTTTGTACTAGACCGTCACACTGAGTCAAATTTTTAATGTGCTGGCTCACGAGGTAACTGTTCGCAGGAAGACATATCACCCCATCCAGACACATTATATTGACTCCGAGCCGACCAGTCCATTGATCTTGCTCCTAGATGCTGCATGCTTGGCGGAGAAGCAATAAAAACCAATTTAAATGTCTTTGGTTAGAACCTGGCCGAGGATTGACCCCATGACCTTCCGACTCGAGGCGAGCATGCCAACATGAGACCACCAAGGTGGTTGCAACATTACATGTAAAATCTAATCATGACTTCAACTTTCCTAATGTTAACCTTCCCTTCTTTAGTAGCAATATACAAGCATAGCCTGCACAACAAGGAGGATTACTACAAAAGCTTATTAACCATGGTTTTATCAAGGATAAATGGCTGTCATCACTTAGGAATTTTTATGGTCATCACGAATTTCTTGACCATTACAGTGTTCCAATATCTAAGATGATGTTGGACATGTTCCCACTGTTGTAACATTTCATGTACCTCCATGGATTTGTGACTACCACCAGATTGACTTTCTTTGTATGAGTGCCATATACGGAACAGGAACGGATTACCTTTCCAGTGCTCCTGACTTCACTCCTGGTTTTTTTAGGATTTCATATTGTTCATTGTTTTTTATTTTATAGTGTTTATTTGTTGTGCTTGTGGCTGTTCATTTGTCTTCCAAGCTTTATCTTTCTAACGGATTGCGTTTTTTGGTTTGCTCCCTAGGTATATTTGACAATGTCCTCTTTAGTCAATGAGGAAATATGAACAAGAGAATCATTCAACAATGACAATACTGAGACCAAAGGGACAAAAGATTCTGAAAATATCTGGAGCATAGTGGCCTGACCAAAATGCAGATAAATAAAGAGCTGGAACTCTTGAACATTAAATGAAAAATCCACCAAAATCGAACTTGATAGTATTTTATTTACCATGACATTGTACTAAAATTTGAAGATTTGGTCAAATTGCATTTTATTTCTCACCCAAAACCAAAGGTATGATGGAGAGATAAACATACCAACAGACAGACAAACAAGAGTATCCTTATAAATCACGACCCCCCATTAAGTATATATATTGCTAAACAGATAAACTGACACTCCAACTAATCCATATACATTCTATCTGTCTTATATCAAGTTATACATTAGTTCATATGACCAAGCAAATTCAGTGATTTTTTAAATTAGATTTAAAACCATATAGAATAGAGAATGGAAATGGGGAATGTATCAAAGAGACAACAAAGACCAAAGAGCAGAAAACAGCTCAAGGTTACCAATGGGTCTTTAAAGCAGCGAGAAAATCCCCCAACCAGAGGCTGGCCTCTAAACAATAATGCATACTAGTTCAGCGAAATGGACGGCACACTAAACTCCGAAACATACAAATTAACCAAAATTCAAAAAACACACAAGACTAACAAAGGCTAGAGGTTCCTGACTTGGGGATAGGCGCAAAATGTGGCGGGGTTAAACAAGTTTTGTGAGATCTCAACCCTCCCCCTATACCATGAGGTATAATGAACCCGGGGTCAATTTTCCATATGGTATTTGACCCCGGGTTCACTTTTCAGGGGGTTCAAAATACCATATGGCACCAGGCAATAAAAAGGTAAAGTGCTCATTCTGCTATAGGAATAGTGTTATTTACATGTAGTATCCAACTTATCTGATATTCAGCCACCAATGAAATCATAGAGTGTTATTTACACGTATTATCAAACTTACCTGATATCCAGCTACCAATGAAATCATGGAGTGTTATTTACACGTATTATGAAACTTACCTGATATCCAGCCATCAATGAAATCATGGAGTGTTATTTACACGTATTATCAAACTTACCTGATATCCAGCCACCAATGAAATCATGGAGTGTTATTTACGTGTATTATCAAACTTACCTGATATCTAGCCACCAATAAAATCATGGAGTGTTTTTTACATGTATTATCAAACTTACCTGATATCAAGCCACCAATGAAATCGTGGAGTGTTATTTACCCATATTATCAAAACCTGATATTCAGCCACCAATGAAATCATGGAGTGTTATTTACACGTATAATCAAACTTACCTGATATCCAGCCACCAATGAAATCATGGAGTGTTATTTACATGTATTATCAAATTTACCTGATATCTAGCCACCAATGAAATCATGGAGTGTTATTTACATGTATTATCAAACTTACCTGATATCAAGCCACCAATGAAATCATGGAGTGTTATTTACCCATATTATCAAACTTACCTGATATACAGCCACCAATGAAATCATGGAGTGTTATTTACACGTATTATCAAACTTACCTGATATCCAGCCACCAATGAAATCACGGAGTGTTATTTACATGTATTATCAAATTTACCTGATATCTAGCCACCAATGAAATCATGGAGTGTTATTTACATGTATTATCAAACTTACCTGATATCAAGCCACCAATGAAATCATGGAGTGTTATTTACCCATATTATCAAACTTACCTGATACCCAGCCACCAATGAAATCATGGAATACTCCATCTGCCATTATATGCTATTATATGTTCCAGGATATTGCTTTGTTTAATTTCTTAATAATGTTTGTATACACTACTTGATCTTCTCAAAAATTTCACCTTTCAAAAAAACAGAATATCAAAAATTTACTTGCATATACACGATGTTCAAATATATATGTGGTTATGAATAAAAACATTAAAATATACATTACTGGATGTGTGGCCAAGAGTTATCATCTGACATATCAAAATAAATTTTCTATGAATTGAGTTCCTTGATCAATTCTTCAGCCAGTCCCTGGCATAATCATTCAGTACCCTTACTATATAAAGCTGTATGAATTTCATGGACATTATTGTGTATCCATGTAAATCTATTACATAAGATGTGTACTTTAAACAGTTATTATAAAAAAAAAAAACATTTTTAGCATCACAAGTAAATGTACAATAAGCTTTTAAATTCTGATTTTGGTCTCGGAACAAATCAAGTCACTCAGAAAGCTTGAATTCTTTTTAAGACCAGCATATATGTAACAAAAAATTTCTTCCGTCGTGAAATTTTTTCCACTGGAATTTTTAAACTATTTCCCAGGAGATTTATTCCAGCATATATTTCATTAAGGAAAATTGTAAATTTTATTCGGTATATATTTCACTAAAGAAAATCATAAATTTTATTCTGGTATATATTTCATGAGTGGGAATTTTTTTTCCGGTGTATGTTTTATGATTGTAAAATTTTTCAGATATCTATTTCAAAATAACATTTGAACCTATTATGTGGTTTGGAACTTCATAACAATATGAAGTTATGAATATGTTCTTAACCAATGAAAAACCAGTCTGTTCGATAGCAGTCTGTTATATTGGTTTACCACTGATGTTGTTACATTACGCAGTGTTCTCCCCAGACTTATATACTACATTGGTACCACTGTGCTATAACTTCTTAGCATTGTGCTATTAATTTTTACCAACGTATATATGTTCTAATTTTTATGCAGTGATCTGTTCCCTTTTACCTTAGTTTACATTAGGGACAACCAGAATAATTAAAATTCTACATAATAATTTATTATTTCTCATAAATGATCAGAAATCTTATTCAAATTCGCATAAATTTTTTCATTACATTAATAGAACGATTTGTTATAAACCTATATGAATTTTTCACCACAAGGCTATTTAAAAGTTCTAGGGAGAACACTGCTGATTACGTTTTCACTATTCTCAGGATTTAAAATCACTCAATGGGACTTTTTACAACAGTGTTATTATATAATGAATTAAAACCTCCCACTGACTTTGATTACAACTAGTCTTCCCAGTGGAAATAATTTACAGTCTGAAAGTTATTTCACCAGGTGAGGAAGAAATTTCACGCCCTGGAAAGTATTTCATCAGGTAAGTCACAGAAAGAATATCACAGTATGGAAATTATTTCACCGGGTAAGGAAGAAATTTTACCAGGTGACTATATCAGTATTAAATGGGGAATTAAGGGCCAGTTTATGATATATAAAATACACTAATTTTTTCTAATTGACCTTTGATAATTAGAATTATATATTTCATAGATTTCATTTTTCCGTATTTGACAGCAGGACATCCTTTAAATAAATAAATCAAACTAGAGGCTCACCTTGCTTCTATTAGCCCATTTGAAAATGTAAGGTCTCTTGTATTCACATGTCTGTTTACGAAATGCAAAAGGTCAAAGTGACCTTCAAATTTGACCTTTTACCTATAGAGTTGGATCATTTGCATCTGTCCTTCCATATGAGATTCCTGCGAACATCGGTTACAATCTGCCCATAAGCTCCTGAATTGTCTCACAATTTCTAAGCCCAACTGGGTATAACTGAGGGAACAAAAGTGTATAAAATTATGGGAAAAAGTATTGGACCAGGACATACTTCGCATGCACACATCTACGTACTAGGAACTAACAGTATGCAAAGTTTCATTAACCTCTGATAAGGCATGTTTGAGAAAGTGCGGGTACAAAAGAATTCTGGACAGATAGACAGATGCACAGACTGATTCATATATACCCCCCCACCCCCAAACTTTGTTTGCAGGGGGCATATGACAAAAAAGTCCTTTCCCATATGGTTTCCATAGAAACTTTGAACAGTCACAACCATCAGGTCAGCAAATGAATCTTAACCAAAAGTGGATTGCTTGTAGAGGGCATTGCTGTCGTCAATATTGCTAAGTTTCAAAACATTTCATTATGTAGTTTCATAGAGTTTTGAAAACTGGTTAATACAACTTCAAAGATGGCCTCTGACACCAATGTTGTTCGTCCTATCCCATCAAAACCAAAGGTGAACAGTTTGCTTCAAAACATCATTCCTTCCAACTTTGGTAACAATCTGCCTAAAAGTTCCTGACCAAAGATGGATCATTTGTAGAGGTCCTTCCATACATCATTCCTACCAAAGTACAATCCATAGTTCCAGAGGTGAAGATGTAAAAATGTTAAAAGTTATATATACAATGTACATGTAGGCCAGTTGAGCTAATAAAAGAAGTCAATTGACAGATACAAACCAGTCAGCCACCAATCAGATTGCTCATTTTACTTTATTTATTTGAAAGTCAAATGCAGTCTAACAAGGAAAGTGTCAAATATGATTTGTGCCCAGAATTTTATTAAGTCAGACATAATGTAAGCCAAAATAAGCAATAATTCTATGCAATTGTTGAAAAGCAGACTTTCTATGATGAAAATCAAAATTGGAATTGACCTTCTCCAAACTCTTATATTATGTGATTGGGACAACATTATCACTTTTAATAAATAGAATAGTTTTATTTGTCGATTAAGATGCCCATAACAATAAATTTAAATCAAATTATTACAAATGATTTGCTTACAATAAAAATGACGGTAGCAAAAAAAATCAAGCAAATATATAATCAACCAAAATATATGTATATGTTGAGTTGAAGTCCAGTGACCCAATGTATATTTTATTACTACAGTTAAATATTCTTTATAGTTAAAAGACAAAAATACCAGTACTTCTCCAATGTGTAAATGGGAGTTGTGCCTTCTAATTTTGATCCACAGAGACCGCATCATTCCCTAAGTAAGTACAATCTAAAATCTTTAACTTTGTATAAAAAGATCACTGCTATCTTACATGTATTTTCTGTTTTTGTTTTTGCCCAAAAGGGTTCTTGTTGCATTATAAAATGCTAATGGACAAGATTTTACTAAGTGGTCACAAATTTTGTATAGGATGGAGGAGATACTTTGTACGATAAAATGATCTTCTGATGACATTAACCAAAATATCCTCTATATTTTTAAAATACGGTGCTTCAAGACTAATCAAGTCCATCAATCATGTCAATATTCAGCACGTTTTTGTTGCAACAAGTCTTAAAGTTAGGAAAATTGACAAAATTTTATATACGATAATAGCTGAGTATATCTTCTTAATTCAACTCTGTAACCCTTACACATTTCAAGACAACTGGATGCAGTTGTAGATCACACCAAACAACTATTTTATTTAATTTTATAGCCATGAACAGGCATAATGGCCAAAATTCTTACATCTGTAACAGTAGAGCATGATTTGTCTCCCAAAATTACCTACAGCACCAACCGGGGATCGAACCCGGAACCTTTGGTTCGGTAGTCCACCGCTCTACCAACTGAGCTAAAGGAGTACTCCACTAGCGCAGCTAATGGAGGGTGGTTATAAACCTGTTACGGTTCTATAACTTCTATATTAATCAAGGGAAGCCCGTTACACTTCCCCCCACCTCAAGAGTCATCGTCCTACGATGACGATATCCAACTTCAACCCTTTTGCCAACTAGCCCTTTTTGACAACCGTGGGTTTTTTAGTTGGGCGCCAATGTAACAGTAGAGCATGATTTGTCTCCCAAAATTACCTACAGCACCAACCGGGGATCGAACCCGGAACCTTTGGTTCGGTAGTCCACCGCTCTACCAACTGAGCTAAAGGAGTACTCCACTAGCGCAGCTAATGGAGGGTGGTTATAAACCTGTTACGGTTCTATAACTTCTATATTAATCAAGGGAAGCCCGTTACACATCATCTATGAAAACAGAACCATGATACCTAACACTTCCACAACATAAAGGGATCTCATACATGAAAAATTCTGATTTATGGCAAACAGAACAATTTGGACCAAACCTATTTGGTCTGATCTAGTATTATCTAAAAGTCAGTAGGACGAAATAACTTTCACCTCTCACTTCATTATTGTATACATTAAAAAATTCTTTTCCCAAATTTTGAAAATTTTAAACAAAATAAATAATTTATTTCAATAGTTATATTTTGATGAAAAAGCCTGCAAAATAAATATAACAAAAATAAATTTGGTCAAAAATGCACGGCAATCAATCTGTGAATAACTTCTACTTTCGAATTCATCGCGGGAAACAATATTATCATAACGCAGCGACCTCTATTGTTTTTATTTTGGTCTGAAGTAACCCGGATGATTAACTATTTTGACTAAATCTAGCCGAACATGTCAGCCTTATTTGTCAACAATTAAAATCTAAAGGTACCATTTTAATTCAATCAGAGATACAACTGTCATTTATATTTCGTATGCACATAAAGGGAAATGAACTTGTATGCTAGTTTCGTCACAATTCTAATGTTTTGGTAGGCTCAGTCCATAAAAAATCGTCATGTGTTTCCGCCAAATTTCGACGAATACGCATGCGTACGAGCGGAAGTATGGGAAAAAATGTACGCCCACGTGATTTTTGACCAATCAATCTCCAGAATTTCTTGATGACAAGTTGTTGTTTCATTTAGCCGTGGTAGCCGAAAACTATGTTGCACTGTTTCCGAAAGAATTTTGGTTATGTTTAGTTGAATTGAGAAGTGATCTGTATATTTGTGTGAACATAGTGATTACATTGAGCACAGAGAACAAAGTATTCGTAAAAATGGTAATGTATCTTAGTAATATTTCTAACTCAAACAACGTTCTGTTCAAAAAGCGTCGGTATTACAAGTACCTTATCGAACAGAAACCTTTAAATCCCTAGAAAAGTTTTTATGCAGTATTTTTCTTAATATCTTCGTTTAGTCTTTTCGTGTAATTAGTAAACATACTACCAAAATCAGATGACAACATGACTTCCAAATTTGGTCTGTTACTTCACAGTGATTACTTGCCAATCTTGCCATTCTTGGTGAAAAGTCGTGTTTTACAAAAGAAATGTTCCATTTGTAACATATTATTCTGATATGACCTTAAAGTGGGCCTGGGTAACAGGACTGCCTTGAACTTGCAGTTTAGAAACAAAATTTGACATCGATAAACAACAGCACATATTCATTTATGGTAATGTCATATTGGGGGGGGGGGGGAGGTTTTTGGAGAGGCTCTGATCCCGAAATCCCAGGCTTAAAGTAGTGAAATCCCGAATTCCCAAATTTAAAAAAGTTCAATCCCGATGTCCAAATATTTTAAATGGGGATTCCCAGATCCCTAAAGGATCAATTCGGAACATAAAATAGCAATGTCAGTAAACGCCAGGTTGAGCTGTTTTTTGGGAAGTTATTTGAAAACTGGATTCCGCTTCTTTACAACCTTTTCAAGTCTATTTTGGGACCAGTATACTGTAAGCAAACTGTGGTTTCCGCCCAGTGGCGCCCCTAGTGTTTACTGACATTGCTACATAAAAAGACCCAATCCAGGGGTCCTGATGAAGGTCCAACTACCCCCATCTCTCATATTTGACACAAAAGTTAGTGATAAGGGCTTTGAAAAAATCTAAAGTCTGTTCATGTGGACAAATTACAAGTATTCTTGCAGATTCACTATTAACTTGATTTCTTCATCTTTTATACAAAAGTAAAGTTCTGCAAGTTAGGTTTTCGTGATGATATCACATGCTTTTTATTTTGTCTGGCTTATTCAGAATATGAAAAAAAGGAATCAGTTTATTTGTACTCATGTTTGTCTTGTTGAATATATATTATATTCCTGACTTTATCAGATGTTCTGCAATTTGCTGTGTTTTTTCAGACTGGTGATGAGCCACCATATTTGGCTGTTGGCACAGAAGTTAGTGCTAAATACAGAGGAGCTTTTTGTGAAGCTAAAGTCAAGAAACTTGTTAGATCTGTGAAATGCAAGGTATGTTGATAGACACATTTACAATAAATCTGAAAGTAATTGACTGTTGGTCATTCACAATCTGAATGCAAGTTAATAAAGCTACAAAAATTCTTTGGAGAAAGCTGTGGTAATCAATGATTCAATTAACTGTTGCTTTGTGATCTTGTCTCTGTTTTGAATATGGGTACATACTTAGACATTTAACAAAATAGAATTTTAATAATACAGACAAAAAGTTACAGAATAAGCCACCATGTATTGATCATTAAGTTTTGTTCCTTCAGGTTGTATTAAAAGATTCTCAGATACCAATGGTTGTTACAGATGATCAACTCAAAGGAGTTCTGAAGGTAAGTTCTACTTAAAATGCAAGAATATTTTTCTATTCTGCCCAGTAGTGCATCTTGTTTTTTTTTTGCAGCAATGGAAATTTTTTATTGTTTACTACCATCATTATTTCTTGTTATGTTTCTATTTTGCTACAATTCTGAATTGAATATTCAGTAATTTAGTTGGCTAAAATAACCTGTTCATGTGGGCCAAAGAAGAGAGGTGTATTATTATCAAAATTCATAAAATCTACTTGCATACATATGTAGGCATCAGCATTTCTCCAAAAATAATTTGGAATGTTTTCAGATAGGGGAAGTTGTTGAATTAAAAGATCCAGACTCTGGTCAAAATGTTGAAGGCACCATCAGCAAATTAACAGACTCTAGCATGTATACAGTTGGTAAGTATTAAGTAATCTTTTTATCTTATTAATTGATTACTTACTTTGGTATGACAAAATATTTAAGAATGAAACTTCTATGTTTGTTAAAATTTGATTTTGAAGTTTAAGATGATTAGGAAATTGTTAGGTTTGCAGCTCTATATTATTGTTAATATGGACATGTGATATATTTTTGGAGCTTTACTTAAGTTGTTGAATACTGACCCTGTAAAAACAGTTTGAGAAATCTTGAATTAACTTTTGATTCATAGTTACTGTAAATTCGGAAATTTTTGTGTGCACTTATTATTGCGATTCTTCTACCAAACGCAAAATTGCGAGGTTAAATTATTGCGATCGACGCCCATGTGAAAAAAAGACTTATTATTGCGATCAGAGATCGAGTAAAAATTGAAAGTGGAAGTTTTATATAAAGTAATGATTTTAATTAATGGGATTAAAAATATTAGAATTCAAAATGTTATTATATATATAATAGCTGTGAAAACAATACCTATACAAGTTTCTACCAATTAACCTGTCTCCTGATGTCGGAAATCAATGACCAGACACTTACCCGAGTAAATGAAAACAAAGGGGGACAAATCTAGAATACATCAGACATGAAAATATCCAATAAAAATGCGAGTTTATAATATTGCGATGCTAAACCGATCGCAATTTTCGCAATAATAAAAACATCGCAATAATTTCCATATTTACAGTATTATGGAAAATTAAATTTCTGTAATGGAGTTGAATGTGAATCTCAATTGATATTTTCATGAATTGTAATTGAAAAATACGAAATTCGCAAACATAGATGTAGTATAATTGTTTGAAAATCAATAATTGTAGTTTTTGATGATGGAGACGAAAGAACATTACGTAGAACTCAGCTTTGTTTAAAAGGAGAAAAACATTTCATTGAAAGTGAGGTGAGATTATGTTTTTTGGTAAACAAGAGGAAACTGTTGTCAAGTGAAGGATCTCAAATTTTGATTTTATAAAAAAAATTATGCTGGTATTTATTTTTGATTTCGATTGTCAGAAGAACTGAATAACAGTCTGTAATGCTTACTTAGTAAAAATTTTAAAATAAGGGTAAATGAAATATTTTATTTTGAATTTTTTCAAAATTTCTTTAATTTTCTATGCCCCTGCAGCTGGGCGAAGGGGGGCATGAAGGTTTACCCTTGTCCGTCTGTTCGTACGTACATGTGTGTCATCATGAAATTGGTTTCTGTTCTTTAATTCACTCAGATGTTATGAAACTTGTTACCAAATAACACACCAATTTTGAATTTGGGTTTCATCACATTCAGTGTTCTGGAGTTACGTCCCTTTATAAATGTAAAAATTGCTGAATTTGCTGTTTCTATACTCTTTATTTTACTTTGCCTCAACCAATGGTTATGAAACTTATACACAATGCTTGTTTCCGACAAACTCAGATCAAGTTTGAAGTTGAGTGGGGTCACTTTCATCATTCTTGTGTTATGTACCTTTTATGAATTGAACATTGTCAAATTTGTCGTTTTGTGTACTGTATGACTTTTACTCATTAGTAAGTTTCAAAGAAAACAAAACATCAGTAGGTTTGAATTGGTAAATTGACTCTTGCATATTTAAAAACTGGGAAATCCATGTCCCATGGACACATTCTTCTTGGATTTTTTACACAAAACAATCTGGAAGTTGATAATATCGTGGAACTAAGATAATACTGTAGTTCAACTGAGTTTGATACATTTTATTTTCAGACACTAGATAACTTGCCTTTGTCTCATCCTGAACATTTTGGGACACCTGTAATGCATGGAAAGAAAGCAAAGAGAGGAAGATGTAGTGGAGGGTAAGCATAAGATGTTTATAGATAATATCATAATGATTTAGGAAAATATTTATTTTCAGCATATTGAAGTGAGGTCATGATCCTGATCAGACAACAAGCATGGCCACCATGGGCAATTGTTGTTTCTGATTGAGTTTTCAAAAATCTTCTCCTCTGAAACTGCTTGCCAAATGGAACAAAAGTTGACAGGAAGCAAATGTGGGGGTCCTTTATAAAATTTCCTCATTTTGTCTCAATTGGACTACAAATATGGCCGTCATGGACAGTTCTTGTTTCTGAACAATAAAGACAAAGAAATAACTTAGCAGAACTTACTCTGATTACTAACAGTACATTAGTGAATAAGATGAAATCAATTTGTTACTTTATAATAGTTATCAACAGTAAAATTTTAATGTGAAAGCCTGGATTTCGATGTGAACAAAAATCTCACCTCAATCTCAACTTTAAATAAGCAAAATGTCACCCATACCCATTCTGAATTTGTCACATGTTCCAGTTGAATAACAAACATGGCTGCCACAGAAAATTCTGTTCTGATTGGCTGATATACAAAAAAATCATTTCCTCTGAAACCACTGGGCCAAATGAACTGAATGAACAAAAAGCAGCTGTGGAAGGTCCTTTGCAGATTCCCCATTACTATCAATTGAAATCAAACATGGCGTGAATGTTCGTCATAAGGTGCTGGTCAAGTGTTGTTACTTTGGTGCCAATCCCTCATTCAAGATGGCCATCTGCAGAGAACTTAGGTTAACATAAGACCCTATGGGAAATAAGTGCAAAAATCTTCTGGAGAACCGCTGAATTTTAGAACATGTTGACCTGTAAGTAGAAGGACTATGGTGCAGAAAAATTGGTCCCTACAAGGCTTACCACACTTCGTAATGATAGGGAAAATAGACTTCTCGCCTTCATTATGTTCATGAGGTATATCAATAGCAACTGTTTCATGCCGGGTTAGCCATACAGACTCAACCCTCTGAGCCTCAAGTTTTTACCAGAATTCACTGTAAGTCAGATACGCAATGTTCCGTTGTCTTAACAATCACAAACAAGTAGAATAATTAAATGGGGCCTTTTCCAATATTTAGGGTATGTCATGTGACCAGGGTGAGGCCAAATACTGATGTTTTGGGAGGGTTTGGGTCATGAAGAGTAGCTGGAGCACTCCTGTTCCTTGGATTCGAGTACTAGTATTGACAATCATAAATGATCAAAGAATTTTCTGGTCAAATGTGATGGCTAATTTCAAGGGCGCTAGTATTCTTCGAATATAAAATCTTAAAAACATTAATATTAGCAATTTTTAGATTTTAATAGGTGTCCCCAAAAGAACCAATTGAACAACTGAATACTTATTAATATGACCCAGAGTTTATGCATGTTATATTTCAATCAGGGTTTTAGCTAAGATTTTAAGACCATTAGTCACTTTTTGTGTGATATTTTGCAACAAAGGTAACTTGTATACTGACCAGAAGTGGGACAATAAACTGTTCCATCCTGTTTTTAGCATGTCTTCTTTAATAATAAAAATGAAGGAATGATATTGCTTTATAGAAAAATACATAGTTGTTCTTTGCCACTTTAAACCTTTATGTGACAAATGTACAAAATGTAAAATGGTTTCAAACAAATGATCTTATTAAAAGTTATTTCATCACCAAGCACATGTCTGGATTTATAAAATCACAGCTTAATAGTTATTCCAAAAAAATAGTATGAAGCAATTAAAATCAGTTACTTAGATGATTGCTGTTTAATATCTCCACTGTTGAAGTGTCTACACATGTTTAGCGTCCTGCAGGGTTTATCAGATAATTAACTTAAAACTTATAAAAAGGTTAGTAAATGACTTATATAGTAGATAAAATTAAATTTGTTTTTGTAACTTTTTATAAGATTTTTATATAATTTTAATGATTGCTTCAAAAATAGTGACAAATATACATAGAATTTCGTTCGTCACTTTCAAAATAAATTTGTCAATGTCGAAATGGAAGAGCACTAGCTAAATCCCTGTTTAGTCCAGTGCTGGGTATATATTTGGCCCAGACCCAGATTGAAGTTCAAATTTACTCCAAAAGAGCAATTATAAGAGGTAGCATAGTTTTAAAAAGATGCAATAAAAATACAAATTTTGAAAATAGTAATTATAGTAATATGTATCTGTTAACTTAAATTGCACTGTAGAACTGAGGATGAATTAGATGACACAAGTTCAGAGGATGGTGTTCCTAAAAGACCTACTTACAAAGGTCGTCTTCAAGAACTTGTTGGGAAGGTGATGGTCCTAGAACTTGGTGACAAAAGAAAACAACAAATTCCAGTTCTTGTTGTACTGCCAGATGCACAACCACCTGACCCTAAAAAAAGAGATCACATTCTAGTTAGATCATTTAAGGATGGTAAATTGTAAGTTTTCTGTAGGAACTAACACTATCATTCATGTACATGATTTTAGAAAATGCAACATTTTGTAATATATGAAAAGTTTTAAATATATTTTTTTGTAATTTACATGGTTAGAAGTAAATTTTACAAATTTATAATTAAAGTTTCTACTCCCAGGTCCAAATTAGTCTGAGATTGCTCTGACATCTGAGAGCCTTTTTGTGATATGCTGGGACAGGGGAGGTCAGGGCACAATCCATTTAGAAAACTCGGAAACCTTCCACAAATGAAAGCGTTATTCCCTTCAACCCACCATCTCATCATTTCACTTTCACTTTGAACAATTTGTCACATTGATATGACCCTGGAAACCCACATATATTTTCTGACGGGAAGACCTTAATACATAGTCATGTTTTCAGGGGGGGGTAAATGAGGTTAACATGTGCCAACCTACATGCATAAATTTGCTCTTGTAATTCCAAGTTTTGTAACTAAATAACGCGTGATCGCAATATCTTGTTCAATGTGAAAGTGAAATGATGAAAATGGTGGGTTGAAGGAATAAAGCTTTCATTTGTTGAGATTCTTGGTGAATAAAATGTACATATTCTTAGAGTAATGAATAAGGAATCGTTTGAAGTATGATTTATCTACTTATAATTGGATATATTACGATTTAGAGTCTAAAAACTGCCGCCCCAAGTCTGGGTCTGCAATTTCCATGTTTTCTATAGGTAGTGCGTTCTGACATCCCACTACCCCAGTATATCACAAAAAGACGCCGTCAGACGTCGGAGCAATCTCGCACTAGGTGGAAATATGAACTGAACTAGATTTCAGCTATGGAATTTAGGCCTATTTTTAATTTTATGCTTACAACATTATAATTTATGTTTCTTAAAACATTTGGTCATTAACATATGTTGTAGGTCAATATATATACGTCCTTTTAAAAAAATTGTTTTCAGTATTTATGCCCAGAGAAAAGAATTAAAGGATTTCACAAGAGAAGTTGCAGTAAAAAATGAAGACAAAGGATTAAAGCCTGGTAAGATGAAATAGTGTTTTCCCCATAAATTGGTGAGACATTGTAATTTTTCCAAAGTAGGACAATTTATTGTGTAAATGGGGTAAGGCATGAAGTAAAGTCTTCATAAATAAAATAGTTGCTATGATTATAAATTATCATTTATACCAAGTACCTAAAATCTCTATTTATTCATTGGCCTTATTATTCGTCACTTTTTGAATTTCATGGAAAAATGTATTTTTTAAAATCTGAATTTTTTCTTCACTTAAATTTCAAAGAAAGTGTTTAAATTATTAAAATTTCAGAGGATATAAAAACCATTGCACCATGCTAAATATGCCTAGGGAAACCACTATAAAAGAATATTGATGTCAGTAAGATGAGACGTAAAAATTCACTGTAGATTTCCTAATCACGGTATTTTCATTCACAGTTCTATGCATTGTATTTGGGTATGAACAATACAGTCTTGTGAGGTTTATATTAAAACTTTTGCGATTATAGTTTCATATTTTTCATGTAAAATTAATAAATTATATCCAGTTATGTGATGGAAAAATTGTGTTAGCACATTCTACTCTCCAAAAATATTTTATGAAAGGCTAGCCTCATGCATATCAATGCAAAGAAATTTTCATGTAGCTTTTTCTACAATATGTATCGTTTATCTTACCAAATATCGCAATAGGTAATCGGTTGTCTCTTAAGTGTATCGTTACACATCTAGTAAGAAGGCTTTTGTAAAAATGAATATTCAACAAATTTTGTGTTATATTTTTATTTGTCCATAGTTTAAACATATATCATGCATGTACATGTGTTATTTGTTGTAGCTATGGAAAAAGCACTTTTGTATTATGATAATCAGGACTTACCAATGAACTGGGACCATGATGAATTACTTGGTACAGATGATGATGAAGATTTTAATGAAGAAGAGGTATGTTCTTATATTATTAATGAAGGCTGTCATTTATTTATAAAAGTGAAAATAATGTGAAGGAAGAAAATTGTTAGCATTCAGTCATGTTAATTGTTGTATATACAAGTGTACAATTAACCGTCTGAAAAACAGGGTGAGTCGTGTTAACTCTTCTGTCCTTTCTTTTTAACCGGATTTTCATAGGAAAATATCGGTTATTAAATTGGTGATGTACGGCGGGCGGGCGGGCGGGCGGGCGGCCGGGCGGGCGGACGGGCGGCTGCCAAACAGTGTCCGTGCAATAACTTATGAACTGTTCAACCAAAGCTTTTCAAATTTTAATATGTTGTTACTGATGACAAAATGGAGGTCAAGTTCGATATTGACGATTTTCACTTTCACCGTTCAAGAGTTATGGTTCTTGAAAGATTGAAAAATGGCTTTTCCAGTGGTGTCCGTGTGATAACTTATGAACTGTTCAACCAAAGCTTTTCAAATTTTAATATGTTGTTACTGATGACAAAATGGAGGTCAAGTTCGATATTGACGATTTTCACTTTCACCGTTCAGGAGTTATGGTTCTTGAAAGATTGAAAAATGGCTTTTCCAGTGGTGTCCGTGTGATAACTTATGAACTGTTCAACCAAAGCTTTTCAAATTTTAATATGTTGTTACTGATGACAAAATGGAGGTCAAGTTCGATATTGACGATTTCCACTTTCACCGTTCAGGAGTTATGGTTCTTGAAAGATTGAAAAATGGCTTTCCCAGTGGTGTCCGTGTGATAACTTATGAACTGTTCAACCAAAGCTTTTCAAATTTTAATATGTTGTTACTGATGACAAAATGGAGGTCAAGTTCGATATTGACGATTTTCACTTTCACCGTTCAAGAGTTATGGTTCTTGAAAGATTGAAAAATGGCTTTTCCAGTGGTGTCCGTGTGATAACTTATGAACTATTCAACCAAAGCTTTTCAAATTTTAATATGTTGTTACTGATGACAAAATGGAGGTCAAGTTCGAAATTGACGATTTTCACTTTCACCGTTCAGGAGTTATGGTTCTTGAAAGATTGAAAAATGGCTTTCCTAGTGGTGTCCCTGTGGTAACTTATGAACTGTTCAGCCAAAGCTTTTCAAATTTTAATATGTTTTTACTGATGACAAAATGGAGGTCAAGTTCGATATTGACGATTTCCACTTTCACCGTTCCGATATTGACGATTTTCACTTTCACCGTGTGTGTACTTATATACTCTCAAAAATTCCAATATTTATCACTTACTATAAATAGGAGGTCAAGATTGATTTTTGCCTTTCCATTTCTGAACCCTACAAAACCCTACAAAAATTATTTCTTTACTTCATCCTGTTTGGGAATCCAGATTTGCAAACATCATTTCCATGCAGGAAAATCCGGTTTGCTGTCATTCGACAGCCTCTTGTTAGAATTTTAGATTCGTAAGGGGTAGGAGTAGTTAAAACAATATTTCACAAGATATTGAAATTTTCTTTTGACTCACAGAAAGGAAGAGAAATCTGCTGATTTAATGAAATGTTTTGTATTAGTTTCAGCCCCTGAAACAGGTATCTGAATATTTATTTCTGTGCACTTTTCACACCTTTCCCTAACCAGGTGGTTTGTTGATATTCTGTATAATGTAAAAAAATTGTGAAATTCTGAAGTATGAAACACCATTCTGATATCCAGATTTTTGTAGCCAACAAATGTGTGCTCTCTAAGGTAAAAAACTCCACCTTTAATTCAGCCTTGACAAAAATAGATTTTTTTTAGGCCATACAAGAAGCAAATGTTGTCCACCTTATTTTCTCTGTCTTTGAAATCAGTACAAATTACAAAATATAGAAATACATGTATTCAAAAAATTAAATTCATAAGATTTTAAGCTGGTGTCACCTTATGTATTATAAATAATTATTTGAGTAGATCATTTATGGGTTGATATTTGGGGTTCCATCATTAACCCAGTAACATGATTTGAGGTATCACATTCTGTTTCATACTTCAGAATTGAATAAAACTTGATTTGAATGAATTAGGTCTGGTTCCCTCTTTTGGAAATTGATACCAGTTTTCAAACAGTCAAGTTTGGCATTTATAGGAACCTGACTTACTTCAGACTGACAATTCCTTCACAGATGACTAATTATAACAGTAAAAGTATTAATTAGTTGTTAACCTCATAAGCAAATCTATTTTTTGAAGGCAAAAATTGCAAGCAAATTGATTTTTATACAGAATTAGATATTTAACTAATAAAATTCCATATGTAATAAATATCTATTGCTGATTTTCATTATGTGTCAAAATATTATAAGTAATAATGCCATACATGGTGAGAATTTTTTTGTGGTAAATAATACGAAGAATTTTTATACTGTTTATGAGTTTTAGTGTGATTTGTGATAAAGATTTGAGTTTTTGAATTCATTTTATAGCGTACATGTTTTAGTGTTATATGATTGTAATGTCTCCTTTACATTGATATGTGTAGTTTAGCTAAGATCTCATGGATGTTAATATTTTTTTCAGTTTAGTGTTATCCGTTTTCCCTTTAAGCATCTCAGTATTGACATGTTGTTCTTACCAAGATGCTATCCATGTCTCTGAGACACTATGTAATTGCCATTTATGATGAAAATAAAATGATTATTTTTGCTTGCAATTAGTCCATAAGGCTAATTCAAGGGTGATTAAGTAAGTTTCATTTGGCCTTGAGCTATAACTGTTCAGATTTCAAGGTCACAAACTAAGTCAAAAACATGAACAATCATTATACGACTGCAAAATTTTTGCGGTCGTATATTGGTATGACGTTGGCGTCGTCGTCGTCGTCCGAAGAAATTTGGTTTTCGCACTATAACTTTAGTATAAGTTAATAGAAATCTATGAAATTTAAACACAAGGTTTATGACCACAAAAGGAAGGTTGGGATTGAGTTTGGGAGTTTTGGTCCCAACAGTTTAAGAATTTGGGGCCAAAAAAGGGCCCAATAAGCATTTTTCTTGGTTTTCGCACAATAACTCTAGTATAAGTAAATAGAAATCTATGAAATTTTAACACAAGGTTTATGACCACAAAAGGAAGGTTGGGATTGATTTTGGGAGTTTTGGTCCCAACAGTTTAGGAATTAGGGGCTAAAAAAGGGCCCAAATAAGCATTTTTCTTGGTTTTTGCACAATAACTTTAGTATAAGTAAATAGAAATCTATGAAATTTAAACACAAGGTTTATGACCACAAAAGGAAGGTTGGGATTGATTTTGGGAGTTTTGGTCCCAACAGTTTAGGAATTAGGGGCCAAAAGGGTCCAAAATTAAACTTTGTTTGATTTCATCGAAAATTGAACTATTGGGGTTCTTTGATATGCCGAATCTAACCGTGTATTTAGATTCTTAATTTTTGGTCCCGTTTTCAAATTGGTCTACATTAAGGTCCAAAGGGTCCAAAATTAAACTTAGTTTGATTTTAACAAAAATTGAATTGTTGGGGTTCTTTGATATGCTGAATCTAAACATGTACTTAGTTTTTTTATTATGGGCCCAGTTTTCAAGTTGGTCCAAATCGGGGTCCAAAATTAAAGCTAAAAAAGGGGTAAATTTTTTTTTGGGGGGGGGGGGAAGGGGGGGCAATTCTCCACAGCATATTGTATTGCACAAGAAGCAAAAAATTGAATATAAATTCAAATCATATGACCAATTCTAAGTTCTTTGATTTCAGTTATTCTGTGTCAGAAACCTATTATGTGTCAAATATTTGAAGAAATTTTCAATTGCACAGTATTGTGCAATAGCAAGAAATTGATATGTGTGCCCAATTTTAAATTTTAAATTGGTTATTTCTGATTTATATATAAAAACAAATAATACTGATATGGTTTGAATAGGTAAATTAAATTAAAATTTTTAAGTTCTTAGACAACATTCATTCTGTGTCAGAAACCTATGCTGTGTCAAATATTTATTCACAATCCAAATTCAGTATTTTATCAAGCTTGAATTTTGTGTTCATAATTGGCCCAACTATTCAGGGTTCGACATCTGCGGTCGTATCTAGCTGTGCCCAGCGGAGCATTTTATTTGATTTTGTTACTTAGAATATAAGAATGTTTAAGAAAGGATAACAAAGGTTACACCAATACTGACCAGAAGATTGACACAAAATAGTTTTCACACTTCTGCAAGAACATATTGCAGATTCATGTTAAAAAAACTGCAGATCCAGGATACTTGTCATACAAAATACATGTCTATTTGAATAAGAAAATTATGAGCTTTAAAACTTTCTTTTTAGCTCAACTGGCCCTAAGGGCCAAAGCTTTTGTCATCACTTTGCGTCCTTTGTTCGTCTGTCTGTACTTTTACATTTTGATCTTCTCCCCTTAAACCCCTAGGCCAAATGAACTGAAACTTTGTTTGAAGCATCTATAGAAGGACATTTATAAAGATTGCAGGTCGGACAACTAATATGGTCGCCATGATGAATTCTTATTTATTGGTCAAAATTCAAAAATCTTTTCCTCTGAAACAGCAAAGTCAACTGAACTGTAACTTGGTATGAAGCATCTATCGAAGGACCTTTATAAAGGTTGCATATTTCGTTCCGGTTGACAACTAATATGGCCGTCATGGTGAATTCTTATTATTAGGGCCCCACCATGGCGGCGCCCTATAGTAATCAGTCTGTCGTCAGCATTTCCTTTGTTGTACAATAACAAGATTGCCTTCGTGGATTTTTATCATTTTTATACACAATGTTGGACTTGACCAAAGGAAGGTCCCTTTCGGTTTTGAGGGAAATCAGACAACAATTTTTGGGAAAAACTTAGTTTTAATATGAAAAAATGCATATTTTGAGAACTAACACTATGTCATATGATAACATCAGATTGCCTTTACAGATTTTCATAAATTTTAGACACAGTGTTGAACATGATCAGAGGAAGGTCCCTTTTGATTTTTAGGAAAATCGGAAAACACTTTTTGGGGAACAAACTTTGTTTTTATATGGAAAAAGGCAAATTTTGAGAATTAAGCTTCATACTTTTTGATAGATAAAATGAATGTATGAAATCAGAACTAGATTTTGAAGTATTTTTGATTCCCATGAGTTCAATCACACAAGCCGGCGGGGCCCTTTCTGACGTTGTCAGTATTCTAGTTTCTAATTGGACGAGTTTTAAAAATCTTCTCTGAAACCCCTAAGCCAAATGAGCATAAACTTGGTATGAAGCATCCATGGAAGGACCTTTATACCTTTTGCATATTTTGTTCTGGTCAAAGAAGTTATATAGCAGCCATAATGAATTCTTATTTCTAATTGGTAAAAATTTCAAAAATAAAATTTTCTGAAACCAAAAAGCCAAATGAGCTGTAACTTGGTATGAAGCATCTTTGGAATGACCTTTATAAAGTTTGCATATTTCTTCCCGGTCGGACAGCTAATATGGCAGCTATGGTGAATTCTTATTTTTGATTGGTCAAAATTTCAAAAATCTCCTCCTCTGAAACCATTTAGCCAAATTAACTGATACTTGGTATGAAACATCTGTGGAAGGTCCATTACAATTTTCACTTAAAATAAAATGGATGCTATACCAGCTCAATTCTCTTGAGCCTCTTATTTGATATGGAATTAAAGCAAGAAAGTTTTATCAAATTATTTACTTAATATATCATATTAATCTTGCGTTTACATGTACAAACAGAAGCGTTTGTTGAACCAGTATGTGACTTAAAATTCTACACTAAATATGATGATATCCAAATTTTCTGTAAAGAACACTGTAGTCAGATTCAATTATGCAGGGAAGACAGTTGTTGTGTCCACTCTTGTATACACAGATACAGTAACACATTTATAAAGTTATTCAAATTTTAATGTAGTAATAGGCAGGATAACTTGAATTAATGAAAAAATTATGAAATATATTTCTTTTGAAAAAATTTATTTTTAGATAAAACCTATAAATATCCTATAATACAAATTTCACTGGATTTTTTTTTTATATGCCTATTTCAGTAAATAATATCTCGTTCAGTCCCCAAAAAGTGTGGAGAACTGAAACAATTATATCAAATTATGTTGAGAATATTTCATTCAGAATGACAGGAAAAGGTACAACGAAACTTGAAAAAACATTATGTAGAATTGAAGTTAGGGTTTTAGTGTCACCTGTTGACTAGCAAGGTAAGAATCCTAAGCAACAGTCATCAACACCTTGCCTTTCCCTCTACCACACAAGAATGTAACCATATTTGCACTGATTTTTCATTGGGTGATGTGATGGTTCATTCCCTACTTAAAATGTTTTAAATAAGTAGCAGATTGAACTTGATGTTATGGAGTAAACAGAAGTAATGAGCTAATACACACAACCACCTTATGTCTTAACTAAATAATACTATATCAGATTTGTCCTAAGTAGGGGATAATGTTAATAATTTACTTATTTATATAACTTTTTAGCTAACCTGACCCAAAGGGTCATGTGAGCTATTCTCATCACTTGGCATCCGTCGTCCGTTAACTTTTACAAAAATCTTCTTCTCTAAAACTACTGGGCCAAATGGAACCAAACTTGGCCACAAGCATCATTAGGGTATCTAGTTTAAAAAATATGTCCGATTACCCCACCTGCCAACCAACATGGCCAACATGGCTAAAAATAGAACTGCAGTTTTTGTCTTATATCTCAAAAACTAAAGCATTTAGAGCAACACTGACATGGTGTAAAAATGTTCATCAGGTCAAGATCTACCTGCTATGAAATATGAAAGGTCCCTTTCGGTTTTGAGGAAAATCGGACAACTATTTTTGGGAAAACCTTAGTTTTTATATGAAAAAATGCATATTTTGAGAATTAACAATGTCGTATGATAACTTAAGATTGGCTTCACAAATTTTCATAAATTTTATACACAGATTTGGACATGATCAGAGGAAGGTCCCTTTTGATTTTTAGGAAAATTGGAAAAAACTTCTTGGGGAAAACCTTAGTTTCTATATGAAAAAATGCATATTTTGAGAATTAACACTATGTCGTATGATAACTTAAGATTGGCTTCACAGATTTTCATAAATTTCATACACAATTTTGGACATAATCAGAGGAAGGCCCCTTTTGATTTTTAGGAAAATTGGAAAACACTGTTTGAGGAATATATAGATTTTGAAGCGTTTTTGATTCCCATGAGTTATATATAGGGATAACCATCTGTCGTTGTCGTTGGCATCACAAAATAATTTGTCGCTTTTTTCTTGGGATTCACACTAGCCAGCTTCCTGATATTTGGCATAGAGCCTCAATATGGAGAACTGTATCGTTTAAGGCAGTTTCGAATCTGTTGCATGTCCACTTCCTGTTTGACAGAACTTAGAATATTTTCAGATAGAAAAATTCCTGTCACATTTTTCATAGGAACCACACAGGTTAGCTCCCTGATATTTGGCACAGAGCATAAGTATGGAGAAGTACACATGCGACACATGCCTGGAAGACTTACCACAAAGTTCAAAATGTTATAACAGTTTATTCATTTTTACTTTTAGAGGTTTTTTATTGAAGATTACAAGATTTACTAGAAAAGAGATAAAAAAGTTCTGTAGGAAAAGTCCCCCTGTGTCAAAAGTCACATCTCTGAGATATAATAACTGCTTCAGATAGAAAGCTTTTAATGCTTTTCTATTGGTTAAATGTTTCTTTAATATTTCAGTCTTCAGATGATGAACCCAGTGAAGATAAGGATTGTTTTGTAGCACAATTATACAAATTCATGGATGACAGGGGTAAGTTTTTTGAAATTATTGAAGTGATTTTACAGATTAAAATGAAAAATTGGGGTTGGCCAGAAAAGTTAAGACCATCTAGTTACTGAGATTTACATGAAGGGAGGTAATAACAAAAACCTGTTTTGCTGGATTTACTATGTTACTTGGTTAACAATGCTGAAACACAATATTTAAGTAAATTTATAACAAGATTTTAATTAAAAACATACTATTGGTTTAAAGGTATATGTAAATTGTATATAGAAATGTGTTTTTGCTGGATAGCTGTTATTCTTGTTTATTTTATTTAAAGGTACACCTATTAATAAAGCACCTGCTATAGTTAACAAAGACTTGAACCTGTACAGATTGTTTAAAGTTGTACAAAATATTGGTGGATATAATAAGGTATTACATTAAACTTGTACAGGATACTGTTGGTTTTACAAAATAAACATATGAAACCTGTAAAGGTTGCTCAAAGTTGTACATAATATTGGAGGTATAATAATGTATGTACATGAAAACTGTACAGCTTGTTGAAACAAGGGTATTGAGCATTGTTTAACAAAATGATGTTAGTCTAAACTGACATTGACTTCAACTCCTCCTACAGTACTCGCAGAATTCTCATAAAACCTTATGGATTGTTAGATTACATTATCAAGATGTGCATATTATCATGATTTTTTGTTTGGGTGAGTACTTGGAAAAATACGATGGTTTGATCTTCGGTTGTCTAGGCTTCAAAACTGACACGTTGCTGCGGGGCGTATTAGTCCCTTTCTGCACAGTTCTAGTTAGAAAAGTTTTTCCTTTATGGTTACTTGACCAAAGAATAATAAGAGATAACTTATATATACTAAATTATAAAGCATAAAGATAATTGTTATTAATATAAACAGGTGACAAATCAAATGAAATGGAGAATGGTTTATGCCAAGATGAATTTACCTCCTGTGAATACTGCATCCCATCAGATCAAAAATGCATATAAAAAGTAAGTAAAAGAATTCCAATGATAGTTGATGGTTATTTTCATTTAAGGTCAAGGCGAAGTAATTGAACACCATCTAGTTTTCATTCGTTTACCATTTCAAGCTTAACAGCAGCTTGTCATTGTATTACGTCCCCGACTGATTGTCTGACGTCGTAGCCATTATGACATTGACTCCAGTGGCCCTGCCAGAGGCTAAGGTAGAAATAATGGTGTGTTCAGACGTACAGTTATTACGCAACGCAAAACTTTTTCGAAAAAGTTTAAAAAGCATTGTTCGTTCACACCTCCCTTCATAATCAAAACACATTTGAAAGCATTATTTTGTTGTGAAAACGCATATTTAGACTATTTCAGAATCATAGGTACATGTTATTATCTCAATTTCTGTGAACAAATAAATAACACGAATGCATATATGACGTTAAGTCGTGCATATAACATCATTTTTACTTTGATGGAGAAATAAAAAATACCAAGCAAGTGAAGACGATCCTCATTATCCTTTAAAAAAAATATGTTACTTATATTTTTGATTAAACGTCTTTGCAATTTCACCGTTCTCTAGAATTTGCCTGGTAATGGAATTAATTCCTACCGCTTCGGCATTTGAATACTGTGAATTAAACTGAATCGATTGAAATTATGACCGATATTAGCTTAATTTTATGCTCTCATGATATGATGTGTGGAACGAAATGAAGTTTTTTCAGGTGAATATAAAACTTAAGTATGACATAACTTTTTATTTTTAATTTGAATTAGGGTCGAATTTTCAGCTCTTATTTTTAAATGAAGCGGCAAAAAATTGCAGTGGCGGATTCCAACGACCTAGAATCAGTTTGGTTTGGCCTAATTTGTAAGAGATTTAACAGCGAATATTTCAGCAAAAACAAGGCATTATCAGCTGCCACTATGTGAAAAATGTTTCCCTCATCAATTATACTTACCGGTCTTTACACTCCTCCTTATCTCTCGCATGCAAGAATTTTTTTGTTAGTTTTTATTTTGTGATAGCAACAATACCCTCTAAATTTAACGCATTTTGAAATACAAAAATGTTGTTTTCAATGAGTTTCAATTGGTCCACTTGACACACTGTGATTTCTTTTAATATTTTACGGGACTATAAGGATACAGTTGCTATACAAATCATCTATTGACAACATGAAAATCAAACATTGTCATTCAACAAATAATGAATAAAATCAGCAACTCCTTACAGAAAGCAATAAATAAATCAATAAAAATTAATAAAAAATAAAAACATTAAAATTTAAAAATTTACATCAGATGAAAGAAAAAGGTCTGTTGTTTGTCCTATAATTATTATCTGCAATACATAAACGTTATCGAACGCTGGACATCATGACGTTGCCTGAAAAAAATCACCAAAATTAGTAGCTTGATATTATCTTCAGCAGCAGATACAACGAAATCAAGCATGTGGACCCACAAATATTTTTATATCATCAGAAAGCTAGTGGATGAGGCAATATAATATTAGTTTTTCAAGAAACTGTAGGATTAACATTGTTTTTATAGACTTTTCAAGCAAAATTGTCAAAAAATTGATGTTTTCCCTATATATCCTATGTTAAAAGTTAATTTCAGAATGCATTTTCGAAGGGTTATAGCAAAATAATAAGCATGGCTATCCGCCTTTTTAGCTCACCTGGCTATTGCCAGGGTGAGCTTTTGCCATCCGTCCGTACGTCGTTAGCTTTTCATTCAAACATCTCCTCAGAAACCAATTGGCCAATTCCAACCAAACCTTG
Organism: Mytilisepta virgata; assembly: GCA_028015205.1. Taxonomy (NCBI): domain Eukaryota; kingdom Metazoa; phylum Mollusca; class Bivalvia; order Mytilida; family Mytilidae; genus Mytilisepta; species Mytilisepta virgata. The sequence continues at coordinate 4,845,091 of CM051518.1, read as the reverse complement.
CATGAGTGGTGTATGGAAGGTCCTCAACAAACTTTCCTTATTTAGTTCTGATTGGTCTAGAAACATGGCCATCAGAGGCAATTCTTGTTTCTGATTGGCTGATTTTCAAAAATCTTCTCCTCTGAAACCGCTGGGCCGATTGGTTTGAAACTTAATAGGAATGATCTATGACATATCCCCTACAAATGATCCTCATTTTATTTTGATCTGACATAAAACATGGCTGTCGTAGCTAAAAATAGAATATAGGGGTACATGTGTTGTTTTTGGCTTATAACTTAAAAACTCTTACAGATATAAAAAATTTGACAGGGTAAAATTGATCAGCATGACAAGATCTACCTAACCTGAAATTTTGAAGGAAATCCCAAAACCCATTTAGGAGTTATTGCCTTTTTTTCGTAAAATTTTCAAAATTTTAACATTTTTGCATTTCTCTCCAAAAGTATTTGAGATAGAAGTGAAATGTAAATTGAAAAATGTTTGCCATGTTGAGATCTACCTACCCTGAAATTTTGAAGGGAATCCCAAATTCTATTTAGGAGTTACTGGTTTGTGTAATTTGAGGTCGGGTTCTGTTACATTTATTTAAGGTTCACCCTTAATCCTGGTCAATTTTATCAACTTCCTGCCAGGACTACCACCATCAGGGAACATATTTTAACATTAAACCTTATGAAAAATACATCTTCAACAAATTTTCCCTGGACAATTGAACCAATTGCAACAAACTTGGTCAAATAGTTGATTAATTGTCCAATGAAAACCCAATCCAATGACTCCAGGTGAGCTATACAGGCTCTGGTGAGCCTCTTGTTTTATTTCATATTCCAATGTATTTCGATTAGCTTTACATACTGGCTAAAAATTAGAAAACTAGGATACCTTCAATTACTTCACCTTGACCTTAAATCATCATTTTTTTCTAAGGAAATATGTATTTCTTTGTAATTGCTTATTTTGTTACTGATATATTTTTCTGTAAATTATTTGCCAAGAGGTATACATTTATGTATTAAATGTGTAGTTAAATCTGACTAAATTCTCCTGTTTGTTTACAACACTGTGCTAAGTGTGCATTCAGACATCTTGCATAAAGATACTCTAATATGCTGTGTAATATCATAATTGTTGCAATTTAAAATGTCAAAATATTTACACTAATTTAATTTATTATCACATGTGTCATAAAATACTATTTAAAACATGTAGTTAACTTTTAATCAGAAGTAACCACCAGTCCATGCTCATTGTGTCAAAAATACACTTGAGGCAAAAGGTTATTAATTCTACTAAATGAAATTAGCTGTAATTAAAACTGGCACTAATTATCAACACTTAATTAAATTGTTGCATTTAGGCAATTAATAGATTTGTCAACAATTGATAACAACTTTATCATATTGACTTTCATTTGAAGAAAATTAATCATTAGGATAAGTTTTTTATGACTGGTAGTAAATTTAGGTAACTTTTTTGGTGGCTTTAAATACAACAAATGACAAGATATTGGCGAAATTAAATTAAATATTAGAAGGTTTGTAGTCATGGTTGTCATAAAAATATAACATTTCTAATGTTTGTCAAATTGCTTTAAATCGAAGGATTTGTTCAATCAGTTGACAGATATTTACGTTTAGACAAAATATATATCGATGTATGCTGATGTATTATAAAATCTTTTATGAAAATTTCACATTCAGGTACCTTCATGCGTTTGAAGATTTCTATCGGAAGCTCGGAAGTTCAATGGGAACAATAAGTCGACCGGGAAGAAGTAGACACAACTCAGGTAGAGGAATGGTTCAGTTTCGGGGCAAAGAGAAAGATGGCAAAGATGGAAAGGTAAAAAAGATTGAACTATTTTATTGAGTCAATCAAAGAATTTAAAAAGAGGGAAGCCTTTACAAATCCTGTCAGCAAGATGGAATACTATATATACATGTACAAAAACAAAAGTAGAACATAGTTCATTGAACCAATCATATAAAGTTATCTTTTATGTTAGCAATGATGGATAAATTTTAAAAATCATTTAAACACATAGATATAAATTGTATTTTCATAATGTACTCAGTACAAAAAATTCCAATGGTGAAGGGGAAAAAAGGAATGTTTGTTGGATGTATACTATTCCATAAAACATGTTAATGTTAGATTTTGATTGTTGGCAACATTTGAAAAATTTCAGGAATCTGATGATGCAACAGACCAAGTGAAAGATGAAAAATTGGAAGAAACATCACCTGTTAAAGATAAACAAACTCCAAAACGTGTTACAAGACAGGATGTTAGTGAAGAAACAGGAAAGAAAGAAGGGCAAACAGATGTGAAAAAAACTGTTAAGAAGGAAGAAAATGAAGACAATAAAAAGAAAATAACAAAGAAAGAGGAAAGTGAAACAAAAAAAGAAGTTGAAATTAAGAAGAGTCAGAGAAAGGAGGAAATGGAAGCAAAAAAAGCAAAAGAAGATGATGGCAAGAAAGGAAAAGAAGAAATAGATGCTAAGAAAGATAAAGATGAAAAGACAGCAAAAAAAGATGATGAGAAAAAGACAGGAAAGAAAGAAGATGTCGGAAACAAAAAATCAGTCAAAATGGAAGATGTGAAAAAGGAAAAGAAAGATGACAGTGTAATAAAAAAGGCCAAAGTTTTAACAAAGAAAGAAAAAGATGATATTAAAATAAAGAAAGAAAATGATAATGATGGGAATGATAAGAAAGCACAGACTGCAGAGAAGAAGATTGTTTCCAAGTCAGCATCTCTAAATGTGGACAAAAAGACTTCTACTCAAAATATTGACAAGAAGGGCACAAATCAACCAACTGAAAAGACGTCTACACAAAATAATGACAAGAAGGGCACAAATCAACCAACTGAAAAGAAAAATGTATCAGGAGACAAAAAACTTGTGGAGAAATCAAAACCAGTAAACAAAACAGAAACTGGAGATGATAAACCAAACAGTTCCCCAAAGAAGGTAAGTAGAGATGATAAAACAAACAGTTCACTAAAGAAGGTAAGTAATACAAACCTTCATCAGATACATGTGTGAAAGTTATTCAAAATAAGACATATTTCCCAGCTTTCCATACTTTTTTTGCATCTACCTGTACATATTTCCCCATAAAACACAGATGATTTCCTCCTATCCATTTGTTTTTGGCAACTTCTGTACTCTCATCCATGCTGGTAAGTTATGACCCATAGTTTGAGAAATTCCAATTTACTGTATGTCATGTATATACATGTGAATGAAGTGATGTGGACATTAAACATTGTTCAAGTGATTATTGGATATTGAAGATAACAATTCCCTGGCTTCTACATGTACAGTATGTATAAAATCTAACTATACATATTGCACAAATAACCTGTCAGAGGAACTGGAACCTGTTTGAAAAATAACTCTCTGATCAGTTGTAGGTAGAGTCAGCATTTCAAATTCTATATTTGATTATGTCAAACTTAGGATTAATAGTAATCCCACGATTCTCAGTGAAACAGAAGCCTATTCTGTAAGAAGTATCCATCATGTGAAAATTTCTTACATTTCTTGAAAAAGGATAAGAGAAAATTTTGAAACAATCATATTGAATGTTGAAATGTTTATTATTTATAAGGGAGAAACTATTCACAATATGTACCAAGATCGCAGTATTTTTCCCAACGGTTCGTCACACCATACGTGGGGGCCACTTACGATATTAACAATATGGTTGTTTTAATTTACGTAGTTTAAGAACTGGGGAAAAATTTGTATATGCCTTTGGTATTTTAGACATGATTTGATTCATATTCAAATTTTCAAACATTAATCGAAATTTAAAAGTTTGGTCGGGGTCAATGCACATAATTTTTTTAATGAATATCAGCAGCATGTTATGGCAGAGATGGAACTCGAGGGACTCTATTCAATTTCTAACGCAATAATTGTACTAAAAACATATAGTGATACATATAGTAAATCCATTCAAATATCGCAATATGTATCGTTTATCAAAAAAGTGTATCGTTACACTCCTAGTTATTATTATTATCAATGCAAATATTTGTATTCTTTTACATAATCTTTAGCTGGTAAGACGACGTTCCATGAGGAAAGATGAAATTAAGGAAGAGACCAAAGGGGAAGTCACAGTGACCACCATGTCTAAAGTTGTCATTGAGAAAGAGGTGAAAATTAACTTAGGAAAGAAAGATCTTAAGCCAGAAGATATGAAAAAGGTGAAGAAATCAAAGACTGAAGGTCAAACAATGGAGAAAAAGAGGTTTGTATAGAATTATGAAATACTATGTGTGTTACAGATAGCGTATTTAATACAGTCAAAGTTTTTACATTAGATTAACATGTAGTATTTCAAATTAAATAGTTTTGGTTGATTCTCTGTTTTTCTTTGTTTTGAGTTTTAATTTAATAATTTTAATTGGTAATACATAATGTCAGCTTATAAATTTGTTGCAATTTTCAAACATACAGAAATAGTGTAATTTTTTATGCAGACTTTTTAGTCATATTGTTAAATTGGTAATTGAAAAAGTGTTGGTGCTGTATGTTTATGATGTGTGATATAAATTTAAACTTCAAAAACATTTTACCATATTTTACAAATAATGACAAATTTTGGAATATAAAATTTATTTTTCAGTGAATTTAGTAAGAAAGATGTTCGCAATTGTCCATTGGGTACGAGACTGAGAGTGAAATACGGAGGAGGAAAGACTGAGAAAATTTACGATGCAAAGGTAATACATCCCATACCTACAGTCAATGGTATAATTACAAGGCATAATAAACCTGAAAATATTAATATAGAAACTTTAATTATGTCAATATAATACAAGAATATTTGGATTTGAATGAAATGAATTTGTGAAATTGATATGCGTTGAGTATATAGTTACTGATGTTAGTAATATGATTACATATTTAAATACCAAGATTCGTGATTTATTTCTAGGTAAAAACAAGTGACAACACGATGAACAATAAACATGAACATGTAGAGATGGGGATATTGAAAGTTCACAGTATTAAAAACAAGCTATCAGAAATATAAAATAAACATATGTATAATTTTGCAACAGAATTGCTGAGAAAATTTATCATATTCATTTCTTAGGTTGTAGAAGTAAGAAATGATGAAACAGGATTACAGTATTTAGTTCATTATGCAGGATGGAATAACAGGTGAGATATTTTTTAATAGAAAGAAGTTTCAGTTCCTGGTCTATTATATTTCTACATTTAGCAGTAATTTTATGTTAAATCATTTACCTTAATTCCCCAAATTATTGAAACAGTGTTGGAATCAATCTATAAAAAGGGGAATAACTAAAAAAAATGTATTTAATAATTTGAATACTTTAAACAATCTTATAAATTAACATTGATCTAACAAGTGTTTAAAAGTGAACATGAATTTCAGTTTTGTAACTTCTCACTTTGTAATTTTTAACTGATTTGTGATGTAACAGGTGGATGGGCAGCTCCAAACAGGGATGAAGTGAAATCCTCTGAATCATTCAGCCTCTTGTTAAACATCACTGCAACCTGACTTTCAGATTCCAACTTTCATAACACATTCATATGGTATTTTATATGATACTTTGTAGATATGATGAATGGATTCAGCCTGACAGAATAGTTAATATTGTAGAGAGGCCTTTACCTGGAGCAGTTCTACTTACTGCTAAAAAGAAAACAAAAGACACAAACTCTCCAAAAACACAGAAACCACAGACAGCCCCACCAGTACTGACCCCTCAACAACAGGTAAATAATATTCTGGCAAATTGTAGACATAGTGACCTGGCTTGTTCAAAGTAATATATTGCAAGATATTAACTTGAGTTACCGTTTCTACTCGCTTATAAGACAAATTTTTGGTACCAAATTTCAATTTTCTCAAAAGGGGTCGCCCAAGAGAAGAAATCTTAGCAAATCTGAAAAGTTAGGTCGGTAAATTTAAAGATATTCCGTAATTTCTCTAATTTTTTGACACTAAAAAACACACATTTTTTACTAAGTTTGGAAAATTGACGAAAAAATAGGTTTTTTGTTGCTGTGGGATCGTTGAGTTACAGTAAATTGATTTGTTTAATGAATGGTAAATATAACAAGACGATATTAAAGCCCTTACTTTCCGAGTTGTTACTCATGAATTCATTATCAATATTCATAACAATTACCATTTTAAATCCTAAAACAACAACAATTACAAACTTCAAACGACCCGCCATGTTTTGACATGTGGGGGGCAACATGTGGTCGTAATCCGGATTTGGAATGGAACCTAATGAATAATTTGATTTGTTTCTTTCGTCTTCGTATAAGATCAATGTCAATTCATTTTATAGGTGAAATGAAAGGAATTATGAAGTAGAATAAGTTTAATTTTGTAATATTAATTTAAATCTCATCCTTGTTATCTAACTTAAAATCGGAAGCATAGTTATACCAAACTTTACTTTGTTACTATCTTAACCTAACTTCCAGGTGCAAATAAAAGTGACTAAATTTGTTTAAAATTTTGTATTGATAACAATTATTTTCATGTTTTGGGTGAATAAACTTATTTGTTTCGAGAAATGGAAAAACTTGATGCTGACAAGGTTTTCTGTGTTTTAGGATAAAACTTCACTCCAGCCTTTGCCAGATCATTGCTATGGTTTGCCATCGTCTTATACAAAAAGTACAAAAGTGCCCAAATTTCCCAAGAAAGGGCCGTCGTCTTATAGGACACGTAGCCTTAAGGGCAAGAATCAACAGTAATGTGCTAGAAATCACTAGACACATTTTGGTAAAACTAAAGTTAATCCCAAAATTCAAATTGCAAAGAAGAATCTTAGAATAACCAAATTGAATTCAGTATTTCAAATATATATCTTTGACTTTTCATGTCAGTATAAATATGGTAGTGATTATTAATGCATAAAGATGTAGTAAAATAGATGAAATAAAAACTTTTTTTATGATGTGTCATTAAATGTTATTTAAATTTCAAACTAAAATCATATACAAAAAAAGTATTAGATGAAATTATTTTCATTATTGGAAGTTAAAACATAATAACACCAGGGGAAAACTCTGCCATTTTAGAATTTAGGTATTTTACCTTAAAACACATATCCACCAATAAAGACTTGCTGCCGCGAACTAGTCAAAAGTGCTGAAAACAGCATAAAACCCCAACTAAACAAACAAACATGTTGGAAATTACATTGTATATGTAACAAAATGAGATGTAATATTATTAGGTTTTGAAAAAAAGAGCTCGTTCTGGACAAACAGAATCTCCATCATCAAGTCCAGCAAGATCAGAGAAAGCCAGGTCTCCTGCAATCAGTGTATCTGATAAGAAAAAGTCAAGACCAACTAGATCCAACAGTGTTGAGTTCAAAATTATTGAAGGATTGCAAGGTATAACATATTTATTCCATCCAAATCTAACAGTATAGGGGTCAAAATTAATTCACTTTCAATATTGGACACTAAATTTGTGGTTGTATCATCTACTAGTGCCAACAAATTTTTATGTATGAGAAAGTAGATGCCTTAGATAAAAAACATTATTGTCTTTCAAGTTTTTATACGACCACAAAATTTTTGCGGTCGTATATTGGTATGACGTTGGCGGCGTCGTCGTCGTCGTCCGAAGACATTTGGTTTTCGCACTATAACTTTAGTATAAGTTAATAGAAATCTATGAAATTTAAACACAAGGTTTATGACCACAAAAGGAAGGTTGAGATTGATTTTGGGAGTTTTGGTCCCAACAGTTTAAGAATCAGGGGCCAAAAAAGGGCCCAATAAGCATTTTTCTTGGTTTTCGCACAATAACTCTAGTATAAATAAATAGAAATCTATGAAATTTTAACACAAGGTTTATGACCACAAAAGGAAGGTTGGGATTGTTTTTGGGAGTTTTGGTCCCAACAGTTTAGGAATTCGGGGCTAAAAAAGGGCCCAAATAAGCATTTTTCTTGGTTTTTGCACAATAACTTTAGTATAAGTAAATAGAAATCTATGAAATTTAAACACAAGGTTTATGACCACAAAAGGAAGGTTGGGATTGATTTTTGGAGTTTTGGTCCCAACAGTTTAGGAATTAGGGGCCAAAAGGGTCCAAAATTAAACTTTGTTTGATTTCATTGAAAATTGAACTATTGGGGTTCTTTGATATGCCGAATCTAACCGTGCATTTAGATTCTTAATTTTTGGTCCCGTTTTCAAATTGGTCTACATTAAGGTCCAAAGGGTCCAAAATTAAACTTAGTTTGATTTTAACAAAAATTGAATTCTTTGGGTTCTTTGATATGCTGAATCTAAACATGTACTTAGTTTTTGTCGAGCCTGCGACTTTAGTCGCAGAAAGCTCGACATAGGGATGGTGATCCGGCGGCGGCGGCGGCGGCGGCGTTAACTCACTTCTTAAAAGCTTTATATTTTAGAAGGTAGAAGACCTGGATGCTTTATACTTTGTATATAGATGCCTTATGTTACGAACTTTCCGTCTGTCATATGTACATTGTCCTTGACCTCATTTTCATGGTTCAGTGACTAATTGAAAAAAAATTTAAGATTTTTTGTAATGTTAATTTCTCTCTTATTATGAGTAATAGGATAACTATATTTGGTATGTGCGTACCTTACAAGGTCCTCATCCCCGTTAGACAGTTTTCAATTGACCTCAACCCAATTTCAAGGATCAGTGAACAAGGTTAAGTTTTGGTGGTCAAGTCCATATCTCAGATACTATAAGCAATAGGTCTAGTATATTTGGTGTATGGAAGGATTGTAAGGTGTACATGTCCAACTGGCAGGTGTCATCTGACCTTGACCTCATTTTCATGGTTCAGTGGTTGTAGTTAAGTTTTTGTGTTTTGGCCTGTTTTTCGAATACTTTATGCAATAGGTCTACTATATTTGGTGTATGGAAGGATTGTAAGGTGTACATGTCCAACTGGCAGGTGTCATCTGACCTTGACCTCATTTTCATGGTTCAGTGGTTATAGTTAAGTTTTTGTGTTTTGGCCTGTTTTTCGAATACTATATGCAATAGGTCTACTATATTTGGTGTATGGAAGGATTGTAAGGTGTACATGTCCAACTGGCAGGTGTCATCTGACCTTGACCTCATTTTCATGGTTTAGTGGTTATAGTTAAGTTTTTGTGTTTTGGCCTGTTTTTCGAATACTATATGCAATAGGTCTACTATATTTGGTGTATGGAAGGATTGTAAGGTGTAAATGTCCAACTGGCAGGTGTCATCTGACCTTGACCTCATTTTCATGGTTCAGTGGTGTGTTTTGGCCTGTTTTTCGAACACTGTATGCAATAGGTCTACTATATTTGGTGTATGGAAGGATTGTAAGGTGTACATGTCCAACTGGCAGGTGTCATCTGACCTTGACCTCATTTTCATGGTTCAGTGGTTATAGTTAAGTTTTTGTGTTTTGGCCTGTTTTTCGAATACTGTTTGCAATATGTCTGATAGCATTTACTTTCATTAGAAATACACGACAGGCGAGACATTTTTGTGTGTCAACTCTTGTTTTATTATGGGCCCAGTTTTCAAGTTGGTCCAAATCGGGGTCCAAAATTAAACTTTGTTTGATTTCATCGAAAATTGAACTATTGGGGTTCTTTGATATGCCGAATCTAACCGTGCAATTAGATTCTTAATTTTTGGTCCCGTTTTCAAATTGGTCTACATTAAGGTCCAAAGGGTCCAAAATTAAACTTAGTTTGATTTTAACAAAAATTGAATTCTTGTTTATCTTATCTAAACTGCTTTTAAATTATGTATATTTAAAATTTGCCATCCATGACTATGATGTCATTTTCTATCTATTTTAATATGTTATAGTGTATTTAAATCGGCTGTTATGGTTGCAAAGTTTAAAGAAATGGGGGGGGGGGGTAAATGAGAAATTGGGGAGGGGGTAATTTTTTTTTTTCATTTCATATTTCATAAATTAAAAAGAAAATTTCAATTTCTTTTTAGCAAAAAAAAGGGGGGGGGGGGTTACAATAAATTTTATTGTTTTTTGTTTTTTTTTGGGAGGGGGGGGTCAATGTGCAACTTCATAGTGTATTGCACAAAAGCTAAAAAAAGGGGTAATTATTATTTTTTTTTTGGGGAGGGGGGGCAATTCTCCACAGCATATTGTATTGCACAAGAAGCAAAAAATTGAATATAAATTCAAATCATATGACCAATTCTAAGTTCTTTGATTTCAGTTATTCTGTGTCAGAAACCTATTATGTGTCAAATATTTGAAGAAATTTTCAATTGCACAGTATTGCGCAATAGCAAGAAATTGATATGTGTGCCCAATTTTAAATTTTAAATTGGTTATTTCTGATTTATATATAAAAACAAATAATACTGATATGGTTTGAATAGGTAAATTAAAAATTTTTAAGTTCTTAGACAACATTCATTCTGTGTCAGAAACCTATGCTGTGTCAAATATTTATTCACAATCCAAATTCAGTATTGTATCAAGCTTGAATGTTGTGTTCATAATTGCCCCAACTATTCAGGGTTCGACATCTGCGGTCGTATCTAGCTGTGCCCAGCGGAGCATTTTATTATTTATCATATAATACATTTCACTGGCATAGTTGTGTTGTCTAGGATGAATAGTTTTGTACCTACTCAACAGAAATTTTGTAGAGTAATTCCTGTAATGTTGTAAGAAAGTAGTAAGGTTTAGTGTGCGTGTATAAGAGCATTTTGGTGGATTTCTAATGTTAGAAAAATGGAACTGTACGGAGCATATATTTTTTTATCAGGTTTTTCTGTATTTAATTAGTTGTAATATTGATATAATTACAGTTAAACATAAAAGAAGCAGACGGAATTCAGGTTTAACAGAGACCTCTGATATTGTATCACATGGTAAGTTCTCTTTACTGTCTAAAATCCCAGAGGGTGGCTGTGGTATAGAAATGCAGTGGAGATTTTCTGTAATATATCGTCTGGGCTTTTGTATACCCTTACTGCAAGGGTAATCTGTTTGGCTTTGCTAGATGTGTGAATATAGCCAGGTCGGAATTTTCTAAAAGCTTTAGTCAAAATCAACAATATATGGACTTTTTCATTTTAAAAAAATGTGTAAAGTTTGAATTTTTATTACTAACTAAATATATTCAGGTGCCAGAGTTGTCAGAATTTAAAAGTATATTCAATGGGGACTGTCTTTATGTCTCACCGTTCTGTGTTCTATATTTATTCCTTGACTTACCTGTCTGTATGATTTGTGTGTTTTGATGCCTTGTCACTTGTATAAATTCTTTTGCAGTTTAATTAGTAGTAATTCTTATTTTTTCTTTATAGCTTCCTTCACTGACGAGACTGACAATTCTGATGAGGAATTAGACAAAGCTGACGACATGGATTTCTCTGATAGCCAGTCTGTGGCAGAACAATCTAAAACTGTCGTATCCGATACTGAACTGAAGGACAAGGATGAAATTAAAACTGAAGAAAATAAAGAAGATAAAGCACCAGTCAGTATTGTTGAGGTTAAAGTACTGTATGAATCATCTTACAGTACAGAGTCTGTCACAAGTGATTCTAAAAATAGTAGTGATGATGTAGAGACAGTGCTGCCGAGTGTTGTTTCAGAGACTGAATTAATTAGTGAAGAATGTAAACCTGTTGAAACAGAGGTTGATGATGATAAAGATAAAATATCAGAAAAGATAGAAATTGAGTACAAAATACCAGAAACGGAGGAAGTCAAAGTGAGCATGTTGGAAGTTGTCTCTGAACTAATACGGGAAGTGTCGGAGAAACAAGAGAGTGATGTTACAAAGGAAATAGAAACTGTAGAAGATAAAACTAATTTTGAGGTTGCTACTATGGACAGATTTGAATTTAAAGAAGAGGAGGAAGAAGTCAGTTTGCCAGAATGGAAGGCTGAGAGACATGTTGATGAGGATTGGAAACCACAGCAACGTGGGAGGCCAAGAAAAAATCAGAACAAAATTGAAATTAAGAAAGAAGTTCCAAAAGAGAAAAAGGAAGTTAAGAAAGGGAAAATGACAATGGCTGAAAGAAAATATATGGGTCAAAATCCACCACAAATCATAGATATAGAACCTCCAGTAAAGAAAATGAAAGAGGATGAATCAGCAGAGAAACAAGATGTGAAAGATAGAGAAACAAATGATGAAGATACAGAGGAAGACAGTGAAATGGAGAAAAAGAAAGTAAAGAAGAAAATAAAGAGAAAAGAAAATTTGGATAGTGACAGTAGTGACATAGATCATAAAAAGATAGTGAAAAAAGACACTAAAACGCCAAATAAACCAGTGACAAAATCAAAGAGGAGGACAAAGGATGGGGATGACCTTGACAGGAGGTCATTAATGTCAGATGATGATTCTAGTGTAACTAGTGATAAAAATGAAACAGACAATCTGCAAATTTTGTCAGATGTGACACAAAATTCTGTGATAGTTAATCAACCACAAACAAGTGCTGACACTATTGAAGTTTCCGAGAAATCTGATGCTGCAACTGGTGCGTTTGAAAATACTCCACCAACGTCCCCAGAACAGGAGGTTGAGGGGTCTGTAAATATATCTCAAATTCATTCCAATGACTCTCATAAAACCATCATCACATCAACAGAACAACATCAGTTTGAATCTCCTGTGGGTAACGCCAGTCCATCATCAAATGATGGTAGCATTGGAAGTGGTAATGTAGCAGGATCAGATAGTAGTGACTTAGTCGGTCTTGGAAAACGGAGAAAGGAATCTGAAGAGCTTACCCCTGCTAAAAAGAAAAAAAGAGGAAAATCAAAATCTGTTGGTGAAAAGAAATCAAAACCTAATGGTAAGTACATGTATAATTGTTTGTGGAAAAAATGTAACCAGGTCAGCAGTTTTTGTAAGCATAATATCTTTCTCCATTAAGATTTTTTTGTACTTTGAAAAGGAATTTATTATTTTAAACAAGTTAGTTTAATAAAATGGGAGATGAGTGTTTTTGCATAATATATGAATTGCACAAAATAATGAAGCAAATGACAAATAAATCATCATAAGTTGATCATTCTTATGATATAAAGACCTTGTCAAAGCAGGTTCATACAATATAAAGTACACTAATGACTTGTTATATTTTGTGGTATAATGGTATAGTGAATGGTTTGGTATCAATTGAAATATACTGATTTCACAGAATGTATTGTAGATCATAAAAAGCTATGAACGCTGACATCTGAACTATTGATTTGTTCATTATTTCAGGTAGTGATAGTGATGAAGCATGTAATCAAACATCATCACCTAGTAAATCCCGTCCACATTCTCCACGAACTCCAAAGTATAATCTTAATCTGGGTAAGTAAATTCTGTCCAAGTTCTCCGCAAAATCCAAAATACAATATCAACCTGTTTAATTAAATCTTGTCCACATTCTCAAGTAATTAAAAAATATAATCTCAGTCCAGGTAGGTAAACCCTGTCCATGTTCTCCAAGAACTCCAGAATATAACTTTAATCTGGGTAAGTATCATCTCAGTGTGGGTAAGTAGACTTGTTAAAGTTCACCAAGTACTCAAATGTCTGTTAACTCCAACAAAACTCAGATGAAATCAAAATTCAGGTTATACATGTATAATTCTTCAAAAGCATCCAAATATAATTATATCTAACTCTTATAATGTAAATTACTCAAACCTCACTCAAAAGATAAAAATAAGTTTTCCGTTTTTAGCTTACCTGGGCTAAAAGGCCTAAAAGGACATGTGAGCTATTGCCATCACTTTGCATGTGTTGTCATTGTCGTAAAGTTTCCTTTAAAGATCTTCTCCTCTGAAACCACTGGGCCAATTGGAACAAAACTTAGCAGCAAGGTCCTTGGGTGTATCCGATGACCTGGCCTGTCATCCAAGATGGCTGCCAGAGCCTAACATAGTTTAACATAGCACCTTATGGGGAATTTAATTAAAGATCTTCTTGTCTGAAACCACTTGGCCAATTGGAACAAAATTTAGCAGCATTGGTCCTTAGGTGGTCCTCTTTCAGAAATCTGTCCGATCACCCCGTCCACCATCCAAGATAGATGCCAGAGCCGAACATAGTATAACATAGGACCCTATAGGGAATTTACTGAAAGATCTTATGTCGGGCGGGCGGCGGCGGCGGGCGGGTGGGGAAAATGGGTACCTATTTTGTGAAATCCACTCCTCCTACAGTTTTTCACCCACATCCTTGAAACTTCATAGAATGTTTCTATATATATTGAAGATGTGCACCTCACTTTATGGAATTGTTTCAGGAATTATTTCCCATTTTTCCAAACAAGTGTTTATCAACATGTAATCAAATCAAATATTGCTTACTTCACCTATTTCTAATTAAATTGATGGCTGCCTCTGTGCTCGTACACCAACATACAATGTGTCTGATTTTGTCTATTTAAATATTCATGACTGCCAATGTGCAATATGATCTTGTAATCACCTTTGTCACCACTACAGTAAACACCCAGCAACCCGGCCATTTGTGTCTTTGACCCATTTTTTTTATTTCTGTTATAGCATAATCATATATAATTGATCACCAGGAAGTTTAAAAATCAACAGAAATATTTTTTTATTCAGTATTACCCTAAATCAATTACGTGTGCCTTCTTTGATGCTTTACATGTGATGTGGAATAGTGTCAGTAGAATTGTGAATAAAGTGTACCACATAAAAACTTCAGATTTTTAAATTTCAGAAGAAGGAAAATACCTTGAAGGGGAACAAAGAATAACTTTCTTAATGGAAAAGGTGCAGGAAATACGCAAAATATATATGGACTTAAAGTCAGAAGTAGCATTGATAGATCGTCGGAGAAAACGAGCTAAACGTAAAGAAAGGGAAAGTATGTTATCACCCTTTTGCATAAATATACATTCTATTGTTAGTGGGTTAAATCTACACTCTGGTAGGTGAATTTACTGTTTTCAACATGAGCTATAGAACATATGTTATAATAAAAACTTAGTGTCAAAAAATTGTGGAAATATCATAACCCAGAACAAAATGAGATAAGGAGCTATTTCTTCAATGACATTTTTCTTTCGAAACCTGTAAAATTAATTCAAGATGACAGCTGTTTTTTATCCTGTTTTCCCAACATTGAAATCAATTTTTATGATTAAACTGAAAGAGTAAATATAATGTCAGATTTAATGAGAGATAAGGAGTCATTTAACAGAGTTAACTTGTAACTTAATGTATTTTAATGAATATATTTCGTCACTAAATAACTTTCTGCCTCACAAATTCCTTTTTCAAATGAAATATTGTAATTCACTGATTTTTTTCAGGTTTTCAAGCAGCTGAAAATGAAAGTGTGTAATGACATGTCAAAGTATTAGGTCATATGACCAAGCAGCATTTGGTGCATAATAATACAATATAAGTGTTATGTAAGCATTCATTTTGAAGGACAAATTCTGTAAACAAAATCAGATAATAAAACCATTGTCTAACATTTAATCATTGAAAATTTCCTGTAATACAGAAAGTGTCAAAATCCTTTTGTCTAGATCTTTTTATATTGTTTGAAAATAATTTATTATGTTATGTCAGATTGGAAGCTATATGTGTTTAGAGACTACTGTATACTTTCTATTTTTGATCAGGGATTTTTTTTCATTATAAATTAAGATATTTGTTTTCCTTTGAAGCCAGTCATTGATTTTATTGTTTTCTATTTGCACAAATTCAGGGATAAACTAATTTTGTATATCCCCCGCTTAGATATTGATGAATCTTGGGGTTTCCTATAGACAAACTTGTACTTATTCATTTCTTTTTATTATTGTAGCGTTGATTACAGTTCTTCTAGTCTAATTCTAGCAGAATTCTAGTTTTTTCAATCGCAGTTTTGCATAATAATTTTGATTTTGGTACAGTATTCCCTATTTATTTTCTTTGGTTGACAAAATCATCCCTGCAAATTTATAATGTAATGAGAGACTTATTTTATATGTATATCAGATGTGCATTGTTTATCATGAATTCTATGAAGGTGTTTACAGTGATAGATAAAATGTTTATTTCTGTATACAGTCTAGATATAGACTGTTTATTTCTGTATACAGCCTAGATATAGACTATTTCTGTATACAGCCTAGATTTAGACTGTTTATTTCTGTATACAGCCTAGATTTAGACTGTTTATTTCTGTATACAGACTAGATTTAGACTATTTCTGTATACAGCCTAGATTTAGACTATTTCTGTATACAGCCTAGATTTAGACTGTTTCTGAAATGTAATTTATTGAATTTTTATTTTAAATCTACATTCTTGATGAAGATGTCATGCAATTATTTATTATACATGTATATAGAATTCCGTTGTTTTGTCTTAGAATGGGCTATAATAAATAAATTTCTAGAATCGCATTCCTGGTGGTATTTGTCATCCCTTGTGAAAGATTGGTATGGGTTTAATATTAGTGGCAAAAAGAAGGAAAAAAAACACCCAATAATTTATCTGAGGTCAACATGACCATCAAGTGCAAATCATTACAAAATATACATTTTTACTGTTATGAAAAAAATAAATAGATAAGATCTGCCTACCTGCCACAACTAGAATAAATATGGTTGAGAAGATAGGAATTAATTTATTATTGCCATAGATGGGTTATGCCCTTGAGACTGGTGTTTTATATCAATACTACATGGGAATTTATCACCAAAGATGATATAAAGGGTGACAATATTTTTCTTAGTTTTAATCTACCACATCTTCATCTAAGGGCAGATTTCAATTTAGTGGAATTCCACTTTTTGTAGTATGAATTTAATACCTATTACATTTTCTTTTTTTATAAATAATTATTTGGCTTCCAGTGCAGCATTTCTATCTATTTTCCTGGTTGACAAAGTCTCCAGTATTTCTTCACTATGTTATCAGTGGTCAGTAAGAGATGAGTATGTTCCATACAATCTAGTCACCATCATTTAAGTTGTCATTAAGCCATGAATTGTAAGCAATAAAAAGCTTATTTATAATCAAACTACTTTTCTTATTCATTTAATGTCTAAGATAATATTCATTACAAAGATGAAAAAAGTAATTAACTATTTAAATTGTCTAGTATTTCATTATTTATGCTTACATTTCTTAAAATATAGCACTATTTTCTATAAAAAAAATTACTTTAAAACATATTTAAGAGTTCTTTTAAAAACTTAATATTGAGAGGTAATGTAAATACCACTGTGCAAGGTTGTTTGGATGCTCAATCTGAATATGTGCCTTGGTTGTACAATAATCTCCTAAAACTTAACACTTGAGTCTGGCACACCATTTTGTCTTGTTTTAAGCTACATTTTCGTGAAATACTTTTTAATCAGGTTCAACATTTAACTTCTGTTTTTGTAAGGGACATCACAAAACATTTGACTTGAAGCCATAGTTCAGTTATTATACCATATTTTTATTCAAAATAGAATTGAAAGTCTGAAGAAAAATTGTGTTGTGTCAATGCAAATGTTTGTTGAGATTGACAAAGAAGGGAAAGAATTTTATAATATTTGAATAAGCAAAATCCCACAAGTGATAGATCAAATGATTTAAAATTACAAATTGTTTATAATTGCAATAATATTATGATATTTATTGAGTGCTAGAATTGTTATTTTTTACAGAAATTTTGTTATGTATATATGACCTTATTTTATATTGTTAGTGAAGGATTTTATTTTGTCAGAAGGCTATAAAAGTGTATGTATTATATACATACCTTACATTTATTGGTTTTCTTTAGCATGCTGTTTAGTTACAAGTACTCCAAGTAAACCATTGACTGTCAAACTTGCAAACAAGGGATACCAAGGAGACATAAACATATAGCTACAATAATGTAGCTCCTGTAACAACTTTTGACTAGGCGGAGCTACAAAGCGGTCCCATTACTCATTATGGAGCAAAAACAACTTTTACGTATGGCAGTAAGAGGTCGTGTTTACCTGAAATATCATTGAACTGTATAATTTCCAGCATATGAAATGTAAAATTACTTCATCATTAATGTTGAAATTGTTGTTTTGTACATTTTATCGGTTTCAAAATTTTCTTTCCGTCATGACATATATCACGAGATCACAGGGGGCGTGGCCTGACCTTATACGGATATCCTTACTTCGACTACAGCTGACAATATCGCCAGAAATAGTATTTTGTCAATGGAAACTTCCTAATTTGGAACGTGACTTTAGCAAGAACCCCTCCGGGACTTGGAAAGAATTCAAAACATGGATGAAAATTTTGAATGCCATTGGATTGGAAATCTCATGTTAGGTGATGAGATGTTGCTTTATTTTAACTGATAATGATAGAAATATAACATTTTTACAGTTTTTGAACCAAAACAGGTGGAAAATATGTCTGAAACCCCCGGGTGTGAATCGCACCCGGCTGCTCCATTACGAGTAATGGGTCGGCTTTGTAGCTCCGCCGAGTCAAAAGTTGTCACAGGAGTATGTTATTGTACATAATTTTCCCAGTTCATGATGGGGATAGTTTCACAGTGCATGGTTAGTTGCTATAATTTTCTGTCAACAAGTACTCTTTAAAGTTTGACAGCATTTGTTGGTGTGCCATAATACACAGATGGATTTCTGTTGTCAATAAAATTTGTAAGATATTATTTTTATCAAGTATTTGTGTAATGCAGAACAATATCGTGAAAGTTTCTTAAATGAAATATTGGTGAAGTAAAACTTGGAAGACATTCTATTAATTACAATGAAGAATTTAAATTACATATCTTGTACTAGAAATAATTATCAGTTTTGCTTTGTATAGTGTGCCCAACCGGGTTACATCAAATTTTTCTGACTTTTTCTTTTGTCAACAGAAAAATGAATGTATGATGTGAAAACTTGTCACAGGATGACTTTTGATAAACCGAGAACCATTTCTTCTTGTATTCAAAAAGTCATATTTTCATTTAGAATAAATTAGTTTAAAGAGAACTGTTTGATTTTTTTTTCACTTTTGCATTATTTTTCAGTTCAGTGCTGAGCTAAGTTTACCTTGTGTTAAATTTTGAATTCTTATAACAGAAGAAAACCATGTAAATATAATCGGATTTAAAACCAAATCTCAGAGATACCTCCAATGTAAATAATAAGAAATGTATGAAGCTACACATGTAGAAAGAGAGGTCTACCAATTCTTATTAGTAAAGTAGAATACATATTTACCAGCTGGAATAAATCAGTGGGTAGTTGATGCATCTCAAATTTCCAGGAAAGCTTATATGTTAATTGTCAAGGGGAGTTAAGTCAATTTTTTATGAAAATTAGTTGAAATTTCACAGGATGTTCAGTAAACTATGCAGTTTAGACAAAGAAATATAACAGGAAGGCTGATCTGAAATGTTTTTAATATCTGGAAATTCCAGTTCATATATTCTAGCTTGGATTTGTCACACCAATAAAAACTGGCTGCCGCGAAATAGCCAAATGTGCTGAAAACGGCATAAAACCCCAACTTAACAAATTCATACTTGGGGGGAATCAGTTTTCATGATTTGGTAAATTTGCTGAAAAGTACAGGGGGCATTTTTTAATTGAATTTCATTGTGAAGTGGAAACTTCAGAAATGACAATATCCTATATCTAACTATAACATTTACCGTAGTTAAGTCTTTAGTTTGGATGGAGTTAATATAATCTCAGAATTATATCCGATGACCTTGCCTCCCATCCAAGATGGCAGCCAGAGCTGAAAATAGTTTCATAGGATCCTATGGGAAATTTACTTGAAGATGATCTTGTCTGAAACCACTGGACCCGTTGGAACAAAAGTTGGCAGCAATGGTCTTTAGGGGGTCCTCTTTCAGAATTGCATCTAATGACCCCACCTGACATCAAAGATGGCCTCCTTAATGTTAGTTTAACATAAGACTCTATGGGAAATTTGGTTGAAGATGTTTTTGCCTGAAACCATTAGGTCATTTGGAACAATTAGGGGGTCCTCTTTCAGAATTGTATCTGATGACCCTGCCTGCCAAAACAATGTAAAATATTTTGGGAAAATTTGTTGAAAGATGTTCTCTTTTGAAACCAGTAAACAATTTGGCTTAACCAGTGAGCCAATTGGACAGCAATGTTCCAGACTGTTAGTTAGGATGGACATATTCAAATAATTTATTCTGCAAATGATTTCCAGGCGAGGGTTACCGGTTTTACTGTTTTGGAAGTGTCTTTGCAGTGTTTGCTATGTTGTTTTGATGAGTTTGCCTTGTCTTGTGAAATTTACCCACTGTCTTATTACTCTATTCTTTTTCCTGTAGTTACTTAATGTTGGGTTCAGCATTTTGTAGATATATTGATTGTTAACCACGGATCTTCACAAAAATTACGACCTTAACTTTTAGTAAGGACAATTTCATTGCTTTACCTTCTGTCTACTTCAAGTAATCATAGTTGTAAGATTCTTTGTGAAATGGGGATTTGCGACAGAAATATGGTCAGTTATTAGTGACCCAGTTTGCCTTAATCTATTGGAAATGGGTGAAAATTAATAGGGAAGGGGAAATACCCTCCTATAAAACCTGTTGTACTTGTGTACAGCCTGTTTTATTTCAAATAAACTTAAACTGTAATTATGGTTTTGTTGTAATCATTTGTAGACAATGATTATCTTCTAACTGACAAATAATGTCAGCATGGCTGTTGTATCATGACCAGATGTCATTAAATTTTGTAAAAAGGAAACATTACACATTTTTACAAGATTATGAAGTTTTAATAAATCATAGCCAAATGTTCACATCTCATTTATGAAACGTACCAGTAAATATACTTGTACACTCATCATCCATACATCAGACATAACTTATTAAATCATCATACAGAGAAATCTTCTTATGTATGGCCATATTATAAGAATTCGTAAGTGCAAGAAGTAGGTAGTCATCGTACATTGCACAAAATTTTTCTTTTCACACAAAAATCTTTAAAATGTTTCTGCACATGTCCACTGTACTTTTATTTCATTTCTTTTTTCTACTTTTCAGTTTAATATTTTTTTTTATTATATCCTTTAGATTTCTCCTTCTGTCTGTTGTGTTTTTTTGTATGATGTTTAGTTTTACTGTCTTTATTTAAATACTGAAATGGATCGTTCTTTTTGTTTGTGCTTCTAAAGCTAAGCTTTTTCTGCTGTCTATTTGATTCAGGCTTTTTAGCTTTCTCAGAAAACATCTGCTATTGAGTTAAGAAAAATAGTACATGTTGTAGTGTTAAGTCGTAAAATTACATGCTGAACTGTCTGAACTAACTGAAACATAGGAGCAATGTAAACAAATGTTCACATCCAATTAATGTACAGATATATCTCAAAATGGTTGAAAATGAAGATGATATTAGAGAGTAATAACATATTCATGATCAAACCCAAAATGGTAGGAGGAGCATTTTCCAAGGTACTACAGAGGTTACTTTTACAAAGGTCATACATATGGGAACAAAAGAAAAAAACGTCATTCAAAACGAACGAAAAATAAGAATTTGGCCTGAAGGTTGCATTTTTTTCAATTTGGACAAAACAGTGAATAACAATTTATTAGCATAGTAAGATGTGAAATGAAAACTACATGGAAATATTAATTATATATCGGTGAAAGGATACTTTTATTTTCTGTTTTTTTGCTGTTTTGGCATCACATCTCATTACACGTAATTGTCTGCCCTTTAATTCTCTCTGGTGTAACTTTAGGGCAAACTGCACACTGTCTTTGTTCTGTAAAATAAAAATGGAACAAAAATTGACAGGAAGCATATATGGGAGGTCCTTTATAAAGTTTCCTCATTTCATCCTGATCAGACTACAATTATGGCCCCCATGGGCATTTCTTGTTTCTGATTGGCTGATATAAAAAAAATCTCCTCTGAAATCGCTTGGCCAAATGGAAAGAAACTTGACAGGAAGCCTCTATGGGAGGTTCTTGACCAAGTTCTCTGATTTTGTACCGATCGGCCAACAAACATGGCCACCATGGGCAATTCTTGTTTTTCATTGGTTGATTAAAAAAAATATTTTACTATGGACCTGATGGGCAAAATGGAATGAAACTTGACAAGAAGCATCTATATGAGGTTGTTTACAAAGTTTTATTTTGTCCCGATCAGACTACAAATATGGCCACCAATTGTCTCCTCTGAAATGGCTTGGCCATATAGAACGAAACTTGATAGGAAGCATATATGGGAGATTCTTTGCAAATTTCCTCATTTCGTCCCGATCAGGCAACAAACATGGCAGTCATGGGCAATTCTTGTTTCTCATTGGTTGATTCAAAAAATTGGTCAAACTTTGGTGGAATGGTCCTTGCATGGCCCCCTTCCAAAATTGGGTCTGGCATCTCCCGACTTCCAACAAACATGGCTGCTGTTACTAAAAATAGGAAAAAGGGGGAATGAATTTAAAAAATCTTCTATGTAACTACATGGCCAATTGGAACCAGACTTGGCAATAGTCCTTAGATGGTCCTCTTTCAGAAATTATGTCTGATGACCCAGACAATCAACCAAGATGGCTGCAACAGCCCAACTTAGTTTAACATAGGACCCTATGGGAAATTCTTTAAAAATCTTCTTGTCTGAAACCACTTAGCCAATTGGAACCAGACTTGGCAGATATGATCATTAAATGGTCCTCTGTCAGTCTTGTGTCCGATGATCCAGAATGTTAACCAAGATGGCCGCCACAGCCGAACATAGTTTAATATAGGACCCTATCGGAAAATTCATTAAAAAATCTTGTCTGAAATCTGATTAAGCCAGTTGGAACCAAACTTGGCAGAAATGGTCCTTAGGTAATCCTCATTCAGTGCTGTGTCCAATGACCCCGAATGTCAACCAAGATGGCCATCACAGCCTAACTTAGTTTAACATAAGACCCTACGGGAAAATTAATGAATATTTTTGTCTGAAAACATTGGAATCAAACTTGGCAGAAATTGTTCTTTGGTGGTCCTCTTTCAGAATTTTATCATGTGATCAGCAAATAATAACTGGCCAGTTCCACTTACATATTCAAAATCTATTTATTTTTACAAAAATGTGATAATTTCTGATATTTACTTCATATGACAACTATAACTGTATATTTACTGTATAATGTACAGGATCTTATGTTACCTGAAACTGTATATAACCAATTCCTTTCCCCATACCAGTTTTATTATCTCTGATAATTCTCACATTTTCTATCCCTCCACAATCCTCAAAATGATTCCATAATTCATTCTCAGTAATGTCTGCAAAATATAACTAAAACAATGTTTATTTTATTTTTTGAATTTTTTGGTAAACAATGGAAGAAATACGTTTGTACCTCCAAAAATGAGAGGTCATTCTGATATAATTATATACTTATTTACACTATGTTGAAAGACTGCTAAAAAATTATGAAGACACTCAAAATTATTCATACCTGTATATAAATTGTGATCACATAATTTCTGTACAACGTTCAGTTTCTTGTACATAAGTTTAAACAAGATGTATTGTGAGATATTGCTCCCTAGTATACCCCCTCTTGTTGATAAGGTAAAAAAATAAACAAAGTCATCAAAACAGGAAGTTGATGGTCTGAAAATGTATCCCACGATATGGCGTACCTACAGAAGGCTTGTGACAAAATGGTAATTGGCTGACACGAGTAGTTGCAGAGAAGAGTGTGACTAAAAATTTTGTAGTAAAACCATAAGGTCGAAAAATAAAGTCACCTTATGTGAAAATGTATCCCACAATATGGCCTACCTATAGAAGGCTTCTAACAAAAAAAATCAAGCTGCTCAGGGCTCGGCCTGGAAGACACCAACAGGGAGAAGACTTCTTCTGAGGCTGACAAGGAGAAGTGGAGAGAGACAGGGAGGTCATTACGCGGCGTTTCATAGCACAAATCGGCACTATGATTATGTTTTTTTTAAAGAGCTAGTCTTATTTTAATTTGTCTAAATCATTGTTATTCCGGTCCTACTTACTGTGGTCCGAGTTGTCAACAGGCCGAGTTTACCCATATTTTTCTTATTGTATTATTTCCCTTTGTTTATTGATTGAAAAAAATGGAGACATGGACTTCATTTTCATTATACAAGTCGGACTTTCCTTAAAAAAACGGCTGTCATATTAGAGATTTCAACAATTGAAATGGATCAGACGAGTAATTAAATTTATTGTCAACTCAAACTTCGCTTTTGACAATTTTCAGGGCGACTTCAACTTTGCTTTGGACTTGATTTTGTGAACAAATATCAATAAGTTTTACTGATATTTGTTCACTAAGGGAGCAACCATTTGATTTTTATGGGGAGGGGGCTAGGATCAAATGTTTGATCCTGCCTATATTTTAGGTCTAAATTTTGGTTCTGGATTTTTTTTTCGGCCACTATTCCAGCCGAAATTTTTATTTTCATTTAAACCAAAAATTTCCTGATCAATACAGGTCCTGCATTTTTTTTTCATACTGTCGTTTTATTTTGCCCAAAATCCTGGTACTGTCTTTGAATGTCAAATTTGATCCTAGCCCCCCCTCCCCATAAAAATCAAATGTTTGCTCCCTAACACTGATTAATCAAAATAAACTCTACTACTTTAAATAATAAACAGTACAACTTAGTTTTTACACTTACCATAGGTCATGTTTCCAATAAAAACTGTTTTAGTGTTGTCATGCTGTAAATATTACATTAAATTATTTTATCTAATTATTCTATTCCTACATACACAACAATGATTTACATATCCTTTACTAAGTCTTTATTTACTTGTTTACACAAATGTCAATGTAAAGCATACAAAGATTCAATGGAAAAAATAGCTGTGTATTTCTAATGATGTTTACATATTCAACAGGCTTTCCTTGTTAACAATAGATGTTATAGAGTTAATAACCATTTTTCATTCATCACTAGCCAGGCTTTACTCGTTTACAATAGAGGTTAATAACCAATTTTCATTCATCACTAGCCAGGCTTTACTCATTTACAACAGAGGTTAATAACCAATTTTCATTGATCACTATCCAGGCTTTCTTTGTTTACAATAGAGGTTATAGAGTTAATAACCATTTTTCATTCATCACTAGGGCCATTTATTTTTAATTAGTTGGTTTACGGATCCGCCGACCCGATTTTGCCGATTTGAAGAAAAAAAATAAAATTGAAAATTTTGGTTTTTTATTACCGACGACCCTCTGAAATCAGCCATCCAAAAAATAAAAATAAATTAAAATCCTTTTGCATCAAAATTTCATAAAAGATGGTGTTTCAATTCGTCTAAAAATAGATTATCCATTAATAAAAGACTTGCAAACATGATAAAAAAAAATCTATTTATAGCCATTAGTTGATGCCAATTTCCGAAACAAGTTTTATGAAACGAATTTCCTATTACAATCCATGCGTAGTTGACGTCAATGATGAGTCGGATCCCTTAAAAAGGGAATGGTCTACTGAACAACACCTTTCAAGATAAATGTTCTGACATTTGGGTTTCAAATCATTTGGCAATATAACCAGGCAAGATTGTTCATAAGTACACGATTTGCCCTCTTTTTTTTCCTTTTTTTCCGACCGACCGACCATATTTCTTAAAAAAAAATATCCGTAAACCAATTAATTAAAAATAAAAGGCCTAGCCAGGCTTTCCTTGTTTACAATAGAGGTTAATAACCAATTTTCATTCATCACTAACCAGGCTTTCCTTGTTTACAACAGAGGTTAATAAATAAACTGGTTATAATCCAGTTTGTGTCAAGGTCTGTTCAACTCTGATCTAAACTTACAAGAATTGCCAGTTAAACTGCCATACTTTGGTTGTTCAGTCACAGGAGTGGCACTGGGCTTCACCAATGACTCAAAATGCGATATTTTATTCAGTCTGTCAATTTTTTGGGTTGCAAAATTTTTGAATGATAGCACCACAAGGATAATATTGTTTCCTCCACCATAAACACGGCCACCAATCGCTCTAAGTCACGGCCAAATGCTGTGAAAGAAAAAAGTTTAGAGGAATTTCCGGTTGTGACTTGGAGGAAACCATTTACGTGACCTTTTGCAGGTAGGTCGTACCTTTATGGTCCCGTATGAGGGTTTTAAAGAGAATATGAAAATTCTAAGAATGTCATCATACCCTTTAATAATTTCCATGTCACATATTAACAGCGTTTTTACATCTGTAATATTATGTTGGCGCTACAACTTTTGGCAGACAGAAGTTGAGGTGTTTCATGCTGCAGACGGAATTTCAAACCGTGTTTTCTGGAGCGAAATGGTTGTTTCCGGATAGTTTTTTTTATTCAAAAGGATTCTATTTGACGACCAAACATCTCCATATAGTGATCTAACACTCTATTAAGTTTCATAAGATCAATTTAGGAGGAGTTGCATGGGGGTAATAAGCAGCCAAAATACAATCTCAACAAGAATATGTGTCCAAAGGACACGATGCCCCGCTGCACTATCATTCTCTATGTTCAATGTATCATGAAACCAGGGTCAAAACCCCAATTTGACATGCAATTGAGACAGATCACATAATAATGAACATATGTAATAAGTTGATGTGACTACAACTTCACAGGAAACTTCAACCTGAGAATGAACTATTTCCACGTTATCATATTTCTAAGTGAACCATGGAATTTGGTATGCAAATTAGAAAGACCACATTATATGGAACATTTGTACTAAGTTTCAAGTTGATGTGACTATAACTTCACTCTAAACTACCTTCACCAAAAACTTTAACCTGAATTGGGACAGACGGACAAATGGACGGACACATGGACTGAAAAACATAATGCCCCTCTACTGTCGTAGGCGGAGCATAAAAACAAATACGATTTATATTCATTGTCAAAAGTACATCTATGGTTGATTCACAAACGTCATAAGAAATACAAAAAGTTAAATGATTTTTTTATTGCCATATTTCCTGACATTGTTTACCTTTTTAGCATTTGTAGATATGTCCACTCTGATGTGAAATCCATCTATTTCTTGTCCATTCCTGAAGGTAGTAAATATTTATATTTTTTTTATCAATTCCATTTTGTCTATATTTCCGTCTATGGTATATAGTCAGTTTGATTTATTTCATGCATGTCAGATTATGTATACCCCTACTCATACCCCTTTTGATTTGTATAGGAAGTGATGCTGTTACAGAGAACAGCACAACTTTACATAAAAGACCAAATAAAAAAATATTTTCACGTTTAATGTGCTGAAATTTCAAAGAATCAACAAACAAGAAATTGGCAATGGCAATTCTGAAAAGTCCATTTAACATTTATGAAGCTTCACCTTTGATAGTTTAACACTCATTCATAATTTTTTCACATAAAAATGAACTTATACTGTATTTGAAATCACAATATTTGGATAATTATGTTAATAATACAAATATTCTGAGGAGAAAACAATTCTATGCATATAAATTTAATGTATTTGCCCTTCCAAGTTAATATTCAAAAGATTTTTTGGGTTTAAAAATGGGTTTTTTCATTAATTTTAATGACAGGTTACATATACACTATATCCTTTCACTGACCCAGGTAATGTTAAGTATGCATCACAAATCCACATAAAATTTCAGGAGAGTACTTACAAATTCAGAGCTCTATATGCACTTTCTTCTTCTTTAAAACACACATAGGATATAATGTTGTGTCTTATGTTGTGAAAAGATTTGCTGGAAAAAGCAAATGTTCAAAAATCAACTTTGTATGAAATATTAGGAAGCTGATTAACATATTTCTTCATTAAATGGTATGGAAAGAAATATACATTTGTACAAATGTGAAGAAATCAGTACTATACTTATGGCTCAAACATGACAGCCACGACAAAAAGGTATGAGTTCAAATAATCAAGTTGTAAACAAAAGACTTAGAAAATGGTACGAGTTACCTGTGATGTCAGAAATTCAAGTGACCAAGGTTTCTGTACACTGCCACGTCAAGTGTTACCACAAATAAATTAATGCACTGCCTTACTTATATTACTCTATTTTATAGAACTGATCGAGAAGATTGAACCTTTTAATTTGCATAAGGCCAGTCATTTTCATTTTGTGTATGTTAAGGACAACTTCCATTACAAATATTACTGAACTGTATTCAGTAGGGTCAGTTTGCTACAAAAGAAAAGACAGGGTACGAGAAACAATTTAATTTCCTATTAAAGATAATTTTGTTCACTTGAGTTGAAATTTACAATATAAATACCAATCTCCATATAGCAGGTACATATATACATAGGTCATTAATCATAACTGGACACATGACAGTTATTAGTTACCTGAGACCCCCAAATAAAATTGACTGCTGTGAGGAAAGCTCACAAATGTACATGTATATCCCAAACTATGGTTACAATAATATAAAGAAATGTATAAGTCCACATTTGTCTATGTGAACCAAAAAATTATTTTGATAAAAAAAAACAAATAGAAGGTACAAAATGGCAAAGTACAGCAAAGATTTCCCGAAACTTTCATGGAAATCCATTCACTGGTTTAAGCAGAGTTGCTGACTGGGCATGCCTACCCCCTTAACATTACCATATTATGAAGAAATGGTAAAGTCTATGTTTGTCTGTGGAAAACCCCAACAATCATTCTGATCAAAAATAAAATAGAAGGTACACAATGCAATGTACACTGAAGATTCCCTGAAAGTTTCACAGAAATCAATTATTAGAAATACAAGTATTTGCAGTAAATACATGTAGTTGCAGATGGACGGACGTACGAAATTTCCCACTTCTCTAGGCGGAGAGATATTAAGGCCATATATTCATCTATTCACCAAAAAGATGAATGTATTGGTATCATGTTCAGAAAACTGATAAACTGGCCAAACTCTACAGTTCTGACTGATCATCCCCTGTCAATGTCAATGTTATTAAAGGCTTGGGCAGAAGTATTAAATATTCTGGCTTACATGAGGGTAAACGTAATTTTAACTTATTTGCCCGGAGTCCCCTTTATGCTGGCTACTTTTACTTTTATTACACTTTACATTATTTCTACCAAATACTAGTATGTGATAATAAACAATGACTTTGCAGAATAATCTTACGTGATAGCAACTGCACGCTTTGGTAACTTTAAATCTGCTGGTGGCTGCAAAATAAATCATACTACCAAATCATACTCTGTCCTTTAATCAAAATGTTTTACAAAAAAATTTGTAAGGGTTCCGCGGAACCCAGTGTCTCGCCTACTTTTGATGTTGTCTATATTTTCAGTGTGATAGGTGAATGCACATAATAGAATGCAATGTTAAGTCCATTTATACGTAAAAAACTGAAAAACAGAAATAAATATTTTACAAAATTTTCTCCTGGATACAATCTTTATATCATAAACAAGCTTCTGTCCAAATTTGGTAAAATTCCTGGATAGTTTAAGAAAGTTATTAAA
The DNA here is from genome assembly GCA_028015205.1 of Mytilisepta virgata. Lineage (NCBI taxonomy): Eukaryota > Metazoa > Mollusca > Bivalvia > Mytilida > Mytilidae > Mytilisepta > Mytilisepta virgata. Next base: position 4,815,608 of record CM051518.1, on the reverse strand, counting down.
ATTTTAAAAACTTTAACCACAGAGTGAATGTAATGTTTCCTGGCAGAAAAACTAAGTCCATTTATAAGTAAAATACGGAAAAAATTTTTTTTTTTTTACTAAATTTACTTCTGGATACTATATTATGATCATAAACAAGCTTCTGTCCAAGTTTGGTACAAATCCAGGATAGTTTAAGAAAGTTATTAAAATTTTGAAAACTTTAACCACAGAATGAATGTAATGTTTCCTGGCAGAAAAACTAAGTCCATTTATAAGTAATATACAGAAAAACTGGAATTTTTATTTTACAAAATTTACTTCTGGATACTATCTTATGATCATAAACAAGCTTCTGTCCAAGTTTGGTACAAATCCAGGATATTTTAAGAAAGTTATTAAAATTTTAAAAACTTTAACCACAGAGTGAATGTAATGTTTCCTGGCAGAAAAACTAAGTCCATTTATAAGTAAAATACGGAAAAACTGGAATTTTTTTTTTACAAAATTTCCTTCTGGATACTATCTTATGATCATAAACAAGCCTCTGTCCAAGTTTGGGAGAAATCCAGGATAGTTTAAGAAAGTTATTAAAATTTCAAAAACTTTAACCACAGGGTGAATATTTGTGGACGCCGCCGACGACGACGACGGAATGTAGGATCGCTATGTCTCGCTTTTTCGACAAAAGTCGAAGGCTCGACAATAAGTTGTATCAGCAAGGATAGACAGACAGATAATTTACTGAATACAAAAAATCAGAATTCCCGGTGTCTCAGGTCAAAGTCTTTTCTTAAGAGACATTATCATGCTAGATTGCATACCAAACAAACTCCCTTAACAAATCCAACTGACTGTTATATCTCAAACAAACCAATCAAACTGACTGTAATATCTAAACTCAAATTCATGAATTAATAACCATGAAAATGCTTTATATGTACTTTAAAATCAATCATAAGAATAAATGTGATAGATGATAATGCCAAGTGATAAATTTATGTCTCCTGGAGAGTTTATAAAGTAATTATCAAAATTATTAAAAACTACAGTAAAAGAAAAAGAGAATTAAAAACTATTTCATTTTAACTCTACTCACTGGACATCTAAACCTGACACTTTCTATTTTACCACAAGGTTTAAACAATTTAACCAAATCCTACAAAATAAAAATACAATCAACTATTATCAACGAATCTGAAAAATGCTCATTTGAACAATTAAAATGGCCTTCTTCAGTCTATCTAAAATCATAACCGATGTGCTTTGTTTTATTTCTCTAGAGGGGACCAAAGACTAAAATTACTGAAAAACATATAAAGTGCATTTTATAGAAAAAAGGCTAAAAACAATATATTTAATGGAAACTGTTTGCAATTATTTCTACATTTATAGTCTTTCTGCAATAGTATTTTTACTATGTACTTTACTGAAAAATTTAATAAGTTTGAAATCTAAAACAATATATAAACTGACTTTTTACATGACTTTACAACCACTAAAATTATCTCCCCTTAAAATGACTGTCCACTTCTGTCTGAACTTATTGACAACTCTCCTAATATAAATGGAAGCAATAAAAATGAAACAGGAAGTACTTGTACGTTACCTTTTTATTATAAGTAATTGGCAGATTGCCAACAAATACAGTTCTAGGATCCTTTGTTCTGTCTCGCCTGTTTTTGTGGCGAGCTTTCCTTTCTGTTGTTTTCAATTCTGAATGCTCCCCTTCAAGTCTATAAAAAATGAAAATTTTCACATGAAGAAAAATTATAATAATCTTTTTCACAATCCTCTGTGTATTTCTGTATTAATTTTCATATTTTAGGATAAATTCTTCTTGTACACCAGTAATAACTAATTTTGTATTTTTAATTACTATTTCTATGAATCTTATCAATTTTTAATCCATCAGAAAATTCAGATTTTACATACTACATATACTTCTGCTTTTGCATACAACACGGAACAAAACCAAAAAATTCTAAATTATATTTGAAACTTATTGCATCTTTGTCAGTTTACAAAAATCAAAATGGCAAAATCTATTTCTTATTTACAATTCAAAAACAACTTTTTAGATCAAAATTTCTTTTTTTTTTATTGCTTAATTTTATTTCTCATTTGACATGAAAGTGAAGACCTCTCATTTTATTCATGTTTCTCAGCTCTGTATCAATACAGTTTATGCATGTATATTTAGATATTGCTTTTTATACTTTAAAAGTTATTTATGCCCAATGATATACATTATACCTGTTTTCATTGCTAAGGAGTGATTCGTGTATGATTCCAGGAGGTGGATCATATCCATCTGTTCTGGAAGATTTGTTGTCATCCACTTGTTGTTCAGCATCTGACAGTGTTTTTTCATCTATCTTACTTTTCTTTTTCTTCTTTTGTATTGTATTTTCTCCCGTAGTTTTGGATAATTTGTCACTATTCTGTACCTTTCAATAAATTATCTTTTAAATTAATGAAATTTTCTTGAAATTTTCAAAGTTTGTGATGTAAGATCAGCATCATTATAAAAACATGTTTCAAAGAGTACTATCAGTAGTACTCACTGTACTTTTTATTGTTTCCAGAATAAAACTGGAAAATATTATATATAAAGGGATAAATTCTGATAGTACAATTGAAAATAACATAAAAAATTACATACTGGTATATCTTTAACCTTGGGACCCACTTTAAGATCTCCATGTCTGAAATCTCTCGGCCACTTGATTACAAAATTGGAAGCAATGTTCTGTCAAAATTGCATATTATAACCCTGCCTCAAAAATTACCTGGGCCTTTATCTAACATAGCAAAATGCAGATGGTATTTTTTAGAAAATACCAAAATATTGCTGTTTATACTCTTTATAACCAGTAGATTTATATTTCAGAATTAAATGATTTATTGGAGTGTAAAAGCCTTGACCTAAGCACATTTTGAAGCTAAAAATGTGCACATGGTCAAGGCTTTTATAACTCTATAAAACTACTAAAACGATGCATTCAATTCTTATATATATACAAATAACTATAAAATATGACTGCAATTTTTTAATATTCATCATATTGTCTTGAAATATTAATCCGGTACATTGCAGCAGCTGCATCAAAATCATCATGGAAACACATGCTAAACAAGATTTTGACTTTTATTGGGTTATGAAAGATCACTTTTCAGACCCATGTGATTGATATCCTCCAATACAAAATATGGATTTTCAATGAAACAAATGAGTAATTATTCATATGGAATAAAATTTATCAGTAAGTAAAAATTTATTTTGGTATTTTGTGATACATTTTATAACATCCTGATCCAAAAACCAACCTATACCTTAACTTTTTCAGGAGGATATGAAAACAGGGCTGACAATTTAGCTATTTCTTTTTCTGATTGCTTCCGCTTTTTTGGTGGTGCTGATTTCTGTATCTCATCTGACAGACTTCCTATTCTATATTCTTCTGACATTATCCTGTACAAAATTGTAAAACTTAAATACTGAAAGTAAAATATAGGTTTGCAAAGAAAATATATCATGCATGTGTCTAGAATATATGTGTGTTGTTTATATCTTGCTAATCAAACAAATTGTTTACAACAGTGTCTTGTACATGTACATGTATTATGTACCAGTATCTGAAATTATTCTGCCATACGTTGGGCACTGAGATTATTTGATAAAATATATTGTGATTGTGTGGACCAAATATAAGTGTTCAAGATTTAAAAAAAAAAATACGAGTCAGTCGTGTTGTAGCTTACATGACATAATATCTGTAATCATCTAAGAAAACAAAAATTTTGTATGAATTTGGTAGGAATGAAAATGAATTTCGAATCCTTCCATTCTATAATACATTGCATACACACTGACATTTAGTTTTTTAAACTGTAAAACTTTAGCATGCTTTTTCCCAAATGTTTGTAAACACTGTAAGTGACATCAATATATTTATGCCGAACAGATTTGCAAAGAATTGAAACATTAACCTATTGTCGTGTTTGGTCTAGTGTTGTCTCAGTCCCATATTCTTTCATTTTAACAACTAATATCATTACTGGAAAATAAATTGGTATCAACTGATGTATAAGATAGAATCATTTTGACTGTTTAGACAAGTCCATCATATCACTATTGTCATTTATATGTCTTGTAAATTCATGCCACTGATGGCCCCTTGTGGTTCATAAAGTATTTTCTTAACAACAAATGCATATCCATAAGAGTTAAACTTCGAAGTACAGTCAAACCTGCTTTAAAGGGCACCTCTATATAGCATTTATGAACAAAGCATGTAAAATTAACCTCTCTATAAAGGACATCTGCTCATAAAGGGCACTTTGTTCTGCTCCCTTGGGTGTCCTTATAGACAGGTTTGACTGTAGCCCAATAAACTGTACATATGAGAAATTTGGCTGCACATGCACACTCTACAAAAGCAAATTAAGTTATTCCACAATTCTGCCTTCTATGGAATTGTCGTAAATTTACAATGCAAACATATTCAAAAAATGTCCATTAGATCATTTATACAAGCTTATTCATAAAGGATAGAAGTAACATTGTTTGAATCAAGAAATATTGATTTGCTTATTACTGGTAGCTAGATCCTTATATAAGAGCTAAATCATTATATTTCCTTATTGCTATGGCATTTCTACCATCTTGCTTGACCAACAGTTACAAAATGTGTATCCTTCTTGTTGCTGTACCTTAATGATGAGGTGTTTTATCTAGTGGATAGGATATATTTGGAGTTTATTTTTACGGGTACTTCTAAAGTGAGAAATTGGAATCGACACGAAACAAAATATAATGAAAAGGAGTCTTTTAAAGTCTGATCAAAAGATTCAGCTGCATGTAATGCTGTATCAAAGGGGAGCATATTTTGTCAATATCTGTCAAAAAGTCGAGGTGGATTTATAAAAGACATAATTTACCCTTTTGCACCCAATTTCCTGCATTGGGGTCCAGAGTCTGTAAAATAATTAACACCTTGTGCTGATAATGTACTGGAAACCTTCAAAGACCTTTGAACTTTTTTCTAACACTTACAACTTACCCCTATAAAGAGAGCCGACTGGATCGAAGATAAAGTCCTTAAAAAGTTATTTTATTAACAAGTATTTTTGAAACATCAAAGCATTATTGTACGTTAAAGGTACTGTATGTCCACATGGAGTTCTAAATTCAGTATGCAGTCTTTAAACACTAACTTTATTTGCGAACATAAAAGACATAGACTGTCCAATGAAGCATCCACAATTTAGCGATTTTTAATAGAACGATCAATATCGCTAATTTGAATGTCGTTACAACAGAGGCTGGAAAATTTTAAAACTCCAAGCGAATAAGCAGTATGAGCTGTATGAGGTACATGTAGGGTTAATTTTAAACAATTGGAAATGTCTAATTGAAGAGATAACACAATGGAGTTTACATGAAAATTTTAAATTTTAGTTTGAAGTTGCAAAATTCAAGATAAGAAATCGAAAAAAAATGCCTCGAAACAAAAAAATAAAACAATCAATAAATGAATAATTAAGAGAACATAGAGGTATTTTCTTTCATCTTAAATATTCCGTTTAAACAAGAGCACTGCCAAAATTTCATGGATACAACCAAAACTATGCCTGGATTGGAAAGGTCTAAAATGGCTTCGATAGATTCTCTTTTCAAGCATTGCAGAATTATTTGGGTTAATGTATTATTTCGTTTCTTCATTTTTCATTTCGTTTTGATTCCGTTTCTCACTTTAAAAGTTTCCTATTTTGACTGCATTATTTTTGCCCTTGGTCACACAGGAGCCTGACTTCTGGATATTTATTTCTTTTTTATTTTATTTTTTGTTGTTAATAAATATTTACTATAACAACGCAAATTATGCGTTTATAAACAATGTGCTATACACTATCCACGTCCTTATACTAAAAAATCCTAAAGGGATATAAACTGCCATTTTTGATTTCCTACCTCTGCCACCATTAAAATCAAAGTCACATGAAAGTATTTTTAATTGATTTTAATCGTGGCAGAGGTAGGAAATCCAAAATGGTGGCTTATATCCCTTTAGGATTTTTTAGTGTTTGGACGTGGATAGTGTATAGCACGTTGATAATAAACGCAGAATATTCGTTGTTACAGTGAATATTCATTAAAAGTACTCATGAAATAAGACAACAAAAGAATAAAATAAAAAAAGAAATAAATATCCAGAAGTCGAGCCCATGTGCTTGGTCATGCAGGGGTTTATCCAGGGTTATTGGGAAGGACCATTTTTGGCCTATTTTGGGAAAAATTTTGGTCAATTGGGAACCAAAATTAGAGGGGTAAGTTAACATTTTTGGGAATTCTGCATGATTTTAAAATAATTTCCATTGGGAATGGGTCCTTTTACCGGACCCTGCTGAATGGTAGAAAAATCCATGTCATGCCTGTCATACAATTATGTGTTTTATCTGTTCCCCAGGGTCTGTTCTTGACATTAAATGTCATTTTTTATGATAGTCCAGAGTTGAATCTTTAAGTTGAAAAGAATATTTGATTTGATTGCAGATGTTCGGGTAATACTAAGTCGATAGTTGTTTGGTCACAATATATGTACCCGTACATGTATCTACTCACAGGCACGACACACACGTGTAGAAGCTTATTTTGGTAATTGTGGCGCCATCTAGAGGTATTTTTGAAATGCGAGATCCCGGATGTTAACGACAATGGCGTCTTGGGAAGCGAAAAAAAATTGGTTAAATCTTTAAGTGTAACGTTATTATATCATTTTCTTTCCAAAAGGTTTAAACATTTCCAGTCAAATAAAGACACTTGTTAATGGAAAACAACGATGTAAATGGCGCATAACAGTTCGGACTGATTTCACACCTGTGGAGAGACAGGTAAACAACCGAATATCAGGGTGTGTAGATGTGTGACAGTTGACATTCCATCCCACACAATTCCTCTTAAATTTTGCATAATTTTACTCACTTGCATGACGTTCATATAAGAAAAGAAAAATGTTTAAAGTAATCCAGAGAAAACCAGAGGATTTACATGTACCAAAGATGTAAATAAATCAGGTAAATTTTGAAAATATGTTATACCGGAAGTCTTGGCATGTTTGGATGAAAGGTGACCTATTTACAAAATAAACTTGTATTTGGTTTTCCTAAAAAATTACTATGGAATGTTTATATATGGACATTACATATTTTGGTGAAACTATTTATAGCAAAAACCATTAGAACATTTGGTTTGGGGTCATTCGTTAACATCCCAAAACCAGTCGTGTCCACTGTCAATCTGTCCCAAAGTTGTTCCATCCCTGACAATGAAATACACCAGAGGGATAAAATCTAAACTTTACATGTTTTGTCGATTTTCTCAAAGTTTTTGATTCTGCTTAAAGCACTATTTGTAAAACTTATTAAAACTGGTATAATAGGATGGCTATTTTATAGCTTTATGATAAAATTTCATGCAAATAAGAGTTGGTAATTATTTGACAAAATCCTTTGAATCCAATATTAGTGTACAACGAAGAGGTACCATGAGAATTTCCAATGTGATAAACTGTGCTTAAATTATAGAAATATATTCTTGGTTCAAATAGTAAAGCATGTAAAATGGCTAGGAAGAATAGAATAGAGAATGAAAACGAGGAATGTGCCAAAGAGACAACAACCCGACCAATAATGTATACTAGTTCAGCAAAATGGACGGTACATTAAACTCTGAAACTTAAAAATGAACCAAAATTCAAAAAACACACAAGACTAACGAAGGATAGAGGTTCTTGACTTGGGACAGGTGCAAAAATGCGGCGGGTTTTGGGGAGGTTACTTACTGAAGACATAATTTATAGTTTGTCTGAATGACTTTAATTTTTGTATACGTGGCTTAAATTTTTGTATAAAGATTTCAAAATTGATACTGTTGTTATTAGATTTGGTGGGCGACATACCAGCATCAGGTAATTGCCCCCTGGTAACTATAATGAAGGGTGTGCACCCTAATATGTTGAAAATGATTGTATAATTTACATATAATTGAATGGTATGAGGCCAAAATAAAAAATAGGTGTGTTTCCGGTCGCCCGACTGACCCTAATTTTTTGGCTCCGACCCCAACTTTTTTCCCCGAAAAAAAAGAATTTCGGTAATTTTCACTGTGATTGGAAAATAAGCTCTTCCTTTAGCATGCCCCAAAATAGTCTGGGTCTATTTTTAACACTATTAAGAAAGTGTTTTATTGACAGTGATTGATATAAAACAAATGGCCGGCTTTTATGGCAAAGTTTGAAAATTTTATAGGCTGGAAATCACGGTCATGTCTTCTGTGACTTTTGAACACTGACTCTTCATATCTGATATAATTTACACAATGAACTGATGAAAATAGCCTGAAAAAATAACAGATTGATTATAAAAATACACAAAAAACACAATGGAAGCAGGCCCTCCCCCCATAAAAAAAAAAAAAACCTACCGACCCTATTTTTTTTTGGCCTGAGTGAGTTGATGGTTGTTTGAAAGAAAAAGTGGGGATTGGCGTCTTATCCACGTTTCCCTCAGACAATATATATAGTACAATTTTATAGTAGTATAATGTATATATTCATTGTGTCCCATATTTTATAACAAATATGCATTTATTCCATTCTCTATTCTATTTAACAAACAAAAATGTCTCAAATTGAGAAATTGTTTGAAGATCTTCGATTGTATAAGCTTGGATTAGAGCAGTATACTGCTGAAGCCAGACTTGTTCAGATCAAATAAATATAAAAATTAATTCATATTATGTATATGAATTGTATTTTTATGTTCTGCAATTACAGTTAATTGACTTTTAAATCATAAAAACTTTAGGTGATAAAATCATAATTGCTGTAAAAACATCTAAATTTCTGTATGTTTAATGGTGTTAATTGCTGTGTATATTATTAATTATATGTTGACATTTCATATCATCTACTTAATTGATTAAAATTTATTGAATCTAATCACTGATAATCACAATAATTTTTTTATACATTTATAATTTATGTCCAAAATTATGGTTCCAGTCAAATATTGCATTGTTAATTACTGAATATGGGACGAATCGACCGTAATATAGGGCCGGATTGACTTGGGGACAGATCAACTTGGGCCGGAACGACTTGGGACAGATCGACTCTGGGCCAAAACGACATGAAATCGGGTTATTCCAGTATTCCAGCTAGCCAAAAATAGAATTCCAGTTTTATTTAGAGACGATTTTCATTCGAGTCAAGAGTGGAACAAAAAACATCCTGCCCTCTTCTAAGTGCACCCCTTTTTTGCCCTATAGTGCTCAGGCTTCTTACAGAGGCACATACATGCGTTCTGGAAGCCCGGAAGTCAGACTAGACGCATTGTCTCTCAAACTCGTGCATCCTTATCAGTCAGATTGCCAAGTCAATGATGGCGTCAATTTTATTTACATTGTCATGTGACTTTTCATTTAAAAATGGGTCATTTTTCGTAATGTCAATCAGTTGCCGATTTTTAAGTCCATACAGTATTTATTGTTCGAGTTGGTTTTTGGGGATAGGTTTATATGGTTTCTGATATTTTCTTTTTATATTACATTAAAACAGATATTTTTTGCTTGTTTTTCCTAAAAAAAATTACAACCAGAGTTGGCAATGATGCCGACAATTTCGTCCTTGTTGGTCAGAAAAAGGAGAGTTTCTTCAATGTTAGATCTCAGGATGGAGATTTTTACATGAAAAATGCAATCTGAGCAAACTTTTTCAGGAAATATTATGTCCTAAAGGGGGATAATCGATGTTGACGTTATCAGTATAATGTAAACAAAGATGGTATGAAGGCAATAAATGATAGAAAAAGAAAGTGGAAATAAGGTTCATGCTTGATTGTCAAATAATATAATAAATTTGTCAATAAATATTAAAAAAAAACATATTTATGAATGAATAACATTCCAGCAAAAAAGTGGGATGGCCGGGTGGGTGCTTCCACTTGCTCCTATCATTTTCTTGTGGAGAGTTTCAGAAATTTTTTAAGGATAAAAGTGTTTTGTCCTTGGGCAAAATGAATTTAAAATTGTTTTCAATAGAAATAAAACAACTGAAAGCTTGAGGAGTAGCCGACTGCTGATGAATTGCTATATGAGTAATGTTAGTTTTTTCCTTTCAAAAATAGGACAGAAGAATTTTTTTTCCCTCTTAATAAGGAAACAATTACATCCTCATGCAAGTATTTTTTATCCAAAGTAAATAAAATACATATTTAGTTTTCCTGTATCTTGCCAAGGATAACAAAATAAAATTGGTACAGTAGGTCAGTGAGATTTATGCCTTAATTTCACAATATTGCAAAGTGGATATGAATTTGTGTAAAATTTTTAAAAAAAATGTCATTTGCAAATCAACCACTAAAGGGATTTACCAAGTGACTGAATATGAACATATCATAATATTATCAGTAAAAAATAAACACTCCTTTAAATTTTTATGCCAAAAATTTGATATCAACCAGAAACATTCTAATATGTTGTTATGTCTTACATTTGTCGAAACAATAAAAAACACTTCATTTCTTTGCATTTTTGATACCCCTGGATATCAAGAAAGAACTAAAATTTATATGTAACGAAGTTTCTGGATGGCCTTTTTAATTTGCAAATGAAAGAACCAATATTGTTTATTGGCTGAAAAATGTTGTGTGTCACCAGCCATTTTGAGATGCGCAAAAATACTCACTTTTAATGTCTCATACGTTCATGATTTTCTGTGTCAGGTGAATCCAATAGGCCAGGAAGTTAATAAAATCTTTTATACACATATTAAATTTCATCCAAGTTATATGGATATCAAAAACTAGCACAATGATATTTACACATTTCCCTTCCTTCCTGTCAATAAAAAATTGGGAGGAGGGACCAAAAGCACCATCTAGTGCCAAAAATTCTGAAATTTATAACTCCATTTGTTCGGTCAAAATGGCACTTGGCAGGCTGACTATAGATTTTACCAGCTACGTCCAAGGATAATTTTCATGAAAAAATCTTCTGGTCGGCATTGTTGTTTTCAGGTGAATCCGAGGGAAAGGGGAAGGACACGCCAAAATAGTGAGGTAGAAAGTGGCAAAAAAAATTCCTGTGTCTCCCTTTGCCACCAAGATTTTATTGACTATAAAAAAGGCAAAACAAACAATGATAATAAGTTGTGTTACACAGTAAAGTGCAAGTTTTCCAATTTTTTGGGTCATATCTGTAACAGAAATTTTCTTCAAAGTTCAGAGCATTACTGCAAAATTTTTAAATCTTACTGATTTTATATCAGTCAGTATTTTTAGGCAGGAGAAATTTTTGTATCATGAACTGGTAAGTTAAAGTGGGAAAAAATGAACAGGTAAAGTCTTGATCATCCCTAAGTATCTTGAGCCCTGTATTAACAATGAAAAAACAACCCAAGCCTGTAAGGCTAGGGTTGCACTTCATATTCAGATATGAAATTTTTCATTTTAAGTGGCCTCTCTGATTACTCTATCATGGGGCAGTTTCAGAGTTAATGATATTCATTTACATATATATATTCAGTAATGACAAATACAGGCAGCACTTAAATAAAATAAATGACTGTAGAAACATTTAAGATTTGTGAAAAAGTAAAAGAATATGCAATTTTACCTATGTTGGGACTGAAAATTAATGTTTTTGAGACATTTCAATGGAGATGAGGCGAAAATTAAAAATAGCTTAGTTTCCTGCATACAACCGAAAGTTTTCTTGGGGTCTGTTGTCATCATTTTTTAGCTCACCTGACCCAGAGGGTCATTGAGTGAGCTATTCTTATCACTTGGCATCCGGTGTGCGGTGTCGTCCATTAACTTTTTACAAAAATCTTCTCCTCTGAAACTACAGGGCAAAATGGAACCAAGCTTGGCTTCAAGCATCATTAGGGTATCTAGTTTAAAAATTGTGTCTGATGACCCCGCCTGTCAACCAACATGGCTGACATGGCTAAAAATAGAACATAGGGGTAAATTGCAATTTTTGTCTTATATCTACTAAACTAAAGCATTTAGAGCAAAACTGACATGGTGTAAAAATTTTCATCAGGTCAAGATTTACCTGCCATGAAAATTTCAGACGAATCGGTCAACCCTTTGTTGGGTTATTACCCCTGAATTGTTAATTTTAAGGAAATTTTGCAGTATTCGGTTATCTTCAATATTATTATAGATTACTTTAATAACTTTGCACATGTAATACCTACAGTTAAGATTTATGGTCCACATGGTAGCTTATTGTTTAAGGTTTGCCGCAGTATACTTGTATTGTGACCTAATTTTCATGGTTCATTGACTTCATAAACATGAATTTAAAATCTGCGTCCAAGTTTCGTGGTTAAATCCATTTCTCAGCAACTGTAAGGCCTACGCCAACCATATTTGGTCTATAGATAGTTCTTGGTGGGTACATGTCAGTCTGTCACCTGTCTTTTGACCTCGATCTCAATTTCATGCTTGAGCCACCTGCGTCACATTTTCGTGGTTAAGTCCATGTCTCAGAAACTGTAATAGCTAGGCCAACCATATTTGGTCTATAGATAGTTCTTGGTGGGTACATGCCAGTCTGACACCGGGCTTGGGACCTTGACCTCAATTTCAACACATTTTTCTTTGACTTGCAAAGTGTCTGGTATCGGATAATCATTATTCTGTTTCCATGAGTATTGTCCACTCTTGTTTTCTTCCTATGTACCAATAGAGACATATAGGACATTATTGTGTCAACCATTGTTATTAAACTCTTGAAAAAAATTTTAAAGTCTTTTAATTTTAAGCGTCAGTAAAAAGATTATTATTATTAAACAAAATAATTTAAAATACATATTTTGAATTCTTGTTACCAATGTTAATGAATTTTATTTACTACATGTTGGTATTTAATCGTATTTTGTTTCATACACACTGTCTTTATAATACATTATGTTTTGTGTTTTATCTGTTATAACAATTGTAGGTTATGACCCATTGTAAAATATACCAGTCCCATAGATAATGCTCAGGTGCAGCAGTGAGGCCATACAATGTAATTGTTGACCTTGTAAAATATTCCATTCCCAAATACTGTAAAATATTCCATGCCCAAATACTGTAAAATATTCAACTCTTAACAGAATGCAACAGTGAGGAGTGTAATTAACCTTGTCAAATATTCCTGGCAGATAGATGACACAAATAAGTGCCAATGATAAACTATTCTGTTCTATTAAATCAAATGGTGTAGGATTAAGCAAAATTTCCAGTCCTATAGACATGATAAACTCATGTCCAACAAGAAGGCAAAGCAATAAAACTAATGTCTATCTGACCAAACCATCTAATTAAACACTTTTGAAATATTACATTTTTAAAGATTTTAGCAATAAGCTTAAGCAAATGTAATTTAAAGTGTAAACCAAGGACATATTGTCTTATGGAAAATTCTTTCAATTTCATATTGCATTATGAACAATTTTTATAACGATCAAAATGCCAAGCAAAGTAAATATTGACATGTAAGATATTTTCATTTTGTGAATCAACAGGATAGAAAAATGAATATTTCATTCTTTTATCTCAAAACTTCATATCTGAAGCGATTTTTTTGTATCCAAAAGGAGATTTTGTAATTCATATAATCAAAATATTATAGGATTAAATACAATTTTGTATGAGTTTATCGGCCGACTAACTCACAAACTAAATAAAGTCCAAAGGAGTTGAGTTTGTGAGTGAAAAGGTCAACAGTGGTTAATTAGATGGTTTGGTCACATAGTTTTATTTCTAAATGTAGCTGTTTTCTGGATTATTTTTTTTTGTGGCAGACGTGATAGAAAACAAACTTTTTGTATGTTTATGCTGAACAACGTCTTTAAATTCAAAATAATATGTAATTTTACAAAAAAAGAATTTTGATGGTTAAATTTTATTATAATCATTGGTAATTAAACTATTGATATTATGGTTATTATGAAAAAGATGATCAAAGGATAAACAAAACATCCCAGCAAGAGTGCACAAAGAATCTGTAAATTTCGATAATAATATGTACTTGAAACAAACTTTTATGTTTTATATGATTTTATATGTATGTGTTGATACATGTATATAAGTCTTAATTGTACTATTTCGCACCAAGATTAAATTTTGTGTTGATATCGAATATCAAATATCATCATGCCGACACTATATCCTTCCCGTTGATGCGGCTTTCCCATAGATACACGGTTCATGTGGGGACAGTTTGTGCACTGGATGTGCACTAAGAAACTCCCACATCCATATCTTTTCTCACCACAACACATGTAAAGAAACAATGGGGACAGACAGTTTTTACAGGCCTTCATTTGTTCTGCGAGATGAAACAACTCAACATTTCTTCGTCCCTCTTTCCAGTCTTGAAGCTCTTTCTCATTGTCTACCGAATCATGTCTTTCCTCGCATGCAACTACCTCAATGCTAAATCTTTTTCCATTAAATTCATTTAGGGCTGTTATTGATTGTAGGTACATGTGTCTTTTCCCATCTGATTCCCGATAACCGTTAGAGGTGCTGAATTACGTACACTTAACCTTATCAGACATGAATTGTTGATTGGTAAACATATAGTACATCAAAGCTTTTCAGAGAATATAGATTTACTGTAGGTGCAGTAACAGGGACAAGCCATTAAAAGACAGATGATTTCATGTAAGGCCTAAAAATCATGTTTCCAGTAACAGTGCCAAAAAAATATGGTTGGTATGTCTGGTTTTTTTTTGGGGGGGGGGGGGGGGCGGGGGTGGGGGTTGCAGACTGCCATAACCATGATGCTGCTTTTTATGGAAAATTTTGTACCTCTGCCTTGGCAAGTGCCCATGAAATTGTTTCCATTGACAGCAATCATCCCAATCCTGATTTTCTGTGGATTTTTTTTTTTAAGATCTAGATCAGCACCTGAAAAGTATGGTCGGTCGGTTTATCGGAATTGAAGGATTTTTTAGACCTTAACTTTCTGTCACTCAATAGCAAATGAGTCAAACTTGTAACTTGTTTGTCCAAATATTATACTTTGTCTTATATTTATCTCTGTTACCATAAGGTATTTTTGACAGTGTCTAATTCTGGACTTTACTTACTAGACCTACTGAACATTTAGTTTTCTCTTATTATCAAGTGATATACATATAGAAGATATTCTGTACCCTTCTCTAGTAGCAGTGGCGGATCCAGAGAAGGGGCAAAACATTTTTTTTATTGCTATATATGATTTTTTTAGCATAAAATCGTCAAAAAAAAAGTTCACCTCCCTCCACTCAGTGCTACATTTTTCATTTCAAAATTTTACACACCCCCCTTTCAAAACTCCTGGATCCTCCCCTGAGCAGTACAATAAGAAATGCCATTTAAAGCATTTTAGTTAACAAGATGGATCTACATCATCTGCTAGGAGAAAATATTTTAAGTACAACAGTACTGTGAGTAGAGCTTTATCTATATAACCAGTGATTAACATTGTATTAGCCTAATTGAATATTGTTAAAAAAGAATTTTAGATAATCAGAAATATTAAAGAGAAAACTTGCTATGTGTATTTTCAGATTTCCTCATGATTAATTTGGTAACTTAGAGATTATTCAATCATGTTTAAGAAAGGGAAGAAGAAGGTTGAAATTTCAACACCTTCAAATTTTGAACATCGAGTACATACTGGATTTGATAGAGATCAAGGAAAATATGTTGGTCTGCCTCCACAGTGGGCAGGAATTATTACTTCAGAGGAAAGTGAAAGAAGGAAACCTATCATAGATGCATCACGTATTACACATACAGACATACAACCTTTGAAGGTAATAAAGAAGGGGGAATGTTACTCCTTGGGTTTGTTGGTTAAAAGATTTTGTTACTTAGAAGTAAATTTATTTTGAAGAAACAGAGCAATATAATAATACTTCTTAAAGACCAGTATAAAAATTTTTAAAGAATTAATTTCTTTTGTGAAAATATTATACATTAGTGTTTTTTGAGAATTTTGATAGATATGTATTCTTAAGCTGACAGAGTATCTATTCTTGTTATAAAGCAAGTAAAATTTTGGCTCTATCATAAAATACTAAATCCATGTTAAAACCAGTGATTGGGAATGATATGGGCCATGGGCCATTTGATACATATCTGGAAGGATATGGTCTATGAAATTATAGAATGGCCCATTATCTTTCATACTTTCCAATTGCAGATAGTACATTGGCTCTTAAAAAGCCTTTGTAATGAGGTCAAATGACCGATTTAAAAATTTGCCTTTCTCAATTACTGAAAAAAACTGTAAAATTTTACAGTAATAATGGAATTAATTCTCTGAAAACTGATGACCCTAAAATTTTTATCTAACCATTGTTCATTGAAGTATTTTATTGCAGTTTAAAAGATGCAGATAATTGAAAAGATAATTCATTACAGATTTTTTTATATTTAAAACAGATGATAAACCATCTGGGATGGTTCTATACTGTCAGTTAGCTCAAGTGCAATGTACTCACTTGCATCGCAAACATTACATCATTATCATTAAAATTTTCAGTGCTCAGCAAAAAATTATGCAAATTGACAATAATATAGGCTATGCATAATAAGTCTCATAAAGACAGTTTTAAGTTATGCATCACCCCTTTTTTTTCTTTTCTTTTTTTTTTTTTTTTTTGCCTTTTGTCCTGACCATCCCTCTGTATATCACAAAGATTTAAACATAAAATATTGATGAGAAAAATTAATAAACATTCTTTAGACTTGCTGTCTGTAAAACCCCAGTCCATGTTGAAACAGATTTTTGAGAAATTCATTGCCATACTAACTTCAAATAGTCTTACTACTTCACTGACATATGCAATAAGATAAGTCATAACTAAATCAATTTGATTTTTTGTTCAATCATGTCATCCAGAAAACAAAAGCAAAATATTTTGATTATGGAATTTTCGATGTTAAAGGGACATAACTATTTATGTGAGATTTCCTTAAATTAAGTATGTCCCTGGGTTGCACCAGATATTGATGAAGTGCATGAAAAATATATGAAATAATGGTTTTACAAATGTAAGGATAGGTCTAAGTTAGTCATTTCCATATGTTGATATATTAAACTTTTCAAGTGCATTAATGATTCTATTTGAGATATAAAAATAAACTTTTACAAAACATTCATAAAATTCTTAAATTTTCTTGGACAACTTATAACTTTATTAACAAACAAAAAATTGTCTTGTACCTTACTACCTTGAATGTTTTACTAGTTTCCGAGAAATTTGTATCATAATGTGTGATATTTTAACCATTGATCAATAAAGGAGTCTTCTATGAATTTGTAAAAGTATTTGGTAGAATAGGCAAGTATTTAGATAATTTAATTAATTAAAGGATAATTTATAGAAATTAATATTTGTTGACATTACAGATAGGTATGTTTGCATTGTCAGATAACACTATCAGCAATAAAGGAAGTAATCTCAGATATTGTAGATAATTGAATCTTCAGGAATTAGATAAAAACAGCATTCATAACAGCATACCATAAACCATTGTACTTTTCCAAAGTGTGTATACATTCTTAATAGGCAGATTTGCCACTTGTAAAATCCTTGACACACTTATCAATTTACAAAAATGCATGATAACTGATGTCTGAAATAGGACTTGACACATTTATCAAATTTACAAAAATACATGTAGACTGTTGTCTGAAAGGAGAAGATATACTTAAACTTAAAGATCGAGAAAAGTTTGGATTCTTATTTTAAAATAATTTTCAGATCAATTCTTCCGATCCGAAGATAAAACAAACCTTAAAAAACCTCTAGTTTGGGAGACAAATGTGGATTGTCCTCTCACTCCTCAAAATTTTTTCATAATTGTAAAATATTTCTTATAAAATTACTTAAGAAGCATTTCAGATCTCACTGTCCACTTTTTGAGACAGGTGAAATGAATACAAAAATTTTAAATTTAATGGATTAAGATTTGGCCAATACAATGTTATGGATGGAAACAGATTGTTGAACTTTTTGCTTTTCTACCCCTATCGATTCCTACAGTATGTGAATCACTGTAATAGAAATCTGAATTTTATTTCAGACAATCATTGGGGATTCTAGAACACACTTAAATGGATATAATCCAGATGTACGTTCAATTACTGTTGCACGATCTAACTCTTTGCGCAGAGCAAGTCCTCCTCAACAAAGACGCTATGTACAAGAATATCCCACTGTACAAGAGGATGACCATGATAGGTCATTTCAAGGTCGTGGTCACCCTCATTATGATAGGGAACAGGAAAGATTTAGAGATCCACGACAAGACCCTAGAGATTATAACAGACATCCTCATGATCCACGACGAGAAATGAGGGATCCTAGGGACAGACAGGATCCCAGAGACTATCCCCGTGATCCAAGAGATCACAGGGATCATAGAGACCCAAGGGAATATAGGGATTATCCCGATCATAGAGACGGACCTCATTTTCGTGATGGAACACTTGATCGTAGATCTGATGACCACAATAGGAGTCACAATAGTTCATTTGAAAGAGACATGAGACACAATCAACCTCCTTATGATGGGCGGGGTCCACAATATCCTTACGATGACTATAAACACAATCAAATGCCAATGAATGGAACATCGATGCAACATACAGACAGATCACCTCGTCATCATGTTGGTCCCGATTCTCCACCACATGGACATCCTAAAAATTCAGCAGGATTACAGTATGAGAGAGTAAGTAAACATCTGGTATACTTCATACCAGGAATATATAGTTGTTAACATCTGGTATACTTCATACAGGGAATATATAGTTGTACACTTATTATATAGGCTCGTCATTCAATAATTATACAGCTAATAATTCAAGTATATGCTTTCCTGAATAGAGTAAGAAATACCTTAAAGAATCATATTGATGATTAAATTCACAAACTCAATTGAACAAAAATAATTTATGTGACTCTACTGAAATTTAATGTTAAAAAAAATAGTCACTCACAAAGTAAATAAAAAATTTTTGGTCAGGCCAGTTTTGGAGTGGCAGGTGGGCTACAGCAAACAAAATTAATTTTATCAGGAACATTATTTGTCGTTTGTCACTTTGCATTGTGTTATAATACGTTAAACATAAAGTCCTTATTTGATCATTTGTGGTGCTTGGAATAAAAATTTCATTTATTTATACATTCTAAGAATTTTGTATGGTAGCTTAGTTCTTGTGCGTTATATCAATTATTATATAGGGAATGACACATTTTGTTGCTTTGAGTGTGTTTGTATATTTATATATAAATTGTGTGTGTGTTTAATACCAATTAAGAAATATTGGGCTAGTCAAACCCATAGCAGTCCACATGAACATTGGTAAAAACTAAGTTCTGCATTTCACTATTATGCAATATGTCCAAGACATTTTTTTTGGCATTTAATATTAAAATAAAGTTTCAAAATTTGTCTGGTTCAAACGTTAAAATACAGAAAATAATGTGATGTTCTAATTAATACAAAAATCACAACAGGATAAACATTTGGACAACTAACTTAATGTTCACTTGTAGGATTATCTCCCTTAACTGTGTTAACCTTCTTGACAAAAGAGTAGATAATTCTTTATTTCCATATTCATAAGAAATAAAAACTATCTCTCCCTTAATTAACATACAGTACAACATTTCCATATGCAGATAAATACATCCATTTATATGTAAAATATGAATTATCTCCCTTGTGTAAATAATTTGATATTGGGAGGTTATGCTTGTTCCATAATTTGATACAGAGACTTTATTTCAAAACTTTTCTTATTTCATGAATACATCTTGTAATAGTTATATTGAAGAAAAAATAAATTGTATTAACTAAATATGACTAAACAACTGTTTGAGATTTTAATCACTGATAATCTTTGAATATACATGTATTCTTTAAGCTTGTTGATTTTGAATGGCCTGATGTTTGTATATATATATATATCATGATTGTTGTTTGTTGTGTGCCAGGGTGGAGCCAAACCTTCCAACTTGCAAGTTGCACAGCCTAATTATCCTCCAACACCAAAAATGCAGCCACCTCCGAAATCCCCCAACAATACTGCACCACCAGGGTCGATTCAGGAACAACATAGATTATCACATGAACAGGTATCAGCTTTATATTTCATGGGTCTTCCTTTTTATTAAACTTAATAATATCTACCAGTTTAGTGGCCACAAGGTTGGCGTGATGAAAAAGTGTTGTCTTTTCATTCCTTATTTGATCATTTTCAGCATATGTATTATTATAATACTCTGATTCAGAAAAACCCTATCATATACCATTAAGAATCAATGGGTAGGTAAAAAATTACAAGAAATGGTGATCGTGTATTTTTTAATTATTATATACACTTTTTTGTGAAAAATATTCTTATAAAGCACCATATAATTCAAATGGGGGATAATCTAGTACTTATTTCTGGAAAAAAAGGAAACTGTGTATTATTTCTTGTTGGGTTGAAATTGCATGATAAGTTCTTCATATTTTTTTTAATGTTTTGATATCTAGTCAGTTTATTCTTAAAAAGATCCATATTTGAATTTATTAGGAAGGTGCAGGTGTGAATTATATTGTTAAAGTTCATATTTAACATAAATAATCAGACCACCTACGAGTTCAACATACTATGCAGAATTCTTGCTTTTCATCATTGATTCAAATATATTTTTAAATATTACCACAACAGCGATTTTTTAAATATTACTATAGAAACTGTCCAGTGATATATATATTTTTAAATTTTTCATTCTAGAATTACTACAAGAAAGTTGTCATCCTTTCTTATCCAAGAATTAAAGTTGCTTGTCTAGTATTCTGGAGTATATATTTTTATACGACCGCAAAATTTTTGCGGTCGTATATTGGTATGACGTTGGCGTCGTCGTCGTCGTCGTCGTCGTCCGTCGTCCGTCGGAGTCTGTAGACATTTGGTTTTCGCACTATAAATGTAGTATAAGTTAATAGAAATCTACGAAATTTAAACACAAGGTTTATGACCACAAAAGGAAGGTTGGGATTGTTTTTGGGAGTTTTGGTCCCAAAAGTTTAAGAATTAGGGGCCAAAAAAGGGTCCAATAAGCATTTTTCTTGGTTTTCGCACAATAAGTCTAGTATAAGTAAATAGAAATCTATGAAATTTTAACACAAGGTTTATGATCATTTTTTGGAGTTTTGATCCCAACAGTTTAGGAATTAGGGGCTAAAAAAGGGCCCAAATAAGCATTTTTCTTGGTTTTTGCACAATAACTGTAGTATAAATAAATAGAAATCTATGATATTAGCTTGGTGGGCTAAGGAAGGTAATCCAAACACATTCCAAACACATTTAAAGTAAAATATTGTGTATGATTCAATTATGTATAAAGAAATGTTGATTGTTTTTGGGGTGATTTATAGCTGTCAATTTATTTTTAGAACTTACTATGAATTAATATTAATTTTAGCCATATGTCATTTTTTATTTTAAGACTTCAATGATGTATTTAAATGTTTAATTATGTTTGCAAACTTCATGATAATTTTGAATAGGGATTATGACATTATCTTGAGGGAAAGATTTTTTTTATTGAAAAAGGGAAAGTGGGGGGGGGGGGGGGTGTCAAAATTTATGGGGTAAATATTAAATTGGCGGGGGGTGGGGAAAATTTTTTTCTCATTTCAGATTTGTACTTAGTTTTGTTATTATGGGCCCAGTTTTCAAGTTGGTTCAAATTGGGGTCCAAAATTAAAGATAAAAAAGGGGTAATTTTTTTTTTGGGGGGGGGGGTGGGGCATTTATCCACAGCATATTGTATTGCACAAGAAGAAAAAAGTTGAATATAAATTCAAATCATATGACCAATTCTAAGTTTTTTGATTTCACTTATTCTGTGTCATAAACCTATTATGTATCAAATATTTCAATAAATTTTCAATTGCACAGTATTGTGTAATAGCAAGAAATTGATATGTGTGACCTGTTATCAAAACTTTATTATTAACAAATTCCATTGGAAATTTCTACATCATAAGACAGTGTGCAGAAAGAGAGATAACTCTTTCATTTTAATATCACAAATTTAATATTTTTATCTGTCCAGTTTTATTATGGGCGATATTTTTCAGTTGGTCCAAATCTATAAAAAAGGGGTAATTTTTTTTTTTTTGGGGGGGGGTGGGGGAATTCTAAACAGCATATTGTATTGCACAAGAAACAACAACTTCAATATAAATTAAAAACATATGACCAATTATAAATTCTTTCAATTCAATTATTCTGTGTCAGAAACATATTATGTGTCAAATTCTTCAATTGCACATTATTAGTTTAATGAACTTCATTGGAAATTTGCCAATATAAAATGTGCTGATGAAAGTTTTTTGTTTGTCTCATCTATAATGCCATTTTCAATTGGTTATTTGGGATTTATATATAAAATCAAATAATACTGATATGGTTTGAATAGGTAAATTAAAAAATTTTAAGTTCTTACAACACATTAATTCTGTTTCAGAAACATATGCTGTGTCAAATATTTATTCACAATCCAAATTCAATGTTGTATCAAGCTTGAATGATGTGTCCATACTTGCCCCAACTGTTCAGGGTTCGACCTCTGCGGTCGTATCAAGCTGCGCCCAGCGGAGCATTTTATTTTAAAAGCATGAGTTTGAAGTTATAGTTGTTTTTTGGCATGTACCTGTATGAATACTCAAGTACCGGTAGATTATTTAATAATGATTGATTATTTTATTAAACATGTGTTTGTCTGTTTTGTAGTTTATGTGTGTGTGTCTGTCTATTTTGTAGTTTAGAGCAGCATTACAAATGGTTGTTAGTCCAGGGGATCCTAGAGAGAATCTGGATAACTTTGTCAAAATTGGGGAGGGTTCTACTGGTATTGTGTGTATAGCTACTTCTAAAACAACTGGTCAGCAGGTAGCAGTCAAAAAGATGGACCTGAGAAAACAGCAAAGGAGAGAACTTTTATTTAATGAGGTATATATATGTTTATTTTGTCTTAAAATAATCAAATCAAATATATTTATTTTCAAAATAAGTTATATTGTAACACCCACTGTACATAATTGTATTTTAATATATTTTAATGGATTGTTAGCCAAGAAAAAAAAACAAATGAAAACTATTTCAGAAAAAAACAAAATTCCTATGTACTCAGATCTGTTTGCAAAACAGACATAAATGACATCAGAACTTTTTAGAAGAGAAAGTAAATGAATTAGTTTAGTCACTTTGTACTTTGTAGGTTAATATGCATCAATTATAAGATCAAATTAAATGTTATGGCAGATCTTATTACTTTGAGTGAGGTGAAATATCGGGATTTCTGAGTGAAATCAAATTCGATAATTCACCCAGTGAAATCGAAAGTCATATTTCACTCTAGGAAGTGACATAACAATAGCCGTCGCCAACAACGTTGCTATACAATGGTCGATGCGTAATCATATAAAAAACATAATCCCTTGTATTTTTTCGTTAAAATTTCTGAATACATGGAATATTTCAATGTAATAAACAGAATAACTAACCTTGAAATTTGAATACCAAAGATATACAACTCATGACCGAAAAACACTAAATAATTCACTGGTGCACTATGCGCATTCGTGAATTAATGTGTTGTTCGGTAACTCGTAGATTGTTAGGTATTCGCATTTCAAGATTAGTTATACTATAATTATTTATTTTTAACAGTTAAAGATGAAGTGTGAATATAAATGTTTCTGTTAGTTGCTGATGAATTAAGATAAAGGTTGAAAAACCTGATTTTATGATTCCAGGTTGTAATTATGAGAGATTATCATCATCCCAATATAGTAGATATGTATGACAGTTTTCTTGTTGCTGATGAATTATGGGTAGTAATGGAGTTTTTAGAAGGTGGTGCATTAACTGATATTGTTGTGTCAAATAGCAGGTATCTAACCTTCATATGTTTCTTAATATTTGAAATTTATCTTTTTCATTGGAAGTGATACCAAAGAAACATAAATTTTATATAATAATTGATTTTATGATTTCAATACAAAATAAGGGTCAATGAGCTGTCCAATGGACTGGAGTTACAGAAGCCAACGATAAAAATGACCATTAAAAAAGAAAACATAATATAAGAACAAAAGAGCAAATGAAACATTGATTATAATTTACACATTAGTATAGTTTTTATGTTCAATGAAAATTTCCAGTAGTGTTAATATTGAAACTTTGTCAGATGACTTTATTTTGTGTGTTTACACAATTCTTCTAAAAAAGCAGGATCAGTTAAAATAATTGATATAATAACTTTTTATGACAGAACGGATGAGGTACAGATAGCTACAGTATGTAAAGCTTGTTTGAAGGCTTTAGATTTCCTACACAGAAATGGGGTCATTCATCGAGATATCAAATCAGACTCAATACTACTGGCTCATGATGGCAGGGTAATTATCTTTGATTTGAAAAAAAAGTTTAATTAATTTATATACTAAAAACTTGAAGTCGTGTTGGTTTACAAAATAGAAAGTACAGTTGACTCTCATTATCTCAAACTCTATCTCAAAGTAATGTTTTGGTCCCTAGATTAAACTTTACACCATATTTCCTCCTGATATCTCAAAGTCCTGTTATCTCAAACTATTTTTGTTAGTCCTTTCCATTTTGAGATAACGAAAGTCAACTGTATATTGGTTTATATTGTAATAAATTGATTTTGAGTTGAAACAAGCAATTACATATTCTATAACCTTTTGTTGGTATGTTGACTTCATCAATGTATAACTATGTAGTCTGCACTTTAAATATTCATGAGCTATATAAGTTATTCAAATGATTCTTCCTCATTTTTTTATGCAGAAATTCTTGAAAAATTTAAATTAGGCTTGGTATAATTCGTGAAGCGGTTAGGTTTTTGCCTAAACAGACCAAGGTAAGCTATACCTATACCTATACCTTGGTCTGTTTAGGCAAAAACCTAACCGCTTCACAAATTATGAACTGTAAACCAAATCAATGTAGATTTTAACATATATACATTGTATCTATTACAACAATCTTTGACAAACTTATTAGTTTATATAGTAACAGTTGGAAGTCCTGTTTGCTTAAGTTATATTGAAATGACATGGCATTAAAGAAAAATTTTCTATGTTCATGTTAAAATAACCATATATGTTTTTTAATACAGGTGAAGTTATCAGATTTTGGATTTTGTGCACAAGTTACTCCAGAATTACCTAGAAGAAAATCGCTGGTAGGAACACCATACTGGATGGCTCCAGAGGTCATTTCACGGTTACCATATGGTCCTGAGGTATTGTTTATATTAAGAATATTCCAATAGGGTATTTAGAAATATATCAAAAAATAAGTAAAAGAACTTAATGCATACTTAATGGTTAAATATTATTTTCTATTTGGAATTAAAAATTGAAACTTTTTAGATGTAAGGTGATATGTCCAGTGTTTAGCCAAGAGGTTAGCAATCAGTTTTCATCATGATCAGAGAAACTTTGCAGTCTCATTTTGTGGAAAAAAATAAACAATAATTCTAAAATATTTGCAGCAATTCTAAAACTTGCTGTTCTTGTGCTTTCCAGAACTTATACATTCAGACTGACCATTTGGAATTTTGCCAAAACTTACAGGAATATGTTGTGATGTCATAGGGAATATCATTATCTATATAGAACTTGTTCCTGCATTTTGCATGGAAGTGAAAACCCCTGGACAATTAAAATAATCCACTCAAATTACAGGATGCCCTTACAAAATTTGAGTATACATTTTGTCGACAATCAGTATAATGGGGGGGGAAAAACAAATTAAAAATAAAATATTTTTGTATAATTTCATATAAAATACATGATAAAATACACCGATTATTAAGAAAACAGACATATGTTTATTAGAATCATATTCGTTTTCTTACTTGGGTTAATCTTTTTCACAGTTTCCAGTAAAAAATGGTTGATTTTGAGAGGAAAGAAATATCAATCATCTAATGGCTTCCATGGATTTTAGTGGGTACCACTAATTTTGAGTGGTGTCACTTGTGGACTGTTGAAAATCATTGTGTCCCACTGACCATACTGTATTTGAGGTGTTTTGTTTTTGTAGGTAGACATATGGTCATTAGGTATTATGGTTATAGAGATGATAGATGGGGAACCACCTTTCTTCAATGAACCACCTTTACAAGCTATGCGTAGAATTCGAGATATGCCACCACCTAAACTAAAGAATGCTCAACGGGTTAGTAGTCACTGTTTAAAACATT
Source organism: Mytilisepta virgata (assembly GCA_028015205.1). Taxonomy (NCBI): domain Eukaryota; kingdom Metazoa; phylum Mollusca; class Bivalvia; order Mytilida; family Mytilidae; genus Mytilisepta; species Mytilisepta virgata. The sequence goes on along the minus strand of CM051518.1, from coordinate 4,789,263 downwards.
ATGTGTTCCCTATTGTCTGATTATATATGTCTTATATTTAAGTAATTATACTGTGGGTTGCCCAGGCGCTGCCCAAAATGTTTGGATGTACTCAAGCTGAATGAATATTGACACAGTTCTTAAGGTTTAACATGATAAGTTAATAAAAACAAAGCATTTCTTCTGTTTTACAGGGATGTATTATAACAACTAAATACTGTAAATACAGAAGTTAATGTTTTTTATTGCAAGTTAAATCAGTATAATTGAATTATATGTTGTAATAGAATATATGGTAGAAATTTAAATGTGATTTTTGTTATTGTGATATTCATCATGTTAGATTTTGGTATTTATTTCTGAATTTACATTTACTTATAATATAACAGGTGATCAATGCATAGAATGTTTTAAATGCAGAAATAGGTTATTTTTCATAACTTGTCAGTCATATTAATTGACAGACTGTAATTGTGGTAGTTTGATCACCTATTTTAAAGATTGGAACATGTTTTTAAACATGAACTTTTGATAAATGTCTTAAAAATTCATTGACATTTTTGGCCGGGTTGCACAGAGTGCAAATCCGGGTTATAGTATGGTGAATGTCGGGCGGGCGGGCGGGCGGCGGCAGGCGGGCGGGGAAAATGGGTACCTATTTTGTGAAATCAACTCCTCCTACAGTTTTTCACCCACATCCTTGAAACTTCATAGAATGTTTCTATATATATTGAAGATGTGCACCTCACTTTATGGAATTATTTCAAGAATTATTTCCCATTTTTCCAAACTTTGGAACTTAGTTGTTTTTTATTGACATCTTCAATAGAGGGTACCTATTTTGTGAAATCAACTCCTCCTACAGTTTTTCACCCACATCCTTGAAACTTCATAGAATGTTTCTATATATATTGAAGATGTGCACCTCACTTTATGGAGTTATTTCAATAATTATTTCTCATTTTTCCAAACTTTGGAACTTAGTTGTTTTTTTATTGACATCTTCAATAGAGGGTACCTATTTTGTGAAATCAACTCCTCCTACAGTTTTTCACCCACATCCTTGAAACTTCATAGAATGTTTCTATATATATTGAAGATGTGCACCTCACTTTATGGAATTATTTCAAGAATTATTTCCCATTTTTCCAAACTTTGGAACTTAGTTGTTTTTTATTGACATCTTCAATAGAGGGTACCTATTTTGTGAAATCAACTCCTCCTACAGTTTTCCACCCAAATCCTTGAAACTTCATAGAATGTTTCTATATATATTGAAGATGTGCACCTCACTTTATGGAGTTATTTCAATAATTATTTCCCATTTTTCCAAACTTTGGAACTTAGTTGTTTTTTTATTGACATCTTCAATAGAGGGTACCTATTTTGTGAAATCAACTCATCCTACAGTTTTTCACCCACATCCTTGAAACTTCATAGAATGTTTCTATATATATTGAAGATGTGCACCTCACTTTATGGAATTATTTCAGGAATTATTCCCCATTTTTCCAAACTTTGGAACTTAGTCTTTTTTTATTGACATCTTCAATAGAGGGTACCTATTTTGTGAAATCAACTCCTCCTACAGTTTTTCACCCACATCCTTGAAACTTCATAGAATGTTTCTATATATATTGAAGATGTGCACCTCACTTTATGGAATTATTTCAAGAATTATTTCCCATTTATCCAAACTTTGGAACTTAGTCGTTTTTTATTGACATCTTCAATAGAGGGTACCTATTTTGTGAAATCAACTCCTCCTACAGTTTTTCACCCACATCATTGAAACTTCATAGAATCTTTTAATACATATTGAAGATGTGCACCCCACTTTATGGAATTATTTCAAGAATTATTTCCCATTTTTCCAAACAAGTGTTTATCAACATGTAATCAAATCAAATATTGCTTTCTTTACCTATTTCTAATTAAATTGATGGCTGCCTCTGTGCTCGTACACCAACATACAATGTGTCTGATTTTGTCTATATAAATATTCATGACTGCCAATGTGCAATATGATCTTGTAATCACCTTTGTCACCACTACAATAAACACCCAGCAACCCGGCCATTTGTGTCTTTGACCCATTTTTAATAATTATCAGGTTTATGTATCTATAATTACATATCGACATTTCCACAGATTTTTATAAGTAACAATGTACCTGTTATAAATTGTAGGTATCACCAAGATTACAAGGATTCCTAGAACGTATGTTAGTACGGGATCCATTGCAGCGAGCCTCGGCAGCAGAACTTTTACAACATCCATTTTTACGTGGAGCAGATAAACCATCTTGCCTTGTTCCCTTGATGAGGAGTTTTAGACACAGTCCATGCTGAAATGGAACTTTTTTTCTATGATTTAATAAGTGCTAGACATTATGAGATGTTTTCTCTGTGCATGTAATTTTGAGTTGTTTTTACTGTGCTGCTCTGCATGTATCCAGGATAAAGTGTGTGAAGATTGTTATATGACATGTAAGAAGAAAAAACTTTATAACAAAGCTGACAACCTTTGACATGATATGGTTATACAGACAAGAGAAATGTGGTAATACAAACAAGAGAATTATGGTAATACAAACAAGAGAAATATGGTAATACAGACAAGAGAAATTCTGATAACCAGCTACTGGAATTATATATTCTGTTTTATAGGAGAAAAACGTATATGGTTTGTCAGCTACGCCTAGATTGTTAACTTTTAAAAAGGAAATTTGTATTATTTTAAAATTTCTATTTTAAGGTCATTGTTAGTGTTGATTAGAACTGTGTGGTTGTTAGGAATGAAGTCTGATAGTCCCTATTTTAATATGCTAGATAAGATATGAATGAACAAGTCCTTGTTTTTTGCAAATCATTTCACAAAAAATTACTTGGAGCAGTTCTTTAGTGGTTTTGCAAAGAACGATTGTTTTCATTTAGGTATGCAAATTTACAACAATAGAAATTGTTATAATATTATTTACATTATGTCATTATAACAGCCATATGATGATTTATACAATATATACCGGTATATCTTAGTAATAGACCATTTTATAATTTTATTTTTTTTTTATATGAGAGATTGTATAATAATAATACTATATATCATATTATTAACATTCATAAATATTATACATCTATTACATTCTAGAATATTCATATTTGATTCAATTTGTCATTTCTTCATTGAGGCGAATAATTCTCATGCTTCTGTAATAAAATCACATATAGTCATCATAACATTAAAAAATTACAGCCTCCAAAGGCAAATGTAGTGTTGCATTTCATATCATCTCTAGTGCAAAAGCTTACAAGTATAGTCTCTGTTGAGTTTGATAATTTGTATATAAAGGGGAATAAGGCTGTAAGGTCCTCCAGTCTATACATGTACTAGTCTGTCCTTTCATTATAATTCCTTCATCACTAAGTGGTATTAAGATGGTACATCATATTGGACTACAGGTATTTGGTTTCATCTTCATTAAAGAGACATATTTTTTTATTGGCAGAGATAAATGAAGATTGTTCTTTTTCTAAAGTAATGTAAAGGTTGTTCCTTGTTGGAATTTTCAATAAAAGATACAATTTGCCCCTGCAATATAAATAATTCTCAAAACAGACGTGTAAAACCCTAAAAAAATTATTAACAAATATTGTAATAATGGGGGGGGGGGGGTTGGATATACATCTCTTAGAATTTTATGGAAAACCCCTCATGCCATATTCTGAATACATCCAGTGAGAAGTGGTTAAGCACTATTAAAAAATTACAAGAATTATTATAGCACTGTGAAGATATATTGTGTACCAGGAAAATTATAATAGGAGTACAAAGAAGGGATATCTGCATTTACCATTTATTTTTTCTAATGTAGGTTGTAAATATATTGTTATATATGATATTATACACAGACAATATTATGTACATATCACCCTACTTTATTATATAGGGGTCATTGGTTGTCATTCTATTTATATTTTAAATTATGTTTACTGCAGATTGTTTTTATTTTAGGAGTTTGAAATTTATAACATTTATATTTTAATGATAATTCTGTGATGTTTTGTAAATAAATAGAGATAATTTAGTATATCAGTGAGCTTGTAGAACAAACAATAATTATATAATACTAACAACTTTTTTACCTTTATATTCAAATAATTTGCTAATGTTAGCTTTCTTTTGACTATTTTCAAAAACCACTTTTTTTCAATCTGTTTTTTTTACTGAAGCAGTAGTCATTTTCTTTTCAGATAGTTTTTTTTTTACAAATAACTTGTTTTATTGTAATCATAGAGATAATTTTGTTATTTGGACAGATACATGTAATTTATCTTATAGATCATTAACTGTGATTTGATTTTTTTTTTTATTTTGAAGAGATATACTGTCATTATGTTTTTATCTAAAATTTTCTTATATCTCAAAATAAAATTGTTGGTTCAAAGATTAAATTATGCACTGTAGTTACAACTGATATCTTAAAATTCTTGTTTCAAGTTACTTATATTATTGCATTCCAGCAACTTTTACGTAGTTGTTAGATCTTTTTAAGGGAGGAATGAAGATAAAATCTATTGATTACCAGAGTTCTATGTAAATTATTTTTTGTATCACCTTCATTGTAATTTGAACACAAAAGATTCACTATGTTTTTTTGTCTTTTGTAACTAATGGCATTGCTTGTTTCTGTTCAGGCTATTTTGTCATCTATTGTAATAGAAGTTAGATTTGTTCTTAAGACTTTAATTCAATGACATTTATTTACTTAGGGGTCAAAATTGCCATTAACAACTTTTGAAGTGATTGATGGGATTAGGTAACACAAGTATTCCATTGAAGAATCAAATCTAAATGACTTAGCACCAATTGTTGCGAGTCTCTTAAACCGGCAGGCTTATTTGAATCAAACATTTATGGAATGGTGCTTGGATGGTCTCCTTTCAAGTTAATGTCTTGTGGTCCAAACTGTTTGTCTATTATACATGTAGTTGCAGTCTAGACAACAAAGCAAGACAGATTTTCTTGAATCTGATTAAAAGCCGATGTTCTTATATGCTGCATAGAGAGAAGAATATCAGAACATTGGATTATGTTTCGTCTGTTGTTTTGCCAATTTGATGGCATTAATTGATTGGTATATTATTGTTGATCTATGATTTGTAATTATTGATATAAGATCATGTAAATATAAATATTATAGGCTCCTAGGAACTTCTAGTTATAGATAGCATTGAAAGTGAATTTCTTCGTGCAGATCATAGAAGATATGTAATTTTTACTTTTAAAATGGCACTTTGATTCTTTTATCACAGGCTAAATAATGGAATAAACATTTTACACCAGTATAATTATCATATTTAATTATTTAGAATTTCTGGAAAAATAAAATTATTAAGTAAACCATAAAGTTGTAAAACTAATTAGGAGAGTTTTATAGCCTTGAGATGGCTGTCATATAAAATCTTATATGAATGGAATCATTAAGGGATATCAGTAAAAAAGCATAATTGAATAATTAGATGCTCAAATCATTTGTCACTATAGTATAAAATATGTATTACATTTTCAAGATAACATGTTTTATTAATGTGTGCAATGAATATAACCGATTGTTTACAGAAAAATGTTATGACACAGTTTTAGACAAATTTACTGGCTTGTATGCACCTTGTGCCATATTTTCCATTGTGTCTCAGAAATTTATATCATAAAAAAATATAATGCTTTAAGTTTTTGATTGAAATTACAACTACAAAATATAATGTTCTTGAAGAAACAAGCTTATATTCATTACATAGGTTTTTGATAATATGATAAGTCATGGTTTCTATGCTTTCTCTGTTGTTAGGATTGCTGTATTGGTTGGAGCTGAAGGGACAATAATTAGGCCAGTACATAAATTATTTTGCTATATCTTTATTAATTAACTATAACACTTAATTTTGCTAAATCAGAAATTGCTCAGCCAAAAGAAAAATTTACAGGTCAATATGGACTTCAGTCTGTATTGACATAGCAGATTTTGTATTTCTACTGTTTCAAGTCCAATAACTCTAAATGGTGGTTCTTATTATTTTTATGCCCTGCCCACGAATGTGGATTGGGCATATAGAGTTACCCTTGTTGGTCCATCCGTCCAAACTATGTGCATTTAGGTTCATTTCTTTGGAACTAAGCATAGTGTATCAATGAAACTTCATCAGTGGATGTGCCTTGGGTAGTACTGAGCAGTCATACAATAATTGGGTCATTATGACCTACATTTTATGCTTGAGCGACTCTGGTTAAATTTTGTGTTTATATGGATTTTAGGGTGGGGCATCCGTGTATTACAGACACCATTTCTAGTTTTTATCAGAATTCTGATTTTTCATCACCTTTTTCTTTATTATATATAGATATTTGGCTTCAAGGAACAACATTTGTCCTTTTTTCTAGCTGACAGACCATCCCTGAACACTGCAGTTAGTTACAAGTAATAAGTTGTGTTATTACCTGAAATATTATCTACCGGTCAGCATTGCCATATATTTTTACCTGCCTAATATAGATATTGTTAATATTTGATTGTTAAAAGTGTAATTTAAACCTCAAAAAGCTATGTACCATTAATGAATAATCAAGATCAACCATTTGATTTACATTAATATTTCTTTGGAATACTATATACAGGTATTGAAGTAACTATATTTATCATTGTATTATATACATTGCCAAATAATGCTAAGTTCTACACCTGTATGCTGTGTAACATATTATCATTTAAAGTTAGGTCAATTTTCATTCCAAAGATGAACTAGGAATCATACAATATCATTTTTCTCCCGGATATGGTTCAGACATTATATCAGCCAGAGTTATTATTAATAACGAGTCATTTCTTCATTGAAGTATACATTTTTATACAGTTATAAATATCATGCATATGAAATCTGTAAAACACTTGTGTCCTGCAAATACAAGTAACATATGTTAAAGACAGTATTGGGGAAAAAGGACTGATGTCAATTTTGGAATATCATGAAAAATAAAAAAATACAAAATATGTCTTTTGTGGAATACTTGAATTTGTGATCTGACTGATTCATGAAAAAAAACCAATTAATCCAAACTATATGAGATATTTTGGGGAATTTAAGTTGTGGCAAGATTTGAATGAAGTTTACTTTGGGTAAACAATTTAACATTACATACATTTTCATCACAACTGACAAATGCAAACATTTTTACTTGTTTAAAGAAATAACCATTTGAAACATAACAGCAATATTGTGTAAACAAGAAAATATCAGGGGTTTATATTACACAGGATTCAGTGTAACAGTTTCTATAATTATAAAGGAATAATTGGAGTATAATTAAATATGGAAATTTATTTTACATATTAATATCATATTTTTTTTCTTTCCTAATTTTCGAAATGATGAACACTGTGCAGCAAAGAAAAACACCATTTTTTTAATTAAACAAAATATTCTTGACTTAGATTTATGATTTGGGGGTTTAAAATTTGAATTTAGATTTATAAAAGAATAAAATTGAGTTATTAAAGACTTATATGAATATGTAAAACATTTATCTTTTGTAAAAAAACATTTGTAAATTCTTTTATAATGCTGTACATACATCGCTTATAAACTTTACAGACTGGTAAAGGAAATAAAATATATTTTACAGCTATGAGCTGTCTTTATTTGGCCAACTTGTAATATTTATGTCCACATGTACTTGTTTTCCATCATTCTCATTACCCTCTCTACACTTGGTTCCTTGAGAATGATATCATGGCCTTCGAAATCAGTGTACATTCCTTACCTTTTGAGTGACATTGAAAATATCTTTTTATCTTTGAACCAGGATAACCTTAATTTGTGAAAATTACTTATGACATCCTGTCATTATCATGTGCCCTATACCTAGTTTTCTTGTTCTATTAGTGGTCAGCTGAAGTATTGTGGGACTGCAATAGTCATATTGCTTTGATTTCATTTTCATTCTCAGCTGGACTGGTTTAGTTTTCATGATTTGTTTGTTCCTCAATTACCATTATGACAGGGACCGCCTCGGTGGTGTTCGCCCCGAGTTCGTCACCGGTTCGATCCCCGGTCGGGTCAAACCAAAGACATTAAAATTGGTATTTGCTGCTTCTCCACCAAGCACACGGCATTGAGGAGTAAGAGCAAAGACTGGTCGGCTCGGAGTCAGTATAATGTGTCCGAGTGAGGTGATATGTCTTCCTGCGGACAGTTACCTCGTGAGCTAGCACATTAAAAATCCGACTTAGCGTGTCGGTCTAGTACAAAGCAGGGATCATATTCATTATCATAACAACATGTTCTCGTCCTGATATGCACCTGGTTGCCACTGGACGTTAAACAATAATTCATCCATCCATCCATTATGACAGATCATCATTTTGTAGCAATCATGATAAAAGTGCTCTCCCCTTTCTAGCTCACCTGGCCTATAGACCCTGTTAGTTTATGTCATCACTTTGCGTCATCCGTCATTTGTTAACTTTTCACATTTTGATCTTCCGCTCTGAAACTACACAGTGGATTGTACCCAAACTTGGTAGGAATGATGTATGGAAGGACCTCCACAAACGATCCAACGATCCACCGTTTGTTCCGGTTGGATGAACAACATGGTCGCCAGAGGACAATTTATTTTGATTGGCCAATTTTCTTTATGAGATGATTTGAAACTTAGCTGGATTGATGACAGCAATACCTTCTACAAACGATCAACTTTTTGGTTGAGATTCATCTGCTCACCCGACGGCTGTGTCTGTTCAGTCTACATTGAAACCATATGGGAAAGTACTTTTTTGTCATTTTCTCAAGAACTAATGGCCAGATTGTAACCAATGTTGGCATGAATGATGTATGGAAGGACCTCTTCAAACTCTCCACCTTTGGTTCTGATTGGGTTAACAATATAGTCCTCAGAGGCCATTTTTGATTTTGATTGGCCAATTTTAAAAACTTCCGTGAAACTGCAATACGAAATGTTTTGAAACTTTACAGGATCTATGACAGCAATACCTTATTTGAATATATTCTTGAGGCACTGTTTTTTTTATTTTAGACTATTCTGCAATACAATTCCATTGAACATTTTTTAATAACTTGCATTGTATCTACTTACATGTAACGTTTTCCGGGAAAGCTCTGACATTTTAAAAAAAGCGTGTGAACTCAATAAAATTTAATATTGGATGTTACACGACATTTAGTTGAATCTTTTGTATAAGGTATTGAATCATACCATAGAGTAAAATTTATTTTATACTACATGTATAACGTCATAAATATACAGAAAAATTCCTCCGTTTTAGACGTTATATTGAATATTTCTGTATATTTATGACGTTATACATGTAGTATAAAATTAGTAATTTTCATTTGAAATCTTTACACAATATTATTTATACGGAATTACGTTTGAAACTTCCGAGACATAAAGGCGAAAAGACGAAAACGTGAAATCGCGAAAACGCGAAAACGCGAAAAGGCGAAAAGGCGAAATCGCGAAAACGCGAAAAGGCGAAAACGCGAAATCGCGAAGTCGAAAACGCGAAATCGGGAAGAAAAAATATTTTGCGTTTTTGACTTCGCGATTTCGCGTTTTCGCATTTTCGCCCTATAGAATATGAAGGGCGAAAACGCAAAATGGCCACCATAGCCATGAGCAGTTTTATCTTTTCCTTATTGATATCATCACGAGAAAAGTTTTGCGGCCGTTATTACGATTTTCTATCTGAAATTCGGTGACGCTGTACTGAAATTAATAACTCAAAGGACTTGTCACTTCGCCGGATTTAACATAGGTGCCGTTAATGGAATGGTACATGCTTTTCAAAGGCACCCGATTTCAACCAAGTTTTACATTTTTAGCTCACCTGGCCAAAGGCCATGTGAGCTTTTGTCATCATTTTGCATCCGTCTTCCGTCCGTCTGTTAACTTTTCACATTTTTATCTTCTCCTCTGAAACCACAGCGCCAAACGGAATTAAACTTGGCATGAAGCATCTATGTAACGTCCTTTATAAAGTTGCTCATTTCGTCCAGATCGGACCACAAAATTGGCGGCCATGCACAATTGTTGTTTCTGATTCGCTGAGTTTTCAAAAATCTTCTCCTCTGAAACCTCTTGGCCAAATGGAACAAAACTTGACAGGAAGCATATATGGGGGTCCTTTATAAAGTGTTTCATTTCTTTCCGATCGGACTTCAAATAAGGCCGCAATGGGCACTTCTTGTTTCTGATTGGCTGATATAAAAAAAATCTCCTCCCCTGAAATTGCTTGGCCAAATGGAACGAAACTTGATAGGAAGCATCTACGATAGGTTCTTTACAAACTTTCTTCATTTGGTCCCCATCGGACTACAGACTTGACCACCATGGGCAATTCTTGTTTCTGATTCGCTGATATAAAAAATCTGCTTCTCTGAAATCGCTTGGCCAAATAGAACGAAACTTGACAGAAAGCATCTATGGGAGGTTCTTTACAAAATTCCATTTTGTCCCGATCGGACTACAGATATGGCCACCATGGGAAATTCTTGTTTCTGATTGGCTGATATAAAAATTCTTCTTCTTTGAAATCGCTAGGCCAAATAGAACGAAACTTGACAGGAAGCATCTGTTGGAGGTTCTTTACAAAGTTTCATCATTTCATCCCGATCAAGCAACAAATATGGCCGTCATGGGCAATTCTTGTTTCTCATTGGTTAATTAAAAAAATATTTTTTTCTCTGGAACTGCTTGGCCAAAACTGTCCGCCAAACTTGACAGGAAGCATCTATGGAAATTCTTTTATGAAATTAATTTTTTGTCATCCTGATTAGGTGACAAACATGGCTGCCATGGGAAATTCTTGTTTCTGATTGGCTGATTTAAAGAAATCTTCTCTGAAACCGCTTGGCCAAATGGAACGAAATTTGACAGGAAGCATCTGTGGGAGGTTTTTTTACAGTTTCCTCATTTTGTCCAGATCAGGCGACAAACATAGCCGCCATGGGCAAATCTTGTTTCTGATTGGTTGATTTAAAAAAAAATTCTCTGAAACTGCTTCACCAAATAGAGCCAAACTTGACAGAAAGGGTCTATGGAATATAACAAAAATCTACAGAACTGTAGTATTGCTTGAAACTAAAAATGGCATGAATGTTCCTCATAAGGTGCTGACCAAGTGTTGTTACTTTTGTGGAAATCCCTCATTCAAGATGGCCACCAGCAGAGGACTTAGGTTAACATAAGACCCTATGGGAAATACATGCAAAGGTCTTCTGGAGAAATTTTAGAATATGCTGACCTGTAAAAAGAAGGACCTTGACGAAGAAAAATTTGGTTCCTACAAGGCTTACCACACTTCATAATGATAGGGAGAAGTGACTTATCTCTATGAGGTACATCAATAAAAACGGCTTTCATGCAAGGGGGCGATACAGGCTCGGCCCTCTGAGTCTCTAGTTTACTAGCGCTTTAGTTTCGTGGCGCTGTATTGTGAAGATGAACCTCTTTGGTTTGCTATGTGTTTTTAATCCCTCATATGCTTTGCTGTATCGTGTTTTATCACTTTAGTTATATGTTTTGGTGTCATGTGTTTAATTCTTTTGGATATATGTTTTGCTGTCATGTATTTTACTCTCTTTAGTTATATGTTTTTAGTACTTGTTCCTATGTTACTGTTTTCACGAACTCGCCTTGTTGGTAAATTTTCCTTAAAAGGTCTTCTCTAAAACCACTGGGCCAATTGGAACAAAACTAAGCAGCAATGGTCCTTGGGTGGTCCTCTTTCAGAAATAATATGGATGACCCTACCCGTCATCAAAGATGGCCGCCAGAGTCGAACATAATTTAATGTAGGACACCTATGGGAAATTTACTTAAAAGATCTTCTTGTATGTAAGAGCCAATTTGAACTTGACAGCAATGTTCCTGGCTCTGTCAAGATGGACATAGTCTAGGTCAGCGATACATGCTCCTGGGAGCCTCTAGTATTTATACTGTTATATATTATGGACTCTATATTATTATTTCGGTATTGTTTTGTCGGTATTTTCTACGTGGAAAATAAAACTAAAACTTCATAGGAAACGTCTTTGGAAGGATTTTTGTGAAATATTTCTCATTTTGTCCCAATCTAACTAACTACATGTACTAATATATCGAAATATCTAATATTTAGTTGTGCCGAAGAAGTCAAAATATCCGAAAATTAAAAACTTGGCAAAACAAAATCTTCCATTAGGCACGTCCGTTATTTCTTATTTAGACAACTTCACCAGATTTTATTGAAGTTATTTTTATTTTAATCGGTAGAATTAAAAAAAATAACTTAACATGTTGACAATACTGTTTCAATTCACCAATTTTACATTAGAAAACCCGATATGTTGAACTTCTCGTGATCTCTTATTTCAAATTATTTATTGATTATCCGTTTGTTCTCGTTCAAACACATGAAGTTTATTATTTTAAAAGTTGTGAGTGAAACACATATATGAGAAAGTAGTATTGCTCCTCTATTGACGTCCTGACTGAACATCGTCATGCTGTTTTTATTTCTTCTTTTTATATACACGCCCATGACAAGTCGTTAGGGGTTAATTTAAAATTCTCTAATTAAACTCAAGAATATTGTTTTTCCGTTTCACGCTGTAATGAACTACAGTGCTTTGTATTTGATTTGCACAAGTGAAAATATTGAAATAGTTTGCTTAAATGTATAGAATTTAATAGAATATAAATATGTTTAGCATGGTATCGAATTTATCTGTTGTTTTTAATTCTAATTTAACAATTGAATTATCTGGGTATGAAATACCTTAAATCTGACCCGTGTGTCAGACGAATTCAATTTTAGCATATCCAGTACTGGAATAAAGAAGTTTTTTGTCAGTTTTATAAAATTAGATTTTTTCGTTTGGAACTCGTGTACCAAAATGGCGAAGTACGAGGAGCCTGTGAATTATTTTGATATGGACCTTAAAGGTGTTTATAAACTGAATAAGGCAGCCCATCTCCGATTAAATCTATACATAAATACGCTGGAGAAAAGACAAGAGCAAACAATGGTGAAACTGGAACATGATATCAGGGAAACCAAACGTAGACTGGACAGTATTGAGAACGAGAAAAATAAACTGGTCATGAAACTGTTAAAATCTTACGTCAGCAAAACTATTCAAAAGAAAAGGGTAATTTCTCACGTCCCAGATTCTGTGGTTCAAAGTAGAAGTGGTGTCAACACGGGTTTTACGTTCAGTACATATGGAGATATGACAGGTAGTACAGCGTTTTCTGGATTTCATCCTCCTGCGTCTTACTATAAAAGACCTAATTCGATTCAAATTCATCCGTCATACCCAGAATCAAGAGTAGACAGTGAACAAGGACAAAAAGCATTTTCTGACATAGGAATTACAACCAGAAAGTACCAATCACGCGATACGAACCGACAGAATATTCACTCCCGAACGTCAAAGATAACCGAAAGTTTTCGTGACGTTCAGTCGAGATTTTCTAGTCAACGTGATAACAACTCTCGAATAACTAAACGCGATATCCATTCGCCAGTGTCGAAAATCAGTGAACTACCAGCAACTCGGGGTCAAGTACAAGGTGTCGAACATTCCGAATATGCTCACATTAAAAAGGTTAAAGAAATGCTTGGAGGAAACACTTGTTTGTTCAGAGGACACCATCCTCCTAAAGGATATAAGACTGAACCACTAAATAAAATGAAAAGGGGAATTTTACCGTCCCATCCAGACGATTACATCAAACCCAACAAATTATTAGAAAGAATCAAAATATTTGGTGATATAAAACTGCCAGTTGTACGACAGAATGGAATAAAAGAGAGTACTTTAAAGAGAATGAAACCATCTCTTCCTACTATTCTGTCAAAGATGGGTACAGCGAAAAATACGGGCCCGCCATTACAGACCAGACAGCTACCAGTCTTATCTTCCAAATCATAAGTTTTCCGGCTTGTATTTAAGATGTTTCAATAAAGTGTATGTTACTGATTGAAGTGTATATGTTATATCATCTTACGAAATTTATTTTTAAAGTCCTATTTGTTAGTCTGCAAAGACGACGGTATCGTCTACTGATTTACTAAGTGTTTCCTTCACCCTCCACTATTTTGACGATCAAGTCAATGTCTTAGAGGCCCATATAAGTAATGTATCATCAGTTGGATGGATGGGTGGATGAATTGTTGTTTAACGTCCAGTGGCAGCCAGGTGCATATCAGGACGAGAACATGTTGATATGATAATGAATAAATATGATACTTGCTTTGTACTAGACCGGCACGCTGAGCCGAGGTAACTGTCCGCAGGAAGACAAATCATCCCACTCGGACACATTATACTGACTCCGAGCCGACCAGATCATTGCTGTTACTCCTAGATGCCGCGTGCTTGGCTGCCAATTTTAATGTCTTTGGTTTGACCCGGACGGGGATTATCTTCAGTTGGAACATGTACACAATTACGAAAAAGGAACAGGCCTTCTCCAGTATCAAAACAAAGCAAAGTTCCAGTAAAACATAACAATCCCAAAACACTGAAAACCAAAAAACTGTGTAGAAAAATAACTTCTAGGTGGTAACCAAAGTCCTCTGGAAAGGTGAATATGGAGAAATAACTATATCTTTTTTTTTGCAATTTGTCTTCAGAAATGTTCATAGCCGACACTAGTAACTACCAGAGAGACTTCAATATCCCAATGGGGGAAACATGGAAAATATTAACATTTTTGGTGTTTTAAAAGGGATGAGTCTCCAAAATCTGCTGTCCCCTGGATTCAAGAGTTTTGTAGCAAATATGCGATAGCAAGTCACGAAAATATGTTCTGCCAAAAATGATAAATTTGTCAGTCTCAATTTTCCACAATTTGATCCTGGAAAAACCTTAAAAAAAAGCCATTATGACCTCTCAGTACTTACTGGTAACACCAAGAGTATAGAATGCAAATAGCAGTATCGTATAAATTCTGGGTAGGGAATTCCCTTCTCATAAGAATTGCATTCTGACTTTTGATTACTTTTGTGTTATATTATCTTAATAAAAACTTAAGTTGTACAAAAAGATTAGAAATGTGAAAAGTAAAAGATTTAAGAGAATATTAACTAATGGGAGGCAACTCGGTAAACATACTGATTTTAGCAGAGGGAAAATCCAACATTTTTATGTCGGTCAGCTACCACACCAGGTTGCTGAACATAGACCATCAATTCATGACGTCATATGAAAAACGAAAAAAAAAAAAGGTTGTGTTCACCCATACAAATTCAAGATTTCATTAAAAATTTGACATAGGTCCAGTTTAAAGTGCAAAATTTCTTCCATAGGAGGATTTTTTTGAGTTGGATCATCCCCTACACCCACACAGCAACTGATATTTTTTCTTTAATCTTCTAAGAGATGGATAACTTATGACTATTCATTTGTTTGATTAGCATTTGGCCCAGTGTTTAGAGGAGAAGACTATAAAGTATTTCATGCTAATTTTTCTTTTTTTTATGGAATGCAGCTAAAGTAGTCTAAGGTGAGACCATTTCATCAAAGTTTTACTCCAGTTGGCCAATTGGTTTTATGACACACATACAGGGATGACAATAGTTTACTTTACTCTTTGGACAGCCTAATTAAAGCATGCAAACAAAAACTGTGTGCAACCAGAACTATTATTAAAACCTATGTGCTCTTGAAAGGTAAACAGCTCTGTATTAATTTGCTTTCCAAATAAGTCAATCCAATAGAAGTAATACAGGTTCTATGGACAAAGAAAAAGATAATATTCAAAGTCACTACAAAATGATTTATTATTTTACACAATGGAATAAAATTGTGAGATAAGTTTATGAATTGCTGATTGTATTTTTTGTGTTATTTCATTCCCGTCGTTTCTGTTTACTTTTACTCCCTTCGTAGTCCCTACTCGACCGTGAATCTTCTCCGGCACGTTTTTCACCACGTTTAGCAGTTTTCAAGAATTCAGTCAAATTGAAAGGATCTTCTTCATCAGCTTGCTCAAACTGAACAGGTCCTTCTCGTCGACGGCTTCTGTCTGTACCAGCAAACTCTCTATCAGGGACAAATCTGGTAAAAACAATATGTTTTAATAAATGAATGAAAAATAAAAAATTATTAAAAACTAAAAATTATAACTTACTATATTAACAAAACTTACAATTCTTAAATTAAAACTTTCGGAATATTAACTATATGATTTTTATTAGTTAATGCAATGAAGACATAAAATAATGTTCCAGGTAACTCAAATTCCGTTATACTGTTATATATATCTGTTTTTGTTTAAAAAAAAAAAATTTCTTTCATTTCATTGACTAATATGTTATGATAACAATTGAAAACCTTATGATTAGCTTAGGGCACAAACTTACCTGTTTGTTTTCATCAAAGAATCAAAGTCATCTCCATAAATATCCTTATCCACATTTTTCGAGGGTCTGTAAATATTATTTGCTATAGAACTCTCCTGTCTGAAGGGTTTGTCATACACATTATATGCCTCGTCATCATGGAAACCACTATCCATGCCCTAAAAAAGAAAATCAATTTAAATAAAACACAGTTGTCACAACGATAAACCAGGACATTTTGGAACAGTCCTCTTTATTCTAGTGGTTATAGTTTATGGTAACAATACTTTTTATTCCTAACAAGGATAATAATAAAATAAAAAGATGTAAACATCACTAAACAAACTGACTCTTTTCACTGTATATCTAACCTGAAAACCATTCTTTCTAGACATGTTAAAAACATCGTTAATTGACTTTCAAGTCATCTTTGATTAATTGAGCTTGAGTATATTCAAAATATCAATCGCATCATTCATATATGGTCGATTGTGGAAAAAACATCGTTTCAGCTCAGTCAACCATCCATTTTTTTTAAAGTTTGACAACAATAATATCTTGACCGTTCTGAACCGGAAACCAAAATCCGGATTTGCCACACAGTGTAAAACTTGATTAAATGGTCACCTGTCTTATGCGGTCACTTTACCCTTATCCCAGTCATTACCACTAAACACAGGTTTGACTGTATACTTATACTGTAACTCACCTTTGTTGTGTTAAACAATCTTTGATCAAACATTGTCTCCTGGTTCCCACTGCCAGTATTTGGCATATTGAGAGCAATTTTTTCACTAATATCCCTGTCTCTATCTCTTTGTAACCTTGACCTGTAAAACATTGTAGCATCCATCTTAAGATTTTGTCAGTTACATACAAACACAATTATGTTAAATTAAAAATGTCATCTTACTAAATCTAGTTTTTACAGAAAACATGAATTAAAATACATGTACTCGTAAATTCATTTATACCCATAAAATCAAAATTTTTAAAGAAATGAATATGCATTATCATTTCTCTTAACAATGGAAACCCCCATTAACATAAAAATCAAGTAACGTGACAATGGATTTAATAAAAAAAAGACATACATTAGGTGATAAAAGAATAGGAACACAAACCCATGATGATAACAGCAATTCAAATTTTTTTTATTAATGACTATCAAAATTTTCAGGTAAATCTTTTCACATACTGGATAAATGCCTTTTTGTAAAATTTTAGTCTAACCTTTTATCAGGTGCAGCTCTCGACAAATTTCTATCTCTTTGTCGTTCTCTCTGTCTATCTCTACGCAAGTCATCTCTTTCACCAAGTTCATCATTCTTATCTTTGTCTAAAAATATATAATATAGTCTTTATTCACAGAAAAATATTTACGACAGCAAGAGTGAACAATAAATATTATATTCACCAAAAAAAAAAAAAAATTGTTGCAGCAACAGCAAAAATGCACAATTCACACTAGAGTTCCCCTTCACAGAAATATATTACAAGAGCAATAATAAACAATAAATATATTGTATGTACATGTAGTTTAAAAGACCAAATAGGTATACAAACAAGGAATGTAGTGATATCAGGTACAACCAAAGCATCAATGTTTCTTAGTAGGCACGCTTTCATTTTGGTACTCTTTGTTTCAATTATGCTCGACAACAAAAAGAAATGTAAACTTTAGAGTGTAAGGATTAAATTTATTTTTTAACTCAGTTTTTTCATTTGTCCATCTGTGTTATAATTTCTTTTTTTTAGAAATCAAAGCAATATGAATTGGTCATATCAGCCAAAGAAGCTGTCTGCCATAGGTAGAATATACAAATTTTACAAGTCTCCCAACAGGTGTGCATTATCAATTTTTGGTTATTATTCTGGATTTTAACAACTTAATAAACAAACATCCTGCATTATGTCTATCTGTTTGAATTTCACATTAAATACTATAAATTCAGAAATTATTATTGCTGAAAATAATACAATATTAGTTAATATGATTTCCATAGCAACAGAATACAACTAGCAAAAATTTAAATTTCAAATTATTGTAATTTTATTCATCAATAATATCCATTGCATAAATATCTAGAAATTCAATATTTCTCTATAAATACATACGATCTCTACTTCTAATGCCTGCCCTCTCTTCTCTTGCTTCCTGGGCCAACTGTCTCAGTTTCTCTTCTTTCTTCTTCTTCTCTTCTTGAGCTACCATTTCATCTATCTTTACTCTCATTTCTACTTCTTCCCTTGCCTATAACATAGATACATCAGGCTAACACACGAAAAACTGTTGTTTTTACAAAGTAAGACAGTGAGAAACTTTGAAATGAGAAAAAGATTTTTGTTCTAGTTAAAGCAATTTTGTTTAAAATTTTTCATGAATGGTCAATACAACTTTTAAATCTATTATCAAAGATAATACTGAACATATCACCATAGTAATAATAACACAGACTAACATTTTGACTGTTTATGAACAAATTGTTCCTTATGGGTCAATCAGTACAAATACTGTCAATGAACACAGTCAGTATTTCTTTTTATTGTGAGGTCAAATATTTGCAGAAAACATGAAATTTGTCTATTTTCAAATGAAAAAAAAAATCTTCTGCATGTTATGAGTTACAATATATTGGATATATAGACAAGGCCTACCTTTCTATCAGCAATATATAATGCTTCTGCTAACTTGGCAAAGTTTTCATTGATATGTACTCCCTGTAGTCCTCTGCCATCAGCTGCTAATCTCTTATCTAGTGGTATTGTGTAACCCTATAAAATAATGTTTATAATACTTATCTAGTGGTATTGTGTAACCCTATAAAATAATGTTTATAATACTTATCTAGTGGTATTGTGTAACCCTATAAAATAATGTTTATAATACTTATCTAGTGGTATTGTGTAACCCTATAAAATAATGTTTATAATACTTATAATTAGTAAACATATTTCAATAATTTCTATCCCTACTCCATTATAGACGACAATTAGATACTAAATATCTCATATAAAATGTACATTTAGAAGTGACCAAAACTTTGAAAAGTCAAATCATTAAAACATGGTAGAGATTTATTAGCTGAAAATTTCAACACAGGTACAATGAACCTACAAATTGTGACTAACAATATACCTTTAAGAAAATTACTAAATTTCATCATTTTAACCAAGTACGTTTTTAATCATATGAGTAGGGTAATAAATTACTTCAATCAAATCATCATCTCCCAAGACTGACCCATAGTAATTACCTTGGCATTTTTCCAGTTAGATATACATGGTGGAATCTTCCATTCTTGTTGTTCCTTAACAGTCACCTGAAATAACAAATACAACAATACAGTATATTAATTATGTTGTTATGGAGCATGAGATGGCTGTACCTATTTTTGTTTGGGTAATATTGTTGTCACAGTGTGACATTATTTATTTGCATACATGTAGACTTATTTTGTTTGGTAAGTTTATTTCTATTTTGCTGGACATCAGTATCTTTCATTGGCATATACTGCATACTTCAGTGTATATGACATGTCCACTTTTTACATCTAATTATGTAGAGTCCCCTTTTTACTGTGGCCTTTACCTGTATACTCGTCAAACAGGTTACGGAATTCCTGTTTTTGATGAGGTGATAATCATTCTCAGGCGACACATTGACGAGTAAGGGTGTGGTCCATTTGTAAATATGTTTAGTATTTGAGTTTGCAATGTGGGGTGGATCTCACAGGATTTCTGAGGTGCCAGTGATAGACCTGAGTATTTAGCAGTATCAGTAACAATAATGTAACAGTCCTATAGTGGTTAACCGTTCTTATAGATAATTGGAGATGTCACACATCAATAGGGCAGCCGTGAATTGTCACATAACAACAAACTTTCATGTTGGGCCAGTTTTGATAGCATCATTTGACAATCGTATCCGATAAAAAAACGGAAGTATTTTTTTATCTTATCAGTAACAAAAAGTACAGCAGTCACTTGTTACAATTCTCAGTTAATTTTTATTATTAATATGTTTTGTAAAATTGTATTATATTAAATTGTTGTTTTGTTTAAACCAGTCATTATTTATATAAATTAAAGACTCCTTCTAGGCCATCACTCAGTCGTCCTTGACAATTGTGTCATTTACCCTACTCTCCTTTCATTCCAATATTAATTTCACCTTAAATACATGTACCACATTGTTATTAAGTACTATCTGTGTCTCATTGCAAAAACTACATGAAATATCTGCTATATTAGTGTATACCATTATTTGTTTATTTACATGTGTATTTAATTCACTTCAGTTATTTGACATCTGATCTATTTTAAATGCATTTCCATTCATAGAGAGGCAGATTCTACTATTAGATTTTATAATACATTTAAATTTTTACATATTTGATAATTTTTAAAATAAGAAGCACTTTTTTAATATAATTTCCATGTTAACCTTTCTATTTGGAGAATGCATAACAGGTGCAGGTGGTGATGGGGGTCCTCGAGGAATCTTCTTGTTCGTCCTGAAAAATAAATCATATATATTGCTCTGACAAATGATGTGTTGTTAGTCATCATATATCTTTTACACAGATTTATTCTTTAGCATTTTTTAAATATTTGAAATTCTTTCTCTAAATGCTTACACATATAGTCTAAACTTGTATGAAGATAAAATTCCAACCACTCTAATTATCCATTTATTGTTTATGTATAGCTAAGTAGTTTAAAAGAATATTTTTTAAAGTTCCATAAATTAGAAAAGAATGTCCATGAGTTACTAGATTTTCTGTTTTTAAGGGAACTTTCGATGTTTATTGTGTGCATCATAAATTCAGTTTACTCATTGCGTATTTTATATCATTACCATGTACGTGTATTTGGTTTTATTTCAGGGATTTCAAGTTAATATAGATTTACTAGAAAATATTGACCATATTATTCTGTACAAATAAATGAATGAAACTTGTGTTTCTGTTTTGATGATTTAAGTTTTCCACTCTTGCACTTCATTGCTTAATCAGATTTAACCTTTCAGTTCTCACTTTTTTTAAGTCAAATCTCTAGGGTGAACACCATTTTTTGCTTGCATGCAAATGTTGTAAAAGATATAAATCAAGTTTAAAAAAAACCATA
The DNA here is from genome assembly GCA_028015205.1 of Mytilisepta virgata. Lineage (NCBI taxonomy): Eukaryota > Metazoa > Mollusca > Bivalvia > Mytilida > Mytilidae > Mytilisepta > Mytilisepta virgata. The sequence continues at coordinate 4,767,743 of CM051518.1, read as the reverse complement.
TATGTACAAAAAAGTTTGGAATCCATATTTTTACAAAATAAACAAAACATGTTCTTCTTGTATTGATTTTTTACCTATTATTCAACAAGTTTTTAGCAATTTAAAAAAAAACAATAAGTAATGTCGATTTATTTCCAATTTAATGATGGCTATAATTGATTGGTGTGTCATTATTCACCTTTCCTGATGGCATTAACTGACTGGTGTGTCATTATTCACCTTTCCTGTTGGCATTAACTGATTGGTGTGTCATTATTCACCTTTCCTGGTGGCATTAATTGATTGGTGTGTCATTATTCACCTTTCCTGATGGCATAAATTGATTGGTGTGTCATTATTCACCTTTCCTGGTGGCATAAATTGATTGGTGAGTCATTACTCACCTTTCCTGATGGCATAAATTGATTGGTGTGTCATTATTCACCTTTCCTGATGGCATAAATTGATTGATGTGTCATTATTCACCTTTCCTGGTGGCATAAATTGATTGGAGTGTCATTATTCACCTTTCCTGGTGGCATAAATTGATTGGTGTGTCATTATTCACCTTTCCTGGTGGCATAAATTGATTTTTGTGTCATTATTCACCTTTCCTGATGGCATAAATTGATTGGTGTGTCATTATTCACCTTTCCTGGTGGCATAAATTGATTGGTGTGTCATTATTCACCTTTCCTGGTGGCATAAATTGATTGGTGTGTCATTATTCACCTTTCCTGGTGGCATAAATTGATTGGTGTGTCATTATTCACCTTTCCTGGTGGCATAAATTGATTGGTGTGTCATTATTCACCTTTCCTGGTGGCATAAATTGATTGGTGTGTCATTATTCACCTTTCCTGATGACATAAATTGATTGGTGTGTCATTATTCACCTTTCCTGGTGGCATAAATTGATTGGTGTGTCATTATTCACCTTTCCTGGTGGCATAAATTGATTGGTGTGTCATTATTCACCTTTCCTGGTGGCATAAATTGATTGGTGTGTCATTATTCACCTTTCCTGGTGGCATAAATTGATTGGTGTGTCATTATTCACCTTTCCTGGTGGCATTAATTGATTGGTGTCATTATTCACCTTTCCTGGTGGTATTATTTGATTGGTGTCATTATCCACCTTTCCTATTGGATATAATTGATTGGTGTGTCAATATTAACCTTTCCTATAATCTGTTTTATTATCTAATCTAAAACTAACTAAAAAGTTTAGTATTCCTGTAGAGAAACTTACTTAAATTTAGGTGGTTCCATGGGATCTTTCTGTACTTCAACCATTCTAATTACTCTCTGTTTAGCACCAGAATTAAACGCCATACCTTGCTGCGAGGGTGTGTACCTAAAATAAACCACAAATAATACTAAGTGTGTGCCTACATATAATATGTATTAAGCTTGTAATAACTTCAACTCACACCAGATTATCATGGTCAAAATGTAGCAGAAAACAGGAAATAAGAATGAAGCTAGCATATTTTATGGTACTTGTGATTACTTTATTATTTTTTTTATTATTATAACATTCAGTATGTACCTATCTCAAGATGTTACTCAGATGATGTCTTCATGACTTAGCTTTCGCTCAGAATGTTTCACAACATAAGCTGATTTTGTGGAGAGAAAAAAATAACAATCCAAAGATACTAATATTAGATATAGTAAATTTATACTATGCTGTATACGCCGCATTTCAAGGAGTATATGGAAATATTGAATTTATTCTTGGGTCAATAAGGTACACGACTCACAGATGTTTTCAATATTATACTATATTTAACTGAACACAGTAATGGCTCACTCACCCACCTACCCCATATCCTTTCATTTTCATTTCAGATGGGAATCACAAAGCATAAAAATGTACAAAATGTTATACTCGAGTTTTAATCAAGTTCTGAAAAGTCAAGATATCTGTAACAAATATACAACTGAATTTTCAACATGACCTGACAATACTACCAATGTATTGGAATAAATTGAAAGGATATGGGTTATGTGCCAAAGAGACAACATCAATGTGTTGTCTTCTGTTTCATGTACTATACTTAAGACTAAATAAACAAACCTTATATATTGTGCAGGAGCCTGTTTATCAGCTGCTTTTACAGGCATGGCAGCAGATATTTTTGTACTGACTAGTTTTTCCAGAGCTTGTCGTGTTGATTCTGTTGTGTCCTGTATCTGTTCATCATCTGGTTTCTGTATTTCTGGGTCTTCCTCGTCATACTGTTTTGGTACTAAGTCTTGGAATTTGGAATGAACAACCTATAACAAGATAAACTAATACAAACACACAGCTGACATAATCCCATCATAGATTATATATATATATAAATTACACACTCTACTTGTAATGAATCAAATCAACTGTTTTATCCTGATTTATTTACTAGCCAAATAAAGGCTGTCAAATATTTGTCTAGTAGCATAATTTTGTATTGTTTTCTCCTTCACAGTGTATATGATGTCATCCTGTTCTTAGATTATGAGCCAAGATCGCTCTCATAAAATAAACTAGAAATGTGCCATTTCCATGACATTTCCCAATAAAAGATAACAATTTATTGTTGCAGGATAAAAGCAGTATATATAAACTGTTGGATATATGCTCGGTAAACACCATAGTTCTATTTCAAAGGCTCATACAAATTTTAAAATGTATATTTTCTGACATTGTAGATATATTGTATATATAAATTGCATATAATTATCACAATAATGATTTTTTTTTTAGAAAACTAGATTCCCTGTCCTCCTGAACAAAGAATTCTCATCTACTGTTTATGATGCGAAATCATTTAGAGAAATATTTTGGATGAGAAGTTTCACATTAGTCCTGCTGACATTAATTGGTATCCCATGAAAAATAATGAATTGACAGTTACTTAGGCTTAAATTCAATAGAGTCACTCAAGCATAAAATGAAGGTTATGGTGACTCAAATGTTGCTAAGTTGTACTTTAAAAGATAACTGTAATCCTGAAATATCATTAATATATCACCACAAGTTCTTCACTAATGCACCAACCACCTAAATGCAAAAATTAACCAAAGTCACTCAAGCATAACATGTAAGTCGTGTTGACTAAAATGTTGCAGATTTTAATTGAACCAAAATAAGATGAATGAAGTGTGTAATATTATTGTTATATACATGTATCAATAGGTTTCTGAGAACGCCTAAACACAATAACTTTAAATGAGTATCTCAATCATAAAATATAGGTTAAGATGACCCAATTGCATGAGAATTCCATTATATAATGTAAGAGAATTATAGTCATCAGCTATCATTGATATATTATCATTAAATTAAATGCAAAACTTTAAGATTCACTCAACCATTGAATGTAGGTCAAAGTGACCAAAATGCTATTAAACTGTGTCCAGTGTTATAAGGGAACTGTTGTGATATAATATCATTGATGTATCTCAGTGGGTTTCTGTTTGTTTGTTTAGTTGGGGTTTATTGCCGTTTTCGGAAAATTTGGCTATTTCGCGGCAGCCAGTTTTTATTGGTGGAGGAAGCCGGAGTACCCGGAGAGAACAACCGACCTTTGGTACGGAAATTGGCAATCCTTGTCAATTAAGGTGGGAGTGGAACACACCCCGCCACAGGTGAGGTTAGAACTCACAACCACAGTGTTGACAGGCTAGTGATCCTTGGTAGCCATGACGAACTACCTAGACCACTCGGCCACCGAGGCCCCAAGTGGGTTTCTGAGAAATGGACCTAAACGCAAAAAACTTACCCAAACTGGACAGACAGATTGACAGAAAAGCTTAAATCTATATACCACTTCCATATTCGTGGATGTGGCATAAAAAAGTTGGTTTCTGATTCAATCAGTATTCAATGTTTTTTTCTTCTTTCAAGCACTCAAGGCTTCTTATGTGCACAAAATGTTTCATAATGATTTGTATTATACAGGTGGTCTAATTTTTTGTATAGATCCAAGCATGTCTTTTATAAAAGCATGAATTTTAAGGCCAGTTTAAAATTTTCTAAGATGCTCATCCTTTCATCTCAAAGTCAAATGAAGTGAGAAAAGGGTTGAATTTATGATTCAATATTTCAGAAGTAAATATGTTCTGTCAAAGACAATTTGGCATGTTTTGTACTCCTCTTATACTGCACTGGCTTATCAATTTCTCCTGCCATAAAGAATGATACAAATTCCTGAATGTGTAAGTTTCATTAACAGAGGTTTATTGTATAAAATCTCAATTCAATGCACTGAAACTTTTGTGACATTTCAGTTTTCAATTTGATTTAGCATTAAAATAAAAAAAAACAAAACAAAAGAAAAAAATGTGTCCAATATGAATTCAGATTTGGTAAGAAATTATTTCACCCCAGCTGTGAACAAGTCTAAAAATTATTTTTATACCTCTTTATGACTAAAGAAAATTTTTTGACCTGTCAGTTTTATCAAATCCTACCTTATCTTTAGCATGACCATATCGAGCTATGGCATCATATTTTATTTTGCCATCAGTTCCAAGCTGGACTTGTAAGGCATTTGATGTACTTTTCTTCATTCCCATGTTTAATGGATACTGTGCAACATGAATTTCTGGAAATGCTCCACCATCTCCAAAATCCTGCAAAATATATCAGTTTTCAGTAATAATTATTTAAGTATTAATTCGGAATTAATGAAAATTAAATTATCAGTGAAAGAAAACTTTATATAGTGCAACCTCAGCTGTATTAACCTGAATACCATCAGTTTATCAAACTACTTATACACAAATTTATGGTTCTACTGATGTTTGGACAACCAAGGTTTTACTGTAGATTTTTACTGTTAAGTAACTGAACTTCAAATTTGAAAGTTTACAATAGTATCCATCTTGTAAATTTTTATACAATTTTATTTTTTTTATTAAAACTAGATATCCATTAAATCAGATCAAAGATATTCCACAATCTTACATCTTGAGTTCTAGGGATCCATCCTTTTCTGTGCCCATAAGGTGGTGCTGTTCTTTTTGTAACAGGGGCAATCTACAAAAAAAAACACAGAAATGTTAATCACATGTGGCAGATTTTGATTCAAATAGGCTGAGTATTGTGTTTCTTACTTTCACAATCAATTATACCTTACCTGCTTGGAAAAGTTTTTGGAGTTTTTTTTGTAAATGTATACACTGATACATAAAAACAAATATCATAAATCCTTGTATAATGAACTATGTTTTCACCAACTTGTTCTCTCTCTTGACAAACTGCAGTAAACACAATACATCTGCAGTAGAGAATGAATTTTATAGGTCTACGATACAACCAGTTATAAATTCACCTAATATGTAACTGTAAGATATACGGTAGATTGAGGAAACAACAGTCCATAAGACTGAATGTGTGAAAACAATGATTATGTCTAGGTGTCATCATATTGCCTTCTACAAGGAACAATAGCCATGGTAACATTGGAAAAAATGTAAACAATAAATGAACTGTCAAACAGACAGGAAACGATTTTTCCTTCAATATTTGGAGCTGCCTGTTCTCTCACTCACCTTGCAATGCAATTGCAATATAATAAATTCAGGACAGAATGTAAAAATCCACAATTAACTTAATAAGAAACTTGGGCTTGTTTTTCAGGAATACGCATGTTATCTTTTGTTCGCTGATTTTGTCTTTTCTGTTAGGAGCGAGGTTTTGTGATTTGGAAGTTCTATCACTGTTGAAAGCTATAGTACATAAAAAATTTAACCTGTCCACTACTATTAATTAAGATAGTATCAAAAATATCTGTTTTTCCCCTTAGCCAACCCATAATTTTGAAGATGGTGATTCTTAGAGTAGTAAGCGGTATAAGCCATTTTATAACGTTCCCATATTAATAACACCTTACAAAATAGTTTCATATGAAATAAAAAATAAAATCCTCCCACCCGCCCCATTTTTTTCAAAAAGTTGGATGAAAATCTACTTATTAATATTAGTTGGCCTTAGTTGCAATGAATTTTCTTTTCATTTTCTGACATCATCACGATGATAGCATCTGTAGTTGCATCTGTCAGTCTTAATTAATCTGATGAGGATGCTGTTTCATTAAAAGAACACCTTTGGCTTTTTAAAGAAATGGAACAAAACTAGATAATGAACTAACAGGAGAAACAAACAAAAAAGTGGTGGAAATGCTAGAAATTTTTTTTCAGTTGCCAGATTTTTAATGGGTCAGTCGGGTAAGGGGAAACAAAGTTTATTTTTATTTTGGCATTAACTATTCACAGAAATATCTACATCTATTACCTGCATCTGCTGTCTGAATGACCTTTCATCATCTTCTCTATCATACCTCTGGGTTGGTGCTGGTAATATACTATAAAACAAAATTATAAGTAAATTACTGTATAATTCCACAGTTTAATAAAAGTGCTGTTTTATTTTGAATTCTAAGTAATAAAAGTTTTATGGAATTCATCTGTGTTTAAACAGAACCAACTGACTCACAAAATTTAAATGAAATCCTTTTCGTTTACACAAAGATGAATTCCTTTACATAACTTTTATTACTATAATGAATGAAACTTAATGATGCCAAAAGCAAACTTATCTGTGTTCAAACTACCTGTCATTTTTCTACAAAGAATGAGAATCTCAATGTTTTTTAATAAAAATTCTGATTCCTGTGAAGAAATATTTCATGATAGAATACTTTATTTAACCAATCATGGGCCATCTCTGGCAAAATACAATTTATATATTAAAATAAACATAATTTTTCATTAAGCATATATATACATTTACTGTATATAGTAATAATTTCATATTGGATGTAACACATCATTTGATTGGTCAAATTTTTTTCGTCTATCATATCATAGACTAAAGTTTCTTTTCTACTATGACATTGAAGGGAATCAAATGTTTTAGATGTCAAAACATTTGTTGGAATTAAATTATAAGGATTGACAGTAATTTTGTTTTCAATCTATTTGAAATAACCTCAATGCACATGGTGCACACTTTCAAAAAAAAAAAACTATGGTTTTTTTTCATGTGTACCACAAGATTGAGGTTATTTCTTCATAGACTGAAAAAAATTACTGTCAGTCCTTAAATAATAATTCATAATCAATAAAATATAAATATAGACTGTAAACATGTTGCTATAGATTACAGTAAATTAAATCTTAGTAATATTGTTGGATCATACATAAGTCCTAGAGTGTACAAAATATTATTCATTTTTATGTTAGACGTGCAAAAATATCTTTCCTTTTTTTTTAAACAACTGAATATTTGGGTCATATGATATGTGATGATTTGAATGATTATTGTGATAGCAAAAGACAGTATCGAAACATGTGTAGAAAGGTTAATATGTGGAAATGTAAATTTAATAAGTGTTCATTTGATGTTAACACCTATTTCAGTCTTACTGTATCAATATTTATTGTGTCATTATGGTCCAACTGTGGAATATCGAATCTTACCAAAATGAAAATAATGTATAATACTACCTTTAGAATATTGATGGATTTCAATACATTGTAGTGCTAGTGGTATGTTTGTCAGAAATGATGTAAGATGTTTTCAGGTAAGGAGACATAAACAGTCTAATAATCAGCTTGTTCTTACTATTCTTGGTGATTTATGGTATAATTGAAATTCATCCTTTACTCAGACAAGAGTGGACACACAAAAATGTCTCGCCTGTCGTGTATTTCTAATGAAAGTAAATGCTATCAGACATATTGCATACAGTATTCGAAAAACAGGCCAAAACACAAAAACTTAACTATAACCACTGAACCATGAAAATGAGGTCAAGGTCAGATGACACCTGCCAGTTGGACATGTAAACCTTACAATCCTTCCATACACCAAATATAGTAGACCTATTGCATACAGTATTCGAAAAATAGGAAAAACACAAAAACTTAACTATAACCACTAAACCATAAAAATGAGGTCAAGGTCAGATGACACCTGCCAGCTGGACATTTACACCTTACAATCCTTCCATATACCAAATATAGTAGTCCTATTGCATACAGTATTCGAAAAACAGACCAAAACACAAAAACTTAACTATAACCACTGAACCATGAAAATGAGGTCAAGGTCAGATGACACCTGCCAGTCGGATATGTACACCTTACAATCCTTCCATACACCAAATATAGTAGTCCTATTGCATACAGTATTCGAAAAACAGACCAAAACACAAAAACTTAACTATAACCACTGAACCATGAAAATGAGGTCAAGGTCAGATGACACCTGCCAGTCGGACATGTACACCTTACAATCCTTCCATACACCAAATATAGTAGACCTATTGCATACAGTATTCGAAAAACAGACCAAAACACAAAAACTTAACTATAACTACTGAACCATGACAATGAGGTCAAGGTCAGATGACACCTCCCAGTTGGACATGTACGCCTTACAATCCTTCCATACACCAAATATAGTAGACCTATTGCATACAGTATTCGAAAAACAGACCAAAACACAAAAACTTAACTATAACTACTGAACCATGAAAATGAGGTCAAGGTCAGATGACACCTGCCAGGTGGACATGTACACCTTACAATCCTTCCATACACCAAATACTGAAGACCTATTGCATACAGTATTCGAAAAACAGGCCAAAACACAAAAACTTAACTATAACCACCGAACCATGAAAATGAGGTCAAGGCCAGATGACACCTGCCAGCTGGACATGTACACCTTACAATCCTTCCATACACCAAATATAGTAGTCCTATTGCATACAGTATTCGAAAAACAGACCAAAACACAAAAACTTAACTATAACCACTGAACCATGAAAATGAGGTCAAGGTCAAATGACACCTGCCAGTCGGATATGTACACCTTACAATCCTTCCATACACCAAATATAGTAGTCCTATTGCATACAGTATTCGAAAAACAGACCAAAACACAAAAACTTAACTATAACCACTGAACCATGAAAATGAGGTCAAGGTCAGATGACACCTGCCAGTCGGACATGTACACCTTACAATCCTTCCATACACCAAATATAGTAGACCTATTGCATACAGTATTCGAAAAACAGACCAAAACACAAAAACTTAACTATAACCACTGAACCATGAAAATGAGGTCAAGGTCAGATGACACCTGCCAGTTGGACATGTACACCTTACAATCCTTCCATACACCAAATATAGTAGACCTATTGCATACAGTATTCGAAAAACAGACCAAAACACAAAAACTTAACTATAACTACTGAACCATGAAAATGAGGTCAAGGTCAGATGACACCTGCCAGTTGGACATGTACACCTTACAATCCTTCCATACACCAAATACACTAGACCTATTGCTTATAGTATCTGAGATATGGACTTGACCACCAAAACTTAACCTTGTTCACTGATCCGTGAATTTGGGTCGAGGTCAATTGAAAACTGTCTGATGGGGATGAGGACCTTGCAAGGTACGCACATACCAAATATAGTTATCCTATTACTAATAATAAGAGAGAAATTAACATTACAAAAAATCTTAACTTTTTTTTCAAGTAGTCACTGAACCATGAAAATGAGGTCAAGGACAATGTACATATGACAGACGGAAAGTTAGTAGCATAAGGCATCTATATACAAAGTATAAAGCATCCAGGTCTTCCACCTTCTAAAATATAAAGCTTTTAAGAAATGAGTTAACGCCGCCGCCGCCGCCGCCGGATCACTATCCCTATGTCGAGCTTTCTGCGACTAAAGTCGCAGGCTCAACAAAAATGGTATACTAAGATTTATGTCAACTTTGACAGAGATGTAATCAGATTAGAATTTCCAATTATATTTATTGGTAGTCTAATTCTTCATTTTTCATCTTGTATATTACAAAACTTTCATCATATTTATATATATCTATGGTCTATTATTATTATTTACTACCAACCACATTAGTTTTTCTTGATTTGATAAATGTTTTAAAATTTCTACAACTTTCAAGAATACTGATCTCTCTTATAAGCATCAGAGTCAAAAAGAAAATGGCATTCATCATCCATTTTATATACTGGTATTATACATACATTGCATAAGTAACTTTCTATATCGACCCGGTTCAATTTCCGAATCATGCAAACTTATTCTAAATGAAGTGATATTGTTGGATAATTGGTTGAAATAACTAATGATCGAGATAGACATTTTTTCCTTACAGAATACATGTTTAAATGAAGTATATGTTCGCAATTTTCCAGTCCGTAGATTTGCACACACTTTCATATTTCCTGTTTTATAATAATTATTGTATTATGATTATGTATCTTGCATGACAATGGCCCATGATTGGTAAATAAAAAATGTCTATACTCAATATTGACAATAAATAATGTCATATTTGTTTTGCCACCTAATTTTGTATCTTTCTGTTCGTGTAGATTTAATTTTACCAATATGATCCAGCTACTAATAACTGCATTGTATTCTTACAGTGAAAACATTTTATAAGTATGATTATTTTCATTGGTTATTATGTATATCGGATTGTAATATTGAAAACCTACTCCACAAGTTTCATCGCCATTTTGTCTGCCGATTTTACTAAGATGCGTTCCGAATGGTTAACTGACTTTTCTGTTGTAGTCTTGGATTTCATATCGTTCCGGCCCACAGTCGATCCGTCCCCATATTACGGTCGATTCGTCCCATATTCAGTGATTAACAATGCTACATTGGAATGGAACCGTAATTTTGGATATAAATTATATATGAAAAAAAAAAACTTTTTTCATTTAAAAGAAAAAATTATTATGATTATCAGTGACTCCGATGATTAGATTCAATAAAGTAGATGACAGGAAATGTCAACATATAATTAATAATATTCACAGCAATTAACAACGTACGTAAAACATACAGAACTTTAGTTTAGTTTTTACAGCAATTATGATTTTGGGTTTTAAGTTTGGATGATAATTTAGAAGTCAAGTAACTGTAATTGCAGAACATAAAAATACATCTTGAATGTTATACATAATATAAATTAATTAACTTTCTTATTTTATATATGATCTTAACAAGTCTGGCTTAAGTAGTATATAAGTAAGTAAGTAAGTAAATATTTCTTGAAATAAAGACCAAACAATGATATATCATCAATATTCATACAACAAACAGTGAATGCAAAACAAATACAAAGAATATTTACATTAGCATCTTGTACTCCTGGATATAAGCTTGGGTTAGAGCATATACTGTGGGATATCACTGCAAACAATTTCTGAATTTGAGTTTAAATGCATATTTGTTATAAAATATGGGACAAAATGAATAGTATCAATTCTAATCATTTCTATATTATCAATTTGTTTAATAATTACTAAAACATTTAAGCCACGTATACATAATATTTAAACGAACTACAAATTATGTCTTCAGTAATAAACTTTCTTCCTAGCCATATTACACGCTTTACTATTTGAACATAGAATATATTTATATAATTTATTGCACAGTTTATCACATTGTAAATTCTCATATTTCTCAGGATTTTGTCAAATCATTACCAACTCTTATTTGCATGATATTTTTATCATAACGCTATAAAATAGCTCTCCTATAATACCAGTTTTAATAAGTTTTACAAATAGTGCTTTGTGCACAGCAGAATACCAGAATCGAAAGATTTGCGAAAATCTACTGGGGAAAACATGTAATAAGTTTAGATTTCAATCCTCCGGTGTATTTCTCTATCAAAGTTCGTATGTATATATATATATATATAATTGTGGGCTGGATCGACTTGGGGACGGATCGACTAGGGCCGAATCGACTTGGGACGGAACGACTTTGGGACGGATCAACCGTGGGCCGGACTGGTTTTGGTTACCGTCCTAAAGGGGGATAACTGGATAGAACATCGTCTGGTCTCAGCACATTATGAAATCGTCCTACAAAAGATTACACAAATGAACATATATGACTTTTTCCAATTATAAATGTAGTTAAAGGACTTCTAGGACAAGAAATTTCCTGTCATACCTCAGTACAGTAACTTAAGGCAGAGGCACAAAATTGGGAAGGTAAAAAAAAGGCTAACAGTAACAGTCACTACTGTCAGTACTGACACTACTCACTACTACTAGTCGCATGACATATATGATGACAGTGTCAATGATGTCCAGAAATGTGTATGTAGAATCAACTATCTGCATTTGTAACCCTTATAAGGGTATGGTAACTGGTGGTTACAAGGTAACATATAATTAAACGAATACATGACATATCGGCCCTAAGACCACCCGGCCCCAAGACAACTCAGCCCCAACATCTGACAGGTCGGCCCCCAAAAATAGACAAGCCGGCCCTCATTTGAAAGACAACTCGGCCCTCGTTTGAAGATAACAAAATATGCAAGTGAATATGTTTAGAAGACAACTCGGCCCCAATGCAATTAAATAAAAACCAAAATTGAAGTAGTGATTCTTTATTACATCATCAATTAACAATACTTAACAAGAAATTCATAAAGATCCGAGCACTATGGATATAGTAATAATACAGTTATGATAAATGATGTGAAGCAAAGCACTAGCCTTTATACAAAAGTTACAAAAGCACAAAAGTTATAAAGCTAAACATAATAAATATAAAAGTCATTAGGCACTGTGGTCCTTGTCTAGAGCGCTGACGGTTGGGGGTGCGTACACATTGGCACACTTCCTTAAGAGCTGGAAAAGTCGACCATGGAGCTGTCTGGTGTGTTTCCGTTGCGCTCTTTGTAGCTTTTCTTCTGACACCATCTTACACTGAACTGGAAGTAGTTTGGCCTCTTTTAGCAGTTTTGGTACTAAAACGTAGAATGGAAGTTGTGCATGGTGGGCTTTGGTGTTCAATGTTCCACCATCCAAACTGTGCTGGACATCCATGTGTCATCTACATAACTGGTAAGTTCTTGAAGTTGTGGTAGTGTAGCTTACTCCTGTAGTTTCTCAAAGGCTGCAGGGATGTGTTCTGGCGGTAGGAATTGCAGAGCTAGAAGCTTACGTATGAACTTGTGAACAGCATCTTTCTGGTTGTACGCTACCTCAAAGAGTAAAGTATTCATAATTTTTCCAATCCGTAAATGTGTAAATTCATATAATTTTATGATAACAGTTTTAAATAATGATTTGCATTCTTCTGTACAATGTTTTTTTTCTATTTTTTTTTTTTCATCTAGAAAATTATAAAGCATTTATATTATACCTGAAGACCTAGTTCTTGTGCCTTTCTCCATACAGCTTTCGCCCAGTGAAATACACATCCTTGGATGGCCTTGCAGGGGAAGACAGACTTCTGGGATTGCCACAGACCACTCTCGAAATCTGCAACGAAACCTTGTACTCTGGTGCTGGGAAGATGTGTATATTGGATTTTAAAAAAATACTGCTGACGTACAAGGTCACATGGAAGAACTTATCAGAGTTGCATGTGCGATGTTGCCATCTGTCACAATGGTCACACTGCAAGGCTTCTTGTCTTGGTCTAACATGGACGTTACAAACTACACATGGATAAAACGCAGTCGAAGAAAATTACAAATGTTTTATAATATAAACAACAAAATAGCTCCACGTTTCTTATGCGATTTAATTCCCCCTACAATACAAAGTACTACCATATATCCGCTTAGGAATGGAGAGGATATTATATTACCATTTTGTAGATTATCTTTAACAAGTGAATCATTTATTCCATCTACTATTAGAGAATGGAATAAATTAGACCACTCAATCAGAAATTTAGATTCACTGTCTAAATTTAAATCTGTTTTGAGACGGAAAAATAACAAACATGTCCCCTCTTATTATTCATATGGTCCTAGAAAGTTGAATATCATCTTAACGCAACTTAGATGTCAAGCATCGTTTCTTAATTATGACCTGAATAGAGTCAATATAATACCAGATTCTTCTTGTCGGTGTGGCAATATTCGAGAAACTCAGTCGCACTTCTTCTTAGAATGTCCCCATTATATCCTTTTAAGAAATGATTTATTTGAAAGTCTTTCCTGGTTACCTAATAACATAAAAGTGGATATCAATCTTCTCCTTTGTGGAAACGAAAGCCTCTCAGAGCGAGAAAATAAGCTGATTTTCAATTCCGTGTTCGATTATATAAAGAAATCGAAAAGATTCCTTGCTGTGTGAATTGAAACGAACCACACATAACACAAAGACACACACACACCTATGTTACAGTTTTTTTCGTGTATTAATTTATGTATATATATATTTGATGCATGCTCATTGATATAATTGTATTGATAGTTGGGAGAAGACCATGTAAGTACGATGTACTTGTGTCTTATCCTTTTTGATGCTATTTTCATCAAATAAAATATGTTTAAACTAAACTATAAAACGTAGACATTTTGAATACATGACTAAAGTTTCGCTGTGTTTTATAATTTTGGTACCAAGCTAAAAAAAATTACTCAAGCCATATTGGCTTACATAGTGGTTTATAATCCAATTAATCACTTTCGCACTTTCTTTTATCTGTGTAGTTACTTTATTAATTGCCGCTGATTAATTTAACACCTTACAATATGTAGTTGTACGACACACGCTTTCGGCTGATCAAACAAATAATAATTAATAATCGAAACTGATTATGTATTCGTAAAAAATGGACTGAACACAAACTTTCGGTTGATCAAACAAATAATAATTAGTAATTAAAATAGAAACATTTCTATTTTTACAAGCTGACCCCTTGAAAAAATAGTAATATATATTGAATATTTTGGGGCCGACTTGTCTTCGGGTGAGGATTTTATTTTATCGTATTTATTTAGTACGGGGCCGACTTGTCTTCGGGTGAGGATTTTATTTTATCGTACTTATTTAGTACGGGGCCGACTTGTCTCGAATGAGTGGCCGAGTTGTCTTGGGGCCGTCTTAGTAAGGGGCCGATTTGTCTTGGGGCCGACTTAGTAAGGGGCCGATTTGTCCTGAAACCAATTAAACATAATCACCATTGTTTTCTACAAAACAACAGTTACACATTTCTATAGACTATGGTGTATACCATTATATGTCATACAAAAATTATTGTCAAAGAAACACCCTAGTGACCAATTAAAACCAAGCAAATTACTGTTGTTCTTTATACTTCTAGTCATAACACAATCAAATGACATTGAAAGCAACCCTGGCCCAAGCAATGACAGCACAAGATACATGTGTGGCACATGTGATGATGTTGTGACTTGGGAACACAGAGGTATTGTCTGTGAAACTTGTGATCAATGGTATCATATTGATTGTCAAAATATACACAGTAACACATATGATTTGCTAAATGACAGCATGATTAGTTGGAATTGCTTAATTTGTGAAAATCCAAATTACAGCACATGCCCTTTTGACTTACATGGTGCAAGTTCATCTAATCCATTTGAAAGTTTATACCATTATTCAAATGATGACTGTGGCATGAAAACGCCAACAAATTCTTCTAAACCATCTCACCAGTCTACACCAATACATAAAAATAAAACAAAAACAAATTGTAAGACACCTCTACGAATACTTAACATCAATTTTCAGTCTATCAAACGTAAACAACATCTTGTTCAAAATATCATAGATAGCACTAAACCGGATATTGTTATTGGGACAGAAACTTGGCTTGACCCAACAATCAAGGATATTGAAATCTTTCCTGAAGAGTACACACTATACAGAAAAGACAGAAAAAACCAGCAGGGTGGTGGTGTACTCATTGCAATTAAATCAGACTTTTTAAGCGATGAAGTTGAAGACCTTACACCTGATGCTAAATCTGAAATGGTTTGGGCAAAAATTGAAATTAAGGGTAGCAGATCACTTTACATATCATCCTTTTACAACCCAAAAACATCTGATGAACAAAGCATAAAGTGGTTTGATACATCAGTTAAGAGAGCTACTCAAATTAAAAATGCAGCAATACTAATTGGTGGAGATTTTAATCTCCCAGGGTGGGATTGGAAAAACAAAATTCTAAAACCAAAATCTACCCACCAAAACATACACTATGATTTTGGAAACACACTGGATGATACCGGCTTGATGCAACTAATTGAATACCCAACAAGGAAAGACAATATATTAGATCTTATGATCACAAATTTACCAAACCAGGTTCCATGAATTGAAATCATGCCGGGAATCTCAGATCATGACATTGTCTTTATGGAATTCAAAATAACACCATCTAAATTAAAGCAAGTACCAAGGAATGTGCCGATTTACAACAAGGCAAATTGGGAAACTATAAAAAAAGAAGTAATTAACCTACAACATACTATACAGGAAAAGGTTAATACACATACTGTTGATGAACTTTGGCTACAATTCAAAACAAAACTAAATGAACTAGTCAGTGAGCATATTTCACACAAAAAGCTCACTACAAAAAACAAAACCCCATGGGTTACATTCGAAACAAGAAAATTAATGAAAAAAAGAGACAGACTCTATAAAAAGATGAAAAAATCAGGAAATGACAATATGAGAAACAAATATAAGCAAATTAAACATCAAGTACAAAAACAACTAAGACAATCATATTGGCAATACATTGAAAATATTATTACACCAAAACCTGATGAAAGCAAATTTTCAAACATGAAAAAATTTTGGTCATATATAAAAAGCAAAAAAACTGACTACAGTGGAATAACATCACTAAAGCAAAATGGGAAACTTGTAACAGACACAAAACAGAAATCCGATGCACTCAACAGGCAGTTTCAATCAGTTTTCTCAGAATCAAACAAAATCACTGCTACTGAATTTGAAAACAATCAGTACATGCAACAAAAAACAGCTTATTCTATCATGCCAGACATAAACATAACCATCAACGGTATCACCAAACTACTTCTAAATTTAAACCCATCAAAAGCAAGTGGACCAGACGAACTTAAGCCACGCCTCCTTAAGGAGTTAGCACATGAAATCTCACCTATACTGTGCATCATATATCAGAAATCACTAGACACTGGCGAAGTCCCCACTGACTGGCGTACTGCACATGTTTCTCCCATCTTTAAGAAAGGGTCCAAATATAATCCAGAGAATTATAGGCCTATTTCTTTAACATGCATATGTTGCAAAATTATAGAACATGTTGTAGTTAGCGCAATCATGACACACGCAGACAACCATAACATCCTGTATCCCCTTCAACACGGCTTTCGAAAAAATAGATCTTGTGAAACTCAGCTTTTGGAATTTATAGATGATGTCACTAAAAATATTGAAACTTCAAAACAAACAGATGTACTCATAATGGACTTTTCAAAAGCTTTTGATAAAGTCAGCCATAACTTACTATCACATAAACTAAATTACTATGGGATACAGGGGAAAACAAATGCATGGATACAGGGCTTTTTATCATGTCGTACCCAAGCAGTTATCCTAGAGGGTGAGACTTCAGGCTATGTCCCTGTGAAGTCAGGAGTGCCTCAAGGATCTGTTCTGTGCCCAAGTCTGTTTCTATTTTATATTAATGATATACCAGTTGGGCTAAATTCCACCATACGCCTCTTCGCAGACGACACTATTGCGTATCTGGTTATAAAATCTAACAGCGACTGCGAAACCCTACAAAAAGATCTAAACACACTAGGCATCTGGGAACATACTTGGAAAATGGCTTTTCATCCTGACAAGTGTAATGTTATGTCCATCAGTCGAAATAAAAATCCAATTACTTACAATTACACTCTACACGGCCATGCTCTTGAACATGTGGACAAAGCAAAATACCTAGGCGTGACCAAACAATCAGACCTAAAATGGCACAGTCACATAAACACCATCTGTAATAAGGCTAACAGTACACTAGGTTTTCTAAGAAGGAACCTTAACATCAGTTCCACCTCAGTAAAGGAACAGGCATATAAATCCTTAGTCAGACCATCACTAGAATATACCTGTTCAGTATGGGATCCTTACTTTACTGAGGACATAAACAAACTAGAAAAGGTACAACAAAGGGCTGCTAGGTTTGTCACTAACCGACATAGAAACACATCAAGTGTTAGTGACATGATTGATCATCTAAAATGGAGAGACCTAGCATACAGAAGAGCTGATGCACGCCTTGTCATGTTCTATAAAATTTCATACCACCTCATCGCCATCACAAAAACAGACAGACTAATACAACCGCTCAGACAGTCCCGGAACATGCACGCACTCTCATATCAGATTCCATCCTGCAGAACACAAATACGCCAACAATCATTCTTTCCACGCACAATTAAAAACTGGAACAGCCTTCCTCTGAGTATTGTTATGAGCGACTCTATAGAGTCGTTCAAAACGGCCATATCAACCTACACCTACAGTCAGTAAATTCATCATGTGTATATAGTTTTATCTTAATATATAAATAAATAAAATAAAAATATGCACTACCACTATGTAAAAATGTTATAATTAATTTTTGTTTTTTAATCATAAAATTTAAATTTTTCACTGTATATACGTCTCCACAAAGCAATGCGCAGTACAAGTGACATAAACTTCAACGTGTTGAAGGCGGTCAATAAAAAGTAGAAGTAGAAGAAGTAGAAGTAGTCTGTATACAGTTACATTTAATTTGCTGGGTTACAATGGTAACAAAATAATTTTTTCACTAGTTATCCATGAAATGACTTCATTGAATGAAGTTACACAGTTACGTAGGTTACTCTTTGACTTTGGTAACATAAAGTTACATAACCAAGATTATTCAGATACAGATAACAATCATACAAAGTCCTCAGATAAAATTACGTTTATTTTTAGTTTCATGTAAAGAAGGCTCTATTGTTCATATCCTCAGCACAGTACTGATTGTACTCGGGGCCTTCATAGTTGCCTTGTCCCATACATATATGATGCCATACAGTAAAGGACTAATCATTATTTACCATGGAGAGGGGGGAGGGGGCTGGTAAAAAAAAAAATAAAATTTGGGGGGGGGGGGATCAAAATTGTTTTGAAAGGTGGGGAGGGGGGTGGGGGTAAAATTTTTTTATCTCAATATCAAGTCAGGTGGGATCAAATTATTTTCCCTGTCAGATTGTGATTTGCAGTAATCAAAAACCTATAAAAATGAGAGATCAAACAACTGATGTTTATTATCATTTGAAGAAAAGATAACTGCCATGGCATGCTTTATTTTTTTTCTTTTTTGGGAGATTTTGAATGGGGGGATCACAAAATTTTGAATATTCCATTTTCAGAATGACCTGAGCCCATAAAAAATTATTAGTCCCTATAATGAATGCTGTATTATGATTCTTGTAAACCCTGTCCCTCGGTTCATGGAAGGGAAATTCAATAATTTAAGTATTCTTAAAAATGAATTGTCTTATTATTTTTAGCTGCCAGATTCAATTAGCAAAGTCATAACTGAACAATTGAACTACCCTGTTTTTGTTTAGGCATGTCTAACACTAGCTCCTGGACCATAGCTCTTTTACAGTTCAGCACAGTCTAGCACAGCAACAAAAGTATTTGGCCAAGGGCACATAATTCTTATTTTGATATTTTCCATCAATTAAGGTTATTACTATTAGCTGAGTTGCACCAAATATATGCAAAATGAATGAAAACTATTAAAAATAATCACAGTTTTACAAATTTTATGGGAGGTATGTTTAGTCATTTCACATTTTTCTGATATTGTTATTTTTCCTTAAATATATAACTGTTACAACATTGATTAATATTATTTTTGTTGGATGACTCATTAATTAACCAAAACAATTTTTTTTTATGTTTTCAAAATTCTTAAAATCCGTTTCGTAAGTTAAGGTTTCCAGACAGTAGAATGACTATGTATCCTTGAAGTTAAGGTTTCCAGACAGTAGAATGACTATGCATCCTTGAAGTTAAGGTTTCCAGACAGTAGAGTGACTATGTGTCCTTGAAGTTAAGGTTTCCAGACAGTAAAGTGACTATGCACCCTTGAAGTTAAGGTTTCCAGACAGTAGAATGACTATGTACCCTTGAAGTTAAGGTTTCCAGACAGTAGAATGACTATGTACCCTTGAAGTTAAGGTTTCCAGACAGTAGAGTGACTATGTACCCTTGAAGTTAAGGTTTCCAGACAGTAGAATGACTATGTACCCTTGAAGTTAAGGTTTCCAGACAGTAGAGTGACTATGTATCCTTGAAGTTAAGGTTTCCAGACAGTAGAATGACTATGTATCCTTGAAGTTAAGGTTTCCAGACAGTAGAATGACTATGTACCCTTGAAGTTAAGGTTTCCAGACAGTAGAATGACTATGTATCCTTGAAGTTAAGGTTTCCAGACAGTAGAATGACTATGTATCCTTGAAGTTAAGGTTTCCAGACAGTAGAATGACTATGTACCCTTGAAGTTAAGGTTTCCAGACAGTAGAATGACTATGTGTCCTTGAAGTTAAGGTTTCCAGACAGTAGAGTGACTATGTATCCTTGAAGTTAAGGTTTCCAGACAGTAGAGTGACTATGTACCCTTGAAGTTAAGGTTTCCAGACAGTAGAGTGACTATGTATCCTTGAAGTTAAGGTTTCCAGACAGTAGAATGACTATGTACCCTTGAAGTTAAGGTTTCCAGACAGTAGAATGACTATGTATCCTTGAAGTTAAGGTTTCCAGACAGTAGGATGACTATGTATCCTTGAAAATAATGTCAAACATACTTATGACACAGTATCCACAGTACCAAAGTTTTCATAGTCCTTTTATATTTTTTTTTAAATATTTTTTATTGATATGTGGACCATTCAAACTAAAATCTTGAGAAAATGCCATTTAGATCTCCAAGGGAATGTTTGAATGATGTATATTACAAAAATCCTTCAAAAATTTTGTTTTACAGTGGACAGATGAAAGCAGAGAATCAGCAATCTAAATTCTTGTAACAATGTTATAACATGAAATGTTATTATTATTGAGATTTTGATATATCACAATCAGCCTGTTTCAGCCATTTACAAACACAATTTTCCAGAGGATCTCTCTGATATTTATTCTTATTTTGAAAAGGATACAAATTGTTATCTCTTTTCTAATTCTCTAATTTATGTCATTAGTGTAATAAAATATGTCTAAATTAATAATCCAATTAAAATCTTAAAATATATCATTTACAAAGCACATTAATGTGTTCTAGGGAGATATCTACAAGATGTATATCTTCTTATTTATTCTACACCATGTCCAACCCATAACTCTGGATTCCAAATTGTAATGTCAGATTTCCATAAAATGTAATGAAGAAATCTTTGGGTTTTTTTTGGTCATCTTCCGGTAAAATTTCATGTCAGATGTAAGTCATTTAAACATTTCTGCAGATGGTGTTTGATAAATTCTGATCTATGATTATTACACCTCAAGCAACAGTAAGTCCCAACAATGAAGATTCACAGTTTTCTCATTCATTCAAGATAATCACATGCTACCACATGATTTTTCTGCCATTTTTGTCTGTTTCCATAGTAAATAAATAACCATGACCCTGTAATCATAATATGATGTTTGCACAGCTGTTTAGAAACTGGCTTAAGAAATTTATATACCAGTGATTTATCCAGGGTTATTGGGAAAGGTCCTTTTTGGCCTATTTTTGAAAAAATTTGGTCAATTGAGAACCAAAATTTGGGAATGGGTCCTTTTACCAGACCCTGCTGAATGGTAGAAAAATCTTTGTATACACAACATGGTTTTTTTTACATTTGGTGGAAAATACAGCTGGTGCAATAATTTGTTGTTTATATTCATTTCATGTTGTATACTATTATATCTTTCAGATGAACAGACATATACTTAAACAATCCATTAAATTTTTGACATTGGGAGGACTGGGTACTGGATCAGCATTTTTCCTGTATAAAAATGATTGGGAGGTGTCTACCATTGGTGTGGTTAGATTTGGAAGAGCAGCATTTACAGTAAGTAAAAGGTGAAATGTCAAGACACAAGGTCTCTGTTATTTACATTATTATACATGGAGTTGAATAGAATTATTTTTTAGATAGCATAATTTTTATTTCTCAGTTGATGTTAATGTTAACTGGGACAATCTATGGTGCATTTGGATCTAGACTACAAAAGTTATCTGTGAATGTCAAAGGAGATATTTGGCTAAATATTGAAAGTTAGATTAAAGGTTAACAAAGATGCCTTGTTTTAACAGGTTCTCCCCTGAAATATTTAAATAACATTGTGTCACACGTTCTTTAGTTATTATTTTATTCGTTGCAACGCATTTGGCGGGCGAAATAGAAATGCTGGTGTTCGTTTGTCCGCCGTTCTGTTTGTATTTTGTTAAGGCTCTTAATTCTACATTTCTCAATGAATTTTAAGCAAATTGATATGAAAGGTGTATATTGACAATTGCAATATCTTGATAAAGTTCGAAAATGAGTGCTCTCGAATATCGAATAATTTTTATGGGAGTTACTACCCTTGACTTATTTTTTACTATCAACTTCTTGTTAGTGCTCTAAGTAAAGTTAGTTCAACACAGTATGTAGGGCATGATAATTGTGATGTATCCATACATTATATTTATAATAAAGATAGCCTTCCTATAATGCTTTTTGTATTGCCAATAGCAGCGGGGGGCACTTGGCTACACTGTAGCAATCTTGTTCCATCTTATTTTTATAAATGAAGTTTATATTTGAATATATTTTTAGCTCACCTGGCCAAAACATACACATTTTGAAGGTTCCTGCCATTTTCCTGATATACAACTGAAAATAACTCTCTAAATAATCCAGAGAAGTTTTGCATTATCAAAAGGTACTAAAATCATATTCATTTTCTATACTCACATTCATGTTAATCACTGTTTCTTGCTTTGTTTTAACTGGTCTTTCCTTATATCCTAAAATATATAAATTTATTTCAGGCTGTTAGAATAGTGGCTGATTATAAGATAAATCTGAGGGGTATTGATAATACCAGTCCAGAATATCAGTCAATAAAGTCTGAGGTGAGTCAGATAAATCTGAGAAGCACCAGATATCAAAGGCTAATGTGAGATAAATTACCTGTTATATACTGATTACAATTTATTATACTTCAGCATTTTCTTCCTCTACTAAATCAAGTGTAACATTTCAACTGATTCATCCAAAAGTCCTTGTTTGTTCTATTTCATCGGTCATGAGGTTTATGTATTGTTCACTGGGGTAACAGTACTGTATTCATATTTCGCAGGTTTTTTTTCATCAAAAAGTCCTTGTTTGTTCTATTTCACCGGTCACTCTAAATGCACAAATATAAGTTCTATTGAATGTGTTTTAATGAAACTTTATTTTTTGGTTTTTGTTTATTCAGTATAATAAAACATTTGTTGACTGGTCATTTGGGGAACCCCTCGGTACAAACTATTACCCTCCGCATTGCCTCGGGTTATAGTTTGTACCTCAGGGTAATAAAGTGACTGTTCCCCTCATGACCAGTCATCAACTGTATAATATCCTTGGCTGTAAAAAAGCTGTAAATAAGCATTATTTTATGGCTGTTTTGTGATAAAGTAGGAAATGGCTTGCAAAACTGTATATAGGAAGTTATTCCCTATAAAATCACAATACAATGACACAAAGTGTCAATAAAATAATTACCAACAAGGCTGTGGTATGAAATTCCCACATGTTTTATCTTGTAAAGTTTATGCCTTATTTAGGGGTAATAAGTAATGAATAGTTGCGAATAACATCTGTATTTGTAATTTTAAGATATATAAACTGTCAAAACACCATTCAAATATGATACAATTTTTAATGATTATTTTTTTTACTGACATGTTTATCTGTAAAAATGGGAGATAACCCTTGTTTGCTTGTCCACAGACAACAACATGTCTGATTGAACATAGAAAATTCTTAAGAACAGCCTACACCACAAGACAAGCAATAAAATGTGTTAAATATATTTGGCACTTTTTTTCATCAGATTCATTTAAGATCAGCTTTGAGATTACGTGACATGTGTTGTGCTAATGGGGGAGGCTTTATCAAAGTTGGTCAGCACCTGGGATCTTTGGAATACCTACTGCCGATGGAATATGTTGAGACAATGAAAGTTTTACACGATAAGGCTCCACAGTCTGCTGTCACTGATCTGTTTAAAGTTGTGGAAGAAGACCTCGGTAAAAAGGTTTCAGCACTATCTTACTATGAAATTATATTTAGATAAATTAGTAACTGATTATTTACATTGTGGCTTGCATGAAAGAAAGAATCTTTAATCTGTTTGTTCATTTGAAACTATTAAGTATTTTATTTTTAAAATGAACAAATGAATTTTTTACTTTTTTAAATGAATGGAACAGATACTAACTCCACTGGTGATAGTTTTCTGGAATATCTTAGATTTCTTGATTTTGGTCAGTTTTGCACCTGTGTATAATCTTTAACCAAACAAATAATTTTCCTGGTTTCTGTCTTTTTTTGCAACTTCTGTGCATATCCCCAGGCAACTCAGTGTTCCATTTACATGTATTTAATAGATTCATTTAATATTTTTCCAAAGCTGTTGGTCAGATTCAACTTAAAAAAGTAGTGAACATGTATAAAAGTTTAAAAGAAAGTTGATAGCAGCTCGTTTAAGAACATTTTTTTGAGTGAAGAAAAATATGTTTTAAGTTTTTTTTTGTTTAATTTTTGAAAAATGACAGTATTTTTGAATTGACAGTAAGATATTTTCACACATAAAACTACTTGTTATTTGCTGGCATTATTAGTTAACTACATCATTCTTTTGATGTTTAATATTTTCAAAGTTAAAGTAAAGTTTGTTATAGACAAGTATATGAGAGGATCCTGACTGTTGAAGTGATAAGACCTATTTTCCATGGCTCCTGCTCGTTAAGAAAAATGGAACTTCTTCTGATTACTAGACATGAATATAGAGGATTTCATTGATGTTTTATGATGAAATATAGACAATGGAATTAAATTCAACATTTTTAAGGAATTTATCAAGTACTTTTAATGAGGAATTTTCAGGTTTTGAAAATGAAGGATATGAAGAGTATTTAGAAAGTTGTGAACTATATACTGTGGAAGACTGCACAGACAGGACACTATCTTATGTTGTTAAATTCCAAAATGGGAAAATTTATTCAGTTTTTGAAAATATTTTGTTTATGAACTACAGTAAAAGTGAATTTGTGGACAAAGGAGCAAATGGATTACAATACACATATCTTTATGAAGGTGAGAAAGTTGTTTTACATTTACATTCATCAACTGAAACTTTCCATGTCCAGGGTAAAGGTTGTTCGAAATGGTTTAAAGAATTTTTCGTTGTCTTTGGAAAACAATTACATGATGAGGTTAAATATCATATTAACACACAAAACATTGACAACTCTAACCAAAGTGATGTGTGTAATTTCAAACAGATGTCAACCCCTGCTGATTTAGATACATCAGAAACAGACTTGAAACATATTAACACACAAAACACTGACAACTCTAACCAAAGTGCTGTGTGTAATTTCAAACAGATGTCAACCCCTGCTGATTTAGATACATCAGAAACAGACTTGAAACAATTCTTACATCAGCAATTAACCTTATCAGAGACTGTTATTACATCTACACCAATTAGAAATGATGTGTCCCATATGGATTTCAATCCCGATTTAACTGTGAGAGAAGAAATAGATTATCTGAAAGATCAAATAACTACTCTGGTCACCATGATGAACAAGACAACATCTGTTTCAAATCAACCTGTACAAACAACTGTTGCTACAAACACCATAGCTACCCAAACAGATAATATGTATATACCTCTAAAACCAAAGACAGTAAGCAGGCATACTGAAATAACAATAGGTCACAAATCAGTAGCTACACAGATCTACCCTAAGACAAAGGATTTGGCAATCCAAGCAACTTGTAACTCCTCAGAACAATCAACTGAGCTGCTGGTCCAAGAGAATAAAGTTGAAAATTTACCCAATAATGAAGTCCACCCCTCAAGTGTAAAACCATTACCCACTAAAATAAAGAAAAAGACAATTACCACAAACAATACCCTGTTAATTGGTAGCTCTTTATTAAAGGGTATCAAAATTAGAGGTCTCAGAAACACAAGTGTATGTACAAACAGAGGTGCCGACATAAACCGTTTGATACACACTATTGAAAGAATGGACATCTCTTCGTATAAGAATGTAGTACTTCACATTGGTGGCAATGACCTCAGCAATGGAGATTCACTCAATACAATTAAGGAAAACTATGAGAGTCTACTATACTTAGTGAGAGACAAAACTTGGGCCAACACTTCTATTATGGTATCAAGCATACCTCCCCGATATGGGCTTGATGTCAAACATTTAAATGAAATGCTGAAATATCTTTGTGAAGTGTACAATTTACAATTCATCAATCATTATCATACTTTTTATGACAAAAATGGCCATCTAAAGTATCAACTCTTTCATAATGATGGAATCCACTTGTCAAGGAGAGGGACATCAATTTTCTTATGGAATATACATGAGTATGTGGATATAATGAAAAATGATAAACAATCAAATTGGTGCAGTTTCTGTGGAGAGTCAGGACATAATGATAAAAAATGTAGACATGGACAGCCAATTAAATGTTTCTCGTGTGACTTATATGGACATAAAGAAAAGTATTGTTCTTTATACTCACAGTAGGAAAATGGCAAAGAAGACTTAGCCCTAGCCTTTCAAAATTTGGAATCTGCCCAACACTTTGAATTTAGTACATCAAATTCATTTAATACTCTTTATCTTATCTGTTCATATTGTGATAACTACCCATGTACTTGTAATATTTCTTCTACAAATTATTCAGCAGGGGAATTAAAAGGAAACAAACCAGTAAAGATTTCAGTCAATAATGAGGTAATTGATAAAACTGTTATCAGATCAGATATTCCTGATAGTAAAAATGACCAAAATAATGCCTCCTCCTTGCCATCTTCCTATCAGATTAACTCAAATGTAGATGTGCATGCAACTATGCTGTATAATTACCCTGAGGCCAATACACTTAAGATGTGTTTGACAATGTTATTTTCATATTTAATACTATGTCTTGCTAGTTTACATGAAATACAAATGCAAACACCTTTTCTCAAACAGACTAATGAAAATCCATTGAATGTATATGATTTCAACAGCTCAAAGGGCATCAAATTATGTTGTCATAATGTTAATAGGATAAGCAATAAGTTTGATGAAGTCAAATATAATCTCATGTTTTCAGAAAATCCCCCAGATGTTCTAGGCTGTTGTGAAACATTTCTTAATGATTGTACTTCTGATAATGAAATTGAAGTTAAAAATTACATTTTGAATAGAAAAGATAGAAAACATTGTGAGGGTGGTGGATGGATTGTATACATTTCAGAAAATCTTCCTTTTGAGAGGAAACTCAATTTAGAACTATCAGACATTGAAACTATGTGGTTTGAAGTTAAACCAAATTATAGGAAATCTTTCTTACTTTGTTATGTTTATCGCCCACCACAATCACTAGTTAACTGGTTTGATCTTTTTGAAAATGAAATATCAAATGCTTTGGGCATAAATTCAGATATTATTTTGGCTGGAGATTTCAATCTAGATGTCTTATGCCCACAAAAAATGCCAAAAGTGTGGTTTAATTTGATGGAAATGTATAACCTCCATCAAATAATCAATGACCCAACAAGAATTACTGACAGTTCCAAAACACTGATAGATCATATTTATGTTACTAATGTTGAAACTGTTCGAGAGTCACATGTAGTAAAATATTCAATTAGTGATCACTATCCTGTGGGTATGACAAGAAAAGAATCAATATATCACAAAAAACATACCCATACAACTATCTCTTACAGAAATTTCAATAAATTTGATGAAAATGCTTTTTTAGATGATCTGTCAAAAGCACCATTTCATACAGTAGAATATGAGAATGACCCATCACTTTGTATTCAACTGTGGTATGATATATTGAATAAGGTCCTAGATAAGCATGCACCTGTGGTTTCTAAAAGGGTGAAAAAAGATGTGCAACCTGAATGGTACAACAAAGAAATAATGCAGGCAAGAAAAATGCGAGATAAATACCACAGCTTAGGTTTATGGGGGGAATACAAATTTTGGAGGAATAGAACCAATCAAATAATTAATGACTCGAAGCAAAAATATTATAGTAATATGGTTAAAGAAAATAAAGATACAAAAACCATGTGGAAATGTTTACATAGTTTGAATCCTTCAAATCCTGTCAAACCATCTCAGCTCCAGGCAGAAAATTCTGAGAAAACTTCAGATCCACACAAAATATGCAATATATTTAATGAATATTTTACAACATGTGATCTAAAGCTTTGGGATGAGAGTTGTTCTCCAGACTCTAATTTTGATAGATTATTGGAATTTGTGGGACAAAAAGTATCAAACAGTGAAAAGTTTGCCATTCCACCAGTAAAGATTGGAGACCTACTGGTGGAAATGAACAAGCTAAACCTAAATAAATCAGCTGGATCTGACAATATTGGGCCAAGGGTAATTAAACTATGTGCACCATTTATTGTCTCATCCCTGACTTATATTTTTAACAGAATGATTGATACAAGTATTTTTCCTGATATTTTGAAGAATGCTTTGGTATCACCAATTCACAAAGGCGGAGAGCGCTTTCTTGCAACAAATTATAGACCAATATCTGTATTACCTTCAATTTCTAAACTTATTAAAAAACATATTGCCAAACATTTGTATAAATTTTTGTTGAAATTTAATCTTCTCCATCCTGCCCAATCAGGATTTAGACCAGGACATTCTTGTCAGACTGCCCTTATTAATATTGTTGATAAATGGCTACAAGCTATGAATGATGGAGAGTTTAATATTGCAGTTCTGCTTGATTTAAAGAAGGCTTTTGATGTGGTAGATCATGAAATTTTGATCAGGAAACTTGAATTTTATGGATGTAATAAAAATACTATTGTTTTCTTCAGATCTTATTTATTTAGTAGAACCCAGCAAGTCAAGCTTGGTAATATTAAGTCCAATAAACTACATGTAAAATATGGAGTTCCCCAAGGCTCGATATTAGGGCCTCTGTTATTCATTTTGTACATAAATGATTTACCCTTGTACATTAAAAACTGTTCAATTGACATGTATGCTGATGATTCCACTGTACATATATCTGGTAGAGATACTAATGTGTTATATTCTCAAGTTCAAGATGATTTGTTGTATATAAAAGAGTGGTGTACAAACAATAATATGTTTATCAATTGTAATAAGACAAAATGTATGATTGTTGGTACCAGACAAAAACTTGCTTCTCTTCCAGATTTACCAATTTTTTCTATTAATTTCGAAGATTTGCAATATTCAAGCTGCGAAAAGTTGCTGGGTGTAATGATAGATAATAATCTAAATTGGGGAAGTCAAATTGATAAGATTTGTTCAAAAATTTCAAGCCGTATTTACCTTTTCTTAAAGATCAAACAATTTTTGAATACTGAATCAAGAAAATTATTTTACACTGGATATATTCTTCCACTTATAGATTATTGTTGTATTGTTTGGGGAAGTTGCAATACTGATAGTGTAAATCGTCTTCAAAAGCTACAAAAGAGAGCAGCAAGAATAATTTTAGATGCTGAACAACTTGCACCCTCAATTCCTTTATTTAAAAAGCTAGGATGGATGAAAATTGAACATAGAATTTTGTACCACAAGTGTCTTTTAATTTTTAAATGTCTAAGAAATGAAGCACCTAGCTATCTTAGTGAAAAAATATCACTTGTGTCAGAAAGTAATCCGTACCAACTAAGAAATGTTGTAAATGGAGATCTAATGGTATCTAAAGCAAGGACAGAGCTATTTAAAAAATCATTCATTTACTCTGGTCCTTGTGCATGGAATGGTCTTCCACAATCAATACGGAACACACAAAGTTTAATTGTTTTTAAGGAAAAGTTGAAATGTCATTTTATCAATCTATTAAATGATTAATATAAAGCAATGTCAGATGTAACAAATTATGTAATGATTTTTTACTGGCTATATCTCTACAATTGTAATGTACAATTCCTTTTTTTATTATTATGTTTGCATATGTACATGTTATATTCATTGTATCATTATGGTTTATATCTAGTCGAGGGCCTCAGGGAAGATTAGTTTGTACTAACTGTGTTACCCTCTATAAATAAAGCATTATTATTATTATTATTATTATTATTATGTTTATATTTCAGATAGAGGACATTTTTGTACAGATTGATCCTGAACCATTAGGTGCTGCCTCATTAGCTCAGGTTCATAAAGCAACTCTCAAAGATGGTACCGTTGTAGCTGTTAAAATTCAGCATCCTAAAGTAAAAAGACATTCATTTGTAGATATCAAAACTATGGAGGTTTGTAGGATAATATTGTGTCAGTTCAGAAAATTTATACTTGTATTTATTATTGCAAACCTTTTTGACAATAAAAAAAAATGAAGGCAATTTAATAAATATCATTGCAATATATGTTTCAAAAGAATATTGTCAATATTGAAAGGCGAGTTTAAGTCATATTTCTCAGATTGATGGCATGGCAATAATTTCTTAATTTACAGTACAGAGCTGTATAGGAAGTTAACATTTTTTTATGTATTTCTACTTCTAAAAAGTTTAATAATTGATGTATTATGTCATAGTAAGAAAAACTGTATGTTGAATTTTCCTTTGATTCGTTCAAATAGTTCTTATCTGACCTGGAAATTTGTATTTATTTTTAACAGTTGCTGGTGCATGGTGTAACATGGGTATTTCCTGGCTTTCAGTACATGTGGCTAGCTGAAGAAACTAAAAAGAACTTGCCATTAGAATTAGATTTTCTGCATGAGGGAAGAAATTGTGAACGAGTCCAGAGATTATTTAAACACTTCAAATTTTTAAAAGTACATGAAAATTATATTCACTTTTCATTAAATATTTCAGTTTATCATACATTAATCCTCTTATCCAGTTTGGTAAGAAAAATGATAATTCAAAAGAGGTGCAGTTAGAGTTTTATTCTCAGTTAAGATTTTGAGAAAAAAGCTAAAAATCTTTTTTAAAAAGTTAAATTAGGCCACCAACATAAATTCTCTGGTTTGCAGACAATTGATTTTTACAAACCTGGCAAGAGCTGTTCCAGGGTAATTGTAGACTCAATGGGCAGTATCGTCCATTGAATGATTTGTTTGGAGGGAATATTAAAGTCAAACTCACTGCTATGATCATTTACATGACCTTATGTAAGAAACCACATAAATTTTGAGACAAAAATGTTCTGACCACCACAAATGTGAGATATGACATTTTGTATGTTTTGTACTCATACCATCTTAGATAAGTGTATCAGAGCTCATTGTGTTGTGTTCAGCTCCTAACCTTGGATAAAAATTTCCGAGCATGAAAGGTTCATTTCATTCTCATTTCACACCACTTTTTTACTGGATATGAGGGTACATAACTAATAATTTGAAATTGAACATTACATCTTTTTGTTTGATAATGTATATATGACAAGATATTATTGCAAATTTTACTTTAAGATGAAAATTGGATTAGGTCAAGTGTATCTAATTTAAAAGGGCATATAAGTGGCTATTTAATTTATTGATATGCTATTTTTATGCTTCCACCTTTGGCAAATGTGTTGAATGTCGAATTTTGACATTGTGCTGTTCACTCTTCCAGAGTAATGACCCTTTCTAAATGGGAAAAATTGTGAATTTTGTACATTCCACACTTGCCAAATGTTTTGATTCTACTACCACAAATCAAGATCAAATTTGAATTTGGGTATTTTGACTTTTACCATTCCAGAATAATGCCCCTTTATAAGTGGAAAAATTGTAAATTTTGTACTTTCCAGACTCTTAGTTGAGTTTGCCTTGGCCAAATGTAAAACACATTATAAACAATACATACTACAACATTAAACAGTTAAAGTTTGAATCCAGAATTGTGTCACTTTATAAATGGGAAAATGAGAATTTTGTCTCTGAGTTTGCCTTGTTGGTTTTGGAAATGGCCAAAATTGATGTTTCCATTCAATAACTTTTTTATTGACATTACTTAAAGACATTTGAAATTTGGAAATATTGTTATGGACCAATAAAGAACGATTTAGTACAAATTCAGTGTATTTAAATTTTGTCGTTTCAGTTATACCCCCTTTTAATGTGGAAAATATCCAAAATCTGGATTTCCTTTCAATAACTGAAGTACTACTTCATCATATCATCTGAAATTTGGATTATTATTATGGACCACTAAACACAGATTGAGTTTGAATTTGAATTATTTCCCTTTTGTTGATTCTGAGTTGTATCCTATTTTAATACAGATATAAAATTGAAGTTTCCATTTAGTAAGTTGAGTATATAGTGTAACCAGATAATTTGGAAACTTGTTGTTTTGGATCACTAAACACAAATTGAGTTAGAATTTCATAAATTTCACTTTTGTAATGTAGACCTAATTTGGTATGAGTAAGTATGTAGTATTGATAGCTGGGGTGGGGCATCTGTGTCTAATGGACACATTCTGTCTTTATTGCAAAGCAATGGAGGGACATGGTAATGGTATCCGTCCGTTCGTCGTACTGTCCAGAACACTTTGTGGACAGTTCTCCTCTGAAACCGCTTAGCAGATTGCTTCCATATTTGGTAGGATTTATTGTTATGAAGTGTAGATGTGCATACAATACTGCCATTTTTATTCAACAAATTTTGTAGGAGTTATGGGACTTAGACTATTTTCAACATTTCTAAACAATAGAAGACCTTCTTGACACATCTCATCTAAAACCGCTTGGTGGATTGCTTCCATATTTGGTAGGATATATTGTTATGAAGTGTAGATGTGCATACTGTACTGTCATTTTGATTCAACAAATTTTGTAGGAGTTATGGGACTTAGACTATTTTCAAGATTTTTCAACAATAGAAGACCTTGTGGATGTTTTTTTCAAGGGAATTAGCATATTTTTTTACTTTAAGGTGCCAAAAATTTACTGGAACTTATCATCAGAGAGAGTTTTAACTATGGAGTTTTGTGAAGGTGGAAAAGTCAATGATAAAGAATACATGAAACAACACAATATATCTGTAAATGAGGTCAGTACATAGAAAGAATTTTGGTTCTGTTTGTATATATAGATAATAAAATGTATCTTAATTCCAGTTGTGTATCACCTGATATTTATTTAATTAAAAATAAATGGCCTAAGAATAAATATTATAAATATGGTATTTTAAGGAAATTTAACTAAGATTTAAAGTTAGTTAAGAAACTTGGATTTTCACATTCTTGTTTAGAGGTTATTTTAGTCATCCAAGAAATAACTGTTAGAAATGTTATCATTGTTAATAGTATTATCCAAATGTAGATTTATTCTGAGGATTTGATTTGATTTAAACCTGTGAAACTTTACATAATGTCCATGGATGTATTGAAGATGTGCATGAAGTAGAGTGAGAATTTTTTGTTACAGAAAAAAAAATGTATTTGTCAAGTTAAGATTTATTATGTTATAATTGAACCTTGAATATTGAATGTAGTCTTCGTATTTGATTTATTTTAATTTTTACATATGTCACATATTTTCAAATAACATTCACAGCAGGCTGATGTGAATTTATTATCACATACTTCCATTTTCAGCCCCGTATGCCTCTTTATCACATTATCACATTGTAATTCATTAATGCCCCACAATTTCTGAACAATATAGGATCAGAAGATCATAAAATGGCAATCATCATACACATTATCATCCCTCAAGCCTAAAGATTCACAGGCTGATATTGCATCTAATATGATAAATGACATTTTATATGGGTAATAAAGACTTGAAAGCAAATAATTTTGTCATCTCTCTGGAGTTAATGGTTGTAAATAATGTGAAAATTTATTGTCTTACCATGTTATTTATTGTTGACAAAGTCACATTTAAGTATAGGATAACTAATTCAAGAATTTGAATATCACAAAATATTCAACTAGTGACCAAAAAACACCTTAATTCAGGAATGCGCTGGCGCATGTGGGAATTATTAGTGTTTTCCGGTCACGAGTTGAATATTTTCGATATTCAAATTCTTGAATTAGTTATACTGTTTATTACATTGATAAAATAGACAAAACATGCTTCAAAAGTGTCATATTTTCCTTAAATCCTTTCCTGTATCTTTGACGTCACAAACGTCATTTGTTAGTAACGCCCTAAACGACATTAAATAAAAACCGATCTTTCACTGAGTGAAAATATCTAATTTATTTTCACTGGAAATTAGGATAAATCACCATCATCAATGTAATAATTGTAATTATTCTTATCTTCTAGGTATCTCAAGACTTAGGTAAACTTTATAGTGAGATGATATTTGTACATGGATATGTACATTGTGACCCTCATCCAGGGAATGTTTTAGTGAACAAAACCACAGAGGGTAAAACAGAAATAGTGCTCTTAGATCATGGACTTTATCAGGTAGTTATCATCTCCATTCAAGGAATTCAGACAAGTCAGCTTTAAAATGCAGCATTTTAAAATGAAATGATGTATTAAGCTGGAAATGGCATTGTTTCCATTTGTTTTCCTATAGTGAGGTAAAGTTAGATATGTTAAAATATGGGTCTAGGAGTTTTCTGTTCCTACATACCATTTCTTTACTTTAAATGGTTACTAATTTTTTTGTTAAATATTCTGGCTGACAATAATACTTAATATTTCAGACATTAACAGATGATTTCCGTGTGAATTACTGCAAGTTATGGATGTCAATAATAAAGACAGATTTAGAAGGGATTAAGAAATATTCCACTGCTATGAATGCTGGAGATATGTATGGTTTATTTACTTGTATGTTAACAGCCAGATCATGGACAGCTATAACTTCTGGGATTGATAAAAAAGGATATACACAATCAGAGGTAATTATTTTAATTCTTTGTTTGTGTAATTAAGATTAGTTATTGGTGTACCAGTGTCTCTACAGAGTAAGTTATTGGTGTACGAGTATCTCTACAGAGTTAGTTATTTGCGTACGAGTATCCCTACAGAGTAAGTTATTCCTGTACGAGTGTCTGTACAGAGTAAGTTATTGGTGTACGAGTTTCTCTAGAGTAAATTATTGGTGTACGAGTATCTCTACAGAGT
Source organism: Mytilisepta virgata (assembly GCA_028015205.1). Lineage (NCBI taxonomy): Eukaryota > Metazoa > Mollusca > Bivalvia > Mytilida > Mytilidae > Mytilisepta > Mytilisepta virgata. The sequence goes on along the minus strand of CM051518.1, from coordinate 4,732,553 downwards.
AAGTTGTTGGTGTATGAGTATCTCTACAGAGTAAGTTATTGGTGTACAAGTTTCTGTACAGAGTAAGTTATTGGTGTATGAGTATCTCTGCAGAGTAAGTTATGGTGTACGAGTATCTCTACAGAGTAAGTTATTGGTGTATGAGTATCTCTACAGAGTAATTTATTGGTGCACCAGTATCTCTACAGAGTAAGTTATTGGTGTTCTAGTTTCTCTAGAGTAAATTATTGGTGTACGAGTATCTCTACAGAGTAAGTTATTGGTGTACGAGTGTCTACAGGGTAAGTTATTGGTGTACAAGTATCTCTACAGGGTAAGTTATTGGTGTACGAGTTTCTCCACAGAGTAATTTATTGGTGTACCAGTATCTCTACAGAGTAAGTTATTGGTGTACCAGTTTCTCCACAGGGTAAGTTATTGGTGTATGAGTATCTCTACAGAGAAAGTTATTGGTGTACAAGTATCTCTACAGGGTAAGTTATTGGTGTATGAGTATCTCTACAGAGTAAGTTATTGGTGTATGAGTATCTCTGCAGGGTAAGTTATTGGTGTACGAGTTTCTCCACAGAGTTAGTTATTGGTGTATGAGTATCTCTAAAGAATAAGTTATTGGTGTACCAGTATCTCTACAGAGTAAGTTATTGGTGTACAAGTTTCTCCACAGAGTTAGTTATTGGTGTATGAGTATCTCTAAAGAGTAAGTTATTGGTGTACCAGTATCTCTACAGAGTTAGTTATTGGTGTACGAGTTTCTCTACAGAGTAAGTTATTGGTGTTCTAGTTTCTCTAGACTAAATTATTGGTGTACAAATATCCCTACAGAGTAAGTTATTGGTGTACAAGTATCTCTACAGAGTAATCCTTGATTCAAGACAAGAGTTAACACACAAAAAGTCTTGCCTGCCTCTTCATTAGTTGAATTTAGGTCAAGGTCAGGTTACATATTAGCCTGACACATCCCTAGTAATGACTCCTTAAACCAAATATTTTTTACCTACCATGGTAACTTACTGAGAAACTGAGCTAATTAAAAACATGAACTTCAGCTCAAGGTCAGCAGACATGTCAGACAGACTTATATACCTAAAAATGATTCTGTACACCAAATATTGAACTAACATGTATATTTACTGCAAATTGGAATTAATCACAAAAACTTGAACTGTGTCATTGAAGCATGAAATTGAGGCAAGGACAGGTGAAATATTGTCAGACTAACATAGACACCCAACAGTGATTCTATACATCAAATGTTAGTGGAAAATTTAGGTCAAGGTCAGGTGACATATGTCAGTCATGTACACCCAAATCAAATATTGTTGACCTACAATATATATAAATACATGAACTGGGAAACTGCTTCTGCTGCAGATGAATAACAATAATCTGGTTTCAAATCATCAACTTTGTTCCAGGCTAGAAAAAGTTTACTAGTATATTTAAAACTAACACCATGAAAGGTGTAATTTACATGTTGACCACAAATTAACTGTATACAAATATTCACAATAATACTGATGTTAATGTACAACTGGTTTTTGATAGTTATATTTGTAAACTGAAAGGTAAAATAAATACTATTAATTCTGTTGGGAATTAAGTTGAAATTTATAGTTTTCATTTTAGCATTTAACATGGATGTTGCAATATTAGCCTATATCTATTTCATATAAAAAAAAATATGTGCTCATAAAGAAAAAGGTTGGGGTTGAAATTTTGTGAGTTATTAATGTTATTTGGGACAAAGATGTTGTATCCTTAGTAATTTTTTTTCTTTCAGAGACAACAAAGCTTTCATTTAAGAAATCAAAATGATAAATTTGTTTTTTTAACAGGATGATGAAATCAAAAATAATGCAGCAAATTATCTTATTCAAATATCAGAAATTTTAAATCGTGTTCCAAGACAGTTACTTCTGATATTAAAGACAAATGATGTTTTAAGAAGTATAGAATTTGCATTACAAACACGAGCAAATGCCACCTCATTTATCAATATGTCAAGATGCTGTATCCGAGCTGTTTCTGTGGACAAAGAGAGAAAATGTGACACATGGTGACATGGACAGGATGGCTACAGATAAAGTTAGCCACCCAGTGGCAGCTGTTAAAAATAAATCTGTATGAATTCCTTCTGTGGCTACAGACATCATCTGTTGTACAATTTGTATCAGGAGTTAGACATTCTGTGCCTTTGTGATGATAACTTATCTTAGTATTTTAATATTTATTCATGTTTTTATTTTGAATAAAAAAATCTTCACCATTCCTTTGTCAAGTTTATGATAATTTCCTTGCTACAGAAGAACTATAGTTCTTCAAGCAAACAATAGACCAATTAAAGCAGTAATAAATGTTAAAGGAATTTATTGTGGGAGGATTCTTTGTTTTATTTTTATGTCCAGCCAACAAATATTTGTAAGGGATAACAGATATTTAACCATAAGTAATAAGGATTTGTTGGATAGATTTAGGACACAAAATCCCCACATTCATGTGACAAAAACCCTAGTAAATGGAAATCTGAAAGGCACATCTAGGCTGTCGACTTGGAGAAAAAATCTCTCAATGATTCATTGTTATGGAATGAGCTGTTATTATATTTTCATTAATTTTATTCTAGTTTGAAGTATCATGGCCCCCATGAACTATTATTACTTTTTAATTGTTGAATTTCAAAGGTCCTCTCCTTTGGATCATATTGACAATTAAACTGAACTTGATAAATAAGCATCTCTATAGAAAATTGCATATTCCAGCCCTGTTGGACGACTTTAAAATGACCCCTCATTAATTGAACTATAAATGAATTACTGAAAGAGATAAATCTTTAGTAATCAGGTAATAATTAAAGTACATTAATCAATGTATGTATGTATGTATGTATGTAGGTATGTATTTCTGTTTATTATAATATTTTGATTTAGTTTTTTATTTATTTATATTTTGTATAAAATGCCAGAAATGTGCCATGGCTGGCTTAATAAAATTATTAGACTTCATAAATATCAGGGGTTTTACATGTATACTTACACATGAAATAAAAGTGAAATATACCAGAAATGATTATTTAATACATATATTAGAAGTAAGCACAATGGCCATAAATCCAATTTTTGAAGCCCCTATGAAACAACTGTTAATGTATAAATTATACAACACATGACCCCCCTCCCCCCTTTTTTCCTAAATTTAAAGATCTATTTAATATGAAAATTAAAACATGACGAGATAGTACAGAACTTCTATGAGCAGGAGGCTCAAAATACTAAACTGTGTAAAGCCATCAAGTAAAATACTTGATCATTTAATATACAACAGAAAGTTTGATAAGGCCACACCAAAGTAATCTTTTGTTCTTTGGATTTCGCCAATTCATTTTACAAAAATGCAGAAAATTCGCCCCAATTTTTTCATTTTTCAAGGAATTATAAATACAAAGTGTTCCTAAAATTTGGTAAAAATGGGGATTTTTTCAATTTTTTTGCAATATTTAGGTTCAGAAAATTTGTGCTGCACGAAAATTTAATCTTTGCCTGAAAAAAAAACAGTCCTCAAGAAAAAAAAGTAATTAAAAGTTCGCTCGCTCGCACCTATTTTTACCTTAAAAATAAATTTGGTGTGGCCTTGTTTTAGTCAATTTAAACTAGGATTATATATAAACTATATGTAAATTTCACGTTGGAACTCCCAGAAGTTTTGGCATACAATTTTGCGAGCCAACAAATGATGTAAAAAAAGCCCAGCCAGCAATTTATCTACTTACAGTAGTTATCCTGCCACGGTACTATTAATTATCACCAGCTTTCTCCAAAAATAAAATCTGGCCGCCACGATTTAGCTAATCAATCGGAGTGTTCCGTCAACATCTCAACGAATACATCACGATTAAGGAGCAACTATTTAATTTTTAGATGGAGCACGGATTACCAAAAAGATATTGCATCCTGGAATTTTTTTTCTCGTGGCACCCAATGCATTTTTTTTTCGAAATATACCATTGTTTGATCGTAGGAAATCTGTCTTTTTTCAACAAATTTTAGAGCCTGTCTACTAGTATTTGTATTCCTTCTATACCTCCTTAATCACAATTAATATTAAATATTTGTCTTTTAAACAACAGAGAATGGGGAATTACTGAAATTTTTACATATAAAACTAGTTGACCTTAACTGGATTTTTGCTTTGGTCCATATGGTTGTTTGCCTCACAAAGTTTTTAGTGTTTATTTTTTGGCTTTCAAAGTTTTGATCACCAGCATACTTCATGAAGTTTAATAGGTCAGTGGAAATGTTCATTATTCGCAAAGAATTTAGGTCTTTGGGTTATTCTTAAGAAACGCTTATGAAATAACACAAAGATGCACAAATTGAGGTGTAGGAGTTATTCTTAATAATAAAATATGAAATGACACAAAGATGCTCAAGATCTCAAAACGACTGCAAGAATTTGGAACTAATTCGATTTTATAGGCCTTCATTTGGAAGGGTCAGTATAGCGTACCCCCATATGGAGTAGGACCCCTAAAGTAAATGAAGGCCATTTCATATTCTCTCCTGGTACCAAACTCAAAGCCGTAACAACGAAGTTAGGCAAAAACAAATTCAGGCAATTGTTTTAGTACATATATAAAGTGTTGCGATTTCAATCGTGAATTCATGGTTCTTGAACATTCTAACTTGACCACCAACTTATATTTGGGTTTACCCCTAATTTTTCCTTTGATTTTTATAAAAGCTCCATAGAGTTTTGTCAATCTGTGCGTCTATGCATATTCTAATACTTTACACAATTGTAGAAATCCCCATTTCCATGTATAATGAGGCTTATCCTTTTGTTTCGCTTGCAGATCCAGTTTTAATGTCTAAAATAACACTCTAATTTCACGAATGAATAACAGGAAAGGTCAACAATGAAATATAAACCAGTGAACGCCACCCAACAGACAGAACTCGGAAAAAAATAACATAAAAGAACAAAAAACACAACAGAGTCAGCATAGTCTGACTTACTACAGACACTGAACAATGTTATGGTCAAACTGGTTTTATGGGTACCCCATCGTCGGAAACGGTAAGTGTAGCAAAGCGTAAGCGCGACCGACCATGGGTTTCCGACGATATGGGTACCCAAACCCCGCCCCTTATCTATCCTGATAATTCTAACTAAATTATACCTTAATTTCATAAATAACAGGAACTTAAGAGGGGACTTTGTCCCGTAGAAACCACCTTCAACATGACTTTGTCCTAGACACAATAGGGACCTAGGGGCGGCTCCTCAACCCCTGCCTCACTAAACATTTTACCATAGTTACGGCTATGGAACTTATAGTGTTAAATATTGCAGAGCTCATACTGAAGACCAAAGAAATTACTTGTAGAATCTATAGCTAGGAAAATTTGTAAAGGTAGTCATGTAATCATTTGGTTCTCGACTGAGCGATTAATTTTTTAAAAAAAACGCGAAAATAAGTGCCATCGTGACGTCATGATAAAACCGAAATTCTGCGAAACGTTTGTATCTCAAGAATCCATCAACAAATGGCGTCGGTTATGAAAAATGACGATTTCGGCTTCTAAGTGTGTGTCTATTTGTTTGTTTACAGGATTAACATTTGGAATCACATTTTATGTTTACCGGAAGTTACGACAGAAAGAATCAAAGAAAGAGGTAGAGAAAAATGGGTGTTACTAAGCGCTTTATGCCATAATTATCTGATTGTAAATGAATCACATTTTCCATTTATTTTTGTACAATGCCATGGCAGTCCTCAGAAAACAGATTAAAGATTCATGTTCAAATCTTTGACAATATATATATGTAATAGTTTAATGTAGGGATATACATGTTTGAAATTGTTTTCGTTTTTGTCCACAACTGTAAAAAAGAAGAAAAAACATAAAAATGAAAGGGAGGAGTCCAAAAGTTGGGCAAAACATTAAAATGAAAAAAAAATACGCTAAGTACAAAAAAGTAGTTGAGAAATATATATTATGAGAAATAATTTTGGCAATCCTATACTGTTAATTTGTTATCTACTAAATTCTTAAATTTTCGTCTGGATGTTTGAAATTATACCTTCAAAATTTGTCCTACGTATTTAAAGAACATTTTATGCTCATTATTTTACAATTTTGTCTATATTTCAGAATAACAATCAAGAAAGTTTTAAAAATGAGATAACTTATACGCTTGTCAGTCGGGCTCTATCCGGAAGTGAGGAGACAAACACAACACATTCCGATTCGTTCATCTCTGCCTCATCGATAATCAGTTCATCCAGTTCCTTAGTGACTTGCTCATCTCTAATTTCACTTTCTGACACATCAGTTGACGAAATGCAATATAAAAGAAAGAAAAACACAATATGCGGTGTTGAACTTGAAGATGAACCCTACTCAGATTACGCTACTGCTCGAACATTTGAAACACAATTGAGCTCTCCCGTAGTAATCGAACATACACAGAACAAAGTAACTTCACCCATAGTAATCGAAGCGACGCAGAACGACTTGACTTTTGGTTATGAAAACTTTAATAAGGAAGATCAGGTCCCGATCGTTCCAGTATACTCCGATTCTCTAAAAACCTTCTGTGATATTAGAGGCGAGTATAACAAAATTGTGAAACCAAATAGTCCACTGACTTCTGTGTATATTAAGTGAATTAAATCTTGGCCTGGTAGCCACGTTTTGTGGATAATTAACTATATACATGAAATATTTAGTGTCTTTTACATAAGATATCTTACGGCTGGCTATACAGTATAGTTTTTATCTCGCCTGAGGAAAGTCGCTAAAGGCGAGACATAGGCGTTACTTTCCGGTGGCGGCGGCGTTAACACGTCTTATAAAAGCTTTATATTTTTGAAGGTACATGACCTTGACAAATCATATTTAGTTTATAGATGCCTCATGGTCCGAAATGTCTACATATCATATAACAGCTCTCTCTCTCTCTGACCATATTTTCATGGTTCATTGACTTTGTTACATTTGCGTCAAGTTTTCACGATTGTGTCCTTTCTCAGAAACTAGAATACCCACCCAATGATATTTGTCATTGAAGGGCTATGACAGTCTGATACACGTGACTAAGCCTTAACCACATTTTCATGGTGGACTGACTTGCAAAAATTAGGTCAACTATAAGAGATAGCTCAACTATATTTAGTCTGTATGTTCCACTTAAGGTGCCATAGGGAATCTGACATGTGTCACCTTACCTTAACCTTTATTTTCATGTGGATTTTTTTTGTGTGGAGTCATCGTTAGATGTATGTCAGTCTGACTTGTATGTCTCCTGGCCTTGACCTCAATTCAACTAAACAGGAGTAAGGCGAGACATTTTTGTGTTTTTGCTCTTGTTTTATCAAATCAGTTACGAGCTTGCTAGGGCATAATTCTGTTATAACGGTTACAACTGTGTATCGTGTGATTTTATTGTCATTCATTATTGCACTATAATATATTTATAACACAATGCTATAATATTTTAAATGCACATGATTTAATATTTTAACGAACATAATAATAGGTGAAAAGATAAACGAAGAGATATTTTAAATATTTCTGTAAGCATTAGGAAGATCGAGTTAACAGAGAGGCACAGTAAGATTATGAAAAAAAGCTTTATATTTGTACAAGGGTGTTTCGTTTTTATTTTGTTGATTGCCTACTGTCTCTGTCAGCCTCTGGTAAACCTGCTATCTCTCTACTTGATTTGTCCGATTCCACTATTGTCGGGTCACTAAATGGCGATTCCTACAAAAAAACAAGGATTTAATGTGCATGTTTAACTAGATGTTGCTTTTGTTTGGCAAAATAATGATAACGAAACTTAATCAAGTGACAGTCTTGGTGTAAGTCAAATGTATTTATAATCAAGTGAAGTCTTGGTTTAATTCAAATGTAATTATAATCAAGTGACAGTCTTGGTGTAATTCAAATGTAATTAAACAACTAAAGCAGTAAACAACTATCGTTATTTTATGCAATTTATTTTTTGTTCAATTTTTTAATATAGCGGTGTACTAACCTGTACATAGGTATCATAAAGTGGATTATCAAAACCAGATGTATCAAACGTCGGTTGTTCCTCACTCTCAAGTCGTGGAGGCATCAGTTCTAAATCCATTGGCTTTTCATTCTATTAGTAAATGAAATTTAGATAAAAGGGAAATTCTAATTTCCTAACAGATAGGGCTTGAAAATTCATGAACTATTATGCGAGTTTCTGGTATAATCTACCATCGAATTGGATACAATATTTTTCCTTTTTTTCTTTTTTTAATAAATGGCCAAGTGTCGAATTTGTCATTAGACTTAATCACTGTGTACTTGTGTTATAAATCATAATTATAAATATATAATCTTAATTATTCTTCCCCTTGTAGGTCCAAAAATATCTAATAACCTTGCATGCAAGGAGTCTTTCGGAAATGAGATCAAGTAGGCTGATAATGTTTGAACATGAGTTATAATAAATACCCGATAATAAAATCATGTCATATGTATTTTATTTAGAATCAAAGGGCCGACGAGGGGCAAATTTATTTTTTTGATCTTCGAAATTTTGCTGCGAAATCGAAATTGTCTTTAAACTGAAGACCTTGAGCAGTACTTGATGCCGTTTTGACAGAAATTGGTTCTATCAAAATGACGAGCTTGGACAAGACTAATTGTCGGTACCAAAACCATGTCATGATTATGGCAAGCCGTTTTACTATTTATTCGAACTTCAAGATATCTAATAAACTTTATAAGATATCTTATTTAGTTTATAAGATATCTCATATAGTTTATAAGATATCTTATAAAATATATGAGATATCTTATAAAATATATGAGATATCTTATAAAGGATATAAGATATCTTATAAAAAAATATTTATAAAATATCTTATAAACTTTATGATATCTTATATACTTTATGAGATATCTTATATACTTTATAAGATATCTTATAAATTTTAGAAGATATCTTATAAAGTTTATAAGACATTTTATAAAAAGTAGATTATATAAGATATCTTATATGTTACGGCCGAAATCACCTTTAAATTGTAGCCAACAAAAGACACAAATCAATAATAAAATTTAACAAGATTTATTATATACAAGTTTACAAAAAGTATTACACAAAAATAAAATGTCAACTTAACTGTTCAAAATCCTGTTTTTTCTTGATCCGGAATTCTGGTCACTGTTGCCTGAATCCAAACGGAATATTATATCCAATCAGTCACAATCTAGTATGATGCAACGCAAACAAAAGTATGTCAAGGATGATGTGTGAAACGTAAATAAATCCAACAGCTGAGAACACAAGAATGTCTATCTCTGGTCCGATAAATGATGTTCTGAAAGTCTAACTTTCTTGTCCGTATATATACTGTAGAACGGAAACTTCTGGAATACGACAGAAGTTTGAATTACACCAGAATTATTACGTAAGTCAAATAGAAAGTTCATTCCATTAGTATCTTTTACTGTTCCAGTGATTTCTAAACTGCGCAGTTATAACATTATTTGGTAAACAACTATAAGTATTATGTAAACATAGTATACATGTTATAAGGCTACGCAAAACAAATTAGGCCAAGATAAATAATATAATAATTACAATATCATAACATATATGAGATATCTTGAAGTTAGAATAAACAGTAAAACGGCTTGCCATACATGATACTTACTTCAAGAGACATGTTTCCATACATAGGATTGTCGAATCCCTGATGCGTTGCATCAATGTTGTCTGGTTCTGATCGAAATTTGATCCCGAAGAATGGCGAAACTTCAACTCTTGGTCTCTTTATTTTCCGTCGGAAAGAAATTCTATCGAACATTTTAAATTTTGAAACTTCTGTGTTGCTGAAAAAGAAATGAGTGAAAGACTACATTCTTGATCAATCCTGCACTCTCCCTTCACGGACGTAAGATGATACTTTGATTTTTACAAGCAAGATATTTAAAACAAAAACAATATGAGGTACTTTTTGGTATGTTAAAATCTTATTATTTATTTGGAAAGTGGGTTTCTATGTTATTTGGAGATTCACTTATTGGAAAGGTATTTTGGCGAATAAATCGGAAATAAAAATGCTTCTTTGAAGATACAAATTGAAGAAAGCTATGTACAGTCAGATGAGTTTGTTAATATGTTGTTGTATTTTGTACTGATTTGTATGAGTTACATTTTCCTAGTGAATCTAAATTATTTGTACCAACCCTCTTTTTCTCTTGTATATTAAACCAAGTCCCACAAGGACAGCACCAATTACAACAAGTACAGCAATGACTATTCCTGCAGTTTTCCCGCCATTTTTACTACCATTACCGCCTACAAAATACACACGAAAGTGAGTTTTCCCCATGCTCCTGCATCGTGAACAGGGTATGTTTTTGGAAAGGGAATAGGCGCAGATACTGATATCAAAGTTACTGTCAGGCAGATTTTAATCAATCATTAACGACCAAGCCAAAAAAAATCGCATTGCATAGTACAGCTATTCTACTGGTATCAAGATAAATATTTCGTACGTCTGGTGTGGTTTGCTTTCGTGTTTATTTTCAACAGAATATTTTCATAAATAATTTTTCTGCTTTATATCTAGTCACCTATTGTGCGAAAAACACCAACGCAGGACAGCCCTTGTTTCTGCCAAGGTAATAAACATTTTTCGCGTATAGGTTTGACAAGAAAAACCAAAGTTGCCATTTAAATGAACCTATATGCTATACCTATTCTTTCGTAAGTGCAAGGGGTATTAACAGATTATTCACATTATACGTGTTCCTGCAACACTGCTAGTGAAATGAGTGAAGGGTACAGACAATACCTGTTCTCGCACAGGTCTTATAAGAATTGGTGGTTCTTTCGCTAATACCAAGAGTATATGTAAATGGCCAAGACTACCTTTTCTTACACGTTATGCTGATTTTCTCGCATCTGACAGTATTAACTTCATACAGACAGGGTAAATAATTTATCATGGCCCCATAATCATTGAGATTGTCTATCAAATTGGTTCAAGATGTGATTGATATAAAAACATGAAAAGTAACGTAATTTCCACGGTCTTTCTTGGGAATGGCAAAAATATACGGGAGAAGAGAGAAAGGTACCAAAAGTCCTTCCCATCCAATCACCAGCGCTACTTAACAAGACGAATAGACATACTATAACTGTTCATGTACCATTGCTAGTAGAGGTTGATGAGTTCTCCATACTATACCTAACCTTATGGAAGTGCTTGGAGTGTGAGTTCTGGGTCCAGATTATATCCCTTATTGTGAGGTTACTAGGAGTATGATTAGGTTGTCAAGACTATACCTGTTCTTGCACCAATGTTACTGAGAAGTAACAAACAGATGGTCCATACAATACATGTTCTATTATCAATGTTAGGAGTATAACTACCTTATCCATACTATACCTGTGTTGCACCAGTGCCAATTAAGACTATTTTTTTGAGCAACGCATACGACACGGATGCACGTGCGTCCACGTCATTTTGAAGAAAACAAAATAAACAGCGTAAAATAACGCTGCAGAACAAAAATTACGTATAAAAGATGTTACATAACTGTCTTGCAAAATACAACATTCACAATACTTTCGAGTGTAAATACTTCGTACAGACCATACCAGTCCTGATGTTGCATCAGTGCTAGGGGGTGTGAATCTGGTGTAGACTATACCTGTTCTTGCACAAGTGCTATGAGCAATTGTAGATAGTCCATACTATACCTTCTCTTGCACCAGTGCTAGGGTAATGAGTAGGCGGTCCAGACTATATTTGTTCTTGCACCAGTGCTAAGGTAATGAGGAGGCGGTCCAGACTATATCTGTTCTAGCACAAGTTCTAAGGGAGTGAATAGGTGGCCCAGACTATACCTATTCTCGCATGAGTGCTGGGGTAATCAGTAGGCGGTCATGACTATACCTGTTCTTGCAACAGTGCTTAGAGTATGAGAAGGTGGTCCGGACTATACCTGTTTTGCACCAGTGTTATTGGATCGAGTATGAGTAGGCAGTCCAGACATTATGTTTCTTAAAAGAGTGCTATAGGTGTTACCTCACCATTATCAGAAGGCTGTCCAGACTACGCGTTCTTGCACCAGTGTTTGCAGCATGAATACGTAGTCCAGACTATACCTGTTATTGCTAGTATGGGTAAGCGGTCCAGACAATCTGTTCCTGCACTGGCGCTAAAGGTTGTAAAAAAGGTGGTCCAGACTACACTTGTTCTTGCACCAATGCTAGAGGTGTGTTAAGCGGTCCAGATTATACCCGTTCTTGCACCAATGCTATCTGTATGAGTATGCTGTCCAGATTATACCCGTGATGCACCAATGCTATCTGTATGAGTATGCGGTCCATACTATACATATTCTTGCACCAGCACTAGGAGTATGAGTAGGCGATCCAGACTATTCCTATTCTTGCACAAATGCTAGGAGTATGAGTAATTGGTCCAGACTATACCTGTTCTTGCACCAGTGTTGGGATAATGAGTATGTGGTCCAGACTATGCATGTTTTTGCACCAATGCTAGGAGTGTAAGTAGGTGGTCCAAGCTATACCTGTTTTTCCAGAAGTTCTAGGAGAATGAGTAGGTGGTCCAGACTATACCTGTTTTTGCACCAATGCTAGGAGTGTAACTAGGTGGCTCAATCTATACCTGTTCTTGCAGCAGTGCCAGGAGAATGAGTAGGTGGTCCGGACAGTTCCATTGCAATTTTTCTAAGACTGTACTTGAATCCTCCAGTTGAAATGTCTGAAAAAAATGCTTTCATTGTTAATCTGCTGACGTCTAGACATGAGACCATAGCAAAATGGTCGAGGCCTGTGTTACAATTATATGCTTTATTTTTAATAACTGATTTATATGGTTTTATTTTGTTTCACTGTGACAAATTTCCTCTGTCACTAACTTAACTTCAAAACATGAAAGGCAATAGAATAAATCATTTTTATAAACTTACCTCGATCAATTTCTGTCTTCATTAAACTTGCCAAATTGACACTGTCGACACCTCCATGTCTGTCTGTCAGAATAATCTGAATTTTATCATTGCTAGTCCGAGAAACTACAAACTGTACTCTCTTGAACTGCTCTTTCCCATCGATGAAATTCCTTTGTAGTCCATTCTTCAACGTATCAAATTTAAATCCTGTTCCGTATTCTGCAGTCATCTTAGCGCCTGTAATAAGGTTAAAATGAAAATACAATGGTTCATATTCAGCAGCCATATTAATTTCTATAATAAATTTTAAATGAAAGCACAATGTTTTGTATTCAGCAACCATCTTATTTCCTATAATAAAGTTTAAATGAAAATATAAGTCTCGTATTCAGCGCTCGTCTTGTCTTCTGTGATAAAGTGAAAATACAATGTAATAAGCTTAAGATGTTCAGCCATCAGCTTAGCTACTGTATAAATATTTAGTGTTCACATTGTTCCAGGTTCACTGGTTGGCTCATTTCCAGTTAAATGACAACTTAACGTCCACATTGTTCCCATTTCAGCAGTCAGCTCAGCTCATGTTATAAAGTTCTGGTGGCAAGAAAACCGAAGATTGCAATACAATATATGCACAAAGTTAAAAATCTTCGGTCACCTCAGCTCTGTAAGCAAGTTAAGATGACAACGTCCTTTTCCCATGGATCCGTATTGATCAGTTTTCTCAGCTCCTTCGAGTTCACATCACACGTATTTCATCAATGTAAAATCCAGACTATACCTGCTATCATGAACGGGTTTTATCATCCTAAAACGTGAATAAATTCAAAAGTCTCGCTAATAACCCACAGAAACTTGGTAGTTACAAAAGTCTCGCTAAAAGTCTCGCTAATAATCCACCGAAACGTGGTAGTTATACTTAGGAAGCAACCATTTAACTTCAAAAGGGGGGGGGGTACTTTTCATTTGTCCTTAAGAAATGGAATATAACATCATTTTCTCTGTACTTTGTATTTTATTATAATAATCATAATTCCACACAGTACTGAGTAGACACACATTGGGTATATGTAAATGTATGCATATTTAAACCAGAAGCTTCCAGGAGCCTGTATCGCTCACCTGATAGTGCATTGCCTATTTACATATAACGACCCGTTCCCACAGGGTTAAAAGTTCGGCTGTGGTGGCCAACTTGGTTGATAGTTTGGGTAAACAGACACAATTCTGAAAAATTACCATCCAAGGACCATTGCTGCTAAGTTTGGTTCCAACCTCTCGGTAGTTTCAGACAAGAAGATTTTTAATGAATTTTCCATAGGGTCCAATGTTAAACTTTGTTCAGCTGTGGCGACCATCTTGGTTGACATTCTAGGTCATTGGACATATATCTGACAGAGGACCATCTATAAGTCCGGTTCCAATAGGCTCTGTAGTTTCAGACAAGAAGATTTTTTAATGGATTTTCCCACAGGGTCTAATGTTAAACTATGTTAGGCTTTGGTGGACATCTTGGTAGACAGTCCAGGTCATCGGACAAAATCCTGAAAGAGCACCATATAAGGACCATTGCTACCAAGTCTTGTTCCGATTGGCTTAGTTGTTTCAGACAAGAAGATTTTAAATGAATTTCCCATAGCGTCCTATGTTAAACTAGGTTCGGCTGAGGCGGCCATCTTGGTTGATCGTCCGGTTCATCGGACATATTTCTGAAAGAGGACCATCTAAGGACCATTGCTGTTAAGTTTGGTTGCAATTGGCTCCGTAGTTTCAGACAAGAAGATTTTGAAATGAATTTCCCATAGGATTATATGTTAAACTACGTTCGGCTGTGGCGGTCATCTTGGTTGGAGGTTGGGACCATTGGACACAAGTTTGGAAGGAGACTACCCAAGGATCATTTCAGCAAAGTTCGGCTGAGATTGGCATAGTAGCTTCAGAGGAGATTTTTTGAAATTTTGACTGCCCTTTTTTCTATTTTTAGCTTGGCCGCCATCTTGGTTGAAGGTCGGGGACACTGGACACAATTTTGGAAGGGGACCACCCAAGGACCATTCCACCAAAGTTTGGTCACAATTGGCTCAGTGGTTTCTGAGAAGACTAAAATGTTGATTGTGGACGACGGACGACAGACGACGGACTCCAAGTGATGACAATAACTCACATGACCCAGACCCTTCGGGTCAGTGAGCTAAAAAGGAACAATGCTTTGATTGTCATGATTGTTGCTCTTCATCTTGATGGTTACTCACTGAAAGATCAAGTATGACTGCACAACTAAGGATTTTTTTTTATTATGTTCAAAATAAAACAAGTCAAGTTTGTATTAGATAATGGCCTAAAGCTTTTCTTGTAATGCTTGTGATTTTTTAAATAAACTCTTGGATTCAATTTTTTTTGGGCGGGGGAGGGGGAGAATTTTCTAAACCAGAAAGTTTTTTTCCATAGTTTTGTAAAACAGATAATTTTTTGGGCCCTTGCTGCAACACATTATTTGTTTTCCTTCCCTTTGAAATCAGGATATTCTTTTCACAAAAAACCATAACCCCCCCCCCTTCTGAAGTTAAATGGTTGTTCCCTTAAGATCTTTTCATAGAAGGGCCACAAATATGAAATTATGTGAAATTCTGTCAATGACTTGAAGACTTTAAATTCATACTGGCCTCTCACGAATACTGTGGATATCTATTGAACTCTATGACGATATAGCATTAAACTCTCTATGGGAGTGTTATTTCTGACTTTTTCGTTTAGTTAAGCGACAGTATCCGAGTTGCAGCTATGAGAGCCTTATTTAGTTTACGGTTAAAACGAGCACATTCTGACCCTGCTATCTAGATTATGTACCGTCCAGTCTAAATTGCAGTTCTAGCAAGCGGTCACCTTGTTAGTAATCCTACTGAACTGGCTTTTATAATGTGTTTTACAGAGTGTAGTGATAGATAAGGGGGGGGGGGGAGTTTGGGTACCAATTAAACCGGTTTAACACTAATACTGCTCAGTGTCTGTACCAAGTCAGACTATCCTGACTCTCTGTTGTGTTCACACCACTGCCCAGTGTCGGTACCAAGTCAGACTATCCTGACTCTCTGTTGTATTCCCACCACTGCTTAGTGTCTGTACCAAGTCAGACTATCCTGACTCCCTGTTGTGTTTATGTTTGTGTGTTGTGCTATTTTATGTTATTTTTTTGTCCGGAGTTCTGTCTGTTGGGTTGCTTTGATTGATTGGTATGTCATTGTTGACATTTCCCATTCGCAATTCTGTTGTTTATCAGTATTTAGCAGTCCGCTCGTTCTTGCATGTATACAGTGTCTGCAAGGTTAAAACCTGTACAGTTAATAGAGGTTACTAGACAAAAAATTATTCGTAATACAGGCTTTAGCTTAGCAGATCCCGTATAAATTTTCTGATATAAGTTTAATGGGTCAAAACCACCTTACTGGTATTATAGTTGCTCGTTGGTTTTTTTTAATTCTTGTCTGAGTTGAAGTTGGGTAACAAAATTTAGACGGGATGCCACGTCTGTATTGTTCATAAATGACTATTTTTGTCTTAAAAATCATTCGAATAACGTTTAATTCATACAGAAAAACGACCTACCGCAGATCTCACAACATGCCCCTGTAGGAATAATTGGATTTTTACAAGACGGCTTCACGCAGTATGGCTTCTGTAAATTGCAAATTCTCTGTAGGATCTGTAATTGGTATAAATTGTTGACAAAAGTATGGATGATTTGTAGTGTTATATTACATTATCTATACACATGTGTGTCACTGTTCTTATCCGTGTCGAATTATTACACTCAGTATGTTTGTATCCGTATTGAGTTATATCACACTATCGTGTCAAGTTATATTACACTGTCTGTATGTATCCGTGTTAAGTTACATTACACTTTCGGTACTTGTATCAAGCTATCTTACACTGTGTGCTAGTGCGAGATTCTTCTAACGTCAACGGCCTTTTTAGAATATACCGGTGTCATGGGATGTTATAGCGATTCTTTCTAGAATTGGAACTTAACAATATTTTTAAAAGCTTTTGCCAAGTTTATATTACGATGTTCATACACGTGTCTTGCACTGTCAGTACTTTTCCAGGTTACGTTACATTGTCCATGACTGTGTCAGGCTATCTTGCACTGTCCATAATTTTGCGAAGTGTCAATTTTTACATACTTGTGCCAAGTTACATGTATATTACCCTGGTCATTATTGTGCCGGTCTATACCAGTGTTAAATTATATTACACTGTCTGTATTCATTTTCTTACACGATCTCTACACGATAATGTATTTTACGTCTGACGGGATTAATGTTGATTGTGCGACAACAACCTTGAAACGGATTTAAAATTTTGAAATACAGTATTCAATAGTTACAACCAACGCCAAAGGTACAATGGGGACAGCTGGATACAAAAAGAAGTCGCGGGGTTTAACGTAGCTTAAAGCGCTGTTTATATGAACTATGGTCAAACTAACCTCTGGTTTATCATTGCCACAAGAACAACCAATTGGGTTAACACATGACCGTCGCAAAATTTTTATCCTCGACCGATCTCCCGTGTGTGGTTTTGGAAACATCCGCGAGCCAATGTCTGTATTCAGGAAAGAAGAAAATGTAGTTGTACTCTGTGCCTAAAAAAATAGAAAAAGACGTGTCAAGTTACCTGTTCTATGTGGTAAGTAGATGATTTCCCCGAAAATAAACACAATCAGAAACTACCAGGCCAAATAATCTCGTATAATGCACTGATGCTACAGGGCTGAGATAACTAACCAATGTAGAGGACAAATATACCTAGTGAGCAAATCAAAAAACGTAATCCATTGGACAGACTATTCCGGGAAGACAAATGAACAACTACAAGCACAATAAATAAACACTGGAAACTAAAAAACAATGAACAACATGAACTCCTATAAAAACCATGAATTAACCCATGTGCTCCGGAAGGGTAAGCAGTTCCTGCTCCGTATACGGCACCCGTCGTGAAGTTCAACAAAGTCAATCCGATGGAAGTCACAAATCGGTGGAGGCACATGAAATGTTACGACAGTGGGAACAGGTCCCACATCATCTTAGATATTGGAAGACTGTAACGGTCAATCAATTCGTGATGACGACCGTAAAATTCCCTAAGTGATGAGATCAAATTATCCTGATAAAACCCTGGTTAAGAAGCTTTTGTGACAGCAGTAATTTTCTTTGTCAAAAGTCAGGGTAACTCACGCATGCCCTTGAAAATCGGATAAGCTGAGAAACGTAGACGCCATATGGAGGCGATGCTAGTATATTGCTACTCAAGAAGGGAAAGTTAACAATAGGAAAGTTGAAGTCATCACCAATATCACGCTTAACATTGCCTATGAATTTTAAATCATAACTGATTATTTGAAAGTGTTGTGTAAATTTTGTTTGTGGGCTTAATTATACAGGCCATGGGAGAATTGTAAGTACAACATGTAGCGTTATAAAGCCAAATAAGTATATTCAAGAGTTAATATAGCTTGTGTCTGTGGACATCATATGGACAAGAGAATAAAATATGATATGATTTTACCTTTCCTGTTATTTTTAGAGTGTTAACTTCTATTTCTACACCGGATTCTACATTCACGAAAAACGAGTTGTCCTTTGGGAAAACAACATCATCATAGGAACACGGCACCATTTCTGATTCCAGGACTACGTCTGTACAATTTCCAGTCTCCGTTTCTGACGTACACCAATTCTTTGGGTCAAACCAATCCGACGGATAAGTTTTGTTGAAATTAATTACTGAAAAGTAATTGTATGTCATTATTTACCATTTGTTTTGAGATGAAGCGGGAGTTCATGATTTTTTCAGTCAATCTATTTTTATTTTTTATCCTCTCTAATGTTTAATAAGGAAGAACCTAAGTTAAATATGAGAAGTCTAGATATACTTTAATTTACCTTGTCCGTTACTAAGACATTCAGGATTATTATCAGCGACATCTGTAAAACCTAAGGCAAAATTTTCATCCAATATAACTGTAATATCCGTTGTCGGAAGTCGCTAGAATAGATATATCAATTTCCTGAAATCAAACTTTGTGAAAAACAAATTATTTGATCAGATATTTAAACTTTAACGCAAGTCCCATAGCACTCTTAATTAGGCCTTTGTTACATGTGTTAACATTTGACTTCTATGGCAAGCCGTTTTACTATTTATTCTAACGTCAAGATATCTCATATAATATAAAAGATATCTTATAACGTATATAAGATATCTCATAAAGTCTATAAGATATCTTATAAAGTTTATAAGATATCTTATATACTTTATAAGATATCTCATATATTTTATAAGATATCTTATATAGTTTATAAGATATCTCATATAGTTTATAAGATATCTCATATAATTTATAAGATATCTTATAAAGAAAATTATATGAGATATCTTATAAATTATATGAGATATCTTATAAACTATATAAGATATCTTATAACTATATGAGATATCTTATAAAGTATATTAGATATCTTGAAGTTCGAATAAATAGTAAAACGGCTTGCCATAGACTTCCGTCCGATCGATAACTTTTTGTTGTCCGTTGGTATCATATACATGATATATGGTATAATACTTTTATCATCCTTTTAAAACCTTTTTAAGTGAAAAGTCGTTTGTATGGCCTGTAACTTAGTTTGTTCTAATTTCGTCATAAAATGACCAGCATATGACCAGTTCTTGTTTCTGACTGAACACTCTCTGCAAACTTGTAATTGTTCTCTGTCGGATACTTATTGATCATTTTCAAAGATCTTTAAGTTATTTTTTTATAGATATATAGATATGTTTAATTTTTACTTTGTCTTATAATTATATCAATATTTAAATTGTGTCCCACTCCCAAACAAAGTGGGAGACTTGCAGATTTTGATTTGCGATTTTTATCGAACATATTTTTTTCTTCCTCCGATTTTGTTCGTTCGAGTTCTCAATATCCATCAGAGATATGGATCTGAGATTTTCTTTGATGAAAGATCAATGTTTCTAGATGTGCCTAATACTATTCATTTGTTGATGGGGGTCACTGAGACGTATAATGAGCAGCCCAAAGAGGCTAGGAGTTTACTATAGGACCCTATAGGGAATTTTTTTTTCATCGAAACACTCTACGAGAGTGACCAATAACCGTCTCATACCATACATTTTATTATACACTGTGACAACACCTATTAAATGACATATACCTCGTTCCTCTAGGGGGTCATGCACACCCCAAAAGTTGATAATTATGAAAAATTTCATAGGCAATTAAAATCTATAGCTTTAAATGATATATTTTATTATTCTCCGTAACAAGGCGCATTAAATTACATGAACCTCATTCTCTCAGTATAGGGATCGTCACACCCATAAATCAATAATTTCCAATTATCTCATAAATCGTTAAAATCCCCACCCCTAAACCATATATTTTCTTATTCCCCGTGGTAAGACGCACCAAATAACACATACCTCATTTCACCAGGGGGCTATCACCACTCCCTTCAAATCAATAATGTTGAATATATTATCTCAAAAACCGTTAAAATCCCCTCCCCTAAACCATATATTTTCTTATTCCCCATGGTAAAACGCACCAAATTACACATACCTCGCTTCCCGGGGGGTTATCACCACTCCCATCAAATCAATTATGTTCAATTATCTCAAAAACCATTACACACCTAAACCATACATTTTCTTATTCCCCATAGTAAGACGCACCAAGTGACACATGCCTCGCTTCCCCTGTGGGTTTTCACCACTCCCTTTAAATCAATAATGTTGAATATATTATCTCAAAAACCGTTAAAATCCCCTCCCCTAAACCATATATTTTCTTATTCCCCATGGTAAAACGCACCAAATTACACATACCTCGCTTCCCCCGGGGGTTATCACCACTCCCATCAAATCAATTATGTTCAATTATCTCAAAAACCGTTAAAATCCCCACACCTAAACCATACATTTTCTTATTCCCCATAGTAAGACGCACCAAGTGACACATACCTCGCTTCCCCAGGGGGTTTTCACCACTCCCATCAAATCAATAATGTTCAATTATCTCATAATTTTTTGACGTCATAATGAAGAAACGGCATTATAGCGGCGCTGAGAGCGATGCGTATAAACAATACCGTGATTCCCATTCATTCTCAATGTGCGTCATTCTCGCCCGCTTAAACCAATTATCTTGAATTGGATTAAATTAAAAATCTGTAAGAAACCCGACACTTAAACCGTATATTTTCTTATTCCCCATCACAAGACGCATGAACTGATATATACCTCATTTACCAACTGGTTCATCCCCACCCCCTCGAATCAAAGAGACGCAATAAATGATTGTACACCTTGCCCGGGGAATGGGGATATTCCCTCATGAAAAATCAACAAAAGACATTGAGGTCCTTGGCCTTTAATTATAAACATAAACACCGGATGTATCATCAGTGTTTCTGAATAGCTTCGAAACTGCTGGCCTGGATAATCATTATGCACATGATGCGCAATTGGTATTGTTCGAGGGGATAATTTACTATTCCCAGAAGATAATAAATTGTTACAAATGTATATATCATAAAAAATTATCCAATAATATAAACTGTATTGGTATAACTTTTTTATTTTCTGTCTGATTTTTATGCAACTCAAGATATTTTTTTTTTTATTAAAGTGGTGTTTTATCTTTTAAAAATTTATTTTCTTACCTTACATCAGATTGTAGATTTAACATAATATTGATACAAGGAAGACATCAATGTATCAGACATAATATGTAATAATAGACATTATTTCACTTGCACGGCAGGTAAGAATTTTTTTTTATTATTTTTATTTAAAGAAACCGAATGCATTTTATTACACCATACAATAAAATCAGTTCAGAAATATTGGGATATATCTCTGTCAATGCAGCATGTCGACATTGTATGACTAAAACACGAGTCACAAAAAATACCCATATCACGATTTTCAATTAACCTCTCCATTAAGTATGCATAAACTATTATAGGAACAATTTCCCTAATTCAGTCTCTGAAAAACAAATAATTTATTGAATAAAATGTAAGGCATTCGAGATATTAGTTACTTCGTTTGGAGACTTCGTAACAGTTCACTGTTACGGTTATTACTCGTTTACATATAGTTGATACATGATCTTTTCATATTGCACTTCTTATCAGCCCGAGAACTTGATATCTTCCCCGGGGGACGATATCAGTCGAGGGCTGATAACAAGGGCAATATGAAAAAGGACATGTATTAATCTATTTATCACATAGTTTGCCACTAACGAGAAATAATTTTACTGCTGAATAAGATTTTCCTGTCGGTTGACCAGCATCTTGCTGTTCCTACATGATCAGACGATTATTTACAGTTGTGCGGAAGTGACGTCGATGATGCTCACGAGAGAGCAGGTAACATGTTATTGCCCCTGGGTCAAATAGCATGCTGCAAATTACGCTTTTATTACACATGCAAAAGCGGCATTATTTCAATAAAATATGTGATAATAAATTATAATCCAGTTCCGTAGAATAAAAAAAAGCAATGACAAGAATACTCTGACATAAACCTACCAGCTCCTTTATTGTTGTATTCGTCTGCAGATACACTGTCGGGCTGTCATCACTGATTACTGCTATGTTGTCTCCACACGGAATTTTGCCTGTGTCCCAGTTATAAGGATTACCAAAATTGGTATTTGGAAGCCATCGTTTGAACCTTCCTTCTGTGTTCACTGAGGAATAAAATGAAATATGATATGAACATTGAACCCACAAAATAAAAAAATAAACCTATGAAAGAAGAAAGGGTCTTTGAAAGAATTTATATGATCACAGTAACTTTTTTCTTCGTTGATGATATATTGTCCTAACGTTTTAAGATATTTAACTTTCTACAGAAAACAAATTGGAAATTAAAGCAATACAAGTCCAGTATAAAAGAATTCAGTGTAAACTTGAATAAAAAAAGACTTTATATACTTACAGAACAACAAATGAATAAAAACCAAACTATATAATAGATCCATAATGGAGGGTGTATATACCTGTGTATCTACATGTATAAAATTTGCTAATTTGATGAATTTATTATTCAGCATGGATAAGATAAGTACCCTACTATCAGTCATTTATATGGTACGATGTTACTCAGACTAATTAACTGGTAAATTGGATTCAAGTCCTAAAAATGCGTACTGAATACAGTTTTTTCAACATTGAATTAAAATAAATATAGTAAAATAAAGACATGTTTTTCTTGAACCCGTCACTTACAGTCTCCGTTTAAACGTGATTTCATGATTTTTCCTGCTGTAAGTACAAAATTTTTATAAGAAAGTTAAAACGTATGATAACTTCTGTATCTTGATGCACTTAAGTTTATATATGTAATTGTGAAAATTTGTTCTTATGAAAAAGGTTCCACTTGAATAAATTTTAAGTGATATTAGTTCTAGGGGAATTTTTTTCATAGGATAATCTAAACGAACAATATTCCAAAGTGAAAAATTTGTTCCGTGATTTACCTGATGAAATATGTTCGATTGATTATGAAATTAGTTCCTTATCTGGTGAAATATATTCCATTCTTTAAGAAATAAGTTACAGATCGTAACATTTGTTCCTTTAGGTGGTGAAATTAGTTCCATATCGTGACATTTGTTACACTGGTCTGTTTTCATGCAATTAAATGTCATGAATGTGTTTAAACTTACTTTTACATGATTTTTGCGTTTACATCATCTTGGGGAGCTTGATTATTGTTTATATTAAATTTTAAAAAGATTATTTCCTCAATGTGTTCTATGAATTAATTGTTAACATTAAATTAGATTTGTAGTTAATACACATAAAATATTATTCAATTTATTACTACAATATAAAATTGAAAGAACTTACGGTTGAAGTGTACTATACTATCATATTTATATAACAAACCGATATATATATTATGCATATAAATAATTAATGAAGTGGTGTGATTATCAATGAAACAGCTATAGGACAACACAATTTAACGGTAACTCTAAATCAATACACAAGAACTAAAAATATGAATCACCCTTAGTCTTAACAAGCCACGAATGAAATCATGTCGTTTTATGTTGCCCCTATTTGTTTTGTTGTGAAAGACCCTAGAGTTGTATAAAAAAAATGTCCGGAACAAATTTCATTATATTATTATGAAATTAGTTCCGGAATAAATTTCATAAGTATTGTCATGAAATGTATACAGGAATAAATTACGCAGTGGAACAAATTTCAGGTGAAAAATGTTCCGTTGGAACAAATTTCACATGACAAAAGTTCCACTGAAACTTTTTTCACACCGGAACAAATTTGTTGTTACGTAATTTGCATTACATTATTAAAAATCAAATGAGACATTTTGCAGTTTGATTTAGCCACACTTCCTCACCAGTGTCGCTTAATGGAAATCTTGCTTCCGGTAATATTAATAATGAGGAATCGGGATCCAAGATGGCAGCTGCTATAAGGGGGAATGAAATGTTATGTTGCAAAATAATGACACTTGTAAGTAGGTTTTCGTTATAAAAATTTCCGAAATTGTTTTATATAGATAAAAAATTTGACATGTTGGAAATTGGTATCATAGAGCATGATAGTAATGAGAAACTTGGGTTGGAAGAAATTCACCCAATGTAAATAATGCTAAATGTTAATTGTGCAAACTGCACAAAACCTTTAGCGAATTCGTTGTACTTTGGAGAAAGATTGAATTTTGTGAAATAATTTTCCTTTTTGTAAAAAATATTTTTTTTAGCGTAAAGTTTCCATAATACTATTGAAATTGATGCTTAATTTGTAAAAATGTCAACATCATACGAAATGAAAGTAAGTTGATCTTCGTATGTAACAGTTTGTGCTCAATAATTATTACCTCCCTTGTTTTCTTTTAAATTGGGAGTATCAGCTTTCTTTTTTCATTATTTGCTATATGTTTTCTTTTGACAGTGTACTAAAATTAGATATATCATTATTAGCAAATAGTGGATTTATGCTTGTGTTAAATGCACATTTACATCATACTGAATACCACAAAAGTTATGTTTACTGTTTTATATATAAATTAATAACGTTGATACACACGTGAAAAGTGCATATATGTACATATCTATATTGATATTTATACGTATACATAAGATGCGGACATTGTCCCGATGGTTGTGTTTATATATTTGGATTGGATTATGATCTCGTTTTCTTTATATAATGTCGTAGTGGTAGATATGTAAAGTTGAATGTGATTGGGCAAGGCTATCTATTTTGACTGGTCGAAAATTTATAAGTCTATTTTAATCTAGCCATTATACTTTAAGAAATTATACTATTTCCCCTATGAAAGAAATATCTTTGTTAGTTGTATACCTCGCAATACATACATTTTTTAACTCCCCATGCCCAAGGACGTATATTATGTTAGTTATACGTCCTTGCCATGCCACCACCAAAAATATACAGAAGAACTGAGAAAACTAGAACACACGGTGTGCAGTGGTACACACATTTTTATAACAGTGTCACTTAGATAAATATATAATTGATATACAAAATATTAAAAAAACTGTTCATAATAAAATTAAATTTTCGTCGATTTACTTTAATATAAATTCATTGAAAAGTGAAAGTCGGCTAAATCTATTTTTAGAAGGGTCAGCTCGATCGTAACCAATGTGCAAATACTCGGTGCCCAATGAAAAAAAGTTCTAGAATTATCGCGAGAAATTCTATCCGCAGCCATTTTCTAGCGTACTATATTGGCGTTTCCTTCCCCTTCCCTTTGATAATTCCTCTGCTCTGCACCGGGACCCCTCTGCACCAACTTGAACCCGGACTGATTTTTCCGAAATTGTTTTGTACATTATTATTTTGAAGCTGCAGCAGCGGCAGATTGAAAACATTAGATTGACTTCATATACTTTTCTTTATTTTTTAGACACGACTGATTGAAAGGCATGATTTTCTTTCATTTTGTAGAGGTTCCTAAGTATAAAACTGGGTGTTAGGTAAAAAAGAATCAAAACTGCTGATTTTTTCTATGTGAATTTACCGACAAATGGAAACCGCCAGAATGATCATGATGATGAATGTTTTGTAATTTGAAATCTGCAAATTCCTCTAGGGTTTAAGGATTAAATACAATAGTTGATTAGGTCATACAATACTCAGAAGGGATTTTCTAAAGGCATCATCAAATGATCTTAAGAACTCACATATCGTATTAGAATCCAAAATGAAATATGTTATCTAAATATCTGAGTTTGAAACAGATCAAATTCTCAGGGTCTTTCATAGGAATTTTTATTACATTCATTATTCAAGAGCCTTGAAGAGGGAAGATTGTATAGAAATATTTTGTTTGTTTCTGCTATTTTGGTATTAAAGGGGGATAATTCAAATTTTCTTCATTCAATATAAAGTTGTCATTGATTTCTTTTAACGAAATCTGATTTTTTTCTTGGTTAAGAATTTCATACTAAAACCTACCACATATATATAGTTTTTTAATTGTGAGTTAGTGTGGATTTCACAAGAACCATGAAGATTGACACATAAATAGAATTTTAAATGACTACATAAAATTTAAGTTTTATGTCTTTTATACTCTTTCATTCAGGATTTTTTTCTTTATTGACATCTTACCTACATGTATGTTTCTGTTGTTTGTTTCATTCTAGATGATTACCAGTTTAGATACTGGTTTTATTCTTCTGTTCTTTTTCAGTGGTTCACTGATTTGATTTAGTGCTGAACAGTGGATACCCAATATGTAGAATGCAGATAGCACTGACTTTTGTGGCTTTTTTCAGTATAAATATCTGTGCTGCTACAGAACAGTTGGCATATCTCGGTAAATGTCAAAGTGAAACAAAGTGTCAAAGGAGAATCACCATCAGCAGGACTCTCCGAGATCAGGCTGTAAATAATTTTTTGTGATTGAACTTATTTTCTGTCTTTGTTTAAATGTTATAATTCATTATGAGCTCACTTTTAGTTCACCTGGCCCAAAGGGCCATGTGAGCTTATGCCATCACTTGGCATCAGTCGTAAACTATTTCAGGGATCCTCTCTTCAGAAACTACAGGGCCAAATACTTCAAAACTTTAAGTGAATGTTCCTTAGACTATCTAGTTTATAAATTGTATCTGAGGTTTTGATCCATAATCAACCATGGCCGCCATTGCTAAAAATAGAACATAGCGATAAACTGCAGTTTTTGTCATATCTCAAAAACTAAAGCATTTACAGCAAAACTGACATTGGGTAAAAATGTTCATCAGGTCAAGATCTACCTGCCATGAAATTTTCTGACGAATCGGTCAACCCTTTGTTGGGTTATTGCCCCTCAATTGTTAATTTTAAGGAAATTTTGCAGTTTTAGGTTATTATCTTGAATATTATTATAGATAAAGACAAACTGTAAACAGCAAAAATGTTCAACAAAGTAAGATCTACAAATAAGTCAACCAGACCAAAATCATTGATTGACCCCTTATAGGAGTTTTTGCCCTTTAAAGACTGCATCCGGCGTAAACTTTCCTGTAAAGATCTTTTCTTCTGAAACCACTGGGCCAATTGGGACCAAACTTTGGTGGAACAGTCCTTCAGTGGCCCCCTTCCAAAATTATGTCAGGCATCCCCAACTTCCTACCGACATGCCTGCTGTTACTAAAAATAGGAAAAAGGGGGGATGAATTTAAAAAATATTCTTCTACGAAACTACAAGGCCAATTGGAACCAAAGTTGGCAGTAATGGTCCTTAGCAGGTTTTCTTTCAGAAGTATGTCCCATGACCCGGACTATTACATTTGTAACTAAGATGGACACCACAGCCAAACTTAGTTTAACATAGGGCCCTATCGGAAAATTCATTGAAAAATCTTATCTGAAACAACTTGACCAATTGGAACCAGAGTAAGCAGCAACAATGTGTCCGATTTCGTGGACTGTGAACCAAGATGGCCACCACAGCCGAACTTAGTTTATCATAGGACCCTATGGGAAATTCACTCAAAATCTTCTTGTGTGAAACCACTAAGCCAATTAGAACTAGACTTGGTACAATGGTCCTCTTTCAGAATTTCGTCCGATGACATGAACTGTCAACCAAGGTGGCTGCCACAGCCGAACTTAGTTTAACATAAGGCCCTATGGGAAAATTCATTGAAAAATCTTCTTGTCTGAAACCACTTGACATATTGGAACCAGGCTTGGCAGCAATGGTCCTTAGGAGGTCCTCTTTCAGAAATGTGTCCAATTTCGGGGACAGTGAACCAAGATGGCTGCCACAGCTGAACTTAGTTTATCATAGGACCTTATGGGAAATTGAATAAAAAATCTTCTTCTCTGAAACTACAGAGCCAATTGGAACTAAACTTGGCAGCATTGGTCCTTAGATGGTCCTCTTTCAGAATTGTGTCTGATCACCCGGATTGTCAACCAAGATGGCTGCCATGGCCGAACTTAGTTAAATATTGGACCACATGGCAAAATTCATTGAAAAATCTTCTTGTCTGCACCACTTAGCCAGTTGGAACAAAACTTAGCAGTTATGGTCCTTAGATGATTCTCTTTTAGAAATGTTTCCATTGACCTGGACTGTCAACTAAGCTGAACTTAGTTTAACATAGAACCCTATAAAAAAATCAGCCAAATTAACTGCAACCTGCTCAAGGTGAAAAGTTAAATCCAGGTGAGCGATACATGCTCTTGAGAGCCTCTTGTTAAATATTTATATGCAATTCATGAAAAAGGCCTTTGTAATATTTTTCCTAAAACAGTATATACCAGATTCTGTTAGAATGATCCAAGGATTTTTAGTAAACCTGTTAAAGGTGTACAACAATATATAGATGTATGTGAGAAAGTTTTCCTCAAAACTAAATTTAACTTGTCAGTTTGAGTTTTCTAGGAGTAATCATCGGTGATCACCGAGAAACTTTCATTTATAATTGCATGTTTTGTACTAGCTTAACTACCACACCCATTCAATGATGATTGGTACTAGTATGCTGGTAAAGCAAACCTTAAAATTCTCAGAACTAATGTTATTTTGAAAGTGTTCATCACTATACTGCACACAGTACAGCCACAAGTTATTTTATTGTAACTTTGAAGTATCCATTTGAGTTTGAAATTAATGCAAAAAATGTAACACGATGAAATATTGCAATAATTAACACTCGCATTAATTTTGTTGTGTATTTGTTTTGCTTTAATACAGAATTGCATATTTTTGTTCAAGCATTTTCCACACATTAAATACATTGTATTGCTACTTACAAGATACTCAATAATTGTATTTATAAAATTAATCCGTAATTATTTAATTCAAAGGGGCATTAAATTATTTTTCAATAACATGTTTGTTGTAATATTGTGACTTCTGATGTTTCTTACATGTACATAAAGTTGGACAATATTTATATCAGTTAATTTATTCCTTTTAAAATTACTGGTAAAACACAAGTAAATTTTTCATGCTAATGTTATTTTTTGCACAAATGTGATACATGTTAATTTCTATTTTCAGACAAATATAATGTGCCAGTTATCATAGTAATGTTGTGTGACATTTTTCAGAATCAAAGAAGAAGTAACTTTGTATATATAAGAATACAGAAAGTTAAAGATCAAGTGACAGGGAGAAACTTTACACTTATAAATCCACTGATATTAAAAATATACAGTTACCTGCCAAAACAAATTTATCCTCTAAAACTCCTACAGGTATGTCAGGACAGTTATAATTATAAATGAATAGCATAATACATTGTACATTTTGTAAGTTTGGAAATAAATGTGATGTCTTTATTAATGCAAAAAATGTGATTAATAGTAATGAAAAATCATATTGTTAACTCACCTGGACCAAATATTGGTGTGAACTATTGCCGTCACTTGGAGTCTTCATCCGTAAACTTTTACATAGTAATCTTCTCTGAATCCACTGGGCCAGTATGGACCAAATTTTGATAGAATGGTCTTTGAGCAGTCCACTTTCAGAATTGTATATGGGGCTATAACTCTGAAATATAACAAGTTCATGAATGTTTGTTATTAGATACTCAGAATTAGGATACATTAAGGATCCAGATGAGTGATAAAGGCTCCTTCTAGTTGTAAATTTCATGTCAGATAACGATACAAGTTTTTGAGACTAGTATTTAACTGTATTTATTGCAGATAGTGAATAATAAAGTCAATGAAATATTTTACCACCATGATAACACAGAGGACTTTCATAGCTGTGACGATCAGGTGCTAAATCAGATGTGTGGACGAAATTTAAAGGTATTGTATGATTACTGTTTTGATGCATAAGATATGCACATTTCATTAATTTATGACTCACCAGTCTTGCTCAAGGCCAAAAATGTTAAAATCCAAAACAATAATCCAAACATTTAAGATCAGATTCATATGCAAAAAGGGTTAAACCAAAGTCAGCTGGGGACAGAGCTGTGCACAAGGGAGATATTCTTAGTTTTTACAATATATGAATTTGTACAATAAATATCACTATTTGATCTTTATTGTTTCAGATTTATTGATAACAGAGAAAATCCAACATCATTCCTTCAGGGTTCACATCCAGGTAACCTTAAGCTAAATTTAACTTCAAATAAGATTTTTTGACATGAAAGAACACAACAGAATTATCCAAAATATTAAGAAAAACTTCGTATTTCTGCAGATCACTGTTTCCACATTAGTCAATAGAATGTGATAATTAATGAATTATGATTTCAGGGATTCTGTTGTAGCTGTGATGGACGAGGGGACAATTTTCCATACCACATTAGAGGGGGACAGGAATGTTATACGAATCAATCCAGTGCTCACTGTTTACAGTATGACCCTCTTTGGTATGTTTTATGTTAGGATTCATTGCAGGAAAGAGATGCTATACACAGTCATTGAAAATGAAGACTATATTAATAGGGATAAAAAAACCTGAAGATTAGCTTTATTTAAGTCATTACTGCCTTTATTTTTTGCATTTTATCATGTATTGTCTTATATATCAACTTTTAATGGGACAGACACTGACTTGAAGTGTGATTGTAAGTAGAATTGTGAAGGTATGATGTGTGTAGTGGACGTCATAAAGAAAATCACAATATATAACTTATGAAATGAATACTCTGAGAACAATAAGTAGTCTCTGAACGACAGTATGTGTGATTGGAAAAATAAACTGCACAGCCTTTATGTAAGATCAAATATGCATGGATTTTTCTACCAAAGAAATATTTATTGAGAAGTAACAGAGCCTGAGGTAAGTAAATTTATGACATCAAGTTAAAAGCATTTTACCTGAGGGCTATTCCAGAAAAAATGGTATGGGGGGGTTGGAAGGCATTTTTTTTCAGCACCCACTACCCATACAATTTAAAATAAAATTTCCTTATGCTTCCTTTAGAATTTTTTTCCGGACCCCCGACCACCCATACAATTTTATATAAAGTGCCTTCCAACCCCCCATACATTTTTTTCCGGAATAGCCCTGATATTAGTCTTTTCGTTTAACATTGCAACATATACTCTTTATTAATGTGTAGGTACAGTGTTAATGAACTTGGGAACCCACAACTTTACCATACAATGGTTGTAAGTTTGTACAGAACAGGTGACAGTCATGTGACCA
Source organism: Mytilisepta virgata (assembly GCA_028015205.1). Taxonomy (NCBI): domain Eukaryota; kingdom Metazoa; phylum Mollusca; class Bivalvia; order Mytilida; family Mytilidae; genus Mytilisepta; species Mytilisepta virgata. The sequence continues at coordinate 4,700,856 of CM051518.1, read as the reverse complement.
GTGTTAAAGTAGGTAGCTGTCAGACTTTGGCAGAGAAGGGAACAGTAAGTTAAAGTCCATGTACTTGTGTTTGTAATCAGTGTATCATGTGATGAACTATTGTATTTAAAGAAGGAATGGAATTGTCCTTGTGCTTTTTTACTTTAATAATTTTAGCATTTTGAAGAATCACCAGTCCTTTTTGGAATAATTTTATATTGACTTCAACACAAAACAGCATACAAGCTATACATAGCCCCGATGTTTTTTTATATTATATAAAAGAAATATTTTCAGACATTAGTTGTAAAATAACAAATATCGTTTTATTGTGCATAGAATGTTTATTCTGTAACATAAATTAAATGTAACAGCATTAAAAATGTTTATGAGTACTCAACAATCCCTTAAAATCAGTTAAATGAACAATTAATTGCATGTTAGTGAAGAACATATTGTTTTATGCACTCTCAGTAAATGATTTTGTTAAGTGATAATTTACTTTGAGTGCATTGTCTAAATCTCCACATTTTTACTCAACCATCCAGTAAATATACAATTCCATGCAGACTGGTTTAACTTTCATCATGTATTATATATGTTTTAATTGGTTTTTTTTCAGATATCAGTATCATATTCTGTTCAGAATGAAGACAGCTTGGATTATAAAGGGAATGTGTTATTTATTCCACAAACAAATGATACCTCTAAATCACAGATGATGTTACTAAATGAAACACATGTTAGGGAGGAGTGTGATAAAATTGGTGTGACTACAAAGGCCTTTAAGGATCAGCCAGAAAGATGTCACAAACCGGCTCAGAGGTTGGACAAAATATTTCATGATGAATTCATTTTATCGTGAATCAAAATGCTTTTCAGACATCTATTTCAGTTAATCATGTGACCTGAATTATTTATTAATTCCTTGATATATTTTCCAGAATTAATCAAGTGTAACTTTCTTTTTTCTGTCTGGAATGTAACATTTAATACTTTCCTCTGTGAACTTATTTCCTCGGGAAAATACTTGCTATTAAATTTTTCCAAGGAAGGACTTTAATAGTAAAATCCTTTCCAAAGCCATATTTTTCTTTCCACCGTGTAATTTTCTGGACAAAAGTGTCTGAAAAGGGTTTACCTTTGGGGAATTATTAAAAAAATGGGCTTGGTTTTTGTGGGGGTAAAAGAAAGAAAATAGGTGCAAGAAAATAAAAGAGGAGATTATTTCATATAAATTATTACTTGAAAAAAATTTTTACCTGGAAAATATTTAATTATAAAATATTATCAATGATAATTTTTCTCAAAATAAACTATCCTGGATAATATTTCATCATGAAATATTTTCCAGGTATAGAAATTTTTTATTTGAAAAATGAAGAAAGAGAAGAGTTATTCATATTCTGTAAGATAAGTTTTCATGTGAATTGGCTGTATTCATCCTCTTCCATTTTGTCGGATTGATAAAGAACAACTTAATCAGTTTTTATTACAACAGTGAAAACAAGTCTTCTGAATTAACATTTACCTGTAATGAGGTGGAAACTACTTAATGATTAGATACTGTAAGATTTTATCCTGGTTTACACCTACCTACCTTTTAATGAAAATTAAATACTGAAAACTTCTGACTTATTTACAGCTGTCTAGACCACCAGCCAATGGATTTCTGGTTAGAGGACAGGGTAAGTCTTATTCACAGCTGTCTAGCTGGTTAGAGGACAGGGTAAGTCTTATTTAGAGCTGTCTAGACCATCAGTCAATGGATTTCTGGTTAGAGGACAGAGTAAGTCTTATTTAGAGCTGTCTAGACCATCAGTCAATGGATTTCTGGTTAGAGGACAGGGTAAGTCTTATTTACAGCTGTCTAGACCATCAGTCAATGGATTTCTGGTTAGAGGACAGAGTAAGTCTTATTTACAGCTGTCTAGACCATCAGTCAATGGATTTCTGGTTAGAGGACAGGGTAAGTCTTATTTACAGCTGTCTAGACCATCAGTCAATGGATTTCTGGTTAGAGGACAGAGTAAGTCTTATTTACAGCTGTCTAGACCATCAGTCAATGGATTTCTGGTTAGAGGACAGAGTAAGTCTTATTTAGAGCTGTCTAGACCATCAGTCAATGGATTTCTGGTTAGAGGACAGGGTAAGTCTTATTTACAGCTGTCTAGACCATCAGTCAATGGATTTCTGGTTAGAGGACAGAGTAAGTCTTATTTAGAGCTGTCTAGACCATCAGTCAATGGATTTCTGGTTAGAGAACAGGGTAAGACTTATTTAGAGCTGTCTAGACCATCAGTCAATGGATTTCTGGTTAGAGGACAGGGTAAGTCTTATTCACATCTGTCTAGCTGGTTAGAGAACAGGGTAAGTCTTATTTAGAGCTGTCTAGACCATCAGTCAATGGATTTCTGGTTAGAGAACAGGGTAAGTCTTATTTACAGCTGTCTAGACCATCAGTCAATGGATTTCTGGTTAGAGGACAGGGTAAGTCTTATTTACAGCTGTCTAGACCATCAGTCAATGGATTTCTGGTTAGAGGACAGAGTAAGTCTTATTTAGAGCTGTCTAGACCATCAGTCAATGGATTTCTGGTTAGAGGACAGGGTAAGTCTTATTTACAGCTGTCTAGACCATCAGTCAATGGATTTCTGGTTAGAGAACAGGGTAAGTCTTATTTACAGCTGTCTAGACCATCAGTCAATGGATTTCTGGTTAGAGGACAGGGTAAGTCTTATTTAGAGCTGTCTAGACCATCAGTCAATGGATTTCTGGTTAGAGGACAGGGTAAGTCTTATTCACAGCTGTCTAGCTGGTTAGAGAACAGGGTAAGTCTTATTTAGAGCTGTCTAGACCATCAGTCAATGGATTTCTGGTTAGAGGACAGGGTAAGACTTATTTACAGCTGTCTAGACCATCAGTCAATGGATTTCTGGTTAGAGGACAGAGTAAGTCTTATTTACAGCTGTCTAGACCATCATTTAATGGATTTCTGGTTAGAGGACAGAGTAAGTCTTATTTACAGCTGTCTAGACCATCAGTCAATGGATTTCTGGTTAGAGAACAGGGTAAGTCTTATTTAGAGCTGTCTAGACCATCAATCAATGGATTTCTGGTTAGAGGACAGAGTAAGTCTTATTTACAGCTGTCTAGCTGGTTAGAGGACAGAGTAAGACTTATTTACAGCTGTCTAGACCATCAGTCAATGGATTTCTGGTTAGAGGACAGGGTAAGACTTATTTACAGCTGTCTAGACCATCATTCAGTGGATTTCTGGTTAGAGGACATGGCAAGTATTATTTACAGATGTCTAGACCATCACCCAATGGATTTCTGCTTAGAGGAAAGGGTAAGTCTTATAACAGATCAGGCTAATCTGTATTCTAAATGTTTGTGATCAAGTTGGAAGATATCTTCAAAAATTAGCCAACATAGGTTCTTGAATTCTTGATTCTTAAATTCTGAGAATCCCACTCCAATTGAAAAAATCTTGACCATTTCATAATGATCACACAGAATTCTTCATTTGAAATTATGATATTGGAGTTCTATTACATGTTATCTGAATATCTTAAGGATCTTAAAATTTGAAATATTGCACCAATGTTCATAGTGCATTTTTATTTGTGTATATATTCTGTGATATAAGTTTTTTGCATAAAACTTTCAAATAAAAGAACAATTCATCTAAAAAAAGTTTTACAATATATATATTTTTTGTTTGTGTGAAATCGTCTTTAATTTCTTAGCAAAAATATGAGAATTTTCTTATATAAGCCCTATTTTTCTTGAAAGAGGGAATGTTCACTTCCTAATTTTTGAATAGTTTTTTGCTGATTTTACATGTATGTCAAAAACTATGCGAAATATGCTCTAAATGGCAGATATGCTTTAAATAATAATTCAGGATTGACTCGTAATGGGTGTAGGTCTATGAAGAAATTACCTCAGTCTTGGGGTGCACATTAAAATATCCTAAATACATGTAGGTTATATTAATGTGTGCACCTTGTGCATTGAGGTTATTTGAATTACCAAAAACAGAATTACAATTTAATCCTAATAATTTAATCTCCAGTGTTGTTTTAATGTATACATGTACAAAGAAATAAAAAATTTAGTAAATGGAATGATAAATGAATAAGATTATGATGATGTTTTACATTTAATACATGTATTAAATAATTATTTAATAAATTTATAAAAATATGAAAAAACCAAAAGATGCAGTTCACTATACAGAATTTTTACATTATTTTTAGGTGATCATGCTTTCTTTGCAGGAAAGAATGTTAAAAAGAATACCAGTAAAGTACTTCCTTCAGCATGGGACAAAAGGATTTCCAAAGATAATAAGATCAGGAAAAACACGATGGTCATTGGTCACACCATCATCAGAAATTGAAATTGTATTATCAGTTAATATTAGTGCAGATAATATATTAATGATTCCACAACAGTAAGTGTTGTAAGTGGTAAATACCAGACTACTAGTCGCTGTCTGTTATCACAATCTAGATAATATATTAATGATTCCACAACAGTAAGTGTTGTAAGTGGTAAATACCAGAGTACTAGTCGCTGTCTGTTATCACAATCTAGATAATATATTAATGATTCCACAACAGTAAGTTTGTAAGTGGTAAATACCAGAGTACTAGTCGCTGTCTGTTATCACAATCTAGATAATATATTAATGATTCCACAATAGTAAGTGTTGTAATTGGTAAATACCAGAGTACTAGTTGCTATCTGTTTAATATATTAATGATTCCACAACAGTAAGTGTTGTAAGTGGTAAATACCAGAGTACTAGTCGCTGTCTGTTTATCACAATCTAGATAATATATTAATGATTCCACAACAGTGAGTGTTGTAAGTGGTAAATACTAGAGTACCAGTCACTGTCTGTTTATCACAATCTAGATAATATATTAATGATTCCACAACAGTAAGTGTTGTAAGTGGTAAATACCAGAGTACTAGTCACTGTCTGTTATCACAATCTAGATAATATATTAATGATTCCACAACAGTAAGTGTTGTAAGTGGTAAATACCAGAGTACTAGTCGCTGTCTGTTTATCACAATCTAGATAATATATTAATGATTCCACAACAGTAAGTGTTGTAAATACCAGAATACCAGTCGCTGTCTGTTATCACAATCTAGATAATATATTAATGATTCCACAACAGTAAGTGGTAAATACCAGAGTACTAGTCGCTGTCTGTTTATCACAATCTAGATAATATATTAATGATTCCACAACAGTAAGTGTTGTAAGTGGTAAATACCAGAGTATTAGTCGCTGTCTGTTTATCACAATCTAGATAATATATTAATGATTCCACAACAGTAAGTGTTGTAAATACCAGAGTACTAGTCGCTGTCTGTTTAATATATTAATGATTCCACAACAGTAAGTGTTGTAAGTGGTAAATACCAGAGTACTAGTCGCTGTCTGTTTATCACAATCTAGATAATATATTAATGATTCCACAATTGTAAGTGGTAAATACCAGAGTAATAGTCGCTGTCTGTTATCACAATCTAGGTAATATATTAATGATTCCACAACGATAAGTGTTGTAAGTGGTAAATACCAGAGTACTAGTCGCTGTCTGTTTATCACAATCTAGATAATATATTAATGATTCCAAACAGTAAGTGTTGTAAGTGGTAAATACCAGAGTATTAGTCGCTGTCTGTTTATCACAAATAGATAATATATTAATGATTCCACAACAGTAAGTGTTGTAAATACCAGAGTACTAGTCGCTGTCTGTTTAATATATTAATGATTCCACAACAGTAAGTGTTGTAAATACCAGAGTACTAGTCACTGTCTGTTTAATATATTAATGATTCCACAACAGTAAGTGTTGTAAGTGGTAAATACCAGAGTATTAGTTGCTGTCTGTTTATCACAATCTAGATAATATATTAATGATTCCACAACAGTAAGTGTTGTAAGTGGTAAATACCAGAGTACTAGTCGCTGTCTGTTTATCACAAACTAGATAATATATTAATGATTCCACAACAGCAAGTGTTGTAAGTGGTAAATACCAGAGTACCAGTCGCTGTTGGTTTATCACAATCTATTGTTTTTTTTTCCTAGTAAATATATGGAATTTTTAGAACTAGTTGTTCAGAGCTTGTTTTATAAATGAAAGGATATGGTCACACAGAATGAAATACAGATTGCTATGTGATCTACATTTTTTCGACAGATTTTTCCTAGTAAATATATGGAATTTTTAGAACTAGTTGTTCAGAGCTTGTTTTTTAAATGAAAGGATATGGTCACACAGAATGGAATACAGATTGCTATGTGATGTACATTTTTTCGACAGATTTGTCCTACTTAAATATATAGAATTTTTAGAACTAGTTGTTCAGAGCTTGTTTTTTAAATGAAAGGATATGGTCACACAGAATGGAATACAGATTGCTATGTGATGTACATTTTTTCGACAGATTTGTCCTATGTAAATATATAGAATTTTTAGAACTAGTTGTTCAGAGCATGTTTTATAAATGAAAGGATATGGTCACATGGAATGAAATACAGATTGCTATGTGATGTACATTTTTCGACAGATTTGATGCAGTTTTTTTCGACAGATTTCCCTCCCCTGTAGCCAGAAAACATTATTTTTCTTGAAATTATTTGTAAATGAATTTTGATTATTAGGAACATTTTAATTACAGGAAAATGTTTCAAAGTTTAGGGATGATCCTGTAAATACACTACTGTCCATCTCACATAAACTGTATAGTCATTTTTGGAGACATATTTTATTTTTATTTGAAATACACAGAATTTAATCATAACATTTTAATCAAGGAATTGGTTTCTGAGGTACATGGGATATAGTATTGTAAAAATCCTCTGAGCTTAATTGACTATAATATATGATGGTTATATTTGATCACTTTATAGGTGTAGTATCATGTATATGGTATTTCTTTACAGATTAAAAAAGGTAATCAGAGAATGTATATATGTAGATGATGGTAAATCAGAAGCCCTGTACGTAATTCTGTATAACCAGGGATATCTACATGAGAAGGTTTCTGTACAACTACAGGACTGTAATGTCTTTATTTCTGGGAATCTGTATAAATCAATTCAGCTAGCTCCGCACAGAACACAACGTATACGGCTTCCATTCCAGACAATAATATCTTCAGGAATATTTACCTGTACAGGTGGGTTTTATACAACCAGGGATATTAACCTATGGAGGTAACACTCAGGTTTCTGTATACCTTCAGGACTGTAATGTCAGTATTTCTGGGGATCTGTATAAATCAATAAAACAAGCTCCAAACAGGAATTTACCTGTACAGGTGAGTGTTATATATACAGGGAATTTCCCCAAAATTTTAAAATCGCTAATACTAGTAGGTAATTTCTGCAAATTTCCGAAAATATTAAATACAGATAAGGCAGGTGAAATAAATGCAAGTCAAAGATAATTTTGGAAGAACAAGATCACAAAAAAACCAGTAGTGATTTTTTGCTCCCATTTATTTGGAGATGTGGTGTACCGGTGCACCAAATCTAAATCTAAAACTGAGGATGGAATTTCCTGTTAAAACCAAAAATAATCAGATAAAACAAAATCTGAAGCACAAGCCCTTTCTACACACCTGGAGAAATATCTTAGAGACCATTTAATTTTATTCAATCAGTACTGCAAACTGCGACAGAAAAATAACTTGCTCCATTTGATGTGAAAAATGCTTCTAAAGCTTTTGGCTGGTGGAAGAACTACATTTTTGGTAAACAATTTAGAAAAATTTGGAAAAAGGATATAGATAATTTTTGTTAAAGGAAAAAAAGAATTCAGAAAAGGGATGCACAGCAGCGATATCTACAAAGCCGTTTTTGTAAACCTACAGGACAATAATGTCAGTATCTCAGAGAATCTTTATAAATTAAAGGAATACTGTTTTTTATTTTCAATTTACCTTATTAAAGTCTAATTTATATACATTTTATTCCTCCTGCAGTGATATGTTTAGAATAAACAATAACTTTAGTATAAGTTTTTCACATCAAATGGAGCAAGTTATTTTAAATAAGTCATAACCATGGTCAAATCTCCAGTAGGGCCATAATCTGAGTTAATTTCTTGCATTAGATTCTCATCCCTGCTTACCTTATTGCCTGATTGAGGTCAAATGACCATCAAATGCCAATTGATATTAGTTACAACACTTGTTTTTTGAAAAATCAGGTTTACCGATCATTTACAATATTTTTTAAAAGGCTGGATGAGAATCTAATATGGCCTAAATAAGATCTCTATAAATTATTTCTTTAATTGGAAATAAAGACAGAGAGAATAGCACGATGAAATAATTTTGTCATATTTTAATATACAACATAAATGTACATTTCTGTTGACATTTTACATTGATATTTGATTACAGTGTATGTAAATGGTGAAAATGACAATGACAGATGGGAGATAACTCTCAAGAAACAGAGTACTTGTGTTTGTTTTCTACGTCACAAATGTAATGTAAGTTCTAATATTTTTTTTTATAATATACAATTTTTTTTTTATTAAGGGTAAATCCATTAAAGATAGCAATATATATAGGCTGTATGTAATTTCACCAGGTATGTAAGTTCTTTGTATTACAAAGTCCATCCTACAAAATCATCAGTATTGTGTTATTATGAATACACATGTAGTATATGATCATTGAAGATTATTTATTTCCCCCATTCTTGACGTGTTTAATCGGTGGGATAAAAAGACATAATATTTTTAACCCCTTCTGGGTGATTAAATTTCTGCATGGGAATTCCCATGCATAGCAACAGCATTTTCTTGAGTTTTTGTTGAAAATCATAGGAGAAACAGATTCTCTATCAATTTACTCGTGAGTTATAGAATTTCTCCACCCTTAATAGTTAAATTTTAGATTTAAAATCAAAAATTTAACTATCTCAGGTGGAGAAATTCCATAACTCATTTGTTCCTGAAGGAGAATCTATATTTACTTTTGGCTCTTCATTTCATTATTATATTGTCAATATAGAAATATTGAATTTAATCCTTTTCTAGTAAGAGTAAAAGTTTTTCATCAAAACATTTTTCTTTCCAAATCATAATCACTAAGCAATGATATACACTCCAAAAATCACCTATCCACTATGGACTACATTTTAAACTAAACCTGTTGAACTAAAGGCAGGCGACATTTTCAAGTTTCGACTTATCTAACTTTTTACTGCTATTTCCTGCGGGGGCATTGGCTGTTCTATAGCAGTCTTGTTACAAATCTTATGGTGAAGATGTTTGATTAAATGTTTGAGCACAGAAGCACAAAGAAATTCGTTGATTGGTGAACAAAATACCTTGATTTGTACCACTGAATATTCAATTTTATGACACAAGAGATTGAGACCCACAAAAATACATGGAATTCGCAGCAATTTTTGTAAAAAAAAAATACACCTAATAAATATATGGACATGAATGCTAACATATTTTTCAGTGTGGAGATGAAGGATACTATTGACACAGAGTGGTATAGAAGGAGGATCGAACATATCCATTGTTTCTCCTAATAATTGCTAAAATATTTGACTATGTGTTTTTCAGTGTGGAGATAAAGGATATTACAGACACAGACTGTTATTTAAGGAAGGGAAATTTAGAGGTCCAACAGATCCATTGTTTCTCCTGACAGTTCTTATGGTTGTGCTTTTTATCATTGGTAAGAATCAAACATGCCAAAATGAAATACGTGTACTGACAACCAGCAGTAAACTTGTACTGTTCTATAAGTATGTAAATAACTATTCACCAACAAAAAATTGCATTATTCTGCATCTGTTCACATTTTGCTAATAAATATATATATATATATTTTTTTCATGGGTGTTATATTTAATTGAAATTACTTCAGTTTGATTTAAGTAAGGGGCTCCGGATATTTTTGGATATCATCAAACACAGGATAAAAAGGATTTGCTGTTCTTTAATTTGTATGAACTGGTAAGGTTTATAGTATTTAAACTTGGCTTTAAATTTCAGGATTGTTGAAAGCTTTGCTTTCCCTGTGGTCTCCGATTACTGTAGGCGAGTTTGGACTTTGTTTATTCATACAATCTAGAGTTTTATCAGTTTACCAGGAAAAGTTTCTGCAGAAATATGATGTTGTCTACAATGAGAAAGGAGTACCCATTAATCCTGTCACGTAAGGATTTAATAGATAAAACAGTTAATTAATAAATGATAGTCATTGCTAAGAAACCCAAATGTTCCAAAACCCTAAAGTGATCTGAAAATTGATATTTTGTTGTGTTCTGAAGGGAATTACCCAAATCTACTTTATTATGGATCTTCATGAAATTTTTCCTGGAGCCAGATTATTTAAAAAATGCATCTAAATTTCAACAAAATTTATATGTATTAAACTTTTATACTTCTTCAATAAGGTTGATTTAAAATTCTTAAAGTATAGGTTGTTTGCTATAGATCTCATTTAAAACCAGCCAATGGTCATTTCTCAAAGATCTATCCCTAGAAATTTTAATAATATGTAATTGTTGTCAAAATTTCTGCTTTACTAGCTCACCTGGCCCAAAGTGCCATGTGAGCTATTGCCATCAACTTGGCAGCAATGGTCCTTAGGTGGTCCTCTTTTAGAATTGTATCTGATCCTAGACATAGCCGAAAATAGTTTAACCCTTTAACGTTTGTACCGGTCAAATTTGACCGGTAAGCGTTCAACGTGTAGTATCATTCCAACAAAAACTTGATAATTGCCTCAATACTCAACAGAGTTTGGCCAGAAAGGGCTTGATTTAAAGCCAATAATTTCCTTTTTCACATGATTATAATTCTATAAAATATTTGTTTGTAAAAAGACGAGTTATTATGGTGTAAACGTTGCTACACTTATTCAATTTTCATCTGCAATTTTACAACGATGTCCGATGTACTTGAAGCGTATATTCTCAGTCGTTTGATTAATAATTCACAATATGAAAAGTGTACTCTAAAGTGCAGAAAAAGACTTTTATTGTGATATAATATATCTTAAAAAGATCTAGATTTATCATTTTTGCGGATGAAATAATCTTGTTACTGCAGAAGAATTCCCTCGTTTTTCTCTATCTTTTCAATTTACGTCAAATTTTTAAAATTGCAAATCGAAATAGGAAAATCTAAATCGAACATTTTTTTCTCCAGTTTACAAGCTTTTCAAAACACTTTTGTTTTCAGATATTGACCCTTTGATGGCCTTGCAACTGCCGGTTAAACTTAAACATGTGCGGCAGCGTAAATAGCTTTCCGGAGATCGGTTTTCAGATTATTACGACGTGCCGACTTTTGAACCGACTTACATGTGCGTTTCAACAATTACGCTCAAGAATGTACGATTAATCTAGTGAAGTTAATTAATTTCCAAGTGAAAATGGCTGTAAATATTGCAAACGATATATCCTGTATGAAGAATTAGAGGACTCTCTTGATTTGTTGCTGAATCACGAAATAAACGATTGCGAGGAGAAAGAAAGTGAGAAGATGATGATTTTGTTCCAGTTCTAATAATGGGTAAAAGTATATTTTTTCTCATCGATAAATGTTATCTTGTACTCAAAATCAAGCGTTAACTCCCAAAGCAGATAACATATAGATATATATATCAACCAAATTACATTTCATAAGCACTAAATAGTAAATTTGAAGTAAAAGCTTTTTTTAAACTATGGAATTAAAGCACATGCAAAAGTTGTTAATAGTGAACATAAAAATAGGTTAAAAAAAAGCCTGCTGCGCAGGAAGGATTACTTAAGCTTTACATTTGTTTATTTTACTCTTTGCTGCATTCTTATGGAAATTTTAACCTGTTTAAAAATATTGTTTTGATCAATTTAGAATTTCTGATATTTGTTTAGATTTAAATTGCATTCGTTCATTTTTTTTTTTTTTACTGTAAACAAAGACCTTATTGTTTACCATGAGAAATTGGTAATAGAAAAAGAATACTTTATGCAATTCATAAACAAGTTATTTTATAATACAGGATACTGTATTTCTAGAAATGCAAGCCTTGCTTGGTTATTGTGATGCTCACCATATCTTGATTTTACACGTGACTAATTAAATAAAAAAAAAAACAATTTCTAAATCTGAGAGCTCTGTATTATGATATTTTTTTTGGTTTCAAATAAAAGATATTATGTACATGTATTACATGTATGCATGTATACATCAGTCAACTTGTACTTTATAGGAGCAACCATAATTTATTTATTTATTAGGAAGGTGCAAATTGATCCTTGAAATGTTTTACATACTTTTTTTTTTTTTTTTTTTTTTTTTTTTTTTTTGCAGTATCTATGATCCTGTATATGATTGCATATTTTATTTTTCAAAATATATGTCAAAGTAATTTTTAATCCAGATTTTTTTATTTACATTCTAAAACTTGAATTCTTTAATACAAATAATGTAATTTGGAGCATTATTTCCTTTTAAATTCCTTTCCCTTCCATAAATAAATAAGCATAGTTACAATGTAGTAGAAAACTTGTAACTTATGAATTAATTATTTTTTAATGTAAATATTATGTTTTTTTGTTTTTTTTCTGTTTTGACAGATACCACCCCCACCCCCCCCCCCCCCCCCCCCCCCCCCACCCCCGACTTAAATTTTGCATATAATGGGCACATACAAGGAACCATTCTGTGGTATATTTAGAAACTTAATTTGGTAACATCAGTTGTATGTGATATAAGTGGTAAGAATTTGCAAGATATAATGTATTCATGTATGCCCATTTAAATACATGCAAAATGATACATGCATTCTTACTTGAAATATAGTAAAGGATATGTTTTTATAGTTTTAATCATGTATTGGTGGAAGTTGGAAAGAACCAATGACCAATGTCAGGCAATCCCTGTCAATTTAGATAGGAGTTGAACACACCATACCACAAGATGGGTTAAACTCTAACAGGCTTAGTGATCATAAATAGGCAACCAAACTAGACCACTCAGCTACCATGGCCACCCAATATATTTATTAATAAAAAAAACAAGTAATTTTCAAACTGCAACATAAACTTTAATAGTTAAAGACAAGATATGTTGTGAGGTAGCAAGCATTTGATTTTTAAGGGGGGAATGCAGGAATCTATGTCAATCAGGAAATTTTGGGGTTTAAATGAAAATAAAAATTTAGGCTGCAATCGCGGGCGAGTAAAAAATCCAGGACCAAAAGTTCGACAAAAAAAATAGGCAGGATCAAACATTTGATATACTACATCCTATGAAATCCCCCCTCTAAAAATCAAATGGTAGCTCTGTAACTGTGAAAAATGGCTGGTAATTCTATACATAAATTAAAGCTTATCAATGCATGTGCCTTTTTCAGGAATTGTTTAAGAGTTTTCTATATACATGTAGCAGTAATAATTTGTGATACAAAATGTATGTTGTATTTAAATCAGCCATAACATAGAGTGAAATTTACACTTCATTATTCTCAAATTTTCAAATTAATAACATTTATTCTGCATATTTATAAAATTAGTCCGTATAGTATTAACAGACACTTATTTTATATGCATGTACTACATTGCAATGTTTACATAGTCAGATTAAATGTACATTTGTAATACAGGCAAAAGATAATGTCTTTCAAAAATTCACATTCAACAGTATACAAGTATCTGCATGTTCATACTGCTTCAGTGAAGTCATATTAAGAACCAGTCTTGGTCATTCAGATTGGATTTTTAAAAAATACTTTTTGTTTTTCAGAATGTTATGTAGATCTAAGAAAGTTGTATGAAATTTCAGCAAACCTTTCCAAACTAAACAAGGCTTTCGTTTAATTGAATTGACATACATGTTACATATACAGACTGGTGCTTCAGTGACAGTGCTGTGTTTGAATAACGATTATATGGATTTTCAATGTGTACATCATAATATACAATCACATATGGAAGGTTTGAAAGCATTGAACTGTTTTTAAAATACCTTTCAAAATAAAAAGTGCTCAAATTATGTATACTAGTATTTGTTTTAATTTAAAACATTAAAGTGCAGTTTATCTAGTCTATTTAGTTTCAAAATGTGAACAACTTCCTTTTGCTTATTAGTGTCTTCATAACCATAAATCTTGGAGCAAAGAAAAAAATCTAAGAGAGACAGGATTCCTTTTTCTACAAACAATTTATATGCAACAAGAAGGCAAAACACTTTCTAACCTGCACCCAAATACTCATTAAAAAACTGTACACAACAATATGTCTCTCCAGTTGTCATCTTTTCTATGAAATATCAAATATTGGTTTGAAAGATTCCCATGCCAAAAGTTATTGAAAGTAAGGAAAATAGTATTTAAGCATTTTGGTCTATCTAAATTTTTATGCAAACGAAATAAACCGATGCTTATTTTGTACATCAAATCAAATAGACTATAAAGATTATAGTTAAAATCTCAACACAAACTTTGTTAGAAAGCTACATCTATGATTGCTAAGAAAGAAATATTCACAAATAATAGTTTCTCGCCTGATTTCGCTGTTGTCTATGTTTTCAGTGTAATAGTAGAATGTACATAATTATTCTCCACATGTTATTTCTTGATCATGAAGAAGCCTCTGTCCAAGTTTGATAGAAATCCAGGATGGTTTAAGAAAGTAATTAATGTTTTAAATACTTTAACTGCAGACTGTATATCATGTTAACTGGGAGATAAACTAAGTCCATTTATAAGTAAAATACGGAAAAAATGGGAGAAAAAATTATTACAAAATTTTCCTCTTGATACTATCTTTTGATATGAACAAGCTTCTGTCCAAGTTTGGTAAAAATCCAGGATAATTTAAAAAAGTTATTAATGTTTTAAAAACTTTCAACACAGAGTGAATGTAAATATTGACGCCGCCGCCGCCGACAACGAACTGTAGGATCGCTATGTCTCGCTTCCGCAACAAAGGTCGCAGGCTCGACAAAAGGGAACGAATGTGATGATTATATATTTTAGAGAACTGTAAGAGTGCAGGACAACTCGGCCCGCGGACCACTCGGCCCAGGACAACTCGTCCTGTTCATTTGTACTAAAAAGACCAGTCGGCCCATCAAAAGGATTACGGTCCGAGTTATCTTTTTCTGGCGGTCCGAGTTGTCTTTTTCTGACGGTCCGAGTTGTCTTTACCTCGGGCTGAGTGGTCTTTGGCCGAGTGGTCCGCGGGCCGAGATGTCCCCTATTCAACTATAAATGTTTACCATCTCCTCTGGTGTATATAATTTGATTGTCATTTGATTTGTTCTTTTTAAGCCGGTAAAAACCTTTGAACTAGTATACTTGTATGTTTAAATAAGGAATCATTTCTGCCTTCTTCTTAAAATTGAAAACTGTATTTCATTCTTGGTTGCTAGGGAGTCAATATCGTTGCTAAGGAAAAATATTTGAATATATACATGTATGTACTATTTATTCTGGTTTAAGTCATAAATGGGTTGATGGTGGAACATGTCAAAACTTCAAAAATTACAAATTGACAAAATTTCTACTGCGAACCAATGAACATGGTTGATTAGTAGCATTTTAATAAGTAAAAGTTTACACTATTTTTAGTAGGTAGAAATGATCTTATCCTGTGAATATTTAAAATTACTCAAGATTTTGGATTTTTAAATAAAATTGGACTTTCGGAAATCATTTTACATTGAATATATATCAGTAGAGGGTTTTTCATAGTTTGTTGCTAGGGAATGTCATTGGTTGCTAAGGAAAAATATGAAATTTTCTCCAAAAATATATAGGAATTAGTTAAGGTAAATTAATAATTAATTTAAGGGTGGAATTTCATGTTATTATATAAAAAATTTAGAAAACTATATGGAATCAGCATTTATTGACAAATTCTCATGGTTGCCTAGCAACATAAATAACATAACTTTCTCACATAATTTCCAAAACCGTTCAATTGTTTTATCCAGTTCAGGTTGTTATTAAAACTATTGTACCATAAACAAACCCTATTTCTACTTCTGAACAAAAACTAACCCTCAGTATATTTTGATTTTGGCTAAAAACAGTTAAAATTCAAGTTTGAAGTGAAGTTTGATGTGTTACCATAGCAACGGTAATCAAGGCAATCAAGTATTGAATTTGAAAAATTAAAGCTAGTGTATTATACTTTTACAATGTATACAATAAATGTTTTTATCTTTGAAAATATTTTTTTTCTGTGTGGTCAATTGTGCAACCCGAATTGTTCATGATTTTTGTCAAAAACTGGGCAAATGCTAAAGGGTTAACATAGGATCATATGGGAAATTTACTAAAAGATCTTCTTGTCTGAAACCACTTGGCCAATTGGAGCAAAACTTGGCAGCAATGTTCCTTAGGTGGTCCTCTTTTAGAATGATATCTGATGACCCCACCCACCATCAAAGATGGCAGCCAGAACCAAATATAGTTTAACATAGAACCTGTTGAAAATATACCAAAAGATTTTCTTGTCTGAACACTGGGCCAATTGGAAAAAAACTTGGCAGCAATGTTCCTGAGCTGGTCCTCTTTCAGAATTGTATCAGGTGACCCCGACCGCCATTCAAGATGGCCACCAGAACAAAACATAATGCAACATAGGACCTTATGGGATAATTCACTGAAAGATGTTCTTGTTTGAAATCAGCAAACAGTTTGGCAAAACCAGTGAGGCAATTGAACAGCAATGTTCCAGGCTGCCGGTCAGGATGGATATAGTCAAATAATTTATTCTGCAAATGATTTCCAGGTGAACAATACAGGCTCCTGGGAGCCTCTAATTAATACTAAATAAGTATATGGTCACCAGGTTATTTTTTCTGTGGAAATTATTCAAATATCCTTAGTGTAAAAATAATTAAAAATTACATTTTACAGCAAAGACATAACAGTTATTTAAGCTTTTTTGTTTGATGCCTATTTTGACTTTAAATATACCTGTACTCAAAACATCTGGTGACCCCTAATAAAATTTATATCAGTTAAATGACAATGGCAAAAATCATTTAAAATTTTGAGAATTCATGATATTAAGTCTAAACATTTGATTTCTTGGAGCAATTAATTGGTGTGGATTCTGTATATTGACACATCTATTTGTCTAAACCATGTTTTTGGAGGTATTCAAGTACATAAAATATATTTTTGGACATCAGATGCCGTTCAACATGCTGTGATTGCATGTAAAATTTTATAAAAGTCTTAAATATCTGCAACATAATTGCCAACATAAAAATAAGAGAAACCTTGAGAAAATTGGCCTCTGGGGACTGCAAAAGGTCCCCAGTGGGTCCAGGGTAAATCCCTTGTAGGGGGCCCAGACAGGCAAAGCCTCCCCCAGCCGAAAATGAATTTAACGTATTTGAAGTTTCCACAGTAATTTGACATTTCTTGGTAAAAAATAAAGATATTATAAAATTTTCATAAAATTACTATATAAATTTAGAAAAATTTTATATTATCTTTTTTTTTCACCCAGAAAATTACTGAGGTAGTTTTTGAGGTCAAAAATATGAATTAATTTGAATTAATTTCATTCTATTTCTTGGAAAAATTATAGGGCTCACAGAAAAAATAATTATTTCCTCACCTACTGGCATATAACAGCCTCTGCAGCAACTTTTAAATGTAGACAAAAACCTGTTTATTTTTGGGTTTTTCTGGAGTAACAGGAGTATTATGTTTCAGAACGAAATTATTATTTTTGTCTGAAAGTGATGCAGATTAGCTTGCATTATATATGATCTGAATCAATTCTGGGTCACTACTTTTCGGAAGTTGGCGATGATTTTTCTTAAATTTTTGCCTCTATTATGGGAAAAGATAGGCATGGAATTTTTCCCTGAGAAAAATCCCAGGGAATATTACTATCAACCTGGTAACCCTGTAAGGGGGTCAAATTCTCGGAGGCTCAGGATGAAATCTGTAGCATTGAGATGTATGCTTCGACCTTAAATTGCATGAAAATTTTTGTACAATGAATACAAAGTTTTTCACAGTGAAAAGTAATTTAATTGAAATTTCTTTGCTTTTACACAAATTTTTCAGATAAAACAAGTTCATAGTATCTATGTATTAGAAATATTGTCATTTTGTAGAAGAAAGCCTGTTCAGATCTTGCCGACATCAGAGCTTTTTGTTTTGAATTTGTGCTTTGGTTATTATTTACTGTTTATTGGTATACACTGGTTGGTGTTGAAGCTGCTAGGACTTGATAATAAGTACCAACTCCAACGGGAACAGGTGAGATCTCCTGGAATCAGTAAGGTCAGTTACAACGGGAACAGGTGAGATCTCCTGGAATCAGTAAGGTCAGTTACAACGGGAACAGGTGAGATCTCCTGGAATCAGTAAGGTCAGTTACAACGGGAACAGGTGAGATCTCCTGGAATCAGTAAGGTCAGTTACAATGGGAACAGGTGAGATCTCCTGGAATCAGTAAGGTCAGTTACAATGGGAACAGGTGAGATCTCCTGGAATCAGTAAGGTCAGTTACAATGGGAACAGGTGAGATCTCCTGGAATCAGTAAGGTCAGTTACAACGGGAACAGGTGAGATCTCCTGGAATCAGTAAGGTCAGTTACAACGGGAACAGGTGAGATCTCCTGGAATCAGTAAGGTCAGTTATTTTTAGGCCTGTCATTGATAATTCTTCTCTAAAAGTAGCTAGGCTTAGTATTTAATATTCTAGATAGAACTTGTGATGTCAGTGATCATATCTTTAACAGTAAATTAGTGTTGTATCTAAAAACTTCTCTCCAAAAAAGCAACCAGAAAGAGAACATGATATCTTTTCAAAATTACACCGGTATTATTATTGGTACCACAATACCCACCTTAACCATGAAACTAGAAATCCTGCCACAGGAAATAATAATTAACCCTACATCATGAGCATTTTTGAGACATTAAAGATTTTGGACTCCTAAATAAAAATTTAAAAAGAGTAGATAAATTCCCCCCAAAAATGCATAATCATTTCTGTCATGTAGTTCTATTATAAAAAAATATTGAATTATGGCAATTTTAGCCAGAAAAGGTATACAAATGTGAAAAAAGTAGAATCTCTAATTTTATCCAAGAAAATTTTAAAATCTTTTAAGGTTATTGGTCATCAAAATACCAAATATTTTGGTAAAATATGTAATTTGATAAAATCTCGAATTAAGCAGCTATACTCGTATTTAATAAATGAGAATTAAATAATCAGAGCAAGGAAATAATAATACAGTGAATCGCATTATTGGATTTTTTAAATAAAACATAGTAATAGAATATTTAATATTATCAAAGATAAGCAGGCAGGAATAGGAAAATATAAGTGTATTTGAAAACTGTCCAAAATTAAATTTCTTATTGTACATCTTCACATGATAATGAGCAATATTATATAGATATAAATTTGATTGAGTCATTGAAACTAGGTCTCTCTATATATTGACAGTTTACAAATATCTGTCTCTTTGGATAAATAATGAAAAGTTTATTATTTTGAATCAATAGTAACAGTTAAATTACTTTAATTTTCTAGAAATCTTGGCATCAGAAGTTGATAACTCCAGTTACCTCCCCTGTAGATGATTTGATCTACGACAAGGTACCAGAGGATACCCCTGAAAAGACGAACCCTATTGGTAGTGTCAGAAGGAAGTTGTATGGTATTACAGATAAACAACTGGTATATGAACAATACAAAAAACAAAAGGAAGAGTTATCAGTAAGTTTAAGTCACCAATGATTAATTAAATAAGAATAAAAATATTTATTGATTGAAAATCCAACAAAGGATCATAAGGATAGTCAAGCACTATAATCTAACAAGTAACGAGTTCCATCACGGCTGAGGCTATTACTGAAATGAAAGATAGAAATACTATAATATAGTATTTTCATGACATCAAAATCATTACTGGTCATAATAAATTAAAATTTTTCCATGTCTGATAGATCCCTAGAAAAATGGCAGTCGTATTAGAAAAAAGTTTATTTCTGAGCTATTCTAACTCTTTACATTTCATAAGAAAATAAAAGAAGAATATTTCCATGGGACACTGATACCCCTGCTTATAAATATGCAAGATTCAAGGTTCGAAATTCAAACCAATTGACATTTTGCTTTCTTTGAAAATGAGTAAAAGTCATAGGGTCGCAAAACCACAAATTTTTCAATTTATAAAGGGATAAGTGTCAAGAACGGTGAAAGTGACGCCACCCAAATTCAAACTTGATCTGTGTTTGGTGGTAGAGTGCAGAAATGGGAAATTTATAAAGGGACATAACTTGAGTAGGTACAAAACCAAAATGCATAGAATCTTTTCTGATATAGAATTTATTTTGCACTAGATCACCTAGTTTAAGAGAACACATTTTTGTGTCATGGCGGGCATGTTTATTACCTTTCATTTTCAGTGGAGAAATGTGAGAAAAATAATCAGTCATGGTCAAAAATGTGAGATTGGACAATTCAACCCTCGGGTTCACATTTTCTGTAATCAGAAACTCGTCAAGCCTCTTTCTGACTTGAAAATGTGAACCCTTGGGTGGAATTGTCCAATCTCACAACTTAGACCATGACTGATTATTATAATCTCAATTCTATCCACTGTCACATCAGCGTAGAAGTTTCTCTTGTTCATTACTAACATTATATATGTGATCTTACAGGGAATAGAGATGATATATGTGAGAAAATGGAATGAAAGCTGCTTGTTTAGACAGAATTGACCCCCATTTTTTTTATTCCCAATGTTTCAGGTGATCATTTGTCATGTCGGCTTTAAACCTTGTAAAGTGGTGATTTTACGTCAAAGTCTTTGAACCTCAGACTGTTTAATTATTAACGAAAAGTCTTTTGAAGATATATTTTTTTCTGAAAAATTTTAATTAAAATTCATCAGTTCTTTATTTTTATTTATTTAATGTTGTTCAAGTTTGTATCAGTTTTGCCGTAATCCAATCAACTTTCTCCAAGTATGATTTAAATATACACACCATTCCAAACATCACATTGTTTGTTGAACGTGAAAATTATAAAGATTTCTTGCTGAATTATTTATTCTGGAACTCATTTCCAGTCGGACCACAACCTTCTTTAATTTGCTGCCAAAAAAAATCATGTTTCAATGGGTACCTTTTTGATTTTTGTCGAGCCTGCGACTCTAGTCACAGGAAGCTCGACATAGGGATAGTGATCCGGCGGTGGCGGCGTTAACTTACTTCTTAAAGGCTTTATATTTTAGAAGGTGGAAGACCTGGATGCTTTATACTTTGTATATAGATGCCTAATGTTACAAAGTTTCCATCTGTCATATGTACATTGTCCTTGACCTCATTCTCATGGTTCAGTGACTACTTCTAAAAAAAGTTAAGATTTTTTGTAATGTTAATTTCTCTCTTATTATTAGTAATAGGATAACTATATTTGGTATGTGCGTACCTTGCAAGGTCCTCATCCCCATCAGACAGTTTTCAATTGACCTCGACCCCATTTCACAGATCAGTGAACAGGGTTAAGTTTTGGTGGTCAAGTCCAAATCTCAGATACTATAAGCAATAGGTCTATTATATTTGGTGTATGGAAGGATTGTAAGGTGTACATGTCCAACTGGCAGGTGTCATCTGACCTTGACCTCATTTTCATGGTTCATTGGTTATAGTTAAGTTTTTGTGTTTTGGCCTGTTTTTCGAATACTGTATGGAATAGGTCTACTATATTTGGTGTATGGAAGGATTGTAAGGTGTACATGTCCAACTGGCAGGTGACATCTGACCTTGACCTCATTTTCATGGTTCAGTGGTTATAGTTAAGTTTTTGTTTTTTGGCCTGTTTTTCGAATACTGTATGCAATAGGTCTACTATATTTGGTGTATGAAAGGATTGTAAGGTGTACATGTCCAACTGGCAGGTGTCATCTGACCTTGACCTCATTTTCATGGTTCAGTGGTTATAGTTAAGTTTTTGTGTTTTGGCCAGTTTTTCAAATACTGTATGCAATGAGAAACCAGAGTGAGTTATATTTTCCTCACCAATGTAGGTAAGGGAGATAATAAATTTGTCTCCCTTTTAGCCTCAGGGGAAAAGGGAGAGAATTTAATTATCTCCCTTACCTACATTGGTTAGGAAAAGATAAATCACTCTGGTTCCTCATAGGTCTACTATATTTGGTGTATGGAAGGATTGTAAGGTTTGCATGTCCAACTGGCATGAGTCATCTGTCCTTGACCTCATTTTCATGGTTCAGTGGTTATAGTTAAGTTTTTGCGTTTTGCTCTGTTTTTCAAATACTGATAGCATTTACTTTCATTAGAAATACACGACAGGCAAGACATTTTTGTGTGTCCACTCTTGTTGAAGTTTGAACAAGAATTTTTTTTCTTCTTCATTTTCAAGGGCCAAAAAGGGGGTGCGTTTTATATACACCAAAAGACAGTAAAAATTTCTCCAAAGAGTATTCATGATAAATAACAATCATTATTTACAACAGTGAAGATCATATCTTTCTGGTTAAATCTTTTCTCATTTAACAGAACATATCATAAAACAAAAAAATAACAACAGATGGGCAAAACTATGAGATAAACATAAAACGAAATTTTTGGTGGTGATCGTAAAACTTCTGAAGTGTTGATTTCAGGTAAAGTAGCTTTATGGTAGTTAATTTAGTGATGTACACCAAACTGTGAGGCAGCTCAAAACAGTGATGAGTGAAAATCTGATTGGCTGTCAGCTATTGAAGCTCATTTTTTGTTAGTCAGTGCAATGTTTAAACAATTAAATTTATGATTGTTTGTAGTAATTTTTTTCCTTTCAGAAATATATAAGGAATTCTGTCGAAAAAGGTAGGTTTTTCACTGTCCCAACTTGGGGAGATATATATACAATACATAGGCATTGTTGGAAAATATCAAATTTATTTGAGCGAGCTTTAATGAGTCTTTTCCCCATATTTTGCAGCGAGGCCAAATAAATTTTATATTTCCGACAATGACTTTGTATTTTCTTTATCCTGCATTCGCCTTTATATGTGTAAAATGCCTTAATATTACGTTTGAAGTTGAAATTCAACTGCCCTGAAAATGTGGGAAACGCCACAACTTCATCTGGTACATTCACTACGCGTCTCGTGCTCTTCATGTAAACAAATACCAGTAGACTTTATTTGGTCATTGACCTAATACAACTAAAGTTTATTCTACCCCTGTTATTAGAATGGAAATAGCTTGATTGCAGGATAAAATGTATTATCAATAGTATGAATTACTGCACATCTGATATATATTCGGGTAGTAAAAATCATATGCCTTTCATATATGCCTAAAAATAGTTACCTAATATCATAAAATAGATTGAGATAGCTAGTTTTTTTTTTTAACCCCAAATACTTTCCTTAATTTATAAATTTTAAACCTTTAGTTATTGACATAGCAAATGAAAATGAGTTGTAAGCTGATTATGGAGTTATTTATCCAAGTGTTGATTTTTGAAAACACTTTAATAAAAATTTGGCAACAGATCAAATCAAAATTTAAGTTTTGTATTTGTTTTTTTTGTGAATTTTTTTTCCCCCGGCGTTTACAGAACTTTGTGCTTTTAAAATTTTCTATTAATGAGGCATTGTGAATCATATTGTAACAGGCGGGCGAGTGGGCGGTGTTTGCTGTACTCTTATTTTGCTTTGCGTAATCTTGGTTTGAGTATCTTCCTGGCGGACAGATGATAAGTGTAAAGGTTCAACTTTTATTCTGATTCCGATATTGATTCAGAGAAGATTTGAATATACAAAAACGTATAAAATTAATATTAACATTGTTAGTTTGTAAAATCACCCAATAAGATGCTGGCCTTCCGAACCCCAGTATTTACTATAAATATAAATCGCTGTCCTTTATATTCGATATAAACTAAAAATAACAGACCTATTGTAATAAGAAAGGTGGTCAATGTGGTGGGATATCGTATCAAATAGTTGAAAAAGTATGAGGTGTGAGTTTTGTAATCTTCATAAGTAAGTATTTTGGATTCCAGATAGCTCTAGTCAAAATGGCGACATCTTGCCAACTTCCTGCTGTCCGGCAATATTTAAAAGTATTTCAACATTTCTAGATCTTTCGAAATGGGAAAATTTAACATGATGAGAAGTTTGTAAAATTTGCTTCCGCCAAATAATAGAGGTTTGGATATAGCTCTTATAAAATTATCAAAGTGCATCTTGAATTTCTGTTGTACCTAAAGATTTGGCTCAGGCCGCTGCTGTATGTGACGTGAACAGTACGTCAGTCAGATACGATATGCCATCACAGCAGTGCTAGCGCTTTTATACCCTCCTGGAAATACATGCGCAGCTCAGAGATTTGGAAAAACCCTTATAACTTATATTTAATAACGTCATAAATCTTAGCTCACGCTAAAGAAATAGACTTTAAATATACAAAATTGCAAAAATATAACTTTTCCTTAAAATCTGACTTATTATTGTACCAAGAACAACAAAATTATTCTACATCTGAGTGAGCGGTTGCTAGGAAACGGCTTTGAACTTGCGCATCAAATAGTCCCTTGAGAATATTGCTTAAACCATAATAATCTTTGATAAATCTTACAAAAAATAAACTTCTGTGAAAATATGGAAGGCCAGCTATTGTTTTCTATCGTTTCTACTATTATTTGCATGATATTTAATCTGTACCGCTAACAGGAAATGACCATCGATGAAATGGCGATTTCCTTTATAAATGTACAAGCACCTGACACGATAGAATTTGGGAATTTCTAGCCAAAGAAAGCTTTAGGTGAGGATCAAAATGAATGAATAGATAGTCATGCATTGGTTTTTTAAAATCCTTTTCTCCTGAAAGATTTAAATCAATCTAAATAGATAAAAATTGCAATCAAGGTGCCTGTCCATTGACAGTTGAAATTTACCGCAACTGAAACTTGTGTACGAAAATAATATTCTCCATACGTAATATTTATCTAAAGTTAATTATTAATATTAAGACTGTTTTATTGCAGGTTTTGAAGATTTTACCAAATAAAAGTTGAAATATAAAAATGTGTTTGTTTTCTTTCTTACTACCCAAGTCCCACATATAACAATATTACTTAAATTCATTACTTAAATTACTTAAATAGGCCATATTTATGAAACCATGAAAATTAATGTCCTAATAGGTTTATTTATGTGTTGTGGATAGCTTTGTTTATGTGTTGTTGGTAGCTTTATTTATGTGTTGTGGATAGTTATTTGTTATTTATGTGTTGTGGATAGCTTTATGTGTTGTAGATAGTTATTTATGTGTTGTGGATAGTTTTATTTATGTATTGTGAATAGCTTTATTTATGTGTTGTGGGTAGCTTTATTGATGTATTGTGGGTAGTTGACAGAACACCTGACAGTAACTTATTATACTACATTAATATTCAATACACTAATCAAATAAAAATGATATTACAGCAAAAGCTCAGACTAGTGACTGCTTCGGTTATATTTTCTTAAATAGATTCATTCATTATGTGCTATGTATCTACGTATGGTAGCAATATTTTCAAAACAAGACAATCAATGTGTTGTGTAGTAACATCAGAGCCATTTAATTGTATATAAATTTTGATAAATTTTATCTTCTTGGTAGATTATATATTTACTAAACGTTTTCTGAATTTACCGTGTGCTATGTAGGCCAAACTCTATAAACCAATTTTAATTAAACCATTATACTAAAAAACTGGTCTAAAGACCAAACTCTATAAACCAATTTTAATTAAACCATTATACTAGAAAACTGGTCTAAAGACCAAACTCTATAAACCAATTTTAATTAAACCATTATACTAGAAAACTGGTCTAAAGACCAAACTCTATAAACTAATTTTAATTAAACCCCTGTACTAGAAAACTGGTCTAGCATAATAAGTAAAATTTCAGATTTTTTTCAGCTGAACAAGGAAGTTTGAGGAAACCAAAGAAGATTACTCCTGTGAAAGGTAAAGTAAATAGAGAATTATCACAATTATAAAACTCTAGGTAATGCTCAGTAGCACATGTAAAAATCATTTCTTATGGAGTAGTGAGAGATTCTTCACAATCAGTATCCAAATACCAGTATAAACTTTCCTGTTTTCCCAAGCTTTGACAGAAGTAGTCTGTCCTGATCAAATTTATACATTTAAAATAATAGTTAAATAGTTTATTTTGTTTTGTTTTTTTTTATTTTATTGACCCTTTCAATTTGTGGTTTACTAGGACCCACAAAAATCATAAAAATAGGTATATCATGAATAAAAATTCACAGTATTTTACCGGTATATTTCTGAAGAGACTGGAATTGGAATGGATACTCAGTCTACCACAAGCAATAAAACTTGATGTAATGATATAGATTTATTGTTTCTAAAACAGTCTCAACTTTACAGAGAATCATGTTATTTGGTAGCTCTGATGAGAAAAATGTATAACCTGTTATAAAGTTAAAAAAAATTCTGTCAAACGAATCAAAAATTAAACTGAATGCATTACCCAAACCTGACTTGTGATAAATTGTAATAAGAAATGATTGCTAGAATTAAAACTATGTTGATAAAATAAATTTAAAAAATCATGGAAAGGATATGGGATGTGGTCTTAGATTCAAATATAAAACTTAAACAAAATTAACTACAAATCCCTGTATAATATATGTAATTTGTAAATTTCAGCAAAAACCAGAAGTATTATTAAAAAACTTCCTATACAGGATCTGCTGAAAGTGGACCATGTTTTCTTCAATTATCAGAGAAAATCTCCATTATTAAAGGTACAGATAAAATTTATTGTAATGGTTGAATGTTACTAGATAGTAACTTGCGTTTAAATTGATCACATGTCTTTCTGTATCTCTTAAACTGTCTTAAATGTGCTCTGTTTATAATTTCATTGTGTTAATAAGACCTAAAATTAAGTTTAAAGTTGATACTTGTGAAGTCTTATATCTATCTTTCTTTTTTTGATTTTTTTAGATATAGTACTGGTTGTTCTCAGTATAATTTCTTTTTTTCCATAGAATTCTGGTAAATGCTTCAGTTTGTGTGGTAGATTATGTAAACATGGAAGACGATACAAATTTGATTTAGGACCATATAATGTACAGGTAATTTTACTGAAACTTTCAGTTTTTGTCTCGCCTTAAGGCGAGATATAGGTATAACTTTCCGGAGACGTTGATGGCGACGGCGGTGTAAACTTTTTTAAAACCTTAATAATAATTTGCACACATTATACCTATTATGATATTTGGTCCATAGATACCTTATGGTATAAAGTTTGCTGCAGTATACTTGTCTTGTGACCCTGACATCGTTTTCATGGTTCACTGGCTTCATAAACATAAATGTGAAATATGCGTTTTGTGGTTTAATCCATTTCTCAGCAACTGTAACACCTAGGCCAACCATATTTGGTCTATAAATAGTTCTTAGAGGGTACATGACAGCCTGATACCTGGCTTGGGACCTTGGCCTCAATTTCATGCTTGAGAGACTTGTGTTTACATTTTTAGATTAAGTACATTTCTCAGCAACTGTAATACCTAGGCCCATCATATTTGGGCTGTAGATATTTCTTAGTGGATACATGCCAGTCCTACATTTGTCAGCTGAACTTGACCTGAATTTTATGCTTGAGTGACTTGATATACATTTTCGTGATTTAGTCTATTTCTCAGCAACTACTAACTAGACCCACAGTATTTGGTTGATAGAAGTTCTTAGTGGGTATATACTACTTTAACATCTGACACCTTACATTTGACCTCTGTTGCATACATGAGTGACTTGTTTCACATTTTAGGATAATGTCCTTTTTCGGCATCTGCAATACATAGACTAACCATATTTGGTCTATAGATAGTCCTTGGTGAGTACATGGCTGTCTGAGTCTTTGACTTGAATATCACACTTGAGTAACATTTTCATGATTAAGTCCATTTCTCTGTAGCTGTAATACCTGTATAAACTGTATGTGGTCTATAGATACTCCTTGACCAAAATTTTAGGCTTGAGCAACTCTCGAGCAACAAATAAGCCCATTTCTCAACAAATGTTATACATGTATGAAGAGTGCCACCATTAATATGGTCTATAGATAGTTTTTGGGAATACTAGTCAACTGGTCCCAAATCCAATTGGTCCCAACCAATTCGTCCCAACTTTTTGCCAATTGGTCCCATATTTGGACAATAGGTTCCAACTTTTTTCCCACTTATTTAATGGTTTTTGAAGAGCGAAAAATATTTTTGAAAATAAACATTTATGCATCAAAAGTATTTTGCTTTCAAATTTTCCCTATATATTAAAAATATTATGGTGACACAACCATTGAATGCATTGATTTTGATCAAATAACTTTCTTAAATTCAATTGTTCGTATTCAACTTTCTTAAATTCAATTTTCGTATGCATGCATGTTGAAAGAAACAACTTTTCTGCTAAAAATTCAAATGTGTTTTGAAAGTTTAATTTACAAATGTAAGAATCACAGGAGATAGGTAACCGTGAATCATGAAAAAAATTGGGAGATTTGCATTCTCAGTAAAAAGTGATCTAGTATTTATATTCAAATGTCTGAGAAATAGAGGATATTGATTTGGAGTGACTACATTTTTACATGTATGTTGCAAAGTCTCACTTAAAATATGAGTAGATTTAATAGAATTCATGTTCTGCTAAAGTATTTTTATTTCAAAAGCAGATTCAACCAAATCTATACAATGTATATCCAAAGCTGAAAAGATTGCCACCAAGACACAGGTGACAATTATATTACTAATTAACAGATAATGACAATTGACAATTATCCCAGCCATAAAAATTATGGGTGAATAAATGTAAATAAGGTACAGGATGTTGCCTGCTGCACAGTTGCTGTCAGTGTCATCTAGGAATTACCTTGATGATTTTTTTTTCTGAACAGTTTGATTGGTCAAACCTCTTTAACCCAATCAAAATAGACTTTTAGGTTTCCAAATATATAAATATGAAGAATATTTATTTCGCTTCACCTGTTGATGGATACAGACGTGGGTTACTGCCCAAGAACCAACCACTGACCAAATATCATCTTTCGATGACTTGTAGTTACTGTCTAATACTGAGA
Organism: Mytilisepta virgata; assembly: GCA_028015205.1. Taxonomy (NCBI): domain Eukaryota; kingdom Metazoa; phylum Mollusca; class Bivalvia; order Mytilida; family Mytilidae; genus Mytilisepta; species Mytilisepta virgata. The sequence goes on along the minus strand of CM051518.1, from coordinate 4,671,688 downwards.
AATATACTTTAACCAAAACTTTAACCCAAGTCATTCATGCAGAAAATATAGGCTAATGCAGGAACTTTTATTAACAGACTTGTTATGAATGCCCCTGGCTAAAGTGACCTAATTCCTGGTATGGATGCTGGTTATTGTCCAAGATCTACCTTATTGTCCAAGATTTACCCACTTATCAAATATCACCCCTCTATGGCTTGTTTTCAACTTTCTGTCCATTCCAATTATTGTATTTGTGTAGAAACAATGTTTGATTGTGCTTGAATTTTGCGACCTTCACAACTGTATTCACTAAAACAATGAATGAAGACAATGAAAATACAACATTTTTTGTATCATTGCATGTTTCTTTTCACTTTGCTGTGACAAAATTTCGATTATATCCACTGACCAAATATTACTTTACTAAGACTTGTAAGTAGCTGAGTTATTGACTTAAACGAAAACCAAATTTACGCATATATATATGTAGTAGGGATAAAAAAATTATATTCCAAATAAATTATAAAATAAATAAAAAAAATTATAAATATGACCCTTTCTCAAAAACTTGTAATTATCCCCTTACTATATACCATATAACATAGAATTAGTATAGGAAAAAAGTTAGGACCAATTGTCCTGGGACTAATTGGAGTTGGGACCAATTGTCCAAAACTGGGACCAATTGGCATGGGACCAGTTGACCAGACACCGTTTTTGGTGGGTAGATACCAGTCAGAGACCTTTCAGCTGACATTGGACACAGTTTTAGGCTTGAATGACAGGTATGAGATTTTTCAGACAAATGTTGCCTGACCCTTACTATTTCTTTTAACACATTTCTTTTGACTTGCAATATCGGGTATCAGATTATCATTATTCTATGTCCATGTGCGTACTCAGGCGAGACATTTAGTGTATCCACTCTTGTTATTACAGAATGATAATTGTAAGTAATCCTTTAACAGTAATGGATGTAACTCATGAATGGATATCCACTACATAAATTTTAATATCAAATGAATCTTATCAACCAATCTTACGTGAATCTTAATAGATTTTATGACATTACAGCAGCTTTAGTCTTACCAATCTTACATGAATCTTTATAGATTTTATGACATTACAGCAGCTTTAGTCTTACCAATCTTACATGAATCTTAATAGATTTTATGACATTACAGCAGCTTTAGTCTTACCAATCTTACATGAAACTTAATAGATTTTATGACATTACAGCAGCTTTATTCTTACCAATCTTACATGAAACTTAATAGATTTTATGACATTACAGCAGCTTTAGTCTTACCAATCTTATGTGAATCTTAATGGATTTTATGACATTACATCAGCTTTAGTCTTACCAATCTTTCATGAATCTTAATAGATTTTATGACATTACAGCAGCTTTAGTCTTACCAATCTTACATTAATCTTAATAGATTTTATGACATTACAGCAGCTTTAGTCTTACCAATCTTACATGAAACTTAATAGATTTTATGACATTACAGCAGCTTTAGTCTTACCAATCTTACATGAATCTTAATAGATTTTATGACATTACAGAATGTTGATATCTGAAATGACCGCATATTCGATTTATTATTATGAAAATCGTTGTTTTTTGTGGACCATGTGTTTCAAATGAAATTCCTTTATACATAAGTCAACAGTAACGTTAAGGGTTTTCCTTTGTCCAAAAAGAATTATACCACAGAAATCCACAATGTAATTTACTTCAATAAGGCAACACATGTTTGAGAAACTAATTATGTAATACTGCTACATAATATAAAGCAAGTAAAATTTTTTTACTTTCCATCATCGATGTTATTGTATATGTGTTCACTAATGGGCCACAAGGTGATTCCTTGCACTAATGGGCCACAAGCTGATACCTTACACTAATGGGTCACAAGCTGATACCTTACACTAATGGGCCACAGGCTGATGCCTTACACTAATGGGCCACAAGCTGATACCTTACATTGATGAAGTATGTACAAGATTTCTGTTTGGATATTTTCAGATGTATGAGAACATAGATGGTAAAGCTGTGAAATTGGGTATACCACAGATAATAATACATCCTGTACAGTTCCTGACAGAGCTCAATACTACAGCTGTTCACCAGTACATCACAACAGATCCATTGTTTCCTTGTCTCAATACACATTTTACATATCGTTAAACGACGGGACCAGTACATTACAACAGACCTATTGTTTCCTTGTCTCAATACACATTTTACATATCGTTAAACGACGGGACCAGTACATCACAACAGATCCATTGTTTCCTTGTCTCAATACACATTTTACATATCGTTTAACGACGGGACCAGTACATTACAACAGACCTATTGTTTCCTTTTCTCAATACACATTTAACATAATGTTAAACGACGGGACTAGTACATTACAATCGACCTGTGGTTTCCATGTCTCAATACACATGATATATATCATTAAATTACAAGAACATTACCACAGATCCATTCTACAAGTATTGAATGTCTTAAGGGAGCAACCATTCAATTTTCATGGGGGGAAGGGGGGGGGGGGGGAGGATGAAATGTTTGATCTTGCCTATTTTTTATTGCCAAAATTTAGGTCCTGGATTTTTTTTTCCATTTCAACCAAATATTTCCAGATTGACACAGGTCCTGCATGGGAAATTCATTTAAAAATCTTTTTGTCTGAAACAACTAAGCCAATCGGAACAAGACTTGGCAGCAAGAGGAGGTGGAAGTTGGATGTCAAGCAGGATAAGTCAGTTTAATATATTAATCATTAAAAAGGCATCACTTTGCTAAAATCGATAAAAGAGCGTAACTCAGGTGTCTGGTCAGTAGTGTAATTTCAGAGTGAGGCTAAGTTTGTGTATCTTTCGTAACCAACTCTGGCCAAGATGAAACCTGCAACACTTATTTTTTGTTCCTAGAAAGACAGCTTGGAAAGCTTTGTACATCAATACTTCGAAATCAATATGAACGATGCTGTGGTTAAATGTGAATTGCCTCTGTATACATAATGTGGAGATCATAAACAATAAAGCCAATAACTACTGTGCAAGAAGACATGAATATCATAATTTGCTCAACTCTATAGCCAGTGATGATGTGCATGTAACCTTAGATGTGCATTAAAATTGATACTTTTTGTATTTTTTTTTCTAGAATCTATATTATTTTATTATCATTAACCATCATATTTACCTGTTAAATCCATTTCTCCAATTCTGTGTGCATTTATACATCTCTTGACCCGTTTGATAAATTCTGATATCACCACACCTTGGTTAAATGCTCATCAAATTTCCTCAAAAAACGTTTGGAAGGCACCTCAGAGTTTTACATTGTCATTAGAGAAAAAGATTCTAAAACTCTTGACATGTTAATTATGGAATTTATCCACTCTCAATAATTAATTTCATTTTTTTAAACTGCTCGGACAAGCCTCATAGTTTTAAAATGAAAATTTAAATCATCTTGAGTTGATAAATTTCATAAATAACTGGTCATCGTTGTAGAGTCTATATGCAGCAATCGTAAAAATTTAATCCCCTTATGGTTGCAAACGCTATGCACCCGATGATATACTGTTAGACAGTAAATTCACTGTGTCTTACTGAATATTAGAGTGACATGCTTACATTATAGTATTGCAGTCCATTGTTAAGAAATTTGTGGTGATATATTTATCTACCTTCAAAAAGCCAATTAGTCTTTACCATAAAATTACTCCTCCTATTTACCATGTGCTTTTTACTATCGTCTTCTTAACTGCCATACAATGTAACACCTTTTGGTTGTAAAATACTTCATGGGTGCATAATCAAGTCTTGTCCAATAGTGGACAGTAAAAAGCATGCACTATACACCTTTCTTCTGTTGTATATCACAACTACATCTGAATTGTTTTAGTTGTCAAACAAAATTTTGTGCAGGTGCACGTTGAAGAGACTGACCTTGTGACATAAGATGAAGGTCACATGACCCATATTACACAGTTGACTGGCTTTTTAAGTTTTATGTCAAAAATCAGTTTTAACATTCAAAGTGACCTTTTATCATATTACTTGGTGTGAGGATGCATCTTGGAGATTAACACAGCCTCCCAACAAAATTAGGTCACTCTGACCTACTTTATTTTGCTTCTTTGACTTAGGTTAAGTTTTACATCCAAGTTCAGTTCTCCGATACCAAGCGGCCTACAATTATATTACTTGGTGTGAGGATGCATCTGGAGGATTAACACTGCCTCCCACCAAAATTAGGTCACTGAACAACTTGTCGCACTTCATTTACTTAGGTTAAGTTTTACGTCCAAGTTCAGTTCTTCGATACCAAGCGACCTACAACCATATTACTTGGTGTCGGGGTGCATCTCAGGGAGTAACACAGTCTCCCTCTAAAATTAGTTCAACCTGACCTACTTATTGTGCTTTTTTGACATAGGTTAATTTTTACGTCCGAGTTCAGTTCTCCAATACCAATTAACCTGCAGTCATATTACTTGGTGTCAGGGTACATCTTGGGAGTAACACATCCTTCCACTAAAATTTGGTCACTCTGACCTACTTATTGTGCTTCATTGACTTAGGTTAACTTTTACGTCCAAGTTCAGTTCTCTGATACCAGTCGATCTACAATCATATTAGGGGATAGAGGTGAACTTTGTTATAGATTTCTGGTTTCATTAAGGGGGTATGACATGTCCTGTCAACAACTAAACCAGTGAATGGATTTCTGTGAAACATTCAGGGAATCTTCAGTGTAAATTTCCATTGTGCACCACCATAGACAAACATGGACTTATACATCATCTTTATATTGTTGTAGCCATTGCACTAAAGTTTCTAACAATTTTTTTTCAAAATATGACATGTCTTGCTGATACAACCATTTTGAGACCCTAAGTATGATTGATAATTTCATCTAGTAGAATGAACAAGCATTTTGTGAGAATACTAAAGACTGTAGTCTTTAATGAGAGACGACTACAGGAAACATTGAAAGAATTTATTATTATAAATAAAGTATTAAATTGTTGGATAATTTGTTTATGATGTTTAGATAGTAATGTATATTTTTAAAAAGTTGTGTTCTACATTTTCAATTTCATTATTCTAGTCCAATTGAAGAAAACATTTTTAATTTTTAATATAACATGTGTCACTGTAGATTAGAAATATTGGAATGTTAGAAATAATGTTTTTTAAAGAATTATGGAATTTATATTGTTTTGTTTTTGATTGCAATCTCTGTTCTACTTTGTTGTGATTTTTTTTTAAATAAAAATTATTGTTTATATCTACAGTATTGTTGATTTGTTTTTATATGACAGCAAATATTTGTGGTCGTATTATGGTCTGAGCCTGTTGGCGGTGGCGTCTGTATACAGTTTCCACTCATTTACTCTTGTTCTATTGAACTTATCCTTATATTTTATCACAATGGTTCCCTATAAGATTTACAGGCTGGGATTGATTTTGGGAAATGTTGCACCTTCTGTTTTTTTTTCTAGGGGTCATTAAGGGTTTTTTGATAAAAGGTGTAAATATTTACATTTTATATCATTTTTATAATTTTTGGTTTATAATGTTCCTTGATAAAAATGGAAAAACCTCTCTATGATCTTTTTTTTTTAACTATGTCTTACGGTTTAAGAGATATAAGGGCCAGAAAATGGTACATGCCTTAATTTTCAAAACTTTTTCAATCACCTGGTCAAAGGCCATGTGAGCTTTTGTCATCACTGGGCATCAGTCATCTGTCCATCCGTCTGTTAACTTTTCACATTTTAATCTTCTCCTCTGAAACCACAGGGCCGAATGGAATTAAACTTGGCAGGAAGCATCTGTGTAAGGTCCTTTAGAACATTTGCTCACTTTGTCTCAATAGGACAACAAACATGGCCGCCATGGGCAATTGTTTTTTCTGATTGGCTGAGTTTTCAAAAATCATCTCTGAAATTACTTGGCCAAATGGAACGAAACTTGACATGAAGCATCTATGGGAGGTTGTTTACAAAGTTTCCTCATTTCGTCCTGATGGGGCAACAAACATGGCCGCTATAGAAAATTCTTGTTTTTCATTTTTTGATTAAATAAATAAAACAATTCTGTGGAACTACTGGGCCAAATGGAACAAAACTTGACAGGAATCATCTATGGGAGGTTCTTTACAAAATGTCCCCATCAGACTACTATGAATATGGCCACCATGGACAGTTCTTGTTTCTGATTGGCTGATATAAAAAACTCTTTTTCTCATTTTGTCCAGATCATATGACAAAAATGGCTACCATGGGCAATCTTGTTTCTGCCAGGTAAGCGATACCAGCTCAGAGCCTCTATTTTTTAAATGGTTTGACATAAGAAATACAATTTAAGTTACTCCTGGCATTGTTGTTTTACTTTTGTCATTTCAGAGATAAAAGGGATGAAAGGGGCCAAAATTAGCCATTTTGCAGGACACCTAAAATTTGTATTTTTCATCCAATTTAAATGGGGATCTTTTAAAATAAATCTTGATGAGTCTTTCCAGGAGTATGTCAACAGATTTCTTCTTTTTTTTTTTTACAGTTTTTGAGATAAAAGGGGTTTAAAAGGGCCAAAAATGCAATGTGCCTCGATATGTAAATTTTAAAAAAATTTTCACCCAATTTTAATGGGAATTTTTTCTTTTAATTCACCTTGATGAGTGATTTCATTACTATGTCAACAATTTTTGTCCATCTTTTAATGTTTCTGAGATACAAGGGGTCAAAATTACATTTTTGGAGGAAGCATAAATTTTTTATTTTTCATTTGATTTGATTTGATTTCATTTAATTTTCTTTTAATTTATCTTGATGAGCACTTTCAGTGTTATGTATGCTGGTCTACAGGACCACATAACTGTCCCTTGTCTTCCTCAGGAAGACCATGTTGTTTAAGTTATGCTGTTCTATGGTACCACAGAAGAACTGTTCCCTGTCTCAGTTATGCTGGTTTATGGGACCACAGAAGAACTGTTCCCTGTCTCAGTTATGCTGGTCTATGGGACCACAGAAGAACTGTTCCCTGTCTCCGTTATGCTGTTTTATGGGACCACAGAAGAACTGTCTTCCGGTTATTTTATATTTTCCATATTAAATACTTTAGGATGTCCTTGTCATTTACAATATGACACCAGTATTTGTGTATATGTGGCATGAGTAAGCTTTGTTGAATATTTGGGACAAGTGCTTTTCCTTCTACCATAGGAGTTTGGGCTTACAGTTTAAGGTCACATGATATGACTATTGACATGTGTTAATGAGATGCTGTCTCATTAATGTATCCCCTTTATCCTTTCATTTTTATACTGATAGGTAAAAAATATACCAGAATAATTTTATTTAATTTTAATATGATGAAATCAAACTAGCACCATTATCTTGATATAAATATACCATTTGATTGCTCTATAAAATTACTTTGATTAAGTATATAGAAGGAACTTATATAGGACATAAAAACATAGATATACAAGTGGATGGAAGAAACACAGCTTCAAATACACTGCTTTATCTATTACCTCTGAACAAGTAAAAATCATAAATCTAGACCATATGGTGGTACAACTATTAAAATATGAAAAGTGAAGAAGAGAACATAGTCAGATACGTTATATGCAGTATGACAGACATCTACACCTTTGATAAAATGGAGGTCAAGATAGATATATCAAAACAGTAAATGGATATGTCTGAGTGATGTAACATGCTTTTTACCATAACGTCTCCTATGAAACAATGTAATGCCTTTTCAGTAGCAAATATATCACAGCTGAGTATTGACATTTCACTAATAGTGTTTAGAGTGAAAAGCATTTGTTTACACATGCCTTTTAAAGTAATGACACAATCCAGCAATTAAATTTGGCTATATCAGTCTTGTATAGTTTAAGCTACCAATATAAATGCCGATAAGATCTTGCTACATCAGTTATGTATAATTTTCAAAAAATATTTTTTTCTCCCATATATATGGACGAAAGAGATATAGTCCTCCAGTCAATCTAGCAAAAATGGACGCTAACCTCAAACTAATTGCAACAGAAGAAATTAATGTTTTTTGTGTCAGGAAATATACAAGGATTAACCAAGAAAAAATCTCCATGAAATGTATGCAAGCAGATAAAATTACATTTGAAAGATCCTATGGGAATAAGGGAAATAATAATTAGAGTTTTGTACAAAATGTTTTACCACAGTACATGTTCAGCATTAAAACCAATTATTGTAACAGAGTTTTGATATTTCAATTCAAGTTTTGAATTAGATTTTCTCTTCCTAAGATCCCTCAAAAATAAATTAGGATATCAAGTTTATGAAGTCAAACTTTGATGAAAATATAAGTAATACTTACACTTTTTGCGGTTTTAAAAATTCTTTTAAAGAAGTAGAAATTATTGATATATAATAAAAATGGATAATCATCAACCAATATTATCATTTTTTGCAATATTAAATATGTCAATAAAATCAAACTACAAATAAAATTATGAATATTCCTGTATCATAAAAAGCAGAATATATAACTAAGTTAAATTAAGCCAATTTAGTTAATGGAAGTATCTTTCTTAACAAGCAGAGGAAGAAAATTGTTGAAAAAAAAAAAAACCTAGTAAGGGGATAACAAAGATACATTCAAAATAAACTATAATAAGTTCTAAACAAATAGCACAACATTTGTAAATAAATAATATCAAAAATATCTTATAAATCCTCTCAAAATTCTCAATCAATGATTTTTTGTACTACACCCAAAAAGGGGAAATAACTTCCTATCTTTTACTTACATATAAAAAAGTTATATAATCTTTATACCTAATAAACTATTGTATGAAGTACATTACATGTTACATGTATTTGCATAAACTAGAAAAATGGAATGTTACAAATAATCACAGATCTGCAAACTATAATATCTATGTGCAAATGTATCCAGTACTGATATGTCATGGTTATTTGAAGTAGTCATATGTACTTAGTTTGAAGTCTAATTTACAACATTTTTAAGTTCTACAAACATCATATAAATAATACATGACTGACAAGGTGATAGTGCAGATGTTATACCGAGGCGAACCTTAGGTTTACAATGTTTTTAGAGGGGTAACAATCTGCTTTATTATACTTTATGTAAATTTCTCTACTTTTAATGCATTATCATTGGTTTACAAGAATGTGGTATTTTACTTGATCACCTGCTGGAAAGAAACAGCGGTTGGTATTTTATACTGTCACCTACTCATAAAATCCAAGACATTCAGTATAATAAAATAAATAACAAATTTCTAAGAGGGTGACGGAGTATATTGTAACCCCTCTGAAAACAATTCGCCTTGGTTGACCATGTTTTCTCGTAGTTACAATATACTCCGTCACCCTCTTAGAAATATGTTATGTTTGAGGAAAAGCACAAATTTTTACATAAGAGGGTAATATTAAAAAAAATGTTACATGTGTTAGATTAGAATGTTAACTGCAAATTAAAAGCTTGCATTTTTACATAAAGTATAATAATATAATTTAGTTTCTGATAGAAGCATTAGTATGACAACAATTGTTCTCTTATGATATCGACAACTTATAATATGATGGTTAAACTTTCTCTCACATCAGGTATTATGGAAAGAAATTTAAATTTGGTGGAATTAAGAAAACTATCTGCTTTTGCTTCTCAACAAGAAATTTTAATAAAACAAACTAGAATGTACCTGCTATACAAATCTATATAATAAAAAATCTCATATAATTTGAATTAATTTTGGATTAAAAATGTACCTTCTAGTGATCTCCTATATAGAAAGTGATACAAAAATCTTTAGAATATCAACAATATTCATAATTTACCTCTCTGTGACTGTAATATTAGATGATGAGGATAAGTTACTATTACAATGTATCATCATGTTCATCTAACTTCTACTAAGTATCACAAATTTAAATTATCACAACCTTGAAAATGTGACATAGTATATTTAACCAGAACAGAAATACATCACCTCTGTTTATTCCTTTGGAGTAAAAATCTCAAATTATTCATATATATTTTAAGATATTCCTTGAACTGAACTGATGTTTGACACAATGTTTCAGCAATGAATAGTATAAAATTTGTTAAAATGAAGAATATGTGATTTTTTAATTCTGATTTCTAGAAAAAAAATCCTTGTTTACATTTAAATGAAAAATATTGACATATTGTCAAAATATGTAGTCATATATCTCATTTATAAACAACAAAAATTTATGACTTCTTTTTCTCACATGCTAATAGATTTTTTTTCACAAGACACCATTTTGGAAATATCTATCTGAGACTTAATATTGGACTTTTCATCATTAAAAAAACCCTACTTTCATTACATAAAATGAATTCTTTCAGCTATTGCTGATAACTTGGAAATGGATCCTTCTAGTTTTCATCTAAGAAAATATTACAAATTGTGAAAAAAATATCTATCCCAAGGAAGTGGTGCATTGTTGTCATATTATATCACTGACATATTATAATTCACCACTCAGTCTTTGTGAAACTTTGTCAGCGTGTTGAGCTATAAGATATTCCATATAACCGACAACTTTGTATTTTTTCTTGTATGTTCCCAAGTAAACATCATCTAAACCTTTCAATTCTTCGTCTGTTAAAGTACTCTACAAAGTATCATTACAAAGTATATAAAATAAATCTACAGTACCAGTAATCTTTGTGTCTTAAGTACAATGACACACATATATGATAGTGTCATAGAAGATTTTAAAAGGAAAGTTTACACCAATGACAACGGGTCAAATGGCTCCTTAATAAAAACTGATAAACAAAATTACCAATACATACAACCTCTAAATCCCATGTTTAATCAGTATCATTGATTCTTAACCCATAACCTAAATGTTCATTTTATTCACTGATACAGGTATATAAAATTCACTAACAGAGATACTAATTAAATCATGGTATATGTCTTTATCTTCCAATAACCATTTTGCTATTGCATAGGAAGCATCTCTCCCAACTATTCACTAACAGAGATACTTACTAAATCATGGTGTATGTCCTTGTCTTCCAATGACCATTTTGCTATTGCATAGGAAGCATCTCTCCCAACTATTCACTAACAGAGATACTTACTAAATCATGGTGCATGTCCTTATCTTCCAATGACCATCTCGCTATTGCATAGGAAGCATCTCTCCCAACTATTCACTAACAGAGATACTTACTAAATCATGGGGCATGTCCTTATCTTCCAATGACCATTCTGCTATTGCATAGGAAGCATCTCTCCCAACTATTCACTAACAGAGATACTTACTAAATCATGGTGCATGTCCTTATCTTCCAATGACCATCTTGCTATTGCATAGGAAGCATCTCTCCCAACTATTCACTAACAGAGATACTTACTAAATCATGGTGTATGTCCTTATCTTCCAATGACCATCCTGCTGTTGCATAGGAAGCATCTCTCCCAACTATTCACTAACAGAGATACTTACTAAATCATGGTGCATGTCCTTATCTTCCAATGACCATCTTGCTATTGCATAGGAAGCATCTCTCCCAACTATTCACTAACAGAGATACTTACTAAATCATGGTGCATGTCCTTATCTTCCAATGATCATTTTGCTATTGCATAGGAAGCATCTCTCCCAACTATTCACTAACAGAGATACTTACTAAATCATGGTGCATGTCCTTATCTTCCAATGACCATCTTGCTATTGCATAGGAAGCATCTCTCCCAACTATTTACTAACAGAGATACTTACTAAATCATGGTGCATGTCCTTATCTTCCAATGACCATCTTGCTATTGCATAGGAAGCATCTCTCCCAACTATTCACTAACAGAGATACTTACTAAATCATGGTGCATGTCCTTATCTTCCAATGACCATTCTGCTATTGCATAGGAAGCATCGCTCCCAACTATTCACTAACAGAGATACTTACTAAATCATGGTGCATGTCCTTATCTTCCAATGACCATCTTGCTATTGCATAGGAAGCATCTCTCCCAACTATTCACTAACAGAGATACTTACTAAATCATGGTGCATGTCCTTATTTTCCAATGATCATCTTGCTATTGCATAGGAAGCATCTCTCCCAACTATTCACTAACAGAGATACTTACTAAATCATGGTGCATGTCCTTATCTTCATATGACCATTCTGCTATTGCATAGGAAGCATCTCTCCCAACTATTCACTAACAGAGATACTTACTAAATCATGGTGCATGTCCTTATCTTCCAATGACCATTCTGCTATTGCATAGGAAGCATCTCTCCCAACTATTCACTAACAGAGATACTTACTAAATCATGGTGCATGTCCTTATTTTCCAATGATCATCTTGCTATTGCATAGGAAGCATCTCTCCCAACTATTCACTAACAGAGATACTTACTAAATCATGGTGCATGTCCTTATCTTCCAATGACCATTCTGCTATTGCATAGGAAGCATCTCTCCCAACTATTCACTAACAGAGATACTTACTAAATCATGGTGCATGTCCTTATTTTCCAATGATCATCTTGCTATTGCATAGGAAGCATCTCTCCCAACTATTCACTAACAGAGATACTTACTAAATCATGGTACATGTCCTTATCTTCCAATGACCATCTTGCTATTGCATAGGAAGCATCTCTCCCAACTATTCACTAACAGAGATACTTACTAAATCATGGTGCATGTCCTTATCTTCCAATGACCATTCTGCTATTGCATAGGAAGCATCGCTCCCAACTATTCACTAACAGAGATACTTACTAAATCATGGTGCATGTCCTTATCTTCCAATGACCATCTTGCTATTGCATAGGAAGCATCTCTCCCAACTATTCACTAACAGAGATACTTACTAAATCATGGTGCATGTCCTTATTTTCCAATGATCATCTTGCTATTGCATAGGAAGCATCTCTCCCAACTATTCACTAACAGAGATACTTACTAAATCATGGTGCATGTCCTTATCTTCCAATGACCATTCTGCTATTGCATAGGAAGCATCTCTCCCAACTATTCACTAACAGAGATACTTACTAAATCATGGTGCATGTCCTTATTTTCCAATGATCATCTTGCTATTGCATAGGAAGCATCTCTCCCAACTATTCACTAACAGAGATACTTACTAAATCATGGTGCATGTCCTTATCTTCCAATGACCATCTTGCTATTGCACAGGAAGCATCTCTCCCAACTATTCACTAACAGAGATACTTACTAAATCATGGTGTATGTCCTTGTCTTCCAATGATCATCTTGCTATTGCATAGGAAGCATCTCTCCCAACTATTCACTAACAGAGATACTTACTAAATCATGGTGCATGTCCTTATCTTCCAATGACCATCTTGCTATTGCATAGGAAGCATCTCTCCCAACTATTCACTAACAGAGATACTTACTAAATCATGGTGTATGTCTTTGTCTTCCAATGACCATCTCGCTATTGCATAGGAAGCATCTCTCCCAACTATTCACTAACAGAGATACTTACTAAATCATGGTGCATGTCCTTATCTTCCAATGACCATCTTGCTATTGCATAGGAAGCATCTCTCCCAACTATTCACTAACAGAGATACTTACTAAATCATGGTGCATGTCCTTATCTTCCAATGACCATCTTGCTATTGCATAGGAAGCATCTCTCCCAACTATTCACTAACAGAGATACTTACTAAATCATGGCGCATGTTCTTATCTTCCAATGACCATCTCGATATTGCATAGGAAGCATCTCTCCCAACTATTCACTAACAGAGATACTAACTAAATCATGGTGCATGTCCTTATCTTCCAATGACCCTCTCACTATTGCATAGGAAGCATCTCTCCCAACTATTCACTAACAGAGATACTAATTAAATCATGGTATATGTCTTTATCTTCCAATAACCATTTTGCTATTGCATAGGAAGCATCTCTCCCAACTATTCACTAACAGAGATACTTACTAAATCATGGCGCATGTCCTTATCTTCCAATGACCATCTCGCTATTGCATAGGAAGCATCTCTCCCAACTATTCACTAACAGAGATACTTACTAAATCATGGCGCATGTCCTTATCTTCCAATGACCATCTCGCTATTGCATAGGAAGCATCTCTCCCAACTATTCACTAACAGAGATACTTACTAAATCATGGTGCATGTCCTTATCTTCCAATGACCATCTCGCTATTGCATAGGAAGCATCTCTCCCAACTATTCACTAACAGAGATACTTACTAAATCATGGTGCATGTCCTTATCTTCCAATGACCATCTCGCTATTGCATAGGAAGCATCTCTCCCAACTATTCACTAACAGAGATACTTACTAAATCATGGTGTATGTCCTTGTCTTCCAATGACCATCTTGCTATTACATAGGAAGCATCTCTCCCAACTATTCACTAACAGAGATACTTACTAAATCATGGTGCATGTCCTTGTCTTCCAATGACCATCTCGCTATTGCATAGGAAGCATCTCTCCCAACTATTCACTAACAGAGATACTTACTAAATCATGGGGCATGTCCTTATCTTCCAATGACCATTCTGCTATTGCATAGGAAGCATCTCTCCCAACTATTCACTAACAGAGATACTTACTAAATCATGGTGTATGTCCTTGTCTTCCAATGACCATCTTGCTATTGCATAGGAAGCATCTCTCCCAACTATTCACTAACAGAGATACTTACTAAATCATGGTGTATGTCCTTATCTTCCAATGACCATCTTGCTATTGCATAGGAAGCATCTCTCCCAACTATTCACTAACAGAGATACTTACTAAATCATGGTGTATGTCCTTATCTTCCAATGACCATCTTGCTATTGCATAGGAAGCATCTCTCTCAACTATTCACTAACAGAGATACTTACTAAATCATGGTGTATGTCCTTATCTTCCAATGACCATCTTGCTATTGCATAGGAAGCATCTCTCCCAACTATTCACTAACAGAGATACTTACTAAATCATGGTGCATGTCCTTGTCTTCCAATGACCATCTCGCTATTGCATAGGAAGCATCTCTCCCAACTATTCACTAACAGAGATACTTACTAAATCATGGGGCATGTCCTTATCTTCCAATGACCATTCTGCTATTGCATAGGAAGCATCTCTCCCAACTATTCACTAACAGAGATACTTACTAAATCATGGTGTATGTCCTTGTCTTCCAATGACCATCTTGCTATTGCATAGGAAGCATCTCTCCCAACTATTCACTAACAGAGATACTTACTAAATCATGGTGTATGTCCTTATCTTCCAATGACCATCTTGCTATTGCATAGGAAGCATCTCTCCCAACTATTCACTAACAGAGATACTTACTAAATCATGGTGTATGTCCTTATCTTCCAATGACCATCTTGCTATTGCATAGGAAGCATCTCTCCCAACTATTCACTAACAGAGATACTTACTAAATCATGGCGCATGTTCTTATCTTCCAATGACCATCTTGCTATTGCATAGGAAGCATCTCTCCCAACTATTCACTAACAGAGATACTTACTAAATCATGGTGCATGTCCTTGTCTTCCAATGACCATTCTGCTATTGCATAGGAAGTATCTCTCCCAACTAATCACTAACAGAGATACTTACTAAATCATGGCGCATGTTCTTATCTTCCAATGACCATTTTGCTATTGCATAGGAAGCATCTCTCCCAACTATTCACTAACAGAGATACTTACTAAATCATGGTGCATGTCCTTATCTTCCAATGACCATTTTGCTATCGCATAGGAAGCATCTCTCCCAACTATTCACTAACAGAGATACTTACTAAATCATGGTGCATGTCCTTATCTTCCAATGACCATTTTGCTATTGCATAGGAAGCATCTCTCCCAACTATTTACTAACAGAGATACTTACTAAATCATGGTGCATGTCCTTATCTTCCAATGACCATTTTGCTATCGCATAGGAAGCATCTCTCCCAGCTAACTGGCTGTATGCTGCATCTTTACCATAAAAATCTACAAAAATAAAAAAGATATGGCTTTATCACAAATTATACACACAGCTGACTGATCAACAGACACATTATTTTGTTGTTGTTTCTAAGCAAGGTGCCATGTTCAAAACATATTAAAATTCTGTTAATGATAAATATGTTCTAGAAAAAAATTTCTTTCTTTACCGAGAGTGACTGACCTCTGACCCAATAACTCCACGATCATAGAAGAAATACTTCTATAGTTATCACTGGAAACCTTTTGTTTACGACAAAGCTACATATGTACAACTACAGAATTATTCCCTAGGAAAATGTTTTCAGACAGCCAAAAAATAGTATGATATAAAAAAAAAATTCAAAGGTTAATAATCACTTAATACATATGTACTTTCAGAATGGTAAACCAATGAGTACATTGTACATACCTTTTCCTTCTGACACATCAAATACTACACCACGAACAGCTAAATACAAGGGTTTCTTTGGCTGAAAAAGAGATTATTTAAAAATATTAAAATATGAAGTCCAAGCTGTTCCACTTACATTCCAACTTTTGACATCAAAATGTTTTAAAAAATGAAAGAGCGAGTAATCACAAGACTAATAGATCTTCCACCTTTATGTCTCAGACCATCAACAATTCACTACAATTAGCTCTGTTGTTTGGTATTTGATATACTCTGTGTACAAATCTTTTGATGGTGTCATCCAAAAGCAGCAAAAAGTTAACTAATTTTGTATTAATATTATGAATGTGATTAATTACCATAAAACTTAATATAAAGCATACCTTTATCAACTGAAAATAAAATGCAGTGGGAGTTACCAGTATTTTGCAATCTTTTAGTTCATCTTGACCAAGACTCTTTTTTATAATTATTAGAGTATAAACTTATTTTAAAAAAGGATCCTAGTATAGAAAAAATTTCTGCATATTCTTGTCTATCAAATTGGAAAAAAAGATGGTTGAAATAGTTGTCAGGTGGTAGTCATCAGTTGACCCAATCAATCAACCAAGTACGCTGCCAGATCAAAACATAAATGTGGAACATATGAAATTAAAATTTGACGTGTTTCATTAGTCTCTTATAGCATTTCTGTATCTACAAGATTTCATCCCAGTTAACTCATTAGAAACCAATTTCAAGAAGAAGAGTGTGGCTTTGGACAATATCTGACCAGTAGCTATGAGCGACTTAGCTAGTTTTTACAGTTACACAAAAATAATCTTATGATATCATATGATTACACTAGAGATCATGCATCTGTAAGACATGGATGCCACATCCTCCTGCACATAGAATTCCCATCTATTATTAATAACAGGAAATCATTTTGAAAATTATTTTAAACTATATGAAATTGTCATAATATTTCTTGCTTACATTCACTTTTACCCTATTAAAAATAATGAATCCACATTTCTAAATTCTGTTTCTGATATAAGGAACCAAAAGATTAAATTTAATATAGTCACACAAGCATAAAATGTAAGTCATGTGGATGAATGAAAGAAGACGATTATTGTGGTAAAATATCACCATAGGGTTTTTTAATTAGAAATAGAATAAAAAGCAAAAATTTAATCAAAATCATTTTGCCATAAAATATTGGTTATGGTGACTCACATGTAGATCTATATAAGGCAACTGTACTTGTGAACAATCATTAATACATTACCATAGGTTCTTTAATAATACACCTAAATGCAAAATTTTTAACAACATCCCTCAAGTTTAAAATGTACGTCCTGGTCACTCAAATGTTGCTGAATTTTGTTTTCTTTTTAAGATGATTATAGTGAAATATCAATATACTCAATTAATATAGGTTTTTTAAAAATAAACCTAAATGCACAATTTTTACCAAAGTCACTAGACATAAAATATAGGTCATAGTGACTCAAATTTTGCTGAGTTTTGTTGTACTATAAGATAAGATCATTGATATATCTCAAAAGGTTTATGAGAAATGGACCTAAACACAAAAACTTTACTGTGTCACTGATGCATGAAATGTGGTTGATAATGACCAAACTGTGGGAAAATTCATTATAATGTCAGATAAAGTGAAGTATTCAACGATAAAGATTATCTGTTTTACATGTAAAACCTAGAAAAAAAAAAAAATTTATTAGACACGTGTATAAAATTGATAAATAACATGGTATGGATGACAATATAAATGACTCTTACCGGTAATTGTGCCCCCCATACAAAAATTTCCTCATAAAAGTGCCCACCAACTGACAGTTTACCATGCCTTACCCAAATCCTGGGGGAAAACACTACTGGTACATTGGTATAACACCATGGATTCCTAGGATATGAAATTAAAGGCAAAACTTTAAGTTTATCCCGAGTCACTCGTGCATTTAATAAAATGACCCAAATGTTGCGGATCTGTGTTCAGTGTTATATCATATAATACCACTTATATATCTCAAAGGGTTTCTGAGAAATGGACTTTAACACAAAACTTAACCATGATGGACGAACATTCATGGACAGGACATAAAAAATAATAATAATCAAGAAAATGAAAAATGGAAGCTGCATATCCCCATGCTACTGTTGTGTTAATCACAAAATTAAATGCTACAAGTTCAATGAAAGGAATATTTCACAAAAGAACAATAACATTTTTTCACTGTTTCAATACCATTTTTTATTTTTTAAATAATTCGGCGAGTGTTATGAATGGCAAAACACAAACGACCAAAGAAATTATCCTCACATGTGACAATAACTTTAGTAATGAATTGGACAGGTAAGATAGTAGTCATAATGTTAAATGAAGTGTGACTGATTAGGATATCATACATTGATAATGATAATACATGTAGTGAACTGTTTTTATGATGACATGTTCAACTAATTAAGTGTAAATTTACCAAAGTTGGAATATCAGTTTTGGAAATAAAATGGTTAGCCTAAGTCTTGTAACATTAATAGTTATTAATATGAATGGTTACTTAAGATACATTTCCAAAAAAATGAAGATCTTAGAGTCTTTCAGGAAAAGTACCAAAACTGGAGTTATTTTTGTGGAAATCCAAATATTCCACTTAATTTTGGAAATTTAATCATTCCCTATAGATACTGCTTTTGCTTTTTTGTATACAAATATGTATGGTTGCTAGGTACTTTTCCAAAAAATTCAGATCTTAGAGTCTTTCAGTAAATTAACCAAATTTGGAATTCCATTTTTGGAAATTGAATGGTAACTCTAACTCTAATGAGATTAATGGTTATATGCATGGTTGCTAGATACATTTCCAAAAAATGTGTGAGTCTTCCAAGGAAGACATGTGTCGCCTGCGGACGTCAATTTTTACAAAAGATATTAAAATTTTCTAAAAATGAAATATATATGAACACCTTTGCATTAAAGTTAATGGACAGAGAAAGTTTCATCAAATTGCTGTGAGTAGTTGAGGATAGAAGTTTTGACCCCCCCCTTTTTTTTTTAAAAAAAATGTCAATTTGTTTAAAATTTATAAAAATTAAAATATATATGCACACCTGTGCATTAAGGTTAATGCACAG
This sequence comes from Mytilisepta virgata, assembly GCA_028015205.1. NCBI lineage: Eukaryota > Metazoa > Mollusca > Bivalvia > Mytilida > Mytilidae > Mytilisepta > Mytilisepta virgata. Next base: position 4,652,117 of record CM051518.1, on the reverse strand, counting down.
AGGAAGTTTCATCAAATTCCTTTGAGCGATTATGGAGTAGTAGAGGATAGAAGTTTTTTTTACCCCCCCCCCCCCTTTTTTTGAAAAATGTCAATTTTTAGAGAAAAAAAAATAAAATTTTCTAAAAATGAAATATATGTGCACACCTGTGCATTAAGATTAATGCACAGAGAAAGTTTAATCAAATTCCTTAGAGCAGTTATGGAGTAGTTGAGGACAGAAGTTTTGACCCCCCCCCCCTTTTTTTCAAAAATGTCAATTTGAGAAAAAAAATTAAAATTTTCTAAAAATGAAATATATATGCACACCTGTGCATTAAGGTTAATGCACAGAGAAAGTTTCATCAAATTCCTTTGAGCGGTTATGGAGTAGTTGAGGATAGAAGTTTTGACCTCTCCCCCCTTTTTTTCAAAAATGTCAATTTTTAGAGAAAAAAAATTAAATTTTTCTAAACATGAAATAAATATGCACACCTGTGCATTAAGGTTAATGCACAGAGAAAGTTTCACCACATTCCTTTGAGCGGTTATGGAGTAGTTGAAGATAGAAGTTTTGAACCCCCCCTTTTTTTTCAAAAATATCAATTTTTACAACAAAAAAAAATTGAAATTTTCTAAAAATGAAATATATATGCACACCTTTGCATTAAGGTTAATGCACAGAGAAAGTGTCATCAAATTCCTTTGACTTTTTTATGAGGAGTTGAGGATAGAAGAAAAGTGTGACGACGCAAGACGCAAGACGACAGATAGTGATCCCTATGTGTTGACCATGAGTTCCGCAGGCGACACACAAATGAAGGTCTTAAAATTTACCAAAGTTGGAATTTCATTTTTGGAAATTGAATGGTTACCTTAACTCTTGTCACATTAATGGTTATTAATATATATGCTTGCTAGATACATTTCCAAAAAATGAAGGTCTTAAGAGTCTTTCTTTTGGAATTTTTTTTTTTAAACAGCTATTATTCTGCTAGTGTCTGATAGTATGGTTGATTGGTAATTTTCAAAAATTAATAAGTCTGAGACTCTTTCAGAAATTTTTTTCTGCCCAAAGGGCAAATTTAAAAGTTCCGAAACCTTTGGCACAGACAACTTTTAAAGTACTAGTAATGCACCAATTTTTATGTTTCTCCGCTTAGGGTGTTAGAGGCAGTATTGGTCCTAAGGAGGTTCTCTTTCAGAATTATGTCTGAAGACCCGGACTGTAAAGTGTTAACCAAGATGGCCACCACAGCCGAACTTAGTTTAACATAGGGCCCTATGGGAAAATTCATTTAGGCCAAGTTTAATTCCAATTGGACCGTATTTTCAGAGTATATTTTTATGATTTTTGCTTCTTTATGATTAATTTGCAAAATACAATCAAATTTGAAATATAAAGGCAGGAAGTTCATGGTGAAAAAAATTCCAGGATGAGCAGTCAGTCAAAATAACTAGAGGCTCACCAGAGCCTGTATCGCTCACCTGGAGTCTGGTTTTCATTAGACAATTAATCAACTATTTGACCAAGTTTGTTGCAATTGGTTCAATTGTTCAGGGAAAATTTGTTGAAGATTTATTTTTCATAAGGTTTTATGTTAAAAGATGTTCCCTGATGGTGGTAGTCCTGGTTGGAGTGCTGACATGCTGGACAGTATTCTTCAAGGGACAAAAAAGGGCAATAACTCCTAAATGGGTTTTGGGATTTCCTTTAAAATTTCAGGGTAGGTAGATCTCAACATGGCAAACATTTTTCAAATTTACATTTCACTTCTATCTCAAATAGTTTTGGAGATAAATGACGAAAAATGTTAAAATTTTGAAAATTTGACGAAAAAAGGGCAATAACTCCTAAATGGGTTTTGGAATTTCCTTCAAAATTTCAGGGTAGGTAGATATCGTCATGCTGATCAATTTTACCCCGTCAGATTTTTGATATCTGTAACGGTTTTTAAGTTATAAGCCAAAAACAACACATGCACCCCTATATTCTATTTTTAGCTACGACAGCCATGTTTTATGTCAGATCAAAATAAATTGACCATCGTTTGTAGAGGACATGTCATAGATCATTCCTATTAAGTTTCAAACCAATCGGCCCAGCGGTTTCACAGGAGAAGATTTTTGAAAATCAGCCAATCAGAAACAAGAATTGCCTCTGGTGGCCATGTTTCTTGACCAATCAGAACTAAATGAGGAAACTTTGTTGAGGACCTTCCATACACCACTCATGCAAAGTTTGGTTGGAATTGGCCAAATGGTTTCTGAGGAGAAGATGTTTGAATGAAAAGCTAACGACGGACGGACGACGGACGGACGCCAAGTGATGGCAAAAGTTCACCCTGGCAATAGCCAGGTGAGCTAAAAAAAAAAAACAAAGAAATATATAAAATATCCTTTTTATTAACTAAAAGCAATAGTCTTGTTCTAAATAGCCGAAACAAGTAGGAGTCGGCAATTTGGGAATCTGGTAAAATATGCAATCTCAGAAAAATTCGCCAACATGGGATTCGGCAATCTGGGAATAAACTATATACAGTTATTTTGGGTAATTCTGCGCATCGTCCTATTCGTCGCATTAACATGAAAATGATTTGAGTGCGCCGAATTACCCGACAACATAGTATACAAAATAGAATTAGATTTATAAGAAAATGAGTAATATATAACAAAGAAAATATAAATTTTTTTACTATGACCTTGTGCCGATATGACCAGTCCCGAAATGACTGAGTGCCGAAATGACTTGTATTCTTAAAGTGGAACTAAAACGCTTATAGAAAGTTATTTTCATTTTATAGTACTAAAAAAACGTATAAAAACGCAAAAAACTCGATGAAATTCGGTAACTTAGTTTTCGAGATATTAGCAAAATACTGGCCGATCGTCATTTGCACACCTGAACGATTTGTTAAAAAACTCGAATATTACTAGTCGCCGGAAGTGACGTACTGTGCGGTTCTGATCTTGTACATAAATAGGTACAGGTCATTTGCAAAGTGAAAGCAGATTCAGTTGATTGTTTATACGTTATTGGTGACAACTATCGATTGACAGTGCTTCTTATATATTCACCGACACTTGTTTGATGAAACATTGTACTTAATTTAAATCTACAATTCAACAATGGGAAGGAATTGTGCAGTTGCGGGATGTAGCGATTCTGCAAAAACGGGACATACTCAACACGCTTTTCCAAAAGATGACCCACAACGTAACTTGTGGGTTCGTTTTGTAAAACTAACCTGTGTGGATTTTACTGTGCCAACTAAACACTCAGCCATATGTTCAGAACACTTCTCAGAAGAATGCTATGAGGTTGACAGGTTGAGATTCAAGGAGTTATTTGGTTTATCTGCTCATAACGGCAAGAGACTATTGCCAGGTTCAGTGCCAAGCATTTATCCCAGCCAGCATGACCAGTATACATGGTATAGTGACGGTCTGCACCAAAATACTTTTGAAAAAATAATTCTAACATGTTTGATCTTATTTGTTTTTATATACCATGCATATGTCTTTATATATACATCAAATTTATGTGTATATATGCAATGTTTGAAAATGAATGCATTATCATAATGTCATTGTGAGAATAAGCCTACATTAAGCCTATGCAGCCTCTCCTGTTGAATCAAAATTTTTTATGTATAACTATATTGTACCTTTACATCATACATAGGGTATATTTAAGGGTATTTTTAGAGTCATTGTGTTTGATTTACACCCCTTCTTTTCAAACCACCACAGTTACCAACATCCTGAACATAGGGCTATTTAAAAATATTATTAATGGAGTAAGTAGAAGGTACATGTAAGGCCACTTATATCAAATGCAGAGCCTTGACAGGCATGACTTTGAAAAGATGTAGCCAACAAGCTAACATAAGTTGTAGTACAATAAGAGGCTATTATAGCGAAATGTGTAGCTCCATAAAAAGTTATTCTGGTCCCATGTCCCTCTGAATTTTTTTCTCTTTCTATGAGCATAAAAGTTATACATTTGTAACCATAATAATTTCAAATATTAAGAGTCTGCTGACTATGGTAAAATAATACAATATAGAACAATACATGTACTTCCATGATATAACTACCTCTCTATTTATATAACATGTTCATGATCATAATCCTGATAATGCAGAAAATAATTTGGGTAAAAATGTAGCTTTTTTTAAAGACATTCTATTTCATTAGCAATGTAAAGCTAAAGCAAAGTTTGAATGTGTAATTATTTATTAAAAGAATATGTATTTATTTATTCATTATTTATAAAAAAAATATATATATGACACTTCCAATCGTGCAAGAAATTTTAATTTCCCCCTAAATAGTATTAAACACCTGTGAAAATTAAAACTAGTTCATGATATAAAACAAATTAGTAAACATGTGGATGGATATTTATCACCTTTAATCCTGGTAATTAAAACAGTTAAAGTTTTAGCACCTATTAATTAACATCCTGTTATCTAGTAATAAAGATCAAACAAAAGTTTTAATCCCTCCAATCAGGTAAATATCAACTTGGCCATGCACCTACCACCTGTGGAGTAAATCAATATACCGGTAACAAAGTCATTAGAAAGGTGTTATGAAAATCAGTTTTGACTGGTATTATAATTCAAATTACACAAAGAGCATAAAGTCCCATAACCAATATTAACCAAATTATAACTCTACAAATGTAGGGAATTATTTTATAAGTTGAATAATTTTTTTTTATTAAAATCCATCAAAATCTTTTATTAAAGTTTTAGGTGTACAGTGCAGTTTCTCCAATGATTCTCTACATATTTTTATTATTACAACAAGGATTGTAAGAAATTACTTATCCCTCTCTACATATATGTCTCTGATTAAACTAAGAAATTTAGTATATTTTTATAAGAAAATTCTGAAATTTTATGAATCTGTCAATTCAATAAAAAAAAACACATTACAATTCTACATCAAAATCTATATTACTATTCAGTAACTTATATCACTATTTGTAAAACATCTGTTTTAAAACTATCAATTAATATTGTGTCTTATATTTGCTTGTTTAAAAAAATAGTGTTTGTTTTTTATTCCTATAAGATGGTCTTCCATTTGTATTTATGTTATACAAACCTTTCAAAATATCTTTCACTTTCATTCTTTTTATATTTATGTATATGGGGGCATTTATTGAAATTTATTGGCTATACTATTATAAATCACTAGCATTGCTGTCTTCATCCATAATATATTCCTTCTGGTCAATGTAAACAAGTTCAAGGGTAGCCCGCACTGTACGTCATTTCCGGTCAATCGGGGTCACTCAGCGAGGAAACCCTGTTTCCGGAAATAGCGCTGATTGGATTTCCCACAGGTAAAAATAATCCAACTTCACTCGCTATTTTCTCCGTTATTACTTGACCAAATTTCATCGGGTTTTTTGCGTTTTTATACGTTTTTTTAGTACTATAAAATGAAAATAACTTGCTATAAGCGTTTTAGTTCCACTTTAAGGGGATACTTCTCATTTGAGAGTTTGTTCCCAACCTGCTTAATGAGCTCGAAAACACTATTCATAATTTATATACGTAATAATTAATATTGTGTCAATACCATTAAATTTTAACTACAAAAACAATAATAGACTGTGAATGCAATTTCGCAAAGTTCAGACACACGTACATCAGAACCGTCAAACTGTTTCAACTCATCTTCAGAAAAAATTTTTGCATTGTCGTCTTCATTTTTTCCAGAGATTTCTATTTCGACTTGTTTATATTTTGCACCTGTAAGGGCAATAATAAGCAGAACAGCTGTTATAATTTTACCGGTGTCCACCATTGTTGTTTATTTACAGCCTATTGGTTTGTTGAAAGGGAGCTTACGATTGGATTGTAAATTAAAAGTAACCTATCAAAGTGTCTCTTGCTATTTCCCGTTGTGAGTCAAATGCCGGGGTGTTAATTTCCGGTTTGTCTGCTACTGGAAAGGGATTTCTAAACTGCCAACGACGGTTGAATCTCGCATCATCCGTAATGGATAGTGACGGCAGAAAAGTTATAGTGTGCGATAATGGCACAGGAGTAAGAAAAATAATCATTATGTCGTTTTAACGATTGCACATAACTTGTCGAAAGAAAACAAACCCGGAAGTGTTTGCAAATGTCAAACCTAAAATTTAAGGCATAATTTAACTCACAGTTTGATGATACTGGTAATTCATCAGATTTGACATGCATTCAGTTAGAATTCCAGGTACTCTGCAGCAAGTTCTGTGCCTTTGGTTTTATTAACTTTAGCTCTGGGCATTTTAAGCTGCATACAAGGAAGTCGGACATCAACATTTTTTTATATAAAACAGGTGTAACCAGGAAAGTGAGCTTTAAGTTTGCCTTTCTGTATTAAGTGAAAATGTTGGAAGGGTGAGAGAATGTGACACTTGCATCTGTATATTTTTTTTTTTTTTTTTGGTTGCATTTGAGTATTTAGTGAAAAACTTCGAATGGCTAGACACTTGTTTCTGCATAATTCTTTATGTTGTCGTTTTTTTTTTTAAATTTTGATTACACAATGATATTTTAAAAACTTTATGTAAATCCATCAATAATTTGTTTTGTTCAAGTTACTCTATTCATGCCAGAAGCAAATGGCTGTCAGAACAAGATTTCGCAAGGCTACTGCCATGTTTCTGAAACTCAACTATTTAGATGACACAGTACTTCCGATTGTTTTTGTAAGCTCTACTTTAAAGAGCTTGTTTTGCTCTCTTATTAGAAGCCTGTGTATTTCTCTTCTGCGTTTATTGATAATGTTAAATATTCATGCTATTCAGTTTTATTTTATTATTCAGGAATGTGATTTTGTTTAATTCTAGTTTGTTACATACAAGTAGCTGAAAATCTGCTCTGAACTATTTATTTTTTCATAACCAAGTTTGTTCAGAGCAGATTTTTAAACTAATAATTCTGTGTATCTAAATGGGGTATTATACACAATAAAAAGAAAACCTACAAAGTATTGATAATAATTCCATGCTTAAATTTATTATCTATTTTTCATGTTTTTTTTTATTGTCTTTTCTTTCCAGTTTGTGAAGTGTGGTTATGCTGGTTCAAATTTTCCAGCATTTATATTTCCATCATTGGTTGGTCGCCCAATAATTAGGTCAACAACAAAAGTTGGAGACATTGAAGTAAAGGTCAGTATGAATGTACAAATTTACACGCAATATCACTTTGTAAATACTTACAGTAAGCAAATGTCAAAAATGTAAGTATTTCAACAGAATGACTGAAACCACATATAAGTGTATGAGATCTTAGTGCAAATAGTCCTTTCCACTCTGAAATTTACTTTTTACTTAAAATTAACGGAGTTTGAGTTTAATTACCAGATTGCATTCATGGAAGATTTATAAAATAATTATGCACATAAACACCGACAATAAAGCTTCTAAAAAAGTAACACTAATAAAAGCAAATATCAATTTCGGTGATGAAAATATATACATTTATCTGAATGGCAGACCATGTCAGGTTGAGTGATCTCCCTTTGCATACTTAAATATGAAAGCTTCAATGTGCATGACAGTTTTTTATTTTAGTTTTACTGCATCATACATTTAAGAGAACAATTTAAATGAAGGATTCTATTATTTGGGCTTTTAAGTTATGATGGGAATTGTACAATTTTGACCTCATATGTTACAGGACCTTATGGTTGGAGATGATGCCAGTAAACTTAGATCTATGTTGGAAGTGAATTATCCAATGGAGAATGGTATAGTTAGGAATTGGGAAGATATGTTACATTTATATGATTATACCTTTGGACCAGAAAAACTTAATGTTAACCCTAAAGACTGTAAAATTTTGTTAACAGAACCTCCTATGAATCCAACAAAAAACAGGGAAAAAATGGTGGAGGTGGGTAAAAAATTATCTTCCTGTTATCCATACTTTGTTATAAGTTAAGGTGCTCAGTTTTAATTGCAGTGATTGGGAAAGAAATTTTTCCAATGTGCCCAGGGCCTCTTACTTTTCATTTCAGTGGGCCATTTAACAAAATAAATGGGCAGAAATTAACAACTCATTTTATAGAGCCATTATTTTAGTTATTAAAATCAGGAACGGATATAATTGGTCTGACAAAAGCGGAATTCTACTAGAAAAGCATAAAAATAATCTTGTGTTTGAAAAACATGTACATGCATCAGTATAGAAGTATGTGCATGCTGTGCAGTGACAGGATCAGAAGCATCTTTATTATCATTTGCAAAGGCAATAGTAATGCAAAGATACAGCTATTCAAAATCAACTATTGTTACGGTCAAAAACCAATGCACACAAGGTGAAAATTCTTATGCACCTTTTAATTTTTGGAAATGTGCAAATTGTGCAGGGTGCATGCCTTTCCCAGTCATTGTAATTGTCCAGTTATTTTTTCCAAATGTCCTAGATATTCATTTCAATTTTAATGTGAAGTAATGACCTCAGTAATAAGGAAATACTATACACCTAACTTATTTTCATAAAAATGTCACATGCGAACTTAGAAAACATGTTTCAAATTTGGTATTAAGATATATCAATCAAGCTACCTAAAAGTTTGATTTTAGTTCATTTTATTTCATCAAACAGCAATATGATTTGCCTTTATTATCCACTGTGGTCCAGATATCTTCTATTAAAAGATCTATCACAGACCATAGCTTTGTTTTGTGAACAGCAAATCAGTTATAGCTTTTATATATATATATCCCTTTGATAAATGGATTTATTTTTTATTTGTTTTTAGTTGACAAACATTTTAAGTTTTATTGTTAAATACAATATAATTACCAAGTGTATTTTATTTCAGACAATGTTTGAGAAATATCAGTTTCATAGTGTATACGTTGCTATACAGGCTGTGTTGACATTGTATGCTCAAGGTAAACAATACTTTAATTACTAGAATCTATTTGTAATCTCATTTACACTGATTATCAGATATCTCATATTATGTTGACATTGTACATGTATCTATCATATTTTACTGTATATTTTAAATATTGTTTAAAAAAAAACTGGTTAAATTTGTTGTACAATAGGTTACTCTATTCTTTATTTGTACTGTACTTATTGTTATAAAAATATTAGCAGTAACTGTTTAATACAGGCTTGTTAACTGGAGTTGTGGTAGATTCTGGGGATGGTGTTACACATATATGTCCTGTTTACGATGGATTCGCTTTACCACATTTAACCAGGAGATTAGACATAGCTGGTAGAGATATTACAAGATACCTTATTAAGGTAGAGTTAGTTTGTAGAATTTAATGACATATATTTTACCTGAAACAGAGGAAGGCGTGAAAAGATGTACATTGTACCAGCTTTAAAATACTCTCCTCTTGCGTATATTCATGGACGTAGGTCGTCATCTTTTTACATATTATTCATAGCTATATTTTTATGTAATGTAATTGCCAAAAAACTAAAATTCTTAAGAAAAAATTTTAAATCTGAATGTTATCAAGATTCGTCAAATTGAGGACCATTTATTTAAAGCAAGTAATGAAAATGGTTTAACGTGGTAATATCGTCTTTTGGTGTGTATTAAACACACTTATGTATTACACACACTCCCTTTTTTGACCTTGAAAATGGAGGAAAAAATCAGTGTTCAAACTTCAAAATCAACAAGTTTCCCATTGAAACGTGATTTTTTTTCGGCTGCAAATTGAAGTCTGTCATGGTTTGACTAGAAAAATGTGTTCAACAATAAAGAATTAAGGAGTAAATTCTTAAATTTTAATAATTATTCACGTACAACAAACACATTTTGAAGAACAGGAAGCATAGGAAGGGTGCATAATTTTTAAACGTAATCGGAATACTGCAAACCCGAAACGGACTCAAATATCAATAAATAAAGAAATAAAAATTTTAAAAAAACATGAATTGTAATTAAATTATTGATAAAAATAATATATCGTCAAAAATTTTGATAAAATAATATCTTAACAGTGAGGTTCAAAGGAATGTTAAATCAGCTTAATGTAAATCATCCCTTTACAAGGATTACAGTCACATGACACATGGTCACCTGATACATTGGAAATAAAAAATGGCGGTCGATTTCGTGCAAAAACATGTTTCAATCAATTTTTTTCGAATATATCATCTCTATTCCTGGTAAGATCACAATTATCAAGAAAGTAAATACTAAAAGAAACTTCTTTGCTAATGAGACAGTGTGCAAGTGGGTTTTCCGATTCGAAAGTCATCATCATGTCACATTTTGGGCGGAAATTGAACCTCAAAAGAGACTAAGAACTTATATTAGCATGTATAGTATGCACCTCCCACATCAAAAACGTATTTGATGGTAAAAAAAAGTGCACGTAATACACACCAGAAGTAATTAAAAATTAAGTCTGACTTTGATTCTCTCTTTTGTTTTCACTTGTTACTAAGAGGTTATGCCTTAAACCACTCAGCTGACTTTTATTCTGTCTGTCTTGTTTTCAGTTGTTGTTACTAAGAGGTTATGCCTTTAACCACTCAGCTGACTTTGAAACTGTAAGGATGATGAAAGAAAAACTATGTTATGTTGGATATGATGTTGAACAGGAACAAAAACTTGCTTTAGAAACAACAGTACTAGTAGAATCATACACTGTGAGTTATATAGATTATTTTAGTACTCGATGAATTATTATATTTTAAATACCTGGTAAAATTTTGTGTTAATAATAAACCTTAAATGATCTGATATTCTATGCTACCCTACCAAAGTTTTACTATCTCTGTACTTAACTAGTTTGAATAAAAATTTAGAAGTTAATTGTCTTTAAACCAATATGTGATTCTAAGGTAAAAAAAAATTATTTATTAAGTTAACTTAAAATTTTCTGTAGTCCGCTGTGAAATGATTTTATTATTGTGATGTTAATGTATCTAGACTGCCTTTTCTTCAATGTGCACAGCAATTATTCATTATATTTCTTAGAGGCCAGGTCATCATATCCTTTGTTAGATAAAATAAAGTTCAAAAGGAGTTAGGTTTGTAATGTCATAATTAAATAAAGATTTGTTAAGTTTTTTGCTATACCAGTTTTCCTGAAAATTAAAAAAAAAAATTTAAAAAAAATGATTACATGTATGCAAAATTCATTAGCATTCTGAAAGATCAGTAAATGATGTTTTAAATCTGGCAGCTCAAACAGTTCTGTATTAATGCTGAAAATTACGTTTTAAATTGGCTAATGTTTAACAAAGTGAAGGAAAATGTACGAAAAATAAGTACTGATTATTTTCAGTTACCAGATGGTAGAGTAATAAAAGTAGGAGGAGAGAGATTTGAGGCACCAGAAGCATTGTTCCAACCACATTTAATTAATGTTGATGGTGTTGGTGTGGCAGAACTTTTATTTAATACTATACAAGCAGCAGATATAGATACCCGACCAGAATTTTATAAACATATTGTGTTGTCAGGTGGTAGTACTATGTATCCAGGGTTACCCAGCAGATTGGAGCGAGAAATTAAACAGCTTTATTTAGAAAGAGTTCTGAAAGGCGATACATCTAAATTATCGGTATGTTAAAACTGAAATTAAGTTGTCAAGTGTAGCATTATACAATATATTTGAATTTTACACAATGATTTACATCACAAAGGTCATGTTGTTTTCACTGCATCCTCCTAAGTCAGGGTTTTATATCCACGTTCGTTCCTGACATCACACATTCATATTTTATGGTTCGGAAGTGAACGATTTTCATTGGTTACTTTTCTAGGTCGAAAGAGAATCCATTTGCTTCTTAGGTAGAATTTTCTTGGTCACACACCAGGCGGCGATATGTTCTACCCGCATAATATGTGTGTGATGTTAGGGGTTTGTTGGAACAATCGTGAATACAAACCCTGACTTGGGAGGATGTTTTCACTGAGGAAAATTCTTCTTTTTTAGCTCTGCAATAAGATCATCTAAATGGTTTAAATTGTTTGAACACAAATGCTGGTATACTAGGATTCCTGCTAGAGACAGTTGACAAGGAGTCTTGTGTAATAGGATTGAAAATGTGTTTTAATTACTTATGTACATTCATGCTATGGCGATTATCATTCTTTGAGCAGTTTTTCTGTATACTAATTATATCATATGAATCTTTTCAGAAATTTAAGATAAGAATTGAAGATCCACCAAGAAGGAAGCATATGGTATTTTTAGGTGGTGCTGTATTAGCTGATATTATGAAGGATAAAGATAATTTCTGGATCACAAGAGCTGACTATCAAGAGGAAGGACTACGGGTACTGAATAAACTTCTAGGACCAACTAAGTGAAAACATTCCCAACATGCATAGAAACTAATTAATTACGATCAAAATCATATCCCGTGTCATCAATCTTGGTGCATTTTTTTGTATGCAGGAAACTAAAGAAGCCAAGATAAAAATTATTGTGAAATTTGTGAAAAGCAATAAGTAAGTGACTTTTATACAGTTTTTATATTTAGAATTAAAGACTTCGATTTATTGAATTTTATCAAATTTTTGTTAAATGGTCATTTTTAGTTAAAGAATCTTGAAAGTTTGTTAACAAACTATTTGTTGTAGAGTTAGAGCTAAATGGCTTATATTAAAGCGCTTAGCAGACATTCCAATAAAATTTCAGAGAGAACGATATGTAAATCTTGTGACAACACCTACCCTTATTGTTCTGTTACAAATGTGACAGTTCCATGTCAGATGGGACTGATGATTTATGTAAAATTTTCTTTTGTATCTATTTGAGCATTTTTAATCATAAAAAGAACTTCAGTTCACTGTGTTTAAGTTAAATTACTTGACATTATTGTATAAATTGCTATTTTTACAAATTCTTTGAAGGAGGTGGTTCTTAATTTCATGCAATAATAATTCCATAAAATTTGGTGCACCATGAATATTAACGGTTTTATAAAGATATTTGTTTTTTTGTACTTGAGATTTAGAGAGATATTATTTATATTCTTAATAGCAAAAGTAGGGGATGTAGTCTTTATAGGGATGGGATGTAGTCTTTATATGGATATTCTCACATTTTGAGGATTTTTTTTTAAGTAAAGTGAAAAGTGACAATCTTACTTCCTTCAAAAATATACTGAGAAAAAAATGGCCTTAAAAAGTGTTTTAGTGTTTTTCTTTCAGTGGTTTTCAAAAATATGTGTGTCATAACTTTGGAACTTATCTTTTATTGGTGAATTAGTATACTTTTCTTATATTTTTGATTTTCAAACTGAATCAGATTTTTTCATCACTGAAATTATTTACCACAAAGAAGTTGTATTATTATATATGTTATGTCTCATTTTATACCATAATATTGTAAAAATAAATATTTGTATGTAATTATCATGTATCAGATTGTAACATCTATTGCTAAAATGTCTTTCAAATAAATTTTAATAATGTATAGACAGTGTTTATGTTCTTCTTAACAATATGGACAAAAATGGCCTCTTGTGGTTGGTTAAGAGTGCTCTTAATAAAAAGAAACAAAGTTGAAGTGGTTGTACAATTATTATTTAACCAGGTAATCTGAGCATGGAAATAATTACATTTTATATGTACGTACAGGTCAGTCTTTTGTTTAAACATTTTGAGATCATGAGATGCCAAAAGCATATTTTAAGTGGAAGGTTTTCTATTCACTTTGACTATCATGGGATGTCAGTCATAACAAGATCGTGTTTTCTTTTCTACAAATCCTAGTGTTGAAAGTAATACAAAAATGTGTAAGTCTTCCAAGGAAGACGTGTCGCCTGCGGACGTCAATTTTTACGAAAATTTTCTAAAAATGAAATATATCTGCACACCTGTGAATTAAGGTTAATGCACAGAGAAAGTTTCATCAAATTGCTTTGAGCGGTTATGGAGTAGTTGAGGATAGAAGTTTTGACCCCCCCTCCCCTTTTTTCAAAAATGTCAATTTTTACACACAAAAAATGTAAAATTTTCTAAAAATGAAATATATATGCACACCTGTGCATTAAGGTCAATGCACAGAGATATTTCATCAAATTCCTTTGAGCAGTTATGGAGTAGTTGGGGATAGAAGTTTTTACCCCCCCTTTTTTTAGGCAAAAATGTCAATTTTTACAAAAAAAATATAATTTTCTAAAAATGAAATATATATGCACATATAAGGTTAATGCACAGAGAAAGTTTCATCAAATTCCTTTGAGCGGATTACGAGTAGTTGACGATAGAAGAAAAGTGTGACGACGCAAGACGACAGATAGTGATCCCTATGTGTCGACCATGCGTTCCACAGGCGACACAAAAATTACAATAACATTATTATAAACAAAATTGGTGTAGTTTATTTGCCAAGTAATGTTGAGTATATTATATCTCTACTGCAAGTTCTTTTAAAAGTTAATATTTTTGTAAATGGACCAAATGTTTATCCAAGCAAAGATTTTATAAAGATTAATTGCTCTGTTACATGTGATAAGAATTTATCAGTGAATTGAATATACCAACTGGAACTGAACATGAGACCTGCTCCCACCTGAACTACATGTCATAATGGGTTTCTACAGGTATGATTAAGTCTCCCAAATGAAGTGGGAGACTTATAGATTCTAATTTGCGATTTTTATCAAACTTTTAGCTCACCTGTCCGTCCGTCTGTAAACTTTTACATTTTCATCTTCTCCTCTGAAACCCCTGGACCTATTGAACTGAAACTTGGCCTGAAGCTTCTATGGAAGGTCCTTTACAAAGTTTGCATAAATCATCCCAGTCCGTGAAACAAAATGGCCGCCATTAGCATTTACATAAATTATCATAGTCTGTGAAACAAAATGACCACCAGAAGCCTTTATATGTTCTCATTGGTCAAATTTTTAAATTCTTCTCCTCTGAAACCGTTTGGCCAACTTATACTTGATATGAAGCATCTATGAAAGGTCATTTACAAAGTTTCCAGAAATCAATCTAGTCCATCAAATCAAATCAAAAGTTTGTGACTCCTAGGTGAGCGATACAGCCTCTTGTTTTCTTCATCTCCGATTTTGTTCGTTTGAGTTCTCAATAACCGTCAGAGATATGGATCTGAGATTTTCCAAGATGAAAGATCAATGTGCCTAATACTTTTCATTTTTTGTTGGGGGTCACTGAGACGTATAATGAGCAGTTCAAAGAGGCTAGAGGTTTACTATAGGACCCTATTTTATTATACAACGCGACAACATCTATTAAATGACATATACCTCGTTCCTCTAGAGGGGTCACCCATCCCCTAAAGTTGATAATTCTGAAAAATTTCATATGCAATTAAAATCTATAGCTTTAAATCGTATATTTTATTATTCTCCGTAACAAGACACATTAAGTGACATGTACCTCATTCTTTCAGCAGGGTGATCCTCACCCCCATAAATCAGTAATGTCTAATTATCTCATAAACCGTTAAAATCCACACCCCTAAACAATATATTTTCTTATTCCCCATGGTAAGACGCACCAAATGACACATACCTCGCTTCTGCAGGGGGTATTCACCACTCCCATCAAATCAATAATGTTCAATTATCTCATACATTTTCGACGTCATAATGAAGAAACGGCATTAGTTGGCATCTCGGGGACAATAAACGTATTATTCCCCTCATACCCAGTCAATAAGTGTATATTGTTCGCGGGGATAATTTACTATTGTTACAAATGTATATATCATGAAAAAATTCTCCAATAATATTTTATGCTAAACAGTATTGGTCTAACTTTTTTATTTTTTGTCTGATTTTTATGCAACTCAGATATTTTTTTTATTATTAATGTGGTGTTTTATCTTTTAGTTATTTTATTTTCTGTCCTTACGTCAGATTTTAGATTTAACATAACATTGATACAAGGAAAACATCAATGTATCAGACATAATATGTAATAATAGATATTACTTCATTTGCTTGGTCATAAATTAAAAAAAAATCTTGTTGTATATAAATATGATATAAACTTGATGTTGGATGAACATAACACGGCAGGTAAGAAGTCTTTTTTTATTATTTTTATTTAATGAAACCGAATGCATTTTATTGCACCGTTCTCGTAAGTGCTCGTAAACGGTTCAGAAATATTGGGATGTATCTCTGTCAATGCAGCATGTCGACAAGCAAATGTTGATCAAGTGTGACGTTGTATGACTGTAAAACTCGAGTCACAAAAAAATACCCAAATCACGATTTTCAAGTAACCTCTCCATTAAGTATGCATAAACTTTATAGGAACAATTTCCCATTTCATTCTCTGAAAAAGAAATTAGTTACTTCGTTTGGGAGACTTCGTAACAGTTCACTGTTACAGTTATTACTCGTTTCAGTTTTGGTTAATTTGTAAATCAGCATCACAGAACACCAACATGTGCATGTATTACCTTAAATATGCATAGTCTCAGTTCAGGAGCCCATTGCACCATCGTTGATGTTCCCCTAATTCTTTGGTTAAATTCCAAGATCATTTTCTGAATCACGCTTATTCATAACAATTGGTAATGTTAAATATTATCATTATTGTTTTATTTCAATAATGAAAGAATGTGATTCGCTGTAATATTATTTTCTTAGTATATTTATTTAATTCTAGTTAATTACATACGAGTATAGCTGCAAAATCCACTCTGAACTAATTTCAATCCGGGTTCACAGCAATATTACTTCGAAACAAACATTTTTCTATGGAACGCCACAGCTGTCTTATGTTCATTTCCATAATGTTGTTATGTCCATTTATTGTTTTATTAAGTCAAATTGTCTGATTGTGTTGTTTGTTCTTATGTTGTTATGTTCAAATATTATTTCATTGAGTTAATTTCTATTTTGTTATATGCAATTATTATTTCATTCAGTCGAATCAATTTGTTGTGATGTTAGAATCGTTTTGTTGGGTCAATTGATTATATTGTTATGTTAAATCATTATTTTATTACGTTAGATCAACTTATTATCATGTTAAATTATTATTTTATCAAGTCAAATCAACATATTGTTATGTTCAATCATTATTTCGTCTTGTCAGTCTAACTTGTTGTTATGTTCATTTGATGTTTCGTTACGTCCAATTAGAATAATGTTATGTTGCATTTTCATCCCGTGATGTCAAGTAGCAACTTTATTTCATTGTGTCGAGTTATTATGTTGTAATGTTGAAGTATTATGTTGTAATGTTGAATCGTTATGTTGATCAACGTTTAAGTTGTTCATTCGGAAATGATCTTCGAGTTTCTTCGGTATTAACAGATTAATTTGAGACCACTCCCAGTCTGCCATAAACAATATTCAGCACCTACCCCAGTGTTTAGGGTACCTGTTCAGATAGATTAATAGGTTCAAGGCTACACCCATCATCAAAACGACTCAAGCCCCTGATGTTTTAATTTTAGGGATCAAACATTTTTTAGGGCGGGGACGGGGGGGGGGGGGGGGGGGCTAGGATCAATTTTGGAATAAAAAGGCAGGGCCAGGATTTTGGCAAAATAAAAAGGCTGGATCACTTTAGGTGTAAAAAAAAAAAAATGCAGGACATTTTCAGGTTAAATGAAAATAAAAATGTAGGTCGCAATAGCAGCCGAAAATAAGATCCAGGACCAAAATTTTCAGGGAAAAAAGATAGCCAGGACCAAACATTTGATCGTAGTCCCCTCTAAAAGTCAAATGGTTGCTCCCTTAAGACGTATTATCTTTAATTATTTTACAACGTATGTTGAGAAACTGATACACAAAGAGTCGCACACTTAAATTGTTGGTCAATAATCTATGCTAAGTCTTTATCTCATTGTGCACAAAAATTATTTTCAATTGAGAATTTGTGTTATAATTTACGTATTGGATACGTTTGAGAAAGATATACTGTTTTTATTTCGTTTTAGACGAGGTGAGG
Organism: Mytilisepta virgata; assembly: GCA_028015205.1. Classification (NCBI taxonomy): domain Eukaryota; kingdom Metazoa; phylum Mollusca; class Bivalvia; order Mytilida; family Mytilidae; genus Mytilisepta; species Mytilisepta virgata. The sequence goes on along the minus strand of CM051518.1, from coordinate 4,634,235 downwards.
TAATTTTCATGACTTTTGTGGTTTTTTTTATGCAATCAGCGGGGGAGGAGAGGCGTTTGAATATATAATTTGTGAAATCATTTCTTCCTAACTGTTTGTAGCAAATACTATATCGGTGGCGCTTTGTTTTTATTTTTAGGTCTGTATTTAACCTGGCGCAAGCTGGCAGCCACTTTTTTGAAATGTCTAAAAAACAAATATTTATATAAGAATATAACATTTTGAAATGCCAGCAGCCATTTAGGTAGCAGCCACATTTGAGATACATCAACCTATAAATTACGACAGACTCATTCAATCTTGAACGCCAAAACGAACATATTTAGCATTATAAAAAGTTTGTTTCTGCGTATTAGTGAATGGTAGATACCATATTAGTATTATAAACCAAAGGCGATATTAACCTTAGTAATTCAAATTAAACTTCTCAATAATATATATAATTTATACGTACATATTATCAGGTTTTCTGCAAACGTATATCGTAAAATATCAGCCGTGAGACACAATGTGAAGCTTTTTCGGCGAGTGAGCGTAGCGAACGAGCTAAAAAGCTTCATATTGTGTCGAGCGGCTTATATTTTACAATATTTGTTTGAAGAAAACTTGATGATAAATTTATCGTATTGTTAACTAGCAATCTTAATGGAATTTCTGACTTTTCAATGGTCATCTGCCTATAACCGGATGTTTTCCTGATATATTCGGGTCAACGTTGGGTCAAACATTATGACGTCGCAGATATATTCGGGTCAGCTCATATTAGGGTCGGGTCAACTCTTTACGACGTCACAGTGCCGAAATACGGGAAATTGTGCCCCAGCAGGTCGATATAGGCATGGGGAAATACGATAATTCAAATTATATATTTAAACGCCGCGACTCTTTATGTATCAGTTTCTCAACATACGTTGTAAAATAATTAAAGATAATACGTCTTAAGGGAGCATTTGATTTTTATGAGGGGGGGGTAGGATCAAAAGTTTGGTCCTGCCTATTTTTTTCCCCTGGAAATCTTGCCCTGGATTTTTTTGGCTGCTATTTCGACCCACATTTCTATTTTCATTTTCACCGAAAAATGTCCTGATTGGCAAGTGTCCTGCATTTTGTTCACAACTACAGTGATCCTGCCTTTTTAGTTTGCCAAAATCCTGGTCCTGCCTTTTTATTCCAAAATTGATCCTACCCCCCTCCCCCAATCCCCCTCCCCCCTCAAAAAATGGTTGATCCCTAATAATAAAACATCAGGGGCTTGAGTCGCTCTGATGATGGGTATAGCCTTGAACCTATTAATCTATCTGAACAGGTACCCGAAACACTTGGGTAGGTGTTGAATAATTTATGGCAGATTGGGAGTGGTCTCAAATTAATCTGTTAATACCGAAGTAACTCGAAGATCATTTCCGAATGAACAACATAACGTTGATCAACATAACGATTCAACATTACAACATAATACTTCAACATTACAACATAATACTTCAACATTACAACATAATAACTCGACACAATGAAATAAAGTTGCTACTTGACATCACGTGATGAAAATGCAACATAACATTATACTAATTGGACGTAACGAAACATCAAATGAACATAACAACAAGTTAGACTGACAAGACGAAATAATGATTGAACATAACAATATGTTGATTTGACTTGATAAAATAATAATTTAACATGATAATAAGTTGATCTAACGTAATAAAATAATGATTTAACATAACAATATAATCAATTGACCCAACAAAACGATCTTTTAACACCACAACAAATTGATTCGACTGAATGAAATAATAATTGCACAGAACAAAATAGAAATTAACTCAATGAAATAATATTTGAACATAACAACATAAGAACAAACAACACAATCAGACAATTTGACTTAATAAAACAACAAATGGACATAACAACATTATGGAAATGAACATAAGACAGCTGTGGCGTTCCATATTTTTCAACAATAATTGTATGTATCTAAATGAGACAACATACATGCATCAAACGGGGATTGTTTCATCAATTGGCATTACCAACATTTTGAAATATCGTACTCGGCTTTTTGCAAAAATATAACGATAACCAATTGTTACGAATAAGAGAGATAAGTTGGCATGGGAATCATTGTAGCCAATTATTTGAAATAAAAGTGACTTCAATTTCTTTGTCATCATTAACAATAATTCTTTCTAACATTAAAGAAGTTTTTGTAAATCTGCAGATACATGTAAAAAAAATAATTCTTCAATACTAGCTGGGAGAGTCATTTTGATTATAACTATTCAAAGATTTTAGCAGACAATGTGTATACTTGGGTTCATTCATTTGGAATATTTTTTTTTCTTAAATGTGAACTTAAGTCTCTTCGTATGGCACGCCGTTTTTATATTTATTCAAATTCCAAGATATCTTATTTATTTAACAATATATCTTATTAAGTATTAAGATATCTTTAATTTTCATAAGATATCTTATTTAATTTGAAAGTAAATAAGATATCTCTATAAGTTAATAAGATATCTCTATAAGTTAATAAGATATCTCTATTAGTTAATAAGATATCTCTATAAGTTTATAAGATATCTCTATTAATTTATAATATATCTCTATTAGTTTATAAGATATCTTATTAAGTAAATAAGATATCTCTATTATTAACTATATAAACGATATCTTATATAGTTAATAAGATATCTTATAAATTAATAGAGATATCTTATTAACTTATAGAGATATCTTATATATTTAATAAGATATCTTTATAACCAGTTAAATAAGATATCTCTATAAGTTAATAAGATATCTCTATAAGTTTATAAGATATCTCTATTTGTTTTTTAAGATATCTCTATTAATTTATAAGATATCTCTACTAATTTATAAGATATCTCTATTAGGTAATAAGATATCTTATAAATTAATAGAGATATCTTATAAACTAATAGAGATATCTTATAAACTTATAGAGATATCTTATAAAGTATTAAGATATCTTTAATTTTTATAAGATATCTTATTTAATTTGAAAGTAAATAAGATATCTCTATAAGTTAATAAGATATCTCTATTAGTTAATAAAATATCTCTATTAGTTAATAAGATATCTTATTCTTTATAAAGATATCTTTTAAACACATACTTTATTAGATATCTTATAAAGTTTATAAGATATCTTATAAACTTATAGAGATATCTTATTAACTTATAGAGATATCTTATATATTTAATAAGATATCTTTATAACCAGTTAAATAAGATATCTCTATAAGTTAATTAGATATCTCTATAAGTTTATAAGATATCTCTATTAATTTATAAGATATCTCTATTAATTTATAATATATCTTATTTAACTAAATAAGATATCTCGAAATTGAATAAATATAACAACGGCGTGCCATATCTTCGTAAGCATTATCATATTTTTTAAAAAGTAGAAACAAGGAGATAGCAACGACCCCCAATGATGGAGACTTTTCTATGTTCTGGTTCTGTTAACTGAGTTGATGGTCTACATGCGTCAATGACTTGCATTGTTACTTGATTCAGTTGATGGCCTGCATGCATGCGTCAATGACTCGCATTGTTACTTGATTCAGTTGATGGCCTGCATGAATGCGTCAATGACTTGCCTCAGTTGATGGCCTGCATGCGTCAATGACTTGCATTGTTACTTGCCTCAGTTGATGGTTGTTTTTCGTTCCTTTTCCACTGTAGCAATCCCTTGCCTTATATAGTTGGTCTTGTTAGGTTAAATATGCTTATTTGCTAATTGGACACAAATTTTTACAACATTATGAAAGTCCTTTCCCATTACAATTAATGATTATTTACAATTTGCATAATGACGACAATAATACATATTTAAAGTGGAACTAAAACGCTTATAGAAAGTCATTTTCATTTTATAGTACTAAAAAAACGTATAAAAACGCAAAAAACCCGATGAAATTCGGTAACTTAGTTTTCGAGATATTAGCAAAATACTGGCCGATCGTCATTTGCACACCTGAACGATTTGTTAAAAAACTCGAATATTACTAGTCGCCGGAAGTGACGTACTGTGCGGTTCAGATCTTGTACATAATTAGGTACAGGTCATTTGCAAAGTGAAAGCAGATTCAGTTGATTGTTTATACGTTATCGATTGACAGTACTTCTTATATATTCACCGACACTTGTTTGATGAAACATTGTTCTTAATTTAAATCTACAATTCAACAATGGGAAGGAATTGTGCAGTTGCGGGATGCAGCAACTCTGCAAAACAACGGGACATACTCAACACGCTTTTCCAAAAGATGACCGACAACGTAACTTGTGGGTTCGTTTTGTAAAACTAACCCGTGTGGATTTTACTGTGCCAACTAAACACTCAGCCATATGTTCATAACACTTCTCAGAAGAATGCTATGAGGTTGACAGGTTGAGATTCAAGGAGTTATTTGGTTTATCAGCTCATAACGGCAAGAGACTATTGCCAGGTTCAGTGCCAAGCATTTATCCCAACCAGCATGACCAGTATACATGGTATAGTGACGGTCTGCACCAAAATACTTTTGAAAAAATAATTCTAACATGTCTGATCTTATTTGTTTTTATATACCATGCATATGTCTTTATATATACATCAAATTTATGTGTATATATGCACATGTTTGAAAATGAATGCATTATCATAATGTCATTGTGAGAATAAGCCTACATTAAGCCTATGCAGCCTCTCCTGTTGAATCAAAATTTTTTATTTATAACTATATTGTACCTTTACATCATACATAGGGTATATTTAAGGGTATTTTTAGAGTTATTGTGTTTGATTTACACCCCTTCTTTTCAAACCACCACAGTTACCAACATCCTGAACATAGGGCTATTTAAAAATATTATTAATGGAGTACAGTGTAAGTAGAAGGTATATGTAAGGCCGCTTATATCAAATGCAGAGCCTTGACAGGCATGACTTTGAAAAGATGTAGCCAACAAGCTAACATAAGTTGTAGTACAATAAGAGGCTATTATAGCGAAACGTGTAGCTCCATAAAAAGTTATTCTGGTCCCATGTCCCTCTGAATTTTTTTCTCTTTCTATGAGCATAAAAGTTTTACATTTGTAACCATAATAATTTCAAATATTAAGAGTCTGCTGACTATGGTAAAATAATACAATATAGAACAATACATGTACTTCCATGATATAACTACCTCTCTATTTATATAACATGTTCATGATCATAATCCTGATAATGCAGAAAATAATTTGGGTAAAAATGTAGCTTTTTTAAAAGACATTCTATTTCATTAGCAATGTAAAGCTAAAGCAAAGTTTGAATGTCTAATTATTTATTAAAAGAATATGTATTTATTTATTTATTATTCATAAAAATATATATATATGACACTTCAAATCGTGGAAGAAATTTTAATTTCACCCTAAATAGTATTAAACACCTGTGAAAATTAAAACTAGTTCATGATATAAAACAAATTAGTAAACATGTGGATGGATATTTATCACCTTTAATCCTGGTAATTAAAACAGTTAAAGTTTTAGCACCTATTAATTAACATCCTGTTATCTAGTAATAAAGATCAAACAAAAGTTTTAATCCCTCCAATCAGGTAAATAACAACTTGGCCATGCACCTACCACCTGTGGAGTAAATCAATATACCGGTAACAAAGTCATTAGAAAGGTGTTATGAAAACCAGTTTTGACTGGTATTATAATTCAAATTACACAAAGAGCATAAAGTCCCATGGCCAATATTAACCAAATTATAACTCTACAAATGTGGGAATTATTTTATAAGTTGAATAATTTTTTTTTATTAAAATCCATCAAAATCTTTTATTAAAGTTTTAGGTGTACAGTGCAGTTTCTCCAATGATTCTCTACATATTTTTATTATTACAACAAGGATTGTAAGAAATTACTTATCCCTCTCTACATATATGTCTCTGATTAAACTAAGAAATGTATTATATTTTTTTATAAGAAAATTCTGAAATTTTATGAATCTGTCAATTCAATAAAAAAAACACATTACAATTCTATATCAAAATCTATATTACTATTCAGTAACTTATATCACTATTTGTAAAACATCTGTTTTAAAACTATCAATTAATATTGTGTCTTATATTTGCTTGTTTAAAAAAATAGTGTTTGTTTTTTATTCCTATAAGATGGTCTTCCATTTGTATTTATGTTATACACACCTTTCAAAATATCTTTCACTTTCATTCTTTTTATATATATGTATATGGGGGCATTTATTGAAATTTATTGGCTATACTATTATAAATCACTAGCATTGCTGTCTTCATCCATAATATATTCCTTCTGGTCAATGTAAACAAGTTCAAGAGTAGCCCGCACTGTACGTCATTTCCGGTCAATCGGGGTCACTCAGCGAGGAAACCCTGTTTCCGGAAATAGCGCTGATTGGATTTCCCACAGGTAAAAATAATCCAACTTCACTCGCTATTTTCTCCGTTATTACTTGACCAAATTTCATCGGTTTTTTTGCGTTTTTATACGTTTATTTAGTACTATAAAATGAAAATAACTTGCTATAAACGTTTTAGTTCCACTTTAACAAAAAGGTGTAAGAATAATGAACAGACAAAAGGGGTTGTAAATAATACATCAGCCTATCGATGTTACCTTACCTTGGATTGAAGTTGTATTAAGCTATATACTTTGAAAGTTGGCGCAATTGTCAATAGACAAATTTTAATTAGATGAATAGTCACGTGACTTTGTGACGTAATAAGATCAACACGGACATGAAAGCAACATACGCTTTATTATGAAGGGTCGTTCGGGTCATAATTCATTTTGTTACACGTACGCTAGAGGTACGCGTAACAGGTCGTTCACGTACCTCTAGGGTACGTGAACAAACTGTTATGCACACCTTTAGGAACGTGAACAAAGTGTTACGTGTACCTCTATGGTACGTGAACGACGTGGAATACATACACACGCGTATACATGTACATAAAAATTAGGCTTTTCTCATTTGTAATCACAGGTATTATACTTGCAAATTAGCATTAAGTCGATTTATTTCACAAGTATTAGCTTTTCCAAAAAGCTAGACGTCTCTTTGCAGAATTAAATGATAAATGTGTATTTACATTATTTAAAGTATTTATATAGCATATATTAATATTGTATATCTTCATAGAAAAAGTTTGGTGCTCTTGGTGAATGAAATTCTTTGTTCATGTTATATGTGTATGTCATTTGTTATTAAAGAGCATACGTGGATATAGGATATATGAAAGTTTATATGTTTTCATACTAGATATCACTGATTTATCGTCAGGACTCGACTGTTTCCGGCAGCCATAAAAGACAAATATAGCGACGTACTTTCAACCATTTTAACGCTACATATTTTATTGGTCTAGAAATAATGAAATCGTGCTGAGTCAAGTTTTGTGGAAATGAAGAAAGTCCTAAAATAAAGAGTCCAAATCCGATACCTTGGGGATTAAAAGACATTTACTAGGTTTCAATTTTCTAAACCAATCAACGTACTTGATTCATCTTCAGTCGGTATTATCTTCCAATCAGGTAGAAGATAGCATTCATTACGCCAGACTGTCCACCACTCAACTCTTAATACCGTCTGAGACGGTAACGAAAATACTTCGAAGTATAAACATTTACAAATTCTTTTCTGAAGATAAGAGAAAAAAAACTAGAATTCACAGTAAGTAGCAATTTTTCTTTCATTTCTTATTCACAGGAGCTCTTTTCACAGAATTTGTAAGGGTAAATTCCAGGCTTTTGAACCATCCGATATCTTCTATTTTTACATCAGAGGACCGTCAGGGCCTCGGGTGTATTGCCATCGCCTAAATTTCCCGCTTATTTGCATATATTTAAATTAGTTTTGGAATGATAACCGACCTATAAAAATTATAGACCCGCGGACATTATATAGTGCAAAATAAAATTCCTTATCGCTACTTTTAAATTCATGTTTTCAATGAATACTCAGATTTTTTTTTTTTAAATCCAAATTAATAATATGAAAATGTTTTGTCGTTAGAAATATTATTATATTAATCAAACAATCTTTAATATCAATGACGTACCGAAAAATTGTTGTTGCGGATGAATTTACTACATATTATAGGAAAAGAGAGGTTCACGAAGGGTTAGAATGGCCCTAAATTGGTCAAGCGATTACAAATTTCAAATAGAAATACTTGTGATAATTCTATTAAGACTAAAATATACTATTTTGGCACCTACTATTAAATATCTTGAAGCTATGACCCCATAATTATACATTATTTGTATTTTTGGTCAATTTTGTCTGAAATTTATATGTTTTGGCATAATTAACCATTAATTATTAATTAAAATGATTGGGTGTTATGTAGGCAATTTTATAATTCAAAATTAAAATATTCTTGATTCACTTCATGGAAATAATAGCATTGTCTTTGTTGATTTTGGTATAGGTGTTCTTGTTCAGGTTGTCTTGAGAAAAACTTTATTTTGGTAGAGGAATGCTGTATTTCGTTGCTCTAATTTGCAAAAAGAGATGATTGGTCATTTGATGTGGCTTTTCTTATTAAGAAATGCTATTAAAGTGGTCTGATTGTCAACTTGTTGCATTTTGTGGAGTGGGGAAGCATAGTAGTTCTTATATTTTATACATGCTGGATTTCGTTGCTCTAATTTGTGAAAAACTGCTATTAGACATTTGATGTGATCTTTCTTGTTAAGAGATATCATTAGAATGATCCTAAGTTAGCGGTTTGTTATATTGTAGAGTAGGGAAGCACAGTTCCATTAATTATCATAATTTTGTGAGGTTAAAGTGTACTGATAACGGGTCATTCACACCTCTAGTTTGTAAATAAATCATCAGTTACAGTGTGGAGCAAAGTTGAAGTGAATCAAAGAATAATATTTCTCCTCGCAGATATGTATTAGAAGTAAAAAAATAATCACTGGCATCTCGTCTTTATTTTTAATGAATAAGAAATGACTAATTAGAAAAGAGAGATATCTATTGTACTCGCAGAAAGAGAAAAATAATGTTATTAATGTTTATTGTTTATTGACTTCATGTATTTAATAAACACATTTCGTCCTCCTCATTTTGGATTTTTACTTTTCTTTAAAACAGCTTGTGCATATTCTGGGAAGGATTGAATTCCTTAACTGTGTTGAGAGAGTTGTGTTGCGTTGAGCAAGGAGTATAATTCTCGGTACCTGTTCCCCATACTTGTAGCCAGCACACACACATACAACAGTATCATCACTGGCTAAAATTAGACCAAAAAGCTCAGCGTAACAGATATATGTGTTAACTGTTCATGTGGTATCTTTCACCCAAATATTACAATTTATCTGTTTTAATATGATTGTCTTGACCTCTTTCTCATAATTCAGTGACTAGTCAAAAAAATATTTGCTATGTTGATTCTCTGTCATAAGTAATAAGCTAAAGATTTTTGCAAGTGTGCAACTATACGGTCATAATGCCAATCTAGCAGTTCTCATTTGACCACGTCAACATTTCATGGATAATTCACAAAGATAAGTTTCTTACTATAAGACGGTATCTCAGATATGATGGCAAATTATATTATGTGTACTATACTGTAAGGTGAACATCTGTCTGGCAGGTACTATATAAACACCTGTCATTTATCAATAATCCAACATAACTTGAGGTCCTCTGATGTTCAGTACTTCAGTACTTTGATTTACCTTGTTCCCATGGTTGAAACAATTCCCAATATTAACCAAACTCCTTTAATTTTACATAATTTTATAAATTCATTCAATATTGATATTTTCTAGCTTTTATAAGCACGCTGATTTTGTTTGATTCAATATACAAATCTGTTGTCGCCGGCAGCTATTGGACCATGTTACGTCACAAGTCAGAAAACCTCGTTTTCGGAATTACAATATGAATAATTAACAGGTGACGAAAACTGAGGTGAAAATATGTCATATTTACACATCAGATTGTTTACGGTCACTAAAAGTTTCATCACACCTATTTATGCACGAAAGGCATAAATTCAAATAATGTGACTTCGGGGCATTCCTTGTCATAACTCCTGGTTACATCTATGAGGGGGTGGAAAGGGTGTTGGGAGACAGGGAGAAAGGGGGCGGGAGAAAGGAGAAAGGGGGCGGGAGAAAGGAGAGAGGGGGCGGGAGAAAGGAGAGAAAGGGCGGGAGAAAGGAGGGAGAACTATCAAAGGGAGACGATCTTTAATGTTGAAAAAAAATAAAGCGGTAAAAAAACGAAAAAACTGGATACTAAATGTTCTAATAAATGGACAAATATTTGAAAAAAGGCAACATTTATATTTCTCAAACCATTTTTCCCATTTCCGATCATTTCATTAAAGAATTTGATGTTCAATCTGACTTAAACTAACATGATATTATAGACAAATTATTTTATCGACATTTCAAACCATTGTTAACATGCTTAAGTCTTATGCATGAAAAATCTAAATTCTCCACGTTTACGCGTGGGTTTGATGTGGGATACTTAGGCATAGGAATAGTACATCTTCGTCCCAGAAACCATACTTCTGAGGGCTTAATACTTGTAAAGATAAAAATATAACTTTGGCATTTAAGTAGGTAATGTGTGTAGACTCTGTATAGGCCAATTTCGACCTACTGCACATTTATAAATGAACAACAAATGGATAATAGGACAGGTCAACAATGACATATATTCCAACCAATCAACATCACCCAAACAGACAGAACCCCAAACAAAAATAACATAAAAGAACACAGAACACATCACAGAGTCAGGATAGTCCATGCATGTTTCGTTGGGAAAATTACTACAATTCGAGATAATCTTGCATCAAACAACACATCGGTTTCCGATTACAACTGTATGAGGGCTGACATACAATTCGAAGGCAATAAGTTACAATCTTTTTCGGCGATTTCAATTGAAGAATTGCGGAAGATTATTCTTGCTTCGCCATCAAAATCCTGTGAACTCGATCCGCTTCCGACTAAGCTTCTTAATCAATGTCTTGACATTTTATTACCAGCATTAGCGAGTATCACTAACAGGTCGTTATCTGAAAGTTATTTTCCTACATCATTTAAGAGAGCCGTAGTTAGACCGCTACTAAAAAGGCAAATTTGGACAAAGAAGTAATGAAAAATTACCGACCTGTCTCAAACCTATCATTCGTATCCAAGATCGTAGAGAAGTTAGTTGCTACTCGGTTGGAAAGCCATATTAACACGTGTTCTCTACATGATGACGCACAATCAGCGTATCGATCAGGCAATTCTACGGAAACTGCGCTTTTAAAAGTACACCATGATATCACAAGTGCGCTAGACAATAACAGTTTCGTTGTGTTGCTCATATTGGACTTGTCCGCCGCCTTTGACACAATTGACCATACAATACTTCTCGATCGACTAGAGTAATCTTATGGCATCACTGGCGAAGCATTGCGATGGTTAAAATCATACATGACAGATCGAACCCAGTGCGTTTCAGTCGTATCGGTGGAATCGGATGACATTATTCTCCGTTTCGGTGTTCCGCAAGGGTCCGTTTTGGGACCCAAACTTTTCTGAATGTTTGCCAAACCAGTCAGCGAAATTTGCCGACGTCACGGAATGGCATATCATTCATACGCAGACGATACACAAGTGTATCATGTCATCAAACCATTAAGTGACTGGTCTGATCTCTATAACCGACTTGAGAACTGTTTGTCTGACATTAGCGCGTGGATGGGTACCAACATGCTCAATCTGAATCAAGACAAAACAGAATTAATCGTTTTTTTGCGCCAAAACATCAAATTAAATCTTTCGATAATGTCAAACTAGCGTTTGATGGAACTGTTTTGACCGATGTTCCGTCTGTGAAAAATCTAGGATGCATTTTTGATAAAACACTAAGTATGGAAAATCAAACCTCCTCGATTACAAAATCATGTTTTCATCAAATACGCAACATCGGACGAATTAGACCTTTAATAACAGTTGATGCTTGCAGAACTTTAGTGTGCTCGCTCGTAACATCACGATTAGATTACGGCAATGCGTTACTCTATGGGACAAACAGTTGTGTTACGAAGAAACTTCAGCGCGTACAAAATACAGTGGCTAGATTAATAACAAGAGCTCGAAAACATGAGTCAATAACACCGACACTTATAGAATTACACTGGCTGCATGTTCAGTACCGGTGTGAATACAAACTGTTACTTTATATATTTAAGGCAATGCACGCTAAAGCACCGATATATCTGCAGCAGTTAGTTGACCATTACCAACCTGCCAGAACTTTACGATCAGAAAACCGTATGCTTTTGCGAGTGCCAACTGATGTTAAAACTAAACGGTATGGTGACAGACGTTTCGATAAAGCTACATCAGATCTGTGGAACAATCTACCACTACACTTAAGAACTGAACAATCTTTGGACGTTTTTAAAAGGGACTTAAAGACATATCTTTTCAGGAGGGCTTTCATGAATTTCTTATAAATTTTTAAAAAGTGACTTTAATTTCGCATTGTCTGATTTGATTATCCATTTACATTGATATTATTGCCTTTTAGGAACGTTTTAAGGTATCCGGACCATAAATGACCACGTGATTATTCAAAAGTTCCCGGATGTTCCATACAACGCAATTGAAATGACCTCGGTAATTATCGGCAATCTTCGGAAATGCCAATATAACTAACTTATTTTTACAGACTAACAAAGTGTGTTTCAACTTGAGAAAAATATATATATACAAAATCCCAGCTTTAAATTGTTTGGTTCAGTTATTCATGGTCAAAAAGAGATACAATTTTCGATCATGGTCTATTATGGTCCGGATACCTTAATTTTCGTTGTAAGAGATTTTAACTTTGACTTTAGATACATACTTTTTTTTTATCTTTGGTTACAAATTTTTTTTAGTGTAACTATTCCTTTTTCATGTTTTTGTTTTACTTATAACGTTAATTTTAAAAGGTGTATATATTTGTATATTATACTTTTTATTGCAATTTTATTGTTATCAACTATAATTTTACTCATGTATGCAATGTAAAGCGCTTAGAGTATTATCTGTGATATTATATTTGCGCTGTATAAATATTATAATAATAATAATAATAATATTTCAACAATTTTCCAGGTCACCTTAAAATATTTACGTTATCCACTTGACCATACAAAGTAAGGTGTTCTCGAGGACAGGGAAAAATGGAGATGACACAATAAAAAACTATGTCTAATTTCATGATCCTCATACATGATCATACATATCAAAAATGAGTTTCTTGACATCGGGGCATGCACAATGCACCATTGACAACATTCCAACATTGTGTATTAATAGTGTATTAATTTGCGTACGAGTCCGAGGCAGGCCTTGTTCGTAAAATCAGTATATGCTTTGATAAAGACCTATGCCACCTATATATGGTCATATATTAATTCAAATTTGTATTAAAATCGATTGTATGGCAAGCCAAAGTGGACAAAAATGAGGTATTTTCTAATATTAGAAAATGAATTTGTAATATTGGAAATTCATTTTCTAATATTACTTAATCATTTCTAATATTACTAATTTATTTATGAATATTAGAAATTCTTTATTTTCTAATATTAGAAAATAGCCCAGAATTTATAATATTAGAAAATGATTTTGTAATATCTTAATTGATTTTCTAATATACTCTCTCAAAAAAGAAACGCAACATCAGATTATCTTTTTGAAATATTATTTTTCCGGACAAATAACCAATAAATATCAAAATATATGTACACATGATCATAATTACACCTTCATAAAAAGTTTCCAGGTACAATCATTTAAATTCATCCACCCGTAAACGACTTTGGTCGCAATCTGGGACACCCTACGATTTACGCATTGCCAAAAACTGGGTCGACTTTCACGTGCAAAACATGGGTTATTTTTTAGCTCAGTCAGTCGGTATAAAAACCCGGTATTTCTTTTCATGAATGCATTCGTAAAATAAAATTCTGATGAGGTGACGCTATGCCAAGGTTAGACGCTGCTACCCGGAATATCGCTATCGGACGACTAGAGGCCGGAGAATCACAGAATGCTGTTGCTGTAACGTACAATGTTCATCGTAGCACAATTTCACGCCTTTGGGGACGCTACCTGCAGCTTGGTACTACGACAGATCGGCCACGTTCAGGGCGCCCGCGTGTTACAACCAGGGCGCAAGATCGTTACATCAGACTTTTCCATCTGCGGAATAGGACTATTGCTGCAACAGAAACAGCTGTAAACGTCCCTGGGTTGCGCCGTATATCAGCACAGACAGTACGCAATCGGTTACGTTCTCATGGATTGAGGGCAAGAAGACCTTACTTTGGAGCAACACTGAGACGCCAACACCGCCGAGCGAGGGTTAGATGGTGTACTACAGTTCGTGCATGGAATTTACAGAACTGGAGAAGAGTATGGTTCAGCGATGAGTCACGTTTTCAACTGGAAAAGCGAGATGGTCGCATACGTGTGTATAGGCGCCGAAACGAACGTTTTGCGCAAAACTGTGTTGTGGAGAGAGACAATTTTGGCGGAGGCAGTGTTATGATGTGGGCCGCTATTTCTTATGCCAGAAACACACAGCTGATACATATCCAAGGCAATCTGAACGCTGTTAGGTATAGAGACGAAATTTTACGACCTCATTTATTGCCCGTAATTGACATTCGGAGAGAAATTTTTCAGCACGACAATGCCCGACCACATACAGCACGTGTAACAGTAGACTTTTTAGAACAACAGAATGTCAATGTGATCCGTTGGCCGTCACGATCACCCGATCTTAATCCAATTGAACATTTGTGGGATGAAGTGGATCGGCGCGTGCGCCAACGACAACCACCACCGCAAAATCTGCAACAATTACAGCAGGCACTTCAGTTTGAGTGGCAAAGGATACCGCGTGTTCGAACTCAGCGTCTAATTCAATCTATGCCAAGAAGAGTCGGGGCTGTGTTACAAGCAAATGGTGGACATACCAGATATTGACAATTTATGAGTGATTTATTGACAATATGTGACAAACTGTGATATTCCAAGGTAAAAGAACTCATGAACAAGAAGTGTGCCAATTTTTGCATTCCTGTGTAAATTATTTATATCATAAATTATGAAAATAATATATGAAGTAAATTTCCTATTTTCTGTATGTTGCGTTTCTTTTTTGAGAGAGTATATTAGGAATTGAATAAGTAATATTAGAAATTATGCACCATTTTCTAATATTACAAATCGATTTATTAATATAACTAATTCAATTCCTAATATTACTAATTCAATTTCTAATATTATTATCGAGGAATTTCTAATATTAGAAAATGAATTAGTAATATTTGAAATTGAATTAGTAATATTAGAAATTGAATTTCTAATATGTAATATTAGAAATTGAATAAGTAATATTAGAAAATGAATTTCTAATATTACAAAATCATTTAATAATATTACAAAATCCACCAAATATGTAATATTAGAAAATGAATTAGTAATATTAGAAATTGAATTAGTAATATTAGAAATTAAATTAGTAATATTAGAAATTGAATAAGTAATATTAGAAATTGAATTTCTAATATTACAAATTCATTTTCTAATATTAGAAAATACCTATTTTTGTCCACTTCGGCTTGCCATACGATTGATCTGAAAAAAGACGGTTGTTAAGGTGGGAGATGGAAGCAGAGGGGCGGGAGAAAGGAGAGAGGGGGCGGGAGAAAGGAGACGAGGGGCGGGAGAAAGGACAAAGGTACCACCCTTTCCACCCCCTCATCTATCCTCATCAAACAATGTACATTCCATAAAATAATGAAACTAATCTTCATAAGGATGACCACAGGTACAAAAGTGATTGCGTATTACGTTAATACGATGAAGGTAAGATGCATTTAAGGAGCTACACATATATGTCTCAAACGAGTATGGGTTATATTTAGTTTTCTGTCACCAAAGCTATAATGATTAGGGGGGGGGGGGGGGTTGATAAATTAATATTTCTGTTGAAAATATTTATATTCTGTGAATTTCAAGTATCAGAATTTTCATTTTCATTTCAAAATATTTTATTGATAAATATATATCATAAATGGATTGGACAACAGGCTAGGCCTATACAAGTCCTCTCCACGAAACAAGATGGATAAACAATATACAACGTATAATATAAACATCTACAAAACAATCCAGCAATTACAATTTTATAAGTAATTAATTAGTATAGATAACTTATAGAAAATACATTTCAAAAAGATAACAAAATTAATACTATTGGACTGAAATGAAAACACCAAATCATAAATATATTCTACTGGCAAGGTAACCATCAAGATTTGGGAAGTCCATCCTATACATGTATAACAATTTACAATCCTGAGATGACGCTGTCTAATAAATAATGGACATACAAAGAAAAAGTGAAAATCGTCTTCAACAGCATCACCACAGGTACATTGCGAGTAGGCAGACAAATGAGACAAGAACAGATGATGGTTAATATTACTCACTTCATTGCGAAGCTGGCAGAGTTTAATATTTAACCAACGAGACCCATAGGAAAAAAAGGGGGTGATGTCACGATATCCTTATTAATATTTCTCTTAAACTGGCTAAGACTTTGAATGGAGTGGACGCACGTATCTAACTAATTCCAAAGTTCCATGACACAAGGAAAGAAACTTGTTTTTTATATGACTGGGTACGACAACGAGGAGGCTATAAAAATCAGGGGTTACGAAGATCATAATTTATCTCAGAATTAATATTTTCTATTAGGTGTTCACTAAAATAACTTGGAAGCTCTCCATGTAAAGCTTTGAAAGTAAGAAGAAGTTTCTGTTTCTTTCACCAACTTTTCAGTGAATCCCATCCAAGTTCTGTATATAATTTACTCTTAGATGTCCCTTTTCTCATTCCCGTCACAATTCTGGCAGCTTCATACTGCATAGATTCAATAAGGTCAGATTGCTCTAGAGTACAATTATCCCATATCACATTTCCATATTCTAAAATAGGACGAATGAATCCAAAATACAATTTTTCTAGCGAATTTCGATCAAGGTTATGCTGTAATATTCGCAAAACGTTTAAACGAGAGCAAGCCTTAGAATATATATCGTTTATATGATATTTCCAAGTACCATCAGAGCTGAGGTTAAGTCCAAGATGTTTATGATTACTTGTATTTTCTAACTGAATATTGTTCATAAACAAAGGTAGTGTATTAGCATTTTTTCGAGTAAATACCATAGACTTTGTCTTTGATGCATTAAATGTAACCCCCCAATCAGATGCCCAAGTGTGAATGGATTCGAGGTCGGAATTGAAAGACTCGGCAGCCTCATGATCATCAACAACACAAAAGAGGGATGTATCATCAGCAAATAACTTAATTTTTTTTTAAACAACATCAACAATATCATGAAGAGGATAAATAAATAAGTTCCAAGTATAGAGCCCTGGGGGACACCAGCATTAATACAATGCCACGCAGAAAAGTAGCCATCCATACTTACCCGCTGTTTACGATCAGTCAAATAACTACGGAACCAACTAAGCAAATTACTATTAATCCATATTTCCTTAATTTATATAACAATCCACGATGCCAAACACGGTCAAATGCTTTTGATATATCACAGAATATAAAATGGTCTTGATCACGAGCATGTAAAAATAAAAATAACCAGAGGCTCCTCGCTCACCTGGTTTAAAAATCTCATTTAGAGACTAGCCTGTCTATTTTGCCCCTTGAAGATGAAATGATAAATCTTTGTAGTAGACCTCAAACACATCATTTGTACCAGTTAACAAAGCTTTGGGTTTGTTCAATTTGGAAAAAAATTGCCAATGGCAATGTTTTAGCCATATCAAGAAGATTTGAGGACACTTTGTGGAGGACTTCACAACAATCATTTGTACCAAGTTGCAAATAATTTGCACTTATAGTTTTGGGACAGAAGATTTTTAAAGTTTCAGTTAATCAGTAACAAGAATTGCCCATGGCAGCTATGATTTTTGCAGGATCAAGTCAAAAGAGGGATCTTGGTAAAAGATCTAAAAAAATCACTTGTATCAAGTTACAAATCATTTGCACTTGTAGTTTCGGAGGAGATGATTTTTCAAATTACAGCCAATCAGAACTACCAATCCAACCATGTTTTTCGATCAATCAAGATAAAATGAGGAATACTTGTAGAGGACTTCATTAACATCATTTGTACCAAGTTACAAATCAGTTGCACTTGTGGTTTCAGAGGAGATATTTTTTTAAATTTCAGCAAATCAGAAAAAAGAATTGCCCATGGCAGCCATTTTTTGCCGGATCAAGACGAAATGAGGAATCTGTACAGGACATCACAAACATCATTTGTATCAACATACAAATCATTTGCACTTATAGTTTCAGAGGAGATGATATTTAAAATTTCAGTCAATCAGAAAAAAGAATTGCCCATGGCAGTCATGTTTTTTGCCGGATCAAGTTGAAATGAGGACTCTTTGTAGAAGACCTCACAAACATCATTTGTATCAACTTACAAATCATTTGCAGTTGTAGTTTCAGAGAAGATGATTTCAGTTAAAATTTCAGCCAATCAGAAACAAGAATTGTCCATGGCAGCCATGTTTTTTGCCGGATCAAGTTGAAAATGAGGAATGTTTGTAGAAGACTTCACAAACATCCATTGTATCAAGTTACAAATCATTTGCTCTTGCAGTTTCAGAGGAGATGATTTTTCAAATTTCAGCCAATCAGAAACAAGAATTGCCCATGACGGCCATCTTTTTCGTCCAATCAAAATGAAATGAGGATTTTTCATAGAGGACTTTTAGTACATCATTCCTGCAAAGATTGGTTCCAGTTGGCCCAGTAATTTCAGAGGAGATGATCAAAATCTGAAATGTTAAAGACGACGACTGACGGACGGACGACGGACGCAAAGTGATGGCAATAGCTCAAATGGCTTTGCCAGGTGGGCTAAAAAGGTGTTGACTCTTTGAATCCCATAGCAAGGCTGTTTTCGTTATAGATTTACTCACGTCTAGCAAAGATAGGTAAGCCAGTAACGATTCTGATTGCTTCTATATAATTGGAGTTTTTCTAAATTTTCTGCATCTTGTTGATTACATCCATCCCATACTTCAGATGCATATTCCATCATTGGGCGGATAAAAGTTATATGTAAATTTGAGACAGGTACTGTCTGTTTAAAATATAATTAAGTTTCCTTAATACGCATATTTTTTTGTTATCCCTTGGCTTCTTCTCGGTTGACATTAAATTTCTCGGGTAACAATCCACCCTATCACCCTCTGAAATATGTGTTATATATACTAGTCAACAAAGGTAACGATACACGAGTTCGGAACCCATTATCTTGGTAATTCCTTTAAAAAAACTTAAGTATGAGGGCAACAGTGGTTTGCTACTTCATTTCTTGATCTAATGCGTCTCATTTTGACATTTGGATAAAACTTGAAATGGTGGAAAATGGAAATTCCCAAAAGACGGTTAAATTTAATTTGCGGAAAACGAGAAGAAAATCGACACACATTTTGTAAAATGAAAATCCAGTTGCTGAAATCAGTGGAAAAACATCAGAACTTTTTTCACAGAGACATTATAATTCACATAACGGGGTAAAAATACTGATTTTTTAATTTTGGGATGAATGTGATTTTTTAAATCTCAAAAATTGGAATTTTTTATTTCAAACTTTTTGCACAAAATCCATGCTTTTGACGAGAAAGCAATCTTCAATGAAAATCAGACGTATGGGTCTATTTTTCTGCTTAGTACAAATATTTGAAATTATGAATATATGAAAAATGCATTACCCTGTATCGATTCTTTTGTTGACTTAGTAGCTATATGTATAATAGTCAATAAATACATTATGTTTTATTCTCCTCTGTTAGTTAATTTTAGAAATTCCCAGACTTTGATGCAGCAAATTTAACGAATCTACTGCAATTTTCTTACTAGCAAGGTATTTATGTTTGAAAATATTTTTCACCAACTTTGTTAATTCTGGACCCTTTTGATAATATTATGAAATAATATGTCTAACTAGAACAGTACAAAAAAAATTAATGGTTAATTATCACAAGACATGAAATTAAAAAAATGTATCAACAACAATTGAGTTTAAAAAAAATCTACAAGAACAATCAAGCTTATAAAATAAGCTAAATATGATTTTATGACCAAATATATAAGATTTTATTGCAATTCGAAATCCGGTTAAGCCTAACTTTTCTTTAGAGAATTTCTTTGATCAGTAAATCCTTACCGTCTGGAAACCTTGGTCTGGAATGGATTTTTGGCATTTTGAATTTTTAAATGCTAGAATGACTAAATTTTATAGGTTAACTAACCTCGATGAGTGGTCCTAAAAATGTCAAGGTCAAGTAATTTATGTTAGACACCAACGGTATACTAACCAAGTACAGCTGAGCTGTCACTTACGGTGATCAAGAAACGGACCTAATCGCAAAAACTGGATCATGTGGATGTGATTTAGTGGATTGTAAAAATGGGGTCAATGAGGACTCCAATGTACATATACGATCTATCATTTATAGTTACCAAAAAACGGACCCTATACTAGGCACCAAACTTTTCGATGTTGGTCAACCTGGGGTTAGGCTTAGAGACATACATTTGACTGACTCTGCCCTTTAAGGAAGTATTTTTAGACCAAATATAATTGGTCTAGGTATTCTAGTTTCTGAAAAGTTGACCTTATAATAAAAAAGGACGCTAATTTAAAATGTCTTCGAATCATGAAAATAAGGTAGAGACAGCTGAAATATACCACAAGGCATCTTTACACAAAAAATTGGTTTGTAAAGTTCTTGTACTTTCTGGGATATAAAGCTTCTATATAACATATTAACTAATGCCATTGCAAGAAAGTAACTATCCAATAACCAATATTATCTGTTGGACCATTTACCTTTCACGTACTGGGAAATAACCAGCGAGTTATCCCATGGAAACTCATTGAACTGTTTAACACCTGGCTCTGTGCGATCTGTGATTTAAATCATTTCAACATATTGTTGAGAAGAGCCTGGTACATGTAGATAAAAAAAAACCTAAAAATTCAACAAGATTTCGGATTTAAAAATACGGATTCAAATGATGTCCAAGTCAATATACAGAATAAACATACATTGTTGAGGAAAAACATGACCCATGAGACAAAAAGTATACTCTCAAAGCATATACCAATATTAGTCAATCAATTTTTCCCAAATTAAGTTAAGAGGGTGGGGGAGGGTCAGTTAAAAAACTATGTGAATTAAGTTTTTTTATCCTACATTGAACTTTTGATCTCGTCCCTAAAATCTGTTGAGATATGAATTGAAATTTCATAGTTATGTACTTTAAATTAATCCGTCGTTGCTGATTTTCAAACTCGTCCGAGAGAATTCTGACCGACGTTAAAATCTCGAGAAAATTTTATTGTAGAGCAGACTCAATGCTAGCATGAATTAAAAGAGACTTTCTGTCCATTATTAATCCACCGTATCCCCCCTTTCAGATCAGAGCTATTCAATACTACAAACATACATTGTAAAGTTTTATAACAGTATATAGTTTTTATTTTGAGGTATATATAACAGGGTACAAATATGGTGGATAAATGCTCGATACAAAAGCCGCATTGGACAAAAGCTCAATCAAAGCTTTCATTGCTGGTCTTCATCTGAAAGTCACACATTAATCTCCCCACTCACTTCTCAAGATGATTGTGTGAGCAGCAATTGTTGTACGATATCGATCAACTTACATCTGTATACAGATAAGAAAATAATGGCAACAATATGTCTGAAACATAATATGTCATGAAGAAAATGTAAACAATTTCATCAGAAAATGTTTTAATATATCTACTGCTCTTGGGAGAGGCTGGATTATCAGTATTATAACTAATTCGGATCGAGATTAAATAAATGTAGGCTCCTGACAATAAAATTATCGATCTACTAATTAATCTATCTGTGCTGTTTATTCCAGGGTGATAAACTTTTCAGAAAAAATCTTCTGGGAACCGTCCTAATGAACGCCGTGTCAGAAAATTTAACCAATTGTACACTCGAGATGAACGGACGAGAATTTTAGTGCGATGCTCCTGGTTGGTGACAGTACAGTGATATCCTGCATTATAGTTCTGATATAATGATACATTTAATATAATACTCCTGGAGACTTATCTTGTAATTAGTGACCATCTGTTACACTGATTTCATATAAAACAAGAAACTAATACCATATGTAACGATATGTATCACAGTGACGTACTTTGTACAACCCTCAGTCGGTTTTTTTTTTTCATTTATCGTAAAGTCTACAATGATTTTTTAAATCATAAAATGTTCTTCTGTTGAAGTTTGTAATTCACCCGGTAATTCCGCCTAAATCGTCTATGGCATGCAGTCTGTATTTCAGCCTAAATCGTCTATGGCATGCAGTCTGTACTTCAGCCTAAATCGTCTATGGCATGCAGTCTGTACTTTAGCCTAAATCGTCTATGGCAGTCATTACTTCAGCACTATGAGAACATTTTCTCGGTATTAGGGACCACGTAAAATTTATCAGGGGATTGGGACCGGTGCAAATCAGTTTTGTCTTCGTCCCACTGTCTGGAATTTAAATAAAAGAACACGTCCCATTATAAATTCCGGAAGAAAAAAAGTACAAGTCCCATCAAATTATTCATATTTTACAAATTTACAACAATTAAATAGTAAAAATTACATTAAACCAAAGGTTAAAAAAAATCATATTTCTATAACGTTAATGTTTCATAGACAGTAAGGTATAATCTTTGCTATAAAGAAAATATTTTATGGGCAAATTTGAAAGAAAATTGGCAAAAACCTTGGAAATGTATTGTATTTAGGATAAACAAGATATATTACAGTTTAGATAAAAGAATAGAAAATAATTATCCTTCAGGTATCGACAAAACTGAGCAATTTAAGGAATTTTATACATGAAATCTGTCGAGTATTAAACTTGTTTTTTAAGTTCTGTGGTTCTTAAGAAAAAACCCTTGCTTATATTATGTACTTCATCCTCGTGTAGCAAAGCGTAAGCGCGACCGGTCGTGGGTTTCCGGCGATGTATGTTCTTATAGCATAAAAGGTGCCATTTTGATTGAATCATGGCAAATGTTGGAAAAAAACTTTTAATATATGACGGGAATACAGGAATTTCAATAGCGCTAATGTTTCATAGGCAGTAAGGTACAATGTGTCCTTTAAAGAATTTTGTTCAAATTTGTAAAAATATTGAAATAAAAAAATGTTAGTGTCCCATGTGTTGTAAGAATGAGAAAAATAGATGTCCCATGAAACAGAGCAACCAAAAAAGTGTTTGTCCTATGGCATTTTGGACTGGTCCCCTGCTAAAGTTTACCTGGCCCCTTACGTACTGAGTGTTATTTTGGTGGAAGGAGATACACTTTTGTTGTACAATGTGTTCTGCAACGTTAACGAAAACTAACGCTGAGTTAATTAATTTCCATGCAATAGTAACAAGCATGTTTGCGTGATATGTATTCTAGGAGTAGATCTTTTTATGTGACAGTTTGACAATAAACATGAACTACTAGAAGCCCCATAAGCCTGTATGTCAGAATGCTATTCCAATCAATGTAAATTGTAATTTTGTTCTGCCTTGTTGGTTCAAGATCTGAACATATCAATGGAAATCTTGTCTAAATTCCTAATAACAAGACAAAAGTTTGGCAACATTGCCGTTAGGGGACAGTTCCAAAAAATCTCTGAACCAATTGATTAAACTTTTCCGTGGAGATAAAAATAAAGGTTTTTTTCAAATATTCGATCAATTTAATTTCAAAATATTGAGAAAAAAATTATAATTTCAGTCATATGACATATTGATCCATGGATGTGACCATTGGGAAACATTCAAATGAGTGCCGATGGGATTGAATAACCCACTTAGTCCTCATTTAATCCGTAAATATTGTTATGACATCAGTTATACAATTTACAGTCTAGAGTGATATGACAAAACTACAGTTTGTCAGATTTAATACCAATTAAAGAAGAAAATTGAATTAGAACAAGAAGAGGGGGAATTTGAAGACGAATTTCATCATGAAATTGAAATGTAACAACTGAATCTGAATAATTTATACTTTATATAGATATTTTATATAATTCATTCAGTAACACTAATTTACTCCTCTGGGAAACTAATCTTTTATTTTATAGTTCACTTCATATGAAACTGTCAAACATATTTTATATTTTTTGTCATTTACTGTTCTGAAATGGAGTTTTATTATATATGACATTAATATTTAATGGATTGAATGCTTTCTTTTAGCGTTATTAATAACAGAATTGGTTAAACATTTCTAGTGAATTGATAAACGTACAAATTCACGAGCAGAGTACTAGAGTAATGCCAGAATGAAAAACAACAATAAACACTGTGCACTTTATTCATGTATGTAATACAGAGGTTAGTTTCAGATACATGAAAGTCTTTCATGTTATTAGGTCTATCTCGTTTACAAATGGGAACACCATACTGTGTGATTTCTTCCGATTATTATTAAGGATGCTCGCTGGTCATGTTTTGGTCTTTTTGTCAGATTTTCGGAATCCTCGGGTTTTATCCATTTCTTAAACATGAAATTTTTTGCCCATGAACCCCCACTTTTTCTTTTATAATTCAATCATATATACCTTAAAATGGTATTTGACAACATTTTATGAAATCCTTTTTTTTCATACATCTTTGAGAGACTGAAGTTGTCAATGCAAAGACAATGAAAAATCCAGAGAAAACCAATTTCCTGCAAATTTTCAAGGCCTTATAGCTCTAAAATGAGCATATGAACATATATTTTTTTTTCTTGCTTAATTGATAACTATTCATATGTTCTCTTAAACTAAAACACCTATTTCAAATCCTATTTATTTCCTATTAGACCAGCGATCATCCTTAAGATCAAACGATCAACCTTGTTAACAAAATAACTCAACAACCATAAAACATATCTGATGACATGCAATGGAGAAAATGTTGAACTTCTCAGGGCACAGCCTTGTAGTGATTCGGTTAACCTTATTTGACGACCATTATGAGAATTATTGCTCTTTGAAAATTTAAAATTGCTATTATAATTGAAAACCGTAAAAGATAGCTAAAAAGTAATTCAGAGAATGTTCATCTCCTTAAAACATTAATTTGCAATTAGTCGGTCAATTCAATTCGATTGTCCCTTTTACCACTCATTGCCCTTTGAATATTTGACAGAATGCGTTACTGGTCAAAAGTCACTTGACCTTACTCTCACTTTCCCTGTAAAGGCGGTTGTTTTCCTAAATTATGCAATGGTTTTAATACTATTTGGCCTATCCAGGGATAAATAGTTATCAGTTATATTTACATGTTACTTGGCTGATTGGCGAACATAATACATAGAATTAATATTTATATTGCCGTAATGGATGTGTTTTATATCTTAGATTTTACACCAACTTCACATAAAGCAATACCCAAGATGTTTAAAAAACAACTTTCCCGTTGTAGATAAAGTAATAAGTTATAGAAATCCATGGTTTATTTGAGATTTGAGAAGTATATTATAACAAAATAATTCACATGAGTGTAGCTTATAATTAAATATACAAAATTTAAAGTCAGCTTAGCCGTTGTACTCAAACATAGCTTCCCTGTAATGACAAAAAAATAATTCACATTAGTGTAGCTAATAATTAAATATACAAAATTTAAAGTCAGCTTAGCCGTGTTCAAAGGAGCAAGGCAACGTTTTACTAAATTGTTATTATCAAATTTTAAAAGATGACATACCAGGCTATGTTCCGGGAGATTTTGAAAGACGTTAGGCGACTTTTTGAAAATGGTCCTAGAAGTGAAATAAATGCAGGGGAAAATGTTCCTACTTCTTTTCAACAAACCATGAGCATAAAATACTGCAACATCGCCTGTTGAGGTTGTTCTAGTTTTTATATTCACATTGGGTTTGCGCACTCATTATCAGAAGCGTACGAATTCAGTGTAAAGTCTATTAAACCTACTGCTCTTTCTCATTTATGGATTCATCAGAAAAATCGGTATACTTTGATCATACTACAGATATACAGGCTAAGTTACATAGAAAATTAAATAAGGTGTTGAATAATTTAACAAGGTAAATTTTAATTACCAAATTCAATATTCATGTACCGCTGCATAATTTTACTACAGTATCATAAACAGTTTGGTGTAATTATATATTTTTTTATTCCATGGAGTCTTGCAATGAATTGTTTTCTTTATTGAGTACATTAACGGATTAACAAAGTAAGTTTTCTGTGTTCCTTTGATATCGTCACTTGCCAAACATGGAATAAAGTGTACAATCTGTATCCGTCACTTTCCCGTGTGAATCCATACATTCCAATGAACATTTATATCCATCGTAATACGATTTTCCGTATAAATCTATACAACCAGCACAATATTTTTGACATTCCATGATCCCTGATTGAACACGTTTCTCCATTCTTGCACCTACAGTACATTTTTCTCCACTGAAACTTCCACCTTTGGTTAAAATACAGAATGTTTTGCAGACAGTTACGTCAAACAGTTTGTGTCCCCAAGATTCTTCACAACTGTCACATTTCTTAACACACCTGTCATATAATGTGTAAGGTGAAACACTCGAAATAGCTAAAACAATCACAATTAAACTCGTCTGCATTGTGAATGATCTGTAATTAAAAAATATATCAACCATAATATGTGTTCTTGAAGTACAGCCATTTGATTTTAATGGAAAGGCAAGAAAGAAAGTTGAAAAGAAACCCGCGCCACAAACTTTGGTTAAATATTTTGACCTATTCAAATGAACATACATGTAATTTATATATTGAAATCCATTAAGGCCAGACCAAATTAATCTTTGGATTTCCCCGCTTATGTAAATTTTAAGAATATTTTTTGATGCTTCATTTTGCAAAAATGCCGAAAAATTCTTCCCAAATTCTTCATTTTTCAAGAAGTTAAAAATAAAATTTGCTCCAAAAATTTTGTAGAAATTAGTCCTCAAGAAAAAAAAATTAAAAATTAAAATTTCGCTCGCTCGCAAATATTTTTGCCATCCAAAAATCTAAAGAACTAAAAATCAGTTTGGCGTGGCCTAAGCAATACCCCCCCGCTAACTGAGATATATTGCTAAACTGGCTGGGCTTGAAGAAACCCCGGAAGAAACCCATGTTAAGCCCGGGATGTTAACTCAATACAGTGCTTTTAAAAATGTTACAATTGGCTATATTTGGGATTGACATGATTTTACCAAAATAATTTGTTGTTCTATTGAAACTTTTAAGGTCTATTGCGAAGACTAAGGTGAGGTTTTTTCCATGAAATTTGAGCTTTGTAGAGGCGAGCGAAGAAAAACAACTGTGTAGAAATCATGAGTCATGCGCGATGCGATTCACTGATTAAAATTCGTATTCGCAGTGGTGTAAACCCAGTGTCGACAATTGGATGTCTGAATTTTACTTCGCATTCGGTACAACTATGTTGCGTTCACATAAAACGAATCGAATACAAATGTATGTACATGTATAATTTGAATGCGATCGACATCGGTTATTTTTCACACGTGTACCATTTGCCGAAGAACATCGAATACATATTAGCTGAAAGGTATATAACTACTATTGTACGGTTATGCAGTTGTAAACTTGAATTCTACTGGCTGCCTTGCCATCTGCTAAATAACCATGTTCGCCATACACAACCCAATCAAATTGCCCCCAAAAAGAAAACTTCTTACAAAACATGTGCCTGTAGCCAACCAGCAATCGCGTTGCAATATGTTGACCTTTAATCATGTGTGCTCAACCTGTTGACCTTAAATCATGTGTGCTATAAAAAGAACAAAGTAAGGAACACGCTGTCTTGTGATAACCTTAGTGTATTGCCCTACATAAGGCAAGTTGACCTGTTAACCGGTCGGCGAATGGAAAATTCCACTGGTTGGCATCTATACATGCATGACGCCATCCAGGGCTTTATCGATCTAGAGCAATTCAAATAAAATATATTTATTATACTTCTCTGTAATATATCATACAAAATTAAAAGTGAAAACACATCAACTATGCGCTACATGGAAAATCAATAGATCATCAGGTTACACGATCAGTGGGCGGAGCATACACATTAAGAGTGAGGGTCAAATACGCGGTCAGTGGGCGGAGTAAACATGTGAATTTTGCGAAGTGAAATCTAGGACATTTGTGTGTTTAACGTTTAATTAATTATATACTCAATACGGTTAGCATAACCGCACAAAAATGTTATCATGCTTTGACCCAACTAGCATGATTATTTAGACAGTGTAGAAAATTGTTGAACGGTTCGGGCTTTCGCCCTCACCGTTCAACAATTTTCGACACTGTCTAAATAATCATGTTAGTTGGGTCAAAGCATGATAACTTATATGGTGCAGGTCCAATAGAAGTCATTTTCTTCTCTATGTAAATGTTTAGCTGAATACATAATTTTGGTCATAGATCTATACGGAGAATCTAATTACAGTTTTAAATAATTCGGCAAACAGAAATGCAAGACCTCGTTGTAATTCGAGTACATGGGCCGCCTGAAAAACAGTATACAAAGGACCGGGTTACCTGAGCCGTACCCATCCAGTATTATGTTTATTGGAAATTGAAGGTTTTAATTAAATATAAGATAAATTTGCCATCGTTTTTCATTTTTTGTAGATCTTGTAATATGGGACTTCTCTCTTCAATAGAAACCCTTTATAAAAATAGAATTTTCTTCGTTTCCAATAAATGTATGAAAATCAAAAAGACAAATGACAAAGATTGCCAGGTTTTCTGCCAGAGAATTAACAAAGATTGCCAGGTTTCTTGCCAGAGAAATGACAATGATTGCCAGGTTTTCTGCCAGAGGTTAGGGACCAGGCCAAATCTGATTGAATCATTGCAAATATAGAAACAAACTTTTAATATATGGCAGTAATACAGGAATTTCAATAACGCTAATGTTTCATAGGCAGTAGGGTACAATGTGTCCTTTAAAATTTTTTTTGTTGTTCATATTTGTAAAAATATGGTAATAAAAAATGTAAGTGTCCCATGTGTTGTAAGAACGAGAATGACATTTTACACCGGTCCTGATATTAAAGTTTGCCTGGTCCCTTATGGTTTCTGGTACTACAGCTTCCTCTACGAACAAAATATTGCCGTCATCAAAATATAGCCGCTGAATGTAAACTAAACCGATTGCAAACACATTATCACTTTGATTTGTTCTATATACTCATGTCTTCATAAAACACACTGACTACAGTGGCACTGACATAACAACGTACATGATAAAATGTCTTTCAGCCGTGGCACTGATATTTTTTTGCTTAGAAGTTTTCAGAGTCTTCTTCTGGCATTGGTTAAATGATAGAGATTTTATCATGCTCAGCTTTCTCTTAATCCATCAAAAGAAAACATAAAAAGATCCGTCTTGTTCCGAAGAATACGTATGTAGTAAAGAAAACCGCAAAAAATATCAGCTTTTTATACTTATCGAGAAGTTTGATCATACAATTAAAGGATTGGTTGGTAACAAATGTAATTAACGTTCTAATAATCTACACAATATTTCTGATATTTCATTATCAGCTTCTTCACAGCTAGGTAAATATCACTCAATTTAGGCCAACCCAACAAAAGGGTGTATACCGGGGACCAAGTAAGATGAGACGATATATTTTGAAGTTGGAGAATAGTCAGACATATAATTTTTCGAATATTATATACCCATTCACGAGCTTTTTTTCAGTGTGCTTAGGTTAATTTCAGCATTTTTTTGGATGATTGTCTGATTTGAATAAAAAAAATATTATCTTAGGGAAAAAACCTACATCAGCATCTTAATATATCGCAATTAGCAACTCCGCCAAACCTCCAACATAGACAATTATGAATATGGATAGAAAGCAAACGCTAATGGAACAATAAATATATCTAACTTAATTATAGATTATCAGATTATGACATTACTTAAGATAGAGTAACCTGTAGTAAACATTATACTACTGACAAAGGTCAAAGGCCACAAAATATCACAAACAAAGAGAAAGGCTAAGACCACAAAATATCACAAACAAAGAGAATAAACCAAGGAACATCTGTTAATGATAGAAAATACCAAAAACACAGAGAAAGGCCAAAGAGCACCTGTCAATGATAGAAAATACCAAAACACACAGAAAGGGCAAAGAGCCCCAGTAATGATAAAAAATACTACAAACACAGCTATAAAGGTTAAATAGCATAAAATATCACATACATATAGAGAAAGAAAAAATACTATAAAATACCAAGGACCATTTCTGCCAAGTTTGGTCCTAATTGGCTCAGCGGTTTCAGACAAAAAGATTTTTAAATTAATTTTCCCATAGTGTCTTATGTTAAATAAGTTCGGCTGTGGCGGCCAACTTGCGGTCGGTCGGAAGTTGGGGATGCCGAACACAATTTCGGAAGGGGGCCACCAAAGGACCATTCCATCAACGTTTGGTCCCAAATTGTTCCTGTTGTTTCAAAGGAGAAGATTGTAAAGGAAGGTTTACGTCGGACAACGTCAACGGACGACGACGGACGAAGGATGCCAAGTAATGGAAATAGCTCACATGACCCTATAGGCCAGGTGAGCTTAAAATGGAAAAGTCCTGTTAATGTTTACAAAAGTTTTGGAATAATTTGAAAGTTCGGTGTCGGTTTTTGTGTGTATAATATATGTACTTTTTCTTGATCACGACCTTCACTGTTAATTTTGTCATTGTTTATATGGCTAATACCTCATCATCAACATTAAGGTAGATGTCACAACAGTAAGCATTCTGGAAGCAGTGCTTATTATTCAGCTTTGTTTATATATCTATTGAGTCTGATTTGTCGTTGTTTAGCCATTGATTGAACAACAAATTTGGGGAAGGGCTGGCATCTTATAAACCGTGGATAACCCGCTGCGTCATATATATGTCACAATCGAGAACACTGTTTGTTGTGATTTTCTCTAAAATAGTTATTTCTATGTGTAATAAGGTGTAATAAGAGGCCTTTTTTTAATTTGTACACCCAGGAGCTATCAGACATCCTTTGACATCTTTGCTTTATTACAAGTAGTTTTAATAGAGATAGAAATCATTCTCCAAGGGTTCTATAAATTAAAAATGTTGAGTACTCGTTAAACTAGTTTAACCCTGCGTCAATTTTTATGTACTTTTTCTAAAAGTGGCCTTTGAAAGTGGTTGAAATGAGTTGTTGGTTGCAAAACGACCGCTTTTTATACTTTGAATTCCGTTTCATGGCTATGTTCTGATGACATTTATTTATTTCCTTTCATTTCTATTATTCAAACTAGTTAATTTATTTGTAATGCAAATGTTTTTAGAATCCTTTGACATGATCACACATATACATTAAGCGTATCTTGCTTGAAAACTTTTAAACCGATTTTGTCTGAAGAGGAAACATTATTTTGGCTTCACGATCAGATAAATCATCACTTACCGTCAAATACTCCCTTCGGAAAAATAAAGCAGGCTTCTGCAAGCAGAATTACGGCTTATACTTTTGTGTCAGTATTTTTGTTTCTTTTAATGAAAGAAATTATTGAAACACACATTGAAATTATCTCGGTTTACAGCCGGAAATTAGACACAATTGGATTCATCTTACAGTTTACTGCTCGACTATTAGTTGAATCATAGACTAAGTTTAATAAACTTTGTTTTTATGTGAGAGCAACAATTAGATACCTCAAATAGTTCTTAAATTTTCAATACTGTAAGAAATCTTTTTCCCGTTAATTTTCTATGATAAACAAAGGTATACAACTTGTATTTGGATGATAAAAACATTAAAAAAAAAAAAACAAAAAAAAAACAAAAAACAAAAACAAAAAAAAAAAACAAAACAAAAGAAAAAGAAATTGATTGCTTAATCCACAGACCTTTTCTACACGTAGCACTTATGGTCAATTGTCAGGAATTTTACATAATTTTTTTTTAAATTGCGTTGAAGGGTGTCTTCCTCCTATTCCCACTTTTTATAAATCACTATTCCTCCTATTCCCACATGCATATAACAATAGATGTTTTTATAGTTAATTTGTTTATTTAGCATTTAAGATTAATTAAATATTACCTGAGATTTACCTGTATTTCATAATATTTATATGACAAATTTTGCACTATTTCCTGATAGATATGTTATTAATATATTTTTTATTGAAAAAATACATAATTTAATTTAACATAAAGAAATAAACTAAATATTTTGTCAATTTGGAATGTAAACGCGTTTTGAAGAGATTCTTTGCTCCTTGATATATCATGTGAAAGTCCGAAAAACCAAATTTGTGCATTGTCATCTAAAAATAGAGGGAAATAATTATTTTTCCAAACCAGATTCAGTAATAAAAATAAAAATTTTACACAAAAATAAACAATTAAATCAAAATGTAGTATACAGTCTACTGCCAGCTAAAAGTCAACTTGTCTACACAAGGTTCCTGACAGTATTAAAATTTGTCTGCCAACAACATCAACTACAACTACAACCTACCACTATCTTCCTTGACTATGAAATCGCCATCAGAAATGCAGCCTACTCAGTATTTCCAGGCATCAACGCAAAAGGGTGTTTTTTTCCACTATACACAGGCAATATGGAGAAAAGCACAAGAGACAGGTCTACAGGTTCCATACAAAGAAGATGACAACATCCACAAACTAGTACGTCGTGCAACTGTACTGCCACTGATTCCAACTGCTGAAGTCGAAGATGTATGGTTTAATGCCCTCACAGACATAGATCAGGTCGAAACAGATACCAACTTCACTCCTTTCACAGACTATGTTACAACATACTGGGTAGAGCAAAACAGACACCTATGGAACCACTACGAAACCCAGGGCCCAAGAACTACCAACCATCTAGAGGGCTGGCATAGCAAGTTAAAGAAACATACCCAACACCCACACCCTAACCTATTCAAACTCATTAAACTATTGAAACACGAGGAAGCCATCAACGACCTGACAATGATCCAGTACGCAGCTGGTGGTAAGAGGGTACCACAGAAGGAAAAGATCAACCACAGATTAGCTGATCTAAAGAACAGACACAGAAACCATGAAATCAGCACTATACAGTTTGGGGATGCAGCATACCACCTTCTTCACCTCGAATAGATTCATGAGCTTTAATAGTCTTGTGTGTACCTAATGTGTAATACGTGTGCTATATGTGTTTTAGCAGTTATTTATTGTGTATTGTTTAATACATGTCTACTTTTGTCTGTTGTTACATTAGTGCTTTAAAATTAATAAATGATATCAATACTATTATAGTTTCTTTAATCAATCATTTTTCATAAGAAAATAACTTCATTTCCCTGTCCCAAATCAATAGTTAGTTACAAAATAAAAGTACATATTTTTTTTTTAATTTATTTGTTTATTTTATAGGACTATTGTGACCTTTAATAGTTCTATAAAATAAATTAATAATAAAAATATTTACTTATATTTGTTTCTTTTTCTTGAATTTATCCTTAAAAAACATACAAACAAGTTTCATTTACCTGTCCTCAATCAACATTTAGTTACATGTTAATTAGTCAATGTTTATACAGTATAATCCTTTGTTTACACAACTTTTCCCTCTATTCCCACATGAAATTTTACCTTTTTGTACCTGAATATTAAAAAGTGGGAATAGGAGGAATGAACCCGTTGAAGGATACTTGGGACCAACCTATTTAATGATAGGTGGTGGATACACTGACATAAAGAATTCATGGTCACCCATTTTGAACAACTGTCTTAATAACATAAAAATGCAAAATTTGTCTTACAAAGCAGTGAATCTTGATAAGGCTCTCTGATGATTTTGAACGGCATTAAAAATAAAATTAAGAAAATGGACCAAGAAATGAAAAAAAAATGGAGGGAAACGGCCCTCATTCTTCCCAGGCTATATGTTAGCATAAACAGAAAGTGATGAAACGTGAAATCCTACATCCGTCTGGTTTTTTGTGTGTGTGTGTTTTTTTTATAATTTATTATCCATCGGCTATTTTAACGTATTCAGTAAAGGGGTAAATATAAATATGATGTTTTATCTATATCATCAAATCATTGTATACTAGTATAAGGCTTTCAATTTAAATATTTTCTCTTTTCAACAATTCCTTTCGCAATTTCATGTTTTTGGAAACACGTTTTTTTCCCTCTAAATGATTAAGATCTCCTCTTGAAACAGCCAAGTCGAATAGAAAATGCCATATGTTCAACTTTAACACGTTGTGGTAAAAATTAAATTTATTATTTTATCATTGTTATTATTATTATATAAATTCCTTTAAACTGTAAGCCGAAGATTCAACAAACAAACCTGAATTCTAATTTAAAGAAAGATTTTTAACTTGTATAAAATTCAAACTTACCTTAGATTGTAGAAATTATACTGGACTTGTGCTGTGATTTCTGTGACATTTATTCTTCCTTCGGCTGTAATGAACTATTATAGTAAGAATCTTATTGGCTACCAATGCACAACACGCCTATATGGATTTATTTTGTCACGATAAATCATCAATAAAATTAAATTCAAATTCTTTATTTGCAATATTACACCCATGTGGGTCAAGCAAATACATGAACAAGAAAACAAACAAATAAACAAACATATAAAATCACAAATTGAGAATATATGATACAAAATACATGATAAATCACCTTTTATTATTAATACTGTTATTACTTTGATTAAAGAACAAAATAAAACTAGAAAACTGTACTGTCGGAATCTACGGTGATCCCGGCACCTCTGTAAGTAGTTGGGCCACTTACCTATAGTCAAAAATACTATAGTATTATTGCGTAAGGTTTTCCATATTGGCTTAGTTATTGGTCCGAGGCAAGCCATATTGGACTGAGGCGAAGCCAAAGTCCAATATGGCTTGCCTCGGACCAATAACTAAGCCAATATGGAAAACCTTGCGCAATTATACCTTTATTGACTAACCAGTCCAGTATGTCATATTGATTAGTCCAATATGGTCATTTAATGCCTAACCATTAGTCAATACGGCATATTGGATGGGTATGTGTCGTATTTGGCGTACTTTGACATTTTGTATTGTATTGACAGGTTTTATCATATTTAGGCTGATATTCTATTGTTAGTCAATAAAAAACCTTATTACCATCCAAAAATAGTATGCAATTATTCTATAAGGACATTCAATAAACCCTAATGAGAAACGAAAAAAGCTTAGATTACAAGCTTAAACGTAAAATTTTTGAAATTTGACCCGAGTGGTCCCCCGGTTTAAAATGCGAAATTCTAAATCCTTATTGTGCAACAACATATAGTGAAGGACAATACTATACATAAACAAAATGCATCAATTGAAAACTAAAGACAAGTTTATGTCACAAACTAAAATTGAGGGTTTTTCAAAATTCGACCCCTGTGGTCCCCAATGTTAGAAAATAAAAATTATAAATCCTTAATGCACATCTGAATGTGGTGTATGACAATACTATAGTGTTATTAAATGGGTATTTTCATATAAAGCCTGTATTATGTCCGAGTCAGTCGTATTGGGTCAAGGTCAAGTGTATAGGCCCGAGGCAACGCCAAGGGCCTATACAGGGTATCGAGACCCAATACAACTGTACGAGGACATAATACAAGATTTATATAAAAATACGAATTTTATGACACCTTTATTAACTAATGACTAAAAACTACAGTACTTTATTAACCAGTGACTTAAAATACATTATAAATTGTCTATTTAATACAATCCCATGTGTCTGAAACGGGTCATTAATACAGGTTTTATACAGAAAAACCGGAACTGGTCATTAATACAGGTCTCAGAAAATCCTGTATAAGACCTGTATTAATGACCAGTTCCGGTTTTGTATTAACTCGACAGTTTTTACTGTATTTCAACACATTAGTTAATAATGTATAGAAATAAAATGCATTAATTGAAAAACAAAAATCTTGACGAGTTACTTCACGAGCTTAAATTGATATTTTTTTCAAAATTCGACCCCTAGGGGCCCCAATTTTTGAAAATCAAAATTTTAAAACCTTATTGCGCATCTGCATATGGTGTATGACAATATCGTATAGAAATAAATTGCATATATTGAAAAATGAAAGAGTCTAGTTGACAAGCTTAAATTGACAGTTTTTCGAGATTCCAACCCTGTGGGACCCATTTTAGAAAATCAAAATTCTAAAACCTTATTAGCTTATTGCGCATCTGCATATGCTGCATGACAATACTGTTCTGGCACCCCACTATCAGTTCCAGACTCCCAATACCGGTTTGAGCGGATTTTTTGCTAGGTGTAAAGTCTTGGTTTATTGACTTTTGATCTGCTGATCAGACACAGTATGCAAATTCAATGCAACTTAATTTATATGTTAATATCACAGAACTTTTCAGCCAACTTTGTTTTTTCCCCTAAATCTTAGTAAGGATGGTGGATCAAAACAAATCTAACAAAAGTAAAATCTGTAACACTTATAAGGTATCAAACAAAACAGATGTGAACGAAAGGCTTTCTCTCATATTACAGTTAGAAGAGGGCAAAAAAAAAAAAAAAAAAAAAAAAAAAACACACACACAACACAAATTATACGACTTAAAAATCAGCATAATTTTTATCGCAAAGAAATCTTTCTTAAAGCTCTCTTATGTCACATTTCATTTTTTAAATAATACATAAAAAGGCAAAAGAAAAAACATATTAAAGTGCTTCAAATAAATCTAATTCCTCAAAGAAATAACTTAGGACCCAGTGTACCTTGTTTGTATCAATTTTCTGGATGGGACGTTGTGACATAAAAGACCAGGTTGATTTATTTAATACTGTTTTAATGATATTTTTTATAGTTTTAATTTTATGGAATAGTTTCCTGGCTATGATTTTCACAGTGTGTTGTCTTTTATCACTAGGAAGCAATATTGTCTTATCAAAGAAAAAATAAAAATTATATCAATTGCTTCTGAGATTATCATGGTCAACAACCAAATCAATAAAACAGACAATAAAGTAATTTGTGGCTACTTGATATTATACAATCATATCTAAATTAAAATTCTAATAATTACAGTAATCGCTCTGGGTATTTCACGTGGACTAAACAATCCTCGTATACACTATACCGACTACGTCAGCCAACGTTAACGACAGGGAAATCATTACGTACACTAATAACATTCCTAAAACATAAAATGTGTTTTTTCATATCAACATAAAAGAAACTCAGAGGGAAAGTTAAAAAGTAAAGTATTCATTGATTCTGTGTTTCTTTGCCCACACCAGTTAAGTTATACTTATTTAAGGAATTATAAATCTTACTGGAATTGTAATGTGGGTGTATGATGTATGAAGCCAATAGATAGAAAATCAGTGGCGGGGGAGGGGGGGGGGGGCATTTATAATCTATAGAGACAATGGAAAGATCTGGAAAAGTAAACAAACAACAGCTGAACATTCACTGCTCCGAAGTATTTGAGCGGACACACTATGAGCATTGTGGCAAAATTACAAGAAAATATAAAATCAGAGTAGAAATTGAAGTGTAGGATATAATTTTCTTCATTAAAAAAAAATGTATTTTTTATGAATATTCTTATGCTAAACTGATTGCGATTTAATGAACGCCATACGGGGTTTTAACCAGATTGTCTTTCCAACTAGTTGAACCAATAGATTTCAAGTGGACCTGGTTTTTACTAATATTATTTAAAAACATAAACTGTGTTAACTTGAAACAATAGAACAAATTAGACATAGCTGAAACCGAACACTTAATATTGGAACCCAAATGTTTGCCAAAATGCTAAGGGTACATACAAATGAAAAAATTAAAACTGTTATGGTCATGAAGTGGACAAATCGAATTTTTCACACAAAAGTTTAGTTTGGACTAACGATATATATTTACTTGTATAAAATATTTGAGAAGACGCAGAATGATAATTATGGTAACATTACAAGAAATTTTGTAGAGATATCATTAAATTTAAAAAAAAAAATCATGTACATGTGTAGTATACTAATAATATTAGAAGTGGGTGGAAATATCGAAAATCGCTTTAACATAGTGATCAGGCATATTCTCATGCTACGCATGCCTCACCCTAACCCTGGATAACATTTTGAAAGGGGCCGGACCACCTAAGGGCTATGTCAGAAAAATTTGGTCTCAATTGTCCAATTTGTTTCAGAGGAGAATATCTTAATATATTGTATTGCTGATTTTCTATTTTTGTGTATTGTGTAATGTCGACCATAATGATTGGTGGTAGGTTCAGACCCTCGGGGAGAATTTCGAAAGGAGACCAGCGTTTGGTGTCAGTTGCCTACATTTGTTTAAAGACAATATTTCAAAATTTATTAAATAAAATTAAATCGAATTCAAAACTTTATTGCAGATTAATAAACTATTTTTTTGTGACAATACGAAGAACAAATTCGGACAAAAAGCGTCGTTTGAACAATACCAAAATGGTCAAGAGTATCTTTTCCTCGGTTCCTCTGGTTTGAAAAAAGCACTACTGTTAGAATTACATTTGGTGTTGATGGATTTTAGATTTGTCGGTTTTTCTTCATTGTTTTGAGGATTTAAAACCATGCAGTATATGGTTCTTCATAAGCTTTAAAGCTAGATTTTGTACCCCGTCTTCCTGAATGTAGTATTCCAATCTATTATGAGGAAATCAGTTTGAGAAATATTTTAGATATATGAAAGTTTCACACTACATTAAGCTTATATTAATGAAAAATAATGAATGCAGTTATTGAGGTTTAAATTCAACAGGAATCGTTCGAGCACGAAATGTCCTGGCATATTGTCTCATGCGTTGCGCATCTGTGTTAACTAAAAAGGACGTTTGCAGTTGTGAAATATCAACATAGGTGCTTGAGAAACAGTGTTTCCTTTATCGGGTAACCGCCTCGGTGGTCTAGTGGTAGCGTGCTCGCCCTGAGGTTCGATCCCGGCCGGGTAAAACCAAAGACATTAAAATTGGTATTGCTTGCTTCTCCGCCAAGCACGCGGAGTAACGGCAAAGTCGGGTCGGCTCTGAGTCAGTATAATGTGTCCGAGTGGGGTGATATGTCTTCCTGGGGACAGTTACCTCGTGAGCTAGCACATCAAAAATCCGACTCAGCGTGTCGGTCTAGTGTATACAAAGCACGGATTACTCATCATCATATAAACATGTTCTCGTCCTGATGTGCACCTGGTTGCCACCCGACGTTAAACAATAATTCATCCATCCATCCCTTATCGGGTAATTTCATGAATATTATCACATTTGGAGAAATGTGACATATTTGTCTACCTTTTCGTTAGGGAGAGTTCGATAATTGATTAGTAATGTCATTCAAGTGACTGGGTATCCCGAAAGTTTTACCATTGGATTTTTAGTCTGACATACGAAAGTGAGAAATGAACCTGCCAGATGGAATGATTAACAGGGGCGTTTCCCGGATATTTGAAAGGGGGGGGGGGCGTATAATAAAAATTTTTTGGACCTTTTTTTGCTAAAAAACATAAAATAATTGTGAAATGCACTAATGTAACGGTTCCTGACTTGGTTTAAAAAGAAATCAGAGTATGTATTTAATTAATGAATATGATGAATTGCCATATTCTATACAATATAAGCAGATTACGATAGTTTTTTTTGGTTTTTTTTTTAAAAGGGGGGGGGGCGTACACCCATTACGCCCTCACCTGGACCCGCCCCTGATTAATACGCCTTAATATTCTTCTTTGGATGGATTCCAATTGATGGTAATAGCGCACATGGCCATTTGGAAGTGGCGACTTAAAGCAGGAAAAACGTACAATACCTCATTACTTTGAAAAGGGGATGAAAAGGCTAAAAGTAACTTCTTAGCAAGAAACAGGACATCATCTGAAAACAAAATAAGAGGCTCAAGAGAACTGAGCCTGTATAGCTCACTCGACAGTCCCACAATCAATCCACTTAATTTCATATCAAGAGAAAATTGTAATGGACCTTCCATAGATGCTTCATACCAATTATCAGTTAATTTGGCTATATGGTTTCAGAGAAGAGTTTTAAAAAATTAACCAATCAAAAATAAGAATGTTTCTATTTTCTGCATGGGATTTATTTGAAAGGGACTTTCCATCATTGCTCAGGGGTTCAGAGGAGACTTTTTTTAAAATTCGACCGATCAGAACTATGTAAATGCTGATGTCAGACATTTTAGTTGTCGTAGCGGGATTATTTTATACAACTTTGTATAGGACATTCCATAGCTTCTTCATATGAAGTATCAGTTCATTTGCACGAGTTTTAGAGAACATTTTTTTAAAAATTGACCAACGAAAACTTTGTTAATGCCGACTGTTGCCATTTTAGTTGTCGGTACGGGATGATTTATGCAAACTTTATAAATGCTTCATACCAAGTCAGTTCATTTAGCTGTCTTTTCGTAGGTTTTTAAAATTTGTCCAATCAGAAATAAGAATTCATCATGGCGAAAATC
This sequence comes from Mytilisepta virgata, assembly GCA_028015205.1. Lineage (NCBI taxonomy): Eukaryota > Metazoa > Mollusca > Bivalvia > Mytilida > Mytilidae > Mytilisepta > Mytilisepta virgata. Next base: position 4,593,502 of record CM051518.1, on the reverse strand, counting down.
CAAGTTGGATGACTGGAAAGAAATATGAAAACTTAAAGGTCTTTCCACAGATGCTTCATACCAAGTAACAGTGTAGTTGGCTTTGTTTTCAGTGGAAATTTTTGAAATTTTGATCAATCAGAAATAAGAATTCATCCTGGCGGCCAGATCAGCTGTCAAACCGAAATGAAATATGCAAACCTTATCTGTTTATAAAGGTCCTTCCATAAAAGCTTCATAGCAAGTTTCAGTTCATTTGCCTTAGGGATGAAAGTAAAAGACGGACGGATGCCAAAAGCGCAAATAATCCATAACAGGGGGAGGTAATTATATTGCCAAGCCAAGAGCTACAAATTGTTACTTCCTATAAGGAAAAACCTTGTAACATCCTCAAATTTAGGGGCTTTTATCAATTATCTCCATAACAATCAAACTGACACATATCTATGCCCTACCCACAAATGTGGATGGGGCATATAACTACCCTTGTCTGTCCAAACTATGTGGTTAAGTTTTGTATTTAGGCTCATTTCTTTGGAACTAAGCATATTGTAATCAATGAAACTTCATCAGTGGATGTTCCTTGGGTAGAACTGAGCATTCATACATGAGATTCTAAATTATGAAGGGTTAAGTTTTACATTTATATGGATTTTAGGGTGGGGCATCTGTGTATTACAGACACAATTTCTAGTTTCATCTAAATCAAAATACATGTATACCAAAATTGCCTATAAAATTTCAGGAAGAGAACATTACTGTATCCAATTCCCTTAAATTCCATTCTGCCATCTAGATTAGTCCCAGAGAACAATATCCAAATACATATTTTAACCAGACTTCCAACAGAGGGTGATCATTTTTGGAATTCCCAACTGAGTGAAACTGGCATATACAGCATAAACAAAACTATCATAGACCAAATAACAATTTTATTTGTTAGTATAACTGATCACAGACATTAACATTTGACTTGAAATTTTGGATTTTATTACCAATATAATTGTGGTTTAAAACAAATGGAATGTAAAAAAAAAGAAAGAAGAAAAATACAACTTTTCACACAGTTCTGACAAATATCATATTACATGATTTCTGGAAAATTTGTGAATTATGAATTTCTTAAGTTTGAATTTGGAACCATTGATCATATAGTATTCTGATAGTTGTAGAACATCTTTTTCAAATGAAAATGGAAAGACAGATCAGGATATATATTATAGTCCACAATGGATGTTGGAGCCTCAAGGGAATACGATACACTAGCAGGTAGTAATGACATTGTGATCTTCAAGTATCTCTGAAGGGAAACTAAAGATTTTCCTAAATATCTCCATAAGCTCACTGTACCCAGCATTTTTCTACTGCAAACAGAAGTCCACAATTTTCAAAATTATCAAACCATTATTTAAAATCATTTTATCTCTCCATGCTAGCATCCATATTATTTGTTTGGTCAAAATTTGCACGATATCCTTATTACTTTACTGATCTTTGCCACCAATTGTTTAGCAGAGATGTTTCTGTTATATGGAACATTTCAAGAAAGACCTAGTAAAGTTATTTTTCATTAAAAAGTTTTGCAAATTTTTCTGCTAATATTTAGAAATCAGTGTCAAATAACTTAAACACTTGGTCATAAAGATAAGTTTTTCTTTGTGCACTTAAAAGAATAATTAGGTTAAAATCAGATCAGTAGACAAACCTTACTTTATTATATTCCCTTAAATTACTTTCAGAATTTCAACAAGTTATCAGATTTTATTGATATCTGATCAAACACTTGCAGAATGTCAATAATTTATCAGATATCATTTTTAATATCCAATCAAGCGAATGTTTTAACAATGCTGTACACTGACAAAATGTTTTCATTCAATGAATATACAAAAGTTAAGCTTTATCACAGCTGGTACAAAACACTGATGGGTAAGCAATACCCCAGTGCTGCATTTTATATCGAAGTGTCAATATTCATATTTTTTATTTAAGAACAAAATTACTAAATGCACCAGTTACCATTCAAAAGAGAAAAAAAAAATACATACATGTACACAACAAAAAGATCTAGATCTCAGTAATACAGAATCTATATACAGAAGATAGGTCCAGATAAAAACAGAAAATGTATATATATATATAATAATATGTACTATTGAAGGTGTAAATAAAAAGAAGCACTCTTTGTGAATCTACAATAAACTTTATCAAGACTATATATACTGTGTTTTGATTGTTTGATTAGTATAAAGATATAAATCTATATGGCATCTATGTCAAAGTCATCCTCCTCGATTACTTCTTCTTTCTTTGTCTCTTTTACTTCTCCAACTTTACCAGCAGTAGAATAGACAACCTGATAATAAGATTGAAATTATGGCAATCATATCATGGCAAGAGTTGTTATTTATAAAACAAACCCCAATAAAACGGCAGAATACTAAGAAATTCTAATTAAATACAGGTAGTTACATTAACAAAATGTGATTTTATATAAAACAAGAGTGGACACACAACATGTCTCTCCTGAATATGCACATGGACACAGAATGATGATTATCTGATACCAGATATTTTGCAAAAGAAATTTAGGTCAAGGTCAAAAGGCAGTGTCATACCAACATGTACCCACCAAGAACTATCTATTGACTAAATGTGGTGGGTCTAGGTGTTACAATTTCTGAGAAATGGACTTCACCACGAAAAAGTGACAAAGTCACTCGTGCATGAAATTGAGGTCAAGGTCCCAAGCCAGGTGTCAGACTTGCATGTACCCACTAAGAACTATCTATAGACCAAATATGGTTGGCCTATGTATTAAAGTTGCTGAGAAATGGATTTAACCATGAAACTTGGACGCAGATTTTAAATTCATGTTTATGAAGTCAGTGAACCACGAAAATAAGGTCAGGGTCACAAGACAAGTTTACGCCTCTGTTGCTCCGCGACTTTTCGTCACAGGGGTGACAAAAAACCCTCTAAATAACAATATTATACCAATAGTTAAAACAAGCAACAAATCTGAAATTAACCCATAAAATATAATTATGACAGGATGTAAAAACAAACTAGAACTGTGAGTGACCTCACTGAACGATAGCCCCTGCTTACAAAACCCTCAAGTTGGATTATCTCCCTTTGCAAGCATCCGGCAATAATAATCTTGTTTCATTCACATCTGCATATGATGCTCAACATTTAGGAGGAGTTGTGCTTACTAGTTTAAAACAGGTAAAAGGGGACTCAGTGGCCGAGTGGTCCAGGTAGTCCGTCATGACTACTAATGATCACTAGACTGTCAACACTGAGGTCTTGAGTTCCAATCTCACCTGTGGCGGGGTGTGTTAAGACTCCGATCTTAATTGACAATGACTGCCAATTTTCCTACCAAAGGTTGGTGGTTCTCTCCGGTTACTCCGGCTTCCTCCAACAATACAAGAGGCTCTCAAGAGCCTGTATCGCTCACCTGGATTTAACTTTTCACCTTCAGCAGGACTAAAAATTAAAGTGTTGCAGTCAATTTCGTCGGTTTTTCTATAAGGTTCTAAGTTAAAACTAAATTCGGCTGTGGCCACCATCTTGGTTGACAGTCCAGGTCAATGGACACATTTTTAAAAGAGAACCATCTAAGGACCATGACTGCTAAGTCTTTTTCGAACTGGCTAGGTGGTTTCAGACAAAAAGATTTTTAAATGAATTTTCCCATAGGGTCCTATATTAAACTATGTTCGGCTGTTGTGGCCATCTTGGTTGACAATACGGGTGATCAGACATAATTCTGAAAGAGGACCATCTAAGAACCAATGCTGCCAAATTTAGTTCCAATTGGCTCAGTAGTTTCAGAAGAGAAGATTTTTGAGTTAATTTCCCATAGGGTCCTATGTTAAACTATGTTTGGCTGTGGCAGCCATCTTGTTTCAAAGTCCATGAAATCCGATATATTCCTGAAAGAGAACCTCCTAAGGACCATTACTGCCAAGTTTGGTTCCAATTGGCTCAGTAGTTTCATAGAAGAAAATTTTTGAAATTTACCCCCCTTTTTAGTTACAGCAGCCATGTCGGTTGGGGATGCCAGACGTAAATTTGGAAGGGGGCCACCCAAGGACCATTCCACCAAAGTTTGGTCCCTATTGGCCTACTGGTTGCAGAGAAGATCTTTAAAGGAAAGTTTACGTCAAATACCTTTTAGAGGGCAAAATTTCCCATAGGGGGTCAATAAATGGTTTTGGTCGTGACTTATTTGTAGATCTTGAACATTTTTGCTGTTTACAGTTTGTCCTTATCTATAATAATATTCAGGATAATAACCTTAAACTGCAAAATTTCCTTAAAATTAACAATGGCAGGGTATTAACCCAACAAAGGGTTGACAGATTCGCCTGAAAATTTCATGGCAGGTGAGCTAAAAAACTGGCTGCTGGGAAATGGCCAAATGTGCTGATGGATTATCGCCCTTTGCAAGCATCCAGCGATAATTGTCTTGCTCCATGCACATCTACATATGATGCCCAACCTTCATATAAAGTTTCATCAAAATACATTGAACAGATTAGGAGTTGCACTTACAAGCTTTAAACATGTAAAAACCCTTAAGTTGGATTATCTCCCTTTGCAAGTATCTTGCTTCATGAACATCTACATATGATGCTCAACCTTTATATAAAGTTTCATGAAAATCCATAGAACGGTTTAGGAGTTGCGCTTACAAGCTATAAACATGTAAAACCCTTAAGTTGGATTATCTCCTTTTGTAGGCATCTGGCGATAATTGTTATATGATGCCCAACCTTCATATTGTTTCATCACAGTTTAGGAGGAGTTGCGCTTACAAGGTACATGGACAGACTGACCGACAGGGTGATTCCTATATACCCCCAAAAACTTTGCGGTAGGTGTAAAAATAGAGTAGTTGCACAATGGTATTAGGTACTGAAAATTTTTTCAAGGTGTTGCAATTAGAGAAAGTCTGATGCTGATAGTGATCCCAACCATCCAACCTTTTACATTGGGAGTCAATATTGGTTCTCCTTTGAGTGCCATCATACCCTTATCTGAAATTTGTTTGATAAATAGTTAAAATGGTCCTCATCCTGAAGAAACATGAAATGTTTGCCACTGGACATTAAGCAAACAAGAATCAATCAAAAATTAAACAGCGATGTTCTGCTTACCTCAATATTCTCCTCCTCATCCTCCTCTTCATCACTGTCTTCCTCTTCCTCAGCCTCCTTCAACCATTTTATAAATGGTTGGGATTTATCATGTATCTCTTGTGCTATCTTCCTGTCTACATATTTCTTAGACACCTAAAAACAAATAACGTTATCTGTCATGATTTTACACGTCAAGTCAGATTCAATAAAAATAAAATAAAAAGACCACAAACAGAATCTAAATCAACTTTTTTGCATTTTCAACATGTCACCTCAGAGGAGTCCAAGCCAAACAAACAAAAAATAAAAAGATGCTCTTTGTAGAATTTCTATATATATATACGCAACTAATTTTTCTTTTTCTCCTAACTGAGCTACCATAGTTACATAATAATACAAGAAATCTCCTTTGGACTGATGACATTGGACACAAGTAGGAACATTCTTTTTAGCACTGTCTCTTAGTGTACCTTGTGATCAGCCCACTTTTAAGATTGTGTTTTAAAGCTATGTATGTAAAGAGGAATCACTCTTCCTAACCTGATATTCCACTGAGGTGAATATATAGCTATTTGGATTTCTATGTATTTTTTTTAAATGTTGATTTATTTAATAGCTATATTGTCTGTATGTATGTTATTGTGTCATGTTTATGAACAATTATAAATGTGATACTACGCATGCCCTCCTGTGGCACTGATTTGGTACAATAAATTTATTTTATTCATAACCTCAGGCATAAAATTTAAAGCCTTCTTTAAAATTCAAATGTAAAATAACTTTAGTTTAAGGTAAACAATCATATTTGATTGTTGAAATGAACTTGATAATGTAACAGAAATTCAATGTGGTTCATGGATTGACGACTCAAACTTGATTTTAAATGTCCGAACGAGTTGGAAAAATTGATTCCCCTATAGTACCAATTTCAAGGCCTAAATTAAAATATTGTTTGTTTGCTGTCAGCCGACCAACCAAAAAAAAATCACTGCCACTTCAGTAATTTTATTGCCGTTTTTGAAAACATTTTTTTTTAATTCCGGAATTGCGGTTTAGAATCGAGTGCTGATTTCTGGGTTACATGCGGTTTTGATTTCCGGTATTACATTGAAATGTTTCGAAGGTATACAAGTTTAATATTAATTTTTCCAGAAAAAAAATAAAATAATTTACCTACCTACCTACCCACATAAAAAATTCTGGGTAGGAGAATGGCAAACAAACAATATTTAAATTTAGGCCCAACAAGTGACAACAGAAGTAAACTTACAACATCTTACATATTTTATCAATTTACTAGTAATCATACTGCAAAGTAAACACATTATAGTACCTTTTCACCCCATTCAATAATGACCTTCTCATCAAGGATATCAAGGTCATATAAAGTCTTCAGAATATGAGGCATCTTGGGCAGGAGTTCTGCCTTGTGTACATTACCAACCAGCTGTTCTAATCCTCCAAGTAAATATTTCTGTGCCTTATCATTCTCATAACAGAACTGTTTAAAAAAAAAAGAATATATGATATAAACCAATAGTATAGAGAGACCAAAATTGAATTATTTCTTATCATACCGAGTGTAGATAACAAGATTTACTGTGAGCAATTGCTCGCTAGTGATACTCCCACTTTTCGAAAAGGTCGTCAAACAGGAGGTTGATGTCGCCTTGGTCCGAAATCGCACCCCAAGCGGCTGTGATGAGTAGTTGCAGAGAAAAGTGTGAGGAAATATTTCGTATTCCAAACCACAAGGTCGAAAGTAAACAAAGTCATCAAACAAGAAATTGATGGCCCCTTGGTCTGAAAACATATCCCACAATATGGTGTTATAGAAAGCTTGTGACAAATTTATCAAGCAGCTGTGATTAGTTACAGAGAAAAGTGTGACAAAATTTTTTGTTACAGGCGGAACCAGAAGGGTAAAACAGTATACCCTCCTCTCCTTCGGAGCAGGGGTATAATTACTTCGATACTATTGTATTACTGTAACAATTCTTTATATGAATACCCAAAAAATATATATAGTACATGAGCCAATTATAAATTATAAGTTGAAGACATTTTTGTATTAGAATTTTAGGATTAGTTATTCAGTTTAACATTGAGTCTGAAAAAGTAGTAAAGAAAAAATGAGGAATTATTTTTTTTTCTACAATTTGGACTAGTCATATCGAAGTTTTGGCAACAACTACTGTTAAGTCACTTCTCAAGGGTCATTACTGCTTTCAAAAAAGACTGAACTATTTTATTATTATACTGTACCTTAAGAAACAAAACTTTATACTGTTTAAGCTGCTGTAAAATCTTATTATCCAATAAAAGTTCAACCAAAACCATGGTAGCTTTATCAGTAACTTCCAATCTCTCGGCTTCAGTAAAAATCTCCTTCATGGATCCAACCACTCCTTCACTGCTATTGATTTTATTCTACAAAATATAAAAAAAATCCCATACATTTTATTCATATTCAAAGAATGAAAGCTTTCTTAGGTAATGCAGTAACAAGTACAGGCTAGAAGGAGAAACAGTGTTCATTGAAATACAATTTCATATTGAATCTAATTTACCTGAATTTTTTCATCTTGGATAATTTGATATTACTTATGTCCTTTTGATTCAAATATATGACTACCATGGCATGACAACCACTGTGATGCAATAAAATGTGTCAAAGCCTAAATAGGCTGGATTGCATTAGCATTCATCAAATGATTATTTTTGATATCTATCCAATATCAATGGTGGGTGTATGATGACAAGTAGCACAACTGATTTTACATGCTACATGTTACCTCAGCATTAAAATGTAAAATCAATAGTAACAACTAAAACAAATGTATTGTTTATAGAATGGCTTCCAACAAATTTCATAATTTCTAGAAATTTATGACCATGAAAACCATGAGTGATTAAATCAGAGATAAAGTTACCTTTACAAAGTGATAGAATATATTTAATCTTTCTTCAATAGTTTTTTCCAAGTCATCAGTAAATGCCATTTGTTTGGCAGCTTCACTGAGTTCATCCATCCTCTGTTTTACTGCATCTTCACTGAAATCTTCTCCCCAATCATCATCATCTTCCTCATTCTATAAAACATTATCGCACACAATTTACTACTTACATGTATAATAATATATATTTCAATATTTATTAACAGTGAACTGATGACAGAAATCGTCACAGTGCACAGGCACTGACTTTCCACAGTCCATGAGTAGACACCACTCAAATTCCTTAGGTTTCCTTTATAACCACTCAAATCTTTAAAAACCATTAGACGATTCAGTTTCCTTTCCACTTAAAATCCACCAATATTTAAAGGAAATCTGTGCAAATAATTAAAGCATTGAACCATATTATATGATTCTAATAAACATATGTTTTCTTAATTAACCAGTGTATTTATCATGTATTTTGTATGAAATTATACAAAAATATTTGATAATTGTTTTTTCCCCCAAATATACTGAGTCAGCAAAAAGTCCACTCAAATTTTGAGTGGGCATCCTGCAAATTGAGTGGTGAACACTGTGATTTTGAGTGGATTATTCTAATTGTCCACAGGTTTTCATTCCCTGTAAAATGCAGTAACGATCACAGTTCCACCCCGACTGTACTGTATTTAAAAACTAGAGGCTCTCAAGAGCCTGTATCGCTCAGCTTGATTTATCTTTTCCACCTTGAGCAGGACTAGATTTAAGTGTAACAGTCAATAAGACTAGTTTTCCCATACGGTCCTATGTTTAACTTAGTTTGGTTGCGGTGGCAGTTGCAGTTATCGGACATAATTCTGAAAGAGAACAATCCAAGGACCACTGCTGGTTTCAATTGGTCAAGTAGTTTCAGACAAGAAGATTTTTAAATGAATTTTCCCTAGAGTCCTATGTTAGATTAAGTTTGGCTGTGATGGCCATCTTAGTTGCCCACATGGTCTACAGTTGCTCTGACAATTATTCAATCTTGGCAAATGTAACAAATTGATTCGTAACAAAGTGGACTCACTAAATGTCTTGCCAGAGTATATACATGAACACAGAATTAAGTGATTAACCCCACATCGCAACTCAAAGGAAATGCACTAAAAGAAACAGTTATGGTCAGGTGACATTTGTCTGAAAAATCTGATGCATGTCACAAAAGTGTTAAATTGTGTCCCAAGATTTCTGATTGGTATGTACCCACCAAAAAGTATCTATAGACCATAAATGGTGGGTCTTTGTATTACATTTGTTGAGAAATGAACTTCTTTGTGATGTCATTCAAGCATGACATTGAGGTCAAGGTAAGGTGACAGGTGTAAGAATAGCATGTATCCAATAACAACTAACTATAGACCAAATATGATACATCTAGGTATTACAGTTGCTGAGACCATATATGGTGGGCCTAGGTATCACATTTGCTAAGAAATTGACTTCAACATAAAACTTTTACAAATGTTTATGAATCCAATGAACCATAAAAACGAGGTCAAGGTCACAAGACTATTCTGCAAGGGTTATGTCATAATAAATCTGTGGACCAAAGATCTTAAGTGAAGATATTATGTATTCAAAGTTAAGGTTTTAAAGTTTATGCAGCCACCTCAGCAAGAAAGTAGTAACTTTATCTTGCCTTTCGCGACATTTGTAACAGGTAAAAGAAAAACCAGCTTTTTTTCTGTTATTTCAAAAGTAGGAAACATCAGAGTTATTTGATCAATCATTAGATTCATGTAGGGGAATCCAACATCAATTCTCATCACATGTTAATCTAAAGAATCTATTGTAAATATATCTAAATTATAAGGCTGGATTAATACCATCATTTACCGTAATCCCTCCACCAATGGATATAAGTAGTAAATATCAGAACAATCTTATCTGTAAAACTGATAGATTTACAAACATTAATTTAGTGTACCTGTATTTCTGGAGGAGCATCAATGACACCACCACTCGCTCTCTGTGCAGCCATCTGTTCTTGTGCATTGACCTCTGGACTTGCTCTGTCATCATCCTTTTCTTTTTCACTTCCCTTCTTTTTTCCTTTCTTATCTTTTTTTGAAGCTTTAGTAGGAGTAGCTGCTGGATCCTGAAGGATAACACAATACCATTACAGTCTAAGCAATATGTGATTGTGAATCATTATTGTTAAACTTGAAGCTTTAGTAGGAACAGCCACTCAATCATGAAAATCACAATGTTAAATTTAAACTATCGTCCCTGCTCAAATCCCCAAGGATAACAAGATTACAGAGACTGAACATAGAATTAAAATCACAATGTTAAATTTAAACTATCGTCCCTATTAAAATCCTGAAGGATAACAACAGTACAGAGACTGAACAAAGAATTAAAATCAAAATGTTAAATTTAAACTATCGTCCCTGTTCAAATCCCCAAGGATAACAACATTACAGAGACTGAACATAGAATTAAAATCACAATGTTAAATTTAAACTATCGTCCCTGTTTAAAACAACATTACTAAGACTGAACATAGAATTAAAATCAAAATGTTAAATTTAAACTATCGTCCCTGTTCAAATCCCCAAGGATAACAACATTACATAGACTGAACAAAGAATTAAATTCAATGTTAAATTAAAACTATCGTCCCTTTTAAAATCCTTAAGGATAACAACATTACAAAGACTGAACAAAGAATTAAAATCACAATGTTAAATTTAAACTATCGTCCCTGTTAAAATCCTTAAGGATAACAACATTACAGAGACTGAGCATAGAATTAAAATCACAATGTTAAATTTAAACTGTCGTCCCTGTCCAAATCCTGAAGGATAACAACATTACAGAGACTGAACAGTTTAAATTTAACATTGTGATTTTAATTCTATGTTCAGTCTCTGTAATGTTGTTATCCTTCAGGATTTGGACAGGGACGACAGTTGAAATTTAACATTGTAATTTTAATTCTATCATCCCTTTTCAAATCCCCAAGGATAACAACATTTCAGAGACTGAACAAAGAATTAAAATCACAATGTTAAATTTAAACTATCATCCCTGTTCAAATCCCCAAGGATAACAACATTACATAGACTGAACAAAGAATTAAAATCACAATGTTAAATTTAAACTGTTGTCCCTGTACAAATCCTGAAGGATAACATTACATAGACTGAACAAAGAATTAAAATCACAATGTTAAATTTAAACTGTCGTCCCTGTTAAAATCCTGATGGATAACAACATTACAGAGACTTAATATCACAATGGTAAATTTAAACTGTCATCCCTGTTCAGATCCTGAAGGATAACAACATTACAGAGAATGAACAAAAGATTAAAATCATACTATTAAATTAAAACTGTCGTCCCTGTTAAAATCCTGAAGGATAACAACATTACAAAGACTGAACAAAGGATTTAAATCAAAATATTAAATTTAAACTGTCGTCCCTGTTCAAATCCTGAAGGATGACCGAAAATGAATAAAGAACTAGAATACTGACAATGTCAGAAATGGCCTCGCCGGCTTGTTTGATTGAACTGATGGGAAGCAAAAACATTTCAAAATCTATAGTTGTGATTTCATACATTCATTTTATCTATCAAAAGCATGAAGCTAAATTCTCAAATTTATTTTCCATATAAAAACAAAGTTTTCCCCCAAAAAGTGTTTTCCAATTTTCCTTAAATTCAAAAGGGACCTTTCTTTGATCATGTTCAACACTATGTATAAAATTTATGAAAATCTGTGAAGGCAATCTTAAGTTATCATACGACATAAGGTTAATTCTCAAAATATGCATTTTTTCATATAAAACTAAGTTTTTCCCAAAAATTGTTGTCCGATTTTCCTCAAAACCGAAAGGGACCTTCCTTTGGTTAAGTCCAATATTGTGTATAAAAATCCATGAAGGCAATATTAAGTTATCGTACGACAAAGGAAATGCTGACGGACAGACAAGACTGATTACTACTATAGGGCAGCCGCCATGGGACTAATTAAACCACCTTGTTAAGCATGTTAAGTTTAAAGTTTATTGTGATATATGTGATTGCACTTATTTCTCTTAAGACTTAAAATGACAATATCACTTTCTTAAAAGAACCTACCATATCAGGGGGGTTCTTTAAAATAAATGGTGTTAACCTATGTCTCATATCCACCATACCATTATAACCACAAGCAATACATCTCTGACCAATTGTCTGTTTCTTTTGTGACACAGTCTGAAATACATAATTATGTAGTATTAGTTTTGAGAGAAAGAGGAATGCCAGCAATAGAGGAACTCAATGAACTCTTGTGTCAAAACATACACTGCTTATTTCCTTAGAAAATAAATCTGCGTATTCCAAACGCCTGCCTAATCCAAACAAAATGTTCAGACCCTAAAGGGTTTAGTATAGCCAGGTTTAAATGTACTACAATGCTAAAATTTTACCAATGTGGTTTCTGGATTATGGCATTCTGGACACAAGACAAACTTCTTAATAAAAATATCCAATAGTTGTTGAAGTTTCGGTGCATCATGTGAACCATTTACGATGAATCTATCATTTTTTAAATCAAACTGAGTTTGTGCACCAAGTTCACATCCAAAGAATTTTGTTGGATCTGAAACAAACAAAACAAAAACACATAGAAAACATGGTATGCTATTATATATTTACTTTATAAAACAGTATTTCTTTACTCAAAATGTATCTACATTGTAGGTTGCAGCTAATCGGATAAGTCATGTCAAGTTTAAGATGTGGAACCTCACAGACTATTTTGTGTGTATATTTGTTAACATTAAAAAATCACAAAGTTACACAAACTGTAGACCCATATTTTTCACTTTATTTGTGGATTACAAAAGGGTTAAAACAATTTGATATACTTGGACTGCTTCATGTTTACTTTTGTTGATGAGCTGCTTACATGTTTATGCAAAAATATTTTTTGAGTCTAATAATATTTCCTGTCCTGCAGAGAGGGAGAAATATTTAATACAAGGAAAATATTTTCCATATTACACACCGTAAACAACATTCCTTTGAATGTTATAATGAATTTCCTAAATTTTATGTTTGTTATCGCGGTTCCTCATTTTAGTCAGCTTTACATGAAGGTTAAACATCAGAGATACAGGCTCCTGTGACTTCCTATTTCTTTTTGGTGTCAAAATGATGAGGTCACAATGTGAGCCAATCAATACCTTGTAGTAACACGATTTCAAGGTTATTCATTTTCTTTAATATGAGAGAAATATTCTACCAATGTTTGTAGTTTCAAGTCCTCACTTGGTTTAAAATCATATACATTCACAGCAATTTGATTTGTATTGTAAGAATTGTAGCATTCCTCAAATAATTAAATTTTTTTTTCCAAATCAACAAAATTTCTTATTATTATTATTAAAGTCTTATATCTGACGCCAAAGCATATCAGAAAATTTAAACTAGCAATAACCTAAAATCGTTTTATTAGTTTTTTTAAAAAGTATTATTTACACATTGCATAAGATGTATCTCCCTTTGTCAACTCCTCAAAATCAACATTCAATGAACCCATAATCTCCATGTTTTTCTCCAAGACTAAGTCTCTTCAACCGTGTTTACGTGTTATATTAACAAAATACTTACATGTTGGTGGTCTTGATAAAGCCTTAGCAACTTCTGGCATGTTTACAATAACAGTTTTAATTCCATTTCCTTTGCCTTCAACCTATTATTAAAAAAGTTTAAAATATACAAGCACATGAGATATGCTGGGGTTCTTAATGCATCTGGACTTGCATTCTTCTTGGGTGTTTTAGTGAGTTGAAATCTGTTGGTTGAAATCCTTTAGAAATGTAGAACTGAGATCGCTAACAAGAAGTTGATAGGGAAAAACTAAGTCAAAGGTACAAAAATTATCTGACAGCACTTGTTTTCGAACTTGATCAAGGTATTGCCCATATACACCTTCCATATAAATTTGGTTGAAAATTTATTATGTACATTAGTTGTAGAATTTAGAGTGCTAACAACAATTACTGACAGACAGACGGACACAATGTGAATATCTAACAAACTTTACATTTTAACTTAAGTTCAACTGAACTCAAAATCCTGATTAGATGGAAAATTGATTTCATTACCTTGGCTATGATCCTAGGCATCTTATAACGGTAGAACGGGTCAGAGATGTCGCTGTTGATGTTGACACTAGCCATGATGATATTAAATCCTTTATGCTATGTTTACCACTCCCCGTATAATATAAGTGACAACAAAATCTTTTGAAATTCATACAACTCAACAAGTGACTTAAAGTCCGATTGTACTGTTGTAGCTTGATTTTTCTCAAGTGCCACGGCAATGGCCCTGGAAAAAAAATATGGTTATTTACAGCATTTTCAAGTGACTGCAAAACAAGTCCAAAGGGTACTAACTCGTGGACAGAACATAACACGCATCTCTAGTCCACAGCATTAAAAATTTTCAAATCGAATTAGAACTGGAGAAACTAGAGATACTTTGAAAAAAGCTCACAAAGTCTCCTCAAATCAAATTTATCTTACAAAATTATTACAACATAAATAATTCAACTTCCATTCCTTTTCTTTGAAATACTGAAAAAGGTTTAATCAGTGCACAAGCCAGACATTTCAACCTTAGTTCTGCACATGACTTTGTCTTTTATGTTGTGTAGGATGGAATGCTATTGTAGTGTGATGATGGTATGTTGTAGCTTTATAGTACATGTGTGTGTACGCATGCCTATAGTTAATCTATATATATATCTCTCTTCCTGGTCCTGCCTTGGACACTGATGGAAGGGTTTATAAACTAGAAGTTAATTGTCTGATAAATAAACCCTCCAGCAACAACCCTTTAACAGTAATAATCACAGGGCTTTATCTGGGTATTGTCAGGGGCCGAATATCAGTCCCATTCCCAATATAAACAAGGGAATTTATTTTCCCAATCCAAGGTTCTATTTTCCCAATGCAAAGTGCACATGGACGTTAGTTGAAAACCAGGTTTATAATCCGTGATGTTTATATTTCAAGTGTGCTTTGGTCTTCATTAAATCGCACAGAAGATCTAATCATATATACATGTAACACAGAACAAAGTTTGGAAATCCGTAAACGCAAAGACCAAACTTGGCGGTGCTCCGTCAACATTTAATAGTTCTTTTGTTTGAAGCCACCACTATACATTTTCTACATTTGTCACACGAGTGTTTACAGGCTTAACCAAAGACTGAAAAACATTTTAAAATAGCAAAGTCCAACTAATCTTTTTCCTTTAAAGCAGTATAAATTTTAATTATTTATTTTATTTTTTTTATAAATTATAGTTCAAGTCTTGGCAATACTGAATGAAATATCTTTATTTTTTCTTAAAGAAGACATGCTAGTAAGGCCAAATAAAAAAATACATGTGTTTAGGGTAACACACTGAAAAAAGTTAAGTAGGGAAATTTTTTTTTTTATAGTTAGGTTGTATAGTGGAGTCACCTTGACTTTAACAGTGCTTGTTGAAGAAAGGTTATAAAAAATTTAGGGTAGGCACTAAAAATTAGGTAGGGTCGGGTTACCCTAAACACAACTATATTTTTTTTAGGCCTAACTACAATGATATAGTTTAGTGATCCACTTTCTGGTCAGTATAAAAGTTCCTTTGTTTCAAGCAATCATGCAAAAGTGACTAATGGTCCAAAAATCCTAGCTTAATCCATGGGGTCTGCAAATATTTGCAGTCATATGATAAAATATTTTTTTTAATTTTGTATGCAAACTCCAGTTCATAATTTATGTATCCTCTGACCAGACTTGGGTATTTTTCTCATGTATGAAATGTATGCCATTTTGAGGAAATTATAAATATCAACATTTTTAGAAACTCTAAAATTATCAAATTTCAGGAAAAATCAATCATATGACCTAGCAATACATGTACATGGCCAACTTATCCAATTAACAGGTTGATATTGATGAATAATTTCATTTTTTGTATTTGTCTGGTTCCTTCTTACCCTTACTTGGTTCTTAAATCAAAACCAAAATTATTTACAAAAATTATTTTAAGTCAGTAACTCCATACTGTAACATTTAAATCTATATTTGGTAATCCTTAGATCTACAGGGAGAGAAAAACATTATGTAAGCCAATTTTCAAATTCCAGAATAAAAATAAAATCACCAATTCAGTGACAGTAGAAACTTCCTGAAACATGGACCCTTTAAGAAAAATGAACATACAACATAGTAATAACCAATTAAAATGTATTTCAGCGTTCTGACATGCTCATATTAGCATTCATTTAATCCATTCATTGGCACAAGAAACAATTCAGTTGAGAGGATAGCAGGACTTTGTGCTTCTTTGAATAATTTTTGTTAGTTGAATGTTCACAAAAAGACAGAATCCACATTTGATGCTACGTGTCAACCAATCCCGTTTTATCAGGTAAAACCCACGTGTTATCCTGTTTGTGGCGCAATATGTCACGTTCGTGTCAACTTTCGATTTACATAAAAATACTTCAAAAAATTAAAATTTGTCGAACGTGGTTCAAATTAAACCTTAAAAAACTTAACTTACTGTCTAGACGCAAAAACTTCATACGACTAATGATTGCTGAGGTAATGAAAATCTGGCGTTTTGCCTGGGACAGCAACTCCCAAATATGTCAGCAAAATTTTCCGTTGATTTATCCTCTGTGGTCACCAGAATCTGAAATATAAATGAATACGTTGAACGAAGTCAGAACAAATATAAATATCACGACAAGTATTCATAAATACGTTATTTGACTAAAAATATGCCCAAAGCTCAATCAACCAGCCGACCTTCAGAAAGTCTGGTTGCGCCGATAAGTTACCCGGATGTACTTGATGTAATGCAATGACTGGTTTCCACCAACTCGACGAACAGGAAGAAGTGTAATAGGAATTGATACCAGTTTATGATTAAAGGATAGATTGTAATTAATTGTAGGCTCAAAACGTGCCATAAATACTCAGATCTATAGGGTGAACATTAAGCAACGAATTATATACAAATAGGTGCAAGAGCTATCTGTATCTAAATATATTCTGCCAATGTAGGCACACCTCCAACGGAGTTGATTAAATCTTATCCTGCACCACACATATTATAATGTAACGGGCTTCCCTTGATTAATACAGAAGTTATAGAACCGTAACAGGTTTATAACCACCCTCCATTAGCTGCGCTAGTGGAGTACTCCTTTAGCTCAGTTATAGAGCGGTGGACTACTGAACCAAAGGTTCCGGGTTCGATCCCCGGTTGGTGCGGTAGGTAATTTTGGGAGACAAATCATGCTCTACTGTTACATTGGCGCCCAACTAAAAACCCACGATTGTCAAAAAGGGCTAGTTGGCAAAAGGGTTGAAGTTGGATATCGTCATCGTAGGACGATGACTCTTGAGGTGGGGGACGTGTAACGGGTTTCCCTTGATTAATACAGAAGTTATAGAACCGTAACAGGTTTATAACCACCCTCCATTAGCTGCGCTAGTGGAGTACTCCTTTAGCTCAGTTGGTAGAGCGGTGGACCACTGAACCAAAGGTTCCGGGTTCGATCCCCGGTTGGTGCGGTAGGTAATTTTGGGAGACAAATCATGCTCTACTGTTACAATAAATTAAGTAAAACAGTTAAAAAATTAAAAAAGGTATATCCAACCACCAACCAGGTATATAATATTAAAATCGTGAATTCTTCTGTTCCACCACCGGTTATATACAGTTTATAAATAACTTCACAATAAAATGATAAAATTGACTTCAACGTGCAGTCCGTATGCACCCGAGATACCACGCATACAATAGTCAAATTATTAATGGTCACTACATATAAACTTAACTGTTCTCATGTACATAGAGGATTTATACTGATGATACCTTTGGAAATTCCCATCCTGATTATCAGTATCCTATTTAATTGTCAATAGACTTTAAATAACAATCATATTGAATAGTGTATCGAACTATTTTTAAGCGGGCGAAGCATAGGTCGTGCTGTATATTTTTCAAGATAAAGTCTTGTTCCTTTTTTGCTAGGATATTCTTCACATATTTCTCGGGATTATATGCGCCAAGAATTTAAACGCCATATGTTACGGCCGAAATCACCTTTAAAATGTAGCCAACAAAAGACACAAATCAATAATAAAATTTAACAAGATTTATTATATATACAAAGTTTACAAAAATATTACAAAAAAAACTAAAATGTCAACTTAACTGTTCAAAATCCTGTTTTTCCTTGATCCGGAATTCTGGTCACTGTTGCCTGAATCCAAACGGAATATTATATCCAATCAGTCACAATCTAGTATGATGTAACGAAAATAAAGTCTGTCAAGTACGATGTGTGAAACGTAAATAAATCCAACAGCTGAGAACACAAGATTGTCTATGTACGGTCCAATATGCTATGCTCTGCAAGTTTAACTTTCGTGTCCATATATATACTGTAGAACGGAAACTTCTGGAATACGGTAGAAGTTCGAATCACACCATAATTATTACGTAAGTCAAATAGAAAGTTCTAGTTATTCCATCAGTATCCATTATTGTTCCAGTGATTTCTAAACTGCGCAGTTATAACATTATTTGGTAAACAACTATAAGTATTATGTAAACATAGTATACATGTTATAAGGCTACGCAAAACAAATTAGGCCAAGATAAATAAATATAATAATTACAATATCATAACACCTCCCCCCTTAAAAGAAGTTTGAGTGTAACGAAAACTTCATGAACAATATATACAAAAATATATAGTATATATACAATGTTTTAATAAGATCTAGATAAAGCATCTGCTATTACGTTATCTTTACCTTTAATATGTTTTACAATAATATCATATTCCTGTAACAATAAACTCCACCTAGTCAACCTCTGGTTCTTGTTTCTCATTTTATGTATGAAGGTGAGAGGATTATGATCAGTATAAACCAGAATAGGATGCATAGTGGGATTTAAATATACATCAAAATGTTGAAGTGCAGACAACAGTGCAAAACATTCTTTTTCAATAGTGGAATAATTTTTCTGATGTTTATCTAATTTCTTGGAAAAATATGATATAGGTTTCTCAACATTATCATCTGTTTCTTGATATAAAACTGCTCCAACTCCTACATCACTTGCATCAACGGCAAGTTTGAATTGCTTTTTAAAGTCTGGAGTGATAAGAACGGGACTGTTAATTAAAAGTGATTTGCTTTTTTCAAAAGAGTTTTGACAATTATCACTCCAGATGAATTTAGAATCTTTTCGTAAAAGATGAGTCAATGGTTGAACAACAGTAGCAAAATTTGAACAAAATTTTCTGTAAAATCCAATCATGCCTAAATATCTCATAAGTTGTTTTTTATTTGTAGGAGGAGGAAAATTGGTAATTGCATCCACTTTAGCCATAATAGGTTTCACTTGACCTTGGCCAACTGTGTGCCCTAAATAATCAACAGTGGCCTTACAAAATTCACTTTTAGCAAGATTAACAGTCAAATTTGATTGTGACAATCTATCAAAAGTATCATATAAATGTTTTAAATGCTCTTCCCAGCTATCACTACATACAATAAGATCATCAATATAAGCATAACAACAGTCTAAATCTTTTATAACATTATTGATCATTCTTTGAAACGTAGCTGGAGCATTTTTCATACCAAACGGCATGACAGTATATTGAAATAAGCCGTCTGGTGTGACAAAAGCTGATATTTCACGAGCTCTCGGTGTCAGGGGGACCTGCCAGTAACCTTTTAATAAATCAAATTTGCTTACGAATTTTGATTGTCCAATGTTATCAATGCAATCGTCTATCCTTGGAATCGGATAGGAGTCAGATTTTGAGACTGAGTTTAATTTTCTGAAATCAGTAACGAAACGAAAGGTTTTATCTGGTTTGGGTACAAGAAGACAAGGAGAGCTCCATTCACTGTTACTCGGCTCAATAATATCATTGTCAAGCATATATCTAATTTCTTGTCTCATAACATCAAGTTTAAGTGGATTGAGCCGGTAAGGATGTTGCTTAATTGGAGAAGCATCGCCTACATCAACATCATGACAAACAGCAGTGGTTTTGTTTGGCACATCTGGAAAAAGATTTTTAAAAGAAAATACCAAAGTTTTCAATTTTTCTCTGCGATCGAAAGTCAGATGTGCAAGTTTTGAGTCTAAATTTGATAAAATTTCAGAATTTTTCAATCTAACAGTTTGTTCCATAGTCTTCGAATCAAAAGATGGTTCAATTATATCTGGTTTGTCATGATCGTTCTCCAATTTAACCATGGCTAAAGTGGCAACTGGTTTACTCTCACCTTCATTAGTACGCTCAAAATATGGTTTTAACATATTAATGTGACACACTCTATTTTGTTTTCGCCGACCTGGAGTTTTTACAATATAATTCAACTCATTGATTTTACTGTCAATGGTATAAGGACCACAGTATTTAGCCTGTAAAGGATGCCCAGGGACTGGCAAAAATACAAGTACCTTATCACCAGGCTCAAAAACTCTGTCCCTGGCATCTTTATCATACCATATTTTCATCTTATTCTGTACATTTTTTAAGTTTTTCTGAGCAATTTGACAAGCAGTATACAATTTTTCTTTAAATCTAGATACATAGTCTAGAAGATTCAAGTCAGTGTGTTCAGTAAGCCATTTTTCCTTAACCAATTTCAAAGGTCCCCTTACAGTATGACCAAACACTAACTCAAAGGGGCTAAAACCAAGGGATTCTTGAACAGCCTCTCGGACCGCAAAGAGTAGAAAGTGAACACCATCATCCCAGTCCCTATCAAATTGAAGACAAAAAGTCCTAATCATGTTCTTCAATGTTTGATGAAAACGTTCTAAGGCACCTTGAGATTCTGGATGATAAGCACTTGATCTATACTGAGCAATCCCTAACTGGTAAATGACCTGCTGAAATAAACCTGACATAAAATTTGAACCCTGGTCGGACTGTATAGACTTAGGAAGTCCTACTAATGTGAAAAATTTGATAAGAGCTTTGACAATAGTTGGTGTCTTAATATTCCTTAAGGGAATAGCCTCAGGAAAGCGAGTGGATGTACACATGATCGTCAGTAAATAAGCGTTTCCAGTCTTGGTCTTTGGTAAAGGTCCAACGCAATCAATAAGCACTCGGCTGAAAGGTTCTTCAAAGGCTGGAATTGGCAGAAGTGGTGCTGGTGGTATTTTCTGGTTAGGCTTGCCAACAACCTGGCATATATGGCATGATTTGCAGTATTCTGTGACATCATTTCTAAGTCTGGGCCAGTAGAAATGTTGCAAGATCTTAAGGCAAGTCTTCCTTATACCTAAATGTCCAGCCAAGGGGGTGTCATGGGCAAGACCAATAATTTCTTGCCTATAGACTTTAGGCACCACCACTTGGTATACCACTCTCCATTCCTCCTCTGGGATAGCATCAGGGGGCCTCCACTTCCTCATTAAAATGCCGTCTTGATGGTAGTAACATTCGGCCACTTTGTCTGCTTCTTCTTGGGGTAGAGCCCTCTTGCAGAGCTGAAGAACCTCAGGGTCTTTATTCTGTTCTTCCCTAAATGTTCTTTTGTCTAATGAATGGCTGTTCACGTCTGGCCATGGCATAATTACACGTTTGTTAGTACCAGGTGATCTTATTATGGCCTTTTCTGAAGTACCGGGACCTTCAATGTCGGCAAGAAAAGTGTCAGAAAGGTCCATATAATCATACTGGCCTTCTTGTAAATCCTCGTCTTGTTGTTTTATTGCCATCGCCCTAGTAACAACACAAGCTGGATACAGTTCAGCATCATCTTCAGGTGATTTAACATCGACCACCGGTTCACTTGTAACAATTGGTTCAGCAACCACTTTGTTCCTAGCTAGATCATTTCCTAGCAATAATGAAACACCCTCTACAGGGAGAGTAGGACGAACACCCACAACAACTGGTCCAGTAATTAAATCTGACTTCAAATAAATACGATGGAGGGGAACATCTATACAACCTAACTCCACACCTCGTAACAAAACGGAGGCACCAACGGACGTCTCCTCGGACAAAGGCAACACACCTTCTAACAACAAAGACTGAGAAGCTCCAGTGTCCCGTAAAATCTTAATAGGCTGAGGAGTAGTATTATCAACAATAGAAACAAACCCATCAGACATAAAGGGCTTATAATCCTCCATGTAATCACAAAAACTGGACTTAAAAGCCTGACTCGCAGGACATTCCAACTTATTGGTAACAACGGGTGTCGTACAAGCACTGGACTTGGGCTTATGATCTCTTTCATTCTTCTTCTGGAGTCTAAAACAATCAGCCATCAGGTGACCATTTTTCTTACAATAAGCACAAGTTAGTGACTTCTTCTCAAAAGTATCAAATTTTGGACCAGACATGTTATAACTAGACGGACTCTTATTCTGTGCAACAGGCTTAATATCAGTACGCTCAGTGCTTTGATTTTTGTAATTTCCGCTTGAAGTATTAAAATTTTGACCTTTGAAACTTCTTTTATGTGAAATGGTATAATTATCGGAAACAACAGCTGCATCTTGCAATGTCTCAACAGTTTTGTCATCTAAATGTGTTTTTAAGTCTAAATTAACACACTGCTTGAACTCTTCTAATAACATTAATTGTCTTAATTTATCAAAATTTTTATCTATTTTCTTTGACGTAAGCCATTT
The DNA here is from genome assembly GCA_028015205.1 of Mytilisepta virgata. Classification (NCBI taxonomy): domain Eukaryota; kingdom Metazoa; phylum Mollusca; class Bivalvia; order Mytilida; family Mytilidae; genus Mytilisepta; species Mytilisepta virgata. The sequence continues at coordinate 4,570,692 of CM051518.1, read as the reverse complement.
ATCAAATAAATCTTCTTTTTCCCTAGCAAATTCAACATAGGTTTGTGTTTCAAACTTTTTATAAGACCTAAATTTCTGTCTATATGCTTCTGGCACTAGCTCATAAGCTTTCAAAACTTCCTGTTTAACAGTGTCATAATCAGAACTTTTTTCCGAAGATAGAGCTGAGTAAATTTCAGCGGCCTTGCCCACAAAAACACTTTGCAGCATAGTAGTCCAATAAGGCTTTGGCCATTTCAAATTTTGAGCAATTTTCTCAAATTGTGGAAAAAATTTATCCACCGTTTTTTCACAAAATTTAGGAACCAAACGTATATTTTTTGCTGCTTCAAAATGTTCTGATTTTGACTTAGTGTTGCTTTCTACTTTAGCCATTTCTATTTTTATTTTCTCCATCTCTAACCTTTCCCTCATTTCAAGTTCTGCCTGTTTTTCTTCTTTTTCTTTTTCTAATTGTTTTAATTTAACTTCGTTTTCAAATTGTTTTTCCAATTGTTTTAATTTAAGTTCGTGTTCTAATTCAAGCTGTTTTAATTTTAAAGCATCAACATTTTCGACCTTGAGGTCAAGAGCCTCTTCACCAAAAATTTCTAGATCAACTAAATTGTCTATTACCAAATTTTTTATAATTTGTTTTCTCATAGATGTTCTAAAATCTATTTTTAGATGTTTAGCAAGCAACACTAATTCTTCTTTCTTTAATTTATCAAACCCTTCCAGGTCTGGCGTTTTCAAAAATTTACCAGCATCAAATTCCATTTTGTAGAATTTTGTTGGCTATCTCTAATAAAAAATACTGAAAAAATTTAATAAGATATTAACGTTATCCCGAGACGAGCCCCCAATTTCTGTTACGGCCGAAATCACCTTTAAAATGTAGCCAACAAAAGACACAAATCAATAATAAAATTTAACAAGATTTATTATATATACAAAGTTTACAAAAATATTACAAAAAAAACTAAAATGTCAACTTAACTGTTCAAAATCCTGTTTTTCCTTGATCCGGAATTCTGGTCACTGTTGCCTGAATCCAAACGGAATATTATATCCAATCAGTCACAATCTAGTATGATGTAACGAAAATAAAGTCTGTCAAGTACGATGTGTGAAACGTAAATAAATCCAACAGCTGAGAACACAAGATTGTCTATGTACGGTCCAATATGCTATGCTCTGCAAGTTTAACTTTCGTGTCCATATATATACTGTAGAACGGAAACTTCTGGAATACGGTAGAAGTTCGAATCACACCATAATTATTACGTAAGTCAAATAGAAAGTTCTAGTTATTCCATCAGTATCCATTATTGTTCCAGTGATTTCTAAACTGCGCAGTTATAACATTATTTGGTAAACAACTATAAGTATTATGTAAACATAGTATACATGTTATAAGGCTACGCAAAACAAATTAGGCCAAGATAAATAAATATAATAATTACAATATCATAACACATATCAGGATCACAAAATAGATGTGTTGCAAGCTTCACTTCAAGCACCCTCCCAAGTCAGGGTTTTGTATCCTACAAACCCCTGACAACATTCATTCATATTTTACGTGTCAGAAGTGAACCATTTTTATTGGTTACTTCTCAAGGTCAAAGGAGAATGCATTTGCGTCGTATGTAGAATTTTCTAGATCACACACCCGCTAAATATAACTGGGGTTTATAGGAACGAACGTGGATACAAAACCCTGACTTAGAAGGATGTACTTCAAGATGAACAACAGAAACCAATGCGTTTCTTTATGGAAGGCTAAAAATAGCATAAAATGACGAAAACAACAATGAAAAGACTCAACTTTTCGGATTTATATATAAGTAGTACTGATCACGAGCACCAAGGATTTAAATAGGTACGAGTGGGTTATGGAATTTTTCCACACGAGATAGTTACATTTTTGATTTTCAACACGCGAACTCGTTTTAAAATCTAAAATTTAACTATCGAGAATGGAGACTTAAAATAACGGCTGGAATTCCCATGCAGAAATTATAATCACCGGCTTATACATGAAAATAATATCAAGGACGTGTAACTAACATAATCTAATATACGTCCTTGATAATATGTATTATCCCACCGATTAAACACGTCAAGAATAGGAGAAATACTATTTAAATCCTTGCGAGCACATAAAAAGATATTTACTGTTCGAAATCTCATCAAAACCCTCGAACAATATTTCGAATGGTAAACATCCCAGTTGGCCAGACCAGAAATTCTCGACCCAGAAGTTGGAATTTTGATCGCGAATCCTTTTACTTTAGCAAACCGGGTATTAAAGTCACATTGCCTAAAAATAAGGACTGACCAATTGTTAGTATGCAGGGATAAAAAAAATAAAACTTCTGACAGCTTCATTGTGCATCCACAAACTACTTCGTATATAAATTATTCTATTTTTCTCCCAAATTGGGAATGCACATAAGACTGCGAAGGTGTATATAACCATAAACTCAAAACTGTAGATTCGAATGAGATGAAGTCATCTACCTCAGAAATAGCCTAGATGATGTTTTGGCTCTAACCTTTTGAATCAACCTCAGGAATAGCTTATAGATGCTGTTTTGGTTCCCCCTATTTCGTCCTGTTGTCTAAAAATGTTTTAGTTATTCATGTTCGGTTTTGTGTTGGTACTCTATAAGTGATTGAGTTATGCTCGGCTTTTGTCGTGTTCATGGTGTTGGTACCATACAGATATTTCAATTATTGTTCGGCTTTGTCTTGGTACCATACAGATATTTCAGTTATTGTTCGGCTTTGTGTTAGTACTCTATAAATGTCTTAGTTAATATTGTTTGCTGGGCATTTTGCCATATTGGTACCCTACAAAAGTTTGTTATTTCCCGGCTTTGCGTTGGTTTCCTACAAATGTTTCAGTAATCGACCGGCTTTTGTTGTTACCCTACAATAGTTTTACTTATTGTCCGGCTTATTGTCTTTGGTCACTGCTCATGAGACATTATTTGTTAATTATGAATACACAATATATATAAATTAGTACCTTGGAAATATTTTTGAATTTGAACCCATAAACAGAAAACCTTTTTTAAAGATCGGTAGTTTTATCAAACATTCAATGAGTATAATGTTTGATATATTGATGGTTGGTTTAAGTATTTGATTTACTTGTTTGTTTAGTTGGGGTTTTACGCCGTTTTCAGCACATTTGGTTATATTTCGCGGGGACAAGTTTTTATTGGTGGAGGAAGCCGAAGTACCCGGGGAGAACCACCGACCTTCGGTAGGAAAATTGTTAATTAAGATCGGAGTCGAACACACCCCGTCACAGGTGAGATTCGAACTCACAACCTGAGTGTTGACAGGCTATAGTTGTCATTAGTAGTCATGACGGACTACCTAGACCACTCAATGAATAAAATTTTCTATATATTGATGGTTGGTTTAAGTATTTGAGGGAAATATTTAAAAATTCTAACCCTTAAATAGAAAGCATTTTTTAAAGATCGGCAATTTTATCAAACATTCAATAAGTATGATCAAGTATAATTTTGGATATATTGATGATTGGTTTGTTTAAGTATTTGAGAAAACGACAGCTCGTATTAATCTATATTGTTGAACTATCTCTTTGGGTCTAAGTCCATGATGCTTTATCCCCATTGAAAGTATTGTAGCCTGCATAGCATGCATTGAGAAAAACATAATTGATTGTGCCCACTTTCCGGCTTTATTGATTGTGCACGGTGCTCCTCTGACAGTTTGGATCAAACTCAAATTAACACTGGAATAGAATTGTCAGTTCTTCCGCTGGAGTTCGATGGTTCTCTCCGGGAAATTCGGCTTCATGCACCAACAATAAAAACAAGGAACCAAAATATAGTCAATTATACCAAAAGTGGAGTTAAACCACGAATCAAACCAATAAAAAAAACCGATAATCAACTCATAGAAATTGTCTGCAGCAAATCGGGCGTTGGGAACCAAACCGGTCAGCAAAGGTTCTCAAGTCAAAAAAAAAGAAGGAAAAAAAATAGTTTCGTAAAATGCACTTTGCATATCCTTTTTTGCAATTTGCGTCGTTCGTGTACTTGGGTAGTTTTCGTACCGAAGGTCGGTGGTTCTCTCCGGGTACTCCGGTTTTCTCCACCAATAAAAACTGGCCGCCGCGAAATAACCAAATGTGTTGAAAACGGCGTAAAACCTAACTAAATAAAATACTTGGGTGTTCCGGCTTTAAAATTATTTCCGATGATACGAACCGCCAACTTAGATGGTATAGCAAAACCAGTTAGTTTAACAGTATTGGAAAATCACCTAATTCAAGACGTTCTTGTCTTCCCTGAAATAAAATTTGGAAGTGATTGATCTTATAGTTGGCCCCTTTTGTATCCGACGGCCTTTACAACCAGAAAATAAACCCGCCATAATTAAACTTGGCTTAACATTGGACATTGTCTGATTGGAGCCATTCGGAACCAAACCTGGCAGTAATGATCGTTGGATGGTCCTCTTTCAAAAGTATATTGTTTAACACCAATCGTTAACCAAAATATTTGAAGATTTCCAAGTAGGTACGCTCGTACTATTTATTTTGGAAGTTATTTTCCAAACCTCAAATTTATTTTGATTTTTTTTTTTTGAAAGGGGGGGGGGGGAATTTCATAGGTATTGCATTGGAATAGAACAATTATGTGGTATTCTTATGGAGTTAGTTATTTTCAGAAATATTGGAATTTTAAGCAGCAGTCATTAAATATTTACAAAAATGACACTTCAATTGTTACCGTGACACCCATCATATAGATTTATCTAATTTATCTAATTAACATCACACAGATATGAGGTATTTTTGGGGGTATGAAAAATTTCATAGGTATTTTTCAGGTTACTTATTTCGCTGGTATATTTTTAAACGCTGTTCTTTCACTTAAGGAAGTGAATAATGATGTGTTGTTAGGTCACTATATATTTTGATTCTTAAATTTAAAACAATCCTTAAAGTTAGATTTTCATGAACATTCTTACACAAAAATGCAGGTAGAATCGTTTGAATAACTTAATTTTCTGTGTGTTCCATATACCTCAGCAACAGATTTCTAGATGAAAAACTCATATTTTACGGGGAAAAAATCAACAATTGCACACAACAAATGGGAAATCCATTCTCAATGTATTCAGTAAGCAGTGCAAAAGACAATCATTAAGCAGGACTACTGTAAGGGAACAACCATTAAACTTGAAAGGGGGGGGGGGGGTATGGTTTTTATTATATTGGTTTGAAAATTTTTTGTTCAAGGTATGGACACAATTTTATTTTTTTTCTTCACTGCAATCAAACCAAATTATTTTTTTTTCTTACCAATTCGAATCAGATTTTTTTAGCAATGCCCAGAAAGTAAAAGGTGTATTTATTCCTACGAAATCACTAGCAGTACATAAAATTGGTATATACTATGAATTTGTTTTTATAATAAAACATTTGCATATAACATTTACTCCATGGAGCCTGAATCGCTCACTTAAATTTTAGATGACCACAACTGACAAAGCGCGTCTAGATAAGATCTGTAAGGAAGTGTTCTACAGTGCCCAGCACTTCTAGATAAGATATGTAAAGAATTCTTCCAGTGTCCAATGTTGAACTAAGTCCAGTTGTGGCTGCTAGCTTGGATTTTTATCGGCACGAAAAAATGACTTTTGTAGCAGACATTTATCCAAGGATCTTCATGCAACAAACACATTTCAATTTGCTTAGTATTTTCTGACAAGAAGACCTTTCTACAAATGTCCCCATAGGGTCCAATGTAAAACTAATCTGGCTGTGGCAACCATCTTGAATTTCAGATCGGCATAAAAAACATAACTATTGTAAAGGTTCACCCAGTGCATGTTCATACATAAAAATATTTCAGTTGGCTTGGTACTTTCTGAAAAGAAGACCTTTGTACAAATTTGCCCATAGGATCCAATGTTAAACTAAGTCCGGTTGTGGCAACCATCTTGAATTTCCGATCGGCACATAAAACATAATTTTGTAGTGGTCTATCCAATGATCATTCGCACACCAAAAACATTTCAATTGACTTGGTCATTTCTGACGAGAAGACATTTGTACAAAATTCCCCATAGGCTCCAATGTTAAACTAAGTCCGGCTGTGGTGGTCATCTTGAATTTCCAATCGGCACAAAAAACATAAGTTTTGTAGAGGTTCATCCAATGCTTGTTCATACATAAAAACATTGCATGCAACAAATGAATTCAATTGGCTCAGTAGTTTCTGACAAGAAGATTTTGAAGTCCAATCAGAATGAATTATCTACCCCTGGTAGCCATGTTAATATCCAATCGGCCAAAAAAACTGTTTCGTACAGAATCATCCAATTAACATTCCTGCCAAGTTTGCTTCAATTTGGACTGGTGGTTTCAGAGAAGAAGATGAAAATGTGAAATGTGGACGAACGACGACCCAAAGTGATGGCAAAAGGTCACATGGCCTTTTAGGCCAGCTGAGCTAAAAAGGAACAATGCTTTGATTGTCATAATTGTTGCTCTTCATCTTGATGGTAAATCACTGAAAGGTCAGGTATAACTGAAAAACTAAGGAAAATCTTTTATTATGTTCAATATAAATCAAGTCAAGTTTGTATTAAATAATGGCCTAAAGCTTTTCTTGTAATGCTTGTGATTTCTTAAATCAACTCTTGGATTCAATTTTTTTTTTTTAAATTCATCTAAACCAGATTTTTTTCCATAGTCCTGTAAAACAGATTATTTTTTTTTTTGGCCCTTGCTGCAACAGATTATTTTTTCTCCTTCCCTTTGGAATCAGAATATGTTTTTCACAAAATACTATATAGCGTGGAATGGCACATTGATAGTAAATTTTAAAATGTGTATTATGAGTAAATATATGGTATATTGGTATTCTTAGGGTACAAATAAATGGTAAATGTGGTCTCGGAATGTAAATTTATTCCGACAAGGCGGCTTATTTACAGGTATAAATGCGAGGCTGACCGAGCTTTTCCCACCTGCTCTGCCGAATTCGAATAAATTTTATATTTAGAGACAATGTACACATATTCTGTTTATCATCCTACATAAAATCTGTCAAAATAGCTGGAAAACAGTGAATGTCTGCATTGAAGCGAGCAACGTTAAATAGTGACGGTTGCATTTCACGACGTCGTAAGTAAAATTCCAAAGTTTTGTAATATACTAAGGGGACGATCATTTGATATTCTGGGGGGGAGGAGGATTTGTTTTGGATGGGTTATTTATTTTTGTGGAAAATAAAGACAGATTATTTATTTTCTGCACCGTTGAAGCATGATTTTTCATTTTCAGTAAAACAAGCGGCTGATTATTTATTTTCACAGTTATATTTATAATATTTGAAAATTAACAATTTTTTAATTCATGTTTTTATTCTTAAATAAATAACATAGTCAAGGTTGTATCTGTTCGGAATTTTGGCTGTTCCACCTTGCAGTCTCAGTCCCTGTCCAGCACTGTGGTATTCTTTAAGACCATCATAAAGATACCATTTGTTGTTGTGTTTGATGCTAGCACAAAAATGGCCGCCATTGCCATAAATCTGTGCACCAAGTTCATAACTGCAAAATCAAGAAACTGAATTATAGGTGCAAATAGAAATATGCAATGTTTATAATGCATGCTTGTACATTCATGTTGAATTGTGTATTGCTCTGTTTAAAGTAAAGGAGAAAGGAAAATGGAATGCAGATATATATTTCTGAAGTTTAAGTTAAATGTACCAGTATGTTACATATATATATAAAGTTTCTGCTTACATCTTATAAATTCGATGAGATGAAATACATTATGTACCATTTAATCGAAATTAATCATCATCCTCTGGAAGTGAATCTTCTGAATTTAAAACTGCATATATTGCATACGTACAAAAAACAATATAGGTTAAAATGGGAAAATGTAAATGTTCATGAGACAATATACCTCAAGTGAAATGAAACCCATTTTCAGATATTTCAAAAACATTAATATTTATATATGGTGTAGTTTATATATTATTAAAAGATTTGGGAAGTTTTTCCCGAAAAAATATGAAAAAAGACGAATTTTGGTAGAATCTGATGCCATCTCATGCTTTAAAACATGCATTTATAAAATGGTTTAAAAGACCTGCCGAGTTATTTATTTTCAAAATCCTCCTGCACCCCCCCCCCCCCCCCACCCTTCCAGAATATCAAATGGTCGTCCCCTAATGTCATAGTAAAGGTGAAATACAGTCATCAAGATTTTATTGAATACCTCTCAGACACATGATGTGTAACATAAAGACATAATACATTTTAAAATATAAATGACAAAACGAACAAGAAGACAATATATGTATACATTCATACCTTTTCAAAACATTTCATTGATTTTACGAATAAAAATTGCCAAATGCTTATAAACTTCTACACGACAAAATTTGAGTAAATCTTATTAATATGTAAATATTGTAAATAGTATTTTTGCAAACAATTGTTCCGGAGTTCTACCAAAGATGAATTTTGACATTCGAGTAAAACGTGATATTCACCCCTAACATTTGTTTTGCAAAATGTACATAACCTATCATGTCGTGGTATTTTGACCACCTCCCAGTCTCTATAGGTAAGAGTGAATTAGAAGTACGAAATTTTGTGATCCAGACACGTTTTCGTTCTGGTAATTTTAAAAGATACTTCTCCACACTGAAATCCCTTTTAAATAAAGAGTAGAATTCACCCCTAGGGGCAATTGTACTTTCACTGAACCATTTTTGGATAAATTGGTCTTGTAATATTTTTGTGACAGAATTAACATCAATAGATCCAGTTTGGTTCAGACAGATATGATTTAGACCAATATCATTCAATATGATTAAGCCATTTGAAACATTGCATGCCATTATTTTTTCAAAATATTTAATACAGAATACATTGAACTACTCAACTTTTCATTGTCATTAATAAGTTTAAACCAATATTTCAACTTCTAATTTTAATTTTAACATTTAATTGAAATCTACCTAATTCTCCGAAGACCATAAGGTTTGGTGTAGAAGATTTAAATTTTAAAATTCGCTTACAAAAATTCAAATGTACTTGTTCGATAATCAAATTATTTTCGTTACCCCAAATTTCTGAACCATAAAGTAGAATAGGCTCAACCATAGCATCAAATAATTTAAGTTGTAGATCTATTGGGATATTTTGATTTCTGATGCTTTTATAAATGTTGAATAATGATTTTTTGGCTTGATTAACTATATTTTTTTTTTCTAGCATCAGTAAAATTGCCGTTATATTGAAACAATATGCCCAAGTATGAAAAGGAATCAACAGTTCCTAAAATGGTATTTTGTAACTTAATTTTGCGACTGTCCGAAGTCAGGAACCTCTAGCCTTTGTTAGTCTTGTGTGGTTTTATTAATTTTGGTCTTTTGTATGTTTCGGAGTTAAGTGTGCCGTCCATTTCGCTGAACTATTATGCATTATTGTTTAGAGGCCAACTGAAGCCCGCCTCCGGGTGTGGAATTTTCTCGCTGCTATTGGTAGCCTTGAGCTGTTTTCTGCTCTTTGGTCGGGTAGTTGTCTCTTTGACACGTTCCCCGTTTCCATTCTCTGTTCTATTTGTATTGGATTTCTGTTTACGACATATCATTACCTTATTTTCTTTACATTAACCTCAAGTTTCCAATCATTAGAGTATAATTGAAATATATCTAAACCGTGCTGCATTCCATCTTTAGAGTCGGCTTAAAGTCAGCATATAAAATAACAAAATTTTGAAGTAATCGAATCAAATCTTGCTCATTTACATCTTGTACCAAATTTAGTGGTGAACAATTAGAGTTAATAAAAAATTCCTCCAAATCATTCAAAAAGATAGAAAATAAAAATGGTAACAGATTTTCTCCTTGGCTGACACCTATTAGACAAGGTCCTGATCACTACTGTATTGAACGCACGATTTTATATTATCATACATGTTGTATATAACGGTAACTGTTTTTTCTTTTACGCCATTTTTTTTTTTACAGTCAATGCATTTTGGTTGCTCATATAGCAGAGTTGCAGGATAAAATTGGTAAACGGTCAGTAGATAGTTTATAATCGATGTAGAATTCGTAGGCTATAGAATGGGTTAAATTTATCAAAGTACGCTTCGTATGAATTGCAGTTCTTTAAATGAACACCTATTCCCCTTTGTCCGAAATATAGTATAATCGCCACTATGCTCCTGTGGTTGTATTGAATCAATGTCTCAGTTTTCTTTTGAATTGTAGAAAATATGAAATTCGTGAAGAATATCATTCTTTAAAACCATATTCACTTTAAATCCATATGTTCTTTAAATAGATGCCCAATTACTCTTGTTTGGAAACAGAAAACTAAGCGCGGTGACAGGTCAGATTCGAATTCACAACCTCAGTGTTGAGACAGGCTAGCTATAGTGATCATTGTGTCATGGTTCGTAGTGTTTTCAATAGGAGATGTCCATTCTGTAAATAAGAAAGAAGCTTAGAGGGGGAGCCAAGTCGTACTTTAAATTCCAGGTTGGTGACGTCATACTGTATAATAACTCCCCATTGATCCTCTTTACAGAATAGGAAGTAAGTGTACAGAATCTGCAAGATATAGCTCCAACATCCAACCCTCTTCCCGATTTTTTTGCTGAAATTTTTAACTTTCAAATTTCTAAATTTTACATGTAAGGTACTGAACATTAAATGAATATTACGACAGACGACAAGAGCCGACGGACGGATGTCATCAATTTCATCGGATAGAAAGTCTGTTAGAAATGTCATTTGTCTCCATAATTTCAGCTTCTTGCGACAAAAGAATGTCCGAAATGTCCGCCTCGTCCATTAGGTCAGACGTACTGTTTGAAAGTGTGCATATTGAGTTTCTGAAAGAAGAAAACCTGGCACAATTCGCGGAAAAGCTTCATGAATATGTATGACACAAAACATTTAGAGTATTTAGAATCTGTAACTGATTGACAATGCAGTGGCGTGGAAATAGTCTCGTCGCTCGCGCGACTAGAATATTTCCACGCCCATGCCATGTAAATCCGTTACAGATCTTAAATTATACTGTAAATATAACTTATAGTAGTCATGACGAACTATCTAGACCACTCGTCCACCGAAGGCCACAAGAAATATTTGAAATATTCATGAAAAATGGCTTGCAGTTTTAAAAAAAGACACAGAGTACTCGAGTCAACCGATTAAAAAACAAATGCATACGACCTATCAGATCCTTCGAATATTTCAAGAAATAATCTTTCGTTTATTCATATTATTCTAACCAAAACGGCCATTATGTGGTACTAGGGGAGTGAATATACACAATTTTGATATCACCGATATTTGCTCATGTCAAAATATAATGCCCGTTTAAAAATACACTTTGAAATTATGAGTATGAATTTATTCGATCTGACTGAGTTTCACTAGTGTCATAACTGATTACACGTAACCTACCAACCTACTTCCGACTGTCGAGTATTCGAGTGTCAAGTCAGTGTCTGTCAAAACCAAGATGTAAACAAAATTGCAAACCTCTAATTAAGACGTATTTGTATTCGAAGGTAATATTGATATATGTAATGCATATGATAAGATGTAATTCAAATGATTCATTTGTCAACTTGCTGTCCTTAGACTGAAGTGAAAACCTGTGTGGATTTTTCAAAATTTCAGTAGACAGTACTTTAAACAATTTGAACGTAGTAACTTCAGTCAACATTAGCTGCAGCACTGGGCAGAAACATTGATTGTAAACATTATATCTTGTTCCCAAATCGTCTATAAATATGTGATAAATATTTATTAACCGAGTTTTTAAATTACTTCCGGAAAAACAGCTCCGCTTGGCGTTTAATAGTTGAAGTGGGTGCCAAAAGGAACTCTTTCCGTTGAAGTTGCTTTTGTGTACATATTACTTGGTCGAAGATACATTTAGCTTAGCTGTAACTAAAATAAGTGGACTTACCTGATTGTGTTTAGTCACATCTTCGAGATAAACAAAAACATTTTGGCTACGGAAATTTCAGTGTATACTAAAAGGGAGATAAATCTTCAAATTAATTTTATTAGAATAAGCATTGCATGTCTGATTTGCAACAAATATGCATGAAAAATATATAAAATAATGGTTTTCTGAATTTTAGGATAGATCAGGTCTTCAATTCCATTTTAAATTTTTTTTTCAACTTTTCGAGTGCTTTATTTTTCATCTGGGAAAATCCCCATTGATAATTATATTTGTGGTATAAAATATAACCTTGCAATACAATAGATTTTTTATAATATTTTGATGACTCAACAAGGTTTATTACCCCAAAAATAATTGTCTAATAATTCAAATATTTAGACTTTAAAATACCAAGAATCCATTCCATGAACAGTTTCAAAACAGTAAATTGCCAATGTGTTGACCTGTCATCAATGTATGGAGTTGACAGGTGTTTATGTATGGATGCCCCTACTGTGTGTCCCACATAAACCATAAAATGGGTTTGGAGGAAATCATAATTCTGCCTGTAAAATATTGATAAAAAATGTTAACAGTACTCAGTAGCCTTTGAGTCCTTTAGTTGCAACTAATATTGCCTTGTCTAATGCATCAGATTCATTATGAGAGCAGATTTTCTGTTTTCTGTCCACAGTTCATCGAGTTTTGTGTAATGTATGGCATCGGGGCAGAACAAGAATAAGAATATTTTATTTCCAATCAAGGGCCAGCTAGGGGCAGAATATTACAGTGATTAAACAGGATAAAAATACAACAATGATGTAAATAGATAATTCATACAAATTTAAAATATAGCAATATATACATGTGTATGAAGTAATTGCAAGTGACTAGATTTTTAGTAAAATGACTAGATACATTGTACCAGACCTGCATCAGACCACCCGGGGTAAAAAGAAATAAGTAAAAAAAAAACCCCAAAAAGTGTTCAATTTAGAAATGCACTATGTGGTCATGAATCATATTTGTTCAATATAAAAAAAAAACAATATATGAAAAATATTTTTGTACAGATCAATAAGGACAATAAACAAAAATATATACAGTAAAAATCAGTAAGGAATGCCATTAGGTGGTATTATACAATTGACATTTTGAGTTGAGCTACAAAATATGAAATTGTACCTGTATGTCATGCACAATCTTCCCTTTATTTTGGTTTTTAGACCCAAATATGTATATATGAAAAGAATCACAAATTTGTGACGGTCTTGGGAACTTAACAATTTCTTTCAAAATATATTTTTTTCCTTGGATACCCATAGCAACGAAAATGATAAATTAAAAAAAAATATTGTGGAAAATGCATTGTAGTGATCCAGTTCTGGGACCAGTTATCACCTTTATGTAGAATTTCAATGGATATGACTCATGTCATAAATTAAACATGGCATTGGGCCATTTCAAAAAATAAAAAATATAGAGCAGGTTTTTTGGCTAATTTTTCCATAACTTACATTTCAAATCTTTGTGCAAATTTACACACTTTAAAAAAAGCTTAAATCAATTGTAAAAGTCCTCTCTTTCAGCATAAATGAGCTTCGTGGTCAGAAATAATTATCAGCAAATTTTACCCATTAATTTTAAACATTTGAAAAATTGACCGAAACTAAACTAGAAATAAAATGCTAATTGTATAGTGGAACATTAGCTTAATTAAGTCAGCACTTGAAACAAAAGTTAAACTGTAACATATGAAGAAAAAAATCTAATATGCATGGCCTAAGGAATACTAGGAACTGTATAACAAATTATTCGGCTTTTTGTAATGAGCCAAGTATCCATATTATTGGATATCAACTATAGGGGTAATCCTAAAGAATATATATATCATTTTTACAGTATTTCAAAGTTACATTAGACTATAGTAGTCAAATTTACAGAGTTTCAGGAAAGGTCAGATGTATTCGACACATGTTTCTGCTTAAAATTTAAGCATCCTTTCTTGTTTTGTGATTCAGTATTAAGATAAGAAATATGAATTTAAACTTTTTGACATATGTCACTAAACCTTGGCTTCATGTTGGTGCACAATGTGAAGCCAGACAAGTTGATTGTCAAAGCAATAAAGGCCATGCTAGATAACGAATAGAATACAATGTAGCTTTTCATGAGGACTTTATTACTGTGGATGAACTTTATGAAAAATAATAAGCCTTTAAAATTTCAAATTTGAGAAAATTTTGTTACTCTCTTTGTTGAACCTGCGACTTTTGTTGCGGAAGTGAGACATAGCAATCTGACATTATGGCATCGACATTTACATTCACCCCGTGGTAAAAGTTTTTTAAACATTAATAACTTTCTTAAACCATCCTGGATTTTTACCAAACTTTGTTCATGCTCAAAAGATAGTATCCAGAGGAAAATTTTGTTATGCTGTATTTTTCATATTTCCGTATTTTACTTATAAATGGACTTAGTATTTCTTCCACTTAACATTACATACAGTCTGCAGTTAATGTTTTTTTTAAAACATTAATTACTTTCTTAAACCACCTTGGATTTTACCAAACTTTGACAGAAGCTTCTTCATGATCAATAAATAACATTTTGAGAAAAATTATGTACATTCACAGGGCTCACCAAACTGGGCGATTAGGGCGATTAAGTCGCCTAATGCTCGCCAATGTCGCCCTGTCGTCGGCTCCAGAGCGACAAATGAGTCGCCCTGTGTTTTTATGTAAGGCGCCTCCGAACAACGTACGTAATCAGCTGCGTCTGAAGACCGTTATTTTCATTAAAAATCTCGAGCCGCCATTTTTTGTTTTCTTGGAGGAAGGGGAAAGAAACGACAAAAAGTAAGCTAGAAAATGAAATGGCGGCAATCGGAATTCTCGTGATTTTTCATTGGTCACGGTGTTTTTTACCGACCGCTAACAATATGTAGACCTTATTTAAAAATAAATTTAGCGGATTTTGACATATCTATGCACAAATGGAAATTTTGTCAATACATGTATTGAAAGGTGTTCAAGTAAGGTGAAGAAGATTTTAAGAGTATGTTTGAGAAAAAATAATAGTAAAGAGTATAGATAAATAAATATTAAAAAATAAAATGGCAATAATAAATAAGTTGTGTCAAAAGCTACAAATATTTTTGCTCATATCTGTAACAGAAATTTTCTTCCAAGTTCGGAGCACCACTGCATAATTTCATTTTTTTAATTTTTTTTTTATGTCAAATTATATTTGTCAGTATTTTAAGGCAGCACATGATTTAAATTAAAGTTTAACAATAGTACAATAGGCCTACCATGGTCAAAATCATGCAGCAATGTACGTTAAAAAAGTGGTGATGAGTCCTGGGACTGGGACTCATCAAAATCAGCTGGGACTCACCATTTTGAAAAATGATGAGTCCCAGGACTCATCATGAAAAATTCTCAAAGGATATTGATTAAATACACATGAGACAAAATCTCAGATTATGACTAAAATGGAAGGATATGGAGTAAATGTAGATAAAATCTCAAACAATACAGGATAAAACACAATAAAGGAATGTATAGTATACACTATAAGACACAAAATAACAGGTATTTACTCGACAGGCGACAAATTGGGGGAAAAAACACAGTCTCCCTGTCATGCCCTGAAGTCTCCCTGTTGCTACCCTGAGGGAGACTCTGAGTCTCCCTGTTATTTTCAAGTGTGGTGAGCCCTGCATTCAACTATTACACTGAAAACATAGACAAAACAGCGAAAACACGCGAGACACTGGGTTACACTGGATTCCGTGGAACCCATACAAATTTTTTATAAACGCAAGTACTTTCTTATATAAAATTTCCAGTCAATAATTTTTTTCTATCTCTAGGTTTTTATTATTTATTTCTGGCACAAAACCTTCTTTGAGACGTAAACCCAATTATTGTGACCTAGCTCATTAAATAATAAAATGATATGCCTGTCTTTATCAGTTATGTCTTGACAAACATTTAATTCAAGTAGGATTAAATTTTTAATACTTTGCATGAATTTTCAGGGTTTTACTGCATGTACATGTAGCATGGAACAAACTAAAGGATCATCAGAGCCTGCTTCAGAAGACAGTCGGTAATTGTTGCATTATTATCTTATAACATTATAATAATAAAAAATTGATTAGTGTTAAACATATCAAAAATTTAGAGAAGTAGGAGAACATTATAAGTTTAGTTCTTTTTGGTTTGTCAGAATTCTTAATCCTGCACTTTACTTTATTTCCATCTTCAGTAACATTTATTACAACAAGAAGACAAACGTTACTTTTATTTGTGAATAAGGCCACAATTTTAATTTGTACTATATTCTACAGTCTAAAACTCATAAAATTAAGAATGGGAATCTGTAATTTATATACGACTGCAAGTATTTTCAGAAATATTATGGTATGAGCCTGTCGTCGTCCGTAGACTGTTTGGTTTCCGCTCATTTACTTTTGTTATATTGAAAATATCCTTATATATTATACCACAATGTTACCACACAAAAAATTCAGGTTGGGATTTATTTTGGGAAATCTGGTCCCTCCCATTTTTGTCTGGGGTTCATTATGGTTTTTTGATAACTGATTTTATGATTTGTGGTTTTTAATGTTTCCTGATGAAAATGGAAAAAATTATTTGAAATTTGTTTTCCACTTTCCTGTATCTTTTTACAGATTTAAGGGGCCGAAAAGGGGCAGACCTTAATTTTTTATTTCTTATCCGATTTTGATGATTTTATTTGTAAATGATTCAATAAACGTCACACCAGTCGAGGCATTTTTGTGTACCTTTTGTTGTTGCAGAGACAAAAAGGATTTAAGGATCCAAAATTAGCCATTTTGCAGGACATCTAAACTTTTTATTTTTTATCTGATTTTAAAGGAGATTTTTTCTTTAATTTATCTTGATGAGTGCTTCCATTAGAATATCAAGAGATTTCTATCTTTTATGGTTTTAGAAATATCAGGGGTTTGAAGGGCCAAAAAACAATGTGGCTTGATAGGTAAAGATTTTTAATTTTTCATCCAATTCTTTTGGTGATTTTTTCTTATAATTCACCTTAGTGAGTGCTTTCATTAGTATTAAAACATATTTTTTATATCTTTTTAAGTTTTATTATTTCTGCGATACAAGGGGTCAAAGTTGGCAATTTTGGAGGAAACAAATTATTCAAATTTTTCATCCAATTTCAATTGAAATTTGTTCTTTTAATTCATCTTGAAGAGTGCTTTCAAAAGTATGCCAACAGATTTTTCTTATCAGATCTTAGCAGACTGGATATGGGAAGACAGTTTGTTTATTCATTTAATTTGATTCTCTCTAGCATCATCATCGATTAAGTGAAAGACAGATAAGTTGACTTACTTTGTAAACAGCCTGCTGGTTGGTTGGCTGACGATGCAATCACGACACGAACTTCAATAGGATGTTGTTAGATCTCTCAAGCATGGCATGAAAAAAAGGATCAAGTTAGGAGATCTAATTTTAATTAGATAGGCTGCCATTACGAAAAAAAGATATTAAAAAATATCAAAAATACTGAGGAAATTTAGATCAGTTTTGATGGAATGGTCCTTAGAGGTCTGCTTTCAGAATTATCTCCACAAATATTGCCACAATTTCCACAAAATGATAAAAATATTCTCCTCATAAACTACTGGGGAATTTGAGAACGAACTTTGGTGTGAAAGGGTCCTTATGTGGTCTCATTTCAAATATGTCTTAAAAATTTGGTGAAATGGTCCTCAAACTGCAGACCATGGACCGTATGCTGCTGCTAAAGAAACAGTGCAAAAAAGCATTCAGTAGGGCTGCTACTGAATAAAAAACATCAACAAAATGATTAATTTAGTGATATTGTTTAAATTAATGTTTATGATGTTTGATCCATGCTACTGGCAGCCAATACCTACTAATTAAAGGAAACTATGCTTGAAATTTTATAAATAACATAGTTTTTCACCCCAAACGTTCATTTATCAACCCCCTTTCTCCCATGAGAGTAAAAATGTCAGTTTTCATTGTCCCCTGCCATGGAGTTGTGGATATAGAGATGTTAATATCTCTCTGTCTGTCACAGTTAGTGCTCTTGTGTCTTCTCAACAGATTTTAAGAAATTTGTGTCAAATTTATAGATTAGCATTATCCCAGTTGAGTTAAAAAATCAGCACTGAACAATTAATTTGCTCTTAGTTTTTCCCCTTGGAACAGTAAAAATATGGAAAATTGACCTTGTTAGTGCTCCCATGTCTACATGTCTCATCGGATTTCAATGAAATTTATTTGAAATGTTTATTTTGACATTAATTTGGAAGAGTTGGAAAATGTTCAATTAATTTTCTTGTAGATATGTCCTGTGGAACAGTAAAAATATAGAAAATTTACTCCTTAAGTGCTTCTGATGTTTACAAGATTCACTTTCTTGTAGTATCTCCCCTTTGAACAGTAAAAATATGGAAAATTGACCTTTTAAGTGCTCTCCCAGGAGTGCTCTCACTTCTACGTGCCTCAACAGATTTTAATTAAATTTATTTGAAATGTTTGGTTTGGCAATATTTTGGATGAGTTAGAAAATTATCCATTAATTTTCTTGTAGTTATACCCTGTGGAACAGTAAATATGGAAAATTGACTCTGTAAGTCTTTCTGATGTTTACATGTCTCAGTAGATTTTAATGAAATTTATGTCAAAGGTTAATATTAGCATTTTCACAGACTAGTTCAAAACTTAACAATTAATTTTCTGGTAGTTGTTTGCCTTGGAGCAATAAAAATATGGCACATTGAGTTTGAAAATGCTCTGATGTTTAACTCACCTGGCCAGAGGCTAGTGTGAGCTATTACCATCACTTGGTGTCCTTCGTCCGTTGTTCAACCGTTAACTTTTCTTCTTGAGAACCAATGGACACCAAGAGAATTTTACCAAACTTGGCAGGGTCTATTCTAATTTCGAATTGACTGAACTTTGAAAAACTTCTTCTCAAGAATGATTTACCCGTTACAAATATGTTTCCATAGAGGCCCTTAACAAGTGTTGTTACTTTGGTGCTGATCGAAAATCCAAGATGGCCACCACATCTGAACTTAGTTTCACATATGACCCCATCGGAAAATTCATGTAAAAATCTTCTTGTCTGAAACAAATCAGCCAGTTGAAACTAGACTTGGCAGCAATGGTCTTTCTATGATCCTCTTCTAGAATTGTGGCCAATTACCCGGACTGTCAACCGAGATTAGCGCCAAAGCCAAACTTAATTGAACATAGGACCCTATGGGAATATTAATTCAAAAATTTTCTTGTCTGAAACCACTCGGGCATTTGGAACCATACTTGGTAGCAATGATCCGAAGATAGTCCTCTTTCAGAAATATCTTTGATGACCCGGACAGTCAACCAATATGGCCATCAAAGCACAACTTTTTTAACATACCAGCCAAGATGTATGCTCCATTTAAATTTTTAGTCATACCTTTTGTTGTACAAATATTAAGAATTGTGACATCAGATAAATGTAGCACCAATATTAATTCTATCCAATAAAGCATGATAAATATTTCACTATAAATGTAATGTGATAACATTTCTCATGGAAATATGTCCCATATTGTGCTCATGTAAGTCTGAGTTTCCATATATCACACTAACAGCACACCATACATTTTATTCAGATAAGTTTGAAAAATAAAAAATGTGCAGAATGACTTAAAAAATTCAGTATAATAAATCTAAAAAATGTACTTCAGAATTTAACAAAATATAGTGTCAAAAAAAAAAAAAAATTGATCAAATATATTTTAGGTTGCTAAACTTTTTGGTTGAGTATATTTATTTATTTTACTCAAAGACTGAAGAAGGAACTTGAGCTATACATTTATTTCATATTCTCTGCAAAATATTTTAGTTTTTTTTCTGGTCTTTTGCTATGGTTTTAAGCTGCACATTCTTGCTAAGTAATAATTTTCCATCTTTTAAAAAAGGTATCATTCAGTAATGTGGACTTAATTAATATCATGGTTCTGTTATTTTCACATAAATGACACGTTATGAAATATAAATTTAGGAATTAGGAAGTTGAATTTATAAATTTACTGCTCTTAAAGAACCAGAAAATCAACTAAAATGAACCCACAGTACATTATTTGTGTGGTAAAACATGTAGATTAGATACTTTGTTTATAAAATTTATCAAAAAATTCTTTTGCATGATGTCTTGTTTAAACTCAAATGCTTGTTAGAATATTGCATGGTTTGAAGATAGTTTTCATTCCTTAAGTATAGTTTTCCATTGAATATGTAGTGAAATATAAAATATAATATTTACTGAAATTCATTACATTTGACTGCAAATTTTCTTGTAACAATTCTGAATTGTCTATGTATCCGTTGTAACAAATCAAAGTTTTCATGGTAATCCAGGAATTATGAACACTTTAATAGAAAATGTTATGTCTTTTAAAATGTCAGTTTTGATTTGTTTTTGCCATATAAAATTCCTGAGCTACTGAAAAGATGGGGGACAGTTATAAATCTAAGAAGACAATGATTCTTCAGTATAGGTTATATTTTGCTTACAGATTTGATTCTTATTGAAGGTATTTTTTTCTGTTTTTTTTGTATTGAATTTTTAAATCAAATATTTTCCAATAATAAAAACTTGGGTTGACCTTTTCCAGAAGTATGTCCAACATTCCCAACTTCTGATCAGTATTTCTATTTTTATGTGAAATAGTTAAAAGAATTATTAAATTTTCTTTTAAATATTTGCCAGAAATGATAGGCTACTTATTTTCAGTGAAAATGAAATTTTTTATTTTTCAGTATATGTTAAAAAGTCATGGTGAATTTATTTCATCTTTATAGAAGACATTTTTGATGTTCATTTTATTTCTAAAAGCTGTATTAAATTAATGTTTTTTTCAAGATACTGATTTTGGCTGGAATGTTAGAGAATATGGACATAGACTTAAAGAATTTCTTGTATTGAATCATACCCAGAGATCCAAATTCATAATGTTATAAGTTAAATAAATATGGTAAATAAGTCTTCAGCGATAATGGCATTGGCCAATAGATGCCAGGACAGTTATTCAGTAATATTATACTTTTATATTTTTACTACTCTATTTATCTGTGTTATCTAAGCCAGTCCATAGAATGTTATAGAGACCATCTCGTTTTGGCGAGATCGATTAAATCCCAGAAAAGTATAATATAACAAATAGTTCATGACACTTCAAGTCAAATTTCAATATATGGACCGGTTGGTCGCCCTCCAAAAGTTATATGGACCTCAGCTTCGCTTCGGTCCATAGAATTTTTGTCTGGCGACCAACCAGTTTATATACTGCCATATGATGCTCAGTGTCATGAACTATTTGTAAATTATCTTCTTTCAATCTTGGGAGATAACATACAGTTGAACTTTGGTAGCTGGAATTCGAATTACTCAAACCCCAGTGATGGGTTTGAACTGTTTTGAAAGTCGTTGAATTTCACAATATATTCATATTAAAAAAAACTCTGGTTTCTTAAAAGTGGAACAAAACCTTTGGCCCCGACAATAATAAAATTATGTATTTTACCATGGAAATCTCAAACCCAGTAATTAAATGGACAAGCTTGTTACCTGATACTTACAGGTGAGATAAAAAATGGACAAGCTTGTTACCTGATACTTACAGGTGAGATAAAAAATGGACAAGCTTGTTACCTGATACTTACAGGTGAGATAAAAAAGATTAGTCTGAAAGGTAAATTTAAATAGTAAGATGTTATAAATATGTCATGACAATTGTTAATTAGTGATTAATCTAACTTTTAATTAAAAAATATTTCAAGGTAATGATCAGCTATTCCAGCTTGTGTTTTGCATTTGCGCACTTTGGCATATTTTTTAAAAACTTTTTTTGTTTGTATACATGTATGCGCACTATCTTTAATATTTCTTTTGCACAGTTGATTAATAAAAACTGTCATCCATACAATATAAAATGTATCTCAGGATAAATTTGTTGCCCCCTGCTCACAACAAGGAGGTGGAAGGATGAGCAGTATATAGTCATGCATATTAAAGAGTATATATACGTGCAGCAAAATGCTAAAAGTTTCTATATACATTTAAAACAAAACTCCAGTATTTAATTTCACTCAATTCAGTTGGATGGGAGGTATAAAACTGTTCGATAACAGTTCACTTATTACATATACAGACTCTTAATAAGATACCTTCGAATTATACTTAACTGTAAATTTAATTAATTATCTTCATGTGAGTGGTGTGCAAAAGAATGCTCAAAATGGTGCGGAAAAGATGTCTGGATTTATTTTCAACGTGTGCAAATGCAATTTGCCCGTTCGTATAATATGGCACTGGTACTTTTCTGTACTTGAACAAACTTCAGTAACTCTAACAGATTTCGACGGTCCCTTGGAGTTCGAGCCATCGAAATTCCACTATATGTTAAATTACTTACAGGGTTTATTCTGGGTGATAATTTTACATTTTAAGAGTGTATATAGGAGTTATGAAAACCTCCATTAAACTGGTCATTCTAAAAGCTTTTCAATTTATAACTTATTTATACATACAAGTACATTCAAAGTGGGCATATTGCAAAGTTTTACAGCAAATTTCAGGTTGATGAATAAAATTTTGCAAATAACTGTACATGGTTTGTCTACTCAACTTCATTTGAAGCTAAAACTTTATTTTTTGTAGTTGATTGGTATATTAATCGTAGTCATAATTATTTTCTGATTAAATTTCCACAAAATTTTAGGCTTATAAATTTATATTAAATTTATTTTTACACATATGGGGAATTGGTTTCTCTGGTCAACTCTTCTTTTTTAACAAACTTGTAGGTTGATGAAACTTTATTTTACCAGATGTTTGCACACATACAAAACGTCTTTCTTCCTACACCAGAAGATTGATACAATATTTTTTTTGTCAATTAATATATTTAAATGCATAATATCAATTTATATTAATTAAATTTTCAGGTTTTGTACATTTTTGTGAAGAATTATAAAACATTGTAATTTTCCTCAAGGTTATATCCTATGACAATTATATGTCATGACATTGCTTGTGGTCAGATGTCCTCTGATGAGGAAGTACAATATGAGCATTTACAATATACCTTTGATCTAAAATACAAACAAAATATTTATTGAATAAATTATTCAAGGAATGACATCATTGATGTTTTTGATCAATATGATTTCTTGTAGAAAATCAATAGCCATACTTAGCTTCCATATTGGCAGAGTCTACAAATGATAGGGTTTTCAGGTGTATTTTGGTCAAAATTGATGAACTGTATTTTAATTTTAATTTTATATAATTGTTTGGTAAGATTTATTTGTGGAAGTAAGGTTTTTAGTTTCATTTCTATTTGTGATAATTTACTATGGTAACCAGAACTCAGGCTGAATTGTTACATTGGACCCTGGATCAATAATCAATAAATTATTCCTACATTTTATTCTGTTATGGAAGTAGTTGATATTTACTGAGAAAAAAAGTACAAATGTCTACGGAAATTATAATGGAGACTCAGACTATGAAGGCTTACAGAATGTAAGTGTTTTTATAGATACAAAATATGACAAAATTGTACGTTTGTAATCCTGTTTGTGTCTCATTATGAAAATCATCTGGTTAGGTATATTGTTACTAAGTAGACACAAGTCAAAGTCAATTTATATGCTGTTATGAGGGCCATTCAGTTTGGTAGATTAAAATTGCAACAGATGAAATAAAATGAAGATCAATAAATGAAATTTGTGGCGTCATCTTTATATGGATGGCTGTTGACTCATCTTGTTGCTGTTAAAATCACAGGTAAAATTTGTTTACCTTTTCTATAATATTTACAAGATTTTGGATTTAAAATGTTTGAAAATTTCTCGGAGGGATGGAGATGATGAAGAATAGATAAATGTATAAATTATCTGCATTCTTCACAGGATATTCTACAGCTGTCTCCATTTTGTTTTGGATGACATGGTCATAATCACATAAAAATAAGATGTAGCCAGTCGAAAGCAAACCTTTATTCTCCTTATATACTGCTGATAAGTTTTAGATATACAATGTGTACATAGTTCATCATAGAACAGTGGTAGGTCCAAAATATTTAAAATGGGAGGGGCGGGGGGGGGGGGGGGGGGGGGGTGACGTAGATGCTTACCTAATATCCTTTAATTTTCATTATCAAGCTTACCTAATATCCTTTAATTTTCATTTTGATAATGAAGTTTTATGATTAAATCTCACTTTTGGATTGATTTCAAGGTACAGCTCGGAAGCTAGCATTTTAATACAGATCTGAAATTTAATCTTATTAGCATGTTATTATTACATGGTTATTTCTGTATTGGCCTTGTTATTGGTCCGAGGCTTACTGTATTGGCCTGAGGTAAAGATCCAACTCTTTGAAAATTCTTAAGTATAGTCATTTCAGGATTGGAATGAGGGTTGTGAAAGATATATTTAGCCAGAGCTATTACTGAATAATTTATAATTATCAATTTTGAAGTACCTTTAATCACAGACCATGTATATTATACACTTATTGACTAGGTATGAGGGGAATAGTAAGTTTATTGTCCCCGAGATACCAACTATTGCCCCTTGGCTACGCCTCGGGGCAATAGTTGGTATCGAGCAAAAAATCGATATTGGCCGAGTAACGGATTCTGTATTGAAAGGACTGTTTTAGTCATATTGAAGCCAATAATGAACTAGTTAATTAATAAAACAAGGTATTCCCCTCAAGCTTGGCTATGTCTTTAGGTGGTTTATATTTCCATCAAGCTTAGCTATGTCTCTAGGTGTTTTTTTGCTTTACCATTTTAGCCTTATTTATATTTCTGTCATTTTATAACAATTTTTGTTGTTGTTTTAGGTTTCAAAGTTTCAGTATTGTAGCACAATTGACAAGTCATAGTTCTGAAAATTTCAAAAAAAAATTAGTATCCTATTTGTTACTTTTTATTCTTCAAATCATCTTGCATCATCTGTAGAGAAATATAATTTAATGGAGATTTTGTTAGTTTCATGGTAAATACACATTGGAGTAAATATTGATAAGGCTACAATCCTTTAATAGAAATAAAACAGTACATGTACAAAAAAATAGGTTGTCATACTGCCTCCAATCTGGGACTGTGCCCACATTGCATGACAAGCTCTTGATTGCCCCATATTAAAAGTTGTAAAGTTATGTTAAATCTGACGGTGCCTATGAAAGACTAAATGTATACTGGAAACAATAATGATTTTTATGTAAGCTCAGCACAAGATCATATTCGATTTTGTGTATTGTAGTACTTTGTATATAATTATGTTTAGATTTATTCTGTTTGATGTAATACCTGTATTGTAGTAATCAATATCTTATTATAATTGTATGAATTCCTGCAAAAATACACAGTCAGGTAAAATCATATTTTGAATTTTTGAATTTAAAATTTTTTTAGATAGATAGGCACTTTTTGAATTAAAAATTACAAATATTGCAGAAATCTTCATGAAACCAAACTTTCAAAATTGTAGTTAATTCTTAAATGTTTGTAGTACTTTGACAGTTAATAATTTTCTCCAGTCCTGTTGGAATTACTACATAAGTGTAAGGAATAAACACTAAGAAAAATATTGAAATTGATGGTGATTTATTAATAAAACCTTTTCTGTAAATGATTTCTGGAAAGATTTCTAGAATTTCTATATCATTTTTTTTTGGTCAACCATATGACTATGTAATGACCCTTTCATCATTCATGTATCATTCTAGTTCTGATATAGAACGTACTGGTCCTGTCAAGTTCTGACACAAAACTTAATGGTCTTTCAGGTACCATTCCAGTTCTGATGTAGAAACTGATGTATTATAGAATAAAACAGCTCTTTTTATCATAACAACCTGTTTCAGATAATTTTCAGTTACCATTGTCATTTTTGTGACAAACATGCTCTTATTATCATAACAACCTGTTTCAGATAATTTTCAGTTACCGTTGCCATTTTTGTGACAAACATGCTCTTTTTATCATAACAACCTGTTTCAGATAATTTTCAGTTACCGTTGTCATTTTTGTGACAAACATGCTCTTTTTATCATAACAACCTGTTTCAGATAATTTTCAGTTACCGTTATCTTTTTTGTGACAAACATGCTCTTTTTATCATGACAACCAAGCCACAATGCAGCTGGATTTGAAAATTATAAGGGGGCCTCGGCGGCTGAGTGGTCTAGGTAGTTCATCATGACTACTAATGATCACTAGCCTTTCAACAATGAATTTGTGAGTTCGAATCTCACCTGTGGCGGGGTGTGTTCGACTCCGATCTAAATTGACAAGGATTGCCAATTTTCCTACCGAAGGTCAGTGGTTCTCTCCAGGTACTCCGGCTTCCTCCACCAATAAAAACTGGCTGCCGCGAAGTAGCCAAGTGTGCTGAAAATGGCATAAACCATAACTGAACAAACAAACAAACGAAAATTATAAGAGTTGAACCAGTTGTTTAAAGATGCTTTAATTTTCACAAAAACGTGTTTATTTTTTTTATAGTAAGAAGATTGAAGAAATAGGCAAGATGACAACTATAACACAGGATGATATTACTTCTAATACAAAGACTATTATACAAGGTTTAGAAACTTTAAAAAATGAACATCACCAGATTCTTAATGGACTTCTTACCTCCATGAAATCTATAAAACGTGAAAATGGAGATACAAATCTAACAGAAGAGAAGACCAACAGACTGAAAAAGTCTTTAGAAACTATAGAACTAGGACTTAGTGAGGCACAGGTATGTGTAAGAATATTGATGTAAACGACAAAAAATCAGAGGTATGATTAAATAGAACAAAATAAGGACAAAATGAAGAGAGTACTTAGAATTGAAAAAAAATTGCTAGTAAAATTTAATTGAGACTTCAGAAGTATTTTACAAAAGATTGTGAAAAATTCCTGTTAAGTAATGGAAATAATGACTTGGTAACTTTAGATCTTCATGGGAGAAGATGTAGGCATACAAAATTGGGAAAAGTCAAGAAAATAATTCACAAGAAAATTGCACCTTCAAAGACTTTTGTGTTGCTTGTTGTGTTTTGGAGCAACTCTGAAGGGAAATTATTTGAAATGAATCGATATATTTCATCAGTGTCCATTTCACAGGAAACTTGCATTTCCACTGTTACTAGAACAACTGCGTAGACTTGTATATGAGTAACAACATGAAAATGAGATGTATATAAACAATTGGCCTTATATTGATCACATATCAACAGCAGTAACAACCAATCAATAAATGTACAGTTAATAAATCCTCCATTTTGATATTAAAGTAGGCTTTCAGTGATCAGTTGAGAATTAACTTTGATATAAAGCAATCTGTAGATTTACAATAGATCCTCCTAATCTACTCAGATTGATAGGTAAAGCTCTGGAAAATTGAGACCATTAAACTAAACTAAGATTATGATGTTTTGAGTAGGAGTAAGGGAGTACGTAGGAATCTCTCCATGTCTGTATGAACTGTCTCTTTGTACATGTATTATCAAAGCATGGAGAGCAGCTTATCACCACAACTTATATTAAATAGTTTGTTATATAATACATGTATATAGAAGTACATTGTTAAACCCTCATGTGCCAATATGCAATTGGGTAAGAATTTATGATAAATGGAACCCAGTCAATCTGTACTTCATGCATTCTATTTCATGATTTCATCAACTTATACATGTACCTCATGCCATATATCATTTCCATTTTACAAATGTCTGATAGATGAGGGAAATCTATTTTAAATAAAACTGGTATTTTTAAATGATTAATAAATAGTAATGGATTTTTTTTTATTTCAACTGGTCATTTAAAATTTATCTTGATGATCTTGTTTCATTATAAATGTAAATGTAAGTTTCTGGACCTTCATCTGTTCAATTTATATATTTTCACTGCTGATTTGCATTTAAACACTGCAGATGTAAGAAAAATTTAATTTCTTCACATGACACCCATAACGTCCCACATATTTTTAGTTGTATTTTACTTGTATGTAAGGGTAACCATACACTTTTCACATTTCCAGTTGAACTAGGGATACAATCCTTTTCTTTTAGCTACAGATGAACAATTTTTGAACAATTGAAGTAATTCATGTACTACTATCAATTACTAGCCTTTTGACACTGAGTTCAAGTCTGATCTTAACTGAAAATGATTCCTGTCATAGGTTTGTGGTTGTGTCAAGCTACTCAAGTTTTTAACTCTGATATCTGACAGGATATAGCCTAGATGTTGTTTTAACTCTGATATCTGGCAGGATATAGCCTAGATGTTGTTTTAACTCTGATATCTGGCAGGATATAGCCTTGATGTTGTTTTAACTCTGATATCTGGCAGGATATAGCCTAGATGTTGTTTTAACTCTGATATCTGGCAGGATATAGCCTAGATGTTGTTTTAACTCTGATGTCTGGCAGGATATAGCCTAGATGTTGCTTTAACTCTGATGTCTGGCAGGATATAGCCTAGATGTTGTTTTAACTCTGATATCTGGCAGGATATAGCCTAGATGTTGTTTTAACTCTGATATCTGGCAGGATATAGCCTAGATGTTGTTTTAACTCTGATATCTGGCAGGATATAGCCTAGATGTTGTTTTAACTCTGATATCTGGCAGGATATAGCCTAGATGTTGTTTTAACTTTGATATCTGGCAGGATATAGCCTAGATGTTGTTTTAACTCTGATATTGCTTTAACTCTGATATCTGGCAGGATATAGCCTAGATGTTGTTTTAACTCTGATGTCTGGCAGGATATAGCCTAGATGTTGTTTTAACTCTGATGTCTGGCAGGATATAGCCTAGATGTTGTTTTAACTCTGATGTCTGGCAGGATATAGCCTAGATGTTGTTTTAACTCTGATGTCTGGCAGGATATAGCCTAGATGTTGTTTTAACTCTGATATCTGGCAGGATATAGCCTAGATGTTGTTTTAACTCTGATGTCTGGCAGGTTATAGCCTAGATGTTGTTTTAACTCTGATTTCTGGCAGGATATAGCCTAGATGTTGTTTTAACTCTGATATCTAACAGGATATAGCCTAGATGTTGTTTTAACTCTGATGTCTGGCAGGATATAGCCTAGATGTTGCTGAAAATTGAATAGAACACCAATAACAAACTATGTGTAACAAATATGGAAGAAGAGTATATTGTTTGATTTCTTTACAGGTGATGATGGCATTAGCTAATCATCTACAACATGTTGAGGCGGAAAAACAAAAATTACGAGCACAAGTACGGAGACTTTGTCAAGAAAATGCATGGTTACGTGATGAGTTAGCTAATACACAACAAAAAT
Source organism: Mytilisepta virgata (assembly GCA_028015205.1). Lineage (NCBI taxonomy): Eukaryota > Metazoa > Mollusca > Bivalvia > Mytilida > Mytilidae > Mytilisepta > Mytilisepta virgata. The sequence continues at coordinate 4,541,291 of CM051518.1, read as the reverse complement.
TACAATATAGTGAACAAAAAGTAGCAACTTTAGAGGAAGAGAAGAAACATTTAGAATTTATGAATGAAATTAAAAAATATGATGGAAATGACCCACAAACCCAGGTAATTTTGTATAGATAAATTTCTAACTGGTTTTCTTATTTCCCATATAATTATACGAAACGTTAAAGTAGAAATTTGATCCCCTAATTACTGTAGAAGCTGGAAATAGATTTTACCACCCTGCCATCCAAAAATTGACTATGACATATAGATTAAGAGAAGTTTTCAAACTACAATTAAGGGAATTTATCAGTATTCACTGCATGACTTTTAAATGTTAAATTTTTTAAATTGCTTGTCTTGTGGTAGGGGCTGTTGCTTCCTTAGAGCTATTGATACATGTTTAATTGATTTTTTTCCATGTTTATTCCTTTGGGATTCTGTTTCATTAACACTTACCTCATATTCTCCATTTTCATGTATAGAGATTATATATTGAGTTTATATGGTAACTAAATAATATATTATCAAGTATTTAATCCTTATTTCTGTTGGACAGGACATAGATGCTATGATTAAACAAATGAAACGAACACAGGTATTATCTCCCCTTCCTTAGCACATACTGGGATATTGGCTAATTGTCATCTAACAGCAAATAGTAAATACAAGGAATTGATTACTAATTGTGTAAATAAGCAATGGTATTATTTGACTTGCAGGTTAAATTTAGTGCAATGCAGAGATGTTGGGTTGACCTGAAATCTATACTGTCTGAGTTATCTATTGTCTGGACACCTCAGTTCGTAAAATGGATTTTTCAAACTTGGAATACCTTAATGTGAATTGTCTAGTCACTCTGGTGAAAGATGCAATGAGCTAAGTCGTAACTGAAACAATTGAACTTACCTGATTTTGTTCAATCATGTCTTCCAGAGAAACAAAAACATTCTGCCTATGGAATTTTCAATGTAAAAGGGATATAACTCTTCTAAGAGATTTTTTTATAAAATTAAGTATAACAACCCAGTGTTGCATGAAATATGCACAAAGCACATTAAAAATATTTAAAATAACAGTTTTACAAATTTTAGGATAATTCTGTCAGAGTTGATAAATTCAAATTATTAATTTTTTGAAATTTTCAGGTGCATTAATTTTTTTATTGGAAATTCTCTATTCAGAATCATTTGTGATGTATATAAACATAACCTTGATAAACAACTTTACAATTTTTATGTTTTCTTACCTCCATGACTCAATAAGGTTGATTAACCAACAAAAGATTGTCTAATAATTCTACATAAAGACTTTCAAAATGCAAAAATCCATTTTATGAACTGAAGTGTCCAGACAGTAGTTCATTAAATATTTTTTTATAATATAACAACAGGCTGGGCGTGATGCTATTATTGATTTGTTAGAACCAGTAATAAATAGACACAGAAAGGACTATGAATTGTTGACAGTATGCTCTTAAGGAGTTAAATTTAATTTTTTTTAAGGAGTCTGGATCGTAAAAGATGTGTATGTAAATCATATATCTATTTTGATGGAGAAGGTTTAAAGCATGAATTCTATCAGTACATCTTTTCCAAGTTGATACAACTTTAAGTTTTGTATGCTACGTTTATGAAAGTGTTATCACATGGTCATTTATGGTCTTGAAACTTTAATTATACCCCCCCAAACTTTTTGGGGGGGTATATAGGAATCAGCTTGTCCGTCCGTCTGTCTGTCCGTCTGTCCGTCTGTCCATATATCTTGTAAGCGCAACTCCTCCTAGACCGCTCAATGGATTTCAATGAAACTTTACAGAAAGGAAGTACATCATCCAAAGATGTGCATGAAGAAAAATCTTTGCTTTCCAATATCACACAAGGGAGATAATTCGACTTCTATTTTTTTTGGCTTATACATTATATATGAACCTCGTAAGCGCAACTCCTCCTAGACCGCTCAATGGATTTCAACAAAACTTTACAGAAAGGAAGTACACCATCCAGAGATGTGCATGAAGAAAAATCTTTGCTTTCCGATATCACACAAGGGAGATAATTGGACTTCAAAGCGGGGGGTATCCTTTGTGAGCTTTGCTCACTGTACATCTAGTTATAACTAAAACATTCGTCAGGTATCAATTCAAGGGATGGACTGTTACATTGTATGTTACCTAACTCGTAGAATTTACTAAGTCCTTTAGAAAGCATAATAAGTGAAAAAACTATAGCTAACGTGGTTAGGGTACATATGGTGTTTCAGAAATTCCTCTGAATATTAATTATTCAATGATAGATCTAGAGGAGAAAATATTATAGTTTGATATGTTTAGTGATGTCAAAATTAACTAATATCTGTATATTTACTGGTGTCATAATAAACAAATATCTTTATCTTCAATGATGTCAAAATTTAAATTTTCATATTGCTTCAAAATCACCATGCAAAATCTTTCAGATCAGCACCATCCACTTAATCCTTATAGCATTAAAATTTCCTATATGACTCCAACTTTAAGTAGAAAATTGTCAGTAAGCATTCAAAAATTTCCTTGCTTGTTAAAAAGGTTTATGAAACACAAAGTTGATTACAATACATTCCTCTTATCATCTCCCATTGGACACATGCACAAGTTCCAATACAGTAAATGCCATTCTAATTGGCCAATTCAATCTGTTGCATATCCATGGAAATAAATAAAGAAAAAATAATTGTCTCAGAAGTGACGGAAAGAGGAACTTAAGATAATCAACCGATGGTTTCCAACAGTTACAAACATCTTATCCAGAAGGATCTTTAATATACTATAAATGTATGAAAAGAATCAAAACACTTTTGATGTATACTGATATTAATCAAAAAGTTTGGACTCAGCTTTTTAATAATATGGTACATATATTTTCTATGTATATATTTTCTGTAGGCAGTTTTTGTAGTACATGTACATATTTTGTTGTTTATTGTATTGTATATATAAATGTTATGTTTTATCTTGTATAACAGTCTACTACAGAGGAGAAAGAACAAGAACAGTCAACACAGTCATTAGATTTAGGATTCCCAGATGATGACGATGATGGACCACAACCAGAAGGTAATCTTACCAGAAAAAAAATATATAACCATATTATAATTATCAAAGATTTCTGAATCATAAGATCTAATTTCTATCATGAAATAATTTTTTACAACTTTTTTTTACATTTCTGAAAAAAATTTGAATTACAGCATTTAATCAGTTAAAAAAAAATCAAGAACTTTTTATACCCACCTTAAACAAAGTTTTGGGGGTATATAGGAGTCACACTGTCCGTCCGTCTGTCTGTCTGTCTCCCATGTACCTTGTAAATGCAACGCCTCCAATTCCGTTCAGTGGATTTTGAGGTGGGGCTTCATATGTAGATGTGCATCAGTGTTTTCCCCAGAAATTTTTTCATGCATGGGGGCATGATCATCACAATTGTAGCGCGCGGCACTACGTGGTGCATCATGACTGATAAGTGCTTCACATTGCATTACACTAAAAGGAGTTATTAAAAAAACACAATAACTGGTAGAACTACAATTTTATATATTTAATCTCAAAATATCAGCTAAATTTATTCAATATTTAAGAGTTCACTTAGTACAAATTTTTCTGTTTTTCAATTTTCCAAACTGTCTTACACATGCACCAAAGTCAAATTCATCTAAATGTGGCCCTTCAATGGAGATTGTCATCAAATAGTTAAGTACATGTTGTAATAATTTGTCCGCTATATTTTTGACACTTCTGTTGATCGTCAGGGTGGCATAGAATTTACATGCCACTGCTTTCCACTTATCTCAAGACAGGATATTTATATACATGAAATTAACTGACAATTTATGTCATATTTTTTACGACATTTTTCCCGACATCGTATTGTCATGAAAAATAATCTTCAAATTGCGATTTCTTTCCTCCGTAAAAATTCGACTCATATTTTTATACTAGTAAACCAGCAAGCATTTCTACACAACATTCAAGTTTTTGAAACTACTAAATTTGATAAAAAGTCAGGGAAATGTCCTATATTACATTGTGTGTATTACTATTCTGATCGATTTTTTTCATTGGTCAATACACGTTCTATATTAAGATACACAAAGTATTACTATTCTTATGGATTATTTTTCATTGGTCAATACACGTTCTATATTTAGATACATAATCTTTTTAAAATCAAAAGACAAATTATATCGAGATGTTGGTTTAATTAAATTTTATTTATTCTCCAATTAACTTATCATCACATGGAGCAGTATTACATCATTTTACAACACACATGAGTATAAAAGTGTTGCTTCCTGCTAAGTTGATTTGCGATAGTATGATTATTATCTTCGTTATCAAAATAACAATGGAAATTACTTCTCAATAGAATACCCCATTGAGAAATTTTTGAAGCATGGCGGCATGCATGGCGGCGATGTGTATTGCATAACGGCGATTTTTTAAGCATGGCGGTCCCGCTATGCTAAATGGGCCTAGGGAAAACACTGTGCATGAAGCAAGATAATTATCGCCAGATGCTTGCATTTGATGATCCAACTTTAGGGTTTTACATGTTTAAAGCTTGTAAGCGCAACTCCTCCTAAACCGTTAAATGGATTTTGATGAAACTTTATATGAAGATTGGGCTTCATATGTAGATGTGCATGAAGCAAGATATTTATCGCCGGATGCTTGCAAAAATAGATGATCCAACTTAAGGGTTTTACATGTTTAAAGCTTGTAAGCGCAACTCCTTCTAAACCATTCAATGGACTTTGATGAAACTTTATATGAAGGTTGGGCATCATATGTAGATGTGCATGAAGCAAGATAATTATCGCCGGATGCTTGCAAAAATAGATGATCCAACTTAGGGGTTTTACATGTTTAAAGCTTGTAAGTGCAACTCCTCCTAAACCATTCAATGGATTTTGATGAAACTTTATATGAAGGTTGGGCATCATATGTAGATGTGCATGAAGCAAGATAATTATTGCCGGATGCTTGCGAAGGGATATAATCCAACTTCTGGGTCTTACATGTTTAAGGCTTGTAAAGGGGGGGGGGGGGGAGTATCACTCATAGATCACTCACAGTTCTAGTTTTCTTTAAAATTTTGCTGCCAATTAAAGTTCAAAATTAAAATGTATAGAAAAAGTATGAAATACAGTTGGCAATTTTCTTTATTGATAAATCTTACCTTATCAAAAAACCTCTAAATTGCCATGTTATATTTATTTTCAGTTCTTTCCCCATCTCAACCTAGTGCAATGGCCCAAGCTGCTAGTGGAGGTTATGAAATTCCAGCTCGGCTAAGGACCCTTCACAATCTAGTCATCCAGTATGCCTCACAGGGTCGATATGAAGTGGCTGTTCCTTTATGTAAACAAGCTTTAGAAGATTTAGAAAAGACCAGTGGACATGATCATCCAGATGTGGCCACTATGTTAAACATTCTGGCCCTTGTATATAGGTAAAATTTATATCGGTTGATCCTTCTGGCCCTTGTATTTGGGTAATATTTATATCTGTTAAACATTCTGGCCCTTGTATACAGGTAAGATTTATATCTGTTAACATTCTGGCCCTTGTATACAGGTAAGATTTATATCTGTTAAACGTTCTGGCCATTGTATAAAGGTAAGATTTATATCTGTTAAACATTCTGGCCCTTTGGAAGTCGCCCTATAGTGATCAGCCCATCTGTCCATAACAAATCATGTCCGCTCTATATCTTGAGAACCTTTATGATTTCAAAGTTTATACTTGGCATAGATATTCACTAGCAACCAGAGGGTGTGTCACAATGCATGTACTACCCTGTAGGTCAAAGATCACGGTCAAAAACTTAGATAAAAGTTGAGAACCCCTTGTCCTATGGTAAAGATCGTGTCTGCTCTGTAACTTGAGAATGGTTTGAACTTAAGTGAAGATACTTGGCATGGTTATTCACCACTGTCAAAAGGGGTGTCACGATAATTGTGTAAAATCTCTAGGTCAAAGATCAAGGTCAGTGAGGTCAAATGTAGGAACCCCTTTAACTACAAGTTATTTACGGCAAGATCCACAGAGGTGGATTCCATCTCCTTAATGTCTAGTATACCAGTAAGATTTATATCTGATAAACATTCTGGCCATTGTATACAGGTAAGATTATATCTGTTGAACATTCTGGTCCTTTTCATTCAGATAAGATTAAATCTGTTAAACATTCTGGCCCTTGTATACAGGTAAAATTTATATTTGTGAAAGAAAGTATTGTACTTTAGATAATTACCTTATCTGCTTGTTGTGCATAGCTATTTATCTGAGTTTAGCTGGCATGAAGAGCCAAAACAGTTCCAGATTTAAACTTGTATACTTTGGAAAGAACCTTTTCATTCAAAAATTCATCGAGTTGTCTTTAACATACCTTTACGTATGGATGCTTGTTCACCATTTCAAATTTTAAGCAGGTAAGAAGTAGATAAGTACTTGATGCACATATAAGACTGTAAGTATAACAGTGTATGAACAGTCTGTATTGGACATAGTTCATTATTTAATAACATAATAGGTCATTTATATGAACAAATTCAATTTATCGTTAGAGAATATAAAACCATTTTGTTACTTGTCATTGAAACATCTGAAAACGAGTAATTGCGAGCGCTTTAGGAGCATATGCATTTTCTACATATGGGTCATTTAAAAAAGTCTTTGTTTAATGGGGACAGCCATATTGTACTAAATACTAAGGCTAAAAAAACTTTCGTTCGGAAGTAAGTAAAGTAAGGGAAATAACTTGCCTCGAATTATAATTTTAGAGTCAGAATCGTGATACTGGAAATGAGTTTCTGGAAAGGGCTAATATTGCTGTGCTCGCATCATTGGCCACGCCAACAGCATATTATGAATTGATTTGAAAGAACTTATAATGATAAAAATGTGAATATTTGAAATTTTGCAAGGAATAAGCTGTATTTATATGTGTAAATAAGGAAGACATGAATGCCATTATTTCTCATGTTCATGTATTTTTTGGTGGTGATATTTTTACAGGGATCAAGGGAAATACAAAGAGGCTGGTAATCTCCTGCATGATGCATTAAAAATAAGAGAAAAAACTTTGGGATATGATCATCCTGCAGTGAGTGTCCAAATCTTTATCTGGTATTTAGATACACTTAGTTTATTTAAGATCCTGTACAAACAATCTTCTCTAGATTTTAGTATGATGCACCAAATTTATGTACTGGATCTTGAATTAACTAAGGGTATTATTGCAATACTTTGTTTAAAAGTTGTATAAACAAATCTTGATTTAAACTTTACAGAGACCAAGGAAAATATAAGGAAGCAGCCAACCTGTTGAATGATGCTTTAGGCATCCGTGAGAAAACATTGGGCCACGACCACCCAGCAGTGAGTCATTGTACCTGCATGTGTAATCCTTGGTGGCTCATTTTGTATCCAGTACTATAAACATATCATCTGTACCTTATTGCCGCCCCTTTCGGCTTTATCAATAAAAACAAATTAAATCTATAGACTAATGTTATTCACATAGTTGATAATGGTATCAATGTTATATCTATTGACTAGTTATTTTAACTGAATCTTAGACATGTACCAAAAATTATTTTATATGACAATTAATGATCAGCACTGTACGTCTTACCTAATTAAAATTATCCCCTGTTAGTTTCAAAAAGATTAAAAATCTTTAAGGTCAAATTGAGTTTTTTTAATTAAAAAAAAGGATTGTTCTGTAATTTATTAACAGGTTAAACATATGTTATATATGTAATGATGTTTAGATATAAAAATATGTGATTTAATTCAGACCCATATATGTCATATAACTTATTCAAGGAAATAATTTTTGGACAAAAGAAGAGAAAATTGAAAGTGATTGGACAATTAAACACTAGCTGTACAGATGATATGTTTCTTATGTATTTCCTCTGGAATTTTATTTCTTACCAGACTCAAAATTAACATGTTTTGGAAAAATAATTTTTTTGTTTTTAAGTTTGGTAGTATTTTTATTTTTAGAGTATTGTATTTTGGTTTATGATATTAATATACTGTGGGAATTTGTAACATTTATCAGTGTTCCAGCTAGCCAAAAATAGAGAGGAGGAGCTTTTCTCTGCTGTCTATTGTATGACATGAAATACAGCAAAATACATTTTGTAATGCATATAAACTAGACTCAGTGTCTTAGTGAAAAACTAAAAAAGCTTTTTTCAAAAACATCAAGTGCTTGTGTTTAAATTTCTGAAAAATGTATTATTTACCCTTTTTGTCATCACTTGGCGTCCATCGTCTGTCGTCCATCCGTCGTCCGTTAACTTTTCACATTTTAATCTTCTCCCCAGAAACCACTAGGCCAAATGGAATTAAATTTGGCAGAAAGCATCTATGTAAAGTCCTTTATAAAGATTGCTCATTTTGTCCTGATCGGACAACAAACATGGCCACCATGGTCAATTGTTGTTTCTGATTGGCTGAGTTTTCAAAACTTGACAGGAAGCAAATATGGGAGGTCCTTTATAGAGTTTCCTCATTTCGTCCTGATCGGACTACGAATTTGGCCGCTATGGGGCAGTTCTTGTTTCTGATTGGTTGATATAAAAAAATCTCCTCTGAAATCGCTTGGCCAAATGGTACGAAACTTGACAGAAAGCCTCTTTGGGAGGTTCTTAACAAAGTTTCCTATTTCGTCCCGATCGAGCAAAAAATCGGCAATTCTTGTTTCTCATTGGTTGATTAAAAAAATTTTTTTTTTCCTGAAAATTGCCCAAATTGAACGAAACTTGACAGGAAGCATCTATGGGAGGTTCTTTCATATTTTTTTTAATTCATCCCGATCGGAGTACATATATGGCCGCCATGGGCAGTTCTTGTTTTGATTGGCTGATATAATAAAAATCTTCTCTGCAGTTGCTTGGCCAAATTGAACAAAACTTGACAGAAAGCATTTGGAGGTTCTGTACAAAGTTTCCTCATTTTGTCCTGATCGGGCAACAAACATGGTCGTCATGGGCAGTTCTTGTCTTTCATCGGTTGATAATCTTCTTCTTTTAAAACTGCTTGGCCAAAGGGAACAAGACTTGGCAGGAAGCATCTGTGGGATGTTTTTACAAATGACAAGTTTGCTCATTTCTTCCTGATCAGGCAACAAACATGGCCACCATGGGCAATTCTTGTTTCTGATTGGTTGATTTAAAAAAAACTTTTTCTCTTAAACTGCTTGGCCAAATATAGCCAAACTTGACAGAAAGTGTCTATGACATATAACAAAAATCTACAGAACCTCAGAATTGCTTGAAACCAAACATGGTCTGAATGTTCCTCTTAAGGTGCTCACCAAGTGTTGTTACTCTGGTGCTGATCCCTAATTCAAAATGGCCTTCAGCAGAGGACTTAGGTTAACATAAGACCCTATGGGAAATACATGCAAAAATCTTGGACCTTGATGAAGTAAAATTTGGTTCCTACAAGGCTTACCACACTTCATAATGATAGGGAGAAGTGACTTCTCTGAGGTACATCAATAAAAATGGCTTCCATGCCAGGTGAGCGATCCAGGTTCAGCCCTCTGAGCCTCTGGTTTAGATCTCAAACTGCATTAATCGTTTCCTTAAAACTGTGCCTTTCTGCACTTTCTGGAACACTGCTTATATTGACTTATGTTGACTTCTTGTTGTAGTTTATTTGTTACTTTTAATAGATCTTAGTTTTCATATTGTAATTCCATTGTATTGATATACTGTTTCCCAAGTCTTACTTAGGAGTGTCAATAATAGAGACATACAAAAATCAAAAGTGTGCTAACTAAAGGATAATTTTCATATATAGACAATTACTTGCTTGCTACCCCATCTCGCTGGATACCCAGTCTCACCATCCAAAGTTTTTCTGTCAACTTGAAATCTTTGTTTGAAATCAACACATAATTTACTTCCCATGGAAACATTATTTCTTTAAAATGTCTAAAAGTCATTGTGTAGACATGGCAAGTTGTGAGATGGGGTACTTGGCAAGAAAGGGTGCTCAGCCAGTAGCATGTAAAATTTGGGTATTCTGTTTCACCATATAGATTGTAACAGCAATAATCTATGCCTGTTGTGTTTAAAATGGTAGCCCATGCTGAGCCTTAATTATTGTTTTATACGAAAAGAATGTTTAAAGGTGAAGACAATCTGGTGATTTTTACCATTTTAAATAACAATTATAGATTTAAAAAAGAATCAAAACTATTCAAATTACTACATATATTTATTAAGATTTTTATATCTATCAATAGCACATATTACTGGTAACCACATGTTGTAAACTTTGTTTTTATTGTGTATGCCATATCTTCTATCATACAAGAAATGAATTTAACTTATCATTTACTTGTCATCTGTAGGTGGCTGCAACTTTAAATAATTTGGCTGTACTATATGGAAAGAGAGGAAAGTACAAAGAAGCTGAACCTCTATGTAAACGTGCATTAGAAATTAGAGAAAAAGTAAGTCATTAGTCATTATCAGACTTTCACATAACTATATATGTCATATGTAACCAAACTGAATACGATTTTTGTTAGTATATTTTGATGATGGTGTTTTAGAAGACTGAAAAGGCTTTAATATAAATAATAATTGCTGTTTTAAAAAAAGATTCACATTTTTAACAGATTTTCCAAAGGAACAAATTCAGTTATTATACCCCCGAAAACGAAGTTTAGGGGGGTATATAGGTTTCAGTCTGTCTGTCCATCTGTCCAAACTACGTGTACATGCTTTGTGTTATCAATTCCCGTTACAGATTATTCGGATCTGTTCACTGCTACGATTTTAGTGTTATCACTAAGATTTTCAGACCCCCAAATTACGCCTTCCGCCCTCTTAAACGTTTTTCTACGTCAACTAAGTAAAACTGTAAAAAAAGAAAAACGCAAAATTCGCTCGGAACCTTTCGTGACGTCGATATGCCCAGGCATAAAGTTAAAGGACGCTCGAATGAACGTTAACTTATCCTCACGCTGCTTTGGCTGATGGTAGAACTTTCGTCTTTGAAAACGCCCATAAGATTTTGACTCGGCATCATTTAATGGCCGCATTATGAAGCCAGTAAAAAACATGCCAGCCAAACGTGAATACACTGATCTTTGGAAATTCCTTCAATCTTCATCAAAAGGCGAAACCTTAATATTATGTACTACGCATATGTGTCAGTCGGTGAAGTCTCACAAATATTTCCATGTGCTCACGGAGGTAAATTTTACTGGTGAAGTCTCACAAGTATTTGGAAAAGTGCCGAAAATCGGAAGAGGACAAAACGAGGGCGGCTGATGATGTGCACAATCATAGCTATGTGTCAGTCGGTGAAGTCTCACAAATATTTCCATGTGCTCAAGGAGGTAAATTTTACTGGTGAAGTCTCATAAGTATTTGGAAAAGTGCCGAAAAAATATTTCCATGTGCTCAAGGAGGTAAATTTTACTGGTGAAGTCTCACAAGTATTTGGAAAAGTGTCGAAAATCGGAAGAGGACAAAACGAGGGCGGCTGATGATGTGCACAATCATAGCTATGTGTCAGTCAGTGAAGTCTCACAAATATTTCCATGTGCACAAGGAGGTAAATTTTACTGGTGAAGTCTCACAAGTATTTGGAAAAGTGCCGAAAATCAGAAGAGGACAAAACGAGGGCGGCTGATGATGTGCACAATCATAGCTCAAAATGAATTACCATTTAGTACTTTCATCTACTCCTCTTACAGCTTTTACTTTCTAAAGTGCAGAGAGCATGAAGGAAAATCTGTTTTGTTGTCGCTAAGACAGGATCATATTTCCTATTAAAATGATTTGGTCAAATGATGTGTATGAAAGTTTAAGTTGAAAACATGTTATTCTGTAACATTGGTCAGTGTTAAAGAAATATTTTAAAAAAATGTTTTTTTACAGGTACTGGGAAAAGATCATCCAGATGTTGCCAAACAGCTTAATAACTTGGCTCTGTTATGTCAAAACCAAGGCAAATATGAAGAGGTAAAGCTTCATGGAATATTTGAACATAAAATGTTGATATCTGTTAAAAAGATTATAATGTATAAAAATAATTTCAATACAAGATCTAAGCAGTGATAAAGAAGTGTGGATCACAAATGTTAAAAAGTATGTGTAGCACTAAAGTTAAATTTTATCTTAGACTACCAGATATGTATACACCTATAATATTGGTTTGTATTTTATTTACACATGAGTTTGATATCATCTTGATACTGTGGATTCATTAATATTCGTTGTATACCAATTTTCGTGGTTTTCGTGGGTCCCAGTAAACCACGAATTTAAATATCCAACGAAAAATAATATTTTTACTCTTGTTTAAATGCACTGAAGTTTGAAACCACGGAGTTCTGAACAATTGCGTTTTTACAGCATGTACTTGAATTCTGACATATGATGACTTAGCTATATCTACTGAGGACACAGTGTTTCATGTAATTTTGTCTTTGGTAACATATAAACGCTCAAACAATTTTCTTTAAAAAGATTTTGACTGTGTAGATTGTCATGAAATTCGCTTCCGGTTTTTTTATTCAAACATTCAAGAAAAATCTTAATCCTAAGTAGACCTAAACAATACAGACTTTCTCATAAATTACAGTAAAAACATCTTGTCAAAAGATAATAAAGCAGAAATTATTGATCGTAATCGGATTAAAAATATGTATGTATATGCCCCGAGGTATTTGGTGTGATTGCAATTTTGTCAATATATATTTCACACCTGTTTAACCTAATAAGTAAATAATTACGGATTTTGTTAATTTTGTTAAATTCATGACAAGCTTTAATTGTTCCGTTACAAATTTAAAGAATCTGTTTGTCAGACTTTTGTTTAATGAGCGCTTTAAATCAGTACTTTACTGTACAATATCAAGTCTGATCGACACGTTTTGTCGCAGTATTTTCATGATATCTGATGTGCCAATCCACGATTTTAAGTATTTCAACAACTTTTTATATTTTTTTCTAAGCCAGCAATCCACGAATTTAGGTATCCCACGAAATGAATTTTTTCCTCTATCCACGAAAATTGGTATCCACGAAAATAAATGAATCCACAGTAAGTCAAAATTGAAGTTGGTTAAAGAAATGTAAATTTCGTTTTATTTATCTTTATGTATATTTAATAAATAAATAATCATTTGTGGTAGAGTACGTTATTCAATTTCACGTATTACATAATTATTTAGGTTGAGCAGTACTATCAAAGAGCATTAGAAATATATGAAAGTAAATTAGGTCCTGATGATCCAAATGTTGCTAAAACAAAGAATAATTTGGTAAGAAAGCTGTTGTAATGCTGCATCATGGGGATTATTTTATTGTAGATAAATTGATCAGTTGTATCTGGATGTTGTCATTGCATGTAGCTTATTTATTTATTGGTACTGTCACAAAGTCTTTATTTATTCAGATGACAGTGTTTGGTGGAAAAGGCATGTATTTCTAATATTATATCAAGCTGATATTTGAACAAAAATACTCATTAAATCAAATTTTACAATATATTAGAATTTAGGAATTCACAGCTAGTCATGTATCACAATCTTTCTAACATGATAATAGAACTGTAAAGACTTGTGTGACAGTACTGAGGGTTATTTTGTGTTTATTTTGCTTGGTTTATGTTGTTTTTTTTTGCATGTTTGTTGATTTTACAGGTTGAACATTATTATAGAAGAGCATTAGAAATTTATCTGAAACGTTTAGGTACAGATGATCCTAATGTCTCTAAGACTAAAAATAACCTGGTAAGATTATATAAATAAAATATCATATTTTATATATAACTTTATTTTATACCTAGATTATTACTTCTGTAACTTACTATATGAAGCCCAGTTTTAGGAACTTATGCTTATCATCTGGATTAAGATTTTCACTGAATTATTAAAAAAAAAGTCTTTTCTACACTGTATGCAGTCTACTCCTTGAGCATTCATTGTAGGTGTTTGTAATTTTTCATCATCATATCATTTTGGAAGTTACAACTATCCTCACCTGACCCATGCATTTTCTCTCATATTTGGATAATGAGTTTGAAATTATCATACCCGTAGTATGCCATATCTAAAAAAACCAGCAAACACATGTTAAACATTAGTCTGTAGAAATTGGCTCCATGCTCTTACACACAGTTAGTTTTTGTTTTGGAATGCAGGGAAAAAAACTGTTGACATTAAAATAGTCAGACATTAACATAGTCAAACTTCAGTGGCTCAAATTTAAAAAGACTGTATTTATTTCACTGACTAGTACATGTATAAATAATAACTGATTTTACATTGATTTTAACACATATTCTTTTTTGTCTGTAGGGAAATTATATATTGGATGAATTCTACATGTTTTTGTATAAACATTGCCATTTTACACATTTTTGTTGTTGTAGTAAAATATTTATGTTTTGAATTAGATATTTATACTTCATCTTGTGAACAATCCTCGTTACTTTGATAACAGTGCCATGACTAAGTTATAACCATAATACCTCATAACAATATATATTCAATTGATATCACTAAAAAGGGAATAATTACACTTAAAAGGTTTTATCACAATCAAATTGATTTTTAAAATAATGACTTTAGAAATAGCAAATATGATAATGAGCAAAAAGAACACCAGTTTAGTGTTGTCAAAAACTTTTTAAGTAGCGAAATTAGAGGATTTATTAACATTTATTAACTGTAAATTGTAATTGTGACATAATTATTACAGTTAATTATTTCCACTGACACATGGTAATAAATAGGGTTTCTGTTATTTACACTTTTTATACCAAAGTTTGGAGGGTATATAGGAATCACCCTGTCTGTCTGTCCATCCATGTCCCTTGTAAGAACAACTCCTCCTAAACCATTCAGTGGATTTTGGTGAAACTTTATATGAAGGTTGGGCATGCATGAAGCGAGATAATTATTACCAGATTCTTGCAAAGGGAGATAATCCAACTTGAGGGTTTTTCATTTTTAAAGCTTGTAAGTGCAATTCTTCCTAAACCGTTCAATGGATTTTGATGAAACTTTATATGAAGGTTGGGCATCATATGTTGATATGCATGAAGCAAGATAATAATCGCCAGATGCTTGCAAAGGGAGATAATCAAACTTAAGGGTTTTACATGTTTAATGCTTGTAAGCACACATCCTAGTATTGCAAGTAGTAGGGGGTATCACTCAGTGAGGTGACTTACAGTTCTAGCTTATGCTTAATTATCACTCCAATCAACAAAAAATCATGCTAGAGTTATTAAAGGTGGTTTTCAAGGTTTATTAAAGACACATGCAAGCTTATAGTTTGAATTTTCAAGAAATTTTTTTTTTTTTTAAATATAGGAAAATAAATTGGTAGTTTCATGTCAGTTCCAAAAATCTTTGTTGTTCGGGCTACTGAAGTTCGACTGTAATTAGAGAAAAATTTCAGTGTAAGCCTTTCCATATTAGGATATTTAAAAAAATGATAAAATTGGAAAATGTATGTTACAACCATGTTAATATACTTTTATATTTGGGGTTGTATATTGTATAAATCAATTCCTAATGATATTACCAGTTTGTACCAGTATTAAGAGTTTAGCTTGCTTGGAGGTGTTGAATACTGAAATAGAACATAAAATTTATACATCTAATTATTCATAGTAATTAAGATTGATACATGTTGTGTTATATTTAATCTTTTTGTGGTCTGTTAAATAACCATTTGATTTTATATATTTTAATATCTTATAATGCCATCATTTTTTATATGAAAGATGAAGTAAACGTCAAAGTTTCTGTGATTTTCCAATTAAAAAAGAATTAATTGTCTTTCTGTAATAATTATTCCTTGAAAATATATTTTAGAAAATTTCATGACTTGATCTGATGTGATTTGATTATATTTTAAAACTATCTTTCAGGCTTCAGCATATCTAAAGCAAGGAAAGTACAAACTAGCAGAAAATTTATATAAAGAAGTTTTAACTAGAGCACATGAAAAGGAATTTGGAAAAGTTGATGGTGAGTTCTTGTTTACGCCTTATGGCAGAGTGATCTGTCGACAGTATTGGAGGGTTCCTATGGAAATGGGAAACATAAGTGAAAACAGTAAAAAATTATTGATGGACGAATTCAGGTTGGGTATTGTTTGTAACTAACATTTCTCCTGTACCAATATTTTATGGTCTATATTCCACATTTTATTGAGCAATTGACACATCCACTTTTGTATTATATAGTAGTAAATAAAACAAATTTATAAAGGCAGTCCTTCCTGGTTTTCTGGTACAGACAGGTATTCTGGCTGTAAACATATCATACTGCTGCATGCAGGGATGAGAACTATAGCCTTATATATGACAGAACAAATATCTGTTTAACTGAATAGCTCTAATATAATGTAAAATGTAACTGAATAGCTCTAATATAATGTAAAATGTAACTGAATAGCTCTAATATAATGTAAAATGTAACCAAATAGCTCTAATATAATGTAAAATGTAACTGAATAGCTCTAATATAATGTAACATGTAACCGAATAGCTCTAATATAATGTAAAATGTAACCAAATAGCTCTAATATAATGTAAAATGTAACCAAATAGCTCTAATATAATGTAAAATGTAACTGAATAGCTCTAATATAATGTAACATGTAACCGAATAGCTCTAATATAATGTAAAATGTAACCAAATAGCTCTAATATAATGTAAAATGTAACCAAATAGCTCTAATATAATGTAAAATGTCTGCCTATGTATGTTGTAATTTATAGTAGTAATAATAATTTGAAACTAATTTAAGGACTGAGTGAACATGAATTGTGATATATTCTATGTTGTTACAGGTGATAATAAACCTATATGGATGCAAGCAGAGGAAAGAGAAGAAAATAAGGTTTGTATGCTTTATACAATTCCCAGTGAAGATAAGCTCACAGCACTATGTAAATTATACTTGCTGATGTGATACAAAATATTTCAATGTCATACTTGTTATCCATATCTTAGGGTACAACTAAAAATAAAGGGAAATATGAAATTTTCATTCTGCTATGGACATTTATTCAAAATAAAAAGATATGGATACCTTTCACTCTTTCTTCAAAATTTCAGGAGCAAGATTTGCAAAATTTTACATTACATAAGAAAATTACAACACTTACAAAGAAATTTCATGCATCTGTGTCTATGATTTCACACATGTGTGTCTATGATTTAATACATGTGTGTCTATGATTTCTTTCAACAGTAAATTCAAACCCAGCTTATGAAGAGATATGCTAGACTTAATCGATAATGTTTAAAAGTTTTCCTGCATCAGGATATCTTCTGTAAAAATTTATGCATCCTTCAATATGAAAATGGAGACACCACATTGTCTCTTTAAGTTGCTACTAAGGATCAAATGATTATTGACTGTAAGTGGTGAATGAAAGTTATTGTTTATTGTATGACTATTATAATGATGCCTTACACAGATATTTGATCAATATTTTACAGGGAAAAAATAAAGATGGCACACCAATGCCTGAATATGGTGGTTGGCATAAAACAGCAAAAATTGATAGGTAAGTTTAATAGATCGATATATTAATCTCCTATTTTCTTTCAGAACAAAATATATAAAATTTATTGCCATTATCATCTTATATCTTACTTCTTATAACATCTTATTTGTAAAACATAAGTCTAAAAAATACCGTCTAATATTATACAATTACTGACTTTGTAATAGGTCGCTATCAGGGTTTTTCAACCCGAGAAATGTAATATTTACCGAGCCTTTAGGCGAGGTGAATATACATTTTCAAGGGTTGATCAATCCTGATAGTGACCTATTACATAGTCAGTAAATGTTTTATTACATGAATTGGAAAACTGTACTTTCACTTTATATGTTAAGAACAAATCGGTCACTATTAAATTCTGCTTGACCTGTACATAGCCAGTAATTGTTTGATTACCCAAATCAGAAAATTGGACTTTCACTTTCTGTTTTAGGAACAAATCGGTCAATATCACATTCCACTTGAATGATCAGGATCTATTTTAATTCTATAACCATGCAAGCAGAATTCTGGCACTTAATTTAGATACTTCTCAGTTACTATGACGAGTGCTCAGGACATTTCTCATCCAATCAGAAAATAGAAAAAAATATTCATGTAATAATATAGTGTTACTAACTTGCTGATTCTGTATTGGCCATTTTATTGATTCAAGGTTGGTCCCGAGGCCCTTAGAAAGAGACAAGTCATATTATTATGAATATTGATGGATGGAAATTGTATGTCATTTTCCAACTGGCAAATTTGGCACGACTTATATTTTTATGTTGCCCTGGTATTTATAAATACCGATATCTATATGAAAATTATCCGGTTAATAATTTCCCCGTAATAAAGTCAATTTGGAATTCCATACAGACTGGTAATTTGGAAACAGGGCAAAATTGAATTCCATACGGACCAGTTTTACAAGACTATTTTGTCATATGGACAATAACTTTATTTTCTTCATATTTTTGTCCTGTAACAGAAAAATTGTTTATTTTCACATAGGAAAAAATTAGGTGTATGCCTGCTGTCTTTTCATTTCATTACAATAGATAATATTTTTCTATAAAGATATTTGTTTTTGTTCTTCAGTCCAACAGTTTCCACAACATTAAAAAATTTGGGAGCTTTATACCGTCGTCAAGGGAAGTATGAAGCTGCTGAAACTCTAGAGGAATGTGCAATGAGGTCCAAGAAAAATGTAAGTTTGCACAGGAATGTGTTTATTTTCTTTGAATGCAGTTCAGTTGACAGAGTTTTCTTTCTCAAAAGACGTGTGGATTCTAAATTCATAAATTTCAAAAAGAAAAAATACATAAGTGTGTTATTGTCCATTTGAAATGAATTATCAATTTTCTATTCATAAAATTGTCTTAGAAGTGAGTTAGTTGATTACTTAGATTTTATTAATCAAGAAAAACTTAAGTTGAAAGAATTATTTTAGCAACCCCAAGTTGGAAACTTGGCTAAATGAAATACTCAGATTAATTTATGGTGATGAAAACCTGTTGTATTCCACTGTCTTCATAAATTACAAGAACAGTTGTGTTAGGTAAATCCTGAAAAATAGATGCATCGTGAATTATTTTTTCCAGTATGATTGTATTTAAGATTTAATTTAACAGAGCTTTTACATATTTCTATGAACAGTTGTTTTCTATTTCCTAGAGATTGTGAAATAATTTATTGTGTTCATTCACCAGGGGAAGCATATATAAGTTTTTTTCATGTTTATTGACTTTTTAAAAATTTATGAACCTTGTACATCATTGGGAGGCATTGTGTTGAACATTTGTTGTATTTAGGTGGATATTATTTCAAAATGATATACACCTACTACATCAAACAACTATATAATATAATGTTGTTCTATACCATTGAAGGTATTGGTTTTTGCATGAATCATGTTTCTGTTTTTAACGGGATTTTAAATGGAAGAAATCTTGTTATAAGTTTGGTGATGTACAGTGGGCAGACATCTGGTTCTGAATAGTGAAGTTTGAACATCTGGTTTGCTGTTATTCAGACAGCTTGTACTTGATCAATGATGTGACATAATTTTTAAAAATAATGCTTAATAACTGTTTTTAAATTTGAAGTGAAAAACATTGATTTAGAAAAAATGGCCATAATATCGAAATAAGTTCTGTCTTTCTGTTTAACAAATTAATGGCATGAAAATAAATAGTACACAATGAATTGGGTAGAAGGCAGATTTTTTCATTTCAGAATATGAATGATGTATTTAGTCCATATTAAAACATTCTTGTGTCACCATTTACTTAGGCCAAAATAAAATATGTGTGTTTCCAGATCTGAAAAAAAAAATCTGGAATTTATCGGTTTTTCCAGAAAAGGTTTTTTCTTTGGATTAGCCTTTGAATCACGTCTTTAAAATGTTTGATTTCAGTGGAACTTTTAAATGCTGTAAGCATAAGAAATTAATTTACCATTCTTTGGAAAGACAAGATAATAATTTTTCAAAATAAAATATTTTTCCTACCTACCTACCCTATGTCATTTTGGGCATGTAATAGGAAATACACATATATTTTATTTTGGCCTTACTGATCCTGTTTTTAGCTCACCTGGCCTAAAAGGCCATGTAAGCTTCTTCATTACTGTCTGTTGGTCCATTGTCTGTTGTCCACAATTTACATTTTAATCTTCTCCTCTGAAACCACTGGGCCAATTAGAACCAAACTTTGGTGGAATGGTCCTTGGATGGCCCCCTTCAAAAGGTATCCCAGACTTCCAACCAACATGGCTACTGTTACTAAAAAATAGATAAAAGGGGGATGAATTTAAAAAATCTTCTTCTATGAAACTACATGGCCAATTGGAACCAGACTTGGCAGTAATGGTCCTTAGGAGGTTCTCTTTCAGAATGTTTCCGATGACCCAGAATTTCAACCAAGATGGCTGCCACAGCCAAACTTAGTTAAACATAGGACCCTATGGGAAAATTCGTTAAAAATCTTGTCTGAAACCCCTAATCCAGTTGGAACCAAACTTGACATAAATGGTGTTTAGGTGGTCTTCTTTTAGAAGTGTGTCAAATGACCCTGAATGTGAACCAACAAGGCTGCCACAGCCAAATTCAGGAAAATTAATAAAAAATCCTCTTGTCTGAAAGCATTGAGCAGATTTTAACCAAACTTGGCAGAAATGGTCCTTTGGTGCTCCTATTTCAGAATTGTATCAGATGACAAGGACTGTCAACAGATGGCTGCCACAGCCGAACTTAGTTTAACATAGGACCCTATGGCAAAATTTATTTTAAAAATCTTGTCTGAAAGCACTGGACCCATTTGAAACAGACTTGGCAGCCATGTTTGTTAGGTTGTCCTCTTTGAGAATTATGTCCAATAATACAGGCTTTTGTTTCTTAGGTGCTTTTATGGCTGTTGATTGGCAAATTGAATCCAGGTGAGAAATACAGGGCCCTGGAAGCATCTGGTTAAGTGCTGAGTTAATAATTTTGTTATGTAATATTGATATCTCTAGTTTATTGTCATAATCCTTTCAAATAACCATCATTTTATTTATCTACAAACTTCTCTCAAAATTAACTGTAGAATTGACTGGAAATGGTGATAATTGTAACCAGTCCTTCTGTATTCATTATGAATAAATCAAATTGATATAATTTGATAACTGTCTTAAGGCATTTTTCTTAACGTTAAACAGGAAAAGCACATTTCGTTTTTCATTTCAGTATTTTGTTCTGATTGTTGTTTCTATTGTTTACATTATTTACTACAGGTATTTGATGTTACATCGAGATTTGAATTACTCCTATCTCTACTTTTTAGCTCACCTGTCCTAAAAGGACATTTTGGCATCCGTCGTCCATCCGTCGTAAACTTTTTCAAAGATGAACCAATTACAGCCATACTTAGTCTGAATGATCCATAGGGTATCTAGAATTTTATTTTGTCATCTTTTTAAACTTTAAAAAATCTTCTTGTATGAAACTACAGATTCAATTTCAACCAAACTTAGGCTGACAGATCCTTAGGGTATCTAGTATAAATTTTATGTTTTATTTTCTTGTCCATTGAGAAACATGGCTGCAGTGGTTAAAATAGAAAATAGGTGAAAATGCACTTTTTGGCTCATATCTCAAAAACTAAAGCAGTTAGAGCAAATATGACGAGTAGTAAAAATTTTATGAGGTCAAGATCTACCTGCCATGAAATATTCAGACAAATCGGTCAACCTATTTTTGGGTTATTGCCCCTGAATTGTTAATTTTAAGGAAATTTTGCAGTTTTATGTTATTAACTTGAATATTATTATAGATAAAGACAAACTATAAACAGCAAAAATGTTCAGCAAAGTAAGATCTACAAATAAGTCTGCATGACCAAAATCTTCAATTGACCCCTTATAGGAGTTTTTGTCCTTGAAAGATTATTTATATGTAAGCAGAAAATAATAGTCTGACATTGTCACAGATGTTTAGGGCGTTACTTGAAATAAATTAAATGGTAGCTGTACAAGTGAAATGGAGTGTCAAGGTTCAAGGTCATTGAAAAATTCGGTAGCAACCGATGAAAAAGTCCCTAGCAACCATATATATTTGGGTTAAGGACCTTATAATTTACCTGAACAAGTCAAAATTGAAGGTCAAGAGTCAATGCCATTGAAAAAGTCCATAGCAACTGTATATATTTGGGTTAAGGACCTTATAATTTACCTGTTCAAGTCAAAAAGAAAGGTCAAGGTCATTGAAAAAGTCCATAGCAACCGATGAAAAAGTCCATAGCAACCATTGAAAAAGTCCCTAGCAACCATATATATTTGGGTTCAGGACCCTACAATTTACCTGTTCAAGTCAAAATAGAGGGTCAAGAGCCAATGCCATTGAAAAAGTCCATAGCAACTGATGAAAAAGTCCCTAGCAACCATATCTATTTGGGTTCAGGATTCTATATTTTAGCTGTACAGGTCAATATTAAAGAGAAAAATTGTGACAGTATACATTAAATAGCAAAAATAATCATTGATGCAAGATCTGGTACACAAAAGATAACAGGTGAGGGATTCAGACTCTTGGGAGCCTCTTGTTTATTTTTGCACTGTAAACAGTGTATTATATGGAGACTGATTTTGGCATGCTTTCATACATGTATTTACTGAATTTATTTACAGGGAAGTTCACTAATGACCTTTAGTCTTACTAACATAGAACCTGCAGTTTCTTTCTGTGTGGTAAATAACATGAAGTATTATAACTGTACTATAGCTTCTTACCTTGGTAAAATAACAAAAAAATATTATAATGATGCAAGGCAAGATTAAGTAACGTGAGGTTTGTTTTGATGAGAGGGCTGTTTAAGCTGTCCTAAAAGGTTTGGGTTAGTTTAGGCTGCCCTGACTCATTTTGGTTTTCTGATAGGCCTTAGATGTTGTCAAACAGACCAACATAACAAGTGTAGGAAGTGAATATACAAACAACAATCGGCGGAGATCAGCCAGCCGAGATAGAGTTACACGGGGCTCAATGGAAAACGTATCGTACAATAATTCTATAGAATACGATGAAGTAAGTATTCCTTATCTCTGGTGAGTATAAGTATTGCACAGCCAAAATCATTAGATCTAGAAACCCTACAACCTTCCTTTTACCATTTATGTTGCTTTTAAAAATTTTTTTGGTTCTTGCTTCATACATAGAATGACTGCCTGTTTATTTGCCATCTTTATTAAAAGTAAATGCTTTAACACAGATTCTGGCTTTTTTATTTTAAAATAATTTGGATTTGGGAGGCATGACTGGTCTTTCTTTAGTGATTGCATGCAGTTTATTATTGGGAATTAAAAATTGGTGGAGTTTTCTGTATTTTGATATATATTAATTTCCTTAATAATAAAATAATTTAAATGTCTAATGGGTCATAAACAAAGCTGAATAACAGTTAAATGTGTTTTCTCTGCATGAATGTCAATTATTTACTTCCTGTATTTAACTTGCATGTCCCTGCTAACATGTCATTGAATGTTTTACTTCACTGTCTTATATGAAATTTCAAGAAGCTTGTGACAAGTATATGATATAAAACTTTTGTAGTAAGTTTATGCATTTTGCACGAGTGACCTGAACATAGCTTGCTATTAATATTCCAAAAATTAACATGGCTGTGTTGTACTTATGCTGCCTTGTCACAAAAATGTTTGGCATAAAGATCAAATTTTAGTATTATTGCATTTAGAATTCTAAAAATAAATTTTGGTTTAACTTTTCTATATATAAGTTGTCTTCATTTATTTGTGTTAAGCAATGATTCATTTTCCCTTTCTTGCACATCATCATCATTTTGTTTTTTATTATTCTAAAATGTAAACTTCAAATTACGTAGGGCAAATTAAAGAGAAGTGGGTCTTTTTCCAAACTACGAGCCTCAATAAGACGTAGCAGTGCAAAACTAGTACAGAAATTAAAAGGAAAGGGTGATGAGAACTCTGGAAGGTAAGTTACTGTGGTGATGGAGGAATTGTGGGTAATCATGCCAGGTGGGACTCCTTCATCTGTTGCTTAAATCTTGCCTTGCATTTATATTATATTGTTACAATGTTGTACAATAGTATTCAGAAAGTATTAAAAGGTTATCTGAAAGTTAAAATGTCTAACTTAAACATTCTCTAATCAGCTTTTGCTTTTAGAGCATTTTCTACATAAATATTTGATGTTTGTTTTTGAGGAGCAAATTATATTTTATATCTTAACCTCTAATTTAGAAATTTTATTTTAAACAATTTGTTTTATAGACATTTAGGGGAGATAACAATTATGCCAGGTTTAAATATTTTTCTGAAATATGAAAAATATAAGGAGCAGTGGAAGCTTAGAAAGTCACTGTATCAGTTCTTTATTCACAATTAAGGTTAAATTAAAAAATTCTAAAAGATTGATATACTTAATTTTCAGTTTTCAAGATATAAATTTTTTGGAACATATTTTTAGAAGTAAATTACTATTTTTGTAGTGAGACTGTATCAATCTTCACACTATCCCAATGTAACAGGTATATTTCTATATCCATATAACACTTGCTATTAATAACTGGCTAGTCGTGTATAACTGTTTAGACATTTTCTTACAGTTTTTTTTCTTCTAAAAGTCACCCATATAAATAATTCTCTTATATCTCTCATCCATCCTGCATTTGAAAATGAAAAGAAAATCATTCTACTATATATACTCTATGGTTGCTATTACTTGTACTGTTAATTTAATAAGAGAAGGTTTTCTGAATCCTCCCCACTATAATTTATAACAATCATACTAATAACAGAAATAGACTATAAGTGCTTTTGGTGTTTAAAATTTCATGACATATAAAAGAAATTATTTAAGTACAAATATGTAAAGAATAACTGTAACACAGGGGTTTTATGGTTATCTACTTTAATAAGTAGACATACAAGAAATGTCTTGCCCTTGGTGTGAGATTCACATTCCTTTACTTTCCTTTACTTTTCCATACATATTTTAAAGATCACTTCTATTATTTTTACATATTAGAAAAAAAGATTTCTGTTTATTTTCATACTCAAAGACTCCTAAATGAGAACAATCTTACACTTGACATTTTGTGAATTATCACAATTATGAGTAGATGAATTTTTTGTGGTTAAGTTATAGTGGATTAGAAATTATTATTTTTGCCTGGGTTTGGGATTTAGGGTTAAACAGTTCATAAATTTGATGGTTTATTTAGAAAGTAGAAAGGTTAGTGTTTTGCTTAAAATGCGGATTGTTAGATGTTATTTTCTGTCAATCCACACATAGATTCACCTTGATCTTTTTGTGAGCATGATAATAACTCCTCAATTGATATAGAAGACACACAGTATTTTTTTGTCACTGTGAATGTTGGTTGACATCCTGACTAAACTTTATAATGTCATGGGAGTGAGAATAAAACTTATCAGTAGAAAAACTTACTGCAATTTTATAAAATATCGATAAAACATTATATAGTCAATAAATACATTATTAAGATTTTCCTGATTGCTATTTTTACCTGCGTCACCAACAGTGAAAGCAGGTCTAGTAACCGCTCTACCCTGTCCATTCGTCACGCTTAGGGGTACATTGTGTAATCTGAAACTCGGACTGTATTGAACCAATATTTTTCAAACTTTGCATAGTGTTTATATACATATTGAAGATGTGCACCTCCTATTTTGGACAAATTTGACAAATTTTGACTACAAAATTTTGCATGTTGAACTTAGCCATTTTTCAGCAATACATGCTATGAACTGTTCATACTTTGTGTAATCTGTAAATCCCACTGTATTGAACCAATATTTGCAAACTTTGCATAGTGTTTATATGCATATTGGAGATGTGCACCTCCTATTTGGGGAAAATTGGACAAATTTTAACTATGAATTTTTGCATGTTGAACTTAGCCTGACAAACATATGATGGTGACGCAGGTCCAGACATGTAATTGGTCTTGTTTTTTATATGAATATTTTGCTCCAAATCTGACAGTAAAAGGATTTGTTTTTAAAAGGCAATTAATCTATAATGTAACCTTTGATTCCAATAAGATTTAAGTAAAAAATGTATAAAATTTTATTAAATTTATAAACTGATACAGCTGTGATTTTCCTGTCCACCTGTTTCAGTATTGTATAGAATGCATGTTAACATTATTTGGTTTTATTGTGACAGCTGGTATTTCTATGAACAAAACACGCCCTTACCTCGGTACTGGGGTACAAACGATACACCTCGATATTGGGATACTAATGATTCGGGACAAAGGTTTGTTATATTGATATAACCTTGTATCACTAATCTCTATAATTCCATGCTCAATCAACAGCTTCATCCGAGCGCTAGATATTTCATACTGGATTTTATCTAACTTAATTATTGTCATATCTGCAACCTTAATGTTTATTCAGTTGGAGAATGAAAAAGTAACAGAAAATTTGTTTTGTTTAAATTGCACTGGAAATTCATCATATTTCATTGGATTCCTGTATTAGAACCATGAAGTTAGGTATTTGACAATTTCATTTTATTTAATGTTATTGTTGTGAAATTACTAACAAACCAAAAATTGTTATTACTATGAAATTAAAAATCCGTAAAATTTGGAATTCTGGAAACAACAAATTTTCACTCAACCACAGAAATTGTGTTTAATTTTATTAATTTCCTAACATATTCAAAAGAATTTTGAAGTTTGATAAAATCCAAACTATCCACTAGCATAGACAGACAGAATACATACTAGCATAGACAGACAGAATACATATTTAGGATTACTATTTAGGCATAACATATAATAATATATTTATGTATTGTGGGTTATTACAATATGTTTTCAATCATGCCAAAATCAGTCTGCAATAAACCATTTACTAGTAAAAAAATTATATAATGTGTGTATTGTTTAACATGACTTCAAATTACTAAGCTTCTTTTGAGATTTATATAAATTACAGTTTTGTTTTGAGATCTCTGAGTGATACATAGAGATGTTCAGATTTTTTATTGGGTGATATAAATTGCCTTACACCACACCTTGTCCCTTGCCTAATATACCTTTTCAGAACACGTACAATCTTAGTCAACAGTTGAGACTGTACATTTATTTTGTCTTTTTGCTTATATTTGACACAGTGAAAGCTATATCTAGTAATCAGAGAGATTAATTTAAGACAAAGGAATGTGTAAACACAGAGTACTGTACTTTCTATATTTTAATGATTTATTTATGTTGATTTATGTCAAGAGACTGGAGAAGTTTTCACAGTTTTATCGTGGGAATTGTGTCAAAATTGATCAAGATTTTAAACCAGGGATTGTCTTATACAGTAGAATCTTGGTGGCTTGAACTCGGGTCGCTCGAACGCCATGGATTTCTCGACTGTTTACAAAAGTCTGGTCATTTTTTCCACTAAGCCTATGTTAATTAACTCTCGGTTTTTCAAACACCAATTTCCTGAATTTTCAAACTAATTTTCTGGTGCATACAACAGTAATATAATGTAATTTACTCTCAGTAACTTGAACACCATTTTTAATTGGCGTATGTGACAAAGATTGTCAGATCCATGATTGATAATTCACTTGATGTGTATCGGTGCTTTATTCTTATTATTTCCACATAAAGATTTGATGAGTGGATGTTGTTTTAATGATCGGATGGATAAAAGAATGTAAAATATTTATTGCTGGTTCGTAACCTAAACTTTTCCATAGTTTGATGGCTAGAACAACCGATGCCTCGAACTAATTTTACAGACCCCTTCGAGTTCGATAAATCGAGATTCTACTGTAGTATTTTTTAGATATAAAGTACTGCACTAGTCATTAATACCTCGTTATCTTGTAACATATGTATGATGTTAGACTTTTACAAGAAGGTAAAAACCATTATGTCCTTTATCACACAGATCAGATCAAACTATCTAAAACTGCTATATGGAAACTTTGTAATATCACTGTATCACAACAAATAACTGTGGATCAATTATTTCTTATTTCATTTTTCAAGTCATTTTAATTTTTCATTTCAGTATGAAAAGAGCAAGCTCCATGTCAGTGCTCAACATAAACAATAAAGAAGACAAATTAAGTGTAAGTATAATGCATATAACTTTTATGTCTCTTTCATTTCAGTTAGGTAATGGATCTTTATAAACAAACTTTTTTTGGTTTTATTATAAATTTTACCATGACCCTTGTAAATCAGTTAAAATTTTGATATCAACTTATCTTATTAGGCAAACTGATGTTGAAATTATTTTAATTATATTTCAATGCCAATAAATTGGAGTTATTCAGTCTTAGTTAGAATCAGATTACACTAAAAACTTATTTACAATATAATCAACTGAATCTTCATAAGTAAAGTCAAGAAATACCAAAGGGATATTCGAAGGAGAGAAAAATCGTAACAACTGACAAAGTCCGGAGAACAACGAAGACAAGACCAAAACAATACATGCACCACAACTGAAAACTAAAAACATATGAACAACATGGACCCCACCAAAAAACCGGGGGTAGACTCAGGTGCTCCGGAAGAGTAAGCAGTCTCTGCTTCCTGCAGGACACCCGCCATGCTGTCCATGTCAAATCCGTTATGCGGAAGGGATAGTATCAATGGAACAGGTCCATTTTCATTTGGGAAACGGTTTTTTCATACCTGTCAACCAAGTCATGATGACGCCCATAAAACTTTAATAAGGATGACTTCAGCTTAGGAGCAACGTACCCCTGTCTGAGCAACTTTTCTGTCAGAAGCCGGGCTCTGTCCAGGAAGTCAGTGTATATGTCACAAGCTCTGGAATAACGTATGAGTTGTGAAATATATACTCCATACGCTGGCGCTTCTTGAATATTGCGGCTCAAAAATGGAAAGTTGACGATTGGAAATTCAAAGTCATCCCATTTGTCATAAAGTTTTGTATTCAACCTTCCTCTGGTGTCAATTTCGAGGTGAAGGTCAAGATAAGATGCAGACTTGGCAGTGTCTGTTGTATCCTTAATTTCGAGCTCATTAGGATAGATGAGATGTAAGAAATTCCCAAAACGTGAATTATAGTGACGTGACAATCTATTGTACACATTAGCTGAAAGGATCCTAACATCTTTTACTTGAATTTTTGTGTGTTGTTATTGATACTTTTCCACTATGTTACTTGACTTCCTGTTCCATTCTGTATTGAATTATTTTTACATAATTTCTTATTACAGGAAAGTAGACGTTCTTATGGTGATTTACGACAAGGAAAAACTGCCAGTTCAGATCAACTAATTAATCGACCATTTTGACAAGAACTCTAATTATAGAAACTAATGATATGAATGCAATATTGACAGCTTTTGAGTTTAGTTTGTGGGCAACTTTTACTTTTATCTTGCCGCTTTCAGTTTCAGTTTTGTAAGTATGGCATTTTACGCCACTAATCCAGTGTAATTTAATTTATTTGATATTTTAAATAATAAATATGTTAAAATCATCATATTGTTGAAAATTAGTTTGGGACAGGGGTAGTTAATTGCATAGAAGATGAGTTTTCATTCCAAATGTGGTGTTCAGCGCTTCCATATTCATTCATATGCATCATATCAGTAGAATTGAAAATTCTTATATACGTATAAGTTATAATTAATATAACAAATTATAGCTACAAATGTATTCATGAAACAAATAAATACACTGGGTTTCTCTTTGTATGTACCGTTACTCAATGATATTTGTTCAGAAAAGATGATTTGATAAATTTCAGATGTCAAATGACCAAAAAATATTGTCTCACATCTGTTTACAATTTGATCTTAAAATGCAAGAGACACTGAGTTTTTTTTCTTAATTAGAACATTCTCTGTATGCTTTATTCATGTAGGATGGGAATCACAACATGTAGAGTTCATGACATTATTTAAGAAACTCATTTGATGAAATGTTTAATGTACCAGTTTTTGCTACAGTTTTCATTCCATTGTAAATAAATATGTGATTCAACAGGCTGGTTATGAGTTGTAAAACCTTGAACAAATTAAACCGTGATATATAGATATATAACAATTGTTGTGGTGTCGGCTGTATATGTGTGCCTAGATACTCACTTTTCAGTATGATCTCGCCATGAGCTTGACATTGTTTCTGATCCCACATTTAGATCTCAGGCAGAGGAATGTTTATTATAATAACAAATTCAAATTTTAATATTGAGGAATTTAATTGATACTTTTAAGAATTGTATATTGTGCATTATTTATTTTATCAATCATATTTACATTGTAACAAATTAATATATGAATTAAAACAAGATGATACATTTTTAGACAAAAAAAAGAAAAAACTGTCGTTTTGATTCATTGGATAGATTTGGTATAATCGATACATGTAATATTATTTTTTTTTATCTTTTCTGTGTTCTAACTAAAAAAGACATATTTCATACCAATAATTTCTCACTTTTTCAAATTGGTGAATTCACTCTGTTGAATTTCTCAGGCATTCCTAGATCTACAAAAAAAATTGAATCATACAATATGTTCTCTATTTTTTATTTTTAGAAAGTGCTCATCTGATTTGTTTCATTCCAATAGGGATTTCATATTCTATGATGTTATTTTAAAGTGCTAGTTTA
Source organism: Mytilisepta virgata (assembly GCA_028015205.1). Taxonomy (NCBI): domain Eukaryota; kingdom Metazoa; phylum Mollusca; class Bivalvia; order Mytilida; family Mytilidae; genus Mytilisepta; species Mytilisepta virgata. The sequence goes on along the minus strand of CM051518.1, from coordinate 4,510,562 downwards.
TTATGTTCTAAAACATGGAGAGAATTTATAGTTTTATGTACTGCCTTCCAATATCAGATTGTCATATAGTTAATGACCTTAACATGATCAAGGCAATGGAGATGGAACCATTGCTGAGTAGTACATAAAGCATAATTTTCTTACACACATCTCATGCAAAGTAATTTATAGAGGCTGTTTTGATTGCTGCAGTTCGGTGATCGGTATCAAATGTATGTTTTAGCATCTGTCAAAGATTTCTACTGTTTTGTTTTCTTTTAAAGCTTACTGGTATTTGGTTTGTTTTAAGGTCACAGATTTAAAAGTATAAAGAATAAATCTTTGAAAGAATTTTATCTTTTGTTCTATAAAGCAGCTTAGGGATTATTTTCTGTAAACATCTGTTGTCTTGAGCACTTTAAATGGTTTTAATCTTTGGATAAAATATGTAATAACTTTCGTTATACTGTATATCTTTGCATTGCAGACTTTATCATTGTATGTGTACCTAGCCCATGAGAAAATGTTATACGTTATATATTCTGTATTAACCAAAATTATTAGTTATGAATTTTCTTCAGAAAACATATCTTACATTACAGAGGAATTTCTTCTAAATCAGTACAATGTATATATTTGGCCCATATTAAGATTAGTTATCAGATATTTTATATCTTGACACAGTATATTCAATTTCATTCTGAAAGAATCTGATCCAAGAACTGGACACAGATTTATTAAGAAAGAAAATACTAATGGTAATCACAAAATAACAGAAAGAATTTATTTAACAGAAGCTGTATTAAGTGCTATAGACATTATTTGACTGTTTTATGTGTGATTTGCGTAGTATGTCAGAAAGTATTGTAAAGTATGAATGTGTTTGTATGTGTGGCACTGCCTGGTGATAGTAAAATTTGTGTCGGCTTACTGTGTAAAAATATGAACAACTTTCCATTGTTAATTTATTAAATGATATGTAATACAGTATTTTTGTTTTATTTATTTACCATAATGAAGATTTTAATCTTTTTTAACAATGTACAGTTATTGTATGGCCAGCATAGAAGTGTTGACCTTTGGGGATCACTATCCATCGACATACATTGTTGTCACTTATTCCTAAACCAGTGAATGACTTTACTTGAAACTCTAGAAATGTTTAGTAACTAGTAACACTGTCCACTACATATTTTATTTGTGACCAGATTTTTGTTGTTTCCATGTCAAATTTTTTTTTTGGATTGAAGTTAATTCCTATTCCTCAGTTACAATTAACATACTACAATATAATCAGATACTTTTAAATGTTTTTTTTTTAGCTCACCTGGCCTATAGGCCATGTGAGCTTATGTCATCACTTTGCATCCGTTGTCTGTAAACTTCACATTTTGATCTTCTCCTCTGAAACAACTTGGCAGATTGTAACCAATCTTCATAGGATTGATGTATGGAAGGACCTCTACAAACTTTCCACCATTGGTGCTGGTTGGATGAACAATATGGCTGCCAGAGGCCATCTTTGATTTTTATTGGCCAATTTTAAAACATCTCTGCAAATTTTGAAACTTTGCAAGATTGATGAAAACAATTCCCTCTACAAACCATCCACTTTTGGTTAAGATTCATCAACTCAACTGACGGCTGTGGCTGTTTAAAGTTTCCATTAAAACCATATGGGAAAACTATGCTCAGTAACAAATTTGCAGATTGTAACCAAAGTTGGCTGAAATGATGAATGGAAGGACCTCTATTAAAGTTTCTGGTTAGATAAACAACATGGCCACCAGATGCTATCTTTTCTTATGATTGGCCAATTTTCAAAAATCTTCTCCTCTGAAACTACATTATGAAATGTTTTGAAACTTCACAGGATTGATGACAACAATACACTGCACTAATGTACCACTTTTGGTTGAGATTCATTTGAACAACTGACGGCTGTGGGTGGTCAAAGTTCATGGAAACCATATGAGAAAAGACTTTTTTGTCATTTGCTCAGGAACTAATTGGCAGACTATCAAAGTTGCCAGGAATCTAAAATGGAAGGACACATGCAAATGATTCAACTTTTTTAGGTCAAATATCAAGGTTACTTTGACAATTTGCATTTCTTTCAACAGCCTTGTGGAGGATCCAATAGTTTACATTTTTAAATGGCCTTTAAAAGCCATGTGAGCCTCTAGTTTCGTTTTTCATCAATAGGTATGTGATTTCAGGTTCTTTAGAATCCTTAGTGATTAATGCATTGAATTTGAGGAAGTATTAGTCTTCTTAAATAATAATGATCATTCTGTTCATCCCTCACAGATTTAAATACCATTTTGGGCCTTTGTGGCCAAGTGGTCTATAGTTGGTCATCTATTAGTGGCTTGCAAGGGAGTCAGGTTGTACTTGATGATAGAGATATTAAATCAGAGGCCCCCAGGAGCCTGTATCACTCACCTGATATTTCCATTTGTTCATTGCTATTGGACCTTGAAATTTAACAAACAGGAGTGAATATCAGGTGCTTTGGGAGAGTGAGCATGTTCTGCTTTGTTAACATCACATTACAAGAGTTAAAACAATACTGTAGAAAAGGATCAATGTATATTTGATTTGTATTTAATGGACATTCCAAGGATATTTCTCAATGAGATCAAAGCATTAAATTCTGCAAAAATTCCTAAGATGGAGAGATAATAGACCCAAAGTATTGAGAAAACCTATTCAGGACAGAGACTTCTTCAAAATTGTTTCAATGTGCACATCTCTTCAGTTTATGACTCATCAGTTGTGCTCAAGTGTTATTTGGTTGTTGTGGAGTGAACTTTTTGAATCTAAAGTGGGTCTTTTTTTTAGAGTGGGCGTCTGTGTAGATCACTAAATGCTGACTAATTAATTCAGTGTAAGTGTGCCTAATTCAAAGTCATAAAAATATGTGCAGAATATAAAGTGTTTTACAGCTTACTGAGTAAATAACCCAGTCCTCAAGATATATAACTCCAAGCTCCATGTCAGCTATTCCCATCACTTGATGTCTGTCCTCTGTTGTCTTTAACTGTCTAAAAATAAACTATGAAACTACTTGGGGATCTACCATTTGATTTTTATGGGGAGAGGTAGGATGAAATGTTTGATCATGCCTAATTTTTTTCGTTGAAATTTTGGTCCTGGATTTTTTTTTGCCCGCTATTGCCTAAATTTTTATTTTCATTTAAACCATAAAATTTGCTGATTGACGCGGGTCCTGCTTTTTTTCCACACCTAAAGTGATCCTGTTTTTATTTTGCCAAAATCCTGGTCCTGCTTTTTTATTTCAAATTTGATACTAGCCCCTCATAAAAATGAAATGGCTGCTCCCTTGTCAATCTGAATTAAATTTGCTCTGAATGTTTCTTAAGGGAGGGGGAATCTTAAGTTAAATGCCAGGTTTTGACCCACAACACCTACTGTTACTATAAATAAAACAAGGTCCAGGGTATGTTTTTGGCTTTTATCTCATAAACACAACAGAAAAAACAGCTACCTTAAAACTATCAGCAGAACAAGATAAAAAATCATTCATTAGATATAGTCTGGGCTTCTTTGAGAACCCATTGTAGGAGTTATTGCCCCTGATGGTGCAAATCACTTTTTTGTCTCGTAATTTGAAAACTATAACAGCTGCATAGAAACTGGAAATGGTACAAATGTTTGATCATGATTAGCTAGCCAGATCTACAAATTATTCATTTGGTCAGAAAGCAGTCAACAACTTACTGGAGTCGCATCATCATCAAAAAAAGATTCTCCAAACTCTGAACTATCAAGTGTCTATGAACTATGTGCTTTGTACTGTGTTCTACATAAAGTTTCCATCTAACTGTTCTCACAGTATTCCAGTATGAGGTGATACCTTACTAAGCTCAAATGCATAAAGTAAAATCTGTGTTGTGTATAGAGAAATAAGCAAAATTGGCAAAAATAAGTCTGAGACTACTGTGTTATAGCAGTCTCTGGTCTTGTATAAGTCATTACTAATATGCATTTGTTGGTTCACAAGATATCACCTTTAAACCACCTTTGTTCAGAAGGTTTTTTAAAATTTAGCCAAAAATAAGTATGAAAAGGGGAACAACTCTTGCAAGAGTCTTGTAAAAGTCATTACTGACATTTTCGTGTTGTATATTATCTGCTCCTTTGGGGTGCAAATCTTTTTTTTTTTTTTTTGCAATAAAATCATCTTGTCTTGTCTTGTCCTCGAGGTCTTGTCTTGACTTGATATACAAAAATTCATTTGTTGATTTACAGGTTTTAACAAAATTAAGCAAATTCCATTTTCAAAAAGGGCATAAGTATGGCAATAATTGTTTAAAATGGCGGAAATAAACCACTGTCCAGGAGTTTGCCATTTCTGAAGTCCTCTTCGACTTTTAACCGTCCCGATGTAATAACGGATATATGTTGACTTAATTTATCCTTTTCCCTTATCCAGTTACTTCCCTTGTAATGTTTACAAATGGCGACCGAGGGTTCAGAAATTGGAGAAAGTGAGCAAAGAAATTATGATTGTGCATTAGAAGCATCTTACGTATATGTGAAAGTTCTTGGCCGTGGAGCCTTTGGAGAAGCCACATTGTATAGGAAAACTGAAGTATTTTAATGGTTTTTAAAATGCTAATAAAAACACAGACACTTGCTTCCTATAACATATATGTAGTCATAGGTCGATATGACCTAGGAGGAGACATTTATCTTTCTAATTTGTTATCTGATATTTTCTTTTAATTTTTTTTTTTTTTGGCTTTTTAGCATTTTTTGTTTTATATTTTCTGTTTTTACTAAAAAATAAACATGAAAATGTTAAAAATGGAAAAAAGAATGCAAAGTCATATGTTATAGGACTATTGTTTCTATCAATCAGTGGGCTATACTAACCCTGAAGAAAAAATATGTGATAGAAGCAAGTGTCCGTGAATGAAATTAATAAAATTTCTAGTGATCAGTCATGTCACAGTGACCTGACTTCTGGGATATTGATTTTTTTTTATTATACCTCCCGCAACGGTTTTTTTGGGGGGTATTAGGTATCACCCGCACCCTGTCTGTCCGGCTCTCTGTTGTCTGTCCATATGTCTTGTAAGCACAACTCCTCCTTAACTGTTCAAAGAAATTTGATGAAACTTTATATGAAGGTTGGGCATCATATTTAGATGTGCATGAAGCAAGATAATTATCCATGGATGCTTGGAAAGGGATATAATCCAAATTAGGGTTTTACACGTTTAAAGCTTGTAAGTGCAACTTCTCCTAAACCGTTCAATGGATTTAGATAAAACTTTATATGGAGGTTGGTCATCATATGTTGATGTGCATGTAGCAAGAAAATTATCGCCAGATGCTTGCAAAGGGATAAAATCCAGCTTATGGGTTTTACATATTTAAACCTTGTAAGGGCAACTGCTAGTAAAGGGGGGGGGGGGGGGTATTAGGGGCATTATTCAGTGATGTCACTCACAGTTCTAGTTGTATCTGGTGTACTTTTGAAAATATTTACAATAAACATGAGGTTCATTCGTTTACTAATACAAGATAGGTGCAACCTGGAAAACGAGTGAATTTAAAGGTTTTTATTGTATTTTGGGGAAATTGTTATCATCTGTCCATCTGTCTGTCACACTTTCTTGTGACCTAAACCAGAGTTATCGAAATTTTTTTTTCTTGTCAGACATTGGGTCTGACAGTCAGCAAGGTCTTGTCAGACCCACAATTTTTTAAAATTTTTTCTAGTTGTGTTAACTTGTACTATTCATGCCATGAAATGCTTGGAAAATAAAGCATGTTTAACAAACATTTTTTTTCAGCAAGAAATTATACTAGAAGTCCAATTCGGTACAAAATATTTTTCAAGTAAAGAATGATATTCAGTATAAAAGTATGTTTTTCAGCAAGAAGATATGCTTATTGAAGTCCAGGAATACTACACTATGGCAGAAGGGAGACAACTGAAATGTAAACAAATGACAGGATCGACTTGTTTTGCCGGATCCAAGCCCCATTTTTTTTTGTCGGACACCAGGACTGGCAGAATTGACAGTCGAGTCGGACCTACTGGAATCTTGTCGGTCGGGACCGACAGGTCCGATGATTTTCGACAACTCTGCCTAAACTCCTTGTTCATTTTTTAACTTCATGCATTTAATTTCTATAAAGTATTGTCACACATTGTATGTAGATGTGCAATAAGGTTTTAGAATTTTCATTTTCAAAAATTGAGGCCCACAGGGGTCGAATTTCAAAAATTAAGAATTTAAGATTGTGGCCTAAACTACTCTTTTATTTTTCATTTTATGCATTTAATTTCTATATAGTATTATCAAAAACTGTATGTAGAGGTGCAATAAGGTTTAAGAATTTTTATTTTCAAAAATTGGGGCCCAGAAGGGTTGATTTTTGCAAAAAGGTGAATTTAAGCTTGTGACCTAAACTCCTCTTTCATTTTTGATTTCATGCATTTGATTTATATACAGAATTCTCACATTCTGTATGTAGACGCACAATAAGGTTTTAGAATTTTGATTTTCAAAAACTGGGGCCCACAGGTGTCAAATTTCGAAAATTAGGAATTGAAGCTTGTGACCTAAAATCATCTTTCATTTTTGACTTCATGCATTTAATTTCTATACAGTTTTATCACATACCTTATCTAGATGTGCAATAAGGTTTTAGAATTTTGATTTTTAAAAACTGGGGCCCACGGGGGTCGAATTTTGAAAATTGTGAATTTAAGCTTGTGACCTAAACTCCTCTTCTAGAAATTAAATGCATAAAACCTTATTGCGCATCTACATACAGTATATGACAATACTGTATATAAATCAAATGCATGAAATCAAAAATGAAAGAGGAGTTTAGGTCACAAGCTTAAATACTGTATAGAAATTAAATGCATGAAGTTAAAAATGAACGAGTTTAGGTCACAAGAAAGTGTGACGGACAGACGGACGGGGGCGATAACAATATCCCCGAACTTCTTCGAAGTGTAGGGTTAATAATTATAACAACAATATAAAGTTACCATACAAGTTATTCAGTATTTGTTTTTCTCTTTCTGGCATTAGCTAAAGTTTTCTGTAATTAGGTCTGGATATGAAGTAAAAAAAAACTGTTTTGAAAGGATTTATTGATAGATATGGGTGATATATTACACTGTAGGGTTAGACTATCAAAATTCCCTTATTTTTTCTCCCCTAAAATAGTTAGTATTCTTTAAGATTCTTCCTTTTAAAAATCTCATCTCTAAACTGAAAAGGGGGCTTCGGTGGCCGAGTTGTCTAGGTAGTTCATCGTTACTACATTTGTACAAATGATCACTAACCTGTCAACACTGAGGTTGTGAGTTTGAATCTCACCTGTGGTAGGGTGTGATTGACTCCAATCTTTGCCAATTTTCCTACCGAAGGTCAGAGTTATCTCTGGGTCCTCCGACTTCCACCACCAATAAAAACTGGCCACTGCGAAATAGCCAAATGTGCTGAAAACAGCATAAAACCCAGTCTAAACAAACAAACAATCTAAACTGAAAAAAATCCCACCCATGATTATTTTTTAATGGTCATTGATTTAAATGTGTAAACTCAACTGCCTCCCTGACATACAAAATAAAATTCAAAGGACTTGATTACAAGTTATAAATGTAATAATTAGGTAATATTAAGTATTGAAAATTTGACCTGTATATTTGATAAAGGATAAGTATGATATTGCCGGCATATTTATGTGATTTATGATATCATCTAGTGGAGTTTATTGATGTATAGAATGACATATGATATTTTCATGGTATTATCAGGTAAGAGAAATGTCAAATACACAACATTGGAATCATAGTAAAATGTATGTATTTCAGGATAAAAGTTTAGTTGTTTGGAAGGAGGTAAACCTTGCCAGACTCAATGAAAAAGAAAAAAAAGTTGCACTGGGGGAAGTGGATATACTTTCATTACTGGATCACGCTAACATTATTACATATTACAACCATTTTCTAGATGGTGAAACTCTTTTGATAGAGATGGAATATGCTAATGGTAGGTTTTACTGCGTTAACAAATAACAACTCTAAAATCAGTGTTTAATCAATAACCAATGATGAATTCTAGTTTGTATATAAAGAAAGTGTCTCACTGTCATCATCATGTAAAACAACATGAATGTCAGAAAAAGAATACTGTTCAGTGATAAGACAGTGGGGAAGGTCTATTATACCAAACTTCAAAGACAAGGCAAATTGGTCAGGACAGAACACAACAAACAAATAAAACAAAGATAAAACCAAAAAAATTACACATACTAACAAACTAAACAGAATAGAACAAGACAGCACAAAAGCTAAATCATTGTCAGTGTGAATGCCCATAAAACATGAGTGATATCAAATTCTGTGGAATGGTAAGCATGTCCTGCTCCATTAATGGCACCCATCTCATCACAAACATCCAGTGAAGTATCAATCCACTAACACATGAAATTTAACTGAAGATTACTAGTATCATTTCTGAGATAGAAACTTCATAACAGCCAATCAGTTTTTGATGATGAATGTAAACTCTGGTAAGCAGAAGTATATGTATTGAACAATAAATGTTATTTATTTTGGAAAATAAATCAAACTTTGGGACATTGGTAATGCAAGGCACTTTATATATATATTTTAAGTTAAAAATTTTAAGAAATGGGACAATGCAATTTTGATATTTGTGTATTAATTTTGTAGGAGGCTCCTTATATCATAAGATTTGTGAACAAACAGAAATATTTCCAGAGGAGGTAAGACAGATTTACAGTTTAGATTTTGTACATTAATTTTCTCATCTGAAATGATGAGACCAAATAAATTAACACCTGACTTATCAGTATAATAAGTCAATAGAGAAGAACTGTATAAAAAATGTTAGTGATATCAATATTTGCAAATATTTGAATGGTTTATAGTTATTTTTATACCAGTGTATGGTTAAAATGATTAAGTGTTGAGTTTTAATCTTGCTGTATTGTAATTTTCATCTTTAAACTTATTAATTTTTTGTTCAAAATATGTATTGTAATGGGAGATAACTCTACTTAATTTTACCTGTTTTAAATTTTTTTTGGTTTAGGTTGTAAGATGGTATTTGTTCCAGTTAGCTTCTGCTCTGTCACATATACATAGATACGATATAATACATAGGCAAGTTAACTTATTTAAGGTTATTATCCCCACACTTTTGAAGAAAGTTCGGGGATATAGTGATTGTCTCTGTCTGTCCATCCGTCCGTTGTGCTGTCCATCTATCCATCCGTCACACTTTCTTGTGACATCAACTCCTCCTTCACTTTTGGGTTTAGGAATTTAATTTCTATATAGAATGGTTGCATACCACCTGTAGATGCGCAATAAGGTTTTAGAATTTTTATTTTCTAAACAAGGGGCCCACATGGATTGAACTTCGAAAATTTGGAATTCAAGCTTGTGACCTGAACTCGGCTTTCATTTTTCAATTTATGCATTTTATTTCTAAACATTATTGTCATGCACAATATGCAGATGCGCAATAAGGTTTTAGAATTTTGATTGTCTAAAATTGGGGATCACAGGGGTCGAATTTCAAAAAACTGTCAATTTAAGCTTGTGACCTAGTCTCTTTAATTTTGCAATTTATGCATATTATTTCTATATGGTATTGTCATATACTATATGCCGATGCCCAATGAGGTTTTAGAATTTTGATTTTCTAAACAAGGGGCCCAAAGGGATCAAATTTTGAAAAATTCTCAATTTAAGCTTGTGACATAAACTTGTCTTTTGTTTTTCAATTTATGCATTTTATTTCTATACAGTATTGTCAAACACCATATGCAGGTGTTCAATAAGATTTTAGAATTTTAATTTTTCGGAGTCCACATGGGTCGAAATTTGAAAATTTTAATTTAAGCTTGTGAAATAAACTTCTCTTTCATTTTGCTTATATATAGTCTTGTTCTACACTATATTTAGTTGCACAATAAGAATTTAAAATATCGATTTGATCCGAGGGCTCACACAGGCCAAATTTAAAAAATTATCGGTTTAAGCTTGTGAACTAAAGTTTTTTCATTTTTCATTAGGTTTATTGATTTAATTTCTTTATGAAAAGACTGCATATTATTTTTGGATGGGAATAAAGTATTATATTTTTGACTATAGGTAAGTGGCCCAACTACTTACATGGGGTGCGGGGATCACTGTCGATTCCGACAGTCTAGATTTCCAGTTGATAATGGATTAGTATTCATTAATAATTTTCTGAACATTTCATTGTATCAATTGAAAGGACAAGGCTATATTTCAAATAGTTATTAAAATAATTTAAGGTCATTGCGGGTAAAAACAGAAAGTACCAATTAAAGATTTTTACCTTTGTACAAATAGAATTAAAGATTTTTACCTTTGTACAAACTTTATATACTGAACAATTTAAAATATGTCGGTTAATTTTATTGTATAACAGAAATTGAATAGATAATATTTAACAGAGATCTAAACCAAAAGTATTTTGCTGCAAATTAATCTGATGTATATTAAATATTCTGAACAAATTTCACCATATCATATATCTTTCTTATACATGTATTTAGTTTTTACTAAGTCAAAATTTACTATGAAATTTATAGATTAATAAATTACAACAATGTGCACAGAATTAGATTAAGCAGTTTATGAGTAGATTTTTGAACATTTTGCTGAATGTAAAATTTTTTACTTGACAGTTTGACATGTATAAAGGTATAGTAAATATTTTTCTGTGGAAAAAAAATCATTTGTTGTATTTTAATAGTAGGTGGATCATTAGACTGATGAAAGCTCTGAATGTAATATATTGTAGAGATATAAAGACATTGAATGTGTTTATGACTAAGTCAGACTGATGAAAACTCTGAATGTAATATATTGTAGAGATGTAAAGACATTGAATGTGTTTATGACTAAGTCAGATTTATTAAAACTTGGTGATTTTGGAATATCCAGACTTATAAGAACAGAGAGTAAAATGGCTGACAGTGTAAGTTATCAGGGGAAATAATTTTGATTAATTTGCAGTGTTTTCTTGATAGAGTATTGAAATTTTTAACTGTACGGAATTACATGCACTTTGATAAGAATTTAACATTTTTTTTTTTGCTTGAATAATAGTGGAATTCAGAAAGTTTATTTAGTCCCATAGCCACCTTTGTAGAAATAAAAAATACCAGCTTAATGAATGGAAGTTAATTTTATATGTCAGAGAAGATTGATATTTTGTCAGGTCTGTATAAAAATTAGTAACCTTGACTTTTTACACAGGAACATACATAACTCTAGTTTTATTTTGAGTTCTAAATAAAGGCAACTACAAGTTATATGTATAAAGGGACAAAAGTATGTGACCTTGAACTACACTATACACTTGAATGATATGATTTTTTAAGTAATATTATTAAATATATAATGAAATCAAACTAATTACACTGGTATTCTCACATTATTGTTATCTTCCAAAGATTCCAAAAAATAAATTTCCACATTATTTTACCAATTTATAGTAATTTGCAATGATTTTCATCACAGGTAGTAGGAACACCATATTACATGTCACCAGAGATAGTTCAGGGAGTTAGGTAAGTATGTCACAAGAAATAGTTCAGGGAGTTAGGTAAGTATGTCACCAGAGATAGTTCAGGGAGTTAGATAAGTATGTCATCAAAAATAGTTCAGGGAGTTAGGTAAGTATGTCACCAGAGATAGTTCAGGGAGTTAGGTAAGTATGTCACCAGAGATAATTCGGGGAGTTAGGTAAGTATGTCACCAGAGATAGTTCGGGGAGATAGGTAAGTACAAATATATTATATGTCACCAGAGATAGTTTTGGGATATAGGAAAGTACAAAGATATAACATGTCACCAGAGACAGTTTAGGGATATAGGAAAGTACAAAGATATTACATGTCACCAGAGATAGTTTAGGGATATAGTTTAGTACAAATATATTATATGTCAACAAAGATAGTTTAGAGATATTATATGTCACCAGAGATAATTTAGGGATATAGGAAAGTACAAAGATATTACATGTCACCAGAGATAGTTTAGGGATATAGGAAAGTACAAAGATATTACATGTCACCAGAGACAATTTAGGGATATAGGAAAGTACAAAGATATTACATGTCACCAGAGATAGTTTAGGGATATAGGAAAGTACAAAGATATTACATGTCACCAGAGACAGTTAAGGGAGATATGTTAGTACAAAGATATTACATGTCACCAGAGATAGTTTAGGGATATAGGAAAGTACAAAGATATTACATGTCACCAGAGATAGTTTAGGGATATTGTTAAGAACAAAGATATTACATGTCACCAGAGACAGTTAAGGGAGATATGTTAGTACAAAGATATTACATGTCACCAGAGATAGTTTAGGGATATAGGAAAGTACAAAGATATTACATGTCACCAGAGACAATTTAGGGATATAGGAAAGTACAAAGATATTATATGTCACCAGAGATAGTTTAGGGATATAGGAAAGTACAAAGATATTACATGTCACCAGAGACAATTTAGGGATATAGGAAAGTACAAAGATATTAAATGTCACCAGAGACAGTTTAGGAATATAGAAAAGTACAAAGATATTACATGTCACCAGAGACAGTTTAGGGATATAGGAAAGTACAAAGATATTACATGTCACCAGAGATAGTTTAGGGATATTGTTAAGAAGAAAGATATTACATGTCAGCAGAGACAGTTAAGGGAGATATGTTAGTACAAAGATATTACATGTCACCAGAGATAGTTTAGGGATATAGGAAAGTACAAAGATATAACATGTCACCAGAGACAGTTTAGGGATATTGTTAAGAACAAAGATATTACATGTCACCAGAGACAGTTAAGGGAGATATGTTAGTACAAAGATATTACATGTCACCAGAGATAGTTTAGGGATATAGGAAAGTACAAAGATATTACATGTCACCAGAGACAATTTAGGGATATAGGAAAGTACAAAGATATTACATGTCACCAGAGATAGTTTAGGGATATAGGAAAGTACAAAGATATTACATGTCACCAGAGACAGTTAAGGGAGATATGTTAGTACAAAGATATTACATGTCACCAGAGACAGTTAAGGGAGATATGTTAGTACAAAGATATTACATGTCACCAGAGATAGTTTAGGGATATAGGAAAGTACAAAGATATTACATGTCACCAGAGACAATTTAGGGATATAGGAAAGTACAAAGATATTACATGTCACCAGAGATAGTTTAGGGATATAGTTTAGTACAAATATATTATATGTCAACAGAGATAGTTTAGAGATATTGGAAAGTACAAAGATATAACATGTCACCAGAGACAGTTTAGGGATATAGGAAAGTACAAAGATATTACATGTCACCAGAGATAGTTTAGGGATATAGGAAAGTACAAAGATATTACATGTCACCAGAGATAGTTTAGGGATATAGTTTAGTACAAATATATTACATGTCACCAGAGATAGTTTAGGGATATAGGAAAGTACAAAGATATTACATGTCACCAGAGATAGTTTAGGGATATAGTTTAGTACAAATATATTATATGTCAACAGAGACAATTTAGGGCTATAGGAAAGTACAAAGATATAACATGTCACCAGAGATAGTTAAGGGAGATAGGAAAGTACAAAGATATTACATGTCACCAGAGATAGTTTAGGGATATAGTTTAGTACAAATATATTACATGTCACTAGAGACAGTTTAGGGATATAGGAAAGTACAAAGATATAACATGTCACCAGAGACAGTTTAGGGATATAGGAAAGTACAAAGATATTACATGTCACCAGAGATAGTTTAGGGATATAGGAAAGTACAAAGATATTATATGTCACCAGAGATAGTTTAGGGATATAGGAAAGTACAAAGATATTACATGTCACCAGAGATAGTTTAGGGATATAGGAAAGTACAAAGATATTATATGTCACCAGAGATAGTTTAGGGATATAGGAAAGTACAAAGATATAACATGTCACCAGAGACAGTTTAGGGATATTGTTAAGAACAAAGATATTACATGTCACCAGAGACAGTTAAGGGAGATATGTTAGTACAAAGATATTACATGTCACCAGAGATAGTTAAGGGATATAGGAAAGTACAAAGATATTACATGTCACCAGAGACAATTTAGGGATATAGGAAAGTACAAAGATATTACATGTCACCAGAGATAGTTTAGGGATATAGTTTAGTACAAATATATTATATGTCAACAGAGATAGTTTAGAGATATAGGAAAGTACAAAGATATAACATGTCCCAGAGGTGTTTACCACTACGGATTTTCCGTATTTTACACGGATTTTAAATACAAAATACGGACTACAGATTTAATTCACGGGAGTACGGTTTCCGGTTCTTTTCAAGAAATTATTTTTTTTTCTCCTCAAAGTGCTTGAATGAGCGGTGGTTATGTATTAAACTAAAGTAAACGCGTCTTAGATAGAGATTTCTGCGGTTTGCGGGACACCTTTTATTAATCGTATGTTTTACCGATCTTTCAAAGTATGTAACAAAAGATAATTTAAAATGTGCTTGAAGAAATTATGAAAACTCAAAATATGTCAGCTACAAAGCGGGCAACTCCGGCTGATCACCGGTGATACTACTGAAAAATACTGAGAAAATTGTTATTACTACTGATAGACTGAAATAGGGGTAAACACCTCTGATGTCACCAGAGACAGTTTAGGGATATAGGAAAGTACAAAGATATTACATGTCACCAGAGATAGTTTAGGGATATAGGAAAGTACAAATATATGATATGTCAACAGAGATAGTTTAGAGATATAGGAAAGTACAAAGATATAACATGTCACCAGAGACAGTTTAGGGATATAGGAAAGTACAAAGATATTACATGTCACCAGAGATAGTTTAGGGATATAGGAAAGTACAAAGATATTACATGTCACCAGAGATAGTTTAGGGATATAGTTTAGTACAAATATATTACATGTCACCAGAGATAGTTTAGGGATATAGGAAAGTACAAAGATATTATATGTCACCAGAGATAGTTGAGGGATATAGGAAAGTACAAAGATATAACATGTCACCAGAGACAGTTTAGGGATATTGTTAAGAACAAAGATATTACATGTCACCAGAGACAGTTAAGGGAGATATGTTAGTACAAAGATATTACATGTCACCAGAGATAGTTTAGGGATATAGGAAAGTACAAAGATATTACATGTCACCAGAGATACTTGAGATACATGTAAATGTGCATGAACTCATTGTTTTTTTATTTCTCTTTACAGTACATTTCATATTGTTTGAACCTGTTACCTGTGACCTAATTTCTATGTTCCATTTTGAGGTCACATAAGACAGGTTTGACAGTATTTAAAGTAAATGAAAATTTGTTTTTCAGGTATAACAATAAAACAGACATATGGGCCCTTGGCTGTGTGTTATATGAACTGTTAACATTAAAGAGAGTTTTCCAAGCTACAGTAAGTATGGAAGAATTAGACTTTCATGTACAAAGATTTTTCTTTAAATAGAATACGTATACAGATCTGTAAGAGCATAAACTAAGTGCAGTCTTGGGGAAATCAATTTTAAATTTGAATTTTATGGGCAGTCAGATATTCTTTTATAAAAAAAAAAGATATTGGTTTTGTTATAGTGAATCACATGACATCTTTTCAATGCTTTCAAACAGAACCAGTTACGGCTAGCTTATGAGATTGTGAAAGGTGAATATGAGGACATTGATCGACAGTACTCACAGGAAATGAGAGATCTTGTCAAAATAATGTTGCAGAAACAATCAGAAGACAGACCAACGGCAGATGAAATTTTGTCAAGTACAATCTTTACAAAGGACAACAGGTATTTCATGGACTTATAAGGAATTACAGACGATTTTCCCCAATTCTATTTTTCCCCATGCTACTACGCCCCAAATACAGTACGTCCTGATCAATTTTCATTACGCCCCAACCAATTTTCATTACGCCTCAATCTATTTTCAGTATGACACAATCCATTTTTTTTATGCCTCAATCCATTTTCATTGCACCCCAGTCCATTTCATGTATAAAACCGAGACGGACATTAAATCATCGTATCGATTACATTAGATACCAAATTAAATATCCTGTTTTTTTAAATTTGTATTATTATTATTATTTTGTGTGAGTTTTAGATTAAAGGATAATTAAAGGAAATTAGACAGGCACTTGTATCAAGACATATATGAACTTATCAAACAACGTCGACGATATCAAACTAGCTTGACAAAATTTCAATCCAAAACATGCAACAGAGGATGTGACTCTTTACTCAAGATCTGGGAATTTTCAACTTTTTATCAATATGTCCCTTTTTAATAGCTCAAGGTCAAGAGCTATTGTCATCACTTTGCGTCCGTCGTCATCCGTTGTCGTTGGTCGTAGTAAACTTTCCCTTAAAGATCTTCTTGTCTGAAACCACTTGGCAAATTAGAATAAAACTTGGCAGCAATGGTCCTTAGGTGGTCCTCTTTCAGAAATATATCAAATGACCCAGTCTGTCATCCAAGATAGCCACCAGAGCCGAACTTAGTTTAACATAAGATCCTTTGGGAAATTTACTTAAAGATCTTCTTGTCTGAACCACTTGGTCAATTGGAACAAAACTTGGCAGCAATGGCCCTTAGGTGGTCCTCTTTCAGAACTGTATCTGATGACCCTGCCCGTCATCCAAGATGGCCGCCAGAGCCGAACTTAGTTTAACAAAGGACCCTGTGGGAAATTTACTTAAAGATCTTCTTGTTTGAAACCGCTTGGCCAATTGGAACAAAACTTGGCAGCAATGGTCCTTAGGTAGTCCTCATTCAGAATTGTATCCCATGACCCCTCTCATCACCCAAGATGGCCACCAGAGGCTAACATAGTTTAAAATAGGACCTAATGGGAAAGTTCACTGAAAGATCTTCTTATTTGAAACCAGTGAGACAATTGGAACCTGACAGCAATGTTCCAGGCTGCCAGTCAAGATGGATTGTGAGCGATACAGGCTCCTTGGAACTTCTAGTTTATGGTATTTTATGTTTTAAATGCAAATTATCCAGATATAAAGTCAAAATTGAAAAAGATATTTTTGTATTATAAAGGATTTCAACAAATAAAGTTTTGGTCCTCGAATGTTGTTTTATTATTTCCCAGTTAACATATAATATTAAGGAGTAGGGGCATTAAGGCCCGTTTTTTGGTCTACAAATATGAACATTTGAGGAATGGATTCAACGTTAGTCTGAAGTTGGTAAAATATATAGAATGCTTGAAAAATAACTCAATTAAGCTTAATTTCCAGCATTCTAACATTGAAATGAAGCCATAATATTGGTTCATTGACCAAATATCTTGAAAATAGCTGATTTTTAGTGGTTTCCCATGCATATTTTGCTTGAGAAAACATTGTGCACATATGAGAAAGAAAACAATATATTTATGCGAGATGTATACTATTCAAATACATATTTTGGTTAATTATAAAGTTTTTTCTTGCATGTGCAGACAATTTCCCGTTGCAAAATTTATGTAAAAATTGACAAAATTCATCAAAATCTAGAGATTTTTATGAAATTGCATCACTTTTTTTATGGTTTGTTGGCATATAAATGTAAGAAATATGGTACTTTTCTTTATTTTTGGCAAAGTAGATACTTGAAGGACCTTTTACAAATATCTCTTTTTGCTTACTTGGGGTTTTATTTAGGTCAAATTCGGGCTTAATGCCCCTTGTCCTTTAATAATGTATTTATAACATCTATGTTTTATTTTATTTTATCTTTTTTTTGTCATAAAAGTGAAAAATATTAAAACAACTGATTCCACCTTAAGAATTGATTGCTGGATTTTCATCCAAAAATTGTTTAAAAAGGGGCGGTGGAGATAGAGTTAGCATATGTACATAATCAATGAAGAAAATGAAAGTATGTACTGGCAATGATTAAAATTTCTTAAAATAGCTTTTAAAAATCACATTTTCCAATGATCAGTCAAGGTATGTTAAAGGAAAACTTGTTGATACATGTATTAGATATTAATTTATTCTCATGAAAAAGAAACTTAAGTAAAATAAAGAAGAGCCGTTAAACTGAATAAATGTGTTAGACGATTTAAAAGTTGATGTTTTAACAGACACATATAAATTTTAGTGAAATGATGCAATCCGATGTTCGGTTCTATTTACCGACAAGGGATAATCCATAATTCCATTTTGCTGCCAGGACGAATTCAATTTTTTAAAATGTTTAAGTATTTAGTTTTATTATTTTATTATGTATTACTACCTATCATTTTATATATTTTGTGTTTGAGGATTTACATTAAAACTTTAACTTTTAAAGACACATTTTATGCAATATCTAATATTAAAACATCATGACAGCATTATAAAATAATAAAGGAATTTAATAATAAAATTTTATCAAATATTTTAACTTTTAAGTAATTCCTAAGATTAAATGAAGATAACTAGGATTAAAAGATTGTAACAACTTAAATAAATAAATAAAATTTTATCAAATATTTTTATATTAGCTAGATTGGGATAAAGATTTAAAAAGCCAAATGAAAATTTAATTAAGAAAAACAGTAATAATCTGCAATAAATTGCTCTATAAAATGTTCTTATGTCACAATGGACAATATTTTGATGTAATATTAGATCCATTTAGTGAATATAAAATTTAATATTTTTGGATAAAAAGGAATCTTTCCGCAAAGATGCTCTATTAATTAAAAATTTACTTCATTTATCATGTTTATAGTTTAATTTCAAATCAAAAATGTAATTTAAACAATATTTTTATAAAATACTGGAGTAAAACGTTGTTGTTGATAAGGTTCACATCATTTATATGTTAAAGTTTATTCATATCGTTAAAATCTTAGTATTCAAATTATTTGAACAGATGTGAAAATTTTTATTTAGTTATATGATTTAAAAATCAATAGGATTTCCTTTCATCATGGTAAAATCATAGTCATTTTTAAGGTTAGTATCCTGCGGCGACCAATCGGCAGTTTATTGCACATGTTATTTTTATGCTTTCTTGAAAGACTTCGTTACAGGCAATGTTGAAATAACATTAATTTATTGCAGCATGATGAAACAATGATACCATAATGGGCTAAGACCTAAGACATTGACCACCATTCCTCCCCCGCCCCCTCAAAAAAGAATTTGACCAAGGTGCAGTGCAGGTCACTATCAAGATCAGCTTATTAGGATATCATTGTTTTACCGTCTACAAAATGCATGAAAACATTTGAGTATATGGTGAAAGACAATCTACATTGTAAAGAGCCTTTAGATTTAAACTAGAAATTAAAATAAATTTTGTAATAGATATAGATTATCTCATGTCTACTTCCATATCTGCCCTGGTATCATGCAGAGACTTCCATGTCTGTCCCGAAATATGGAAATAGGCATGTGATTATCTGTTTATTTTTCAGCCTAGAAGAAATAAACAAGAAAGTTTGGGAGTTAAACACAATGTCAAGACGACTTAGATTACAGTCTGAATTGTCTACAGAGACAGTGCCTATTATCAAATCCAAATCTAGTGAGGTATTCTTATTTCAGTCTATACTCATACATAACACAATCACAACTTTTACTTGTTAGTCACATGTATGAATTCCATATCTGTGTTACAACTAAAGAAACATAACAAAACTACCCAGTACATTTTGACACCATGGCATGTCTTTGGAGTTCAGTGTAATGACTACATATTCTAGAAAATGAAAAATATAAAGAAGCTCAAGACAGGGCCTTATCTAGGATTTTGAACAGGGAGAAGTGACTTCTCCTTCCAGGATGGATTAGGGAGAGGTGGTCATTTTTCTGGAGAAGTGGACTTTAATTCACCGTATCGGTTGTGCTTTTTCTGTGTGTCTGTTTTCAATGGCATATATATAAATTAAAGTAGATTCAAATCATATATTCACAGTGCCAAAGACCTTTTGGGTCTTCCTTATACCAATCAAAGCAATCTTGGCTCATAACTTTCCAAAACTTCTTTGGCTTAACATTTTGATCAGTCTCATCTGTATTTTTTCTTTTTAAGTTTGATTTTGGTGATTGACACTGATTTGGTTTTGGGGATTGAACCCCTAACCAGTTAGCCAAAGACATAATATTGCCAAAAGCAGTTTAATTTAATTATGTTATCAGTGTTAACAGAATTTTGAATTTGATAAACTATAAAAAATTAGGACAGTTATATACAGTTTGATTTTCTTTTGATCTACTAATTTTGAGTACTTGAGTAATTCAATTTTCACAGCTTACCAATATAATTTATTATCAAAGGATAAGTTGTCAAAACATTGTGTTATTGTTACTCGCGATTCTCATACTCAATGTCACCCAAGCCAACTTTCAATCACATAACTAACCTATTAACGGCTAATTATCTTTCATCATGGGTGTTTCCTTGTAATCCTAACTCTAGAACAAAACAACAATCAGCTGATCATATAAAAATATAAAATTAGTTGACTTTGTGATTACGCAACATCGGCCTGACGCCATGCATCTTCAATTCATAACAAACGAATGAAACGATATTTCGATTTCGCGTTTCCCTTAAATAGTTTGGAATATAAAATTCAAATAGGTTTAAAGTCGCCGTTGTATTTATTTCAATCAAACATTGACAATATAAGTCGTGGGCCACTTCAAAATTCCGATTCTTGATGGTCGCCATTTTGTTTCAAAAATTTACCTGTGCTAAAAATTTCACGAGTTATCTCCCATTTACTGATATTTAGATAGCGACTTCACTTCGCCAAGAAATGAATGGGCCGGCGAGATTTAGGGATTTTGAAAATTCTTTGGCGACTTAAATCGTCATTTCGCCGGCAAGATTAGGCCGTGGCTCAAGACCTCTTTATTCACTTATTTTATTATACCCCACGCAACGAAGTTGCGGAGGGTATAATGTTTTTGACCCGTCCGTCCGTCTGTCCGTCAGTCCGTCCGTCCGTCAGTCCGTCCGTCCGTCAGTCCGTCCGTCAGTCCTGTTCTTGTCACTGCAACTCCTCTGTAACCGCTTGACGGATTGCTTTCATATTTAGTAGGATTGTTGGTTATGATGTGTATATGTGCATACTATACCACCATATTGATTGGATAATTTTTGTGGGAGTTGTGGGACTTAGACTATTTTCAGTTAAAATACCAAAGTATCATCTTGTCACTGCAACTCCTCTAAAACCGCTTAATGGATTGCTTTCATATTTGGTAGGATTGTTGGTCATGATGTGTAGATGTGCATACTTTACTGCCTTATTGATCCGATTAATTATACCCCACGCAACGAGTTGCGGAGGGTATAATGTTTTTGACCCGTCCGTCCGTCAGTCCGTCAGTCCTGTTTCTTGTCATCGCAACTCCTCTCAAACCACACAACAGAATTTCACGAAACCTTTTTAGATAATAAGGACATACTATGTAGTTGTGCATATCGACAGGAAATTGCGATTCAGTTTTTTTTCTAGGAGTTACACCCCTTTGAACTTATTTTCTTTAATGTACTACTGCAACAGTTTGTCATCGCAACTCCTCTCAAACCACACAACAGAATTTCATGAAACCTTTTCAGATAATAAGGACATACTACGTAGATGTGCATATCGACAGGAAATTGCGATTCAATTTTTTTTCTAGGAGTTACCCCCCTTTGAACTTATTTACTTTAATGTACTACTGCAACAGTTTGTCATCGCAACTCCTCTCAAACCACACAACAGAATTTCATGAAACCTTTTCAGATAATAAGGACATACTACGTAGATGTGCATATCGACAGGAAATTTCGATTCAATTTTTTTTCTAGGAGTTACGCCCCTTTGAACTTTTTTACTTTAATGTACTACTGCAACAGTTTGTCATCGCAACTCCTCTCAAACCACACAACAGAATTTCATGAAACCTTTTCAGATAATAAGGACATACTACGTAGATGTGCATATTGACAGGAAATTACGATTCAATTTTTTTTCTAGGAGTTACACCCCTTTGAACTAATTTACTTTAATGTACTACTGCAACCAGTTGTCATCGCAACTCCTCTCAAACCACACAACAGAATTTCATGAAACCTTTTCAGATAATAAGGACATACTACGTAGATGTGCATATCGACAGGAAATTGCGATTCAATTTTTTTTCAAGGAGTTACGCCCCTTTGAACTTATTTACTTTAATGTACTACTGCAACAGTTTGTCATCGCAACTCCTCTCAAACCACACAACAGAATTTCATGAAACCTTTTCAGATAATAAGGACATACTACGTAGATGTGCATATTGACAGGAAATTACGATTCAATTTTTTTTCCAGGAGTTACACCCCTTTGATCTAATTTACTTTAATGTACTACTGCAACCAGTTGTCATCGCAACTCCTCTCAAACCACACAACAGAATTTCATGAAACCTTTTCAGATAATAAGGACATACTACGTAGATGTGCATATCGACAGGAAATTGCGATTCAATTTTTTTTCAAGGAGTTACTCCCCTTTGAACTTATTTACTTTAATGTACTACTGCAACAGTTTGTCATCGCAACTCCTCTCAAACCACACAACAGAATTTCATGAAACCTTTTCAGATAATAAGGACATACTACGTAGATGTGCATATCGACCGGAAATTGCGATCCAATTTTTTTTCTAGGAGTTACGCCCCTTTGAACTTATTTACTTTAATGTACTACTGCAACAGTTTGTCATCGCAACTCCTCTCAAACCACACAACAGAATTTCATGAAACCTTTTCAGATAATAAGAACATACTACGTAGATGTGCATATCGACAGGAAATTGCGTTTCAATTTTTTTTCTAGGAGTTACACCCGTTTGAACTTATTTGCCTCACTATACTATTACTGTTGACTCCTCTCGCTTGGAATTTAAATTTCCCAACATGCTGCCATTTACATTAGAATAAATATGTGAAGGTTAGCATTTGATTGTGTTCATTTTACTTGTGAAGTGAGATTTTGTTTCTCCAGTGACAATATGAAGACGTGGGGTATGTGAGCGTGCTCACAAAGGTTCTTTAATTGGAAATAATTTTAATTGAGAAACAATTGTATCAAACATGAAAAATCTGACTGAATTCTTGCATTGAAGTTCAGTCAAAAGTAAGTATACAGTCAAACCTGTGTATAAAGGACACCTGAGGGACCAGAAAAAATGCACTTTTTGAGCAATTGCCCTTTATGTAGTGGTTAATTTTACAAAATTTGTTGATGACTGGGTCATTTTCATAATGCCCTTTATAGACAGTGACTTGCTATATAGAGGTGTCGTTTGAAGCAGGTTTGACTTTATATAAGTATATGTTATACAGATGTTAACAAGATTTACCGGTAAGCAACAGCAAATGCATGGTAAATGTATAAAAGTAAACATCAGCATTACAATTTCATTGTCTACTCTCAAAGTTTGGAAACCAATATAAACAACAAATTTGAAAAAAAACTTTTTTTGGATAATAATGCATTTCTATTAATAAAATGTATATCTGTAAAAAAAATATTAATGCTAATCAAGAGGAAAAAGCAAACACAAAAATGTTAGAAATAATTTCTTTTGTTAAGTTATATGCATGCCACACACACAGACAGACACAGACACACATACAGACAGACAGACAGACACACAGACACATGCTGTTAAATACAATTTTGTTAAGTTAGATGCATACCACACACACAGACACATGCTGTTAAATAAAATTTTGTTAAGTTAGATGCATGCCACATACACAGACAGACACACACAGACACATGCTGGTAAATACAATTTTGTTAAGTTAGATACATACCACACACACAGACACAGACACACACACAGACACGTGCTGTTAAATACAATTTTGTTAAGTTAGATGCATGCCACAAATACACACAGAAAGACACAGACACACACACACAGATGGACACAGACAAACACACTGACACATGCTGTTAAATACAATTTTGTTAAGTTAGATGCATACCACACACACAGACAAACACATACACATATGTTGTTAAATACAATTTTGTTAAGTTAGATGCATGCCACACACACAGACAGACACAGACACACACGCAGACACATGCTGTTACATACCATTTTTAGCTCACCTGGCCATAGGCCATGTGAGCTATTGCCATCACTTGGCGTCCGTCGTCGTCGTCGTCTGTCGTCGTCGTCGTCTGTCGTCGTCGTCGTCGTCTGTAAACTTTTTCAAACGTTAACTCGTCCTAAACTACTGGACCGACTTCAACCTAACTTTGCAGAATTGTTCTTTAGGGCATCTGGAAAATTTCTATCGTTTAAAATTTTTGAAATGTCGAAAAACATGGCTGTCGTTACTATAAATAGAACATAGGGGTAAATTGCTGTTTTTTGCTAATAACTCAAAAACCGTTACAGATATCGAAAATCTGACATGGGGTAAAATTGATCAGCATGACAAGATCTACCTACCCTGAAATTTTGAAGGAAATTCCAAAACCCATTTAGGAGTTATTGCCCTTTTTTCATATTTTTGGCTTTTTTTTATGTTATTATTTAAAAAATCTTCTTCTCTGAAACTACTATTCAAAATCATATGAAACTTGGTAAGATTGTTGCTTAGGGTACCCTGCATAGAACTGATATAGGGATTTTTGATTCGTCGAAAAACATGGCCGCTGTTACTAAAAATAGAACATAGAGGTAAATTGCTGTTTTTTGCTAATAACTCAAAAACCGTTACTGATATCGAAAATCTGACATGGGGTAAATTTGATCAGCATGACAAGATCTACCTACCCTGAAATTTTGAAGGAAATTCCAAAACCCATTTAGGAGTTATTGTCCTTTTTTCGTCAAATTTTCATAATTTAACATTTTTCGTCATTTATCTCCAAAACTATTTGAGATAGAAGTGAAATGTAAATTTGAAAAATGTTTGCCATGTTGAGATCTACATACCCTGAAATTTTAAAGGAAATCCCAAAACCCATTTAGGAGTTATTGCCCTTTTTTGTCAAATTTTTAAAATTTTAACATTTTTGCATTTATCTCCAAAACTATTTGAGATAGAAGTGAAATGTAAATTGAAAAATGTTTGCCATGTTGAGATCTACCTACCCTGAAATTTTGAAGGGAATTCCAAATTCTATTTAGGAGTTATTGGTTTGTGTAATTTGAGGTCGGGTTCTGTTACATTTATTTAAGGTTCACCCTTATTCCTGGTCAATTCCTGCCAGGACTACCACCATCAGGGAACATATTTTAACATTAAACCTTATGAAAAATAAATCTTCAACAAATTTTCCCTGAACAATTGAACCAATTGCAACAAACTTGGTCAAATAGTTGATTAATTGTCCAATGAAAACCAGACTCCAGGTGAGCGATACAGGCTCTGGTGAGCCTCTTGTGTTAAGTCAGATGCATGCCACACACAGACAATACAATTTTGTTAAGTTTGATGCATGCTACACACACAGACACATGCTGTTCAATACCATTTTGTTAAGTCAAATGCATGCCTAACATCTATTCATACATGTTCAATATTATTAATAATTGTTTTTTTTTATAAATTTTCAGGTTTACCAGTGGGGTGGAGGGAAATTTACTCCACAAAAACAAGATTTATTTACCAAGGGGAAAAGTGCAGTGCAGGTATCTGATTTAGAATTATATTTCGAATACAAAGGATATTTCTGTATACTATATTTCCATATTGTAAAAATTATATCAGATGGTTGGTAAAATTTGTATTTTAGCACCAAATATTGTTTAGTGTAGTACACAAAAAGAGACTACAACCACCATCCTACCTCATTTGATTTTTTTAAAAAGAAAAAAGAAAACTAACAATCTATTCTAACAAATTAAAAATCATTCAGCTTATTGATTTTTCTCATAATTTTGACCTTTATTTTGGTAGCAATTAGATATTGTAATATTTTCAGGTGGCAGTAGGCAATTCCCATTTTGCAGTAGTAACAATGGAAAAGGAACTGTATACATGGGCTGTAAGTATACATTTTATCACAGTCATTGGGGAAGGCTTATCTGTTACTCCTCAAAAATGGTGGAAACTATCAAGATACTGTCATATATTATATTTTAGTCTGTTACTTTTCAACTGCAATAAAAAATATTGTGACCATAATTGAGGAATAATAAATAACCCTAGGGGTTGAAAATAGCACTAGCCTGATGCCTAGGACCACCAGTAATGTTTTTTATCGGTGGGCTGTCATATTTCCTGATAGTTAAAGCCAGATGAGCTACTGAATTTTCATCTTGTGCCTATCACCTACTATTTCAGAATGCAATAAAGATCGCTATTTTTGGATAATAATATATATCTCAATTCTCAACAACAGAGATGCTGTTACTGATTAATTGCAAATACCCAAGCTTGTCAGTTTTAGTACCTGACAAGTTCTTGGCAAGTATGCACTTACACCTATTAGACTAGTAAATTTTCATTTCTAAAAAAGCATGGGGCTAGTGAGTGTGTCTTAAAAATTTCAACCACTTCACTTGAGTTCTGATAATGGATCTAATATGGATTTGCATTGTAATTTTCTTTTTATCACATATTTTCTGTAATACATTCACATGCAAGACAAGAGCTTTTTACTAGAGCAGTTTCTTTTAATAGTGGTTTTTTAGACTTAAATGATAATGAAAAATATATTTTCTTACTTACAAATGAAAATTTGTGCTTTTATTCTGCCAAAATCTGCCATGACATTTTCATTCAAAGGAAAAATGTTTGATATGGATAAAAAGAAAAATTTTTTTTATTTTATTGATTTGTCCATTTTTATGCAAAAGTCTCTCGTAACTCTTTTGAGAGTGGCTCTCGAATGTTTTTAAGATTGTATTGTACTTTTAATTAAAAAATGCTGTAAATATTGTATTCATGTTTTTATTGTGCATGTAGAGAGGTGAGACTATAATAAAATATTTGATTTGATTTACATTCATTTAAGTCTGAAATTGCTTAGCATTTTCAAAGATGCATGTAATTATGTGATAAGTAACAATATTACAATTCTGTCCCACAGTATATGTTCTTTAAAATTCCATAAATAAGGAAATTATAAGTTTTTTATTTGTGAATTGTAGAATATCCAGGGTGGAACAGAAGTTGTAGGCCAGTTAGGTCAAGGCAATAAATCAGCTTATAAAGTACCTCAGAAAGTGGAATCTCCTGATGGAGCAGGATTTATACAGGTGTCATGTGGAGAGGATTTTACCCTGGCTGTCACAGGTAAATCAATCTAAAGTAACTCAGTGATTTGTTTTGTTTTGCATTCATAAGAACAAGTAAATTTTCATCATATGACACCTCAGTTCTGATAAAAGCATAATAGACATGATAAAAGCGAAGTAGGCATAGTAGGCATGAAAATAAAAAGGCTTACCCCCAGAAAGAGAGAAAAATGGTAATACGTGTACAAAAAAGGGGAAGACAACAAAGAAAATTTGAGTTCCCCCCTTTTCCAGTTTTTTTTGCCTTGACAGTAATTACGGACAAAGTACTCTTAATTTACCTCTGTAAGTAAAATTGACTCTATTTGTTTATTTAAGCAAGATTTTAAAATTGCCATGTGTTTTAATATATGTTACAGATTAAGTTTGTTCAGTTAGGTTTTCAAGATCAGATCTCAAATTGAAAAAAAAAACTATTACTAGTCTAAGATGTTATTAGCAGGTGTCCTTCATACACAGGTTAACTTTTAAACGTGCAAGGGGAATTGTCAGGCAGTTTTCATTTAAGGATATTTGTTAGTTTATAATGTCTGGTTTTTGGTAGGATTTTCAAACTCCTCTGCTTTTATCCATTTCAAAATATTATATTGTTTGTTTTACTGAGCTCCAGTTTTCTTTTCATAATTTCATTGTTGGGTCTTATATAGTTAAGTGGGAAGGTATTATGAAACCCCTGTTTTTCATTCTACATGCAAAACCACTCTATAATAGGAAAAATGAGAGTTTTGTTTCATGTCAAATTTTCAGTGGCTTATTTATAAAAAACAATTTTTTTCTGCTTATCTTTTTCCAGTATCAAATTCTTTCCAACTTTAACATTTATTTGAAAATATTTTCATTTTAAAGCTGACCGGTAAACATCTTCAATAGAGCTTATCGATATTAAAGCCTTTTTGGCTGTCATCAGATCAAGAAAACTTTTATGTCTGAATATTTTTTCTCCAGATGAGGGAAAAGCTTATGCATGTGGTTCTGATTATTATGGGTGTCTAGGAATAAATAATGAAGAAAGTGATGAGGTGCTTTCCCTAGTACCAATAGATTTCTTCTCTACAACACCTGTGGAAGAAATATCCTGTGGAGACAATCACTGTGTAGCATTGACTAAGGAGGGAGATGTTTTTACATGGGGATGTGGAGAATTTGGTAAGTTAATCAGTGGACTCTACTTCCAGATTTTCTGAAGACATATTACTGTGTTTAGCATTGACTAAGAAGGGAGATGTATTTACATGGGGTGTGGAGAATTTGGTAACTTAATCACAGTGGTCTCCCTTGCTAGGTTGTCTGGTGACATATTACTGTGTGTGGCATTAACCGAGGAAGGAGATGTATATATAGGGGATGTGGAGAATTTGGTAAGTTGATCAGTTGTCTCCCTTGCAGGGTTGTATGGAGACGTACACTGTATACTATTAACCAAGGAGTGAGATGATTATACATGGGGATGTGGAGAATTTGGTAATTCTCAACATTTCTTGTGTGAAATTAAATTCAGTGGTCAAATTAGATTTTTGTAAAATAGCAATATGAGGGACACGGTTTAACAAATTCATCTGATGACTCTTTATGTCAACCAAGATAACTTCCAGGGGGTGAACCTTTAAGGAATTTGATTTGCTGCTGGTGCTTTAAACAGATATGAAGATTTACATCTATATCAAGATATTTTCATTATCATATGCTAGTTAAGTAGTTTATATCCTCTGCTGTTTGTCGTGATGGTATAAAATTCACACAAAAATGATTAAGCGAATTGCAACTGTTCAGTGTTTAACTAATTATATTTTCTGTATTTTTCCAGGAAGACTTGGATTGAACAGTGAAGATGATTACAGTTTTCCACAGAAGGTATTTTTGGCTAGTAATGGATTAAATTGTTGGCCGGGTTACATGGAGTGAAATCTGGGTTATAGTATGGTGAATGTCGGGCAGGGAATCTATGGTACCTATTTTGTGTCATCATCTCCTCCTACAGTTTTCAATCCAGAGCCTTCAAACTTGGTAGGGTGTTTGTATGTGCACCACATATTATGGATACATTTGGAACCTTTTTGCGGAATTTTCAGATTGTGAAACTTAGTCCGTTTTTACCACATTCTTTAAGGAGGGTACCTATTTTGTGTAATCAATTCCTCCTACAGATTCAATCCAGAGTCTTCAAACTTGGTAGAATGTTTGTATATATATTGGACATATGCATCTCCTATTATGGATACATTAGGAACACTTTTGCAGAATTCCCAGTTGCTATAACATTACATATTCTTATAGTCTTCATTTCATCAATTACAATAACATTTTTCCACTCCTTAGTCATTGTTAAGTAATGTAATCCAGCCATTTGATTCGTTGACCCATTTTTCTGAACTAACTTAAGATCTAGGACATATATTGGGTTAAATTACTTCTGAATACTTAACAAGACAGCTATTTCTGTAAAGTCAGAAATTAATGTGAACTTTCACAATGGGCAATGTAATGTAATTATAATACATGGAGCAATTGGTTGCATTGGAAAAGTTTCACAATGATCAGTAATGTGAATATTAATTAATGTAATTATAATACATGGTGCAATAGAAAAGTCTCACAATGAGCAAACTAGAATTAAAGAGCACAGATGTTTCATTATCTGCATTTGATAAAGAATTTGACTAAAATCAGTGCAAGGGACCCCCTTGTACTTACAGTAAGATTTTCAATGTTGAAGGTCTCAGACCTTTTAAGATGTAAAACAACAATTAAAGCACTGCTCCTTTGAACTTTTGTAAAATATATCACTTCTTATTCATTATAGTGTGGTACGTTTTCTTTGTTACAGGTTAAAACCCCAGGAAAACACCTGATGAAACATGTGATTGGAGGAAGTGAGGGGACGTTTCTTATTACAACAACTGGTCGTGTACTTGCCTGTGGTAGTAATCAACATAATAAACTAGGTTTCAACTCAGAAATGTCGGGACTTCGGAAGCGTAGACAGGTAGTGATACACTCCTTGTATTTTACATAAGTGGTATCTGTCATAAGATATCATTGTAGATAAAATTTAGGTAATTTAGATGTAAGTAGAACTTCAATGGCTCGAACTGCCAGAGACTGTAAAATTCAGTTTGAGTTACCCGCAGTTAGAGTCATTGAAATTTTTAAAAATCTCCAGTAATATATAATATATATATGTGTATGTGTAAAAATTTTAGTATACACCAATTGGAGGTATTTTTGTTACTCATAACCATTCTTTGATTTGGTTTTGAATCAGAAAACTATTTAAAAATACTTGTTTTTAATATTGCTTTGTGTATTTAAATAAAAAAGTTTTATCGTTCTTGGGACCAAATTGTTTGTTTGACTTTTCAGGAAATTGATGATCAGGAAACTGTGGCTTTTTTAACATGAACATAAATGGAAAATTGACAGGAATTTCAAAAGGGGTTGAACCATTGGTATTGTTTGAGTGATTGAGTTAACAAAAGTTCGACTGTATAGATTCTCCTTCAAATTTAATTCAGTTCAAAATATCTCTACATACATATTAAAATGGAATGTCTAATTAAATACTAATATGTAAACTCTTTCATCATTATGGTGTTAACCAATGGAAATGCTGTGAAATCTACAACAATCGAATTAAAGTTTCGTGAACGCCATTAAAATTAATAACTCATTTCATGAAATACTGATTAACCTTTTAACAAAGTAATAATAGGTACCTAATGTATTTAAGCTTGGCTAGTTTTGCAATTTACAAATTATTTGCCTATTTTATATTTAATTGCTAGCTTTTCATATTTACAGAGTTATGATATCCCATGTAAATATACATTCAGTACTGTCAAACCACTAGTACGATATAGTATTGTTACTATAGCAACCAGTAATACACACTCAGCAGCCATAGATAGTAAGTTATAGTATAACCATATATAAAAGTCTTTCTGTATTAATCCACACTAATCATACTAAACATACCTGTTTCATTAGTCATTGGTTTTCCATTACTGAGAGCATTTTTGTCCCCAGCCGCAATGCGACGGAGGGACCTAGTAAAGGTCTGTCCGTCCATCCATCCGTCTTCCGTCACAGTTATTTGTGGATGCAACTCCTCTGAGACCCCTGATCGGATGTCGTTAAAATTTTGTAGGACTGTTAGTCACCATATGTGCTGATCCTATTGCAATGCCATTTTGATTCGACAAAGTTTACATGAGTTATGGGACTTTTAACTTTTCATGCATTTCGTAACTCCTCTGAGACCGCTGATCGGATTTCGTTCAAATTTTGTAAGATTGTTAGTCACCACATGTACTTGATCATATTGCACTGCAATTTTGATTTGACAAATTTTTACATGAGTTATGAGACTAATGTTTTTGTGCATGTGACACTACAGGAACACTTTGTGGATGCAAATTTTTATTGGTATTGTATTTTATTATGTGTTTACATCCATACTGTGCCACCATTTCAATAACACACATTTTGTATATCTTGTGGGGCATCAGCTTTTCTCTGCGGCGGGGGACATATGGCTATGTGTAGCAATATTATACTAGTATATATTGAGTTCAGAGTTCTAGCTTAGAACATACAGCACATAAAGGGCCATGTGAGCTATTGTTATCACTTTGTGCCTGTTGTCCGTCGTCATCGTAAACTTTCCTTTAAAGATCTTGGCAGCAATGGTCCTTAGGTGGTCCTCTTTCAGAATTATATCAGATGACCCCATCCACCATCCAAGATGGCCACAAGAGCCAAACATAGTTTAACATAGGGCTTATGGGGAATTTACTTAAAGATCTTTTCTGAAACCATTTTGCCAATTTGGAACAAAAGTTGGCAGCAATGGTCCTTAGGGGGTCCTCTTTCAGAATTATATTCAATGACCTCGCCCATCATCAAAGATGGCTGAACATAGTTTAACATAGGACCCTTCTTCTAAGTTCTTCTTGTCTGAAAGCACTTGGCCAATTGGAACAAAGCTTGGCAGCAATGGTCCTTAGTTGGTCCTCTTTAATAATTATATCCAATGACACTGTCTGCCATTGAAGATGGCTGCAGAGAGGAACTTAGTTTAACATAGAACCTAATGTGGAAAGATCTTCTTGTTTGAAACCATAGAGCCAATTGGAACTTGCCAGCAATCTCCAGGCTGTCTCTCAAGATGGACAGGTGAGCGCTACAGGCTCCTGGGAGCCTCTTAGTTTCTGAAATGCAGCAGCTGGTTAAATAAGTCATCCTCATCATTCTGTTGTTTACTGCATCATTTCAAACTTTCTGTGTTGTGATCAACAGTTTTAAACTCCTACAAAATTAAAGAGATCATATGGTGACCACTAGATTTCAATTTTTGGTCTGTTGGGATGTTATCTTCTTGGAATTTTACCAAATATATGTTCTTTCTATTGAAAAAGATTGATCTATTCTTGAGTAGATATTTTAAATGTATTTGGTGTTGCCAACTACTTAACAGCATTGTTATCATTGCTAATAATAGTAAATATATATATAAAAAAACTTTAAATCAACTGGGCCAATTTGAACCACACTTTGCTGGAATAATGAATGGAAGGGTGTCTATAAAAATTCTCATTTCATTCCGATCTAATCAAAAACATGGTCATCAGAGACAGTTCTTGATTTTGGTCAAATTTTCAAATTTCTTCTCCTCTAAAACAGTAATGTCAGATTTTTATAGGAATAATGACTGGCAGACCCTATACAAATTTTCTTCATTCTGGCATTCTTGGTGGCTACAGTGGCACATACGTTTGCATTGAAGCCCATGGGAAATCACATTTTCATCATCTCTGAAACTACAAGGCCAGTATTAACCAAACAAAGGAACTGGAAGGTCCTTTATAAAAATTTCTTATTTCATTCTGAGCGATTCTGGCTCACTTGAGGCTCTATTTCATACCTGGATCTGTATAAAAAAGAATATTTCAACCTCTTTTTTGGGAAGGGGGAAAGAGTTGTGACGGAGTCATTTTAACTAGTGAACATAACTTGGTTTTCTGGGGATTCATCAGATTTTCTAATTAACAACTCACTGTATTGTTGCTCAGCTAAAAAATTTCTTAAGTAAAACACAAAGGTAATTATATATAGTAGAGCATTTTCCAGTCAGTATAAAGATCTCTATACTTGTAAATATAATTGTTTATCAAAATCACTTGCTATCTATACATTAGCATGTGACATATGTCTCAAAGTTCTTTTGATAATGATGAAGGTGGCTGCATTAATTTTGCATGAAAATGTTCTATTAGTTCAGTATATAAATTAATATACATAGATTTATAAGGGGATCTACTTATCATTTGACCTATTTTTTATGGATGACTGACTGTGAAATGTTTGTGTTCGGTTGCATGGCAATACATGTAATACAACCACAAATAATGAATATTCATATTAACTTGACAAATTTTCAATACTCCTTAATATTTTGGTGTTTTCATATGATTAGTACCAAAATGTTCCATTGTATTAAAATGTTAGTTTGACAGGAAAGAATTGTGTTGTCTCAAAAATAAACAACAGCCCACACAAGACAAGCACAATGTGGCCGCTGGAAACACTGATGTCAAAAGTTAAGCAAAACTGTAAAAGACTATTTAACAGCCTTGTGCTATTCTTTTTGTTATCAGTGTATGGCCACCTAATGACATTTGGTTCTAACAAATATGGACAACTTGGTGTTGGAGATTACAAAAAAAGATTGACCATGGTGAAGGTCGGAGGTGAACTGACTGGAAAACAAGTATTAAATGTGGCATGTGGTGATGGATTTACAGTTGCAGCTACGTCTGGTGAGTAATTTTGTAGTTTGCTCAGAAAACAGGCGAACTTATACTGCTACACAAGTGTCCAGTGCAGACAGCCATGTGATGTTTATAGGGCTTTTGTTTCATAAAAATTTCTGATAGAATTTCAGGAGATTTTGACACTAGAGGCAAAATTGTATTTGAAGTAAAACTTAGAAGAAATAAATTTCATTTCTCCACATTTTAAGTAAGAATTTGGCTGACTTGTAGATTTTTTGCAATAGAAATTATCCTCAGTGTGGATTGGTGGATGGACTAATTATTGTTTAACGTCCAATGGCAACGAGGTGAATGTGAACTGAATAGGCTACTAAGTTTTGGTTACTACATCAATTTCTTATGTCAGAGTTTTCTGTGACGTGATCCCAGGTTTACTGGCATTCTTCATTCGTTAAAAGAAATAGGAGATTTCTGGTAGTCTGTTGAAATTTAGTCCAGTCAAGTTTTAACCTCAAACTAATTGCAACAGAAAATGTTTTAGTTCTAATCTATAGCATTAAGCCCCAAATATACACAGAAAAAAGTCTCATAAAATCTAATTTGAGGAAAACTCAAAATCAGCATTTTTAATTTCCTATGGAAATTAACATTGGAAAGTGGAGAACTCTGCAAAAATTATTCTTTTTTTGTTTGTTTTTGATTGATTTTCTTAAAATTCATGTAAAGTATGATAATTTGATGGGGTTATAAGTTCTTATTTGACTATATTATATAATCTTCTGCTCATGAAATGTACAAAACCGAAGTGCTATGGGTATTTTTATTTTTTTTTTTGCACATTTTTCATTAAAGAAATTGCAAATTTGTGGCTTTGTGACCAATTTGAAAAAATAATGTGAAAATTCGGTATTGTTTATATCTGTTAATTAAATTTGTTAAGCATCTACCTTGTTTAAAGAAACTTTAAAATACAAAAAGAAGAATATATGCTTAATCATTTTTTATTAAATTTGAGATTCTTTACCTTGACATGTTGAAAAATTTAATAAATGGTCAACTAATGAATTGCAAAATCTAGGTTGTAGCTTAATAAAAAGATATGAAAACACCTTTAGAGTTGTTTGTTATACTCTAAAGATGGCTAAAATATCAAGAATCAATACATTCTGCTGAATAGAAGCGTTAAAGTTATAATTTTGTATCAATTTATATTGATATTTCTGCTTTTTTTTGCAGAGTTATCTCCCATTTTCAATGCAAATCTCCATAGGAATTTTAAAATCGTGATTTTTTAGTCTTCCTCAAGATTTTGTTGGACATTTTTCTGTGTATATTTGGGGTATAATGCTAAAGATTAAAACTTAAAAATCTTCTTTTGCAATAACTTTAAGGTTAGGGTCAAATTTATGCTAGATTGACTGGACTATTTGAATGCAATCACCTCTATGGATCAGAACTGTATTTTAGGTAAAATTATTGGAAAATTTGATTTTCATTTTCAATTTCAATAATTTGAATATTGTAAGTATGGTAAGTCTGTAGAATAGTTATGAATTCTCTGAATGTGGAAAAATGTCAAATAATTTCTTACAATGAATTTAATATTGATTGTAGATAATCAGGTATATTCTTGGGGTAATGGTGAGAATGGAAGACTTGGTGCAAAGTATGAAGGAAAAGGTCCAAACAGTATGTGTACTGCTTATCCCAGACCAGTATTTGGATCTCTTCATGACGTACCTAACCTGGCTTCCAGACACTGGCATACAATTATTGTTGCAGGTATATTCATATCAAAGTGATCATTGGATAGAAATTTACTTCCATGCATCACACTTATCTTTCATGTCAGTAACCCCATTATTTAATGTACAATAAAAATTTGCTGTTTTTTACCATTTGTATACGATAGCATAATTATAAAAATCAGATTTTTTTATTGCAATAGTTTAGATAGTATAAATTCACTGTTTAGTCTATTCAGAATTATTTCTCATTTAGAATTGAAAAAGCTAAGACGCATATAACCAAATTAAACAGGACTTAAATAAGAATTGTGACAAAAATGAATTTCAATATAGAGCTTTGATAGATCTTAATTCTTTATTACATCCAATTCTTGACATTATATAATGCTTTAAAATTTCAGAGAAGGTACTGAACCAGAAAACCATACGAAGTCGAATATCTTCACCAAGCTGTAAGTATTTTCTTAGTTAGAAAACAGAGGTTGGAAAATTGTTTTACTTAGTTTTATCTCATTTGAACCAAAGATCAGTGTAAGCTTTTGCAATCATTTGTCATTCATTTTATCATTTGCCATCCATTATCACCATCCATTTTACATTTTCATTACTTTTCCTTAAACAACTGGGCAAAATTATACCAAAGTTTGGTTTATGGATCTCTCAAAATTGTGTTTGGAAATCTTAACCTTACATCAAAATGGCAACTATAACTGAACAAGTTTATTCAGCAAAAAATATTTAAAAATTATCTTGTTGAACTACTTGACCTATTGGAAATAAACAATTACTGTGGATTCATTTATTTTCGTGGAAACCAATTTTCGTGGATAGAGAAAAGAAGGCATTTCGTGGGATACGTAAATTCGTGGATTGCTGGCTTAGAAAAAAATATATAAAAAGTTGTTGAAATACTGAAATTCGTGGCTTGGCACATCAGATATCATGAAAATACTGCGACACCTGTCACCAAATACCTCGGGGTATATACATACTTTTTTAATCCGATTACAATAATTTCTATAATTCTGCTTTATTATCTTTCTACAAGATGTTTTTACTGTAATTTAAGAGAAAGTCTGTACTGTTTAGGCCTACTTAGGATTAATATTTTTCTTGAATGTTTGAATTAAAAAAAAAAACGGAAGTGAATTCCGCGACAATTTACACCTTCAAAATATTTTTTTTTAAAAATTGTTTGAGCGTTAATATGTTACCAAAGACAAAATTACATGAAACACTGTATCCTCTGTGGATATAGCTGACTCATCATATGTCAGTATCCAAGTAAATGCCGTATCAACGCAATTGTTCAATGTTGTCTCAAATAGGTACATCAAAACTTTGTGGTTTCAAACTTGAATGCATTTAATATCAAGTAAAAATATTATTTTTCATTGGATATTTAAATTCGTGGTTTACTTGGACCCACGAAAACCGCGAAAATTGGTATACAACAAATTTTAATGAATCCACGGTATATAATAATAAAAAAAAATTCGGATTTCGTCCATTCATCCTGACCTTTCACTAATGTCGCCATTGTTGCTAAAAAGAAAAATTCATCAAAAATTTTTTTTTCAATTATTACTTCTGAATTTGCATTATTGATTTTGGTCCAAACTATGTTTGAATGTTCATTTTTCACAATTGTATCTACTGAACCTATTTTGATTAAGTTTTGTTGTAATGGTCCTTGGGTGAATGCTTTCCAAAAATGAACAAATGACAAAGGTTCAGTCAGCTGTTGAATGGACTAAATGTAAATAAACAAAAGATAAAAATGATCAATAACAAATAAAACAATAAAACAAAAAAGATATTAAAGGCTCACAAAAATGAGGTTGGTTCGAACAGTTCAAAATCTCATCAATATTTGATGCCACCATCTTTACAAAAATGTCTCTGTCAGTTTTGAGTTGGAATTTACAACCAATGGAAATCCAGTGTTAGATATAATCTAACATTATGATAAGTCCCAGGATTTTTGCAAGCTGAAATTGATTCCATTTTTGTAAATAATTTCTTGTTTTGTATCACCTGCTATGAAAATAATGTAAGGTGAGACATGATTGTAGAAGTTTGTAATTAGGCTGAATTTAATGGCAATGACTTACTATAAGTCAGTGATATTTGGTGTGACATGATTGTAAAAGTTTGTAATTAGGGTCAGTTTAATGGCAATGACTTACTATAAGTCAATGATATTTGGTGAGTCATGATTGTAGAAGTTTGTAATTAGGGTCAGTTTAATGGCAATGACTTACTATAAGTCAGTGATATTTGGTGAGACATGATTGTAGAAGTTTGTAATTAGGCTGAATTTAATGGCAATGACTTACTATAAGTCAGTGATATTTGGTGAGACATGATTGTAGAAGTTTGTAATTAGGGTCAGTTTAATGGCAATGACTTACTATAAGTCAGTGATATTTGGTGAGTCATGATTGTAGAAGTTTGTAATTAGGGTCAGTTTAATGGCAATGACTTACTATAAGTCAGTGATATTTGGTGAGACATGATTGTAGAAGTTTGTAATTAGGCTGAATTTAATGGCAATGACTTACTATAAGTCAGTGATATTTGGTGAGACATGATTGTAGAAGTTTGTAATTAGGCTGAATTTAATGGCAATGACTTACTATAAGTCAGTGATATTTGGTGAGACATGATTGTAGAAGTTTGTAATTAGGGTCAGTTTAATGGCAATGACTTACTATAAGTCAATGATATTTGGTGAGTCATGATTGTAGAAGTTTGTAATTAGGGTCAGTTTAATGGCAATGACTTACTATAAGTCAGTGATATTTGGTGAGACATGATTGTAGAAGTTTGTAATTAGGCTGAATTTAATGGCAATGACTTACTATAAGTCAGTGATATTTGGTGAGACATGATTGTAGAAGTTTGTAATTAGGGTCAGTTTAATGGCAATGACTTACTATAAGTCAATGATATTTGGTGAGACATGATTGTAGAAGTTTATAATTAGGGTCAGTTTCATGGCAATGACTTACTGTATTATCAATGATATTTGCAGTTGCATTAGAACTAGCATATCTCATTTCCATAATTATTTAGTAGCCCCTAGTGATGGTCCACTTACTTCAAAATCTGTTCAATCTTTACATGTAAAAGTTTGTAATGAGATCAGTTTAAAAGCTTATTCAGTGATGGTTTTTTTGTCTCACCTGAGACGAATTTCGCAAAAGTGGAGATATAGGTGTTACTTTCCAGCGGCAGCGGCAACTTTTTTAAACCTTTATAACCTTGCACATATAATACCTACGCTTAAGATCTTTAGTGCTCAGATACATTGATATAAACTTTGCAGCAGTATACTAGTATTGTGAACTTGACCTTGTTTTCATGGTTCATTGACTTAATAGTCATTTGTAAAATCTGTGTCCAAATTTCGTGATTAAATCCATTTCTCAGCAACTGTAATACCTAGGCCAACCATATTTGGTCTATAGATAGTTCTTAGTATGTACATGCCAGTCGGACACCTGTCTCTGGACCTTGTCCTGTAATTCATGCTGGAGTGACTTGCATCACATTTTCATGATTAAGTCCATTTCTCAGCAACTGTGATAATTAGACCAAGGATCCGGAAAGCCTTCTATTTTCCTAGACTCACCATATTTGCTCTCCAGTTTTTGTTGGGTACATTCAAGAATTACACCTATCACCCAACCTTGACCCGAATTCATACTTGAATTATTGCATCACATTTTCTCTATTAGGTCTATTTCTCAGCATCTGTAATACCTAGACCCATCATATTATGTCTGTCGATTATTCTTGTTTGTTTATATGCAAGTTTGACACATATTAACATACCTTGACATCAATATCATGCTTTAGTGATTTGCATTACATTTTCGTGATTAAGTGTATTTCTCAGCAACTGAATACCTAGACTCATCATATTCGGTCTATAGATACTTCTTATTGGGTGCATGGCAGTCTTACACCTGTCACCTGACCTTGACCCTGAGTGACTTGCAATACATTTTCGCAATTAAGTCTTATTTCTCAGCAACTGTACTAACTAGACCCACAGTATTGTTCTATAGAAGCTCTTAGTTGGTATATACCAGTCTGACATCTGACCTTTGACCTCTATTTGACACTTGTGTCACATTTTCGTGATTAAGTACATTTGTCATCTACTGTAATATGTAGATCGACCATATTTGGTCTAAAGATAGTTCTTGGTGGGTACATACCTTTCTGAGACCTTGACCTGAATTTCACACTTGAGTGACTTGTGTCACATTTTCATGATTAAGTTCATATCTCAGCAGCTGTAATATCTATATACATCATATATGGTTTGTAGATATCTCTATGCAAATAAGTACCTGACACCTGACCTCAATTTCATGCTTAAGTGACTCTTATCACATTTTCAAAAATAAGTCCATTTCTCAACAATTGTTATACGTAGACCCACCATTTTTGGTTTATAGATACATTTCATGCTGGGTAAATACCACTTCAAGCCTTGTCAAAGTTGACCTTGGACACTATTTTAGGCTTGAGTGACACGTATCAGATTTACCAGATAAATGTCACCTGAGCATAACTACATGTATTTCTTTTAATGCATTTTCCTTTGAGTTACAATGTTGGGCATCAGATAATCTTTATTCTGTGTCAACGTGCTTACTCAGGTGAGTCCACTCTTGTTTTGTTTGTAATTTTTGTTTACTTTGAAACTTTTGCATAGTTTATTATAAGTTTAGTTCAAGACGTACTAATTTTTAATTAATTTATGATATTTGATATTCATTTGTATATTAGATTTGCTTGGAATTTTTTCTAATCCCTTCCGCTCTGCATAGTTTACAAATAAGAATTCTTAGGAATCCATACACAGACATTTATCTGCTATATAATTCCTTTTTCTTTTAATTTTGCAGCAACAGGCAAGACATATCTGTATGTTGACATTTAATTCTCACAAGCAAAGATTCAATTGTGAACTTTTTCATAAGTTAATTATATAATATTTTCTGTCAAGGGAAATTTTTTTTTTTTTTTTTAAATTGAAAAGTAAATAGAAAATTTAGCAAAAAGTATTTTAAAAATTTTGTCATCAGAATTAACTTTTATGGAAGTTGGATTCCTTTTCGCAATTTTGTCCAGAACCCGCCCTAGGATCAGTATGGCCTAATCTGCTGAAAACTGATATTTCATTTAAAAATCATCTCCTATTCAGTTAGACTTCTGTTATGGCTCTAACATTGTCACCTTAAAAATTGTTTCTGGTGGGTATGTCTATGCAGATAGAAAATTTTACAAAAAAAAAAGAAAAAAATTCTCAGGTACTGGTCCAAATAAAATAAATATGTAATGTGAGTGATACAAATTCTTTTTTGTTGTGCACTTTGGGGATAAATATTACTGTACTATCACAAACTTTCACCAATGACTAAACAGTGATATAACTTTCTTCAGCTCCAAATTGTAAGTATGGATTTTGTGTTTGTTTGAAAGTTAATTTGTAATAAGATGCATGGTTGATATGTACTCAGTGGGAAGGAAGGAAGATAATGAGCAGCTTTCACTGTCACTTACAGTGATATTTGCACTTTAAAAAAAATATATATGGTCATTTTTTATGAAAACAGTTCACAATTTCTGCTTTAGACATGGTCACTTGCAGAGGTTTCAGTTTTCACTATCATTTATACTTTTTAAAATCTTGAGTATCAGCAATGAAATGTATGGTTTGATGGACAATAACTCTAACACTTACAAATAGTTATTTTATGTTTCTATAATATGCAACAACTTTGCTTCTTATTTAGTGTAACATTTTTTTGCTCATTCTAACTTTGGTTGTTACGAGGAGAAAGAAAGCAAATAACATATATGTATAAAGGTAAAAAATTAGAACTTGACCTCAACCTTGATTTCATTGGCCAAGGCCATAAATCCTATACAGGTTGTGTCAGGGTTTTATTACTGTAAATTCCGAAATTATTGCAATGTTTTTATTATTGCGAAAAATGCAACAGGGTTGTAATCGCAATAATTTAAACTCGCATTTTGGATTTATTTATATGAATGAAGCAGGATTTTTCTCAATATCGCAAAAAATAAAATCGCATTTTGGTCTAAAATGACAAAATCGCAATAAAAAATGCATGCAATAATTTCTGAATTTACTGTATAAGGCCAATTCAAGTCAGTTGATAGATTACCATCCACTCCTTCTAAAAAATATGAGGCAGGCAGGAGGATTTTATTTTTTATTACCGGTACATGAATCAAATTCTGTCATTAATTCTTGTTTGGCGAGGCCAATGTTTACATAAATAGGGGATGGCTAGGCACACAGTCATTGTTTAAGTTAAATTGAAGATATTATATGAAACAGACTGAAGAAATTTCTTAAAATATCATTTTGTTAGGGTGGTTAGAATCTTCCAGGAACAGGCAGATTGCCTGATTATAAATCAATAAGGCAAAAGTTACTATCTTCAAAAATGATTATCTTAAATCTATTCACAGAATTTGTAAACTGAAATAATGTTTATCATTGAATTGACTTTATGTTGTTATGAGATAGATAAACAAAGTTAACTGTAATAGGGAAGGAACATTTTACAGTATCAAACATCATTGTCACTTGTCACAAATAAAAAATATTAATCAGAAGGAAAAAAATAGGTTTTCCCAAAGGAAATTGCAACAAGAATACTGGGTCTATGGGGTTAATGACTTTAAGTTCCTTTCCTTGTGATATTAAATGAAACAGAATATTTAGCTGAAGGCACATTCAAATAACCAATATTGTCTGTGTTGTTTTCATATACAAACATTATTTTTTTGACAAAACTACTTTGACAAGTGAGACATATCTTTGTCCACACTTGTTATATTTTTATAAAATTGACAAGTAGGATTATATCAAAATCACAGCTCATTTGTAACTGTGTATATTTTATGTTTTAGATTTGATGAAAAGTAAACAAAAGTTCCAGTTGAATTTTTGATTCAGTTAAAAAATGCTTACTGAACCAATGATCATACTATTTAAATTTGATAAACCTATTTTAGAGAAGTCATTTGAATTTAAAATCAGAATTCACCGAAGTGTGAATAGATGCTGAATTGTATCAGTTTGGAGAAAAACATATTGATTTAAATAAATTATGTTTACATTAGTTACCTATAACATATATTGTGACCAGTTTTTTTCATAAGGTAAGAAATTGGGAATAAAAAAATGGGAAAAGGAGGTATTGGTGGACTTAAATTAGATTTATTTACCCATCCTTAATTACTATGATGGTATAATATTAATTACTGATGTGGATAAGTCGTGATTTTATTCCGTAAATTTGAATTTCTCCAAGATCAATTTCTTTCTGATGTAATACATGTACAAATGTATACATTAAAATCAAAATATTGTCAGACACCTTTTATTGGCATTCGTATAAAGAATCAGACATACAATTATTAAAAAAGTTTCCTAACAGAAGGAT
Source organism: Mytilisepta virgata (assembly GCA_028015205.1). Taxonomy (NCBI): domain Eukaryota; kingdom Metazoa; phylum Mollusca; class Bivalvia; order Mytilida; family Mytilidae; genus Mytilisepta; species Mytilisepta virgata. The sequence continues at coordinate 4,467,171 of CM051518.1, read as the reverse complement.
GTTCATTTACAATTTAGAAGTCCAGGTTATTCAACATTTTTTATTTTTCATTTACTATTTTCTGACTTGATAACATAAATATCTGTAAAATAAAATGGAAAATCATGGAAATTATCTGCAGGATGTTTTATTCTGTAGGTGTTAGAAATAAAAAAGGTAAGTTATAGGGATGGACAGGGATTACAGTGAAATCAAAGGGAGCTAACTCATCAAGAACATGTATCCATTACAATTATATACAAATAGATTGTTATATGATTATTTAAGTGAAGTAAATTAAAAAATGAATGAATGAAATATCTGTGAATTATAAAAGTATGTTAATCCTGTACATTAAAGTTGTGTGCAACTGATTTTTATGTTATTTTACCGTGACCTTGTTTTCATGGTTCATTGACCTTGTGGACTGTGGTGAAAATTTCTGGCAGATATTTGTGTTAAGGCCAGATACTTTATACAATGTCAAACAGTCTTTTTTACAATATTTATGACATTCAAGGCAAAAAGGAAAAAAATAAAAAAAATAAGTGGAGCAAAATACAAGGCCAAAATGGCCAAAAACATTAGTTACAATAAAAGTTTTGTTTGGGGAATATGATAGAGTATTAATAATATTTTATTCTTTTTGTAAATATTAATCCCTTGTGACTCTGTCCAGCCTATTGTTAAGATGCATGATGATGTTAACTCAGCATGTTGCTAGAGTGTAATGGTTAAATCAGTTTGAAGCATGCTTATTTATATAATCTTCACATGGCTTAACCAAAATAATGCTTATGCCATATTTACCGCCTCTGAGTTCATTGTGATTAGCTGCCCTGCTTTTGAGTTGAAGTATTTGTAAATAAAGACAACATTGAGTTCAGTTATTTGTTTTAATTAGTACCATGGATTTGTGTTTGTAGATGGAACTTTTAGCATGTAATGTTTTCTATTATTTCAGTTTTTGAGAGATATTTGTTAAAGTATATTCTTCATCGTCTAGGTTTATAAGGCCAGATAACATTTATTCCTGAATTCGCATATCCCATCTGTCCCATTTAAAAAAAATGGTATTTTTATTGTGTTACAAAAAACAAGATTATTTAATTCATTGAAAAGAAAAATCTTTATTAAAGTACCAATAGAATTTTGAAAATCTTGATTTTTATAAAATTTTTGATGAGAAACTAGGAATAATATTTTCATGGTCTTAAATGAACATCACTAAAATGACTAAACAGGAATCTTGTGACTTATTTTTCTACTGAGACCAAATGATAAAGTCACATCTTTCTTGAGTCTTAATTGATCCCTTCATTTAGAAAACTGGTATGAATATATTGTAAGCCTACATTAAAATAAACCCAGTGTTATTTTTCTTTAAAGTATTATCCCTGTGTCAAGGAATACGTTATGAGTAAATTTGTTTCCCTTGCTTTCATTATAAGTATTAAGAACTGAATCCTCAGAGAATTATAATCCATAACAAATAAAATTCATTTTTGAATTTAGCCATTTTGTTTACTTTCTGAGACATTCATGTCCTGTGTGATTGGCTAGAACTGTATGAAAGTCAACAAGAAAAAAAATTGTAATATTTTACAATCTTTGAGTTATTAATTTCTCCAGATATTGTTTTTTTAATCCTTTTTTAAAAGTTTTTTATTTTTAGCTGAGCTGGCCATCACTTGGCATCTGTCATCCATTGTTGTCCAGTGTCTATCATCCATGCATAAACTTTCGTTCTCCTCTGAAGCCACATGGCAAATTTGGACCAATCTTAAGTGAAATGGTCCTTAGCCGTCCCCCTTTCAAACTTATGTCTGGTATAATAGTTTAACATAGGACTGTATGGGAAAATTCTTCTTTTGAAACCACTATGTCAATTGGAATTATATTTGGCAGCAATGGTCCTTAGATGGTTGTCTTTCAGAATTGTGTCCAATGACATGGACTGTCAAACAAGAAGGGGGCCACAGCCAAACTTAGTTTAACATAAGACACTATGGAAAATTCATGTAAAAATCTTTTTGTCTGAAACCACTTGACCATTTGGAATCAGACTTGGCAGCAATGGCCCTTATATGGTCGTTTTTAGCTCACTTGGCCTAGGGCCAGTGTGAGCTTATAATAATCAGTCATGGTCTAAGATGTGATATGGGACAATTCCACCCGAGGGTTCATATTTTCCAGTCAGAAATGAGGCTTGCCAAGGTTTCTGATGATAGAAAATGTGAACCTGAGGGTGGAATTGTCTAGTCTCACAATTTTGACCATGACTGATTATTTTTCTCACATTTTTCCGCTGAAAATTAAAGGTAATAAACATGGCCACCATGACACAAAATGTGTTCTCTTAAACTAGGCGACCTAGTGCAAAATAAATTCTATATTCGAAAAGATCGTATGCCCTTTGGTTTTGTACTAAAGTTACAAAACTTTAAAAGGTATCTTTTAGGTTGTGCCACAAGGGTTTTCAAATTGAAACAATGTTAATTTCGACATTGTCGTACCATTTGTGCGAAGTTGTGTGTTTTCTGACATTCTAGCATTGTGACGTGACTTTTTTTTAAAATTGTTATGTCAAGGTAGGCCATGTGATGTGAAATGCATGAATCTCACACCGGTGTCTCACATGGAATATAACCGTCCCAAACACATAGAAATGTGAGAAATTACCATCACTTGTTCTCCATCCATCCGTCAATCGTCCATTAACTTTTCACATTTCGATCTTCTTGAGAACCACATAACAGAATTTGACCAAACTTGGCAGAGATGGCCCTTGTGAGGTTCTTTGCAAGATTTGTCACTTTTTGGTCATGAAACATGGACGCCAGAGCATATTCTAATTTCTGATTTTGGCTGAAACTTCTCAAGAACCATATATCCATTTGAACCTAAACTTATAAATATGTTTCTATAATGGTCCTTAACAATTGTTGTTACTTTGGTGCCGATGGGAAATCTAAGATGGCCACCATAGCCAAACTGTGTTAAAAATAGGACCCTCCTTGGGGAAATTCATTTAAAAATCTTCTTACCTGAAATTACTTGGCCAAAGGGAACCACGCTTGGCAGCATTGGTCCTTAGATATTCCTCTTTTAGAATTGTTTCCTATGACATGCACTGTTTATCAAGATGGCTGCCACAGCCGAATTAGTGTAACAGAGGACCCTATGGGAAAATTCATTCAAATATCTTCTTGTATGAAACCACTTGGCCAACTGGAACCAGACTTGGCAGTAATGGTTGTTAGATAGTCCTCTTTCAGAATTATGTCTGTAGACCCGGTCTCTCCACCAAAATGGCTGGCACAGAAGAACATAGTTAAAAATGGGATCCTATGGAAAAATCCATAAAATTCTTCTTGTCTGAAACCACATTGCCAGTTGGAAGCAGACTTGGCAGCAATGATCAATAGTTGGTCCTCTCATATTTTGAGTTCTTCTAAAGGTGTAAATCCAGGTGAGCAATACAGGCTCCTGTGAGCCTCTAGTTCAGAATTGTGTCCATTGACCCAGGCTTTAAACCAAGATGGCCACCATAGCCAAACTGTGTTAAAAATAGGACCCTCCTTTGGGAAAATTCATTTAAAAATCTATCTTCTTACCTGAAATTACTTGGCCAAAAGGAACCACACTTGGCAGCATTGGTCCTTAGATATTCCTCTTTCAGAATTGTTTCCAATGACATGTACTGTTTATCAAGATGGCTGCCCCAGCCAAATTAGTGTAACAGAGGACCCTATGGAAAAATTCATTTACAAATCTTAGCTGAAACCCTGAGGCCAAATGGAGCTAGACTTGGCAGCAATTAAGTCGTTAATATAATTTTGCCTGTTTGTGTATGTGTATGCATGTGAGTATATCAAAAATGATGTTTTTCCAAGCATAATGAGTTAAAAATCGATTTTACCTACGTTAACAATATATGTATGTTTTCTTTGTCATATGTTAAAACATAACATTAAGTCATGTATTGTTACTTCAAAGTAAATATAAGAGGGTTTTATTTTATTGCAGGAAAGTAAAGATAATAGTCATGTTTTTATTGCAGGAATTTTTGTTCAAAATCATAATTCAGCACAGTCTTTGTTGACAATACTCTTAAGATGCTGTTATTGGGGTTTTTTGAGAACAAGTAACATTTAGCTTTATTTGAAATATATCTGGTAATAAAATGGTGATATTTTTTTTTCTTGTCAGTTGTATTACACTCACCAATTATAACGGAAGAAGACAGTGCCTTTGGTGATGGAGCAGGTGAAATTGATGGAACAGTAGACTGTGATATAGCAAAGGATTCTGGGATAGCACATAGTCTAGATACAACGGAAGATATATCATTAAAGACAAAAGAAATAGCAGATGACACAGATCTTCCTGACTGGCTAAAAGCTGTAAGTGTCTTGCCCATATAAGTCTGTCTGCTGTCCCAACATAAAATCATTGCCATACAAAAATAGTGTATATTACTTAGATAACAACCAGGTATATCTTAAAGTCAACTACATTGTAGTGGAAACAAAACTTGAAATCGTCCAATAAATTTTGTGAGGATGTCAATTCCATGCAGAAATCTATAAATCAAACACAGAAAATAGAAAAACTTTGTTTTTTTTCCTCATTTGAATTAACCAGAAAAATAGAGAAAATCTTCAGAAGAATAATTCGATCACCTATCAAATGTATCAGACTGGTATAATATAATATTTGTCTAAATATAGATACTTTGAAACTGAAAATTAAATATTTGTCAAAATTTTAAATGTTCTCTTCCTTAAGAACTGCTGCATAAAATTTTCCATGTCAACAAAGGTGGTTGACATTGATAAGTATTAAATAAATATGGCAAAAAAATCTTTAAAATAGTGTCCAATGTTGGTTTTTGTCTTGCCTGCAAAGAATGTCATGAAAAGTGAGATAAAGGTATTACTGTCTGGTGGCGGCATTGTAAACTTAACTTTTTAGCTCACCTGGCCCAAAGGGCCATGTGAGCTTATGTCATCACATGGCGTCCGTCGTCTGTCGTTGTTGTGCGTGTCGTCGTCATCGTCGTTGGCATTCGTCGTAAACTATTTCAAGAATCTTCTCCTCTGAAACTACTGGGCAAACTTTCACTGAATGTTCCTTAGGATATCTAGTTTATAATTATATCCGAAGTTTTGATCTATCAACAAACATGGCCACTGTTGCTAAAATTAGAACATAGGGGTCAAATGCAGTTTTTGGCTTATATCTCAAAAACCAAAGCATTTAGAGCAAAACTGACATTGGAGTAAAAATGGTCAACAGGTCAAGATCTACCAACCATGAAATTTTCAGATGAATCAGACAACCCTTTGTTGGGTTATTGCCCCTGAATTGGTAATTTTAAGGAAATTTTGCAGTTTTAGGTTGTTATCTTGAATATAATAATAGATAAAGACAAACTGTAAACAACAAAAATGTTCAGCAGAGTGAGATCTACAAATAAGTCAACATGACCAAAATCGTCAATTGACCCCTTATAGGAGTTTTTGCCCTTGAAAGATTATTTACATGTTAACAGAAAATAATGGTCTGACATTGTTACAGATGCTTAGGGTGTTACTTGAAATAAATTAAATGGTAGCAGTACATTTAAAATGGAGCTTCAGGGGTCAAGGTCATTGAAAAATTCAAAAGCAACCGATGAAAAATTCGGTAGCAACAGATGAAAAAGTCCCTAGCAACCATATATATTTGGATTAAGGACCTTATAATTTACTTGTAAAAATCAAAAAGAAAGGTCAATGGTCAAGGTCATTGAAAAAGTCCATAGCAACTGATGAAAAAGTCCCTATCAACCATATATATTTTGCTTCAGGACCCTACAATTTACCTGTTCAAGTCAAAATTGAAAAAGTCAATACCTTGACCTCATTGTCATGGTGCATTGACTTCATAAACATGGTGCATTGACTTCATAAACATTTGTAAAATCTGCATCCAAGTTTTGTGACTATTTCTCAGCAACTGTAAAACCTAGGCCCACCATATTTAGTCTATAGATGGTCCTTGGTGGGTACATGCCAGTCTGACATCTGTCACCCAACCTTGCATCATATCTTTGAAAATAAGTCTATTTCTCAACAAAGGTAATATCTGGACCCAACATGTTTGGTCTTTAGATATTTTTGTTGGGCTCATACCAGTCTGAGACCTGTTAGCTGACTCTAAACACTATTTTAGGCTTGTATGACTTGCATCAGATGTTTCAGACAAATGTTGAATGACCATAACAATCTCTTTTATTGCATTTCCTTTGAGTTACAATGTTAGGTATCAAATAATTTATTCTTTGTCCATGTGCATATTCAGGCAAGACATTTAGTGTGTCCTCTCTTGTAGAAACTAGATATTTAGTCAGAACTTATATAAAAAGAACTTTTTTGTGGGTATTATTGTGAAAATGTTTACAACTAAAAATAACAACTATTATACTTCAAAGCTGAGTAAGTTTAAGGATGTTCGCTGCTCAGTTTCAAAATACCAAGCTGTTCATAACTGGTAAATATTGATAGTGGATTAATAAAGGGCAAAAAAAAATGATAGATCCGTGTGGTTGTTTTCGAGATGTAAGCCATTGAAAATTTGGCGGGAAAAATATGCTCTCTTGATTTTACATAGCTCATTTATCATTGACGTTTTATTTCTCAAAAACCATTAAATAATAACAAGGATTTTATAAGATTTTTACAAATGGCTTATTATTCTGCATGCAAAAAAATTATGAAAAGAAAAATGGGTGTTAGCGGGAAAAATAATTTATGGCATTCAAATGGATAAAACCAGAAGATTCTGACAAAAATTCAAAAACATGACCAGTGAACATTCTTAAAACATTTGTTTTGTTGATACAGGAGTTAGATGAAGCAGAAGTTATACCTGTACCAGTTACCAGACCAGTATCTATTAAAAATACTCTCCAATCAAATCAACTTAAATCTGTCTCTGTTGGTTACAACCAGACAACTACAACAGGAGTCTCTTCACAGCAGACGGCTGTTTCCATGACAAATGAAATTGACTCAAACAAAATGTCCAGTCAGACAACATTTACATATAGTGATAATTTCTTAGGAGGGCAGACATGTAATATACCAGAGGTGAAAAATTAATGATATTTTGTTGTTGCCTCATTACTTTTCTTGTGACTATTCCTACATTGCTAGAGCTCTTCTGGCCTTGTAGACATCTGTTGTCCATTTTGATCTTCTCCTGGTTGGATTTTAACCAAACTTGGTAGAAATGATGTTTGGATGGACCTCTACAGATATTCCACCTTTGGATTCTAAAGGATGAATAACATGGCCGCCAGAGGCCATCTTTGATTTTTATTGGAAATTTTCAAAATTCTACTCCTGAAACTACGTTATGAAATGTTTTTGAAACTTTGCAATACCCTCAATAAATGATCCAGTTTTGGTTGCGATTCATCAGGCGGGGATGGCTATTCAAAGTTTCCATAGAAATCATATGGGAAAGGACTTTTTTAGCTCACCTGGCCTATATAAATGAGATAAAACAATTTGAATCACTTTAATATTTTAAACCTTCAGTTATTTCACATATTGGACAAACATTTATTGATGAAAGTGCCAGTAATTAGTAACAGAACTAATGATATATCATTTCCTTAATATAGACTAACCACAAATCTAATAAAAACTAGTGCTAAATTAGACATCAACACCTCTACAAGGTCTGAAAGGTTATAGTTTCTATAAGTAGAATGTTTTAATGAACGTTTCTTATACTAACTTTACTTAATATGTCGGTTAATTCCTGTTTTGTTTTTTTTTTTCTTCTTATGGATAAAACTTATTTCTTACTGTTATCTCAGCTGTTAAAAAAATTACAGTTTGATCATGACAAATGGAATTACATCAGGTGAATTTGAAAGAAGAGCAAAGAATTTTATGGGCATATTGGTTTGTTCCATTTTTTGGAGAGTTTTTCTGTCCCTGTCATGTCACCAAACCTTCAAAACCATTCAGTCGACTTCAATTGGTCTTTTATCATTTCTGCCAACGTTGGTTACATCTTCCCATAAAGTCTTGAGCAAATTATTAAAAAAGGTTGTTCCAATATGTTTTCTATGGAAACTTCAAACAGCCACAGTGTAGCATTTACAGAGGGTATTGCTGTCATCAATCCTGCAAAGTTTCAAAACATTTCATTTGGTTTTAGATATGCAGCTTATTTAAGATTTATTTTAACAGAATAAGATAATTTTGGTCTGTAAATTATGTTTCTGATGTAGAACTGAAAATGAGTAAAGAAATCAGAATTGTTTTGTACAGCCATGCTCTTTATTGTAAGCCTGTAATAATACCATCCCATTACTGTATCATACACCCATACATAGGATAACTCTTGTCATCTCTTTGGCAATAGCAGTGGGGCATATAGTATTTCGGTTTGTCTGCATGTCTGTCTGTGCTTCTGTCCATACATCGGCCTTCCGGTTAAAATTAAGATTGAAAGTAGTTTAATGGGAAGTAGATGTCATATTAACGTGAAACTTTGTGAATAAATACCTTAAGATGGGATCTATTCAAAATTTAAGTCACAGCCGAACTTAGTTTAACATAGGGCCCTATGGGAAAAGTCATTGAAAAATCTTTTTGTCTGAAACCACTTAGCCAGTTGGAACAAGAGTTAGCAGTAATGGTCATTAGGAGGTCCTCTTTTAGAAATGTGTCCAATTTCGTGGACTGTGAACCAGGATGGACGCCACAGCCGAACTTAGTTTAACATTGGACCCTTTTAGAAATTCACTAAAAAATGTTATCGTTTAAAACTACTGAGCCAATTGGAACTAAAGTTGGCAACATTGGTCCTTAGATGGTCCTCTTTCAGAAGTGTGTCCGATCATCCGGATTGTCAACCAAGATGGCCACTACAGTCGAACTTAGTTTCATATAGGACCCTATGGGAAAATTCATTTAAAAATCTTCTTGTCTGAAACCACTTAGCAAGTTGGAACAAAACTTAGCAGTTATTGTCCTTAGATGGTTCTCTTTTAGAAAAGTGTCCATTGACCTGGACTGTCAACCAAGATGGCTGCCACAGCAGAACTTAGTTTAACATAGAACTCTATAGAAAAACCAGCCAAATGGAATACAACACTTAAATTTTTAGTCCTGCTCAAGGTGAAAAGTTAAATCCAGGTGAGCGATACAGGCTCTAGTTATAATATGGAACATGATATGATAGAAATCGACAATTATCACAGTATTAAAAGTGGCACGTGTAAAAATATCATATATTGATATTTTGTGTTGCCTGGATAGTGTTTCAGTTTTTGTTGGGTGGTCTTTAAATTTTTCTTTTTTCAGAGCCTCACATTAATTCAGTCATCAGTAAAGTCTAAAATGGGACATTTTTTCCTTTTTATACCTGACACATTTAAGATGGGAAGGAAAAAAATATTAAAAAGACAAAATTAGTGACCGATATCAGAGAATATACATGTACTAAATTACTAGGAGATCTTGTGATTTCATGCAGTAATTTATGAAGTCTAGTAAATTATTTATTACAACGTATACATATAAATTTCACTTATAAATTTACAAATTTATCTGAGATAAAACATTGTGTTATTATTAAACAATGGGATTTTAGAATTAGATATTGTTTCCTAATATGTATAAAATCTCAATATTAATATACCCATGCAGAATAATTAACATTAATAATTATAGGACAATAGTGGTACAAGTAATCCTGAATCTTTAGAAGTATCCAAACTTCTGGAAAGAATTTATATCTTGGAAAAGGAAAATAAAGAGGTAAATATGGTCCAGATATTACTTTTAGTTGTCTTTGTTTTTGCAGCTATTGACATACCATGAAAAAAGGGCGAAAGCTATACAAATATATATGCTTTATTTCTTACATGCGATTATACATATTTGACCTGTTAATGGTAATGAAAAATAGCTTATGTGAGCTGCATTTGAGTCAGTACAACCTATATTTTATGGTAGAGTGACTTTGATTAAATTTTTGCATTTTAGTCTATTTCTTAAATACCTGTGATGATATTTTACAACTACAGTCATCTATTTTAGATCAACACAGGTCAGCAACATATGAATCCACATGACATATATTTCATGCTTGAGTGACTCCATTAAATTTTAACCTTTAATTCCTTAGGTCAGAAGCAGAATTTAGTACAGTGGGTTCATTATTTTTCATGCGATAAAAGTTAATGTAAGCAGAATATATAAACTATCTCATATTTAAAATGATTCTCAAAATGATTTCCTGTCAGAAATAATAGATGGAAATTCTGTTCAGGAGGACAGGACATTTATGTCTTACAGTTTAAATAAGATTTAAATCATTTTCTTTATATGTATGAGATTTTACTCTTGCTTATATCTCTGTATGCCTGAGGATAGAATTACTTTTCTCTAATTTTTAGCCAATTTAACAGTCTCTCGACACGTGTTGGGAAAATTATAATCTCACTAGTGAGTCTTTGGTTCTCAGAAAACGATTGATCTTCAAAAAAATGTCCTTAGTTACATATAAACAAACGTGATCCCTTTGTCTGCATTGTAATAAATGATGTCCTTAAACAAGGTTTTGAAATCATAAAAAAAATCCAACTTGTCGGGTGATAGATATGATTTGTTATTAAGGGCTAAGTTTGAACATGCCGTATTCTTCTTGTTCCTTTCTGTGCACCATGGTGACAGCTGTTGTGTAATACAACTTCTGATAGAAAAAATAGTTTAGGTTTAAATGACAACTGACATATAAATTGTTAAATTATATTTAATAAAAATTTGTTTTTATCACCATTGGTAAATACTTGTAAAGTGTCAATATTTTTTAATACTAGTACAAGATTAGCATGAATACATACCGGTAACCATAGTGACAGGAAGAGGTTAGGAGAATATAATGACATTGACCAGTTTTTAAAACGTTTTGAAAATTGGAGGAACAGTGTCTTAAATTATGACTGGAGGATTTTCCGATTACTACAATCTCAATAGTTAAATCACAGAATTGCGATAATCCACTGGTAACAATGTAAGAAGTTATATATAGTGAACTGGCTGCACCATCATTCCCTTAATTATATTCAATAAAGTTGGCACTCAGTGTAGATAATATGATATTAAAACAAAAGACCATCTTTATTTGAAAATTTCATGAAAGGTGATAAAGTGATCATAAATGTTTGGCAAGGTATTTGGTAACAGAATTAATAAATTGCATATTTGAAGTCATTGATCATAGATTTTAACTAAATACTCAGTAATTACTCAGATAAACAAATTAATATAATGTAAATAATCACCTTATGTATAGCTGTGGGAAAATTTACCAGTGTTCCAGGCAGTGGAATGTTGTTTTGAGATGATATATACATGACTGCTTTGTTGTTTATTTTTTTAACAAGTTCAAACTGCAAACAGTGTTCAGTATTTATAATGCCATTGTGTAAGTAATAGTTAAAGATAGGGATGTTTTGATTTTCGATTATAATCGAAAATCGATCAAATTTTTTTCTGGCCATAATCGATTATTTTTTTTCATAATCGATACTTGATCACAACAGACCATTTCAACAAAATGCAAAAATTTTGGTATTTGGTTCAGTTATTAGAGAGTCAAATCATGTCCAGAAAAGGCTTAAAAATAAAAGCACATTATTTCATCCAAGGTATTGACATAGTGCCTACTTATACAATACAGATTCTGGTCAAAGAGATAATTAAAACATGATTTTATATCAATCTGGTAATAACTTTAGTTGCATCTTACAATTCCGATCATAATCGATAATCGAATCAGTTAGGCTTCCCGATTATTTCAATTAATCGATTATTGTTTTTCAACTGATTCCCAACACTAGTTAAAGATATGAATTGCAGGTCCAAAGGTCCTTGATTTCTTTTTGTTCAAACTGTTATTAGTCCCCTACCGTCAATGCCAAAGGGGACTATAGGTTTGCACTCTGCCCGTCCTTCAGTCACAGTACAGTTTTTCAGACTCTTTCCAGAAACTGTTTAACCAACATTATCTTTTATTTGTTGTATGAGTTTATAATGATGAGCATCAGATCAAGTTTGAGTTTTCCTGACTTTTTTCGCAAACCCTTTTACCAACTAATCTGATTTTTGATATGTGGGTTTATATTGACGAGTTACAGATACAATTTATCCACAGGATCCTCTCTTACTCAATAACCCATACAAAACATAATATAAAATTTATCTACAATATCCTCTTACCCAATAATGTAATAAAAAAGTTATCACAGTATCCTCTCTTACCCAATAACCCATACAAAACATAATAATGCAAAAATAAAACTGAAAATTAAATACTTCTGTCAAGTATAAAAAGGCTAAACATTTATAGAACTTCCCTGTAAAGTACATATATTATTGACCTTACATTCTGCTACAGATCTCTTAGGTAGAATTGACAGGGATCAATACAGTTTACATCTACTGGTACTCAACAAATTATGAAATAATTGAACACTTCCAGGGTATTTTTAGCTTAATTGTTGAGTTGCACTTTTCTAGTCGATTACCAATCATTAACATTGCAAGGGAAAAACATCCATAAAACATTTTCTGGTTTTATTTCTCCCTTTGTTTAAATGTATTTCCTGCTTGTTCTGGCTGTACACTCATTGACAGTTACCCCTCATTCTTACTTTTTATACGACCGCAAAATTTTTGCGGTCGTATATTGGTATGACGTTGGCGTCGTCGTCGTCGTCGTCCGAAGACATTTAGTTTTCACACTATAACTTTAGTATAAGTTAATAGAAATCTATGAAATTTAAACACAAGGTTTATGACCACAAAAGGAAGGTTGGGAATGATTTTGGGAGTTTTGGTCCCAACAGTTTAAGAATTAAGGGCCAAAAAAGGGCCCAATAAGCATTTTTCTTGGTTTTCGCACAATAACTCTAGTATAAGTAAATAGAAATCTATGAAATTTTAAACAAGGTTAATGACCACAAAAGGAAGGTTGGGATTGTTTTTGGGAGTTTTGGTCCCAACAGTTTAGGAATTAGGGGCCAAAAGGGTCCAAAATTAAACTTTGTTTGATTTCATCGAAAATTGAACTATTGGGGTTCTTTGATATGCCGAATCTAACCGTGCATTTAGATTCTTAATTTTTGGTCCTGTTTTCAAATTGGTCTACATTAAGGTCCAAAGGGTCCAAAATTGAACTTAGTTTGATTTTAACAAAAATTGAATTCTTGGGGTTCTTTGATATGCTGAATCTAAACATGTACTTAGTTTTTTTATTATGGGCCCAGTTTTCAAGTTGGTCCAAATCAGGGTCCAAAATTAAACTTTGTTTGATTTCATCGAAAATTGAACTATTGGGGTTCTTTGATATGCCGAATTTAACCGTGCATTTAGATTCTTAATTTTTGGTCCCGTTTTCAAATTTGTCTACATTAAGGTCCAAAGGGTCCAAAATTAAACTTAGTTTGATTTTAACAAAAATTGAATTCTTGGGGTTCTTTGATATGCTGAATCTAAACATGTACTTAGTTTTTTTATTATGGGCCCAGTTTTCAAGTTGGTCCAAATCGGGGTCCAAATTTAAAGCTAAAAAAGGGGTAAATTATTTTTTTTTTTGGGGGGGGGGGCAATTCTCCACAGCATATTGTATTGCACAAGAAGCAAAAAATTGAATATAAATTCAAATCATATGACCAATTCTAAGTTCTTTATTTCAGTTATTCTGTGTCAGAAACCTATTATGTGTCAAATATTTGAAGAAATTTTCAATTGCACAGTATTGTGCAATAGCAAGAAATCTTCAATTGCACAGTATTGCACAATAGCAAGAAATTGATATGTGTGCCCAATTTTAAATTTTAAATTGGTTATTTCTGATTTATATATAAAAACAAATAATACAGATATGGTTTGAATAGGGAAATTAAAAATTTTTAAGTTCTTAGACAACATTCATTCTGTGTCAGAAACCTATGCTGTGTCAAATATTTATTCACAATCCAAATTCAGTATTGTATCAAGCTTGAATGTTGTGTTCATAATTGCCCCAACTATTCAGGGTTCGACATCTGCGGTCGTATCTAGGTGTGCCCAGCGGAGCATTTTATTTATATATAAAATCTGTCAGAAATATATCCCCATTGTTTTGCATCTATCCACCAAAATTGAAAACAAAATTCTACAAGACTATTTTGGTTAGGTTTTTAGACTTTTTAGCTCACCTGGCCAAAGGCCATGTAAGCTATTGCCATCACTTGGCGTCCGTCGTCGTCGTCGTCCGTCGTCGTTAACAATTTTTCAAAACTCTTCTCCTCTGAAACTACTTGACCAATTGGAACCACACTTGGTATGAATGTTCTTTGGGGTATCCTGCATAGAACTGATGTGGGGATTTTTGATCCGTCGAAAAACATGGCCGCTGTTACTAAAAATAGAACATAGGGGTCAGACAACAGTTTTTCGCAAATATCTCAAAAATTATTAGGTTACAGCAAATTCTGGCAGGATGAAAGTGTTCAGCATGATGAGAGCTACCTGTGTGCTGATTTTCGTGAAAATCTGTCAACTGATGTTAGAGTTATTGCCCTTTTTTGACATTTTTGGCTTTTTTTTATGTTATTATTTCAAAAATCTTCTCCTCTGAAACTACTTGACTAATTAGAACCAAACTTGGTATGAATGTTCCCTGGGGTACCCTGCATAGAACTGATGTGGGGATTTTTGATTCGTCGAAAAACATGGCCGCTGTTACTAAAAATAGAACATAGGGGTAAATTGCTGTTTTTTGCTAATAACTCAAAAACCATTACAGATATCAAAAATCTGACATGGGGTAAAATTGATCAGCATGACAAGATCTACCACCCTGAAATTTTGAAGGAAATTTCAAAACCGGTTTAGAAGTTATTGCCCTTTTTTCATCAAATTTTCAAAATTTTAACATTTTTTGTCATTTATCTCCAAAACTATTTGAGATAGAAGTGAAATGTAAATTTGAAAAATGTTTGCCATGTTGAGATCTACTTACCCTGAAATTTTAAAGGAAATCCCAAAAACCATTTAGGAGTTGTTGCCCTTTTTTTTGTCAAATTTTCAAAATTTTTTTATTAAAAAATCTTCTCCTCTGAAACCGCTGGGCCGATTGGTTTGAAACTTAATAGAAATGGTCTATAACATGTCCTCTTCAAACGATCCTCAATTTATTTTGATCTGACATAAAACATGGCGGCTGTCGTAGCTAAAAATAGAATATAGGGGTGCATGTGTTGTTTTTGGCTTATAACTTAAAAACCGTTAAAGATATCAAAAATCTGACTAGGGTAAAATTGATCAGCATGACAAGATCTACCTAACCTGAAATTTCGAAGGAAATCCTAAAACCCATTTAGGAGTTATTGCCCTTTTTTTGTCAAATTATCATAATTTAACATTTTTTGTCATTTATCTCGAAAATTATTTGAGATAGAAGTGAAATCTAAATTTGTAAAATGTTTTCCATGTTGAGATCTACATACCCTGAAATTTTAAAGGAAATCCCAAAACCCATTTAGGAGTTGTTGCCCTTTTTTGTCAAATTTTCAAAATTTTAACATTTTTGCATTTATCTCCAAAACTATTTGAGATAGAAGTGAAATATAAATTGAAAAATGTTTGCCATGTTGAGATCTACCTACCCTGAAATTTTGAAGGGAATCCCAAATTCTATTTAGGAGTTATTGGTTTGTGTAATTTGAGGTCGGGTTCTGTTACATTTATTTAAGGTTCACCCTTATTCCTGGTCAATTTTGTCAACTTCCTGCCAGGACTACCACCATCAGGGAACATATTTTAACATTAAACCTTATGAACAATAAATCTTCAACAAATTTTCCCTGAACAATTCAACCAATTGCAACAAACTTGGTCAAATAGTTGATTAATTGTTCAATGAAAACCAGACTCCAGGTGAGCGATACAGGCTCTAGTGAGCCTCTTGTTTTATTGATAAAATAGTAAAATATTGGACATTGGAATACCCATGTTTGTTTAGATTTATGAGGAACTATATTTTTAGAAATTGAATGATATTGGATAGTATTTACAAATTAATGACATTAATGATTGTGAACTTCCACTCTATGATCAAGATTTTTTTAGTGATCATTGGGCACCATCTACCATTTGTTAATTTTTTATGATTAATCTTCTCCTCTAAAACCTCATGGGCAAATGAACAGATTATAGCCATAAAAAATTTGTTGAACTGTCATATTAAAAAAATCTTTTCTTCTGAAAATGTATGGACGATTGAACCAATCTTTGTTAAAGCAATTGTGACACGTTCTCTGTTCACGTTTTTCATTTAGTGTACGTGTAAAATTTGTCACATGTCCAGTGATTTTTTTCTGATTGGTTAGTCTGAAGCTGTTTGACCAAATTAGTAACTGAAACTTTATAAAAAAATTGCAAATTTTGATTTAAAAGATGTATTGAAGCATGAAAAATATGTACCTGGTACACCTTTTCCCTTATTGTTCTGAAAAAAACTCTCTAAGAAATGCAATTTGTTTTCACACACTGAGAATCTATTTGTTTCATTATATAATATACTAAGCAGATTAATTCTAGTGTAAAAAGCTGTAGGAAATATGTTCTATCAATGCTTTGAGCAGTTGCACAGAAATTTTTACATATCAGAACTAATGAAGCTACATTACAACAACATATCAATTCTGATTAAACAGAATTACAAGGTTAAACTAACTCCACATGTTAGGTTACCAATGCCAAATCACTTAATTTGAAACATCAGCTTATGTTCATCAGAAAATAGAATTTAAGGCCTTTGAATAAACATTTAATTATATGGCATTCCTGTCAGACATATAATGCTGGCATTGTTACAGGATTACTTTTCAAAATATGTCGGAATAAAGATGACACAAAATCCAGGTCAAATCTATTATGTGTGCAGGGTTGTCAGTTTGTACTGTTTTTTAGGACAAGTTTTAGGCATGCTTGACTTGTTAAAGAATGGTCATTTGAGTATTTTAAATTGACAAACAGAAATCTAAGCTGACAGATCTGAATATTACAGTAATTACTTCCTCTCTACCTGGAGGAATAGGATTGTAGATACAAAGTATATGTTATTTATTCACAACAAATTTCTGTCAAAAAATATAGCTCTTGATTCATATCTTGATGATTAAATAAAAATTGGTATCTTGTTTTTTTCTAGGTTAGAGAAGTATTTTCAAAAGTTTATAGAATCCAATATAACAATGTTACATTGTAAAGACATAGCAAAGACAATGGCCATAGTTACTGTGATATGAGATATGTGTAAAATGCCAATGAGACAACAACACTTAATGGATTTAAAAAGTACAAAAAGAGTTTTTAATCCAGCTAGTGAAGATGCTCAAACTGAATTTCAAAACATTGTCAAGGAATCCAGTATGGCCATCATTATTAAATATAAAAAAATTAGCCCTCTTCCCTTTAATTATTCTTCAACCTTAAAATCATTGGACCAGTTAAAATGAAATATAGTCCTCAGAAGATGTGATCAGAAATCTGACCTTTGACTTATATGATAGCCATTAGTAAAATTAAATAAAATAGCAAAAATAAGGCATGTATTTCAAAATATTATTCTCTGACACCAATGGGCCAGTTGCAGCCAAAGTGTATGGGAATGGTCCTCTGTCAAAAATAAATCTGGAGAATCAGAAATTTGGTTTATTTCATGTGTTTGGCCATCATTACAAAAAATGAAAAATAAACAAAAAAATATATTAAAATGTTCTTATTTGAAATCACTGGGCCTCTTGGTGATCTTCTCTAAAATGTATGTAGAGATATCTGTACCTTGGACAAATATTTCCTGCCATAACTAAGATAAAAAAGAAGTTTTATAATCTTCTCCATGCAACAACTAATTTTGACCATATTTAATGTAATGTTCCATAAAGGATCCATTTTCAAAATGTTGTCAGGTGGAAAACCTAGTACATGTACTGATATATGGCCATTAAAATTAATTGAAATCAAAGTAGTTTTTTTAAAATTTCATCTAAAGTTGGGAAATGTTTTCATGGTGAAAAGGTGAGACTTGAAGTGTGTATTAATCTAACAATGTTATGTAGTTAATTTCATATTTACAAGATACATTACTGAAGGGTAGATCTATATAAATTGATATTTACATGCAAATAATCTTCAGGACAGCAATCAATTATTTATCAAAGACAAACATGTAAAGTTAAAGTCTAATTAAATGCACACATATCTCCTGGTTTTGTGTAGAATCTTGGACAATATATGTAATAAATTCAGATTAACTTGTCATTGGAGACTTTTTCTGCTAAAAATATTCAGTTCAATAACAAAACAAAGATTGATTGACACAATATAGAATTTGATTTATGGTTAGCATCTTACTGTTAATAGGAATTATGTCTCTAAGGATTCCTAAAAATCCGGATAATTATGGTGACTGAGTGTTGACAAATCATATGGAATTATTGTTATAGCCAGACCTTTCACACTTTCATCTATCATTCAGGTCTTAAATACATAATATGACTGAGTTTTTCAGCTTATCTGTTTGAACAGGAAATTTGGTTTAGAGATATTACAAAAATATAGATGTATTGTATGTAGTAAAATGTTCTTATATGGAAAATTTATAAATTAATTATCAACACAAATTTATATTGTAGATTTTATACTTATGTTTTTTAAATTTAAAAATTTTTAAAGTGTGAGCTCTTTAATTATGAATTATAATTAGAAACCCCATTTATTGTTGAGCCTGCGACTTAAGTCGCAGAAAGCTCGACATAGGGATAGTGATTCGGCAGTGGCGGCGGCGTTAACTAACTTCTTAAAAGCTTTATATTTTAGAATGTGGAAGACTTGGATGCTTTATACTTTGTATATAGATGCTTTATGTTACGAAGTTTCCGTCTGTCATATGTACATTGTCCTTGACCTCATTTTCATGGTTCAGTGACTACTTGAAAAAAAAAGTTAAGATTTTTTGTAATGTTAATTTCTCTCTTATTATGAGAAATAGGATAACTATATTTGGTATGTGCATACCTTACAAGGTCCTCATCCCCTTCAGACAGTTTTCAATTGACCTCGACCCCATTTCAAGGATCAGTGAACAAGGTTAAGTTTTGGTGGTCAGGTCCATATCTCAGATACTATAAGCTATAGGTCTAGTATATTTGGTGTATGGAAGGATTGTAAGGTGTACATGTCCAACTGACAGGTGTCATCTGACCTTGACCTCATTTTCATGGTTCAGTGGTTATAGTTAAGTTTTTGTGTTTTGGCCTGTTTTTCGAATACTGTATGCAATACGTCTACTATATTTGGTTGATAATAATAACTTTCTTTTTCAGTATTTTAATTTTTTCATAACTCACTACAGATGTAACTTTATCACTTTTCAGCACCTTCAGAAACTTGTGTTTAAATATTCTTCTTGTATTAAAATATAACAATCATACTATCATTGTTCACTGCCATCTTTAGTTACAATAATCAATATCAATGATATATCACTATTAAAGTTATTTCACTCTTAACCACAGTTATCCAGCATATCTTCATATAGCGACTAATAACCTATACAATTAGTAGTATGAAGACACTATTATAGTTGTCTTCAGCAGGCCTGGCAGCAGCTTTAGCATTCATACAGGCATCATCAGCATTGACATTATCTCATTATTTACAGCTTAAAATTTATAATGTATGTCTGATAGCATTTACTTTCTTTAGAAATACATGACAGGCGAGACATTTTTGTGTGTCCACTCTTGTGACAAAATGTATGTGTAAGTTAATTCTACAATAAATTTAATGATAAATTTGATAAACAATTTCATAAAGCTTAATTAGTATATAGTCTGGTATTATAACTACCTTACTACCAATGATAATTCTTACATTCAATATTCCATAATGGATATTAGTAAAGTTATATATTTTCTTAATTTCAGTTAAAAGATTTAGTACAGTCACAGGCAGAAAGAATCAGCCAGCTTGAATTATCTTCAGGATCATGACCCGAAATAGTCACAAGGAACTAAAACTACAATTCTAGAATCATCCACAGGTTTTTGACTATTCAAAGGGAAGAAATTGTTTTTCACAGAACTTGGCATACAATGCTGGTGTATGCTGGCATACAATGCTGGCATTAGTTATTTCAAGTTCAATGCCAAGTTTTATGAATATGTATTCAATGCAAGACCGATTTCTATGACTTTATACACATCCTTCCAGTTCATCACTATTTGTAAACAATTTTGTGATAGGCTTTGTGTTTGCTAGTAGATAAAGCACATTTCAATATTTAGAGATTGTACATCTGTATGAGTGGTAATTCTCATATACAATGTACATATACATATACAAAAGAGACTTACAAAGATGTTACTGTAGCATAATAGTGAGTCAGTTATCTCCCTTTAAAAAGTTTTTCAAAGGAAATAATTAAATAGCTTCTCTTTAGCCCATATGATGAAAGTAATATAATTACAACAATGTCCCCATGGTTGACTTGATTAAGGGAGGTAACTGGGTTATGTTTCTCATTAACCAGTATTATATCTCCCCAGTAAGTACAAATACCACGGAAGGTAAATATTCTATAAGTGGAAGATATCTTGTTACTGTTTATGTTAAAGTGTAAGTAGAAAAATAAATGTATCTGTTGTTTAATCATTAATTATGTTGGGAATTAATGTAACAATCTCTGATTTCTTTTTATATTCTGTTTTTTTTTGGGACAACTTAGAATTTATAGATACTTTACAGTTTACTTTAATATCTTTTTGACATTTTTTTTTTTATAAATTTATACCATACTGGTAATGCCACACCAAATTTATTTACAGTTCTTTGGATTTCTCCACTCAGATTTTTGGACTTTGTAAATTTTAAGAAAAATATTTTTTGGTGCTTCATTTTGCACAAATGCTGAAAATTCTACCTAAATTCTTCGTTTTTAAGAAATTGAAAATAAAAAGTGCTTGCCCGCTCCTAAAATTTGGTAAAAAATACCAATTTTTTGCAATTCTTTAGTTAAAAAAATTTGTGCTGTACATAAATTTGATCTTTGCCTGAAAAAAAAATAGTCCTGAATAAAAAGAAAAATTAAAGGTAATGGTAACCATCCGTCTGTCCATCCCTAACAATAGAAAACCTTGTGGACGCATCTCCTCTGAAACTGCTTTGCGGATAGCTTCCATATTTGGTAGGAAGTATTGTTATGAAGTGTGGATGTGCATACTTCACCTCTATTTTGATTCAACGAATTTTATAGGAGTTATGTGACTCAGACTATTTTCAACATTTTTCAACTGATTCTGCAGTGGTGGGGGACATATGGCTACGTGTAGCAATCTTGTTTGGATGGCATTACTATTTGAAGATCATAGTCACAATAGACATTACTTTGAATCAAATTATCCAAAATGTTAAACAAGTTTATCTCTCCAGTCCAGAATTCTGCTAATGCTATTGTCATTGTTTGACATCTGCTTTGTCTTCTCTCAATCTACTAGACCAAATCAATGGAAACTTGGTAGGAGGAATCACTACTAAAGATTAGTGAATTCTGTAATTTCTTCATATTATGAAAAAGTAATTGATAATTGTGCTTCACAATAAAAGAAAAATGCTCGTGAAATTGATTAGCCAAATAAGCTGAAACTTGACCAACTATATTTATTGCAATGATAAAGAAGGTTTATTGTTGGCCAGAATTCTATTATTATGAGTGGTTGATTTCTTTTATATTTAAATTTTTGACCCTTGTCATTTAGGATTTAGAAAATATACATAATCATGTTAATCCCCACTTTGCTAAATATCGGCAAACGAATTCTTGTTGAACTTGAAAGAAATTGTTAAAAATTATGGTTTAAAAAATGTGTTTATTATGGGATATATATAATTGTAGAAAATATTTTCTTTTAACATGTTTAACTAGTACAACCAACTGTTATTTTTAACATGTTTAACTAGTACAACCAACTGTTATTTTTAACATGTTTAATTAGTAGAACCAACTGTTATTTTTAACATAAGCATTATTTTGTCTCTATTTTTATTGTGTATATACTTGTATATAAAGGTTAAACAAAGAACAAAAAATATATGACCTTTATAGACAGTTGTTTGTTATATAAAGGTGTCTTTTATAGACAGTTGTTTGTTATATAAAGGTGTCTTTTATAATAGGTTTGACTGCATTTGTTTGTTCTTTATGAAACAAGAAACTTTTTTTATGGTATAATGCTTTCATTGATTCTTAATAGTCTTGATTGTAGGAGATTAATGCGTTAGGTTTTCCATATTAGCTTAGTTATTGGTCTGAGGCGAAGCCGAAGTCCAATATGGCTAGCCAAGGACCAGTAACTAAGCCAATATGGAAAACATTGCGCAATTATACCTTTATTGACAAACCAGTCCAATTTGTCATATTTTCTAGTCCAATACGGCATATTGGACATGTATGTGTCATATTGGCGTACTTTGACATTTTGTATTATCATATTTAAGCTTATATTCTACTGTTAGTCAATAATTTCTAGTATTGATTGTAGGGGCATTTGCCTTTAGCATTTTTATCTGAACCAGAGGTGATTTTTAAATGATTGCCATCACTTGGCATCCATATAGTTCAAAAGTTTGATCTTCATCTCCTATGAAACCACTTATAAAGTATGAACAATCTAGGCAGCAATGGTATTCTTCCAAAAGTTAGCAGATGGCCATCAACAAATCAAGATGTCAGCAACAGCAAAATTTATATCAAATAAAGCTGTTATTATGGATAAATTCATTTAGGGTGTTGTGACACGAAATAATTTTCACATCTAATTTCAATTTGATTTTCATTTACAAAGGACATTACAAACAAATCATTTGGCATCATAATTCGTAATGTTGAAACCAGTTTGCACTTTTCAACCATACAAAGCAACAAAGGCTTTAAAGGTGGTCCTCTTTGAAAATTGTATCCAATGACCCAACCTGTCAACTAAAATGGCAACCAAGACCTTACTATATTAACATTATACATTGTAGGAAAATTTTATTTAAACATTTGTTATCAAACATGGCTGCAATGGTCCTCAGGTGGCCCTATTATAGAATTATATCTCTTGTTTCTGTTGGTTTTTCCAAGGTTTCACTTTATTGTGTTTATAGTCCACTTTGAGCACAATTTATTATATTGTTATGGCCTTATTTTATTGGAGTAGAAAGCCAGAGTACTGAAAGGGAACCACTGACCTTTGGCAGGAAAACTGACTGCTTCCAAGATGATAACCACAGTTTGGCTTAGTTTAACATTGGACACTTTAGGAAAATTCACTAAAAAATTTGCCAGAATTTAATTGGGCAGCAATAGTCTTGGGACACGGTTCACAAACAAGATGACTGCCACAGCTGAATTACGTTCAACCTAAGACCCTTTTGGTAAACTGGCTATAAGATCATCTTATATACAACCACTGGGCCAGTTGGAACCCAACTTACTGGAAATTGTGCAGAAACAATTATATTTTAGAATTGTGCATGCTGATAAAGATGGCTGCTACAGCAAGTCTTATCCTGTTGAATAAAGATCTTCATGTCTGAAAATCAGCTTGGTAGCAATAGCACTTAAGTGGAATTTTTTTAGTATTTTAACCGATGGCCTACTCCCAAATAAGACAGCAACAAGCAAAGCCTACTTTAACATAAGATACAATTGGAAAATTTGAATGGTAATTGTTTGACCCCTTATAAAAAAAAAATTGATAACTCTGCCTGCTAACCAAGATTTCAAAAGCTTAAGTCAGTTTAAATAATGAAACTGTTAACAAATTCAATAAAAAAAATAATGCCATGACCTATCTTTTCTTTACTGTTGTGCAGCCTTGATTTACACATTAAATTCAGGTTTGTGATCTACAGTAGGATCAAGGGAGCCTATAATTTGATTGTACATGGCAAGGGAGCAACCATTTAATTTTGTGGGGAAATAATTTTTTTTTCAAATCCAGACTATATAAGATTTGGTAAAAAGAAATCTTGGGCTGAATATTGTGTGGAAAAAAAATTAGTTGAAGAACAAGAAGAAAAAACTGCATATACCGTTGTAAAAAAAAATTCAACTGGCTTATTGATGCTCCTAAAAAAATTGTGAAGATAAGATTGGAGATTACCTCCTAGCCATTCATAAATATCAAATGGTTGCTATTTAATACTGTACTTATTTATACTTGTTATATGTGATTAACTTCTCTGTTTAGAAATCCTTAATCCGTCCATTTTATGTTACCTGTTTATTGAGGTGATCTATTGTTAAAGGTGTTCTATTTATTTATTCATTTGCTAATTTATTAAACACAATTGTTTAGTTTTGGGTTTCTTATTAATTATATAATTATTGACAATTATTATAAGTTAACAGTATTTTCCTTATGAGATATGAATGAACTCACACAAAATAAATGCCGTCTTTGGTTGTATGAAATCATTATATTTGACTTCGGCATCCCTGACTTCAGTAATATTGACTATAACTGATGTATCATTGACATGTAATGAACCACTTGAAGCTAAGACTTTCTACATATTATTAATTTTATATTTGAAATACTTGTTGTATAATATAATTTTAAAAACATGGTATCATCTTACATAATCTAATACAATTTCAGAGATATGCTGTAAACACCGCAAAAGATCTGGTAAACTGAAGTCATATTATGGGATAGGAAAACCCGCAAAAAAATCAGTTTTGTTCGGGAAAGTGCACTCAAGACAACCTCTAAATCCTAAATGTTGACGGATTGTCATCTTGGATGAATGACAATGGACAAAAAATCTAACCTAAAAGTCTAAATAAAACCAACATTCAATTTCAGATTTTCTATTGAAGTAATCTGAAGATATGTATGTCTGTGTGTGAGTGTGTTTTATACTTTTAATGGAGGTATTTTCTCCTCTGCGGAGATATTTCTTTCTTTGGAAGATTAAATAATTTTACAGTCTGACAAGTTTCATTATCAAAATAATGTTTTATAATTCTCACAATTGTTCCTAACAAAAATGCAAATTTCACTGATAATTAGAATACATGTATGACCAAAATGGATTAAGATTGATGCTTTGTGTCATAAATTTAGCAATATATCACAAAGAAGTTTATTTTAAACTATTCACCAAGAATAAACCAGAGTAAAGAAAGGAATTATAAGAAAGGCAGTCTCAAACATGTGGTGAAAAAAACAAGCTAAAAAATGTGGCAAAGAAAGACATGATTGAATATCATCTGGAATCTTTTTATTTTATATATTGGGTGCATGAAAAAGGAGGCTTATTATAATGCCATGAAATTTCCCTGATCCAAGATCATTCCTTGCTGCCTTGTAAAAATCAAATGGATGCTCCTTAAAAAAAACCAAAACAGATAACAGGGAAGGTCAAGATGAAAGCTACCCCCCCAACCCCTCCCTTTTTCCAACCCCCCCCACACACACGCGCAATTAGTTGGGACACTTATCAAAAGTCAAAATTATCAAATCATATTGATAGGCGTGCGTCCAGGATTATATGTTTGGGCATTATTCCGGTGTAGGGTCTGGTAGGGGTCCAGGGAAGGTCCGTAGATATGCCAATTTCCCTACGAAAGAAAAAATTAAGAATACCTACCCTCGGATCCGCCCCTGATTGTGCATATATATGATGTATGACAATACTGTAAAGAAATAAAATGCATAAATGGCAAAAACGAAAGGTGAGTATAGGCCACGAGCTTAAATTAACACGTTTTCTAAAAAGAAACAATATGCATAGATTGAAATATGAAACCTCAAAGCCAATTAAACTGTAACTTGGTATGAAGCATCTGTGGAATGGCCTTTATAAAGTTTGCATGTTTCGTACCGGTCGGACAACTAATGTGGCCGCCATGATGAATTCTCATTTCTAATTGGACAAATTCATTTTAAAAATCTTTTCCTCTGAAACAACAACGCTAAATGAACTGAGACTTGGTATGCATATTTTGTCCCGGTCGGACAGCTAATTTGGCCGCATTCGATGAATTCTAATTTCTGATTGGTCAAAATTTCCGAGAAAAAAAATCTTCTCTGAAACAGCAAAGCCAAATGAACTAACTTGGTATGAAGCATCTGTGGAAGGACAACTAATATGGCCGCCAAGATGAATTCTTTTTTTGATTGGACCAATTTTTAAAATCTTCTCCTCTGAAACTTGGTATGAAGCATTTATGGAAGGACCTTTATAAAGTTTGCAATTTTCGTCCCAGTCGGATAGCCAATACATTGTAATATGGCCACACTGATGACTTTATTTCTGATAGGTCAAAATTTCAAAAAATATTTCTTTTCTGAAACCGACAGCGGGACTTGTCAGGTGAGCTATACAGGTTCAATTCTCTTGGGCCTCTTGTTCCAGTACTGGCATACTCAAGTCAGTATCCACCCACGGTTGTAGTATGTTAGCTGCAAATAACAGATTATCGCGTAACAAATAAGCCTAGCCTTTAATTATCTATTTTCATACATTTTAATTCAATGTCGACTGTACTTGTCAATAATTATTTTGATGTTCAGATCATCGAGGAAACGCTAGCAAAGCAATAGCCTCATAGATATTCAATCCATACGTGACAATTTATTCTAGGAGTGACAGGAGAATCTACTAATTAGGATGATAAATGGAAGCCTGGTATAAAGATTACGGATATGCTGATGTGACAACTAAGGAATGACCGAGTTTTACCATACAATCGGCGGTCAAATCCAATCAGATATTGTATTAATTCTTCTTACCGTCAATATCTTTATTAGTTGACATTAAATTTTCAGTTCCATTGGCTCAGAACTTAATTACTTATTGTTTACAATCAACGGACATTGATGGCTTTTCTTATTGGGTAAAATTTGTATAGGTATGTGTGTTGGCTAAATGATTTTACAGAAGCTGATATTAGTCTCTTTTATGTCGGTTTAGCTCATGGCGACAGGCTTTCCTAAATTCTAGTCTAGATGTCTGCTTTAAGAAACACCGACGATAGCTACCCAAACCAATGAATATGGCATCCCTTATGTATATAGTTTTGAATTTAATTTTTTAAATTTTGCAATTGACAAGATATTTACATTGCCAGAAAAGGAGAAGGGTCATTAGGGGGCGCTGTGGGCCCAATTTTTCTTTCAAAATAGATTAGCTTTACGAGTAAAAACAATGTGACGAAGTTTTAGATTGGATATCCCTCTCGTCGTAAATGTCTTGAATCGGACGATGCAAGTCAGTTCAAAGCGAGATAACTCGAATTCATCTGCTCATAGTTTGCCGTAATGAGTTCATGTCCGGAAATTTTACTGTTATTTCGAACGATTTAAAGGTGGCCGCACGCAAACAACGGAACAATAATTTAAGAAAAGCTTTTGGATGTTATTTTGATGATA
The DNA here is from genome assembly GCA_028015205.1 of Mytilisepta virgata. NCBI lineage: Eukaryota > Metazoa > Mollusca > Bivalvia > Mytilida > Mytilidae > Mytilisepta > Mytilisepta virgata. The sequence continues at coordinate 4,439,642 of CM051518.1, read as the reverse complement.
TTTACGAAGTGTGGTTCTGTTGTTTTAATGCGGCCACATTGAAAAAAAAATAAAATCAATGTTTTGAGCGGTCAAATAATCCGGGATCAGTTTTGTCAAATACGCACCGGAAGTAAACAGATGACAAGCAGACGAACCCTCCTGTGACAGAAATCATCATGATATGGATAAAAAATAATTGAATACGTAAGTGAAAAACAATGTGAAGCAAACCATAAGATTAGTTTATGTAGGCAGGGTCAGTTTAACTTACTGGAGACAAATGTAATTGTGTTAAAATGCATTTTTGAACAACGGGAAAATCGACAAAATACAACTTGAGTCGACCAAACTTTTCTTTACTTACCATTATTAAGGCTTAAATTACTCCAAAGAACACTTAGAGACTAGCATTTTTATGGAGCTGAGATATTGTTGATTTCATTGCTCTGATGTCACTCTTGATGAAAGAGAATAGCTGCACAACTACTAAATGTCACAGACAGTTACAAGTAGTTTTTTTATTTTCCCATATACACATGTACATTGTTTGTACAACATTCATTTGTATGACATGAGTTAAATCAGTACTTGTAGAGGTTAGCCAAGTACTGATATTGATTTAAGACTAACCTCTTTTTTCAAACACCTCTGCAAGTTGAAGCTTTTATTGTCGTGTACTTTAAACGGTAACACATATAAATCATGTTTATTAAATAGATAGACAGATGCATGCATATACAAAATTTCAAGCTCTAAATTGCCCTGAGTGTAATAGTTGTGAAAAAATAGAACCGTTTATACAAAAAGATTTATTTAAAGTCAGGTATAAATATAAAAATACCGACACAAAATAGTTCCATGAATTGAGACAGGCTCATGAAAATATGACAAGGAAAAACTAGTTTGTGAGATCTCAAACCGTCCACTTTTTAAATCTGAATTAGTAAATTAAGAAAAAGAACGCACTATAAAATGAGTACACACCAGGTACAGGAAAAGAAGTTATAAAAATAAGATGTGGTATGATTTCCAATGAGACATCTCTCTACCAGAGACCAAATGACATATTGGTCACCGTACAACCTTCAACAATGAGCAAAACCCATACCGCACAGTAAACCTATAAAAGGACCCAAAATGGCAAATGTAAAACAATTCAAAAAAGAAAACTAAAGGCCTGATTTATGTACAAAACAATGCATGAAAATCAAATATGATATACAGAAACAAACAACAACCACTGAATTACAGGCTCCTGACTTGGAACAGGCACATACAGAATGTGGCAGGGTTTTAACTCCAAATTAATGGTTAAATAGATAAAAAAAAAAAAAAAAAAAAAAAAAACACTAAAAGTTTTTTACTTGCTGGCAAGGAAATGCCTTCTATAAACATGATAAAGGTCTTCAAATCAATAAAAAAAACAACAGACACTGTCGATACGGCTGTCTTGAGTTGTCCCATGTACTGTAAATCAGGATATTTTGGCAGTTTTCACCAACACAGTAGGGGTTAAACTTTGGTGTGTAAAATTTTTTCACTTTGGGACAATCATATATTTTAATTTCATCATAATGGAATTCATTGTTCCATTACTTTAATTTAGTATAACAAAAAAATATTGTTTGGAATTGGAAATAGAACAAAATACAAAAGTGTAAGAAAAAAACATCATTATGATTATTATTTGAACAATTAATCTAAAACCAGAGCATATTAATTGCATTAGACATAAGAACTTAAATGATTTAAAACACATTTGTTTAATTCCAGACTTGTTCAATTATAATCTGTCTATTCTGGTAATCAAGTAAATTGAGATAATTAAAGTGTTACAACATTTGATTTATTAACCTTTACTATTTATATGATAAGTGTAATTCGGTTGTTTTTCTCATTAAATTTATTTAAATCATATTTGGGCTTATTTCATTGTATGATCAATATCATTACTCATAATGTTCATCTCATCATTATAGAAAATCTTGCATTATTGAATGTTTTATTTTTGGGTGTTCAATTTGAGCATTTTTGGCTTTTTTTATGTTATTATTTCAAAAATCTTCTTCTCTGAAACTACTATTCAAAATCAAATGAAACTTGGTAAGATTGTTCCTTAGGGTATCCTGCAAAAAGTTTATGCTTGGATTTTTGATCCGTCGAAAAACATGGCCACTGTTACTAAAAATGGAACATAGGGGTCAAACAACAGTTTTTCGCAAATATCTCAAAAATCATTAGGTTACGGCAAATTCTGGCAGGTTGAAAGTGTTCAGCATGATGAGAGCTACCTGTGTGCTGATTTTCCAGGAATAACACAATGACAAACAATGGACAAATCAACACTGAAAACTGAAAACAAATGATAAACACAGACCCCGTAAATTCTATAATGTAAACAAAAGTATACTAAAATTTCAATTTTTTTATTAGGTATAAAGTGTTGGGCTCAATAAAATAAAGATAAGGCTACTACATGATTTCACATTCTTATGAATTTCAGGCAAACTTTTCCAGGTTGATAACCAAAATCAGATGGGTAGTTGAGTCTGTAAATGGACGACTCAAACAGTGGCGCTACTTGGCCAATATTGTACCAAATATACAGATTCCTCATATAGGAGAAGACATCAAATTAGTGGCAGCAGTTTGCAATAAGTACAAGCAGCCTTTTAGTCAGGAAATATAGAAGAAGATCAAGTTCTTGCTGCAAAAATGAAGGTAACTAGATCACCAAGATGAGGAAGCAAATATATCTAGAATAATAATTGTTTTTGATATTGACTTTGTTAGCAAGAATATAAAGCGAGCTTGCTTAGGGCAAGATTATATTCATTCTGATTAAGTCTGTATCATAATTTAAAATGCCAATGCCATTATCCTTTTTATCAGCAATTTGTGTTTACATCATGTGTATGTGATTAAGTATATGAAATAAAATAGCTGGTAAAGCTATTTTTATGCATACAAAACGATGTGATAGTTGTTTGGTTGTATTGATAAATTGGCACAGATAGACGTGAACATGTGACATTAATATGTGACGTCTATTGCCTAATATTTTCGAGTTTCAAGCCCATGATGTAAACATATATTCGGCAGTAGGATAAAAGGGAAAATGTACAAATTGATGATAAAACTGAGTATCAGTAGTTAGTATATATATAATATTATTTCAATATTACATCACCAATGTTTCACCCTAACATAGGTTAATTATTGATACTGGATTTGATTCCTTAATTTTTCTCGAGGCCATTCAAGCTCAATGCTTGATGTGGGTCCTCACTGCTTTGAAGACCCGATACTAAACTCTGCTGTATGGATGTCATTTTTTTATAAAAATAAGGAGATGTGGTATGATTGCCAATGAGACAACTATCCACCAAAGTTCAAATGAAGTGGATGTAAGCAATTATATTGCTTATTACCTTCAGTCAGTTAGTGCTGTCCTCATCGCACTTCCCCATATCATGCCACAGGGATATGGTAATTGTCACCTTCCGTGTGTTACAAGTGAGATTATTCTAAAAAAACATTGAACCTATTAACTGGGTACCAGTAAATAGTCTGGTGTGTTTGTGTGAATACATACAAAATAATTGTTTTATTCATACAAATTGAGGAATAATAAATATGGTTAACCTCTGAAATTATTCTAAAATCATTTCATAATTAATGTATGATTATAAATCTTGATTGCTTATATTGTATAATTGTTATTGTTAGGCATTAGCCTCCAAAGGGAATGCGTTGTTGGACCGGGTGGTTGAAGAAAAGTTGGACAGGAGAATATCTGCATGGAAAAGAATGGATGCACAGAGTGTTGTGGAAGAATTTCCAATTCTCTCTGAGGAAGAATTGACCAATATAACTGTTGGTGTATATCAACTAAAATTGGCAAGAAGCTATACATGTGAACATTTAGATGCAGATGGAGAGTACATTATCATGTTGAATGATGATATAAAGGACATACTTAGGGTAAAAATACAAAGTCGTCATACCTCTTCCAAGTTATATTTGCTGTGGATTGAGTATGGACCTGCAGTTATCAAAGGCTGGTATTGTCAATGTAGAGCAGGTGCTCGAGTTGTAGGAGCCTGTGCACACGTTTCCTCTGTGCTTTGGTATTTAGGCTATGCTAGGTATGCTAATGCTATACAAGATGTTAAAAACTGGTCAAACTATTTAGAGGATGCATCCCGTATGCCAGAATTAATTGATGACTCTGACAGTGAAGCAAGTGGTCCTGAAGAGTAATATTTTGTGCATGTTTTTAACTGTCTGTCAGTCACTGTAGAATATGCCATATATATATATATTTTATATAGATATATATGTGTCAAGAATTTGTCAGTATTTGATGCTATGCAAAACAAAATATGTATTATATATGAACTGTTATTTTCTCTGTAGCTATGTACTAGTTTATGTACTAGTTTATGAGAATAAAATCATTCATTCAAAATCATTTATTCATTCAAATATACATTGTATTTCTTATAACTGTATGAGGTAGGATCACCGAATCTTGCATACAGAAGTATCTTAGATAGTAAGTCATAATCCAAATGAAAGTAGGTTACTGTGTTCTATATTTCATGCTTCACTGACTTAGTAAGTATTACATCAGTTTATATCATGGATACCATGTGAGGTAGGGTCATCTTAGGTTGCATACAGTTGTATCCATGCAAAAGTAGGTCACTGTCACCAATACTTCATGCTCTCATTGACTGGCTTAGTTTTACATCTAAGTTTGATTTCTTGGATACTGTATGATGTAAGATCATATAATTTTGCATACAGATGTGTTTTATTGAATAGTCTAAATCAGCATCCAATTGAAAATAGGTCGCTGTGACAGAGTGACCTATAGCAGGGGCGGGTCCAGGTGAGGGCGTAAAGGGCGTATGCCCCCCCTTTTCAAAAAAAAAAAAATTTCGTAATCTGCTTATATTGTATTGAATATGGCAATTTATCATACTCATTAATTAAACACATACTCTGATTTCTTTTTAAAGCAAGTCAAGAACCGTTACATTAGTGCATTTCACAATTATTTTATGTTTTTTAGCAAAAAAAAGGTCCAAAAAATTTTTCGCCTCGCTCCGCTCATCCAAATTTATATTGTACGCCCCCCCTTTCAAATATCCTGGAAACGCCCCTGTATAGTTCATGCTTCTGTGATTTTTTGGTTAGTTTTTACCTTCAAGTTTATACTGTATGCTGCAGTATCATCTGATGTCATAAGCATATATCTTAGAAAGAAAGGCAACATCCAAGTGAAAATAGTTCAATGTTTTTATGCTTTACTGACTTGGGGAAAGTTGTACAGCCAAGTTTAAATCTCAGAATCTGTATGATGTTAGACCCTCTAATCTTTCATTCAAATATTATATTGGAGGCGGCACTTGAGCATATAGGCAAAAGTAGCCCATTTATAAAGAAAACCACTTCCAGTCAAAGTGGGGCAATATACATGTTACATAAAAGGTGATTACCTTTTTTTTTTTACAGATTCTCTTTAATTTTGGTTTATATATTGAATTTAAGGAGAACATGAAGCCTATTAATTTTCAGGGGCAGAGGTAAAAAAGTGATGATATCTAGTTGCTGTACAGAGTGTCAGTGTTGTGATTTTTGTTTAATTGTTTCCCTCTTTGTCCTTTCATTTTTATAATTGGTTTGTGTGTTGAAAACATGCAACCTATTTTTCAGGATCCAAGGACACAAGGTCACTTTATCTTTCTGTCCAGAAACTTGCTTGTAGAAGTAGAAATTAAGGCTTTAAATATATCCTTCTAAAATTGTTCTATACCTTGACACATGAACCTTATTGGTTAACAGGGTTAGATGTTTAAGGTCAAAGTCACTTTGTAGAAAAAAGTCTGTCAACACTCACTTCATAGACCTGATATTTATGAATGTGGGTTGTGAGGGGGGTAATCCCCTTTATTACGCCATTTTTTGAGAGGCCGATTTTTACATTATAATGATTGCCATTAATCTTCATTTCATAACTAAGTATTGAACTTTTAAAAATCTTTCTGTTTTTTGAGGAAATGTTAACTTTCTTAAGAAGAAGAAAAATAACAAGAAAAGTTTTTATTTGACACCTAGCATATTGACTATTGTTAATTGAAGTGCTATAATTTGCTTACATCTGTCTCATACAATGTTTGCATTATTTTTATCACACATATATATATATATAATATTGCTATATTTGTTATTTAAATTCTAAAAAATCCCCATTTTCTGATGTTTTTTTTTAATGATTTTTGTCTTAAAATGCACTTTTAATGTAATGCTGTGTAACTTAATACAATGGCCATTGTTAAATGTGGTCTTATATAACATATTCATAATAAATTCAAACCGCCTTGGTGGTCTCGTGGTAGCCTGCTCGCCCCGAGTGTGGAAGGTCGCGGGTTCGATCCCCGGCCGGGTCAAACCAAAGACATTAAAATTGGTATTTGCTGCTTCTCCGCCAAGCACACAGCATCTAGGAGTAAGACTGGTCGGCTCGGAGTCAGTATAATGTGTCCGAGTGAGGTGATATGTCTTCCTGCGGACAGTTACCTCGTGAGCTAGCACATTAAAAATCCGACTTAGCGTGTCAGTCTAGTACAAAGCAGGGATCATATTCATTATCATATCAACATGTTCTCGTCCTGATATGCACCTGGTTGCCACTAGACATTAAACAACAATTCATCCATCCATCCATCCATAATAAATTCAAAGAAATCCTCATTTTTTGTAGATTTTATGTTTTTTGTCCACAAAATGATCTCTTAATGCATTTTTTTTGGTTATTTTGTGTTGTTAAATGTATTGCTATAAAGTATATGCACCATTGCTGTAATTTATATTATTTATGCTGAGTTTTATTTGTTTTTGCCAGAAAATTACCTTTAAATGCATTTTATATCAATTCATAACTTTGATATTGTTAACTGTAGTGTTTACAATTAATGCATCATTGCTGTCATTTATATTAATTATGCTGAGATTGTAATTTAAAATTCCCAGAAATCCTCATTTGTGGTAGATTTTATGTTTTTTGCCACCAAAAATGACCTTAACATGCATTATATGTAATTGAATCGATTCTGTACTGTTATACAATATATGCATTATTAATATTATTTATGCTTAGTTTGTTATTTAAAATTCCCATTAATCCTCTTTTTTTGTTGACTTTTATGAGTTTTGACCCCAAAAATTACCTCAAAATGTATTTTTATGTTATTTGATAATTTTGGTATTGTAAATGTAGAGTACTACATTATATGCATCATTGCTATCATTTAAATTATGATTGTTTAATATGTTATTTAAAATTACCAGATATCCTCAATTTTTGATGATTTTTAATGATTATTGCCTTAAAATGAGCTTGTAATGTAGTTTTGTGTTACTTAATACATTTGGTATTGTTTACCATGTTCCTTTACAGCATATGAATCACTGCTATCATTTATATTGTTTTTGCTGAGTATGCTATTTAAAATTTCCAGAAATCCCCAATTTTAGTTGATATTTTTATGGTTTTGCCCAAAAAGTGACCTCTAAATGCATTTTTTTGTTATTTCATAACTTAGACATTGTGAAATGTACTGTTATACAATATATGCATCATTGCTATCATTTAAATTATTTTTTTTGTAGCTTTTTATTTAAAAATACCAGAAATCATAATTTTTTGTTGATTTTTAATGGTTTTTGCCCAAAATTACTTCTAAATGCATTTTTCTGTTATTTGATAACTTTTGAAATTGTTTAATGTACTAATATACAATATATGTATCATTGGTACCATTTAAATTATGTTTATTTAATTTGTTATTTAAAATTCCCAGAAATCCTCATTTTTCTTGATTTTTTTATGATTTTTGCCTTAAAATGAGCTTGTAATGTAGTTTTGTGTTACTTAATACATTTGGTATTGTCTACCATGTTCCTTTACAGCATATGCATCACTGCTATCATTTATATTATTTTTGCTGAGTATGCTATTAAAAATTCCCAGAAATACCCATTTTTAGTTGATTTTTTTTTATGGTTTTTGCCCAAAAAATGACCTCTAAATGCATTTTTTTGTTATTTGATAACTTTGATATTGTTAACTGTACTGTTATACAATGTATGCATTATTGTTATCATTTAAAGTATGTTTGTTTAATTTGTTATAAAAAATTTCCAGAAATTTTCATGTTTTTATTGTTTTTGCCCCAAAATGATGAAAAATGCAAAAAATGATTGAAAATTGACATTTTATCCCAAGGTTATCCTCACTCCACCAGAAAACGCCTAAAAATGAAAGTTTTGAGATTGGGCCAAAAATGGCCCTTAATGACCCTACTCCTTTAAAGTTTATTTGTACCAGCCTTATAAACGGGTGGAAATGCGAGGTTTACCGAGCATTAGTCGCCCGTTTCGTTGCAAGTACAAATAAACTTTAAATCTTCTGACAATATGTGTACATTTCGCGGCGTTTACAAATAAAATTCATATTTTCTGACAATGTATGTATATTGTTTTTATCCTGCGACACTAAATTGTTATCTTTTTGACTGATAAGGCATGAAAATGGAACATTTATAGCTGATTTGAGAAGGACTGACGTCCAACACTGCGAACCAGAATGCAATGCAAAATATCGTTGAATGTGAGGACAAACTTTGGTACCAGGAGACTATAATGGGCTATTGACCAAATATCGAAAGCAATATTGGGCAGGCTATATCTGTCAGCAAAAGGCGTAGTTCCAGGATAAAGAAACACCTAAGACAAGCTATATATGTGTCAATTTATGAATTTCCCTTGTTGAGACGACTTCATATAAATGATAGGGTATTGAGTATGCGTATATGATAAACATCACATCAGATGCACATTCGAGCTTTAACGACAAGCGAAAGTCCGTATCAGCAATAGGCAGTGACAAAGACGACCTTCTTTGTAGATATAAAGCCCTTGTTTTACCCAACCAATCAAAACAAAATATAATTAATTGGAAAGCCTCGACAGTGACCTGACTGATTGTGCGTGATCATGGTTTTCTGACCATAACGCCCCACAATATCTTGGCCATTATTGCTTATTATAAGTAAATTCAAGAAATACCAAAGGGATATTCGAAGAGGGGAAACATACCTAATACATACCCGGATAGTTATTAATAGATCATCTATATTGAATTGATATACTACTCAGCAGCTGATGGTATTTGAATATTCTGCACACTTTATAGACACTGAGACGATCATACAGGAGGGTTTGGATGGGGTTAAATGATTAAAGAATAATGCCCTTAATGAAGATTAGAGAATAACGGGCAAAAAAAATGAAGATTAGAGAAATGCGTGGTCTAAAAATATAATGAATATTGAATAATTAACAAAAGAAAACGCTAAAAATTAAGTGTTTACAGAATTTTCCATTCTTAAAATTTAAAGAAAATTATCATTGTAAAAATATAAAAGTGCAGAACAATACACATCAACACGTCATTACTGTAAATTCAGAAATTATTGCGTGCATTTATTGTTGCGATTTTGTCATTTTAGACCAAAATGCGATTTTAATTTTTGCGTTACTGAGAAAAACCCCGCTTCATTCATATAAAAAAATCCAAAATGCGAGTTTAAATTATTGCGATAACAACCCTGTCGCATTTTTCGCAATAATAAAAACATCGCAATAATTTCCGAATTTACAATATTGAGAAACAAATGAAAACCTTGCTGTTGTTTGGAAATCACCGTTCTCATTCATTTAAAAGAATGTTTTTTTACTTTTTTTTAAAGATTAAAGAAAACTGGGGAAAAAATTAGAGAATAATGCGTAAAAAATCACTTTTGAAGAATAGACTAAATTTTTGAAGATTAGAGAAAAAAGGGTTGAAAATTAAATGTTTACAGAATAACAGACCCCCCCCCCCATCCAGACCCTCATACAGCAGCTGACCTGTCTTATTATATTATTCACTAACATCACCTTGTCAGTTGGAAAAGCTAGGTCCAACAGCATCTGACGTGTCTTACTTGAATACACGAACATTACCTTGTCAGCTGGAAAAGCTAGGTCCAACAGCATCTGGCGTATCTTACTTAAATACACAAACAGTACCTTGTCAGCTGAAAAGGTTAGGTCCAACAGCATCTGACGTGTCTTATTTGAATATGCTAACATTACCTTGTCAGCTGGAAAAGCTAGGTCCAACAGCATCTGGCGTATCTTACTTAAATACACTAACATTACCTTGTCAGCTGAAAAGGTTAGGTCCAACAGCATCTGACGTGTCCAACAGCATCTGACGTGTCTTACTAGAATACACCAAAATTACCTTGTCAGCTGGAAAAGCTAGGTCCAACAGCATCTGACGTGTCTTATTTGAATATGCTAACATTACCTTGTCAGCTGGAAAAGCTAGGTCTAACAGCATCTGACGTGTCTTACTAGAATACACCAAAATTACCTTGTTAGTTGTAAAACCTAGATCCTACAGCATCTGACGTATCTTAATTAAAAACACTAACACTACCTTGTCTGCCGGAAAAGCTAGGTCCAATCTCACTTTAATAAACTAGATTACCTTGTCAGCTGGAAAAGCTAGGTCCTACAGCATCTGGCGTATCTTACTTTAATACACTAACATTACCTTGTCAGCTGGAAAAGCTAGGTCCAATCTCACTTTAATAAACTAGATTACCTTGTCAGCTGGAAAAGCTAGGTCCTACAGCATCTGGCGTATCTTACTTTAACACACTAACATTACCTTGTCAGCTGGAAAAGCTAAGTCCAACAGCATCTGACGTGTCTTATTTGAATATGCTAACATTACCTTGTCAGCTGGAAAAGCTAGGTCCACTAGCATCTGGCGTATCTTACTTAAATACACTATCATTACCTTGTCAGCTGAAAAAGCTAGGTCTAACAGCATCTGACGTGTCTTACTAGAATACACCAACATTACCTTGTCAGCTGGAAAAGCTAGGTCCAACAGCATCTGACGTGTCTTACTTTTATACATTAACATTACCTTGTTAGTTGTAAAACCTAGATCCTACAGCAATTGACGTATCTTACTTTAATACACTAACATTACCTTGTCAGTTGGAAAAGCTAGGTCCTACAGCATCTGACGTATCTTACTTTAATACACTAACATCACCTTGTCAGTTGGAAAACCTAGATCCTACAGTATCTGACGTTTCTTACTTTTATACACTGACATCACCTTGTCAGCTCATATTGTACATTTTTTTCTATACACTTCTCTCCATACAAACCAAACAATAAAGGGAACAAAACACAAGTGTCGGGATTGTTTGACTTGGCACAGAAACTTAACAGTGGTGATTCAAACCGGGTTGATGGTATCCAAAAAAACAACAAAATGGGTAACAGGAAAGGTCAACGTTGACATACCAATCAATGAAAGCCACCCAACAGGCAAAACCCCGGACAAAAAATAAAATAAAAGAGCACAATACACAAACTTAGACACAACAAAGAGTCTAGATAGTCTGACTTGGTACAGACACAGAACAATGGTGGGGTTAAACTGGTTTTATGGTACCCAAACCTATCTTATCCACTTGACACTCTGGTGTATAAAAATCAATACAGTATGATTACCAACAAGGTGACCGCTTGCTCTAACTGCAAAATTAGACCGGACGGTTCATAATCTACCTTGAAATCTGATTTCAATCACACACCAGCGGTGTGAATAAAACAGGCTAACAGAACGTTAAAGCCATATTTTTGACCTGAATGTTATGTAAAATTTTCATTCATTCATTTGTTGACTTGCTACAAGTCCCTATGTAATTTTTAATTTTTAAATTAATTATGAAATTATGAAATAGGCACTTCTATACCCATACTTATTTACTATAATTGTGTGAACAACGTGTACATTGTTTTATAGTAAATAAGTATGGATAGTAGAGGTGAATTTTGTAACTAAACTAGAGGCTCTCAAGAGCCTGTATCGCTCACCTGGATTTAACTTGTCCACCTTCAGCAGGACTGATAGTTTAAGTGTAGCAGTTGTCTTAGCTAGTTTTCCCATAGGTTCAATGTTAAACAAAGTTAGGAACGAGATCAAAAGTTAAATGTATTAGTTTGGTGTCCAAATGGCCAAGTTTAAGGTATGGTAACTGCAAATTAAATTTTCCCATAGGGCCCTATGTTAAACTAAGTTCAGCTTTGGTGGCCACCTTGACTGACAGGCCAGGTCAGCGTACACAATTATGAAAGGGGAACATCTAATGACCACTGTTGCCAAGTCTGGTCCCAATTGGACAATTGGTCTCAGATCAGAATATTTTTTAAAGAATTTTCCCAAAGGGTCCTATGTTTAACTAAGTTCAGCTGTGACGGCCATCTTTGTTGACATTCCGGGTCGTAGGACATAATTCTGAAAGAATACCACCTAAGGACAATTTCTGCCAAGTTTGGTTCCAATTGGCTAAGTGGTCTCAGACAAGAAGATTTTTTAATGAATTTTCCATAGGGTCCTTTGTTTAACTAAGTTCGGCTGTGGTGGCCACCTGGGTTGACATTCTGGGTCATGCTGAATTTCGGATCGGCACGAAAAACATAAATTTTATGAGGGACCATTATCTTATTATTCAGGCATACTATTACTTTAGAATGCATAAATGGCCCGGGCAGCCATGTTTTTGAATTTAGGATCGGCACCAAAAACATAGGATCCCATGTTAAATGTATCCCGTGGTTGCGGGCATCTTGGATTTCAGATCGGCACAAAAAAACAAACTTTGTAGAGGACCATGTAAGGATCATACCTGCAATATAACCATTCAATTGCTTTAATAGTTTCAGAGAAGAAGATGTTTTAAATTTCAGCCAAACAGCGTGCATAAATGGCCCGGGCAGTCATGTTTTTGAATTTCGTATCGGCACCAAAAACATCCATTTTGTAAGGGACCATTATTTGATCATTCAGGCATAATACTACTTCTATCTGTCAAACGGTTTCTGACGAGATGTTTGTATGTATTTCCCATAGGATCCTATGTTAAATGTATCCCGTGGTGGCGGGCATCTTGGATTTCAGATCGGCACAAAAAACATAAACGTTGTAGAGGACCATGTAAGGCTCATTCCTGCAATATAACAATTCAATTGCTTTTGTAGTTTCAGAGAAGATTTTTTAAATGTCAGCCAACCAGAGTGCTTAAATGGCCGTGGCAGCCATGTTGAATTTTGGATCGGTACCAAAAGCATAAACTTTGTAGATGACCATCCAATGAACATCCCCACCAAGTTTGGTTTCAATTGGCCATGGGGTTTTGGAGAAGAAAATTGAAATGTGAAAAGTTAACTGACGACGGACGCAAAGTGAAAAAAGCTGGGTATATAGTATTCGTTGTATCCGTCCGTCCGCCTGTTCGTCCGACCTTTGTATCCGCAACTCCTCCTAAACCACTGAATGGAATTTGATGTAACTTTCAGAGAATAGTCATCCCATGATGGCATTGTGCACCTCCTATTTTAGAATTTGATCGGACCAATTTTTGTTTGGGGTTTCCCATAGAAAAACATGGACTTTGACTTTCAATATGATAGGGGGTACCATGATGTCATCCGCAACTCCTCCTAAACCACTGGATGGAATTTGGTGAAACTTTCAGAGGATCTTTATTACATGATGCCATAGTGCACCTCCTATTTTAGATTTTGATCTGATGAATATTTGGGGTTACCCATACGAAAACATGGACTTTGACATTCATTGTGATAGGGGTACCATGATGCTATCCGCAACTCCTCCTAAACCACTGGATGGAATTTGATGAAACTTTCAGAGGATCTTTATTACATGATGCCATAGTGCACCTCCTATTTTAGATTTTGATCTGATGAATATTTGGGGTTACCCATACCAAAACATGGACATTCATTGTGATAGGGGTACCATGTTGCCATCCGCAACTCCTCCTAAACCACTGGATGGAATTTAATGAAACTCATTTCACTGCTGTTGGAGTTTTCCTATCCAAAATATTAACATTTTCTTTCATGTATCTTATGTAAGGCGGGGGTATCAAGTAGTGAGCTTTGCTCACAGTATTTCTAGTTTATCTTGTGGTGCTGGGTGAAGATCACACGATAACTCCTATATACCCATATTTAGTCCTATAGGATGCTGTCTATCTGACGTTTACTTGTATTTTGTTTGGGGAAAGAATAGTAACTTAGTGTGGATGGACCAAAAAAGGCGACAGAACAATAAAGAATTTATAAAATGATGTATTTTCTGTATCAATAAATTACATCTGTTCACAGGAAGAGGCAGTAATTGATATTAGTGGTGGCAAACTACATGTAATTAGAAATTCATGTGATAAGTACCACAATCAAAATATCACACACCTTCAGTATGTATGAAAATGTCTCCTATGTGCTGTAATAGATTTTTGCATTGCCTTCTCTTGGTTATCACATATTATTTTAAAATGAAAAATGAGAAAAAAAAAACAAAAGGATTATTCATTATTTTTATTATTATTTAAAAAAACCCATTATAATGTATTTTCATTGCCATTTTACAATCATTTCAACATTTTCTCCCATAAAAATATACTTTCTAGAGGTAGTACTACAAATCATGTCCAACAACGCTGAGTTTTGTTCATACACAAGACTTTCAGGAATCGTTTATCTCTCCATTTCCTCCTTAATAATTCATTTCAAAGAAACATAAGCTGCATATAGACAAAGGAAATGAAAACTGATAATATTACTTATTTCCCCTCCATTGTAATTCAATAATCTTGGGATGATAAAATAACAAGAAATAAATTTTGTATTAATTTGATAATTACAGTATATTAAATCTATTGGTAATAAAAAATATATCAGAATGTGTCAACTCTTCAGCAACTGATATAAAATAGATTTTTCTTTTAAATCTTAGCACTAAGGTAACAAGCACTGGATTCTCTTCCTTCTACAAGTCTTACTTTACATGTCAGATAGAAAATGGCCATATGCAATTTAAGTCATCAAGTTTTATTGAATTTAAATACAACACCATCAAGGAATTAATGTTGATATACAGTCTTTACTATAATAATCTGTTGTATCTCAATAGAATTAAAGCTGGTGTAAAATGAGGTAAGCAAATAAATGGATAAGGTGGACTTCTATTGGATACAGGATATCTCAGAAACTTCTAAAAATTCTCCATTTAAAAAAAAAGGATTTAACACTTTATTTATATAGATTCAATGTTCAAGATATCTCATATACTGTAAAATATATCTTTTATTTCTTAAAAGACATCTCATATAATTCATTGTGAAGAACAAATCTTGTAAGATATCTTTTAATGTATATGACATATCATATAAAGATTTTCTATTTTAAGATATCATTTCTAATATGAGGTATCTTACAAAGTTAACAAGATATCATAAGATAACTTTTATATTTTATAAGATATAAAGAAAACTTAATACTTTGTATTAAAATGTGTCATAAAATTTCTAAGATATTTTATAAACTTTTTGAGATACCTTACATAATTTACAAGATATCTAATTAAGTACATGAGATAACTTGGACATCAATAAATATATACAGCATGCCATAAATCACATCATGTATATCTGATAAAAATAAAGGGCTTATCTTAAATGAAATGTAAGCTATTTATCTGATGTTTTGTAGTAATCTTTACGTCTATACAGAAACATGTGAATTATCTCCCTTTCCCAAGATACTGTGAATATATAGGAAATTCTTATTCTGCATACATATTCATATACAATTAAGGAATTAGCTGTTCATCCCCATTTGTTAATTCATTTTACAAACTATTTGGTGGTTTTGTGTATTAATTTTTCTTTTAATGATAATAAAATGTTTTGTAATAATTTCTTCCAAAATCAACCAGGAATAAGAGCAACAAAATTAAATTGTTTGGTTGAAAAATTCTTTGATACCAATTTTGATGCACAAGATGTGCACATTTCATCGATTTATGACTTATAATTTATTATAAAGAAATAGGATTTCAACTTGACCAAAGTATATCTTTCAACTAAAAGAATTATCTTACAATATGCTGTTAACAACTTGGGAGTAAACAAAAATCAACATTAATTCAAATTTTTACACTTTAACAAGAGATAAATTCTGATTGTATCTATACAACATACGTATGTTACTGATGTTATGGGGAAAGGATTTTTCTTTGTCAATGTCACATTTTCTTTCTTTTCATTTACTGTTTCAAAAGAAAAAAAAATTAATATAGATTTGACAAAATAAATTTTACATGTTTTATACAAATCTAAAAATTTTTATTATTTTTCTGCGTGTCTTAAAGTGTGAAGAAATAACTGTTTTCAATGCATGCAAAAGTCAGACGTCTTGTCATGTCGTGTGAATGTTGGAAAGAATTTAAAAAGTTTTCTTACAAGAAACGCACCATTAGATTAAGGCATAAGGGGACAATAGTATCAAGCTCACACTCACCAGAACTGATGGAATCATCACAAATATTTTTATCAGCTAACTCATTTGCCCCAAGAAAAAAATCTTGAAAATTTTTAAAAGGTTTAAAGTTTATGCAAACTTTTACCTTAACAGAAAGGTGATCTTTTATTAACATAATACCTTGAAAAGGTATGTATATTGAAAATTTTAAGGCTAGACCTCGATTTATGAAAGCCACCATAGAGACCTAGCACAAAGGGCCATATGGGTCAAAACAGAAAGGAAGGTGGCACTTGGGGAAATGAGCTAACACACGACAGGTGAAAGTAAAGTGTAAATAACCAATAAAGTATAAATTTGGTTAATTGGACAAAGGATTGACACATTAATCATCAGTTCTAAAGTAGAAATTTAAGGAATTCCCACTCTATAAGGATATATTTTTTGTTCAGCTTTAATTCTACCAAGCCATTTGCCAATATCTAATTTCATTTACAATGTCACAATAAAAATTATTGTTTAAATATTGAAATAATGTCCAATGTGAACAAACACAGTAATGAAACTAGAAATCATATTTCTATTTTAAAGACATATTTCATTCTATTACTTGTTCAAATCAACATTTGCCATTTAAAAATTACATATGTAATTGTATGGAAAAAAATCAAACTTTAAATCATTTATTATTTAATTTTAAAAAAGATAACATCATATGCAATAAACAATAAAAACACTATATAAAATGTTGCATTTCCATGGCAACCTGAATTAGTTTGAAAAAATAATAATTCTCTCCTCTTACAAAATATCACAAGAACAACCTGAGATCAGTGGGATTAATAACTGCCACTATACATAACTTCTATTTAGATCAATAAGGTCAAGGTTAACTATTGAATTGTGACCTTGACCTTTTCACAAATCTTACAGCTACCAAAGTAACATTTTTTTTTTATATAATGTCTGTAATTTCAGCAATATAAAGACAACAGATATAGCAATATTAAATATTAATATACACTTTCAAAATTTTTTTTATCATTTTTTAACTGAAGGAGTGACTGTTTTGATTTTTATGGGTGGTAAATTTTTACCATCCTTCCCATACAAATCAAATGGTTTGTTTGCTAAATTTTAAAATTTTATCTATTTTTCATTGAAAATCAAGTAAATTAAAGAAAAATGATCTGATCATAAACTCTCTAAAGATATTGTTTCTGCAATTTTATTATAGCTGTGCTAATGAAAAAGTTATTAAAATTAACTTTATATCATTGGCTATTACAACTTGCTTGAAAGAAAGAGACAAGAGAATTCCCTGATCAGTAAAATATGGCACTTAATATCCTGAGACCAATACATGTCAATCCCCATTAGTTCTTTCATCACACTGTAATAAAGTCACTGTTTTCTGCTTTAAGTATACTCTAATCAAACATCAGAATACATTATTTAAAATATTTGATGAAAATGGTAATTAGGAACTCATAGTGCGAGCATGTATCCCCACTTGGCAACTTGCCAGTCTTCTGATTGGTATGAAACAATTTGATTTTTCCTTCAGGGGTTTTATATTACTATCCTTCAAAAGATACTTTATAACAAGTTTTAGTAGGATAGATTTGGCCATGTTTATCATCAGATCGTCTCCATACAGAATATCCTCATTTCATACATCCTAGCAGAGAGATCATACTATTTCAGAACCAGAAATGTAGATACTGTTAGTTGTCCAATCAGGGCAGATGGTGGCACATATTCACACCCATATCCACAGATGTTTTATACCACATTTTAATTCATTGGGCTAAAGAGAAAACTAGAAATGGGTAATGGATGCCAAGTGATTGCAATTTACTTACAAAGCTCTTTTGAGCTGAATAATAAACAGTTTTTTTACAACTTTTTATCACTGTACATATGAATAGGCAGTATAAACAGGTTCTGTACATAACAATAACTGTGGCCAGCCACACTACATCTATATAAGTTATGAAGAATGAAGAAATATTGACATGGTTTATGATGATATATAATGTGATTATGTTTTGAATGGTGAGAAGTCAAGTAAGGAAATCATGTGACATCTTTACCATGTCCAAGGAGTATTTTAAGTTGACGGTCAGTTCCTGTTCCATAGTTCTGCTGTACAGATACACACAAATTTTTGAAAGAAATAGAAAATTCCTTAGTATTTCTGTATCTGGATGTAGCCATTTTAGCAGTCTCTGTTCAGGTGATGTGTAATCCTGAACTTAATACAATTAGTATGCACAGTATGGCTCCTCAACCGGTGTCATCGAGCTGTAATTACTACTAATGGATTTAAATGTGAACATCCCAGGATCAGACTTGGCAGGCTTACCATTCCCATTTACTGTCTGTAATAAAAATGAAATTCATTTTAAAATAAAAGAAGACTGTGTATGAGGACAGGAATGCCCCCCACTCAAGCTGGCTTATAATACTTGAAAATACTGCAATGGGGGGGGGGGGGGGGTGTAAAGCATAAAAATCATACTTGAATATGATAAAATATAATGTATACTGAAACTCTGCGTTGGCAGTAGTACTTGTGAGTGACAAAACATGTAAATTCTGTAAGGATTAATACTGCAGATTAATGAAGATAAAATAATTAGTGAAATCTGTTATTATAGATTCATCATTATAAAAGTATGTAGGAGAGCCATTAACAACTCTCTGAAATTACATCACAAAATTAATGACTCCGCCATGTGCCTAAAATGTTTTGCAGGCAATCTAAAGATAGTAACAATCATATATATCCGTGAGAAAGTTCTGTACAACCACCTGGAGTACATAGACTCTCGTCTTTGACATTAAAAGACATAAAGGACTACCCAAAGTGTATAATTACATCAAAAGAATAACCACAATGTACTTTTACATGTTGGTATATTTACAGAACAAAATAGAAAACTTAAATCAGAAATATAGGATTCCATGCAACAAATTCAAAACCTTTGGGTGTAAAAGTCTTATATTCTGCCATCTAAATTCATGAAAAGATTGGTTTTCTAACTCCCACAACCCTCTTCTTTCTTGATTCACATGAATTAGATTATAAAATCTAAATGCACATAGCATCAGAAACAAATAACTAGCGGACATCTCTGTACTGATATTATGTAATGTTTAGGTCCATGTACCACAGGACACCAACCCGTTGTCGTCTTTTATATCCCATATACATAACATCAAAGGCTGATTTTTTTTTAGTGTTAACTGTTATAAAATATATAAATCAAGACATATAAATCAAAGTTTTGTGCAACTTAATATGACACAATTTATTGAAACTGCAAATTCTAGAACCTACAATTATTCCTTCTTGTCCTTTGTACAGAAACTCTGTTTCTGATTAGCTTCACAACACTTGACAAATTAACTTTTTTCTTAGGAATCAGCATAAAATCAATTCACAGAGAATCCTTTTTGTGTTGATTTCCTCATCACAACATTAATTCTATTTAAAGGTAATGGTTCTGATTTCTTTGTTAATAACAGAACGTTATAAAGATTAAATATTAATTTCACTTGTAAATTTGGATTTAAAAGATAAGATCTACATGCTGAAAAATTTTTCCTGATTCATATTTTGAAATTTTCAAATTTCTTCCTTGCCCAATAAAATTTAAATGGTTCCATAAATTTTGTTTGTACATAAAAATAAAAAGTGACATATCATCACATGGTAACAGTAAATATTAAACCAATTGATTTTAAGATGGGGTGGGGGAGGGGTAAGAATGTTATTTTGGATCTTAGAAATTTTTTATGGATCTGAGCATGAGCATCCCTTTTTTTTCATGTGAGAAAGCCAAATGTTTTTAAAAAATATAATAAATATTTGATTCAAGATGATTTCATTTCATTCCTGTATTTTTTTCACCTTAATTTTGGAGCCTGTAATTTTTAATTTAAGTGTAGCAGTTATTTAAACTTGGCTGGTTTTTACATGGGTACAATGTTAAACAAAGTTAGAGTGTGGTGGCCATATTAGTTGACATTCAAAGTTATCAAACACAATTCTGAAAGAGGACTATTGTCTGAATTAAGATGGCCAAGTTTAAGGTATGATAATCTGCAAATTAAATTTTCCCATAGGGTCCTAGGTTAAACTAAGCTCAGCTATGGTGACCATGTTGACTGACAGGCCAGGTCTAAAAGGGCACCATCTAATGACCATTGCTGCCAAGTTTCGTTCCAATTGGCTCAGTAATTTCAGACAAGAAGATTTTTTTAATGAATTTTCCCAAAGGATCCCTGCTGTGGCAACCATCTTAATTGACATTCTAGGTCATCAGACATATTTCTGACAGAGGACCATCTAAGGACCATTACTGCCAAGTCTTGTTCCAATTGGCTTAGTTGTTCCAGACAAGAAGATTTTTAAATGAATTTCCCATAGGGTCCTATGTTAAACTAAGTTTTGGCTCTGGTAGCCATCGTGGTTGATCGTCTGGTTCATCGGACACAATTCTCAGAGAGGACCATCTAAGGACCATTGCTACTAAGTTTGGTTCCAACTAGCACAGTAGTTTCAGAAAAAAAGATTTTTCAATGAATTTTCCTTACGGGCCAATGTTAAACTATGTTCTGCTGTGGCAGCCATCTTTGTTGACATTCTGGGTCAACAGATATAATTCTGAAAGAGGACCATCTAAGGACCATTGCTGCTAAGTTTGGTTGCAATTGTCTCAGTAGTTTCAAACAAGAACATTTTTAAATGAATTTCCCATACGGTCCTATGTTAAACCAATTTTGGCTGTGGCCACCATCTTGGTTGATATTGTCCGGTTCATCAGACATATTTCTGAAAGAGGACCATCTAAGAACCATTGCTGCTAAGTTTGGTTGCAATTGGCTCAGTAGTTTCAGACAAGAAGATTTTGAAATGAATTTTCCATAGGTTCCTATGTTAAACTAAGTTCGGCTGTGGTGGCCATCTTGGTTGATCGTCCGGGTCATCGGACATATTTCTGAAAGAGAACCATCTAAAGACTTTTGCTGCCAAGTCTGGTTCTAATTGGCCATGTAGTTACATAGAAGAAGATTTTTGAAATTCATCCCCCCTTTTTTCTATTTTTAGTCACAGCAGCCATATCGGTTGGAAGTCTGGGGTATTGGGCATATTTTTGGAAGGATGTCCCCCAAGGATCATTCCATCAAAGTTTGTCCCAATAGGCCCATTTGTTTCACAGAAAAAGATCTTTAAAGGAAAGTTTAAGCCGGACGCCATCTTTAAAGGGCAAAAACTCCTATAAGGGGTCAATTAATGATTTCGATCATGTTGACTTATTTGTAGATCTTACTTTGTTGAAAATTTTTGCTGTTTACAGTTTGTCTTTATCTATAATAACATTCAAGATAATAACCTAAAACTGAAAAAGTGTACTTTGGAAAACACATATACTATGTTCTCTAAATTACGCCGTAATCCTTGCTAGGATGCTCTGAGGTTGATCTGTTTTCGAAATATTTGAAGGGGGGAGGCCTATTTTTTGTTATTTATCTTTCTGTAATGGTAAGAATTTGGAAAGGATTTCCTTAAAAAAAATTATATACAGTGAAAGCTTGAAGAAATATGTTTTTATTTGATATATGGTTGTCTCTGGGTATATGACACAGCCAATTGTCCAGCTATCAATCTTTTGAGTATGTTCCTTCAATTCATCATGTCATGAAAAGTACCAAGAAAAACTTGTGTGTACTCTTAAGTCAAAACTTCAGTTTACCCCTATGTTCTATTTATAGACATGGTGGCCATGTTGGTTGGTACATGTAGGTGGGGTCATCAGACATATTTTTAAAACTAAATACCCTGATGATGCTTTTGGCCAAGTTTGGTTCCATTTGGCTCAGAAGTTTCACAGGAGAAGATTTTTGTAAACGGACGACGGACGCCAAGTGATGAGAAAGCTCACTTGACCCATTTAATTTCTAAATGATTATGAAAATAACAAGTACATTTACCTTAATTTTCTAGAACAAAGTTGAACAAATATAAATGTGTGTGAGAGTGGGTGAATGCAGTATACTTTTGTATATGCCCAAAAGGGCCATGTGATTAGGTAATAAATAATTTGAATAATCTTTTCCCATACAAATTTGAAATCTGCTAATTGGAATGACATTTTCTGGAATGTACATCTAAGTGATAGCAATAGTCCATGAAAGTTATTCATAATTGAATTTAAATAAGGAGATAAATATTATGCAGGACATATGTTGTTACTGTGAACCTTTTGTCCAGTAACAAAATCACCTGTCTTTAGCATATATATATATATATATATACATGTAGTATAAATCTTATATAAATGTTTTGTACAGCTGAATAGCAACTGAGTAGTCAGAAAGTAATGTATGCATTTATTTATTGCTAATTAATAACAGACAAATAGTATTTGATAATACTGATTTCTTTCTCCATCTTCCATAATGCCTAGAGATTAATACTTACTATGCTAAATCGTTTTATGCAAAGGTTTTTTTTTACAAATTATGCAAATTATTTAAAACTTGGATATTGCTCATAATCTAGATTGCTTTAGATGGGACGGTACGAATGTGGCTAGTAGGCTAAGACTGGGTCCCCTTTCCAAAATTAATCTGTGCCCGAGCCAAAACTACCAATTGCTGGCACTGAAATGGTATCTGAATCTCAGAAACAGCAAATCTTTGGAGACCCATCCTCTCCTAAAATACCATTTTTCACCATCCGGGCTTCACATCGCTCACATTTCATACTTTAAATTTTGTAAAAAATTTGATTTTTTTCCTTTCTATGTGCATCAATGTGTTATCTTTATGAATATGACAAATTGGCCTGTGGAGCCATATATCTGAGATTTTAGTCGGAACTGTCTAATGACAGGATCTAAATTGCAACGTTTTATTATAGGTGTTTCACATATATGATGCTCAGTTTTCCCTTCAACATGTACTATTGCAAATTTTTTTAAGCTCACCTGTTACATTTTGTGTAGATCTTGCATCAATGATTATTTCTGCTACTTAATGTATGCCGTCGCAATTTTATTCTTAATATTGACCTGTATCGCTAAAATATAGAATCCTGAACCCAAATAGATATGGTTGCTAGGGACTTTTTCATCGGTTGCTATGAACTTTTCAATGACACTGACTTTGACTTGAACAGGTAAATTGTAGTGCCCTGAACCCAAATATATCTGGTTGCTAGTGACTTTTCCATCAGATGCTATGGACTTTTTCAATGACCTTGACCCTTGAGCCTCCGTACTGACTTGTACAGCTATATTATAGGGTCCTTAACCCAAATATATATGGTTGCTAGGGACTTTTTCATCTGTTGCTAGGGACTTTTCATCAGTTGATATGGACTTTTTCCTTGACCTTGACCCTCCATTTTACTTGTACAGCTACCATTTAATTTATTTCAAGTTACGCTCTAAACATCTGTGACAATTTTCCTGTTTACATGTAAATAATCTTTCAAGGGCAAAAACTCCTATAAGGGGTCAATTGACGATTTTGGTCATGTTGACTTATTTGTAGACCTTACTTTGCTGAACATTTTTGCTGTTTACAGTTTGTCTTTATCTATAATAATATTCAAGTTAATAACCTAAAACTGCTAAATTTCCTTAGTATTAACAATTCAGGGGCAATAACCCGAAAATAGGTTGACCGATTCGTCTGAAAATTTCATGGCAGGTAGATCTTGACCTCATAAACATTTTTAATACTTGTCAGTTTTGCTCTAACTGCTTAGTTTTTGAGATATGAACCAAAAAGTGCATTTTACCCCCTATGTTCTATTTTTAGCCATGGCGTCTATGTTTCTCGATGGACCAAAAAATAATACATATTCTTTACTCTAAATACCCTAAGGATCATTCAGACTAAGTATGGCTGTAATTGGTTCAATGGTTACAGAGGAGAAGATTTTTTAAGAAGTTTATGATGGACAACCGACAACAAATGATGGAGAAAGACAGGTAAGCTAATAACAATTTAGTGGGTGGTCAGGCCTAAGGGTCCTATTATTGATGTTCAGTTAGTTATTTATAGAAAATAAACAATACTTGATTGTGAACCTTGATAACATTGATATATTACCATTGATGTATATTGTCATAGGTCTTAAAATTTCATTTACCAGCAGTTTTTGTAACTACTACATACTGCATGGTACATTTGTACCTGTCTGATTTATGTTAATTACATAGAAATTTGTATAAATTTCACTTTAGAAGATAAAAAAATATTTTACTGGAAGACACAATAATATTTTAGTTGAATCAGCTTTTCATATCCCTTGGCAGACATCCTACTAAACTTGGCCTTTTCTCAAATAGTGTAAATTTCAACATTTATAGTAACCTTACTGATAAATGAAGTGTTATACCTTGTAATTTATTTATAGTAATAATGTATTAGATTTCATAATGTGATAAACTAATACTGTAAATATGGAAATTATTGCATTGAGCATCGCAATATTAATAAAATGCTCCGCTGGGCGCAGCTAGATACGACCGCAGATGTCGAACCCTGAATAGTTGGGGCAATTATGAACACAACATTCAAGCTTGATACAATACTGAATTTGGATTGTGAATAAATATTTGACACAGCATAGGTTTCTGACACAGAATGAATGTTGTCTAAGAACTTAAAAATTTTTAATTTACCTATTCAAACCATATCAGTATTATTTGTTTTTATATATAAATCAGAAATAACCAATTTAAAATTTAAAATTGGGCACACATATCAATTTCTTGCTATTGCGCAATACTGTGTAATTGAAAATTTCTTCAAATATTTGACACATAATAGGTTTCTGACACAGAATAACTGAAATCAAAGAACTTAAAATTGGTCATATGATTTGAATTTATATTCAATTTTTTGCTTTTGTGTAATACAATATGCTGTGGAGAATTGCCCCCCCCCCCCCAAAAAAAAAATAATAATTTACCCCCTTTTTTAGCTTTTGTGCAATACACTATGAAGTTGCACATTGACCCCCCTCCCAAAAAAAAAACAAAAAACAATAAAATTTATTGTAACCCCCCCCTTTTTTTGGCTAAAAAAAATTTGAAATTTTCTTTTTAATTTATGAAATATGAAATGAGAAAAAATTACCCCCTCCCCAATTTCTCATTTACCCCCCCCCCCCCCAAATTTTGTTTTCAACCCCCCCCCCCCCCCCCATTTCTTTATACTTTGCAACCATAACAACCCATTTTAAATACACCATAACATATTAAAATAGAAAATGACATCATAGTCATGGATGGCAAATTTTAAATATACATATTAAAAGCAGTTTAGATAAGATAAACAAAAAAGCTTCATCAGCACATTTTATACTGGCAAATTTCCAATGGAATTTGTTAATAATAAAGTTTTGATAACAGGGCACACATATCAATTTCTTGCTATTGCGCAATACTGTGCAATTGAAAATTTCTTCAAATATTTGACACATAATAGGTTTCTGACACAGAATAACTGAAATAAAGAACTTAGAATTGGTCATATGATTTGAATTTATATTCAATTTTTTGCTTTTGTGTAATACAATATGCTGTGGAGAATTGCCCCCCCCCCCCCCCAAAAAAAAAAAAAAAATTTACCCCCTTTTTAGCTTTAATTTTGGACCCCGATTTGGACCAACTTGAAAACTCGGCCCATAATAAAAAAACTAGGTACATGTTTAGATTCAGCATATCAAAGAACCCCAAGAATTCAATTTTTGTTAAAATCGAACTAAGTTTAATTTTGGACCCTTTGGACCTTAATGTAGACCAATTTGAAAACGGGACCAAAAATTAAGAATCTAAATGCACGGTTAGATTCGGCATATCAAAGAACCCCAATAGTTCAATTTTCGATGAAATCAAACAAAGTTTAATTTTGGACCCCGATTTGGACCAACTTGAAAACTGGGCCCATAATAAAAAAACTAAGTACATGTTTAGATTCAGCATATCAAAGAACCCAAAGAATTCAATTTTTGTTAAAATCAAACTAAGTTTAATTTTGGACCCTTTGGACCTTAATGTAGACCAATTTGAAAACGGGACCAAAAATTAAGAATCTAAATGCACGGTTAGATTCGGCATATCAAAGAACCCCAATAGTTCAATTTTCGATGAAATCAAACAAAGTTTAATTTTGGACCCCGATTTGGACCAACTTGAAAACTGGGCCCATAATAAAAAAACTAAGTACATGTTTAGATTCAGCATATCAAAGAACCCAAAGAATTCAATTTTTGTTAAAATCAAACTAAGTTTAATTTTGGACCCTTTGGACCTTAATGTAGACCAATTTGAAAACGG
This sequence comes from Mytilisepta virgata, assembly GCA_028015205.1. NCBI lineage: Eukaryota > Metazoa > Mollusca > Bivalvia > Mytilida > Mytilidae > Mytilisepta > Mytilisepta virgata. Next base: position 4,412,799 of record CM051518.1, on the reverse strand, counting down.
GACCAAAAATTAAGATCCTAAATGCACGGTTAGATTCGGCATATCAAAGAACCCCAATAGTTCAATTTTCAATGAAATCAAACAAAGTTTAATTTTGGACCCTTTTGGCCCCTAATTCCTAAACTGTTGGGACCAAAACTCCAAAAATCAATCCCAACCTTCCTTTTGTGGTCATAAACCTTGTGTTTAAATTTCATAGATTTCTATTTACTTATACTAAAGTTATTGTGCAAAAACCAAGAAAAGTGCTTATGTTGGCCCTTTTTTAGCCCCTAATTCCTAAACTGTTGGGACCAAAACTCCCAAAAACAATCCCAACCTTCCTTTTGTGGTCATAAACCTTGTGTTAAAATTTCATAGATTTCTATTTACTTATACTACATTTATAGTGCGAAAACCAAATGTCTACAGACTACGACGGACGACGGACGACGACGACGACGCCAACGTCATACCAATATACGACCGCAAAAATTTTGCGGTCGTATAAAAACTCAAATTTTTAATGCAAATTTTCATGTCCGATTTATTCAAAATTTCCCCCTTTGTTTATATATACACAGGTAAGTAAGTTTCTGGTCATTGATTGCCAACATCCAGAGACAGGTTAATTGGTAGATACTTAGTTGTATAGTTATTGTTTGGACAGCTATTATATATATAATAATAACATTTTAAATTCTAATATTTTTAAAACCATTAATTAAAAGGATTACCTTAATAAAACTTCCATGATCACACAGGAGGTGATCAGAATTTACACTAATCCTATTTCCCTATATACAGTATTTTGGTATTTTTTACTGATTTAAAATTCTGAATGTTGCTGTGTTTTTTACTGTGATTGTAATGTTAACACTAAACAACCTTGTGTTGTTATACAATTACACGGAAAATAGAGACCCCAGGGAAGTAATCTATTACACAATATCCTGACAATAGCCACCCTAGGGACATTCATATATAATTCAATTATTAACAAAAGCTAAAAATGGATGGAGATCAGTTGTAGGGACAGCTGTAGACAGGCCTCAGACTACAATTTATAGTCTGATTAAAGTAGGCTTTCTACACCAAGACAACTTAATATCGAATTAATGAGAAATGATTCACAATGGCTGATACAGTAATCTGTCATCTTAAATGGTGATCGCCAAATAAAACAATTTTCTTATAAAACCTTTAATTTTTTTTATCTTTCTTTGCCAAGTACTTATTCCTAAAAATATCACTTTTTTTAAATACATGTAAGAAAATGTGAAAAATCAAAAAAGTGAAACAAGTTGTTCAGTATATTGCTCCATGCAGTAAATTAAAAAATACAGAATTTAAATGACATGGTTTATTTATGCTCATTACATGTAAAGAATCTCATTTTTCCTCCAAATTTTATACAAATTTTTCACACAAAGTGGTGAAATAGATGTTCAGATTACACTAAATAAAATCATACTATTATTAAGGTATTTTGTTGTTATACTGTTAATGAAGAAGTCACTGTCAGGTCTTTTGTATATGAGTTTGTTTTATGTGCAGGATCAATATAACTGTTTTGAAATGGTAGCATAAAAAACTTGAACTTGAAATTCTTACATATCTATTTAGCTTTCTGTTTTCTTATTTAAATTTGTATGGTAGCATTTGCATAAATAAATGTCTGAAAAGTTTTTTCCTAAGAAGTCAACAATAGTCTGGCCTCTTATTATTTCAGAATGACAATAAATTCCAAAACTTTCATATCCAAACAAAGAATGTTATTCTCATTGCACTGTGTGTCTTTTTCCTAATGCTTTTATAGAAAAATAATTGCCCCAGCTGAGACTGTATTACAATCAAAACAAGGCTATAAACTGTACAGACAAGACACTCGAGAGATTTAACTAGAAAAATTATTAAACACTTATATGCTTTAATATTAAGACACTGACTTGATTGTACACATAATAGACATTAGGCAAAGAATTCCACTCAGAACTGGTGCTTTTAGACATGATACAAAAAAATGTCAGTGCCTAAAAAGAAAATAATAACAGGAGAAATAATAATAGGTTATATTTATACTGATAATCAAAATCAATATACCGGTACTTGTCACTACAACATTACAAAGTAAGAAGGAAATGTCTGCCATAGGAAATGTAAATGTATTAATTTCCTTGGAGCAACTGGTTCTGTATTTCAGTCACAAAATCAGCATAACTATGCTTGGGTCACCTCGCCTTTTCTCTCCTTGAACCGATCATGGTACATGTACTTGAGCAGAAAAATGAGTAAAATTCATATGATACATGTATAATTCTTGATTTATTCTGAATTGTAATACATGTAACAAAACTCTGGCACAAGAATGAAATTTTATTTTCTAATATGCAAAGTGTTTTTCATAAAAAAAATAAATCCACTACAACTTTTGTCACTGTACACATGACAACTTATAAAATAATACCAGAGTAGGTGGACATGAAAACAAATTAAACAAACCACTTCAGATAGTCTGCATTGGAATTTTATCTATAATCTTTAAAACTAATTTTTATAGATCATTGTCAATTCAAAATGGGCAAGTTTCCAATATTACTGCATAGTAGGGTAAAATTTATACATTTACAGTTTCATCTGTAGGGTCAAGTCATCAATAACAAAAAAATTCACTGTAGTTTTTGTATTTGGGTTCTAGAGAAGAATACATAACAGATGTGTCAAATGCTAATGAGAGAGATGTCTGAAGTGATTTTATGTAAATTGGGTTATTTTCTGCATAATTAAGGGATATAACTATAAAATCTTATAGGTTAAACATTTTTCCAATTACATGTATTCCAAAAGTCACATTTACACATTCTGTATAAATGTACATTATAAAGTAACTACAGAATGACAACTGTCTTTCAAAAGATTTGGTAAATGAAAGGATACCTTACTTTCCGTACAATCAAAGGGTACACCAGCTTGGAACAAATGTCAGCTAGTAATTGGGAAACGTGATATCAGTTATAAAAGCATGCCCTTGGCTAGTAAAGTACTCTGGTTATCAAATTAAAATGCTATTTCAACTATCTATGCACAAATAAAAAACAAATTTATACATTTGCAGTGATTGTCAAAGCTATTATAACTTAAAAACATAAATTTTGCCAAATACTTCCATACTTCCTATCCTGTTATAAACTAGAAAATGTGTCTCTAAGACACGGATGACCTGCCTTAAAAACAACATAGGTTTCTGAAAATTGAACCTAAATTAAAACTTAACCAAAGTCACTGAAGCATGAAATGTAGGTCATAATGACCCAAGTGTTGCTGAAGTGTTGTACTATACAAGAGGACTGTAGTGGTGAAATATCATTGATATATTACTATAGGTTTCTAAGAAATGGAGCTAAACGCAAAACCTAACCAAATCAGGACACACGGACGGACAGACAAGGTTAAATCTATATGCTCCAGCCACATTTGTGGTGGGGCATAACAACCACAAAACTCCTGGGTTGGAACCCTGATAAATGGAAAAGAAATCATTTTCTGCATAATTTTAATATCTGTCCAAAACCTAATAAAAAAAATTTTCTTTGCTGTCGGAACAAAAATCATGTATTTTTACCATAGAAAGGGCTAAATCTGGGATAAATATATTATCTTAATTTATAGTCTTAGGCACTGACTGTACCACGTTTCAACAACACTGTACAGCCTTTGACTTTGACTCAGGCTGCATACAAGAGCTTCAGTATGGCACATTCTCAATGCTCACGGCTATATACATAGATAACTGATAATGCACCTGTTACATAATACCTACCTGTTAATAAATGTAGCTTTAATATAAAATAAGAGCTACACCAAGGAATATAAATTTTGGGATACAAAATCTCTACATGCATGTGCAAAGGAACAATGCTCTTATTGCTGCTCTTTATCATAAAGTCACATTGAGGACTTTAAATAAATATCGCACCCACTGCAATATAAAATAGAACTGTGAGTGACCTGTGTGTTTAACCCCCGCTTCCAATACTATGAGTTGCGCTTACAAATTTTAAACATGTAAAACCCTTAAGTTGGATTATCTCCCTTTGCAAGCATCTGGCGATATATCTTGCTTCATGTACATCTACATATGAAGCCCAACCTTCATATAAAGTTTCATCAAAATCCATTGAATGTTTAAGGAGGAGTTGTGCTAACAAGCTTTAAACATGTAAAACCCTTAAGTTGGATTATCTCCCTTTGCAAGCATCTGGCGATATGTCTTGCTTCATGCACATCCATATATGAAGCCCATCCTTCATATAAAGTTTCATCAAAATCCATTGAATGTTTGAGGAGGAGTTGCGATAACAAGCTTTAAACATGTAAAGCCCTTAAAGAGGATTATCTCCCTTTGCAAGCATCCAGCGATAATTTTCTTGTTTCATGAACATCTAAATATGATGCCCATCCTTTATATAAAGTTTCATCAAAATCCAATGCACGCTTGCTGACAAGGTACATATACAGAAAGATGGACGGACAAAGAGACAAATTAATGGACCTATATACCCTCCCTTAACTTTGTTTGCGGGAGGGTATAATAAATATCGCACCCCACTGAAATTTCAAGATGGCCCGAGCACTTCTTTGTTCTATATTGGTTTTATGTTACCAACTATATTGCCACTTTCAACAAGAAACAAATAAAATAAATTTGCCTGTGATAATAGTCTTGTGGACAAGTGGTTTATATTGGTATGTTTGGTTTATTTGTTGTTGTTATTTATGAAATAAATGAAAGGACATTGTTACATACAGAACAAAATATTAAACCAAATAATCATTACTGGATAAAAGGGAAGAATTAAATTTATCACTAAATGGATGAAGTTAAGCATCTCAGAACATTTACAGAATCTATTTTACAAATAACATTTTAGCGTAACAAGACATAATTATTCCACGCTACTGGAATTTACATATATTCTTATTCTTAAGGTGAAAAAGGTCTAATCCTGGTTCTAGAAACAAGGAATTATAAATGGCTTATTGCTGTATATACAGTACAATAACATAAAGTCTGAATCAATAACTCAAGTATGAATCAGCATCCTAATATAGACTGTGTTAAAATATCACCAATGTAAATGTAACCTTGGCCTAAAAATTTGAGGGGAGTACAGGTACTTTTGGTCTAAATATTTAAGGGGAATACTTATAAATTTTGTAATTTTGTCCAGATGACCTATTTCTGAAAGAAGTACACCCTTTGGGTTACAAAACTTTACTGAAAACTATGAATTTTTTAACACCTGCATGCATTCAAAGTATTGAAGTAATGTAGTTGTGTAAGAATTCTGTTTTGTTCTTGTTGAACATAATTTTGACAGAATTACAGCCCTTGGTCTTGTAAAATGCATGATTGTACAAATGTCTTTCTCTAAAGGTTTCCATATACATTGTATTCTATTATTTTTTGTATGGTATGTAAGTTATAATGAGTTAGAGTTTTATTCTGAATGACCTGTTTTGACAGAATTACCAAAAAAAAGGCCATTTAACATAAACAAAAGAAGAATATGTCAATGGGACACAGATGCCCCTCTTTAAAATATGCAAGAGCCAATGTACTTATTCAAATCTTTTGATGTTTTGTTTTCTTTGAAACTTAAGTACCTTTCCATATAAACTTCAAAATCAAGTGGCACACGATAGAAATGGATTTTCTTTTTATGTGTCTTTTTGCATTTCTTTTGTATATTTATTAACAGATATGGTGAATTTTTCGTAGTTGTGACCTGTCTTTCTGAAATATTTTTTATATAGAATGCACTATGAAGAGGGGAGATAACTAGTTTTAGACCAATAATTTGTGTATAATCTTTGCAAACTATTTTCATTGCTGCTAGATGGCTTATGAAATTCACAGCTATTTTATTATAAATCTTTACTTAGTCTGAGTTGTAATATTAAATGCAATTCAGTTCAAGCTAAACCCTTGTCCCCTTTTTTAGATAATTTTACAAAGAAAGTACTATAGAACATTGGATGATGGATGGATGAATTATTGTTTAACGTCCAGTGGCAACCAGGTGCATATCAGGACAAGAACATGTTGATATGATAATGAATATGATCCCTGCTTTGAACTAGACAGACACGCTAAGTTGGATTTTTAATGTGCTAGCTCATGAGGTAACTGTCCGCAGGAAGACATATCACCCCACTTGGACACATTATATTGACTCCGAGCCAACCAGTCTTTGATCTTACTCCTAGATGCCGCGTGCTTGGCGGAGAAGCAGCAAATACCAATTTTAATGTCTTTCGTTTGATCCAGCCAGGGATCGAAACCCGCGACCTTCTGCACTCAGGGCGAGCACGTTACCACGAGACCACCGAGGCGGTCTATAGAACATTGGTGCCAAGGTAGATAATTTATGGAAATTTACATAGACAGCACTACTAATTGAATAGCTTGTAAAAATTTTCCTGATTATATATGGAACCAATGTTTGATAATTTCTGTTATCCTAATGTACAATGTATGGACATTATAACAAGCTAATTAAATTGCAATTAAAAAGCTATGATGTGCCACCTATTTTAATGTAATTGTTTGATTTTTATATGGAACTGTACTTAATGAGTAAAAGTCATAGACTGCGCAAAAACAGTAAATTTTGCAGTTTCCAATTTATAAAGGGGAATAACACAAAAATGATGAAAGTGACGCCACTCAAACTGAAACTTGATCAGTGTTTGGTCCTAATAAGCAATAAGTATAAGTTTCATAACATTTGGTTGAGGCAAAGTAAAGTTAGAGTGGGGAAACTGCAAATTTGACAATTTTTCAATTTAAAAAGGGACACAACTCAAGAACAACAAAAGTTTCATAACATATGGATGATGTAAAGTAAAGTAAGAGTGTGGAAACGTCAAATTTAGCAATTTTTTCATTTATAACGGGACATAAGTCAATAACGGTGAAAGTCATCTGAGTTTGGTGGTAATACACATTGTGTATAAGTTTCACTGGGTTGAGGCAAAGTAAAGTTAGAGTGCAGAAAGGACAAATTCGTCAATTTTACCATTTATAAAGGGACATAACTTGAGAAGGGTAAAAGTGACGCCACACAAATTCTAACTTGATCTGTGTATGGCTGTAATAAGCATTGTGTATAAGTTTCATAACATTTGGTTAAGGCAAAGTAAAGTTAAAGTGCGGAAACAGCAAATTCAGAAATTTTTCCATTTATAACGTGACAAACCTCCAGAACGTAGATTGTGATGCCACCCATATTCAAACTTGATCTGTGTTTGGTGGTAATAAGCATTGTGTATAAGTTTCATAAGATTTGATTGAGGCAAACTTAAGTTAGAGAACGGAAACCAATTTCGGGACATATGTACACATGGGTAACACTTAATGGCCCCTCTGCTTAGCCGCGGAGGCATAAAAAAATCTACAGTAATTTTTTTTGTCCTCAAACTGTTTTAGATATGAGAGTCACCAGTGAAAATTAAGTAGCAAATTAAATTATTGTTTAACATGCTAAATCTGACCCCCACTTCCCCATCCCAAAACCATATGAAGAGTTATTTTATCCTATATCAATGCATATGCATCATTCCTTCTTAATTTTCACATTTAAAGTTAATACTAAAATTATCATATCAATAAACACATATAAATATATCCAATCAGGGGAAAACTTATTTTTGGACTGACACATAATAAACATTGTGAATAACATGTACCAACTGACTAAAGTTGTCAAAGGCATATCAAACACCATATGTCTTCATATTAAAATGCAAAGCATATCAGTTCCTAATAATTTATAACACATGAATTACTTTATCAACATGTATTTGACAAGACTGAATAACTTTCTCCTACGCATTATAGTAAATTTAACATTTTTCATTTTTGAGTCTGTCAGGAGGAATTTTTTTTTGTTTAAGGTGAATGAAATGATGAACACTGATCAGTTATCAACATGGAATAACTTTTGTTTCTCCTACCCATTTAAGTAAATTCTATATTTTTTATTGTTTAGTCTGTTAAGAAGTCATAAGGTGAATGAAATGATTTATCTTCCTTAACAAAATAATCAAAGGGAGATAATTTGGTCCTGGAACTAAAGGGAGACCATTTTATTATCTCCCCTGTATAACATGGTTAAGGGAGATAACTGAGTAATGTTTACCATTCACAATTTTCATCCCTGCCAAGCCTGGCATTTTCTTACAAAGTAATTATTGAGTGCCCATGAACTTGGTTTGTAAAACAAATGCACCCATCTTAGCAACCTGTGGTACATTTATACATAACATTGATACATGTACATGTATATACCTTCGGCAAGCTTTCATACACTCATATGTAAATCATAACTACATATTTATACATGTATTGGGAAGTTGTTTTACAGTGATATACAATATACTTACTTTAATTTTGACAATTTTTGCCCTTCCTATTCCATGTGTACACTGCTTTTTCACAGCATTCTTCTGTAAAAATGCATATACATTTTTATCACATAAATCAAAGACCATTAATTCCAGGCCCTTAATAAATCTTGTAACTGTCCTTGACTTTATATAATATAGTTATTATTTTTAGTGGATGTAGCCATGACCTTGCAATGAAGTACATTGTAACCACTACAATAACAGGCACTTTTGGTTAACCCAAATAAATACACATGTATCATACATTCAACTAATGCAAGGTGTTTAGTTTTTCATCTAGAAAATTTTATTTTTCACAAAATTCATCTGATTATTTTATGTTACTTTTACTGTAGTGAACTCTGTTTGGTATGAGTCAGTTGTACAACCAATCAAATTTAATTATTTACTTTCAGAGTTTGTTCAAATCATACAAGTAGAAAGCTTTATTTAATACAGGTCTGTCACATCCTGAAAACTAATCAGGAAAAGTTATCCAAAACTTTCGAACTTTCAAATAATTCTACGGATATCTGATGTAATAAGGTTGAAATTGATATAAATGTGTTGTGAATGAAGGTCGTCAAAAGACTTATTCCATTCACAAATACAATGTATAACAATATGTAAAACTTGCTTTTGCAGCCCCTAATGTCAAACATACATGTAGCTCAATTTCAGGTTTTTACTCACTGAGTATGATTCAACAAAATAATTTGAATATTTAACAAAATGCTATGAACCACTAATTATAAGCACTGAGGTCAAGTTTGAATGTTTCACATTTTTGAAAGTATTATTAACAGTGATCATAATCTCGAAACCACTGGGATTTTTTTTTTTTTATATTTTTTCATACATGTACAAGTACTTGTCAAAGTTTGATAAAATTCACCAAGGTCTGACAAATTGAAAATCAAGTCTTATGTTGTAATATTGTATTAGCAAGTTTTCTATTTCAAAGATATTTATTTTACTTAGTAAAAAAACTAATGCAGAGGAATTCATTAAAACAGTTACAGGATAAAAACCTTTCTAAAATCTAATCAATCCCTGGCAGAAACACTTCAGTGTTTGATGTAAATCAATTCTATTTTACTTAAGATTTCTCCAGCACTGAGCAATTTAATTAAGAACCTATTTTTAAGAATGTCAGGTCTCATCAAGGTCAAGAAACTGTGGAAAGAGCTAGGCGACACTTGATGAATCTGAATAATCATTAACAAATGTCAGATTGTAAATAAATATTCACATTACAGACTGATAAAAACTGAAGAAGTCTCCATCTCTATTTCTTATAATGAAAATGTAGGGATATGGGGTATGCATTAATGAGTTAATATCCTAGAGAAAGATCATTTCCATCTAGGGATCATGTGGTCTTCAACGACTGATAAAATAACAATACATGTATGAAAGTTGAAAACAGAAAATCCAAATATTTTATCCAAATATTTTGAAAACGGTAAACTATGCAAACAAAAATACTACTGTAATTAAGCTGTTCAGAAATAAGAATAAGGTGTAATGTTAAAGTTCCTCTTACATTGTACATAGAAAATACTAATTTTGCTTCAAACACTGCATGCACAGTGTTTTGACATCATGTCATTGCATAAAACCTAATAATACATGTTGTACATCTAATAATTACAGTGCAACCAAGTTACGTAAAACAAAATGTAAATCTGCACAAAGTTTTATAGCTCTTTTGCAACTTTCCTTCCAAGAAGATTTGTATCTATATGGGAAGGATGACCAAAGATTTTAGTACACCAACTTATTAGAAATTTTAATTTGTTTTTCAGTTCAAAAACATCAGGTACTGATAATGACATAAAAAAATTCTTAGACTAAAGTGTCATATTAAATTAATAGCTTACTTTACTAGGTGTCTAACCTTTAATTACATTAATAAATTCAGTGAAGCAATTTCACCAAAATTCATTTTATTTATGAGCAATGTCAATAACAGAATGTTCTCAACTGATTCAACAAACAAAAATAATGATCAAGTTCTCACTTTCATCTGAAACAGAAAACTGTGAATTCAGCAAAACCTGGCAAATTATCAGCTGTTAGATCAATATATACAGATCAATGGTCTTAATGTACATTTTTGTACCAAATTAATACACCCACATACCATCAATTTTTTTTATAATTCCTATTTCAAAAGTGAGCAAAATACTTGACCTCTGAAGGTCAACTTCCTCATAAATCTCTACATATTTTATATGAATACTTCCTTGAAAACCAAAAATTTCAAGTCATTTCATTTGGAATATTTTTCATTAAAAAGGTTATATAGAATTAATTTTTTCATTGACATGTTCAGAAATGCTCCATCAAATGGTTTAATTTTTTATCATTTAAATTTGAAAACCTAATTGTATTTGCATCTTTGGTTAAAAAACTACATACATGAATGAAAATCTAGATGATGAGAATGGATCTATTTGGTATCAAGAAGCTGCCTGAGTATCAGCAAACTCATTTTTTTCCATTATTGTTAGGACAAACCAGCCCACCTGTCCACTACCATACATGTACATTGTTAGGACAAGCCAGCTCACCTGTCCACTACCATACATGTACAGTGTTAGGACAAGCCAGCCCACCTGTCCACTACCATACATGTACATGTACATTGTTAGGACAAGCCAGCCCAACTGTCCACTACCATACATGTACATTGTTAGGACAAGCCATCCCACCTGTCCACTACCATACATGTACATTGTTAGGACAAGCCAGCCCACCTGTCCACTACCATACATGTACATTGTTAGGACAAGCCAGCCCACCTGTCCACTACCATACATGTACATAGTTAGGACAAGCCAGCCCACCTGTCCACTACCATACATGTACATTGTTAGGAGAAGCCAGCCCACCTGTTCACTACAATACATGTACATTGTTAGGACAAGCCAGCCCACCTGACAACTACCATACATGTACATTGTTAGGACAAGCCAGCCCACCTGTCCACTACAATACATGTACATTGTTAGGACAAGCCAGCCCACCTGTCCACTACAATACATGTACATTGTTAGGACAAGCCAGCCCACCTGTCCACTACAATACATGTACATTGTTAGGACAAGCCAGCCCACCTGTCCACTACCATACATGTACATTGTTAGGACAAGCCAGCCCACCTGTCCACTACCATACATGTACATAGTTAGGACAAGCCAGCCCAACTGTCCACTACAATACATGTACATTGTTAGGACAAGCCAGCCCACCTGTCCACTACAATACATGTACATTGTTAGGACAAGCCAGCCCACCTGTCCACTACAATACATGTACATTGTTAGGACAAGCCAGCCCACCTGTCCACTACAATACATGTACATTGTTAGGACAAGCCAGCCCACCTGTCCACTACCATACATGTACATAGTTAGGACAAGCCAGCCCAACTGTCCACTACAATACATGTACATTGTTAGGACAAGCCAGCCCACCTGTCCACTATCATACATTGTACATGTACATTATAAAACTAACGACCAAATTTTATCCACTGAAAAATCTGGTCAAAAAGTTACAGATGTCACTGCTACAATTAGATCTGCATAAATGAGTTGTCTCCCTTATTTAATGATGATAATTATTGTATGTCTGTAATATACGTTATCTGCCAACTACATGTAAAGACCCAACATTGGTTTAAATAAAATCTTTTTTCTTGTATCTAATAACTGTTATTTCCTGTCAATACAAAAGCCAGACAGCTACATGTACATTTATAATTACAAAATGTAAATCTGGAAACCGGGCAGAAGAGATACATGGGAACATAATTAGAGAATATACATGTAGCTTTTTAAGGATCCAGTAATTTTCACATTACATAAATTCTTTGTACTGTTGTAGTATTGTCTGGGAATTATAATTCAATTTAATATTTATCAGAAATAGGCTAAAATTGGCTAAATTGACAGACCAATCTAACTTGAAATATAGTACTATGACTATAACATAATTTGAAAATGGACTTTTACCTGCATTTTTTCAAAATCCAAACAAGGTCGGTGACAGACAGATTCTACTGGGGAATCAGAAATAGTGTTCTGACGATGACGTTTCCGTGATGAAATGGCCATAACTGTTACAGGGGTAATTTGTGCTATTGTACATGGAATTTTATCGTGAACAACTTTTGGTGGGGAAGATCTAAAGTTGACTGGCTGAGGTTGTAACATGAGTTCTTTCACTTCCTCATCTGAAGCACTATCACAATGTTGGCTTGGCTGTAAGCGTTTGCGTTTCTCAGCCACAACTTCTTTATGAATGATTTCTAACTCCTCCTCAGAGCTGTGTTGCTCAAAGTCTAAGCTCTGTCGTTCATAATCTGAGGTACAACTAATTGTATCCAAATTATAGTCAGACGTACAACTGTCTAAATTATCTTCACTTATTTCATGTGTAGAACACCAATCTCTTCTACTCGGGTTAACAGCGATTGGTAACGATCTTCTAACATTGTTGTTATTAAATTCATCTGCAAGTAAAATATTTAGATTAGTCATTTAAATTTCCAGTCTTATTTTTACCTAACTACATGTAAATATTCAGACAAACTGTACATGTCAAACTGAATAATACACAAATACAAAGTACATTCTATCATGCCAAAACTGTCTAATCCACATAACTGTGACTGACTTTTTCATCATACAATATATGTAGTACAATTTACATGTACATGTATCATTAATAACAAGAAACAAACTACAGTGTAATGCATAGATGTAATAATTATCCTGTAAATTTAAAGATGGCTTTCATGCCCTAAGTACATACTGATATACGATTTTGTTGATGAATGCACTTTTGAGTCCAATTTCCAAAAATGTATTTTCTGATTTTGGATGCATTTCTCAATCTTTTTATATACGACATGTGGGTCAAATTTGCACATTTGTGGACTCAATCACAATTTGGTCCCAATCTAGGATATTGATTTTAAGAGAGGACAACCCACTAAGTAAGGACCATTCCTATAAAACTCTCAAAAATAAAAGATAAAAGTTGTATTTATACAGTAAATTTAAAAACACTTTAAAATTAGAAGAGTACTTGAAAAATGAAAAAAGTTTTACATTTACATTGAGACAGCGCCTTACAAAATTTCGAATCAGTGATCACTCTCTCAATATCGAAGTCGGCAGATATAAAAATATTCCCAGCGAAAATAGACCAGGTGATGAATACCATTTTTTCTTACATTGTAAATCCAATACTCTGTTAAGACTAATCTCTTTAAAAAGGTAGTAGAAATAAATAAACATTCACCATAGGGTGACGAAGGATCACAAATTTTTGATATACATAATCCAAAAAATGTGTGAGTCTTCCAAGGAAGACATGTGTCGCCTGCGGACGTCAATTTTTACAAAAGATATTAAAATGTTCTTAAACTGAAATATATATGCACACCTTTGCATTAAGGTTAATGCACAGAGAAAGTTTCATCAAATTGCTTTTAGTGGTTATGGAGTAGTTGAGGATAGAAGTTTTGAACCCCCCCCTTTTTTTTTCAAAAATGTCAATTTTTACCAAAAATAGAATTAAAATTTTCTAAAAATGAAATATATATGCACATCTGTGCATTAAGGTTAATGCACAGAAAGTTTCATCAAATTCCTTTGAGCGGTTATGGGGTAGTAGAGGATAGCAGTTTTGACCCCCCCCCCCCTTTTTGCTTTCAAAAAATGTCAATTTTTACAAAAAAAATTTTAATTTTTCTAAAAATGAAATAAATATTCACACCTGTGCATTTTGGGTAGTGCACAGAGAAAGTTTAATCAAATTTCTTTGAGCGGTTATTGAGTAGTTGAGGTTAGAAGTTTTGCCCCCCCTTTTTTTTTGGCAAAAATGTAATTTTTTACAAAAAAAATTAAAATTTTCTAAAAATGAAATATATATGCACACCTGTGCATTAAGATTAATTCACAGTGAAAGTTTCATCTAATTCCTTTGAGTGGTTATGGAGTAGTTGAGGATAGAAGTTTTGACCCCCCCCCCCTTTTTTTCGAAAATGTCATTTTTTATAGAGAAAAATTAAAAATTTTCTAAAAATGAAATATATATGCACACCTGTGCATTAACATTAATGCACAGAGAAAGTTTCATCAAATTCCTTTGAGCAGTTATGGAGTAGTTCAGGATAGAAGTTTTGCCCCCCTTTTTTTGCAAAAATGTCAATTTTTACCAAAAAAAAATTTAAATTTTCTACAAATGAAATATATATGCACACATGTGCATTAAGGTTAATGCACAGAGACAGTTTCATCAAAATCCTTTGAGTGGTTTACGAGTAGTTGAGGATAGAAGAAAAGTGTGACGACGCAAGACGACAGATAGTGATCCCTATGTGTCGACCATGCGTTCCGCAGGCGACACAAAAGTGAACTTCTACCAATTGTTTGTGACTTTATTAAACAGTCATTGAAACTGCGAAAATAGGTCCACATCAGTCAAAGTTAATTATTTACTTATTCCTGTACCTTATCTCTCTGTATTTGTTTGTTATTGTTCATTCTATGTTATATTGTTTAACCCCCAATGGTATAACTTACAATAATAAAAATTATTAATCATATACATGTAAGGATGATGTGTAAATTATCGGCAAAAGAATACCGAAGCGACAAAACAGTGGGAAAGTCCACAAAAAGTTTTGTCTAAATTCTCTCAATGCTTTCTGAGGAAAAGGTTTATAAATACATGTATTTATTCAGTCCATTCCAACCTCCTAGAAATACTCTGAAAGGAGACTACCCAAGAACAACAATATAATATTCCACCAAAGTTTAGTTCTAATCAGTCCAGTGGTTTCAGAAAAAAAAAGATTTTAAAAAAAGAACGTAGACATGTATTAATGACAAAAGCTTGTATGGCTCTTATGACCAGATGAATTTCTTTTGTACATGCAAGCGATATAAATTTAGGATTTTGCTCCATTTTAAGGAGTTCTGTATTATAGATACAATGAAGCTTTTTCTTAATTAGAAGATACTGTAAGTGAGTTTAAATAACCATGTTATCATGTTCAATAATGCATTAATAAATCAAAGTTCACAAGTTATCAGATAGAGAAATACAAATAAAACATAATGTTACTGAGGGAAAAAATAGTTTAAATCCACTCGATTTACTTTTTATATTTTAAAAATATGTCAAAATATGCAGTGAAACAGATGAAATTGCCATAAAAATCAAAATAACAATGTTCTAATTTTCTATTGAATTATATGAAATTGTCAATAATAATCAAATAAAAAAATAATGATCTTTCCTTATTACTAAATTGTATCAATGATAACACAAAGATTTAGAAAAAAAGGGAAAGCCGAAACAGAGATTCGAACTATGTCTACAAGTGTTATTCTCAACTCATCCTAACTTTCCGGCTACCAACTTACACTATACAAACGTCGTTTTTAAATATAATAAATTGCTTCGCTGAGCGCAGCTGGATACGACCGCAGAGCTCCAACCCTGAACAATTGGGGCAAAAATGGACACAATATTCGCACTTGATACAGGTCTGAATTTGGATTGTAATTAAATATTTGACACATAATAGGTTTCTGACACAGAATAACTGTAATCAAAGAACTTAGAATTGGTCATATGATTTGAATTTATATTCAATTTTTTGCTTTTTGTGCAATACAATATGCTGTGGCGAATTCCCCCCCCCCCCCCCCAAAAAAAATAATTTACCCCTTTTTTTTGCTTTTGTGCAAGACACTATGAAGTTGCACATTGACCCCCCCAAAACAAACAAAAAACAATTAAAAATTATTGTAACCCCCCCCCCCTTTTTTTGCAAAAAAAAATTTGAAATTTTCTTTTTTAATTTCTGAAATCTGAAATGAGGAAAAAACTGCCCCCCCCCCCCCCCCAAAATTTTGTTTTCACCCCCCCTCTCCCCCCATTTCTTTATACATAATTTACGACTTGTAAGGGAGGTAATCGAATCATACACAACATTTTACTTTAAATGTGTTTGGATTACCTCCTTTACACCAAGATAATAACCAAAAATGCTTATTGGGCCCTTTTGGCCCCTTATTCTTAAACTGTTGGGACCAAAACTCCCAAAATCAATCCCAACCTTCCTTTTGTGGTCATAAACCTTGTGTTTAAATTTCATAGATTTCTATTAACTTATACTAAAGTTATAGTGCAAAAAACAAAAATGCTTATTGGGCCCTTTTTTGGCCCCCTAATTCTTAAACTGTTGGGACCAAAACTCCCAAAATCAATCCCAACCTTCCTTTTGTGGTCATAAACCTTGCGTTTAAATTTCATAGATTTCTATTAATTTATACTAAAGTTATAGTGCGAAAACCAAATGTCTTCGGACGACAACGACACCAACGTCATACCAATATACGACCGCAAAAATCTTGCGGTCGTATAAAAAGGCGAATGTATATATTGTACTGTATCATATTGATATATGTAAAAACGACATCTGAATATCCGATTGGTAACCGAGAGGTTTCGTCGATGTGTTCTTGAACCATGACACATAATTTACTTCAAGGAGGGAGTTCGAACCCCAGATATGGCAAATAAAAATTTGCAAAAGTCAAAGGTATCTTTTTAAACTAATACATGTACCACATGTGAACAGAAATCAGTAAATTATCCAATTCAAACTTAATGAAATTAAGTACACAAAGGGAACAATTGAATATAATTTGATGACTTCATTTCAGTGACGGATTAAAGAAGCGTTGATTCTAGAAAAGAAACCACGGTAAATGAATAGGCTGACATCACAGCAGTGGTTTAAATAAAATTTGTGCACTAAAAGATCAGAAACAATGTGATCCTCTACAACTGCACTGCCTGGAATGTATTGATTGTTGTATAGTACTAATCAGTGTTACAGAATCTCTGTGTCAATGAGGTCAACAACAAGAACAAAGAACAGGTCACAATTCTGGCATGTTTAAGTCTAATTATCTCCCCTTTCTCTACTCAATAACCCGTTTGTCTGTCATTTAATATGGACAATAAAATTGTTACTGGCCTTTAAATTTTTAATCAAGTTGGAGAAATTTGAATAAAGCTGGGGCATAATAAAATATAACAGATGGTAGAATTTTACAGTTGCCTAAGGGAATTTATGTTACTGTTGGAAACTTTATTTCATTCAATACAACAGGATGATAGATTAGCTATGTTTTATTGACAAACAACTTTCTCACTTCTCTAACACCTATGTAGAATATGAAACATCCAGGTCTGTCATGCTGACCAATAAATGTCATGATTTTATTTTTAAGATGTTGGGGGGATTGGTGAAAAATTCAGGCAGGCTCATATATGAAGTGATTAGGTGGGATCACCTGGAATCAAATTATAGTATATTTTCTTTTAAAAAAATTATTGTGCTTGCATGCTAAAAGATGCAGGCTCATCAACACTTCAAAAAAAAATTCTGGGATCCAAGTTCACTTTTTTGTCCACAATAATTAAAAATCAAATGGTTGCTCCCTAAAGACAATTTAATGTAATGGTTGATTGGCTTAAGACAATATAATATTACAATAACATTAATACATAGAGAAGATGTCCTAATGACCAATGTTTATTCTTTTCATGCAATCATGTGACACTCCATGCGATAATCCATTAAGAAATTTCAAAACATTACAAAAAGAAATTTCTTTCCCTATGTATACAGTGTAAATTTAAAGATATCATAAACAATCATACTAAACTGTCCACACTTAGCTTCACATTAACACCTACATTTACTTCCATAATGTAAGTTTGACCTCAGTAGAAACTCTACATGTAGTTTATATACCTTCCCAGATAACCCCAGTAGACATTGCACATTTGTACATGTAGTTAATATTCCTTCCCAGATAACCCCAGTAGACACTGTACATGTAGTTTATATTCCTTCCATGATAACCCCAGTAGACACTGTACATGTAGTTTATATACCTTCCCAGATAACCCCAGTAGACACTGTACATGTAGTTTATATTCCTTCCCAGATAACCCCAGTAGACACTGTACATGAAGTTTATATTCCTTCCTAGATAACCCCAGTAGACACGGTACATGTAGTTTATATTCCTTCCATGATACATGTAACCCCAGTAGACACTGTACATGTAGTTTATATACCTTCCCAGATAACCCCAGTAGACACTGTACATGTAGTTTATATTCCTTCCCAGATATTAAATCCAGTAGACACTGTTCATGTAATTTATGTTCCTTCCCAGATAACCCCAGCAGACACTGTACATGTAATTTATATTCCTTCCCAGATAACCCCAGTAGACACTGTACATGTAGTTTATATTCCTTCCCAGACAACCCCAACAGACACTGTACATGTAGTTTATATTCCTTCCCAGATATTAAATCCAGTAGACAGTGTACATGTAGTTTATATTCCTTCCCAGATATTCAACCCCAGTAGACACTGTACATGTAGTTTATATTCCTTCCCAGATATTAAACCCCAGTAGACACTGTACATGTAGTTTATATTCCTTCCCAGATATTAAATGCAGTAGACAGTGTACATGTAGTTTATATTGCTTCCCAGACAACCCCAACAGACACTGTACATGTACTGGTAGTTTATATTCCTTCCCAGATATTAAATCCAGTAGACATTGTACATGTAGTTTATATTCCTTCCCAGATATTAAATGCAGTAGACACTGTACATGTAGTTTATATTCCTTCCCAGATATTAAATCCAGTAGACAGTGTACATGTAGTTTATATTCCTTCCCAGATATTAAACCCCAGTAGACACTGTACATGTAGTTTATATTCCTTTCCATATATTAAACCCCAGTAGACATTGTACATGTAGTTTATATTCCTTCCCAGATATTAAACCCCAGTAGACACTGTACATGTAATTTATATTCCTTCCCAGATAACCCCAGTAGATACTGTACATGTAGTTTATATTCCTTCCCAGATATTAAATCCAGTAGACAGTGTACATGTAGTTTATATTCCTTCCCAGATATTAAAGCCCAGTAGACACTGTACATGTAGTTTATATTCCTTCCTAGATATTAAACCCCAGTAGACACTGTACATGTAGTTTATATTCCTTCCCATATATTAAACCCCAGTAGACATTGTACATGTAGTTTATATTCCTTCCCAGATATTAAACACCAGTAGACACTGTACATGTAGTTTATATTCCTTCCCAGATATTAAATCCCAGTAGACACTGTACATGTAGTTTATATTCCTTCCCAGATATTAAACCCCAGTAGACACTGTACATGTACTTTATATTCCTTCCCATATATTAAACCACAGTAGACATTGTACATGTAGTTTATATTCCTTCACAAATATACACTGTACACGTAGTTCATATTCCTTCCCAGATAACCCCAGTAGACACTGTACACGTCCTTTATATTCCTTCCCAGAAAACCCCAGTATACACTGTACATGTAGTTTATATTCCTTCCCAGAAAACCCCAGTATACACTATCTCTAACCTGACTTACCACTCTATATATTACATACCCTACATGTATATACCCCACTGGTTTTTATACATTTCATATTATATCAACAACTAAACAGCTTAATACATTTCATGGCAATCAGAATGTGATTTATTTAGAAACTTAAACCTGCTGAACAGATTTGCATGGTTGTGTTATTTATACACAGTATTTAATCACAGTAGACCTACCTTCTTCACAATCTTCTTCATTCTCTTCATCAGATTCTGTTCCTGAATCATGGTCGTCATCTTCCTGTGAATGAAAATACTGTGGTGAAATACTGGGATTATTTTACTATAATTCAAATCAAGCACCTTAGGCTTAGATGATAATATTAAATTATAATAACAACTTTATTAATGTACTTTTTTACCCATGAAGGGTTGATGACATAATACATAATAAAAAAAACCCACACAATTCAAAATTATTCTGAGTTTGAGTCCACCCTCCTCAGTAACCAAAACTTTTTTATGCTGCACCGTTTCAGCTGAAGATGGACATTCAATAAAAATTCTTGTGATTTAAAATTCCCAATATTCTTCTACGTGTAAGATGCTATAATTTAAATCAAGCACTTTAGCCTTTACAGTTAAGGAAGTTTGTTCACTGCACTTTTATCCCATCTTCAGCAAAAATGTCGATACTGAAGTGATGATTTTTTTATTCCTAAAAGAAGCAAAACCGGTAAACTGACAATCTTTGTCAGATCAATAATGAGTTAATTGCACCTTGGCATTAAGTGGGTTCAAATCACAAGTGCAGGAGGTTGTGGGTTTGACCCCAAAAGAGGGTCAATAATTTTGGTATGCATAGGTAAGAATGGTGGATTGTTTAAACTTAGCAAATAAAGAGTGATTAAATTTGTATACATAACCAATTGTAAATGTCAAAAAGTATTTTCTTTATGCAGGCTACATGGTAATAATCATCATAAACATAAATATAAGCTTAACCCTAATCACAATTAAAATGACAAAACCAATGCATGAGTAAAATTTCAACTAAACAATCTGCCTTGCCTTTATTCAAAACTCAAATATGTTTCACACAAATTAAAAAGTCATCAAGCTCATTTTTATCTTCTAAAGGCCAACTGTAAATCATTCTAAACCCTCCATGCAGAAAATATTCTATTTGTACATTGGCATAATGCCAGTTTGAAAATCTTTTTATATCTTGAGGGATACAAATATAATTTAAACAATGACATGAAATAAATTATTCAAAAGAAAATGGAAGGATATGGTGTATGCACCAATAAAGACAACATTCCATAAGAAAATACATGGTAGATAAATCCATAAGTGGAACATTAACTTGTATAAATCATCAACTATATTATATTCCTTCTGTTGTACCATGCAAAAAAATAATTTGAATAAAATGCCTAACCAAAAGTTTTCTGATTTATCTGTTTTAAATTTAATAAGTATATGTTTAACATGAAACTGCAAAATGGAATGAAAAAATATGACTTGAACTCAAAACCACCTACTGCTATCTAAACTCACCTTTTCTGCAAACGGTTGTACCTCGTTCAGTGTTTGTGCTCTGAGTTTGTGAGTTAGGAACCGGAGCATGTTCCGTTTGGACGACATGTGAACAATGAGACAACATTAAAGTTATTATTCCAAGTTCCTACTAAAAAAAATACACCATATAACACTTTCTTCTAATTTATTTTTAAACAATTTTCCATACTGATTGCTCTAAACACTGAATTCTCGCTAATGAATCATTTTTTTTCTGTTTGCTTCAGCGGAATCTGTCTTTCTGTGAGAGTATAGTAAGATTGACAATGTTTATTGGTTTATGGATCAATGCACCTGAAGGGATGGCACGTGTTTGTAAATGTAGGTCAAATTAAAACATGACATTATAGGATTGTGTATATTTTTAAAATTCATGAATCTTAATACATTTTAATATTAAAGTTAAGTATTTGTTATATTGCTAATAAAAGAATTAATATTACTACTCAATTTTAACACGATTTACCTATGAAAATGGAATCAACCAATATGTCTTGGAATCCGATTGGTTGTCAAATACGCAAGGAAATAGTTGGCTGAAAGCCAAATACGAGGTCAAATTGTACTCAATGAAATTGTAACTTTTTTAAAAGTTGATTAAAAATCCTAATGTTTTTTATTCAAATAACCTTCTTCCATGGTTTATTGGTAATTATCATATTTGTGTGTGTGATTGTATGCTTATATCCCTAATGGATTGTGTTTTGTATTGGAGGCTTACTGTGAACTTAAGACAAAAATCTTGATCTTTTCTAAAAGAAAAACTGAAAGGAATACATTTTACTTCTATTATGGGCCAAATGCAATTGAAATTGTAGATTCATACAAATACTTAGGTATAGTGTTCCATTTCAATGGAAAGTTCAGGGAGTCTGTGTCAAATCTTTCTGATAAAGCAAGGAAGGCTTATTTCGCCTTAAAATCAAAGCTACCGTGTAACAATAATTTTTCAGCTAAATCACTACTTAAATTGTATAACTCTATGATAGCCCCTATTATAACTTACGGTTCTGAAATCTGGATATCTGATTTTAAACCAAACTTCGAGTCCCTAGATAAGGCCCAGTTTGAAAAAACACAAAATATGATTTTAAAAAATATTCTTGGTGTTCATAGTAAGTCTTCAAACATGGCAGTAAGGTGTGAACTGGGTACACTCCCAATATATATGAAATGTTACTCGCTAATGTTTAGTTATTATTCACGATTAAATGATATTGGTGAACAGGCGGATGGTCCACACTGTATTCTAAAGGCCTCTTTTGAAACGGTGTAGCGTAAAATTTACAAGTCCGTAAAAAATGGAAGTTCCGTTTCCGGTTTCCGGTTTGTCTTTCAAAAACGGATAAATCCTTTTCAGACAAAGAAAACTCATGGTCGAAATGTCTAAAAGAACTCATTAAAAAGACAAAAATTGATACCCTTAATATTTCTAAGCAACTGTTTAAATCAAAACTTCAAGATTATATAAATCAAAAATTGAATTTGAATTTTCGAAAATTAAAGAAGAGGCATCGGGAAAACTCAAGTTCTACAGTAGAATCTGTGCAAAATTCGAACAACAAAAATATCTTAATTTTAGCATACCAATAGAACTTAGAAATAAATTGACTAAAATAAGAATTAGTGCCCATTCATTAGCTATTGAGACTGGTAGATACTCCAAACCAAAAACTCCACCAAATGAAAGATTTTGTAAATTCTGCGTTGATCAAGTGGAGGATGAATTCAATTTCTTGTTTAATTGTCCTCATTATAATTCTCTACGAATTAAATACGAAATCCTTGATAATATTACTGATGAATCATTATCAGAATTCTTGAATCCAAATTCTTTAAAAAATTACGAAACCTATTTTTATTCATAAAGGAAGCGTTTGAAAGCAGGGAACATCCAACTGTCTAGTCAATATTCATTGTTGAGATATATGAATTGTGACTGAATGACTATGGTTACTCATTGTTTGGTAAACTATTACATACATTGAGATTACTTATATTTTAAATGTTTATACACGTAATGTTTATGTGATGTGTTTGGATCACGCCTCTTATGTGCTCTTTCCAATAAAATATTTGATTGATTTGAATAAAGTAAAAGGTAATAGAATCTAGTGTCTTCTGGTTTCAAAAGGATGTCATATTTTTATGTGCAGTCCTCTAATGACAGTGGCAAATAGATTGTTTCGAGCTTTAAACGACCAACAAAAATACATTAAAATGCAGATGAAAAATGATCATGTAAAAAATACCCGATAAAGATTTATCCAAGATATTGAAAACTTATTTTTAAAATTTGTAATCAGAAAGATTTATTAAATGAAAAGGTGGTAAATTAACATATAGGCCTGATTTTGGAGTGAATTGAAATAAACTTTTGTCTTTAATATTACAATAGATAGGCAGTTGGTTTGCTTTGATAGAAAGTCACACCGTGGGGAAGTTGTTATGATTTTAAATAAAACAATAATTATCGGGCAGAAGACATTATTTCAATGTCGTAACAAACATTAATTGAGGCAAGTGAGGCAATTGCCTCACTAAAATTATCGAAACTATTTTAGAACGTAGACTCGAGTAAATTACCACGAATTATCTAGTGATCCTCTAGCATTCCCCTGTGACCATCAGCTTTCAATTTCAATTAATCATACATCATTAATACATGTATCATAGTTTTTTTCTTCTGTCTGTGTTTCTTATGAGCTCATTTCATACTAGACCCTTGGATGAATTTCGATACAACACACTGTTGTAACAAACGACGTGGAAATGTGCAAATTTTTGTATTTATATTTGTACCACTATAAATTTCGATCATTATGAATAACTAAGTACATATAAATCCCTAAAATCCTCCAAAAAGCGGACATTTCAGAGACTGATTTGTCACTAGACCCCATACACTCCAGGGCTCTTGCGTCGACCTGTGCTTACCTAAATACCCTTTCCTAATTTACTATTTTGACCTAGTAACGACCCAGTATTAACAAATAAAGGCAAAGTATAACTGAAAATAAAGCCTCTGAGTATTTCAGAAGCTGACAACCTTTTTCGGCCTACTTATTCAGTACAATAATGCTTTAGAAATTTATCATATGACCTAGACGTAGGCGTACTATACTAACGGAGCAAGGAAGACAACCCAGAAAACCTTTGGTTGCCCTTGTCGTTCACAGTGACGTTTACGTATTCCCATGCAACGGTTTATATATTCACATGTAGCGATGACTCCAACTCCAATAAATGAAGTTATTTCAAAAATGTCACGGTAAGAGTCTAGAGACGTGCAAGTTTATAAAATCTTAAATTATCTTGTATTATGTGTATGCATGCCACCAGTGATTTATCTTATTCTCTTTTGCAATTTAAGTTGAATCACGTAAAATATATTTTGTCAATATTTAACATACAGCCTTACAGGTCTTGCTTTCCATATATTTATTTATTTATTTCGTTGTTAGGTTTTTACCATTAGATATTTATTGCATGGGCTTTTTGGAGGTTTTCGGTTTTTTAAATTTATTTTATTTAGTTTTGTTTTAATTATTAGGTTTGTAGTTTTTGTTTTGTTCTTTTGTGGGGAGTGGGGTGGTGGTGGTTGAGGGGTGTGTTTAAACATTGTATTGGTGCAATTCCCCTTCTACTTATTCTTGAATTTTATTTCGTTTACCCGTTTGCGTATACATTCATTTAGTTTAAAGTAAAAAATGCAGGCCTATTTACAAAAGCGGGATATTAATATCAAAAGGCAACCAAATTTAACAAATTATGGACCCATTGTGGAGAAGATATATCTATAAATAAAAGACAACTTTTGTGACATTTCCAGTATATATATTAACACGGGCCAAGAGAGATAACTCTAATTGGTAGTATTGTCAAAAAGCGAGAGACCCCATTCAGGGCAGTGTATTTGTGGTAAAATTTTTTCTAATGGAACCATCGAAAGGAGACAGCATGAAACTATGGAATGCCGTAACTGTCTTGTTATGACTACTATTCATTATCTGATGTGCATTTATCATTATATGATGTGCACATGCCATTATATGATGTGCGATCGTCATTATATGATGTGCAAACTTCTTTATATGATGTGCAAATAACATTATATGATGTGCAAATAACTTTATATTATGTGCACATGTCTTTATATTATGTGCAACTACCTTTATGTGATGTGCAAACATATTTATATTATGTCCAAACATCATTATATTATGTGCAACTACCTTTATGTTATGTGCAAACATCTTTATATTATGTCCAAACACCATTATATTATGTACTTTAACAATTTTGTTTTGTGCTGAATTTCATTTCATTATATGCGGTCAGTTCGTCTTTATATGATGTGCAAACATCATTATTATGTCCAAACAACGTTATGATGACGTTCGAAATCGAAAAGGTGATTCCAATCCGGTTCCGAAAAATCATACTATCACTTCCGTTGCTGAAACAAATTTGGCGGTATAAACAATTAGTTTTACAGAAAGATGGCGACTTCTGTAGAAATGGAGTCCATATTAAAAAAACTGAACTTGGAAATGTTCGTAGGGAAATTCTTGGAAGAAAAAATAACGCCCGATATAATTTCAAAACTATCCGTATATGAGTTGCGCAGTTTAGGCTTAGTAGATAGGTCTTCTATCATGAAACTACGTATAGAATGTTTGAATTATGGGAGAACTCGTCTTTACCAACAGCCAGCTCGCTTAACATTTACCATACCAGAGGAAATATTGCAATTTCTTATAGAGTCTGAATTTTCAATTTCGGAAATAGCCAAAATTCTATCAGTATCTGACAGCACAATATACAGAAGAATGAGACAATGCAACCTTACAAAAATGTTTTTTTCTGATATTTGTGATGAGGATTTGGACGCTATACTGCAAGAACTCGTTGAAGAATTCCCACGTTGTGGGGAAGGAATGATTAAGCATTAAGCATTTACTGCGACAAAGAAATATACAGGTATAAACACGTCATGCTTCTTAGAAAGGAAAGGGGGGGAGTTCTGATCACGGCGGTTTTGGAGAAGTAGATTAAAATGTGAAAAGTTTACAGACGACGACGACGGACGCAAAGTGATGACAATACCTCACATGATCCTTTGGGTCAGGTGAGTTAAAAAGTAAACGTTTTTAAAAGGAGACATCTTGCACTTTTATGAAACCTATAGTTTTTTTCATCGTTTAAGTTTTACTATAGAAGGATTATTGCGCGAATATTGGTGGAAACGTTATACTGATTTTCAAGCATCTGCATGTGTAATTAATGTAAGACTATTACTGCATAAAATTGCATTATTAACCGTAGGAGGTTCACGAGACAAGATTCGTATTGGTTACGGGATCCTAGAAAAGTCATGGAATTTAATTTCAGCAAAATAACCTAAATAAGGCATTGAAAATTCGTGGCCTTAATGTTTAATTGTGATTGCAAGTCCTTGAAAATTGAGGAAATCTATTAATTGGCACTGTATTATTGCAATCCGTTCTCTTCAAAACTATATTACAAACGTTCTTTCAGTAAAATACACACAGAGATATTAAAAAGACAAACAGAGAAATAAAAAAAAACACGCACCGAGATTTGAAAAATTCACAACGAAATTTGAATTTACACAAGAGTTTAAAAAAACACATCGAAATTTAAAAATACACACCGAGATTTCAAAAATTCACAATGAAACTTCGAATTTACACACACACAATCGAGATTTGTACGCATAGCTTGTGCGCATATTAATGAATATTCAGAACATTCTATGATCTGATCTAGATCTTTGACGTGTTTTTACTCCTATCGGAGATGGTACCGTATGAATGAATTAATATTACCTTCAAATAGGAATAAAATTAAGAACCGTGAAAAAAATAATTTTATTTTTCGTGAACTGAATCATGAAAAATACTTTTCGTGATCAGAACTCCCCCCCTTTCCTTTCTAAGAAGCATGACGTGTTTATACCTGTATATTTCTTTGTCGCAGTAAATGCTTAATGCTTAATCATTCCTTCCCCACAACGTGGGAATTCTTCAACGAGTTCTTGCAGTATAGCGTCCAAATCCTCATCACAAATATCAGAAAAAAACATTTTTGTAAGGTTGCATTGTCTCATTCTTCTGTATATTGTGCTGTCAGATACTGATAGAATTTTGGCTATTTCCGAAATTGAAAATTCAGACTCTATAAGAAATTGCAATATTTCCTCTGGTATGGTAAATGTTAGGCGAGCTGGCTGTTGGTAAAGACGAGTTCTCCCATAATTCAAACATTCTATACGTAGTTTCATGATAGAAGACCTATCTACTAAGCCTAAACTGCGCAACTCATATACGGATAGTTTTGAAATTATATCGGGCGTTATTTTTTCTTCCAAGAATTTCCCTACGAACATTTCCAAGTTCAGTTTTTTTAATATGGACTCCATTTCTACAGAAGTCGCCGTCTTTCTGTAAAACTAATTGTTTATACCGCCAAATTTGTTTCAGCAACGGAAGTGATAGTATGATTTTTCGGAACCGGATTGGAATCACCTTTTCGATTTCGAACGTCATCATAACGTTGTTTGGACATAATAATGATGTTTGCACATCATATAAAGACGAACTGACCGCATATAATGAAATGAAATTCAGCACAAAACAAAATTGTTAAAGTACATAATATAATGGTGTTTGGACATAATATAAAGATGTTTGCACATAACATAAAGGTAGTTGCACATAATATAATGATGTTTGGACATAATATAAATATGTTTGCACATCACATAAAGGTAGTTGCACATAATATAAAGACATGTGCACATAATATAAAGTTATTTGCACATCATATAATGTTATTTGCACATCATATAAAGAAGTTTGCACATCATATAATGACGATCGCACATCATATAATGGCATGTGCACATCATATAATGATAAATGCACATCATATAATGAATAGTAGTCATAACAAGACAGTTACGGCATTCCATATGAAACGGTGCGTCAGTATATCCTCTCTCAGCAAACACTCCTTGTTATATCTCAAGCAAAAGAGAAATATATATTACCAAGTAATGAAAAACTAAATCATTTGTCTGCAGAAGACACAAAGAGACGGTACATCAAAACACTCCGCTTGCTGCAATTTTTACAAAAGAGCATCCTCCTGGTGATGGATGCTGCAAACTTTTTAAGGATATTTCAATAATTCAAAGCCAGACTGATTATTTTGGGCAACGTAGCAGAAAATGAATTTCATACTATACCTCAACCGAGTTGCACCGTGGACAAAGTCTAAGGTGTGACTTAGTACCCCGGAATCTTCATGATTTAATTGTTTAACCAGTGCGATAAGACACTTAACTTAGTTAGACTCTTATAAGCTGAAAATTACTGCATGATGACAAGTAAGTACTTGTACGAAGTTATTATTCGGAACAGTTTAACAACTGGCTCTTTCATAATTTATCAATAGGTACCCCTTACAATACTCTTATAAAAGACAATGAACTCTCAGGGCAGTGTATCTGCTTTATTCAGATTTAAGAAATGATGGATATTTTAGTCAGATATCGTTAAAGTAGACGCGTGGTCTTGTTGTAAAGGGTTCGTTGAAGACTGTAAAAGTGTAGTTAATTTGCTTTTTATTCTGTTTAAATATCGTTGGTTTGTTTCTCATGTACTTTACCACCACATTCCTGCAAATGATAGTTCAATAATGGAAATTAAATGTTTAAATAACATTTCACTGATAAAAACAGAAAGTCTGTGATTTCTAAAATGTTTGTAACCAAATTATCTCTTCCACTGTTTCTTTGCAATTAAAATAAAATTTATTACTTTCCTGTTCTAAACGTTCTTATCTTTACTTTGTTTTTGGTACCCTAACACCATAAAACCAACTTAAATACAACAAAAACTATAATGACAGTACCGTTAGTCATTTGTGCACATCAAATTTACTTTTTTGCACCCCACAATCATAAATCCAATTAAAAGCCAAATTTAATTATGTTGTCGCATCAAATAATCACCTAGGAAAGATTGAGTTGATTTATTGGGTACATTGAAAATACACAAAATTTAATTAAAATGGGAGAAAGTATAAAAACCTTTCACTATCTCATTCTACTGTAAGGATTAAAGGTTCGAAGTCACAACGTTTTTTATTATTACACAAAGATTTGATTTTATTCAGTATTTTATATGATATTATGATATTAAAGATGACAATTATAAATTTAACCAGAGATGAATAGGGATTTAACATTTTTCATATTTTGTAAGAAACTCGTATTAATAGCGTCTTTATTTGTATAGTTAGCTGAAATAACAAAAACCGCTTTATGATTGGTATAAATATAATGACAAAACATCCGTAATAAAGTCCAAACAGGTGAATAAACTAAATAGATATAGACACAGGTAAGATGAAGCAAATTTATCATTTTTGTATTTTTATGAATAATGTATGTAAATTCACGATATAAAATGTAATTTAATAACCCACAGACAATAGGGATTTATCACCAACTACATCAATGTAATTTTACTCCAGCGGTGGATTAGTTTAATAAATAAATTTAACCAATTATGTTAAAATCGAAAAAATTATAAAATGATAAACACATTTTAATACCAGATATACTCTGTAAATCTTAAAGATAAACTGAAATATTTGCTGTATTTCGTATTTTGTAAATTATATTTCCCTTTTTGTAAATTATAAAATTCCAAATCTATCGACACATTTTAAAATTTATAATTTACAAAATGGGAAATATATCAGTTTCACAAGGGACTTTATAATGGTGAATGCAGGATAACTTTTCCATACATTTGTTCACTAATAAATTTGTATCCGTTTCTGTACACAGTGGTATAATGTTTCTGTACAATGTTTCTGTACACAGTGGTATAATGTATCGAATGTAAAAATGTCAATTATCAAGCGTTTTGTGTATTTTTTGGAATATCAATTAGAACGAATACCACTGAAAGGGGGGTATATGGGATAATTCAGGTTGGATAAAAATAAAAATAAAGATAAAATTGGTTAGAACATGTGATGTAATAAATTTTTGGAAAAATTAGGATTCTTTAAGAATTGAATGCCCTTTTTACTAGTTTCATTGGTCTGTTAAAGCGTTCTATGAAGCGCGGAAGCGATTCGTACTAAAATATGCACACGGTCAAAACGTTTACACCCCTATTAATCTACTGAAAGTAAAATTCAATTCTTATAATTACTAGCAGCAATTTTACGTTAAACTTTTCATGTAATAGTATTCAAAATATTTTGTTGGGATTAATCGTTTGAATTTCTACGCCACATTGTAACGCCAAAAAAGTTTTGTCATGGGGTTGTAGTTTATGTCTTTCATCTACGAATGAAAGCCGCGGCTTCTTCATTCAAATTACGTGATAACAGCCATTCGTCTTTCTGAATTCAAACATTATTGTTGTATAAAAGGACAGAAAAAGTAAAAAATTACAAATTTTGTTAGCAATATTTCGTCTTTTTGTGTTAATAGTATGGTC
This sequence comes from Mytilisepta virgata, assembly GCA_028015205.1. Classification (NCBI taxonomy): domain Eukaryota; kingdom Metazoa; phylum Mollusca; class Bivalvia; order Mytilida; family Mytilidae; genus Mytilisepta; species Mytilisepta virgata. The sequence goes on along the minus strand of CM051518.1, from coordinate 4,381,728 downwards.
GTATATTTGTGTGCTAAAATGATGGGGGATGAAGAATGTTGTAAGCTTATGATTTTTTGATGTCTTTGTATCAATGTCATGATTCTAATGCAATATGAAATGTTTGTGTTTCAACGAAATGTTAAACCAATAAGGTAGAAGTGTTTATTACAAAATGATATAGAGGAGAAAAAGAGCCACAAAGAAAACTATTCCCAACACACCGAAATAGCTTATACAATAAAGTGGTTGTACCTATTGTACTTTATGGATCGAATTGTGGAATGAAATGAAATTTAGATACTTTAGAACATTAGAAGTGTGTCAAAATTACTTACATATCCACTCCCCTATCCCCCCCCCCCAGAACATGGTCATTTGATCAAACTTGAAAGACTACCACTTCGTCCCTGGTACAACGAATACTGATTCTTTTGCCAAATAGATATTTTCCTATAGATTTTTCCATTTTCCCGAAAATTTCACTAGACGTCCATTCGGTTTTCTTCCTGACGCTACTAATTTATTGGTAAAACTATTTAAAAGCGCAAATATTTTCAGGAAATGTTCCGGCTAGGCACTAATGTAAAAATATTAGTGATCGAACGGTCTTTCTGGACCGTGAAGCAAAATTTCAAAGTGATATCGAATTTGACAGGTGACTTCGGTTAACTCCAGGAAATTCATGTGACTTTGGTTAAGTAAAGGAAATTCATGTGACTTCGGTTAACTCCAGGAAAATCATGTGACTTTGGTTAACTCCATGAAATTCATGTGACTTTGGTTAACTCCAGGAAAATCACGTGACTTTGGTTAACTCCAGGAAATTCATGTGACTTTGGTTAACTCCAGGAATTTCATGTGACCTTATTTCGCAATATGCAAAATGTACAGGAAGACTTTAATTTATAAACATATTTAAGTAGCTCGATTTGCATTCCTTACATTTTGAGGAATATAAATTATTTACTTTTTTTAAGTATCCATTGAATTTTTAACTCCAGGAATTTCATGTGACCTTATTTCGCAATATGCAAAACGTACAGGAAGACTTTAATTTATAGACATATTTAACTAGCTCGATTTGCATTCCTTACATTTTGAGGAATATAAATTATTTACTTTTTTTAAGTATCCATTGAATTTTTAACTCCAGGAATTTCATGTGACCTTATTTCGCAATATGCAAAACGTACAGGAAGACTTTAATTTATAGACATATTTAACTAGCTCGATTTGCATTCCTTACATTTTGAGGAATATAAATTATTTACTTTTTTTAAGTATCCATTGAAATTTTACATGTAATAATTTAAATAACAAGCAAATTCTATATATGTTAAAATTCTTGTCAATGCCCTTCTAGAGGAAATAAAGTAATAAAACAAGCTGGTACAAGCCTCCACCAAAATATACATATAATTAAGGGTTGGGTTTAAAACAAATGTTGCAAGAGACTAATTAACAACAAACATGTGAACCTGTTACACCCCAGTACACATCTATAGTGTATTCTGTCTGGTATATAAACCCAATACACGATAATAATAGACATTGTTTGCTGTAAACAAAGTGATAATTTAATTGATTTAGTGATTATTGCCTCCTCTAGACAGTCACAAGATAGAAGCAAAATGTACCAACGGAATAAATTGATCTATGAGTAAGTCATATTTAATTAAATTAATATATTTTTTTCCAAAATTTTATTTTTATTGTTATTTTTTTTACAAAATATAATCACCAAAGGTAAGATATATTTTTACTTAGATAAAGTATTGTGCACAGATATATTAAATTGAATGCAGTGTCTTTTCTGGTGAGTCGAAAACCGGGGTCGAAAACAGCAATAGGACTTTCGTCACATTTTCTTAGTGAAAGTGCACAGGCACCTTGGGAATGGATTTTGTGTGTTGCAGTAGTAACCAAAAATCCCAAAATAGCCCGAGAACAGGAGTAGTAATCACAAATCTTAAATATTCCGAGAACAGCAGTGGTAACCACAAATCCCAAAATAGCCCGAGAACAGCAGTTGTAATCAAATCCTAAATAACCCGAGAACAGTAGTAGTAAGCATAATTCCTAAATAGTCAGAGAACAGCAGTAGTAACCAAAAATCCTTAATATCCCGAGAACAGCTGTAGTAATCATAAATCCTAAATAGCCCGAGAACAGCAATAGTAAACATAATTCCTAAATAGTCAGAGAACAGCAGTAGTAACCAAAAATCCTAAATATCCGGAGAACAGCAGTAGTAAACACAAATCTAAATAGCCGGAGAACAGCAGTAGTAACCACAAATCCTTAATATTCCGAGAACAGCTGTAGTAATAATAAATCCCAAATATTCTGAGAGCAGCAATATTAATCATAAATCCTAAATAGCCCGAGAACAGCAGTAGTAAGTACAAATCTTAAATAGATTCAATATAATAAACATTTATAAATGAGCAAGAAACAAACAGGTCTTGCTTTGGATAGACTCGAATAGATAGTACATGAGTACTCAAACTCCCTTCTGAACCTGGGCTCAGCGAGTAAAGAAAGGCAGGGCGCTAATAACATTCATTGTTCACAAGTCCAACAATATCATTGAAAAAAAGACATATGCAGACTTAAAATGATATAACATGATTAAAATGATGTATAAATCTGTTTTTCAGTTCACCACCAGCATCGGCGGCGTCCAGTCAATCTGGGGACATGGAACTTTATAAACAGAGACGGAGACACGAAGCCATCATGAAAGCTAGGAAAAAAAACATGGTTGCTAAAAGCCTTCTCCAAGACCAAATGCACAGGATTGATCGCCGGCGTAAATTTCAATTCAAACAGTTACTAAGAGAGAAACGTTTAGTTGAAGAAGAACTAAGTAAAACAGGATCTATAAACACTCAGGTCACACGTCTGCCGTCCATTGCTCCCAGTACGTCTCTAACAACGACAGTTTCTGATGTATCACTGAACGCAGAACCATGTACCAGCTGTTTGTTTGGAACGACTAAAACTTTCCGCTGTAAAAACTTTCCATGCTGTCTACCACAGACGTACCACACTATAGGTAGTCATGACTCAGCTACGTCTTACTCGAAACTCAGTAACTATCGAGAATTACAGAAGAGGAGCAGTGACGTCAGACCGCCTACGTCACACCGTAAGAGAACTATCACTACAGAAAACAAAGATATCAAATCAACAAGGAAATCTGTCGAAGATAAGATTAGGGGGCTTAGCTACTTGATCCGCGAAATGAGAGAAAATCACGAAAAACATAAACCTATCAACTGGGCTACAAATTATGGCGAACCCTTTCCTAGGAGATTGTTGTTAAAACCTGCCATTGCAACATCGTTGACAATGTGATGAAATGGCTACTGCTTTAAATCTTCAAATACGATACAACAACAGAAAATCAAAGACTCTATTAAAATGTTAAAAATTTTTATGAATTAATGTCTTTATAATCTCACATATTATCATTAACTCGACTAAAATTCAATATTCAGTGATAAAAAGTCCATATGTTATCGCCCATCGGAGCAGGTGCTTGTTGTAAAAATTGTTTTCAAACTGATGTAAGTATATTATGTGCTTTATTATGAAATGCAGAAAACAATTCATTCTACAGAATCTGTCCGGAAATAAGGTGCACATAAAGGAAATTGAAACGAGTTTGAAGTGTAGTTTTTTGTAGTTGATAACGAAGTAATACAATGCGGTAATTTTCACCTTAACTTTTGTTATTAATTCAAAGAGGAAATTTTCCTGTTTTGTTGTTCTATTCAAATCACCTGTTTTAGAGATTTTGTGATGTTTTAAGTCTGTAAAGCAACTGAGGATTTTCAAAACAAAACATTATTGCTATGTAAAAATAAAACATTTTGTTTAATATAGCAATTTTAAGCTTTCAAAACTAGCGTCGTAGCAAATCAATAAAAATCTGATGATACTGAAATGTGTTCTTGATGTGTGAAACAGCGCTCAAATCAAAACTGGGACGACCCAACAAAAATAGTACTAAATGGAGTAGAAACGTATTTTTTTTTTAATTTTGAAGGATATTCGAAATTTCAAGGACATAATTATGGTATGTCCAGTGAGACATAAAAGATTATGTACTAAAGATTTAAAATCTTAAGGTCGTCGTGTGACCTCCAAAAATTACAAGGTCATCAAAATCCTTACCAAAATGAACAGTTTGCAACAAGAAAACAGGATATCGCTGCCCTTATAACATTGGTAACATAAAACAAAAAGAAGAAATGTTACAACAGTTCAAAGTACAAACCTTGACTTATTTCACGCACATGCACGCATGGTTTAGTATTAATCAAATCCTATTAACTGTGAAATGTAAACCCTGTAGGTTGTTAATGCTGGAATATTGCCACTTAAGAACGGGCAGCCGACAATTGGAAAGGTGAAATTATTACGACAAGATAAAAAGAATGCTAGCTTCGATAAATATTTATTAAGCTCCTGCCAATAGTGACATTCTTAACCCTACCAAAAACAAGATACAAACTATTTGTATTTTTTCTCTCCGTTTTTCTTCGTGAAACAACAATTAACCAAACCTCCAGTTGTGAAATGTATTAATGGAAGGGAAAATATCGAAGGAAGTTCCGTTCTTTACAGCTCTTAGAATGTAATTATAAAGCTTGTAAAGAGGCTTATTAGAACATTTGGAGGATTCAGCAATGTAATGTTCTGTATATATATATCTTTTTATATAAGAAAAGTTTAACAAGCCTTACTCCATCACTTAACAGTTGATTTAGTGTTTTTTTCTCACATAGTTTTTTGTTGATAGAGGACAAGGTTTCAGCAACATTGGGATCTTTGATTCTGTATTTCTTAATTTACCAAAGCTGATTTAAATCAATTCTGAAAGAGTATCAACCTTCTCCTGAAACCTTTTCATCCGTTTTCGGGCATATCGAAAGTGGATTGAAGCTGTATATTTCCAAAAAATCATTTCAAATAATGTTCAGGTCTTCAGCAATTTTGAATTGAGTATCTTTTTCAAGATCAACCTGACATAGGTTTGGGATATTCTTTACTAATGTCTCCCAAATACAAGTTTGTTGTTGAAGATTTTGGGTATAATTGTTGTAATTTTAGGAAGAAGAAATTTTAGGAACAGGGAATATTTTTTGGGAAAAAAAAGATGGGGACACAAACGCCGTACACTTGTCTATTAAAACATTAGAAGAAAAACAAGCTTCAATAATAAAAATAAAAAATAATCATAATAATATTTATTCAAAATAAAGATTAAAAAAAGGGGACATGGGGTCTACAATCCACGTCATGATATCCAAGCCTATGATATAAACGGATATTATTATCTTGAAAACTAGAAGACGTTTGAAAGACTTTGAATTCAATACAATTTCATAAGTTATATTATAACCTTAGTATGAACATTTTTTGACATTAGTATTTTGCAGGAGATTTAGTATGAACTTTATCTCAACGTTAAAGGTCACATAACTGTATGTGTATAGCATTTTGGATATGAAAATTATATGTTAATATATATCTGTTCCATAAACTAGCAGCAAACGTTAAAAAATATCGACATATCTATCATATCTGCATGGTCAAATTGCAAAATCATTTAAAAAGCAAGTAAACCTCTTAGGAAATTTAAACAAAAGATCGTTTAACGGTATTATAAGAATACGCTGTTCCTTTTCGTTAGACATTTGTTTAGTACACCATTGATAATAAATCTACCGAAAACAATGTAATTTTTTCACTTGACTTGTCATGTATTGGAAAGTAAAAGCTAGAAATTAGCCAGTGATTGTTGAAAGTTTATAGACCTTTATTTGAAAACATATATATGTATGTTTTAATTTCATATGACTTGTAAAACAGGAATTGACAGCAAAGGTAGGATGTTTTTAACTTGTTGACAAAGATATTTACACAGTTTTGGGGCTGAGAATAATCTGGTAATATCATTTGAGATAATGATAATATCGGTTTTTGTTTTGGTGGATTTGTTGTTGGGAGATTATTTTCTTAGCTTCTTTTTTCAGGCTTTGTATCATTAAGGGTCCATTTGTTCCGATCGTTCACTTAGAAGTAAGCAAAACTAGCGCACATCCCCTGGAAATAACTATATATTATTCCACTATATATACCAATTCATAGCTAGGTACGTATTTCATTGGTTGAGACTCTCGATCCCACGTGAGATCAGGGATTATATAATACTAACATATACAGTTCCTGGTGAGATTGAACAAAACATTGTGTTTCCATCTCAGATTCGTGTTTCACCATTATATCCCAATTATTCGAAATACATTAGGGATAGTGGAATAAATCATTAATTTCCCTTGCATTAGTGAAATATGAAGATTTGTTCACTCGAGGAAAGTCATGTTTCCCACGGGCAAGACATGACTTTCCTCGGGTGAACAAATCTTCATATTTCACTAATGCAAGGGAAATAAATATATATTATTATTCCAATTAAGGGGATTACACACTTCAATAATAATTCACATAAACATAAACATAACATAAAGTTTTTTGACACCGATGGGCATGTAACATACAAAAAGATTTATTATACCTCAGATGAATTATTGTATGTAAGAGTAGATTTGATTTGACTGTTATTGCGATCAAGTGATCGACATGAACAAATCTTCATATTTTCCACAAAAAAAAAATAATAATAATCATATTCCAACCCTTAGAAAAACCCGGTGCTTCTCCAGTATTGATATCAGTAAAAGAAATTGACATAAAGCTAATATCAAGGAAGATTGAAAAAAAAGCATGTTCTTTATTGTATTTCCGATATAATGTGTTTGATTCATTATAATGAAAAATGTTCCAAAGTGGAAAACTGTCACGGTCCTCTAAATATATTGGTAACAAATCACGTGATTTACATACTGCAAATCAAAAAATGATATCTTTGGTTCTATTCGGTATTATAAAACATTTAAATTTATAGCATTGTAGTGGGAAAATATGAAGATTTATTCAATCTCAATATTATATTCCACTCGGGCAAAGTCTTGGGGAATATGGTATTTCTGATGTGAATAAATCTTCATTATCTAATAGCAACAGAGAAATCATGTTTAATAATATAGATGAGCTTTGTACAAAATTTAAAGATCTTCCCAATGTATGGCTTTTTGCAATTGAAGATATATCAGTACTCAAATTTATTGTCTAAATATCAGACGAGATTAATAACTCTGGTCATGTCCATAGTTTTTATTTTATTTCCATTCTAATTTATGCTATTGAATCAATGTTTGCTGTATATGTTGTTATATCTTGTCCGTGGGAGGGCCCATGATTGGAACAATAAATATTCTTATTCTTGTTACCCCCCCCCCCCCCCCCCCCCACTAAAATAAAATACATGTGTATATATTATCTAAAACATATAAGAATAAAACCCAATGCACAAACAATTTGATATGCTGTACATGATAGATGATCGTATACTTGTCAGTGGTCCCTCATCCGCACTAGGACACGTGATCTCTGGAGAGATGTTTTCGCTGACGTCCAAAATGGCTCTCTTCGAAGTCCGCGTTTTAAAATTTACACTAGGGTTGTCTCTCTTGGTCAATATTTTGCAGATTTAATGTCCGTGTTTGGTCCTAATAGTTAGTTTAAAGATTTCCTGTACCCAAAATGCAACTCTAAGTTTACATGTAGGCAAGATAGAATGACTGAAGCTGATTCTCTTGTGATTCATTACCATAGAAGAAACGACAGAACACCGGAGAAAGATTTCGAGAGAAGAGAAGAATTAAGTAAAAAGCTGTCATGTGAAGTGCGAAAGGCAGTGGAGCGTGCTTATAATAAAATCACTGATTTACAAGATGAAGTCACTGAAAGGTGCATCATTTACAAAATATCTAAAACTGTATCTATAAAATTAATTCCCGCAGTGTTTTTGGTACTTTTTAAAGGAGGGGATCACAGTGACCCTTTTTAGATATTTTTTTTGGGTCATTTTTTTAGATGTGTTAGCAAATACAATTATTTAACAATCTTTGCTGTATATTGTACAGGTTGGCTTTTTTTGGGACTCAGTATGGTGGGGAATCTACCTCATTGAAACCACCTGCACTCATTTTGTCATTGGGCCAACGGCTATTGAAACCTCTTTTGGGTTTTCTGCCTTTTCACTATTGTTATTGGCATCAGATTCAACAACTTTGTTGTCCAGGCTTGTTAAGCATTTATTGGGCTCGGAATAGCCGAAATTGAACAGTGTGGCCATTTTGAAGGTAATTTTTTATTTGGAATTCTCAGTTATTATTGATATAGGAGAGGAAAATCCAGAGAATTTCAAATAAAATTTTCAAAAGTGGTTCCCGATTTTCGGAAAGTGATATCAGTATAAAATTTTTGCAATTGTGCACGGTTCCCCTATCAGTATTTGATTTCAATTGATCCTCATGTTTGACAATTCCATGTACACTTAATTACAAGAACCTGTCAGTTTTCCCTTTCTTTTCTGCTATCAACTTTTATGATTAAGTTCATTGTGATTTTGTGAGGTTTTGAGAACGCAATTTTATAAATGCAGGAAAAATGTAAAAAAACAAGTTGACACAGGAATAACATACCTGAATTGATCACCAGCCATTTTCCAATGCAATATTTATTATTACCTCATGAGATTTCTTACCAAAAGATATACCAATTTTATTATGTATCAGGTGGATCTGTCAGATGTTCGATAAGATAAGATATTTTATTTCCTAATCATAGGGCTCATAACAAGCATGTAATCACATAAAGTAAAAATAAAAAGCCTTTCTCTCCCACTTGCATACACTCACACATACAACTATCGTTCTGATTAAGGATGATTGATTTAACAATACAACATGTAAATGAAAAATAAAATACAGATAAAAATACAGACACAAATGTATTTTTATTTTTTTTTTTTTTTTAAGAGGAGAGTCAATCGCCTACATTGTATATATGGAATGAAGGATAACTCTTACTGCCCAGAAAAGAGAGAAAAAAAAAAAAAAAAAAAAAAAAAAAAAAAATTCAAGTATAATGTGACAATGAACTGGTGAAGACTATAAATAAGTTTTATAAGTTTCAGTTAAGCAAATATTTATTTTCTCAATGTGTAAAATGAGGATAGCAATTCACATAATTTAGAGTTAAAATCAAGGCTATCGTTTGACATGAACCAAATAAGCAGATTACTATCGGATATTTGGGATAAATATGGGTATTTTGTAAAGAGTTCATCCAGAAAGGTTTTTCTTTCCTTATTATAAAGGGTACATTTAAATAAAAAATGTTCTTTGTCTTCAACCGAGTTCAATGAGCAAAACTGGCATGTTCTCTCTGATCTTGGCAGTGTAATATTTTTTCCATGTTCATCAATTTTTCGTTCGTAACGGCCTCTCTCTATGCGGAGACAATGATTGCTTATTCTAAATCTAGTTAGTATAACTCTCTTATCTCTGTTCTTAATATTGAAGTGATCTTCAAAAGTGAAATTATGTTTAAATTTAAAGTAGTTGCTCAATTTACTGTGATCATCTTTTTTTATTAAGTCTTTTTGATGGCTCCAATATGTTAAAAAATCAGTTTTGATACATTTTCTAAGTAAAATTTTGAATTTATTTTTACTGAGTTTTTTACAAAGTGCTAAATTTAAACCAAGTTTTTCACTAAAAAACTTTATGTTTGCATACCACGATTTATTAGCCACAGCTTTATCAGAGGAGCTTTCAATATAAGCATCACTTAAGAGATCAGTGGGCGAGTTTTCAAGGCGGTGCCAATACATAAACATTTGAATTACTATGTTAATATATAAAGGAAATCTATCTAGCTCTGATATAACTCCAATATTTGTGCAATTTTTGGAGACACCAAGAACATACTTGCAAAATTTAAGATTTAATTTATCAGGTTCCCAATCTTTGAAGATTTCAAAAAGATGCATGGCTCTTCTTTTTGGAGTCAAATTTAACATACCCCATATTTCACAGCCATATAAAGCTATTGGTTTAATGGTGTGATCAAATATATGAAGTAAAGTCTTAATAGATGGAGAACATGACTTAATGTTTTTGTAAAATTTAAAAGAAGCCTTTAGTCCTTTATCATATAGGTTTTTTATAGCTGCATTAAATTTTCCAGTATTAGTAAGAACTAATCCTAAGTATTTATAGAATTTCACACACTCTATTCTGTTTGCACCTATATTAAATTCATCTGACAGTAGTCTCCCATTTTTATTAAAGATTATAATTTGTGTTTTCTTTGTGTTTATTTCAAGACACCAGTCATTACAATATTGGTATAAAATATTAAGTTGGGTTTGTAACCCCTTTTTATTATCTGAAAATAACACCAGGTCATCCGCATAGAGAAGGCAAGGTACATATTTATTATTTAATTGTAAACAGTCACAGTTGTCCTCTAAAGCTTTGGGCAAATCGTTTATGAAAAATTTAAACAGGTTAGGACATAAAACATCCCCTTGACGGACTGCAACTTTTGAACTAAAAAAATCAGTTATTTTATTATCTACCCTCACACAGAGTCTGTCATTGTTATACATACTATTTAGGATTCTATAGAAAAAGCCATCAATATTTCCCTCTAACAATTTCAACATGATACCAACGTGAAGCACTTTATCAAAGGCTTTACGAAAGTCCACAAAACATGTATATAGTTTTTTGCTACCACAGTTTAAATATTTATCAATAATGCATTTTAGAATGAAGACATGATCCGAAGTCCTGGATTTCTTAGAGAACCCAATTTGAGTTTGATGTATAATCCCGTTTTCAGATAAAAAATTATCAAGTCTGGTGTTTAAAATAATGTTAAATAGTTTGCCAATACTATTATTAATTGCTATGCCTCTATAGTTTTCAGGTTTATTGGGATCTTCAGATTTGTACAAAGGGCATATAAAACTTTGAGACCAAGACTTCGGATAGTGACCACATCCAAATATTGCATTGAATAGTTTTAGAAAACATGGGACCATGTGGGATTGTGACACATTCAGCATTTCATTACTTATGTTGTCCAATCCAGGACTCTTTCCAGATTTGAGTTTTTTCAAAGCCTTTTGTAATTCAGACAAAGAAATTTCAAAATCAAGTGGAATAAAGCTTCCAACATTTTTTTCCAATTTCTTTAGTTTTTCTGTAATTTCGTTTACTTTGTTTGACAGATTTGGAGAAACAGATGCCAAATTAGAAAAATATTTGAACCAATTATCTCCATCTATATTGTTTGTGTTATTATTTTGTTGTTCATCTCTTAAGGAGTTTACCAGAGACCAGTATTCTTTTGGGTTTTCGGTTTCCAAATTGTCCAAGCGATCTAAGATAGGCTGTTTGAATTCTTTTTTCTTTTTTCTCCTCAGTTTTGTGTATTGTTTATTTGTCTTAAAAAAAGAGCCCTGTACGATTGGGTCTTTTGGAAATTTTGACATTAAATTGCCCTTTTCTGTGACAATTTTTTTAAGTTGTTCCAAATCTTGATCAAACCATTTTTTATTATTTTCTGTGAATTTTCTTTTTTTTTCTTTCTCAAGGATGCTTTACATACTTTATCAAAAATCGTGTGGACTTTACTGGTGTATAAATCAATGTTTTCTGGAGTAAGCTCTAGCTTTTCATTCATAAAACTTTTAATTTCATTTTGAATAGCAGGATTACAAAATGTTTCTTGAAATTTAATAATACTTTCATGGTCCCATATATATCTTGTTGGAAAATCAATTGACCCTTTTTGCTTGCGTTCTATTTCAAAGTTGGCTAAGATTTTTAAAGATATTTTACAATGGCAGTCTGATAAACATGGAATGAATTCATTTACATTCATATATAATAATTGTGACAACAATGATTGTGAGACTATAATATAATCGACTACACTACATCCATTTGGATAAGGCCCTAATTTATTATGATTAAAATAAAATTAAACATTGTACAAACATGTAAGCTCTATTTGATTTATCATTGAACAGTGCTTTGGCAGTGACAAATATTTTAATATCTTTTTCACTTAAGCCTTCTTCTTTTTTGTGTCAGATGACCCTGAATGTCAACAAAGAAGGCCACCACAGCGGAACTTAGTTTAACATAGGACCCTATGGAAAAATTAATAAAAAATCTTCTTGTCTTATATCTGTAAATGCATCATTACAATGTTAACAACAATGGGGACTTTTTCTTTTAATTCATCTTTATTTCTTTCTGTATTGTGTAACAGATTTCTTCTATCTTTTATTGTTACAAATGGACATAGTCCTCAAAATCAGCAGTTGGGAGGATAAGTAAAATTTTCATTTTTCATCCTATTTCAATGGAGATTTTTCCTTTTAATTCATCTTGATAAGTGCTTTCAGTTGTATGTCAAAATAATTTTCTATCTTTTATGGTTTTCGAGATGGAAGGGATTAAAGGGGTCCAAAAAAGCAATGTAGCTTGACATGTAAATTTAAAATTTTTTTTTTTCATCTGGTTTTTGTGGTAGGTCCAATATATTATTGTGTAATGCATATTGATATATCCAACATTTATTTGTTCAGGCATAATAGAGTGTCCTCACTTACTTTAAATGCTCAACTGTCAACATGTTGCAGTCGTATCATACAGCACATGTGATGCCCTTTTAATAATTAAATTTGAACACAGTATGCAAGTTGTCGAAATTTTAGTTTGCTTATGAAGTTACCTCAAATTTAATTATAATAGCACATTTATTACATAAAAAAATAAAATAGAATAATTATATAAGTTATGTATAATGCAAACTTAATGTTGGGCCACACCAAATTGATTTTTAGTTCTTTGAATTTTTGGATGGCCAAAATTCTAATTTTAATATATTTTTTTTCTTGGGGATTAGTTTTTCGGGCGAAGATCAAATTTACGTGCACCCCACACTTTTTTAGCTCACCTGGCCCAAAGGGCCAATCGAGCTTTTCTCATCACTTGGCGTCCGTCGTCGTCCGTCGTCGTCGTTAACATTTTGAACTTCTTCTAGAGAACCACTGAATGGAATGAAACCAAACATGGCATGAATGTTCCTTATGAGGTGCTGACCAAGTGTTGTTACTTTGTAGCCGATCCATCATCCAAGATGGCCGCCAGCGGGAACTTAGTTTAACATAGGACCCTATGGGAAATGCATACAAATGACTTCTTTTAGAGAACCACTGAATGGAATGAAACTAAATCTGGCATGAATGAACCCTTATAAGGTGCTGACCAAGTGTTGTTACTTTGTAGCCGATCCATCATCCAAGTTGGCTGCCAGAGGAGGACTTAGTTTAACATAGGACCCTATGGGAAATGCATACAAATGACTTCTTTTAGAGAACCGTTGAATGGAATGAAACCAAACATGGCATGAATGTTCCTTATGAGGTGCTGACCAAGTGTTGTTTCTTTGTAGCCGATCCATAATCCAAGATGGCCGCCAGCGGGGGACTTAGTTTAACATAGAACCCTATGGGAAATGCATACAAATGACTTCTTTTAGAGAACCACTGAATGGAATGTAACAAAACATAGCATGAATGTTCCTTATGAGGTGCTGACCAAGTGTTGTTACTTTGTTGCCGATCCATCATCCAAGATGTTTAGAAGTCTATCAGAAAATTGTAAAAAAAATTCTGAATGGTCACAACTTGACCACATATTCAAAAATAATAATGATACGATGTCTTCAGTAGCTATTGTAAGACTACACTAAGATGACCTGTTTTTAATTTTAAATACTGTGTCAAATTAAACCAATCTTGGTCTCAATCATTATATAATTTTACATAATTTCCAAAATCACATTAGATACAGGTGAGCGACACAGGCTCTTGAGAGCCTCTAGTTAATCCCAATAATTATATAATTTGTGGAGCGGGCAAACAATTTATATTATTAATTTCTTGAAAAATGAATAATTTGGGGCGAATTTTCAGCATTATTGTAAAATGAAGGGGCAAAAAATTTTCTTTAAAATTCAAATAGTCCAAACATTGGCGTGGCAAAATCCTAAGAACTAAAGATCAATTTGGTCTTGCCTTATCTGTATCTATATGTATGTTGAATTATGTCAGAATAATTTTTTTCTTTTGAAATTGGAGGGATTCCAACTAATTGTTTTGGGTATTTTTTTTTTATTGACTATCAGTTATTTTCGAAGGGTTGAAAATGGTAATATTCTAGTAAACATTATAACCCACAGTTCCTCACTCTTTGATTATAAAAATGTGGGTCCAATTGTCTTAATTATTGCAATTTTTATTTTTATTTAAAAAAATGTTTTTAAACCTATGAATTAAAAAAAAAACTAAGAAATACAATTCCTCTTTGGATGTGTCCGTAATAGTTTCCAGGTTCTACAATTTTCAGAATCTGATTTAATGCAAACTGAATCTTTATAATGATATCAGTATTAAGTTTTTAGGCTCTGTGATTGTCAATACTGGATTTGATTCAGATTGGTACAACAATATCAGTATCTGTGGTTGTCAATACTGGATTTGATGCAGATATAATGTTTGTATGACTAATTATATAAGACAAGCTGTTACATATTCTGTGTACTATTGATTATGTTTTTATTGATAATTTTAATGGTTAAAAGACAAATAAAATAAATAAAATCAATGATTATCATTATCCCTTAAATTTAAATAGTTATAAAACACTGACAAAAGATATAATGGTATGTAAAATATATATAATAGATCTAATAGAATAATTATTTGTCTGTTATCTTAGCCTTGTCTGAGTATGTAGTGGGTCCATTCATACATACAGTACTGATGTCATTGTAGTAGACGAGAAGGAAATTTGTACAAACAATATTTATCTACAATCAAAACTTAAAACATGAACAACACTTACTGTAACATACTCTTTTGGAAAATTTGAATAATTTTCAAATTTCATTGCTAAAGAATTAGATCATTAAACTATTTGATTACATGTATTACAATTGTCATTCAAAAATTGAATGCCCCATCTATTTCTTGAAAAATATCATAACACTGGCTGGAAAAATGAGTTTATCATGAGTTTGTGTCACCATTATACATATATCTGGTAGAAATTTTTTATTATCAAGTCATTTTTTCTTCAAGAGTAACCTCCCCTAGAACATCAATTTATTTGTATGCAAATTAATTTTTTTCACTGTAAATTTTTTGTCATTTTCATTGGAGATTTCAAATCATGTTTACTGATAAGAGATCATTAACAATTTGAAGGATCACTTAGAGTTGTTAACATTGTACTGGTAGAAACTGAGATCACTAAGTGTTTTTTACATTGTAGGATTGCAATAATAGAAACTAAAAAGTCACTAAGTATGTTAACATTGTAGGGCTGCAGTAAGAAACTAAAAAATTGCTAAGCATTGTTAACATCATAGGTATGCAGTAATAGAAACTAAAAAATCACTAAGTATGTTAACATTATAGGGCTGCAGTAAGAAACTATAAATTGCTAAGCATTATTAACATCGTAGGGATGTGGTAATAGAAACTAAAAAATCACTAAGCATTGTTAACATCAGTATTCTCCCCAGAAATCTTTAATAGCATTGTGGTAGAAATTCACATAGGTTTGTAACGAATTATTCTAATACTGTAATAAAGGCATTTTTAAGAATTTGAAAAAGGTTTCTTTTAATTTATGAGAAATAATAAATTATTTTGTATAATTTTACTGGATTTTAATTATTCTGGTTTTCGCTAATGTAAACTATGGAAAAAGGGAACAGATCAATGTATCAAAATTCAGGGCTCACCACACTTGAAAATAACAGGGAGACTCAGAGTCTCCCTCAGGGTAGCAACAGGGAGACTTCAGGGCATGACAGGGAGACTTCCAAGTCTACCAGAGAGACTGTGTTTTTTCCCCCAATTTGTCGCCTGTCGAGAAAATACCTGTTATTTTGTGTCTTATAGTGTATACTATACATTCCTTTATTGTGTTTTATCCTGTATTGTTTGAGATTTTATCTACATTTACTCCATATCCTTCCATTTTAGTCATAATCTGAGATTTTGTCTCATGTGCATTTAATCAATATCCTTTGAGAATTTTTCATGATGAGTCCTGGGACTCATCATTTTCCAGAATATCACCACTTTTTTAACGTACATTGCTGCATGATTTTGACCATGGTAGGCCTATTGTACTATTGTTAAAGTTTAATTTAAATCATGTGAGGCCTTAAAATACTGACGAATATAATTTGAAATAAAAAAGTAAAAAAAATGAAATTATGCAGTGGTGCTCCGAACTTGGAAGAAAATTTCTGTTACAGATATGAGCAAAAATATTTGTACTTTTTGACAAAACTTATTTATTATTGCCATTTTATTTTTTAATATTTATTTATCTATACTCTTTACTATTATTTTTTCTCAAACATACTCTTAAAATCTTCCCATTCACCTTACTTGATTACCTTTCAATACATGTATTGACAAAATTTCCATTTGTGCACAGATATGTCAAAATCCACTAAATTTATTTTTAAATAAGGTCTACATATTGTTACTGGTCGGTAAAAAACACCGTGACCAATGAAAAATCATGAGAATTCCGATTGCCGCCATTTCATTTTCTAGCTTACTTTTTGTCGTTTCTTTCCCCTTCCTCCAAGAAAACAAAAAATGGCGGCTCGAGATTTTTAATGAAAACGGTCTTCAGACGCAGCTTATTACGTACGTTGTTCGGAGGCGCCTTACTTAAAAACACAGGGCGACTCATTTGTCGCTCTGGGGCCGATGACAGGGCGACATTGGCGAGCATTAGGCGACTTAATCGCCCTAATCGCCCAGTTTGGTGAGCCCTGAAATTAAAAAAAATATATACATTTGTCAAAATTAATAGCACAGTGGTAAAAAATTATATAGGGGAGAACACTGTAACATTGTAGAGCTGCAGTAATAGAAACTAAAATATCGCAAAGCATTGTTATCCTTGTAGAAATACTGTAATAGAAACTGAAAAATCACTAATCATTGTTAACATTTTAGGGCTGCAGTAATAGAAACTAAAAAATTGCAAAGCATTGTTAACATTTTAGGGCTGCAGTAATACATGTAGAAACAAAAAAATAACTAGGCATTGTTAACATTGTAGTGCTGCACTAATAGAAACTCAAAGATCACTTGGCATTGTTAACATTGTAGTGCTGCACTAATAGAAACTCAAAGATCACTTGGCATTGTTAACATTGTAGTGCTGCACTAATAGAAACTCAAAGATAACTTGGCATTGTTAACATTGTAGGGCTGCAGTAATAGAAACTAAAAAACCACTTGGCATTGTTAACATTGTAGCAATGCATTTATAGATACTGAAAGATCACTAAGCATTGTTAACATTGTAGAGATGCAGTAAATAAAAACCAAATGATCATTAAGTTTTGTTGTAAACATTGTACAGATGCATTAAAAGTAACAGATCACTAAGGATTGTTGTAAACATTGTAATGTTGAATTTATAACTAAACTGCGTTGTTAACGTTGTAGTGATGCAGTAGTAGAATTTCAAAGATCACTAAGTGTTGTTGTTCACATTGTAGGCATCCAGTAATAGAATCTCAAAGATCACTAAGTGTTGTTGTTTACATTGTAGACATGCAGTAATAGAATCTCAAAGATCACTAAGTGTTGTTGTTTACATTGTAGCAATGCAGTAATAGAATCTCAAAGATCACTAAGTGTTGTTGTTTACATTATAGGCGTGCAGTAATAGAAACTCAAAGATCACTAAGTGTTGTTGTTTACATTGTAGGCATGCAGTGATAGAATCTCAAAGATCACTAAGTGTTGTTAACATTGTAGTGATGCAGTAATAGAATCTCAAAGATCACTAAGTGTTGTTAACATTGTAGTGATGCAGTAATAGAATCTCAAAGATCACTAAGTGCTGTTGTTTACATTGTAGGCATGCAGTAATAGAATCTCAATGATCACTCAGTGTTGTTGTTTACATTGTAGACATGCACTGATAGAATCTCAAATATCACTAAGTGTTGTTGTTTACATTGTAGGCGTGCAGTAATAGAACTCAAAGATCACTAAGTGTTGTTGTTTACATTATAGGCGTGCAGTAATAGAAACTCAAAGATCACTAAGTGTTGTTGTTTACATTGTAGACATGCAGTAATAGAAACTCAAAGATCACTAAGTGTTGTTGTTTACATTGTAGACATGCAGGAATAGAACTCAAAGATCACTAAGTGTTGTTGTTTACATTATAGGCGTGCAGTAATAGAATCTCAAAGATCACTAAGTGTTGTTTACATTGTAGGCATGCAGTATTAGAAACAGATCACTGAGGATTCTTGTGAACTAAAAGATAACTAAGCATTATGTTTAACATTGTAGGGATGCAGTGATAGAAACTGAAAGATCCCTAAGGGTGTCAGCAGAAAACAGACTTCAGGAACATTTAGTTGATCCATACAAAAGTCCTGAAGTGAATAATGAACTAAGACAAAGATTACCCAGGGCAAAAAAGGAAGATCCTAAACAAACTACTGCTGATATCGACTCTATACAACATGAAGTAGAATATCCAGGAGAAAACCTTGAAAGCATGGAAACTCAACAGACTGACAGGTATGAAATTCATCAGTTATATCACTCACTAATGATATCAGCAGCAGAGTAATCTGTACCATTTCAGGCATTCATCTGTTATATTACACACTAATGATATCTGCAGCACAGTGTCTGTACCATTTCAGGCCTTCATCAGTTATATCACACACTAATGATATCAGCAGCGAGTGTCTGTACCATTTCAGGCATTCATCTGTTATATCACACAATAATGATATCTGCAGCAGAGTGTGTGTACCATTTCAGGCCTTCATCTGTTATATCACACACTAATGATATCAGCAGCGAGTGTCTGTACCATTTCAGGCATTCATCTGTTATATCACACACTAATGATATCTGCAGCAGAGTGTCTGTACCATTTCAGACATTCATCAGTTATATCACACACTAATGATATCAGCAGCGAGTGTCTATACCATTTCAGGCCTTCATCTGTTATATCACACACTAATGATATCTGCAGCAGAGTGTGTGTACCATTTCAGACATTCATCAGTTATATCACACACTAATGATATCAGCAGCGAGTGTCTATACCATTTCAGGCCTTCATCTGTTATATCACACACTAATGATATCTGCAGCAGAGTGTCTGTACCATTTCAGACATTCATCAGTTATATCACATAATAATGATATCTGCAGCAGAGTGTGTGTACCATTTCAGACATTCATCAGTTATATCACACACTAATGATATCAGCAGCGAGTGTCTATACCATTTCAGGCCTTCATCTGTTATATCACACACTAATGATATCTGCAGCAGAGTGTCTGTACCATTTCAGGCATTCATCTGTTATATCACACACTAATGATATCTGCACAGTGTCTGTACCATTTCAGGCATTCATCAGTTATATCACACACTAATGATATCAGCAGCGAGTGTCTGTACCATTTCAGGCATTCATCAGTTATATCACACACTAATGATATCTGCAGCAGAGTGTCTGTACCATTTCAGGCATTCATCTGTTATATCACACACTAATGATATCTGCAGTGTGTCTGTACCATTTCAGGCATTCATCAGTTATATCACACACTAATGATATCTGCAGCAGAGTGTCTGTACCATTTCAGGCATTCATCTGTTATATCACACACTAATGATATCTGCAGCAGAGTGTCTGTACCATTTCAGGCATTCATCTGTTATATCACACACTAATGATATCTGCAGTGTGTCTGTACCATTTCAGGCATTCATCAGTTATATCACACACTAATGATATCTGCAGCAGAGTGTCTGTACCATTTCAGGCATTCATCTGTTATATCACACACTAATGATATCTGCAGCAGAGTGTCTGTACCATTTCAGGCATTCATCAGTTATATTACACACTGATATCTGCAGAGTGTCTGTACCATTTCAGGCATTCATCTGTTATATCACACACTAATGATATCTGCAGCACAGTGTCTGTACCATTTCAGGCATTCATCAGGTATATCCCACACTAATGATATCAGCAGCAGTGTGTCTGTACCATTTCAGGAATTTATCAGTTATATCACACACTAATGATATCTGCAGCCGAGTGTCTGTACCATTTCAGTCCTGATTTTCTTTGGCTTTTGGAAGTCAGGATTTGTCCATTTCGGTTCCTTTATTTATACATAGTAAAATGGCTGCCGAGGTATCAATTTTCCCTGTTGTCAAAATCACGTCTTACCATTTACACCTGACAAATTTGAATAACTTCATTTTTAACTGGTTTTTTGAATGAAAAAGCATATTATTAGTTTGGTGATGTACAGTGGGTAGGCAGGATAGTGGGCGGGCAGGCATCTCCGGTTAGTGATGAAGAAAAATCTGGTTTTTCTGTTGGTTAGAAAGCTTCATATTATTACTTTATGTTGATTACCAGACACACTTAAAGGTAGTGTAGGGGCCTTGGTGGTGGAGTGGTCTAGGTAGTTCGTCATGACTACTAATGATCACTAGCCTGTTCGAATCTCACCTGTGGCGGGGTGTGTTCGACTCCAATCTAAATTGACAATGATTGCCAATTTCCCTACCGAAGGTTGGTGGTTCTCTCCGGGTACTCCGGCTTCCTCCACCAATAAAAACTGGCCGCCGCGAAATAGCCAAATGTGCTGAAAACGCTGTAAACCCCAACTAAACAAACAATAAAGGTAGTGTAGTAAAATCAATTCTAATAACATGTCCTTAACCATATTTTCATGGTCTTCTAACATATTTCACCTTAAGGTACACTGTTTAGTTTTGCAGTGAGTTCAATAGACCAGTTAAGTTTTTACACTTTACTTTGAATAAGATACATGTATGTAAATGAGTAAGAGTTGTCTTCCTTAGTACTATATAGAATAATATACATGATACAAGATTTTATTACTTCAGGTGGCATTTAAAATTACAGACATAGAATAATTAACTTATTAAGAAATATAACCAAAAAAAAAAAAAAGAAATTTAATTATCACATTATCAATAAATATCAGTTTCATATGCTAATCTTAAAGGGAGTTAAAGAATAACATTTTTATTAATTCTAATCTCCCTTTGACCATTTTCAAGAAGAAATTTTGAAACATCTTGAAAGCTTAGTTACTTTGACCCAGATTCTCTATAACACAGTTTTATGCTATTATTGCCCCAAACATTTTTAAATGATTGTCACACTTTGAGGTTCCTTGTACATGTACTTTGAAGTCAATACTAATCTACAATGGATCATAAATTTACTGTATGCTTTCTTATCACATTGAGATGAACATATTATAATTTATCATAATGTTTTAATCTTATTCTTATATTTGGTATTTGGCTTAATATCATTTAGATTTTTAACCAAGAAAACTCTGGTAATAAGTTTGGTGATGTAGAACTGGTATGTTGTTCCAAACATTGATGTAGTAACACAAACTTGGTGTCAATTAAACATACTGACTCATTCACTTTATATTGTTATTAGCCTCCATTACACATTGAAATATTTTACCCATGTTGCATTAATAATTTTATTTAAAGATTATTATGTTTTCATCCTCAAACAACTTTCAAGGGAACAACCTGTCATAAGTCAGTACCTTATTTTATGTAATATTCATTTACTGGCATTAAAATGTTTTTTTTTTTGTTTTTTTTTTGATATTCAGAAGAAAATAAATCTTGATTTTTTGCTTGAAGATCTGTGTGTGTATTCTTATCATAAGCATGTTAAGTAAAAACTATTTAAAAATCCACAAACATAGTCACATTTGAGAAATAAAACAAACCTTTCAAATAGAAATTATATTTTTGAATAACTTTATACTTGATAGATTTTTTTTAGGTAAGGTGTACAATCATTGATGTCTAGGGGGAAATAAGGTCAGACTGTCGAGCAGAGAATTAGTAATTATTAAAATAATCATTAGAAAAAGTGCATTTTGAATGCAGAATTTTTTGCAATTCCAGTAGGCTGAATAGCACACTGACTCCAAATCAATACCTTCTCTATGTAAACATCTATTTTAAATGTTTTATTATTCACAGTTTTATTGTATAGAGAAATGTTGTTGAAAAAAAATAGTTGGAAAAAAATTAAGTACAATGAGGCGATATCGCGTTTTCATTTTAAATACTTAACGGGGCTTTGGTATTAAAGTAGTTCAATAACTATGATTGGGAGTTTTTTGTGAGAGTATAATAGCATACAGCAGGATATTGTCGAGTTAACATTTTAGAAGTACCGTGGGACATAATCTATTGCTTTCCAGAAGGTGGAGAGATTTTTTATTATATTCTCAAAATGCATTTAATTTACGTGTATAATTTGACGTCTTATATCAAAACATCAAAGTCTTCTATAAAATCATAAAGTTTTAAAACTTCAAAGTATGGTAGGTGGTTATGACAGTGTGGTATAGAATATATAACATTTCACACCTAAACACTATCCATTCCTTAACTTTTACAGAAATTTCATGCATGTAAATTAATCTGAAACTAAAATACAGTTGGGAGAATGAATAAATACATTTATCCCCGGCTTGGTACACATCTGGGATTGTGATTGGTCAATGACATGTTGATACAAAACCAATATTCCCGGGCATTGCTAACCCATATACCTTGACGTTACTAACCATTACCCCATGGAAATTATTATTATCATTATGACGTAATGCTCGAAAAATTGAGCGGCAAAAATTATTTTGACGATTTCCTTTTATATGACAATGAAAACGTCTTATATTTGGATACCTGTAGGGTTCTACGAAAGTTAGTTCTCTACAACTGGTAAAAAGTATGCCAAATTGACATATTTCACTTTAGATTTTTCCTATAATCAGAAAAACGTTGCTTAAACGTTTTATGTTGCCTCTGAATTTTTCAAAATATCGCTAGATTAGGGCTGTAACCAGGGATAAAATCGTCATCTTCGCATCAGAGTGTAAAAATCTCCATATCCAAGGATACAACGTAGATAACTTATATTATTAGATTGAGTGTAGTGAAATTTCAAGTTATATTTCACTATAGGAAGTGAGGTAAAAATAGCCATCGCCAATGATTGTGATATAAACAAATGTCAACGCATAGTCACATAAAACATAATCCCTTGCATTTTCTTGTTAAAACTTATGAAAACATTGAATATGTCAAAGTAATAAACAGAATAACTAATCTCGAAATTCGAATACCAAAGATCTACAACTCATGGGCTATGCACATTCGTAAATTAATGTGTTGTTCGGTAACTCATTGTAGATTTGTGCCGGTAGGTATTCGATTTCAATATTAGTTATACTGTTAGTATATATTATAACACTGACTTGAATAATGAGTTTATGTACCAATTATGAAAACTGCAATATGAACTTTTTCCCACAAATGTGTAGACGGAAGTAGCCAGAATGCTTCAGATTGTTCTGAGCAACTGTTATTTTACAATGTCTTTAGTAGTAAAAATATATGTAGTATGGCTGGAATTTGCATTATTTTTTGTGTATCAGTACATATAGCATGGCTTGAATTTGCATTGTTTTCTCTGTGTCAATATATAAAGCATGGCAGGAATTTACATTGTTTTCTATGTGTCAATATATATAGCATGGCAGGAATTTGCATTGTTTTCTATGTGTCAATATATATAGAATGGCTGGAATTTGCATTGTTTTCTCTGTGTCAATGTATGTAGCATGGCTGGAATTTGTGTTGTTTTCTTTGTGTCAATATATATAGAATGGCTGGAATTTGCATTGTTTTCTCTGTGTCAATATATAAAGCATGGCAGGAATTTGCATTGTTTTCTATGTGTAAATATATATAGCATGGTAGGAATTTGCATTGTTTTCTATGTGTCAATATATATTTCGTGGCTGGAATTTGCATTGTTTTCTCTGTGTCAATGTATGTAGCATGGCTGGAATTTGTGTTGTTTTCTTTGTGTCAATATATATAGCATGCTGGAATTTGCATTGTTGTCTCTGTATCAGTATATGTAGCATGGCTGGAATTTGCACTGTTTTCTCTGTGTCAGTATATGTAGCATAGCTGGAATTTGCATTGTTTTCTCTGTGTCGATATATGTACATGTAGCATGGCTGGAATTTGCACTGTT
This sequence comes from Mytilisepta virgata, assembly GCA_028015205.1. Classification (NCBI taxonomy): domain Eukaryota; kingdom Metazoa; phylum Mollusca; class Bivalvia; order Mytilida; family Mytilidae; genus Mytilisepta; species Mytilisepta virgata. Next base: position 4,357,512 of record CM051518.1, on the reverse strand, counting down.
TTTCTCTGTGTCAGTATGTGTACATGTAGCATTGTTTTCTGTGTGTCTGTATATTTAATATGGCTAGAAGTTACATTGGTTTTTCTATGTCAGTAACTTTGAGTATCTTTGTAGCATAGCTGGAAGTTGTGTCAGAATTATGTAGCATGATTGGAAGTTGTATTTTTTTCTCTGTTTCAGCATATGTAGTATGGCTAGAAGTTGAATTGGTTTCACTATGTCAGTATCCCTAGCAAGGCTGGAAGTTGCATTGATACATGTAACTGTCTGCTATATACATGTAGCATTTTCTCTGTGTCAGTATATATAGTATGGCTAAAAGTTTCATTGGTTCCTTTATGGAATTTGCATTGATAACTTCTGGTCAGCACAGAATAGGTTTATTTCAGGCTCCGGGATATTAACTTTGTTCAAGTTAGAATGCAACCATCACAACAACATACATGTACTGCAATGATATGCCAGTTAATGAAGAGCTGATCCCACTCAGATAGGAAAATATGAAATGATGTTAAATGCTGTGATGACATCTAACTAAATTTAATCCTTGTAGATAGCAGTCATCTAAATAGCAGTATAAAACAAAAACTGTATGGGAAGTATCTATTTGAGGGATCAGCATTGGAAAAGTAGCATGTCTGTTATTTTTTGTAGATTTTAAAAAACTGTTTTGTCCAGTTCTACCTTCTGAAATGTATAGTGTCCATCGTATAATTCTTTTTCCTTTAAATAATTTTTAGAAATATTTTCCTTTGAAACCAAAATTTAGTTAATTTACGCATTTTGTTCTTGATAACCACCAGCATTTATTGCCTTATTAGCTGTGTTTGATCTACAAGACTAAATGATCTATCACTCAATATAAAATATCTGTCTGTCAAGCTCTGTAAAGTAACTTCTTTTTGCCAATCATAGAAAATTAAAATTTTGCAGGGGAGATAAGCAATGTATAAAGAAAAATAAAAGTGCATTTAATACTTTCATGGGCTGTGTATATAGGGTGTTAAAGGAGAAGCAATAACTTATTCATTGACGTAAAATACTTTGATAAAAGTAGAAAAAATTGAAGATTTATATCTGATATGACAACATGTCTCTCTGAAGTATTGTTTAGTAGATTGTTTACGTTCAGTATTTCACTTTTACCTGAGGTCACTATGAATGTCATAAACGTGCAATAATTGTATCTCAGATTTGGATTGTTGACGGCATGTTCAGAAATAAAAATAAATGCATTAAGCAATCTTCACATCAACTAATGTGAGGCCTCAATGCCCGAGTGATTGGCCTTGATGGTTGAGTTGTCAATTTGTAAGGGGCCTTTTTGGCTGATTGGTCAATTAGTAGGGGCTGTCATGGCTGACTGGTCTATTTATAGTAGCCTTGGTAGCTGAATGGTCAATTCATAGTAGCCTTAGTGGTTGATTGGTCAATTTGTAGGAGACTTATTTTCATAAGGGGCCTGCAGATTGATATTGGCAGCTCATTGGCATTACAAATTATCTGAGAACTATCAACACTTACATTTTGACTTTAATTCCTGCTTGTTTGACAAGGAATGTCCTATATTCGCTGCTCATTCCCTTTGGTTATTAATAATGGTGATTGTTTTGACTGGAACCTTTTCAAATAATAACGGTTGCCACAATATAGCCAAATTGTGGTGACATAAAGTCACATTAAACAAACAACTTTAATAGTAATTTTTTATTGGAATCCCCTCAATTTTTTTTCTTACATTTTTGGCATTGAACTTGATTTACAGAGTGTATCAATTCTAGTGTCATGTAAATATTATTTACATCACATTTGATAAATGTATTCTTCATATGAAAATTATTTGAAAATGAAGAGGAACCATTCAAATGCTATATCTTATACATATTTGAATCTTACTTAAATTTGATGGTATTTGTACACATAGTCAGTTAATATTAACCTTTTTCTTTTTATAAAAACCTTTATCGCTCAATAAAGATGAGATTAAATAAAAATAAACATAAATAAATAAAGTAGAAATGTGAATCAAACTGTAACTAATCTGCCGAATGACACAAATTATAACAGTTTGGAATAACAATATAGCCATGACTGATATGATATTCAAGTTAACATGTAGACAATATGTAAGCAGATGTGTTTGTTTATTCTGTCCACACATTAACTTATTTCATTAAAATCCTCCATAATCCTTCTCTGTTTATTGGTGAATGATTGTAATTAAACTTTGTTTAAACATAATAAACTCAAGTAATACTTTAGTTGCTGGGTGATCATAACTGCTCGCATTTGAGCATTTGTGGCGATATTTGATGTTTTTCATGATGTAATGAAATAGTTTTATTTTTCTACAGCGATATAATTCAGGTATTATCATGTGGGCATTATTTGTCACAATCAAGACAACAAATTTTGTGGCTTTGTTTTTATTATTGTTAAATGTTGATACACAAGACCACAATTGTAACAGTTATTTTCTGTTAAGTCACAAAAGAGATGTATATACTATATATATACAGTGTTGCAAAATTTTGTTTTAGTTATTGACATATTTTGTAATGTTGCAATCTTGATTGGCATAAATAGAAAATTTCTTTAATTTATTTTTTTTTAAATATACATTAATGCTGACAATAAATATATAGTGATTTCTTTATGTGTTTAAAAATTCTGATTTTTATAGGATTATGAAATGAGAGCAGGTGATATTCTGTGATTGAACACTTTAATTATATTTTACATTAGTGAATCCAACTAATGAGTTTTAGTCTATATTATCAGGTTATTCCCTTTGGCTATTAGTAATGGCGAGTCTTTTGACTGATGTAATTTTAAGGGAACCTTTTTTAATAGAGAGCAGGGCTACAGAGACCTGATAATGAATGGTTGATGATTTTGTTTTTTGAATCTTGATTGTGTATTGATTGCTTTATTTTACCATGAAAGGTAAACGATGGACAGAAATGGAAAATACAACTGTATGAAAGATCTTTTCAGGCGGTGATTATTGAACAGTCCATGATGGGACAATAGGAGCAAAGACCCAGAGAATTAACGATAGTACACAATGAATTGATTGTTAAACATTTGAATGATACTGAATGCCGTTTGTTTACATTTCTTCTTCAGATGGAGAATTGTGATCATATTTCTTCGATTCTTTTTCTTCAATCAGCTGATCACAGCATTTCAAAGCGATTATTATTTTTGGTAAAAAAATTGACAATTTGAGATCTTTTTTTCATATTGGTTTGATTGATTTAATCATTAACTTATTCTCAAGGGACAATAGATTATTTTAATTGCAGACAGAAAAAAAGAAGGTTTTTCGTCGCTAGATTGTAATTTATGCTGCGGAGATGATAGGTAAACATTGTGAGAAGTACTGTAGAAGCATGAAGCAATCAGAATTGATTGTCGAGTTTGCTATAATTCCCTAAAGGTTTAAATCGGTAGGGTAGCAATGAAGCCACGGGAAATGATCTAGTAACATTTATTTGATCTGTCATGGGTGTCGGAGAAAACAAACACAAACTTATTCAATTATGTTTGATGAAATTTGTGCAATTTTTACTGTGTAAATACAGTCTAATTCAGTTTTGTTTGAAGAGGTAAATTTGGTCCCATACTTTAATTAACCTCCACATAGAAGATTCCTTTGACTCAAGACAAAATAATTCATTGACAGGGGTCAAATGTGATTGGTTATTAGCATGTATTCTATCATTGCCGTCTATAAATGTTTATGATTATAGATTGATGAATTGTTTATATGGTTTTGAATATTAGTGTGCTAAATCAGTCATTCATCATCTGAATTGGAATAGGAATTTTTTTTGGTTTTTTTTTGGAGATATTTTTAAGTAGCAATACCTTACCTTGTAATGACCTTTACTTTTATATTACAAACACTGAATATCTTAGTATACATATTTTCTCAACAGAAAATTAAATAAAATTTGTTATAAACATTGTTTTTAATGCTTTGTGTATTTTACAAATGTAGTGTTTGTCAAAAATGCATAGTATAAATTTTCATAGAACATATTAAAATTAGATACAGAAATAAGCAAATAAAAAAGGGAAGTTTGATATTAAATTTGAGAAATTTTACAGATAAGTTGGGCCTCTCAGTTAATTTGATGTAAAACTAAGTAAAAAAAACCAAAATCTTTTACAGATAACTTGGGCCTCTCAGTTTTTTTATGTAAAACCCAGTCAAAAAAACAAAATCTTTTACAGATAACTTGGGCCTCTCAGTTAATTTGATTGGGCCTTTCAGTTAATTTGATGTAAAACCAAGTAAAAAAAATCTTTTACAGATAACTTGGGCCTTTCAGTTTTTTTATGTAAAACCTAGTCAAAAAACAAAATCTTTTACAGATAACTTGGGCCTCTCAGTTAATTTGATTGGGCCTTTCAGTTAATTTGATGTAAAACCCAGTAAAAAAAAAATCTTTTACAGATAACTTGGGCCTCTCAGTTAATTTGATGTAAAACCCAGTAAAAAAAATCTTTTACAGATCAGTTGGACCTCTGAGTTAAATTGATTCATGTAAAACCCATTAAAAAAAAAAAAAAAACGAATCTTTTACAGATAACTTGGGCCTCTCAGTTAATTTGATTCATGTAAAATCCAGTGAAAAAAACAAAATCTTTTACAGTTGAAGTTTGGCAACTCCAATATTTTTTTTTTAAGTTTTAAATTGAAAATTTTTTTTAGTTTCTGTTGAATCAGGGAATAATATCTCATGTACTTTTTTAAAAAAATATCCTATTGCCCAATATTCTGTCTCAGATGATTAGAATACTCATATTTAATTTATGCTGTCTTGTATGTTTTAGACTGTAGGAAGATATATTTGTGAAGCATTTCTTTTAAAATAAATACTATTTTTTTACATGTAGAGTAGTTTCCCCTTGTATTTATAGAAAAACAATGTAATAGAACACAGCAATTATCAGCACTTTAAATTTGATTTTTTGTTTGTTATGTAAGCAATAACGAGATGATCTTGTTGATAATTCCCCCAAACAAATATTTCCACTAATACAATTTTTATATGTGCAAATGTTGTTATATAAACATTGACAAAATCTCGCTCAAATAGACACAGTGGATACAATATGACTAAATGATGTTTAATCCCGTCACTTTACACAATATTATCACAATTGACTTTAGGTTTTATGCATACAGTGGATTGTTGAAATTTCTAATCAAGCAGAAGTTGATAGATAAATGATTTTAAACAGTGATAAACCTAAATACACAATCTGATAGTTTGCTGTGCAAATGATGACTGTTTATTCAGTGATATTATTGTGTTGGCTCTCATCTTCTCCTGTAAATATGCATTTCATTTTCAAATATTCTTAGCCGAGTAACAAGTAAACACATTTATCATTACTACATCTTACAAGTCAATATGCACATCATTTATAAAATATACAACTTTTATTTACAGATCACTTATTTGGTAGTGATTAGGTCAATATTTAGAAACATTTATTTTTCTTCATTGTAAATATTGGAATAATCAAACCAATTTGTTGTCTTTTATATTTATATAATATTAAAATGAATACCAGACAAAAACAATTTATTTATATAATATTAGAATAAATACCAGACAAAAACAATCTATTTATATAATATTAAAATAAATATCAGACAAAAATTAACTTTGATATTATAAATATCAGACAAAAATTAACTTTATACAGACAAAAATTAACTTTGATATTATAAAAAAAGGGAAATAGATTGGGAATTACTGCATATTTTTGTTAGTACAGAACTAAAACTACCATCAAACAATGAAAATGTGAATCATAAAGTTTCATAAAAAATTAAACTACATGGAAGTAAAAAGAAAGTGCATTTAATATCACACCATATTTGATCAGATGCATTTCATGTAAAATATTGAAACATTTTTTGTGCAGTACTCACATGGGAAAATATTTGACTTATATTACCTTTGTGTACTTAAATTTTGGATATTTTTTTGTTATATAGTAACAATTTTACCTATTGTCAAGTAAGATATTTATAGGGTAAGTGAAGAAATATTAAACATTGTATACTATTTCTTTACGCTGAATAATTGTATCAAATGAGTAATAATTTATGTTTTAAAGGATAAATTATTGTGTTAAAATTGATTGACAATGTTTTATATCCATTTTTAAATATGTTTCATTCTGTGTAATAACAATATTAATGTGTACTTTCAGACCTCCAAGTCCTGATCAAGTTGGACCGAGAAAATCTCCCAAACAAGTGAAAAGAGTTTTGGGTAGGAATCTACATGTATTTACTTATAATACAATACCACAACATTTTTTACTAAGACTTTTTTTGGTCATAGAAAAAAATTTTTGTTTGTTTTAATGTAATATTTTCCAAATAATAACCTTATTGTGGATAAAAAATACATATTTTGTCCATGAAACAAATTTGCTGTTTTCCCAGTTATTTTTAATTTAAAAAAAATGAAATATTGATATATTTCCACATTCATAAATTTTTGCAACACAACATCCTACCTCAAAATACATGTCTTTTCATTTCTACTGAGGTTACAAATAATGAATTATGCCAGATGGATAAAAAACTGAAAAATTATTAGTTCCATATTCATTGGTGCACTGTACATATTGAATATTTCAAATAAAATAAAACTTCTTTTTCTTTATGTCGTATGAGGTTTCACAATTATTCCCCAACCAGGTATTGAAAAATTATGCATGATGTTAACAGAGAAGGACCCTTCCAGAGTACCTGATGTCAATCTCAGGTTTTAGGGGCGTTAACTGAGAAGGACCCTTCCAGAATACCTGATGTCAATCTCAGGTTTTAGGGGAGTTCACAGAGAAGGACCCTTCCAGAGTACCTGATGTCAATCTCAGGTTTTAGGGGAGTTAACTGAGAAGGACCCTTCCAGAATACCTGATGTCAATCTCAAGTTTTAGGGGAGTTAACTGAGAAGGACCCTTCCAGAGTACCTGATGTCAATCTCAGGTTTTAGGGGCATTAACTGAGAAGGACCCTTCCAGAATACCTGATGTCAATCTCAGGTTTTAGGGGAGTTAACTGAGAAGGACCCTTCCAGGGTACCTGATGTCAATCTCAGGTTTTAGGGGAGTTAACAGAGAAGGACCCTTCCAGAGTACCTGATGTCAATCTCAGGTTTTAGGGGAGTTAACAGAGAAGGAGCCTTCCAGAATACCTGATGTCAATCTCAGGTTTTAGGGGAGTTAACAGAGAAGGACCCTCCCAGAGTACATGATGTCAATCTCAGGTTTTAGGGGAGTTAACAGAGAAGGAGCCTTCCAGAATACCTGATGTCAATCTCAGGTTTTAGGGGAGTTAACAGAGAAGGACCCTCCCAGAGTACATGATGTCAATCTCAGGTTTTAGGGGAGTTAACAGAAAAGGACCCTTCCAGGGTACCTGATGTCAATCTCAGGTTTTAGGGGAGTTAACAGAGAAGGACCCTTCCAGAGTACCTGATGTCAATCTCAGGTTTTAGGGCAGTTCATATTGTAAATGCTTTAATTTTTTGTTCTGATTCTTTTTGTTCGATATAAGTTTTTTATACACTTGGTTATATCTTAGTACTACTGGTACTTTTCTTGCTGTATTTTTCTTTAGATTTCGATCATCTGTGATTTCCCCCACATCACACTGATATTTGGAGCATCTGTTAATTTTGTCAGCTTTTCTACTTGTTAATTCAGTACCTTTATATTGATTGTATAATTCCAGAGTTTAAATTAGAAATAAGTTATCAGAAAAGTATTTATATTGGTTTGTAAGATTGCTGTCCTTAAACTGTTTTAAATCATTAACTATTTTCAGATTTTGATCCTAAAGTAAGTGAAAATACAAAAAATGATAGGAGTGAATCAGCAAAATCATTCAGCAATAAAAACAGACTTTCTAACTTTGTTGGATTGCCACAATACATGACTATACCACAGACACCTGTCTATTATAGACCTAGTTTAACATCATCATTCAGTCCTGCTGGTGCTTACTCTTACAATCTTACTTCACCTCGTAATCCTTTACGTACACCAAAAGTTCAAAATATAGAACAAAATGACGACAATTCTGAAAAAATGGATACCTCAATTAGTGTTAGTGAACTTCAGACCGAAGAAATACCTCCGCAGGAAAGCACCCAGCAGCATCATCAGTCATTCGTTCGTCTTCCGTCACATGGTTATCCTTCTCCAATCAGATCATCATCATTTATACACCAGCCGACAGTGTATCAACCGACATCTGTAACGGAATCTGTACTGCCAAGTTATAATAGTCATCTCAGTCCGTCAGACCAAACTAGACAGGTGGCGCTATTGTTATCAGAACTAGATGCTGCAAAATCTCAAAATAAGAAAGTAAGAAAATATAAAATTTCTATTGTTATTTCTAAGATAAGTTACTGAATTTCAGTGAATTCAAAATGTGTTACATAATGACATTTCATTTACAATAGTCAATAGAATTTCCCTGAAAAAGATATTTTGCATTTTATTGGTGTATCTAATGACTTTTTTCCCCATATATACATGTAAGCTTATTTTGATTTGTATATTTTTTATTTATTCAAAGTATGCATGTTTTTTTTTTTCAGATATAATTCCAAATGAAAATTACCTAACTGTAAAGCTATTCTCATCACTTGGTGTCCGTCATCCATTAATTTTTACAAAAATCTCCTCTGAAACTACTGGGCAATATGGAATCAAACTTGGCCACAAGCATCACTAGGGTATCTAGTTTAAAAAATATGTCTGATGACCCTGCCTGCCAACCAACATGGCCGACATGGCTAAAAAAAGAAAATAGGGGTAAACTGTAGTTTTTGTCTTAATCTCAAAAACTAAAGCATTTAGAGCAAAACTTGACATGGGGTAAAAATGTTCATCAGATCAAGATCTACTTGCTATGAAATTTTCAGACAAATGGGTCAATTCTTTATTTGGTTATTGCCCCTGAATTGTTAATTTTAAGGAAATTTTGCAGTTTTAGGTTATAATCTTAATTATTATTATAGATAAAGACAAACTGTAAATAGCAAATATGTTCAACAAACTAAGATCTACAAAATCATTGATTGACCCCTTAAAGGAGTTTTTGCACTTTAAAGGCCTCCAGTGTAAAATTTCCTTTCAAGATCTTCTCTGAAACCACTGGGACAGTTGGACCAAACTTTGGTGGAATGGTCCTTGGGTGGCCCCCTTTCAAAATTATGTCCGGCATCGCCAACTTCAGACCAACATGGCTGCTGTTACTAAAAATAGAAAAAAGAGGGGGAGGAATATTCTTTTATGAAACTACAACCAATTGAACCAAACTTGGCAGTAATGGTCCTTAGGAGGGTCTCTTTCTGAAGTATGTCAGATGACCTGGACTGTTAACCAAAATGGCTGCCACAGCTGAACTTAGTTTAACATAGAACCCTATAGAAAAACCAGCCAAATTGACTGCAACACTTAAGTTTTTAGTCCTGCTCAAGGTGAAAAGTTAAACACAGGTGAGTGATACAGGCTCTTGAGAGCCTCTAGTTTGCTTAACCAATAAAGTTTGTTGTGGAATTTTGTTTTGCCAAAGCACATTTTAATTTTGTGTGTGTAAGCCATTTTTTTCATCAATTAATGTTGCAAGTTCAACAGACCTTTTATTTGTTAATTAATATGTACACAATTTGTATTTACTCCAATGTTGTTTTCCATTTTTTGTGTAGCTAATGGATAAGCTGATTAATATGGAGACAGATTTAGAAACAGAAAGGTTAAAGGCTAAAGTTAGAGAGGCTGATGAAAAATGTCACAACGATGCTTCTGTCGCTGCAGGTTAGTATAACTTTATATTCATGGTTATCCAGCTTTTTACTGGATAGAAGTACTGGAGATATGTATATATAGAGGGCCAAATATGGAGTAAGTGATCATGTCAAGACAAAATAAGAGTCCGTTTGCTCAGCTAGCCCAACCATTGCAATTTTTATTGATGGTGAAACCAAGGGGACAATTAAGGATAAGTTGGGACAAAATAAATGGGATGAAATTATATATATTTAACTATTATGAATTAAAGTTCATTGAAGTTGTATTCTCATTTGTTTCAGTAGGTAGTCACCAAATAACATTTATTGAGGTCATTATTTATCTTTTGTTAAAAATGTATATTTTTTTTCTGCATTGCATACTTCCAGGTGTAAATGAAATTTAAGGTCCAAGTGATGGACTACAGGTAAACACCATTTCTACTTGTTTTCAGAAATTCTTTCAATCTAATTTTAAATGACGTGAATTTTACTAATTTTTGTTTTTGTTGACAGCATAAAATTTATCTGTTGTAGATCTAATGATCCCATTAACTTTGTTGGTAAGGGAATGAGGTATTGATTTTGTTTTATTTTGATTGATTGTTAGAATTAATTGCCCTGCAACAGTTTCTATCAAAGTAGACAATAATTTACAGAGAGCGTCTGAATCGTGATCAACTCATTGTAATGAGTTCGACACATCACTTGATGTCCGTCATATAAAACGTTGTATCTCATTTCCGTTTTATCTTTTTAATTCAATCTTTATAACAACAAATTGATAATTATTGTCAATGTTTACTGTGTAAAACAGGAAAACCCAAGTGAATTAGTTTGGGCCATCAGTAATGGCTTAGGTCATTTATAATTGGACAATTATAGTTAGATCAAATTATCTAGTCAAAATGAATCCCGGATGTTTTGCATGTTATTCGCAGGTATTTTTACCTGAATTACCAGAAACATTAAAATCACTTTATCATACACTATTACGCTTTAAAGATTATACCTCTTCTGCATGTTTTTTTTTTAACTAATTTTACATATATTTAAAAAAAAATTATATTTTGGTTTATTTTTGATTTATTAACAAATTAATTAAATATTAGTGTTGATATTTGAAATGAATGAATGTGGAATTATTTTACAACAGAAGTTTTAAAAGGACTATGTCATTTTACTCTGATGGAACAAACTTATTCCATTAAAAATTCCAGAATTCTATCATTTGGTACTTAAAAGATTGGTTTTTTATAGCATTGAATGATAACATGAAAATAGAAACTAAATATATGTTTTTTTATGAACAGTTGTTTTTGTCTGTGTGTTGAAATTCGGTATTGGCCAAGTGTCAGATTTTTCTTTGTTTGGGGTGAAATATTGAAAATTAACAAGAAGTCTTGAATAATTGGAGAAATTTTAGGAGCAATATTTGAAAATTGTACGAAAACATAAGGCAGTCTTTGAACTAAAGGGTTTTAATGTCACACGTAGGATATTTTTTAAACAGGGATGGTTCAAGAAGTACACAAGGCACAAAGAAGAAAAGAAGATGCCATGATGGGGAGGATAAAAGTAGCCAATCAGGAAAGAGACGAGTCTATGTTCCGTTTATCTGAAATGGAAAGGAGATTTGAAGAGTAGGTTATATATTTAAATGTAAAAATTGTTAGCTGAGTAATCTTCAGAGTTGGAGGTGAAACATAACAACCATATCTGTGTTATTGATTCTCAGTTTTATTGGTTTGAAAAAAAAAAAAATAGCTTGATTAAAAACTTTTTAAAAATGAATTTTTGACAAAAAGTTTTTTTCTTTACCAAAGTTAACAGGTCAAGAAATTTTATTGAAACACATTATAGATTCAGGACTAAAATTTCCTTGTTCATATTTCCTGTAAAAAGACAGATTGTGTAAAATTGTGTTTTTTTATTTCTCTCACATGAAGTTTAATTCTCGATCATTACGAGCTTAAATTTATTTCTTTTTAAATTGTCAGAATTAATTACAGAATGATACTATGCCAGAAATTCACTTCAAAAGAATATATTTGAGAAGATAATTTGAATAAATGAAAATAAATTCATATGATGAAATACATGTTTAAATATTTTATTTTTATTAAAACAAAAGGATATGGGTGTAGGTATCAGTGAGACAAGATCCCTTAAAAATATGAATTGACAGAAATCAAGACATCTAGAGATTGCCTTACTCTGCAAATGTACAACACTCAAACGTTTCTACAGAGGATACTGCAAATGATAGACACATCCCACAAAACTGAAATCCATCATAAACAAGTCATATTAAGAAAATGTCGGTAATAGACTTTTTCTTTCAAAAAAGATATCATTGTGTTGATATACCTAACATCTGTGAGCTCAAAGAATTGCAATCAGCTGAATGTCAAAGGCCATCTTAAACTTGCAGTGAGATGTAAGATTGGTTAAAGTCCCTACTGTAACTTTATGATGAAGAACAGCAATCAAGATGTATTGATTTGCTGGAATATTTATCACCTTCAGTATTATTTCACAAGAATAAGCTACTATATTCCTTCTGTTATAGATGAGTTAATTATTATAAACAGATGTAATATCATTCAGATTTATTTTTAGGAGTTTCAGTCGAGATAGTAGATCTGATCACGATATTGATGATGAGTTAGATTTACAAGAGGTAGGTCTAAAAGTTTATGTTGTTAGAAACAAATAAAAGACTTCTGCACTTTTGTAATATGCAGTTTGTAGAGAGTAATTTCTCCAGTATTTTCTGGAAATTTTTGCCATTTATAACCAGATTTTCCAACTAAAAAAATAAATTGGAGATAATTCTTTGTTTTGTTAATCGAAGGCCATCTAAAATTAATTCTCAGGTTCTCAGACAATTGATTTTACAAAATAGCAAGGTAGGTAGGGTTAGTTTATGTACCTCTCAGAAAAGGCAAGGGATTTTCAGTTTATGTGTTTATTTTGATGACATACAAATCCATTTTGAATCCACTCATATGATCTGTTTAGCTCAGCTGGCCAAAGGCCATAGGAGCTTTTGTCATCACTTGGCGTCTGTCGTCCATCCATCGTCCGTCCGTTAACTTTTCACATTTTAGTCTTCTCCTCTGAAACCACTGGGCCAAATATAATTAAATTTGGCAGGAAACATCTATGTAAGGTCCTTAATAAAGTTTGCACATTTTGTCCCGATCGGACAACAAACATGGCCGCCATGGGCAATTGTTGATTTTGATTGGCTGAGTTTTCAAAAATCGTCTCCTCTAAAACTGCTAGACCAAATGGAACAAAACTTAACACAGAGCATATATGGGAGGTCCTTTATAAAGTTTCCTTATTTCATCCCAATCGGACTACAAACATGGTTTCATGGGCAATTCTTGTTTCTCATTGGTTGATTAAAAAAAATTTTTTTCTGAACTGCATGGCCAAATGGAATGAAACCTGACAGGAAGCATCTATGGGAGGTTCTGTACAAATTTTCCTCATTTTGTCCCGATCGGACTACAAATATGGCCACCATGGGCAGTTCTTGTTTCTGATTGGCTGATATAAAAAAATCTTCTCCTCTGAAATCACTTGGCCAAATGGAATTAAACTTGACAAGAAGCATATCTGGCCGGTCCTTTATAAAATTTCCTCATTTCGTCCCGATTGGACTACAAATATTGAAGCTACGGGCAGTTCTTTTTTTTTGATTGGCTGATACAAAACAATCTTCTCCTCTGAAGTCGCTTGGCCAAATGGAACGAAACTTGACAGGAAACATCTATGGGAGGTTCTTTACAAGGTTTGCTCATTTTGTTCCGATGGGGCAACAAACATGGCGCCATGGGCAATTTTTTATTCTCATTGGTTGATTTAAAAAAAAATTTCTGGAAGTACTTGACCAAAACTGTCAGCTTTCTATTGAAAGTCTTTTATGAAATAAATTTTTTTCATCCTTATTGAACGACAAGCATGGCTGCCATGGGCAATTCTTGATAGGCTGATATAAAGAAATCTCCTTCTCTGAAACCGTTTGGCCAAATGAAACAATACTTGACAAGAATCATCTGTGGGAGGTTTTTTAATAATTTTTTTTCATTTTGTCCAGATCATGTGACAAACATGGCCACCATGGGCAATTCTTGTTTCTGCCAGGTGAGCGATACAAAATCTAGTTATTATACGAATGGGTAGTCTGCTTCCAATGTCTCTATTTTACTCCATATCTCCTGCAAATACTCTTCTGAAGAGCTGTTCCCCCGTTATTTTAGACTGAGCAGGGAGTCCATGGAATGACTTGTTTGGAGCAAATGTGCAAGTTAAACTTACTGTCATGATCATTCACCAGCTATTTATACACTTTCATTTTGACTTGATCAGTGTCAATCTAATGCTTGAGTCTGGCAGATGCTTGAAAAGTGCTTTGGCACCAAATTTCTAATTTTATTTGAACGGAAAAAGCTGGAACAGCAGCAATATTTTTCCAGAATTCAAATAAATTGTTCCATCTGCTACTTTTTAAGTGGGCGGCGCTATCAGAGAATCAGATAATTAGGTTTAAATGGCCTAAGGTTGACATAATTTTCAGTATTTGATGGCTAGTGGGTAGGTTGCCCAAGTCTCAAAACAGTGATGACTAAAAATTTGTTTTGCTGTCACTCATAAATATTCTCGTTACATGTCTTTAGCTAATAAGGCAGACTTGTAGACTTGTATCAATATTTTTTAGAACGCATTTACATTTGATACATTTGTTTGCAAAATTACATATGGTTTATCTTTATTACCAAGACAAAGGTTAACAATATTCAATATATTGAATATTTTCATGTATATCTCTTATAATGGTATAAAAATTTAATATCTGATAATTGACGGATGATTTCTGTAGATTTTATATTGATCTGTAATTGTAAGTGATTAAAGAGGTAAAGAAGAAATATGATGGTCCATGTGATTAGTACAACTTCTTCAGATGTAATTGCAAGTTCCCACTCGACCCTTCCGTAAAGTGTTGATTGATCTTCATTATTTCACCTTATATCACAATCCCGCCGATTGCTTGTCAAAATCTGACTTATTTCATGTTATTTAAAGTTGAAGAGAAATTTCATCCTTTACACGACTAATTACTCACGCTTGGAATGTCTTTAAACTGCTCAATAAAAACGACAAAGATTTATAAGGTAGGATCCTGTCGTAGATTAAAATTGGAAAAATATGACCGTTACCCAAGAACCATTTATGAAATGTATCGATTGCCATGCTTTTTAATCCAAGATGAAAATGAAATATGGCATTGAAATGAGAAAATCTAAGACTGAGATCACAGACCAACGATATTTACGATCTATCCCAGATGCCTTTGATTTGGAAAAGAACATTTTTATTTGTCAGTTGTATTTCACATAAAAGGGAAGTCTGACATTTCTTGGTGTAACAAGCTCTTCAAAGGTCTATAAACAAGCATTTTATCTTTGTGATAAGCTCTGACCAATATGTTATCGACCTAGTAAATTACCTTATACAAGTACTTGTCAATAAAAATTCATGACAATATAATTTCATATAAACAAAAATTTTTAAATTTTTATCTTCCAGTCAGCTTGACCTTGTCTATAATACTTTTTGTAAAATTTGAAAAAAATCACTGTCCAGAGTAAAAGCTGCCTAATTCAGTGTTTGTATCACTGTGCAGAGTAAAAGTTGCCTAATTCAGTGTTTGTATCACTGCAGAGTAAAAGCTGCCTAATTCAGTGTTTATTTATATTTAAGGATTTGTAACTTTGAAAAAAAATCATGACAGAAATTTTCCCAAACAATAATCTTTAGAATTATTGGAAATTCATGCTTTTTGTTGTTATAGATGTAGTTTGGAAATCAACTACACAGCTGTGTATTGTCTTTGATCAAAATCAGTTAACGTGCATGCATGAATGCATACACATACACATACATATAAAGAAACGATAAAGCATTTGTTCGTCTTGAATGGTAATTTGGATTGGCTACCCAAAATTGACAACATCCATTTCTTGAACAATATTTTTAGACAGATAAGGAAAATATTACATAATTAATCAAAATTAAATCAACTGAATTGCATCTAGAGACTTTTGCATCTGTAATCAGCATACAGTGGTTACCTTGGAGATTTAGCCAAATTTGTTACAATATGATGGGATAGCCAGAAAAAAAAACTCCAAAAATGAGGAATGACAAAGTAATTTATGAAGATTTGTTTATTTAAAAATCTATGCAAATCATTGTTGAAAGTATTGGTTGACCAATCTAGTGAAATCTCGTTTGCTGTCAGTATGATAACTTATTACTTGTAATTTAGTTAATCAAGATAACAATGATAAATATAATTTTTGGATATTTTACCATCAGATTTCATATTTTGATCTAAGGTTGATATAATTTTCAGAATTTTGATCACTTGATGTCACGAGTAGACCAGTACGATTTCCCGGGTGTTCATGAGTATACATCACTGGCACAAAAATTAGAGGAAATGAAACAAAGACAGAGAGAAGTGACTGCAGATGAAATACAGGCCATTTTGGAACAAAGAGATATGGCCTTAGCAAAGGTACTGCTGTAATAATGATATTGTTATAATACAAAAGTTAATACCCCACTCCAAGGGATAGTGGGTAATACTGTTTTACCCTTGTGTGTCCGTCCATCTATCTGTAAGAAAATTTTTCTTCACCCTTTTCTCTGCAACTCCTCTTCACAGCCGCTTGATATTTTGTCACAAGCCATATTGTGGGATACAATTTCGGACCAAGACGACATCAACTTCCTGTTTGATGACATTGTTTATTTTTTGACCTTATGGTTTTGAATACAACATTTTTCGTCACATTTTTCCCTGCAACTACTCATCATTGATATTATGTCACCAGCCTTCTATAGATACGATATATCGTTATGTTTTCGGACCAAGACTACATAAACTTCCTGTTTGACAACTTCATTTATTTTTCAACCTTATCAAAAAGAGGGGGTATCACTAGTGAGAAATGGCTCACATCTTGTTTGATCACGATAGAAAGTTTTCATAAGATTCGTTTTTTTAAAGTAAAAATCACCAGAAAAAATATTTAAGATTTACCTAGGTATTATAGTACTTTATCAGATTAGTAAACTTATTTTATTGTTGTTCAGCTGTTTTTAGATAACATTTAATTAAACAAAATTATCAAAAGATCTTAAAGTAGTCTGAAATATATATTTATTTTATATTTACAATGTGTTATTTCAGGCCAGAAAATTAGAGGAAGAGTTGATGAAAAGGCAACGAGAGGAAACATTTAACAATACTAATTCTGAACAGAATCTTTTAGTAAGTTGTATGTCGTAGATATCTGATTCTTGTCAGCAATCCAATTTTCTCCATGAGTCCAGTCATCTCTTCTGTTTTCTCATGAAGTTTTTGAATCCAGTCATAAGTCCTGCCTTTTCCATAAGTTCAGAGTTCAGTCAGCAGTCTTGTTTTCTCCATAAGTATTCGGAATCTGATCAGCAATTCTGTTATTTTCCATATATCTTTGAAGCCAGCCATCAGGCCGTGCCAGAGTCTGGTCAGGAATTTTGTTTTCTCCCTAAGTCTTAAAGAGTCTTGTCATGAGTCCAATTTATCCATAAATCTCTGAGTCAAGTTAATTCAGTTTTCTTCCCAGGTCTGTGTGTCCATTTTGCCCTTAAGTCTCTGAGATGTCTGCAATCCTTTTTTCTCTATAAATTTCTGAGCACATTCAGATATCTTTTTTTCTGCATAAGTTTTTAAATCCAGTTAGCATTGGGCTTTTAAACTGTATCGAACTGTTACATGCTTATATATTGTAAGCAAATTTTTACAAAAGTAGGTGGTCAAGACACGAGAATAGCAGGAGTCTTATACCTATCTTTGAAAGCCCTTATGATTTTTTCTGTTTTTACATAGGTCTCTGAGGCTAGTGTTCTGCATAGATCAATAAGTGCAGTTCTTATTTTGTCTATAAATGCTTGAGTCGGACCAAATATTCTGTTTTTTTTGTCGTAAGTCATTTTAGTCCAGTGGCCTGTCATGTTTTCTACATAAGTGTGGTTTCAAATAGCAATCATGCCATATGAGAACATGATCTGTATCACATGCCGTATCACCCCGAAATTTCAATATTAGCATGAGGGCCCCTGGTGTGAGTCTTGAATCTTGATATATAGAGAATAATACATGGCAAAATCTGTATCACATGCCGTATCATATCACCCCGAGATTTCAATATCAGCATGAGGGCCTCTGGTGTCAGTCTTGAATCTTGATAAATAGAGAATAATACATGGCAAAATCTGTATCACATGCCGTATCACCCCGATATTTCAATATCAGCATGAGGGCCCCTGGTGTGAGTCTTGAATCTTGATAAATAGAGAATAATACATGGCAAAATCTGTATCACATGCCGTATCACCCCGAGATTTCAATATTAGCACGAGGGCCTCTGGTATGAGTCTTGAAACTTGATAAATAGAAAAAAGTACATGGCAAAATCTGTATCACATGCCGTATCACCCAGAGATTTCAATATCAGCACGAGGGCCTTTGGTGTGAGTCTTGAATCTTGAGTAGAGAATAACACATGGCAAAATCTGTATCATATGCCATATCACCCCGATATTGATCGAGGGGTTATACAGATTTGGACATGTTTTATATGCTTTATCATATATCTTTCTGGTCACGTGACCAATATCATTTTAAGAGGTATGATAAAGGGGTGATGATATCGATATCATCATGGTAGAAAATACAGCTGACAATATTTTTTCAGTATTGTATATGCAATTTTCCTATATTTAGTACTAAGTATATGATAATTACCCATGAGAAAAAAAACCTAATAGAAGCAGATACCAAAATCGCCAACAAATTTTTTGATATGAATAAAAAATTTGCAGCCTTTAGTTTTGTGCTTTTTTAAGTTATTTTTTGTCTGGGGTTCTGTCTGATTGATTGATATGTCATTTTTGACCTTTCCTGTTATTAAACAACAAATAGACCTTTTATAGAATGGTTAACTCCCTTTATGGGCTACAAATAATAAATAGAAAGAATGAAACCATCAATCATCTGATAAAGACACCATTTTCCCAAAAATTACCAAAAGCATGAATTAGACAATTTTATTTTAATTTGAATATTTCTATATATCATGGTATAGCAATAAACAAAGATAAACCCTAGAATATTCAGTATTTATATAAAATAATGATGTAACTTGTTTTCACTTGTTTTTAATTTTGAATACTTTATTCTTGTTGTTTAAACATATCCAAAATTTTATACTTCTCCACTGTAAACATTATTACATGCTGACAGTCATTTACAGTCTAACAGTATTTCTAGGGAAGCGGAAAGTGAAAGCCTGATAAGAAGGAAGGTTTTCTTGGTTTTTCAAATTTTTCAAAACTTTATGGATTAATGAATGTCATTGATCATATGAATTGAGGAAAATAAATCTGGGTAAACCAGTGTGTATTAAATATAGAAGTCGCACATGTTTTCAGGCTTTAAATTAAAAATTTAATAAAATAAAAAGATTTGTACGCCTTTCTTCATTTCCTTAAATGTTCTTGTAAATTTGTCACCGAAATCCACAAAAACACATGTTTCTTTTATTTAGACAATCATAAAAAACATGTGATTGGATGAGATTTGTATTCTGTGGAGAAGTTAAACCCTTTGTAAATCATTAGAATCTGTAAACACATAAATTTGTTTTATGAACAATTCTGTAACAATGCAGAAAATGTTAGCAGTTTACACCCTAATCCTCGACAAACATTGCAAGGTTTATGGGGATTAAGATATTGGTTCACTCACTGTTTTCCCATTCACATTAAATTGAATTTGGATATTTAATGCCTGGTGAACACGGATTTATTTAAAGCCAGAGCAAATAATTTTTTCGTGTGTACGAGGTATAAATAAAAAGTTGTCAAAAATTTCTCAATTGAAAACCAATCCAAAGTATTGTTCTAATAGGTTTACAATTTATTTTATCTCAGTGTTTCCTTGTCTTTTCAATTTTTTATTTATCAAAGGAGGGTAAAAAAGAAAAGAAGAGAAAAATTTCCTTCTTCTCAAAGTACGATTAATTAATTATATTCCTTATAACCTACTGGGGTAGTTTATAATAGTATTATATTCCTTATAACCTACCGAGGTAGTTTATAGTAGTAGTATTATATTCCTTATAACCTACCGAGGTAGTTTATAGTGGTAGTATTATATTCCTTATAACCTACCGGGGTAGTTTATAGTAGTAGTATTATATTCCTTATAACCTACCGTGGTAGTTTATAGCAGTAGTATTATATTCCTTATAACCTACCGGGGTAGTTTGTAGTAGTATTATATTCCTTATAACCTACCGTGGTAGTTTATAGCAGTAGTATTATATTCCTTATAACCTACCGAGGTAGTTTATAGTAGTAGTATAATATTTCTTATAACCTACCTGGGTAGTTTATAGTAGTAGTATTATATTCCTTATAACCTACCGTGGTAGTTTATAGCAGTAGTATTATATTCCTTATTAACTACCTGGGTAGTTTATAGTAGTAGTATTATATTCCTTATAACCTACCGTGGTAGTTTATAGCAGTAGTATTATATTCCTTATTAACTACCTGGGTAGTTTATAGTAGTAGTATTATATTCCTTATAACCTACCATGGTAGTTTATAGCAGTAGTATTATATTCCTTATAACCTACCGAGGTAGTTTATAGTAGTAGTATTATATTCCTTATAACCTACCGTGCTAGTTTATAGTAGTAGTATAATATTTCTTATAACCTACCGGGGTAGTTTATAGTAGCAGTGTTATATTCCTTATAACCTACCTGGGTAGTTTATAGTAGTAGTATTATATTCCTTATAACCTACCGTGGTAGTTTATAGCAGTAGTATTATATTCCTTATAACCTACCGAGGTAGTGTATAGTAGTAGTATTATATTCCTTATAACCTACCGAGGTAGTTTATAGTGGTAGTATTATATTCCTTATTAAGTACCTGGGTAGTTTATAGTAGTAGTATTATATTCCTTATAACCTACCGTGGTAGTTTATAGCAGTAGTATTATATTCCTTATTAACTACCTGGGTAGTTTATAGTAGTAGTATTATATTCCTTATAACCTACCATGGTAGTTTATAGCAGTAGTATTATATTCCTTATAACCTACCGAGGTAGTGTATAGTAGCAGTGTTATATTCCTTATAACCTACCAGGGTAGTTTATAGTAGTAGTATTATATTCCTTATAACCTACCGTGCTAGTTTATAGTAGTAGTATAATATTTCTTATAACCTACCGGGGTAGTTTATAGTAGCAGTGTTATATTCCTTATAACCTACCTGGGTAGTTTATAGTAGTAGTATTATATTCCTTATAACCTACCGTGGTAGTTTATAGCAGTAGTATTATATTCCTTATAACCTACCGAGGTAGTGTATAGTAGTAGTATTATATTCCTTATAACCTACCGAGGTAGTTTATAGTGGTAGTATTATATTCCTTATAACCTACCGGGGTAGTTTATAGCAGTAGTATTATATTCCTTATTAACTGCCTGGGTAGTTTATAGTAGTAGTATTATATTCCATATAACCTACCGAGGTAGTGTATAGTAGTAGTGTTATATTCCTTATAATCTACCGGGGTAGTTTATAGTAGTAGAATTATATTCCTTATAACCTACCGTGGTAGTTTATAGCAGTAGTATTATATTCCTTATAACCTACCGTGGTAGTTTATAGCAGTAGTATTATATTCCTTATAACCTACCGTGGTAGTTTATAGCAGTAGTATTATATTCCTTATAACCTAACGGGGTAGTTTATAGTAGTAGTACTATATTCCTTATAACCTAACGGGGTAGTTTATAGTAGTATTATTATATTCCTTATAACCTAACGGGGTAGTTTATATCAGTAGTATTATATTCCTTTATAACCTACCGTGGTAGTTTATAGCAGTAGTATTATATTCCTTATAACCTACCGAGGTAGTTTATAGCAGTAGTATTATATTCCTTATAACCTACCGTGGTAGTTTATAGTAGTATTATTATATTCCTTATAACCTAACGGGGTAGTTTATAGTAGTAGTATTATATTCCTTATAACCTACCGGGGTAGTTTATAGTAGCAGTGTTATATTCCTTATAACCTACCGTGGTAGTTTATAGTAGTAGTATTATATTCCTTATAACCTACCGAGGTAGTTTATAGCAGTAGTATTATATTCCTTATAACCTACCGGGGTAGTTTATAGTAGCAGTGTTATATTCCTTATAACCTACCTGGGTAGTTTATAGCAGTAGTATTATATTCCTTATAACCTACCGGGGTAGTTTATAGTAGCAGTGTTATATTCCTTATAACCTACCGGGGTAGTGCATAGTAGTAGTATTATATTCCTTATAACCTACCGAGGTAGTTTATAGCAGTAGTATTATATTCCTTATAACCTACCGAGGTAGTTTATAGTGGTAGTATTATATTCCTTATAACCTACCGGGGTAGTTTATAGCAGTAGTATTATATTCCTTATAACCTACCTGGGTAGTTTATAGTAGTAGTATTATATTCCTTATAACCTACCGTGGTAGTTTATAGCAGTAGTATTATATTCCTTATAACCTACCGAGGTAGTTTATAGTAGTAGTATTATATTCCTTATAACCTACTGAGGTAGTTTATAGTAGTAGTATAATATTTCTTATAACCTACCTGGGTAGTTTATAGTAGTAGTATTATATTCCTTATAACCTACCGTGGTAGTTTATAGCAGTAGTATTATATTCCTTATAACCTACCGAGGTAGTTTATAGCAGTAGTATTATATTCCTTATAACCTACCTGGGTAGTTTATAGTAGTAGTATTATATTCCTTATAACCTACCTGGGTAGTTTATAGTAGTAGTATTATATTCCTTATAACCTACCGTGGTAGTTTATAGTAGTAGTATTATATTCCTTATAACCTACTGAGGTAGTTTATAGTAGTAGTATAATATTTCTTATAACCTACCTGGGTAGTTTATAGTAGTAGTATTATATTCCTTATAACCTACCGTGGTAGTTTATAGCAGTAGTATTATATTCCTTATAACCTACCGAGGTAGTTTATAGCAGTAGTATTATATTCCTTATAACCTACCAGGGTAGTTTATAGTAGCAGTGTTATATTCCTTATAACCTACCGGGGTGGTTTATAGTAGTAGTATTATATTCCTTATAACCTACCAAGGTAATTTATAGCAGTAGTATTATATTCCTTATAACCTACCGGGGTAGTGTATAGTAGTATTATATTCCTTATAACCTACCGGGGTAGTTTATAGCAGTAGTATTATATGTCTGTGTCATTCATTTTGTATTGCCTTCATCATTTTATCCAGAAAGTTTTTATGAAATGTTTGGACCAACTGGGGATTGCTTTTTTCCAGTTTTGATGATTTGATTTTCTGCTTTTCTGAAGTTATAATCGTTAAAAGTTGCCATTTTATTGGTTCAGTTATATATAATCTGGTATGATAACATTAAAATACTTTTCATCCAATCATATTTTGTAGAAAAGTTCTATGATTTTCAAGTTAAGAAAGTCTCCATTTTGATTTTGTCTATTTTATGAAATTTATAAAATATATTATTATACTTTATGTAAATTTCTCTACTTTTAATGCCTTTTCATTGGTTTACAAGAATGTGCTATTTTACTCGATCACGCGCTGGAAAAGAAACAGCGGGTGACTATTTTTATACTGTCACCCGCTCTTAAAATTCAAGACATTCAGTACAATAAAATAAGTATACAAATTTCTAAGAGGGTGACAGAGTATATTGTAATCCCTCTGAAAACATTGGAGTATATTGTAACTCCTTTGATAACATTGTCAATCTCGGCTTCGCCTCTTAGAAATGTGTTATTTATATAATTTTACATGGCTTGAATCATCAGCATGCAATTGTATTTTTGTTGTTTCTGTCAGTGACAATGTTTCAATAATAACGTTAGCTTTTGTTATCACTTGGCATCTGTTATAGCTTAGTTATCCTTCAGTCTTAAGAACACATTAGGTCCAGTGAAGTAAAGAATATATGGTATGGTCTATAGGACGATCTCTATGAAGTATAATCAAAAGTCAGACAAATATTAACCTTTACCATGTGGATCCCATCATTTGAAGGTTTTGAAACCTATAGCAGGCCTCTGCTGGCCTTTCATATATATCCAGAAAGTATTTTTTATGAATTCATAAAAACAATACATTAATGTACACAAACTAGCAAAAACTACTTCATTTTCTTGGGTGAGTCATGTGACCTAGTATGTAATGAAAAATTACATTTTTTGAGGGGATTGTCTGCTGCACCACTGCCCTTTACATCCATGTACCATTTTTGATAGGGCCTCGTTGGCCGAGTTGTCTAGGTAGTTCGTCATGACTACTAATGATCACTAGCCTATCAACACTGAGGTGGTGGGGTGTGTTCGACTCCGATCGTAATGGACAAGGATTGCCAATTTTCGTATGGAAGGTCGTGGTTCTCTTGGGTATACCAGCTTCCTCCACCAATAAAAACTGGCTGCCACGAAATAGCCAAATGTGCTGAAAATGGCATAAAACCCCAACTAAAAAAACAAACAAACAAACCATTTTTGACAAAGTGATAATAGCAAGTGATATAAGTATAATGTTCTATACACATCTTTGTTAGTTTCTTTATAATTTCTTCATATTGCTTGTGCAGTGTACATCAGGCAGTCTGGACAATAATCTCTTCTTTGATATTTCCAGACCAAATGAAACCAATGCTTGACGTTATATACTCTTGTTTAAAATTTCAGTACCAGGAAATATTTTCAAACAAGACAGATCGGTAGTTTCTATGTGAGGTCAGACCATGAGACTTACATATGTCTAATTTGATATGAAGTATCTGTTGAATGGTCTCTGTAAAGTTTCCTGCTTTATTGTCGCAGTAAGAGGAACTAATTGTTTTTATAAACCAGACAAATAGCAGGTTTCCTGGTGATTGATAAAGTCTCAGATCCAAAGGACCTATTTTTGTCATCCTTCGTCGTAGTCCATGGTAAACTTTCCTTTAAAGATCTTCTCCTCTGAAACCAGTAGGCCAGTTGAAACAAAACTTTGGAGCAATGATCCTTAGGTGGTTCTCTTTTAGAATTGTATACAATGACTATGCCCTGCCTGCCATCCAATATGGCTGCCAGAGCCGAACATAGTTTAGCATAAGCCCCTATCAGAGATTTACGTAGACTTTTTTGTCTGAAATCACAAAGCCAATTGGAACAAAACTTGGCAGCAATAGTCCTTGTGTGGTCCTCTTTCAGATTTATAAACGATGACCCCATCCGCCATCCAAAATGGCTGCCAGAGCTGAACATAGTTTAATATATGACCCTATGAGAAATTTACTTAAAAGGTCTTCTTGTCTGAAACCACAAAGCCAGTAGGATCAAAAGCAATGGCCCTTAGGTGGTACTCTTTCAGAATGTATGCAATGACCCCACCTGAGATTGCTGCCAGATAAAATAGTTTACCTTAGGACCTTAAAAGAAAATTCACTGAAAGATCTTTTTGTTTGAAACTTGTGAAACACCAGTTGCTGGATAATAAGTCTGTTATTACATTAAAGTGATGTTTACTGATATATATATCCTGACTCTCTGTTGTGTTTATGTTTGTATTTTTTGCTCTTTTATGTTATTTTTTATCCAGGATTCTGTCTGTTTGGTAGTGTTGATTGATTGGGATGTCATTGTTGACCTTTCCTGTTATCCATTCTGTTGTCTATGAAGAAAATTAACAGACAGCATCTTATTGCTGTAGATTGATAGTAAAATTGAAATTCTGCATTTTAACCGTTATTATTAAACTGAAATTTTTATCTGTTATTCTATATTTGTTAGGGATTATACAGATTGAGATGATAAAGCAGATTCTTCATTTGCTAAATTTGTTAAAAATTTTATAATTTGTGTCAAATTTTTGTGTAAGATAGAAGATAAAGTTCCTGTGTAATACCTGTAGTTTTACCTGATAATACCTCGTCATTTATCATCTGACAGGTTTATTAACTCAATAAATATTGATAGATTATCTTTATTACAATGGCTTTTGTTTTATCAAATGATTTAATATGTTAGGTCCAATCTTTATATACTTTTCAAATTTTTATGATGATATTTGTTGTGAGAAAGAAAGAATTGCGTTCAAAAGAATTTGTCCAGTAATTTGTGTCCCTACTTGCTTTTGGCTATAAAAAAAAACTTTCTTATTTACCTTAAAAAAGCAGTATTATATAAAAATTTAAAAGAAATTATTGAAAATACCGAAATTCTTACATTAACTCGCAATATATAAAAACCCATATTGTACAGTCATATAAACTCAGTCAATACAAAATATTAATAGAAATACACATGAAACAAATATAAAATTGTTGTATAAAAAAAAAATATAAAATCTAAACTTGGTAGATTAGAAAATATATAAAGTAAAATATATGGAACAGAATGAACTGGAATTTAAATAAAATTATTTCTTATTGTTTAGCCCCCAGAGCAACCTGTGCGACTTCCGACACCTCCTCCATCCCCACGGTAAGTGTTTCTGGGTCAGGCCAGAGGGATAGGGTGCACTGGTTAATGTTGGGTGTGGACTAGATTTTTGGTGATGTGGGTCATCATATTTTTATTAACACTCATTTTTCACATAAAAAGAGTAAAAAAAACAAACCATACATTTTTGTAAAATAAATCAAAGAAATTTTTTAAGCTGAAAAAAGGAATTTCCAAATAAATCAGGTGAAAGTAAAAAATTTACTGATATCAGTTTATTGAACAGACAAAAATTTAAATAATTGGAAAATAATATGTATGACTAAAGTGTTTGGTATAGTATTTAGTTGAAGTTACATCATTTAAATGACATAGTACTATCATAGGTAAATTAATGACAACTTTGTTTAACAATATTCTACGGGACAATTGAAAAGTAAATATTAAGTTTGGGGACTATTATCATGTTGTCTGTACTTGAGGAGTAATGAATGAAGTTTTGTTTGCCGAATATTTAAGGCAATGTTTGCCAATAGATCGTAGTACAAGCTAACGAGTGTTGACACAAATTGGCCTTCCATACACGTTGGGTAAATATGTTTTGTATATAACTTGTGAACACATCTCACTAGCAAACAAAACGTGTAAATAAAATTGATGACTTAAATAATCAGCAGAGATAAAATAAAAGTATCACGTTAATCAACTTCTCCAATGTTGGTGGTCTTTGTTGACATATCATCACTTTTACTTTTCGTCTGTCCGTTTATAAGATTTTAATGAAGTTTAAAATTCCTGGGAAAGCTCGATGTATAGGTGGTGATCGGTCTCGTTTGTCATTACCGAGTGTTTGTTAACTTTACCTTATGTAAATTTGTACTCTCTGCTTTTTATCCAATTCATCATGTTCGAATTGTTGTATTTTTGTTTGTGTAAACTAACAGGGCTTGACCCAAACCACTTGTTCAGGTCTGACAACTGCTGAATAGTGATTGGAGGAGGATTTATAACGCAGACAAATGAAATAATAATAGACAGACACGGTCTTATTGAAACTAATGCATTGCGTCTCCAAGATTTTATATCTTACAGGTCTGTGTTTAATGCAGATAGGACCAACATTATCAGATGTAAATAAAAGTTCTAAATTCTTTATGGTGTCATTTAATCTTACAGAACAATTTAATTTGAGGCACAGATTAGTATTGATTGATTAGTCCTTTTACAACCATTAAGATTGGGGATCGACCTGCCAACATTATCGAAACCTTCTTACATAACTAACTGAAATGGACATTGGACGAGATTATAAACTCTATACCTTGTTGTCATGGCTGTCACCTGACACATATATTAATAGATTAGCTAAATTATACCACAAGATAGTTAATATTACTAACAAACTTCATTATTTTTCATCATAAAAGTTCCATTTGATTGTAAATTTTACAGAATTGAGTGCGCTGAGTCATGAAGGGTGTGATTTATTAATACACAAATTGAAATAATAGTTAATAAGAAATAGACTTTCTGTTCAAACTTGGAATGTTCTTGTCATATAAGAGTATTAATTGTCAATGATTGCATGCCAGGATTTTGTTGAACCTACCTATAAAACAGTTTATAATTTCAATTAAATTGAAACAATTAGCCTTACTAATAATTATTGTTAGACTGAGGTGGTGAGAAGCAGATATAAATTTAAATATAGGGTTCCAAAATGATTAATTTATATTCTTTTGACTGTTACTAGTGTAAATAAATATGCAAAGTTGTTCACTATAAAAATCCTAATATCAGGTTGTATTTCTAAATTTCAGAAATTAAAATGATATTTTTAAATTAAAAATATAACATGATAAACATTGCAGTAATTAAAACTCGTATTGTTAATTTTTAATGATAATTTGTTACAGCTTGTACATAAATATTTAAAAGATTTTTTATTATGAATGTGTCAAAATTCTATATTTACAATAACTATGTTGATTCCATGGAGCCTCTTGTTTGTATATAAGTTATGGTTATTACAAAACATTTTTTTACATGGTTAAAGACATGAAATGGATTTTATATGTGGTGTAATATGTTACTTATTTATGACATTCATTTGTTTATAGGCAGAATTGGACGTTGTTAAAAAAGAGCGCGAATTGGCACTTACGAAAGTTAGACAACTCCAGGATGAAATTGAGACAATACGCATTTTCTACAGGTAAAATAATTTATTGTTTTTATTTACAGTGACAAGGTAAACAACTGAAACCATTGTACAGTATTACAAATTAGGTCATCTAGAAACATGACTTTAACCTGATAAATTAATTCTTAGATTCTGGTACCTGAATGCTTGCCCAAATTTGATTATTTTTTCTTTTAGAAAAGGCCCAGAAACACTTATGATAAAACATGTTTACCCATTTCATTCGATTATTACTGGTAGTAATGTACATTACACACAGTTTCCTGTAGATTGTTTGCCAACTCTTGCTCAAAATATTTTACAATTGGATATTTTTTATCAAATATTTTCCAAATTTTTAAGTTTAAAAAATGAATTTGTTGGTTTAATTTTGTGTATAAATATTACTATGGCATTTACTTAATCCAAATTTAGTCATGATTCATAGGTTTGAGATAAATAGGAAATAATTTACAAAAATTCACTTTTTTTTTGTCTTTCCCCAAATGTATTGCATCTGCCAAAATGTTTGATAACATTTCAGAAGTGTGTATTTTCTTTGGTTGCATTTGTAACAACACAATGATGTAATGTCATGGTTAAGTTATGTGCAAAGAAGAAAACTAAGTTTTCACTGTGACTAAAAAATTTGTAAAAGATGATGAAAAATCACTGAATCTTTTAAAATACATGATGCCAAAAAAAAAATGCTTAAGGATAATCACTGGTCTAATAGGAAATAAATAGGATTTGGAATAGATGTTTTAATTTGAGAGAACATATGAATAGTAAACAAATAAGCAAGAAAAAAATATAGGTTCATTTGCTCATTTTAGAGATATAAAGCCTTGAAAATTTGCAGGAAATAGGTTTTCTCTGGATTTTTCATTTTCTTTGCATTGGCAACTTCAGTCTTTCAAAAATGTATGAAAAAATAAAAAGGATTTCATAAAATTTTGTCAAATACCATTTTAAGGTACATATGATTGAATTATAAAAGAAAAAGTGGGGGTTCATGGGTAAAAAATTTAATGTTTAAGAGATCGATAAAACCCGAGGATTCCGAAAATCTGACAAAAAGACCAAAACATGACCAGCGAGCATCCTTAACAAGGTCTTCATCTTATAATCAGGATTGTTTTTCTGTTTAGCCTCCACAAGTCCATCACCCAGGAACCCATTCATCAGGTCAACAACACTCTCCATGGTAACCAATCAAAAGTAAAAGAAAACAACACATTGGTAGCAGAGTTACAGGAAGTCACGGTTCAGCGAGATCAGCTACAGGCTGACCTAGACAAACAAGATAGAAAATTAGATGAAACAAAATCTCATGTTAAAAAGTACGTATCCATAAGGATAGATGACAGGGGTTCCCACATCATAACACTGGTCCTATATTGATGGCTGGAAGTACCTTTTTGGGGTGTTCATTTGTGTTCATTTGATTATTTTCAGGAATTTGTGATTCACAATTTAAAAAGACAAGAATTCCCTGATATATATGTATCATACTTTATTTCACAGGGATTTCATGATTAAATGTGAATGTCATGGGCTTTTCCTGTAAAATAATCTCTCACATCCTCAAATTTTGGTTTGTTTTTATCAAAAATTTTATTACAAAGCAAATGGTGCCAGTAACATGCTAATAGACATGGTTTAAAATAATATCTTACTGGTATGTACTGTTAGAAAAAAATAATATTTTGCATTCTTTGTACACAGCAGAAATTTTAAAAAGTTGGCCAGCTATTGAAATAGTCTTAAACTGTTTTCAAAACAAGAGTAGACAACTTAAAGCATACTCTGTTGAAAAAAAAATGCTGCAGCCAAACTGTGAAGAAGTTTTAAATTATTGAATATTAGGAATCCTAGGAAGCATCATTTTGAGTTCCTAAAATAGATTATCAAAATTAAATTTTTTGTATTAATTAATAACATTAGTTATGGTATCTCATATCATGGCAACTACAATTTTTGAATTAGGCCTCTTTTTGACAGTTTTCATAACATTGTTCTCCCTTCAGATATGTCTGCATTTTTATAAATGACCATGAATAATGACTGCATTGAATAGTTTGATGATTGGAAATGGATCTTTAAATGGCAATATTTTCTTATTGTTCCCTTGCTAATGGTGTCTGTAATGGCAGGCTTTTAACAACAATACAAGATCTATTCTTTGGAGTTATATTGTTATCTCCCCTTTTGTTGGTAATTACCACCAACAATCGTCCAGCTGTGAATGAAGTTCGTAAGTCATTGCCTAGACTTGAGAGAGGTGTAACGTTAAACACTTGACGATACCATTATTTCTACCCAATTGTATTCCCAAAATCCTCTCCAGTTCGTAAATCTGTGTCAATTAACTTTTAAATGTTACGTTTTTAAAACGACGAAATAATAAGTTGTTTTATAAAAGGTTCTTGACCTTAATAATAAAGTAGAATTTATTATTTAGTTCAAACTTGAAAATATTTATCAGAATATAAAATAATTTTCTAATACTCGAGTAGGGAGGAGCTTCACCAAATACAACAGAAATATGTTTTCTACTGTTTGGATAAGTTTGTTATCATGGATTCTAGCATCATTGCTAGGGTATAATTCTGATCAGTTCTGAAAATGAGAATTTGGGATATTTGCTAGTTATGTTTTTAAGATTATGGAAAAGAATTTATTCAGACAAATCTTGTTTTAACTTTTAAGGGGGTACCCAACATTTTAAATAAAATAGATTTGGCTTGTTTAATTTTCATAAAATTTTGACGAAATATTTACTTTGACCTGTTGACCAAAATATAAAAATTTCAAGAAATTTGAACCACATAATTTACGGGAATAATTTCATTGGATATTTAGCATTATCATTTTTGATCATTGAGAAGCTTGATTTCTCTTTACTTATAGTATGTGATTAAAACATTCAGCTGATTTTTAATAAGTTAACTTCATTAGGTGTTCTGTACCCCCTTAATTCATTCTATATTTGTGTGTTGTGATATCCGATTTTATTTATTTTTTTAATTATAATAAAACATTTTTGAAAGCCAAATTATAAATTGTTTTTAAACCTTTAGTACTTCCTCGGAGTAGAATTCTAAAAGAATGAAAAATTAAAGGCAGCTCTCAGAAATAATTTCAAATCTATCATACATGTAGGTGAAAAAACAAGTAAAATTACCTGTAATAATTTTGCCCTGTTGGGTATATGACATAAGTACTGAAAATACAAGGTCCTGGCTTGGAATTGGCCCATACAGAATGTGAAGGGGCTAGACATATTCATAATTACTTGACTCATTCTAAATCCTGGATCAGTTCCAATAAGCACTTTGTTAATTCAATAAATTCAGAATTAAAATGAAAAGGTACCATACTTATATTGCTACACTCAATATACATAGAAATTAAGTTAGGATGTTATTTTTATGTATCAATTATAAAATCTAATGATTTAAAGATTTAAATTGAATTTTGCAGATTGGAGAGATTAGTTACTGTATTGAGGAAGAAAATTAGACACAGTGATATTTCATTTGAGGGTTAGAATTTTTTCCTGTATGATGGAATAAACAGAATACAGCCTAACTTACCTGGTGGTTCTTATTCTCTGTTAAATGTGCTATTTTCATGTATTGAAGTTCAAACTGAACCTATTAAAGTATGTTTGGCAAAATGAACCTAACTATGTTAGGCAAACTGAACCTAAGTATGTTAGGCAAATATTATTATCTTACTCTGCTGCACTGTGTTGTTAAACCACATCATAATAACAAGTGTGCAATTATCTATACCATATTCATATTTGATCTTTGTTATTTGTTTTATTTCACTATCTTGTGTTCATATTTCTATGGTAATTTTTAATGCAATAGATTATAAACTTTCTTGCCCAATGGAGTTGGTAAGGGGATGTAACTCATTGATATCCTGGTAAGTTTTATACTATGTCACAGATGTAAGCAGGTACAAGTCATAGAGAATGAATTGTTTCCCCTGCATCTTGGATAGTAACAAATATTTATGATAAAGTTAGGTCATTATGGCCTATGATGTTTTGATAAGTTATTGGTTTGGAGTAAAGTTCCATTTATTATAACTCTATTATAAGTATAAAAAGTTGTTGCTTGCAACAGTTCCATGTCTTTACTTTGTAATATCCTTTCAAAAATCATATTGGAATCAGATTTTCACACAATAAAACATGAAATTTACATTTATTGAGTACTTAAATTCTTGGTTTTGTTGCATCTATGAAAACAATGAATATTGGTGTACAACAAAATGTGATAAATCCAGAGTAAGGGATGAACTTTTATTATATCTAGTAATTGCATGTATTACAGTTTCATAACAGATTCAAGTCTGAAATCACACTACAGATACAATAGTCTCTTGTTAATCAATTAACCCAGATGGCAGTCATCTGTAAAACTATGAAATTTATGGAAAATTTGATATGTGATATTTGTTGGAAAACTTGTTAATATGAAATTTAATGTAAAAGTGCTGTTGATCCTTAAGCTACCGGTAATTTTATTTAGAAATGTTATAAGATAATTATAGTATAACTAATCTTGAAATGCGAATACCTAAAAATCTACAACGAGTTACCGAACAACACATTAATTATTAGTGTTTTTCGGTCACAAGTTGTAGATCTTTGGTATTTGAGTTACCGAACAACATTAATTCACGAGTGCGCTTAGAGCAAGAATGAATTATTAGTGTTTTTCAGTCACGAGTTGTAGATCTTTGGTATTTGAATTTCCAGATTAGTTATTCTGTTTATTACGTTGACATATTCCATGTATTCATAAAATTTAACGAGAAAATACAAGGGATTATGTTTTTATGTGACTACGCGACGACATTTGTGTAGCAACAACGTTGGCAACGGCTATTGTTACGTCATTTCCTGGAGTGAAATATGACTTTGATTTCACTAGGTGAATTATCGGATTTGATTTCACTCTGAAATCCCAGTATTTCACCAAAGTCAATGTAATAAAGATGTATATATCTTGTATTTATTTTGTTTATATGTATTATATTATTATTCTCTATATACATGTATACTGAACTATTTTGTATATACATGTATACTGAACTATTTTGTATATACATGTATACTGAACTATTTTCTATATTCATGTATACTGAACTATTTTCTATTTACATGTATACTGAACTATTCTCTATATACATGTATACTACATGTATAGTGAAGTATTCTTTTTAAACTTATTTATCTCGTCACATTTCTGGTGCTAATGGTTGTCATTTGTAATCATTTACAGGGATCAGGGATCTTTTCGGGAAAAAAACTCTATCCTGGAGGAAGAGTACAGTTTTATTTTTTATATAGTGCATGGTGTCAAACTCATTTTTGTCTTGGCAAAGATTTAAGAAATAAAAAATATTTATTATATCAATATTCATTTTAAAACTATTTTAAAACTTAGTGGCCCACTAAAACACTCAACAGGGACCAAGTTAACATTTTTCCATCTATATTCAGCTGTCTCTAAAATTTATTCAACATCAGTCAAGTCCTAGCCCAAAGCATGGAACCATTTACTTTTGGTGGTCTCAGGTTTAAACATACTGCCAGTATTATGGATTGTATGAGCTTACTAACATTTATGTTCCTTTCCCATTTTTATATTTAAATAAAATCATACTATAAGAAATGTGACGCTGAAAAATTTAGGATGCCACTTAAATTTTAAAGATGGCTCTGAAAATTGAAGAGTGGTAGATCAACATGCTTTAACAGGCCATGATGGTCCCTGTCATGTGGGTCTGCTAATCTTAAGTTTTCAATGCTGCCTGCATATGAATGCAAGCATAAATAGGTTGTGTGTTTATTGCTTTTTTTTTTTTGAAAACGGAATATGAGTTAAAATATATTCAGTTGTCACTTGATACCTAACTTTATATTATGTATTATGGGCTGTCACAAGTTTGAGACATTTTACGTAACAGTGCTGGTTATACAATATTGTGTTTGAAAGTCATTCCTATTTCATTATATGTTTATACTGCCTTATTTTATTGGTTGTGATTTTTTTTTGTTATACAAGAAATCCATCTTCATATGTGATTTATTTTTGAAAATGTTATATATATATATATATGTTGTATATTATAAGGCTGTGGGTATTTGTCCGACTAGCCAGTTTAATAGCATATTTTGGCTATTTGTCCAGCTATGACGTAGCTGACGTCTGCATATCTTATGGCTGGACATATAGCCAAAAGCTGCTATTTGTCCAGATAGCTGGACAAATAGCCAGTTCATAATTATTAATTTTACAATTGTTTTGCAACATGATTATTTTTTAATTATTTACATCCCTATATAAGAATCCTGGATTTTGATTGGTTAATAACCAATATATTTTTGAAGAATAAGGCATGTTTATCCAGCCAACATGAATTTAATATTTTCAGTGGAGTCAGATATAATCTTATTTTATACATCAAGCATTTTGATTTTTCTAATATTTTAGTTAATTAATGTAAATTTAGAATTTAAAGACTCCATATATTACTACATTCCTATTAGCCAACCATAATGTTAGTTTAATGAATGTGATTACTGTAAATGTTTAATAGAATCCATTTATGGTGAAAAAAATTGTCATCATGCTTTTATTACATTTTCCTGCCAATTCAGATTAATTTCTTAATTAACAGCTGAAAGGAATTTTTTTATTTGTCTCAGAAACTTTTGTTTGTCTAATCTGCAATATATTTATTTTATTGTCCATTTTAATATTATACATATATATTTATAGAGTCCTTTTATGTTATTTTGTTGAGATGTAGAAATTCCGTCCCCATGGAAACCCCAAACATATATCCTAAATTTTTAAAACAGAATTAAATCATACTGAATACAAGTGTTGAATTTATTTTTAGCCAGATAATCTTACTAGAATAGGAACAAGAATAAGAATAATTTTATTGATTTAAAGACCAAACATTCATCTACCAACAATCAAGAACAAACATATAAAAAATAACAAATACATCATGAACACAATAACAATAAACAGGAAATAAAAAAAAAATGGAAAAAAAAATGTGTTAAATGACAGTAGACATTCCAGCTGAGGAAATATACTATGACAAGTTAAATGTGCTACAGAATGAATTTCTATTTGTTTTAAAGTAGCAATAAAAAAAATTCATAACTGGATTTATTCTATTGCACACCCACTTATTTTTCTCATTCATAACAATTTATTATTGTCAAATTTTTACAATATACTGAGTAATTTCAAATATTGGGAATGTAATTCCATGAAATATTTCCTGTTTAATGTGAGTGTATTATCCCCATGGTTGAAAAATATGTTCTGAACTAATACTGGCTATGAAAGAGATTGACAATTAGTTCAGAGCAGATTTTAAAGCTATACTTATATTTAATTTAACTAGAATTAAACAACCACATCAAGAAAATAGTGAAATCACATTCTGAGATTTTTTAAATAAAACATTAACAATGAGAATATTTTTATGCATGTGAGAGGTGTGTATTGTACATACTTTATCTTCCCAAATGAAGTTTACATTTATTTTTCCCGATTGTAAACCCATCACTTTGGAAGATGCTCATACTTCAAAAACTGATTTCTTCATGAAAATGTTGTGGCATTACTTTGATTCTGTACCTTTCAAATAATGATATCCATGTCCTTAATGTCACATAGTTTAAACTTTAAAAACAGAACTTTCTCACGTCCAATAAGGTCATATTCCTTTGTAACGATGTGATGTTTTATGCAAAGATCAAGGATTCATACACAGAAAATGAAATCTCTGCCCTGGAGAGAACTTGAGACAACTTAGTACTGGAGAAGGCTATAATTAAATAACAATGAGAGAAAACAAAAGGATATGTAAATTTTTATATTGACTATTGACAGATTAACAAAAAAAAATCTTTTTTTATGTGGGACACAGTAATACATGAACCAAACTGGAGTAACAGTCCAAACTGACTTTTTGTTAGGACAAACAAAACTTTGCAGCTATTTTCTTGGACAAATTGAACCAAACTTACAAAATTTCTATGCCGACATTTCTAAAAAATTCCTCATATCTTTTCCAGTCAAGAGAGAATGATTATGAATAAGCTCTTATCAAAGTTTTTATGGTCCTCTGTGTGCTCAAATACCAGATACTAATTCCAAAATTCGATTTGGACAATAAGGATTACCACATTTTGCCAATACGAAATGTGGCCTCTATTAAACACTATCCACCGACCCATACGTCAAGTGCAGTGTCCTGCAAAGGTAGTTCGTCATCTGTTCCTGTTTCTTGATGATTTCTGTTGTATAAGTAAACTGGGAGTTGAATTTCAAATGTTAGTACCTATACATTTGCAGCTGGACCATTCGGAAATAATCAAAAGAATTTAAATCTGAAACTGAAGAAGAAAATTTTACACTCATATAATGTTTAAAACTATTAAATCCCATGTCTCGGTAGTCAGCCAACAAGACCACTTTAAATAGCTAAATTGAAAAATAGTCAAACTGATAATTTGTGCTTGTCTTTAGCAAATTTCTTAAATTTTTGGGGGGTTTTAACCGATTTTTATATACATGCTTATATATACATGAGTAATATCATCTCATACATTGTATGAAATTGACTTAATGAGTTGAGATTTTCAATCCAAAGAAAGCAGAATTGTAAATTTGGTCTTTTCTCCACAACTTCTTATTTTTAGCTCAAAAATGGGCGATATGAGTTATTGCCATCACATTGCGTCCATCGTCGTCGTAAACTGACCTTTAAAGATCTCTTTTGAAACGATTGGGACAGTTGGGACCAAACTTTTGAGGAATGGTTCTTGGGTGACCCCCTTCCAAAATAAAATATTATGACTGCCAGACAAATTTTGACTCGATAAAAATCTAAGATTCCAGAATTCAGGAAGATGAAGACGATTAAAGATAGTCATTTATCGATAATTGATACATATTATCCAGGCATGTTATATCTTGTACATAGTAACGAATTTTGCCAGGAAAACTGATTTCAGGTTAATATTGCCCGATTCTTTAACAATTCAGAACGACCATTTACACCTGACTGATTCAATGTTTGAAGAAGAATGATCTTTTTTCACAAGAAATCTAAAATGTTAAATGATTCTTTGAATTAACAACATCACCGAATTTTACATACATCTATTGTATATTTTGTGAACTGAAATATTCAGGAAAATAAATTTTATTGGTTGCAGTTTGTCGTTGTAAAGAAAACGTTACATTAATTTAATAAAAGGCATTTATTACCTGGAAAAGTGAACTTTTATGTCAATTTAAAATTCATCACCTGTATTAGAAATCATTATTGTCGAAATCGAATCATTAATCAACAAATTTTCATATTATTTTCAGTTTCACTGACACTTGTTTTAATCAAATTAAAAGTATGAAATGAATATGAAACCACATGTGATTTTTTGTAGATCTCAGCTGAGATTTGGTTTAACCATTACTTTCTTCCAATAACAAATTTAATTTTCATATTACAGATTGAATTCTCTGGGGAAGAATTAGCATCTAAATTTATTGGTGGTAAAAAGTAATATAGAAAAGGTAGAAATAAAAAGTAATATAAATGACGGAGCTAAAACAGCTGATCAGCGCAGACAACCGTTTACCATTCGGTGTCCCTCTGGGTAACGATGTTTGTCGATCTGATTGGAAAAGTGTTGCAGCTATTGTACAAAATGAAAATTCGTGAGAATTAATTAATACGGTTTTTTCCTTTAAGCAATATTTGACAATGATGAAGTTCAAATCGTGAGTGCAAGCAATGCAATAAGCTGGACTAGAATCCAATCAGATGACTTGGATACATTGAATAAGCCGGCGGCGGGAATAGAGGACAATATTAGCAGACGTATGAATAAATAGTCCTGTCACAAGCTTCATTAGAGAGCAGAATGACAGCGGATATTATTTTTTGGATGGATTTTATTGCTGTTTTTAATTTCGATTGAATGTTTAATATTTTTATTACAAATTTTCTCATTTTGTTTTAATGGTTCGTTTGTGGTTTCAAAAAGAAATGTTTAACAATCGTGCCTACAATAGAGTTACTCCAACAAAGACATGAAATTAGTTATGTTGATACATTTCAACGTCTTATCTAAATGGACAATTGTGGAAAAAAAATGATTTTTTTTAGGTGAGGCAACTCTTGAGTGTATTTCAACCATATTTCTGCATTAATTTATTTTTGTAGTCTTTTTCAGATTCCCTTTGCTATGAGCTTTCTTAGGTCGATCTTCTTGGCCAATACATGCCTGTAGTGTTCTATGGTTTTGAATCAGAGGTAGATCACAATAACTGATCCATTGTTAACGTTTTATTTTTATTTTTGTAATGATAAGTAAATGTAGAATATATTTTAATTGTCGGTCATGATTTGTTTACTCAGTGAATTTACAGACAATTTTGATCTAAGTAGATAATATTTTGATTAAGTTAAAATGTTGACATTGTCGGAACAATATTTGTAAAGCGGTGTTTTTACTATTAAATAACTGTATAGAAAACTTAGATATTTTGAACACAGAAGACGCGTAGTTCTTTTTATAATGTCTTCAAAGTGCTAATGAAATTTAGGAAACTTGATCATGTAACTCTGACTAAGTATTATATGTTGTACTGTCCGATATTATTGTTGGCCAGTCCTTTCTGATAGATCTTCGTAATTACAAAGTTTGTTGAAAAAGACCGGCCTAAATATTAGAATTTTAGAAATTACAGCACTGTAGGTGACCATACATTAAACAGTGAACAGCATTTTGTATTGAAAATATAAGAATGGGTCATGTTGTTTTAAATTATTATGTATATGTACACCGTTTAAAAACAATTTGAAGATAAAAAAAAATTGAATTTAATGATAGCAATGTGAAAAGGATTTTTTAAAGTCCAGGTGTAAAACTATAATTTGCCCCAAGGATATTATTCTGAAGAGACCTCTTGAAAAAATAAGGAAACCACAATATACGTCAAGAAACATAACCGAGTTGTGGTCGTTCATTTCCGAACAGCCCACCCATATTGTACCGAGAGCTATCTACGGTGGAAGCGAATAATAAGGGGAAATTGCATACAATAACTAGATAAAGCTTAGAAATCAGCTTTTATTGTTCTTTGAATTTTATTGTTAGAGTCCGTAAATTGTGAAATCCGTAGAAAGTATTTGTGTTATTATGTAAATCATATGGAAATGTTGTCTCATTGACACTATCCGATATCATTGCATTGTTATATCCATTATATGGATCAATAGAAGTCTTCAAATCATTAAATACCATAAAAATATATAGAATGATATTATCAAAGAAAAAATCTACACGAAAAAAATGGAAAAATCATGTGTTTATTAAAAAAAAAGACATTAAAAATAATTCCCGAGTGCATGTATTGTTTTGGTCTTGTCTTCGTTGTTCTCCGGAGTTTGTCAGTTGTTTCGATTTTTCTGTCCTTCGAATATCCCCATGGGATTTCTGTCGATAGCTTTATTTTACATTTTTCAGGAACACTGTCGGTAGCTTTATTTTATCAAGATCACTCTTCCGGTGTCTTTATTTTATCCTTTTCAGGAACACTCTGTCGGTAGCTTTATTTTACTTTTTCAGAAACACTCTGTCCGTAGCTTTATTTTACCTTTATCAGGAACCTTCAGGAACACTGTCATTAGCTTTATTTTACCTTTATCAGGAACTCTGTTGGTAGCTTTATTTTCCCTTTTCAGGAACTCTGTCTGTAGATTTATTTTACTTTTTCAGATATACTCTGTCCGTAGCTTTATTTGAGCTTTATCAGGGACACTCTTCCGGTAGCTTTATTTACCTTTTTCAGGAACACTGTCGGTAGCTTTATTTTACCTTTATCAGGAACACTCTGTCCGTAGCTTTATTTGACCTTTATCAGGAACACTTCCGGTAGCTTTATTTACATTTTCAGGAACACTCTGTCGGTAGCTTTATTTTACCTTTATCAGAACATTGTGTTTACGAAAGTAGATTTATTTTACCCTTTTAAGAACAATCTGTCAGTAGCTTTATTTATCTTTTCATGAAAAGTTCACAAGTAGATTTTTATACTTTATGATTTATTGTTATATATCCGCATGTAACCGTGGTAACGGTCATCAGTAAATTGAAGACAATTTCTACAGAATGTGTCTCGATCCTGACCTTATACCGACTTTCGGGATGAGGAACAACAATAAAAGCCCTGTTGATTTACTCTGTGTATTGTTACAGTATAATTTCGTGATTTATTATATACATAACTTTCTTCCTCAGTTTATTGACTTTTCCACTGATAATATTTTTGGCGAATTTTTACATAGAGTGAATTTTACAATTTTGCTGCAGTATATCCTCTTTCATTTAGCATTTTATGCCATTGTTCTGTTCGAAGATATGTTGTCAGCGTCAATAAATATTGATACCACACACGTGTTGGCTGACTTTTATCTTAAACCTTCTGTATTTTGTGTTTAGGAATCGCACAGGTAAGAGGAATGTCCTTTTAATTACTGCTAATTTCAATGTAGTAGTGGTTTTTTGGTTATATATGTTTATAGATTAAAAAAAATAACAAGGCAAGAATAGCAATCTTTTAGAGAAGTACCAAAAGGAAACGAGATAATAATAAAAGTTTTTTGTTCTGTTTTTTTTTTTTATTTTTCCAAATGAATCGTAGCAAGAATAGTCGTGTCTCATAAATACAATGTAACCATTTAGTAATGGTAATATGCCATTATACGATTTTTGATATATCGCCAAAATAGAATTTATTGCGGCTTTCGTGGGAAAGAACTTAAAGCATTTGTTCATAAAAATTATAAAATCATAATAAAATTAATTAAAGGTGTTTTAATCAAAACACAACGATGTT
This sequence comes from Mytilisepta virgata, assembly GCA_028015205.1. Lineage (NCBI taxonomy): Eukaryota > Metazoa > Mollusca > Bivalvia > Mytilida > Mytilidae > Mytilisepta > Mytilisepta virgata. The sequence continues at coordinate 4,315,870 of CM051518.1, read as the reverse complement.
TATCAAAAACTTACAACTGTACTTTCATTTTTGACAGAAGAACTAATTAAATCACTTTCATATTAAACCTCTTTCGATTTGTTGTGTGAAACAAAAATGTGACAGGTTTTCGTATGTCATTTCATGTTTGATGGTTAGGATTGATTTTCACTGAAACCTTCGAAACCGAGAAGTGTTGTAATCTATTAACACGTGTTTGCTGAGGGATTAGATAGTAAAAACGTAATGGTGACAGGTCTATATAAGTAGACCTACCAAGTGGTAGATTTTAGGGTGGTACTTATTTCCGTTAGGAACTGGTGGGTAATGATGTCCATTACGGTGCAGTAGATCTCAGATTTCCACTTCTAACTGTATTTGGACTATAGTAGAATTTTAGTTGAGTGCCAAGGCTCTCCCTTAACACCTGTTTTCAACAATTGAGAATCTTAGTGTCAAATTCTCGAACTTATCTAAAATAACCCTCATAAGAGTCCATTCAAGGAGACACCTTAGCTTTCGTTTTAAATCAAGTCTTTGTTGAGGTCAAACCCAATTATAAAATTTTTGATATTTTCCAAGTGAAATGTGGGAATACATTTTACGACCATTGTAAATTGTTAAAATTTGTTTGACGTTTTTGGCATCAGATAACATTTTTCGGCTTGGCTTACGGAATTAATGAATGGTAATTCTAACTCACCAGCAGAGAAAGAAGTACAAATTTTTAACATAGACATGGCTTATAACATTCTATATGAATATCACTTTATGGGAAATTTAATTGATAAACAGATAGATAGATAGATAGATAGACTTGTAGTACAGTTGCAAGAGTATACCTCGTCATAGATCATCCCCGCATTAGACACACACATGGTTAAATTCCGGCCAAACCAAGAAGAACGCCTCGAAATATTTTCTTCTCTAAAGAATGAGAATGTAAAATTTTGAAACAAAGACAAATCGTCTAATCTGATAATCCTTTCTCTTTCATCCAGTAATATTTGCATTAAACAAAGAAACACGTTACTATCCTGCTTATTTTTAGTCTTTTCATTCTGGCTTTTATAAGGGAAATGTTTTCCTGTCGTTTACAACTAAAGCTTTGTCTACTTCCTAATTTAGGGTTAGTTGTGAAAACTGTTATTGGTCCGTAATTAGGATAAATATCATTGAGACAACAACTCTAAACAGGATAAGAAAAGTACTGTCGTGCCTTTTCCTTTCAAACTAGACTGTCATAAATTATTATCTACTCAATATATTGTTTAATGTATGTTTTGTGTTGAGCATGTTTTGTATTGGTCTAGATGGCTGTGTTAGTGTTCTGAAGGATTTACCTTGTGTTTGGAATTGTCCCTTCTTATTGATTTTAAAATCCAGCGTCTTTTTCCTCGTTCCTCTGCGCTCCACTCGGAAAAGACGTGAATTCTAAAAACTCGTTGTAAGAACCTATTTCATAGATAATAATACATGGCAAAATCCGTATCAGATGCCGTATCACACCGAAATTTCAATATCAGCACGATATATCTTGGAATAACCTATTGCCATTTGTGGTATATCACAAATAGCATTATAATGGGTAAAAAGGATTAAGTGGAAAAATTCTTCACATACAATGTGACAACAGTTTAAGCTAAGGAATACAACTTTTATTGTTGTCCTTTATCTTAATGTGACAGTGGGTTGAATCTATCACCAGATCGTTAGGAGTATCTCCTTTAGCTCCAGCTTTGTATAAAGGTTGTTTCTGCTATATCTTTATGGCCTTTGGGTCGTTCTACTGCTTTCCCGCATATTTTTGGCTTTGACCATCACTGAAAATCCCATTTCTTATCGAAATACGAATATGATGTGTCAATTACAGATCAATTAGTCACGTATGTGTGCTTTGGGCTTGTTTTCTAAAAAAAAGTATTACAGTTAACGGTCCGTTTCCAAGTTAACCATTGAATCACTATAAATGTTTTAATGGCGACACATGTCTTTGCATTAATTTATAATTGCATAAATCTTAAATGTAAATTTCATTAAGGAAGATATTTGAAGCATGTCTCGCTAACAATCTTTCGTGACTTTTAATGGCTTAGCAAACATTGTCATCTTCTTCCACTCTCACTGCAATGCTATCTTCCTAAATATAGTATATTTTAATTACAATTTGACAGACCCAATCAATCTATTTGTGCTTTCACTAGATGATTGTTTAACGACCAGTAACATGATACACACACCGTCCATAACTCACTCTGATTCCGTGGCAACACTCCACTAATGTTTGCATAGCTCCCTTGATTATAGTCAGCTGAATGCAAACCTTATTGGTCTGTTATCCTGTTTGGAAAAAAATGACACCATGAGAGAGAGAGAGAGAGAGAGAGAGAGAGAGAGAGGGAGGAAAGAGAGTCTATATATATATTACTGTGATAACCAAATCAACAAACAATTATTAGATGTATTATAAAAAAGAATAAAAGATCGGGAAAATAATACCAAAGGGTTAAAGACAAAAACATATACAGACAAGACAAAATTGTAAAAACTATGAATACTTTACATTAAGAACAAATTACTATAAAATGTCGTTATCCTTCGTCTGAAAGCAATATCAGATTTTCTAGTTTATTGAACGCTATAATGACAACTATTTTGTTGGTTATTGATATTTTATTTTATCATGGATGCCATCTGTAAATGACATGAACACTTCATAGACCACGCAGGTGATTTGTTTGTTATGTGCAATAATTCCATAAAACCAGGATACCATATCTCTTTGATCAATGCTTAAAGTGTCGTAAATATCCGGAATAAGACCGTTAATGTAGGCGTGGCCAAAACAGGTGCGAAGCAACATATCACTTCCACAAACATATGTAGAAACGGTCATATTAACTGGAATCATAATTCTAAGTTAATGATGCTGAAATATCTTTGTTCTGTAATATTAAATGTATTTTTGCACCACATATAAAGAAATACGTACACACGCATGATAAAAAAAAAAAACGAATAAAATACTCAAATGTATATTTATTGGGAAGGAAAAAATGAAAATAGAAAAAAATACCACATATTGAATTGATATGGATTTGTCATATGGATATTGAAATATGGAAGGTAATTTGTATATTTTTTTAACAGTAAATATATCTGTATTAGAAATAAATAGGAAGTCACTGAATAAAAAATACGTCAGAGAAAAATCTGATACATTTGTAGTGAAGATTCAAATCCACAATGAACAAAAAGTTTGAACCAAAATCCACATTAAGACAGAGTTATACTTCTGCTGGTAACCAATAAAAACTTATTACTACCGCAACAGAAATATTGTTTATCAACACTAAAAAAAACACAAATTGAAATATTTTAGGGATATTCCAAAATACATAATAAATTTAACGCAAATAAATTCAGAAACGAGTAAAAACAAATACTAGTAATTAATAAAGTAGATTCTTTTGGTTTCGACATTTAAAAACGTATAATATAATCGCTTCCAGGAGGAACATAATTACCTGTAACATACTCATTATTACTCCGGTTAATGAAAAGTCTCCCGTAGAAATACATTGGGGTGATCTAAAACAAGGAAATATAAGAATGTATTTTGGGATGAAATATGTCATGGAAATACCTTGAAAACGACTAAAATATAAATAAAATACAAGATAGGAAAAAATAATGTTAAAATTCAAAATATAAGATGATAAATTAACAATGGTTTAATCAAAGCACATAAACATAGGGGCTTCTACAGATACCTTGGAGAACGATAAAAGAATAAAAACCTGAAAAATATGAAATAATTACCGTATGAAACGATCAAGACCACAGTAAATATTTGAAAGGAGATCATGGTCATCTAAGCATATTGGGGATATAGAAACCACTGCAGTTATCATTATTGAAGGACTAACCTAAGCATATTGGGGATATAGAAATCACTGCAGTTATCATTATTGAAGGACTAACTTGAGGAAAAGGACACCATAATTATTTGAGTCGACATAAAAACACAGAATACAAACTCGTGATCCAAAGCCTCTTTTGCTTTAAACATTCGTCACCGTATACGTAAGGATTGTGTGACAAGAATTGATCTAACACACCTTTCTTATATTATTATTATATTGATAGAGTGTGTTTTTTGTGTCGTGTTGGAGATGTAGAAAGTTTCCCCGTGCCCAGGATGCCCTAGTGTTTCTAATGTTTATAGTAATGACATATTTATTTTTGAGACTTCACGATTATGTGTTTCATTAGAAAAAATTCGAATAGTCGATTGAAACTTTTGCTGTATAAAAAATGAACATTTTTGTTCTTGTTTATCATGTTTACCTAAATCTGGTACAATCCAACCGTACTCCAATCAGTTGTACTTACTGTACCGCCATATAATCTAACTTTATGTACCCTTTGAATGCCTGGATGTTTTATTATGTCTTTGAACATAGATTGTGAATATTACAGTATTTGTTGATTTCCTTCTATAATACAGATATGAAGCAACTGACATAATAAAAATATTCTGCTCAAAGCGGTGAAAAGAGTCGTTTGGGTACGAGATTTTTTGTGAGTTGAAGAGCTTGGTGTGATTTTAAGATGGAGAGCAGAAATAAACTGAATGGCTGCTCCTTTGCATAAACTTTTGTCCAGGGATTTTTTTGTCAGTATAAATATATCATATGCATTCTGCAACAAAGATTATATTGCAGATATCGAAACATTTAAACAATCGTTGAGAGTTGTAATGCCCAAAACATTTCATCACTACAGTTAAAACACCTGAGGACAAGATCAAAACACAATATAAATCAAAACTATTAAAACAGATAATCACATACAAAGCTGAAGGAAAGAGACTAAACATATGAAATAGACAATTAGCTTTTTAAATCTAGGTTATTGTCCACTTTCCGACTTTTTACCCCTGTCACAGATTTCTGGAATAATAATATTACAGTTGTTTCACCTTTACGTTCGCCTTCACCGTCTCCATATATAACTATCAGTTTCAATACCACACAAACCAGCTTTATTAAAGGCAAAAATATAATGATCAGAAAAGTTTTTTGTCTAGTCTGTTATAGTTATACCATATCCATGAAATATATCTATATCAAAAAAAGAAAAAAAATACAAATATCAATATATAAAAAAACAAAACCTGGATCTGGAACTATATATCTATAATGATGTTGAAATCTCGAAAATTTAAAATTCCACATTTTATAAAAAAAATATATTAATTAAAGTAAATGCGCGGAAATTGTAAAATTGAAAAAATTTAAATCTATAAAATGCACTTATGATTCTGATTACTAAAATACATTACAATATATTTGTTGGTTTTGTAGATGCCAAAATTATAATTCAATCTCAATCCATCTATCGCATATTTTTACAAGGCAGAATTCATCCCAGAGATGCTGAAAACAAAGAAAACAAAGATTGGTCTTTAAATTTTAGATGTATACTTGCTTTCACAACTATATACTTTTTCCCGTGTAAGCCCCTTAGTTCAGTTGATATAGAGTGTTGGACTACTGTATTTAGGGTCCCGGGCTGGAGGTAAAATCATGCTATACTGTTACATTGATTTACAACTAAAATATCCACATATATCAAATAGAACTAAGTAAATAGGAAGACGACTCGTATGGTGTAGAGAAGAGTTACGGGCTTCTATGTTTCAAGCTTTATAGAAGATTAACCGGTTTATAACTAGTTCGTTAACTGCGTTATTGGAGTATTGTTTTACTCAGTTGATACAGCTGTGGACTTCTGTACAAAGGGTCCAGAATTTAATCCCCGCTTGATGCACTCTGTACAAAGGGTCCAGAGTTTAATCCCCGCTTGATGCAGAATGTAATTTTGGAGGTAAAATCATGCTCTACTGTCTTACATATACAGACCAATGCAAGTCGCTGAAATCAAACCTCAATGATAAATAGTATGACTTTGACTTCCATGAACACAATGATCTAAGCCACATTAGATACACCTAAAAATCCTAAGTCTGGTAATAGGTAACTTAAATACTTAAAGGAGCAATAATTTGATTTTAAATAGGAGCAAAAGAAGAATTTAAAAAGGCAGGCTCCAAGATCTAGGGGAAAAAAGGACTGTATCACTTGGGATCAAACAGTAGTATATTTTGTAAAATGTTCCATGATCAATGATCATTTCCTTGACCCATCTCCTCCCCCACCCCCCCCCCCCATTAAAAACCATACTGCTAGATTTGTTCTGACAGCAAAATATATCAGGCTTCATCGATACTTGAGAAATCTTGTAATATTGCATGGTACTATTAAGTAATTAAAAATTAAAAATCGTAATTATAACACTTTCTTAAGTTCGGTTGTGTGTGATTTAGATGAAATAAACCATCCTAATAATTCGTTAATAAAACAAAACAATATAGGTATTTATCGGCGCATTTCTTCTCCGTGAATAGGCCTTTCATCTCGGCGAAAAAAAATTGATTTCCACGAAACAGTATTTCAATCCCGCCATTTTTATTAATTCTACCTCTTTCGTTAGCCATGAAATACTTGTTGCGCTCTGCTCATCACGGGGGAGGGGTTTTTTGGAAGTAGGATTTTGAGCAGGATAAGTGTTTAACATATACTAATAGTAAGCGATAAAATCATAGTCCACGTCAAAATAATTTTAAAAAAAATAAAAGTTATAGTTGTGCCAGCCTTTCATGTTATATATGTCAGTTCTGTGTTTACATTACCGATTTTTTATAAAGAATTTCGATCATAAATAACATATTTGTAACGTTGTATTATAGCAATAATTTATATATACCGGGAATGTAAGTGAAATTTTAATATTAAGGATCTATTCAATCTGAGTGATTCGCAAAATTGCTATGTAACCAAGAAAAAAAATTGGGCGGAAATGAAATACCATTTATTCGCGGAGATGAAACATCATAGTTTTTAAAATAATTTCGCGAAGATGAAATATGACCGTATTTTTAAAAGTAACATTTTAAAATCTTTTTAAAAGAGTTATATTTGTCCTTTAATTACAAGAAGAATTTTGTATTTAAGTAATATAGATTTAAATTGGTATCAACACTTTCTTTTCTTCCAATTTAAATATAAATTGATAACACATACACAAGACAAAATTTCGAAGCATTGACAGATTTGATTTTCTTATGCATGTTATGTCCAGGATTTTGATTAAGAGCGGGACGCGGATTTAAACATTTTTCGCCCATCGAATCGAGGCCAATTTTTTGCATATTTCATAGGAGGATATTTTTTTTACCAATTTCATAAGGTACGTGCGCTGGAAAATCCACAATCCACCCCTGGTATTATCTAACAGTGGATTGATACTTAACTTTTCTTTTTAGGAAACTTATTATTTTTTTTCTTTTAATATCTATGCATTTTATATTCGAATATTTCACCCATATCTGTCAATATTTATGGCGTAGATTTCCTTGACTAAACCCTCAAATTAAGACAATTATAAAACAAATCTATCTTTAATCCAATTATAAAAAAAATGTAATATATATCCTTTACACTTGTATAGGGGGGTTTCCTTATTTAGAGTAACAAATTTAATACTTGTCTCTCAAAAAAAGTTTTATTTTTAATTTAAAAAGCATGACAAAGTTTTGTATTTCATTATTACTACTGTTATGAGTGCAATAATAAAGCTAAATATACACATTATGATAAATCTATACCATCTTTGTACACTGTCAGAAAAAAAAATATTTGTACGCTTTTTCAGTTCACGTAAAATTCAGTGGAATATACATGAGAGGTGAAAACCGAAAAGTCTTGGTATGCCTCACTTGTGCATAAATGATTTGAATCTGTTTGAATGGTTCATTTTTTATAATTTGTTTGTTTTGTTTATTGTTTGTAATTGTGCTTCTGATAAATTTTATATGTAAATAACCGAGCAAATTTCATCTCAGCGATTTTTTAAAAAGTACAATGTTTCATCTCCGCGAATAGTCAATTGCTTTTCTTCTACTTACATATCAATTCCACGAATCTCTCAGGAAAAAAAATAAATAAATAAATAAATAAATAAACATTAATTAGATCGACATTATTCAACTATAGCTGAAATGAATTTTATCAGATTTACATGATTTTATATTCCTTTAAAAGGAGAATGTATAGACGTTTATTTTGCATAACATCTTAAATTGGTCGTATATACTTTTGACACAGTGATTTTACTTATATAACTAGTCTCTTAATGCAATGTGATATAGTTTTGTATTTTAATGCAATGTGATATAGTGTTGTATTTTAATGAACAGTCTTGTCATTCTTATATTTTAATGGTAGTACTGTGACGTACTCTATAATTGTGGTGCTGTGACGTTCTCTATAATTGTAGTGCTGTGACGTGCTCTATAATTTTATTGCTTACTATATAGTGTATTTTAAGAGTTTTAACGATGTCAATATATATATGACTTGTCCTGCTAAAAATTATACTTCCACTCGTCCCCCTGGGGCAACATATTACCTGGCTAACGGAAAAGGTATAATTAAAATGTTGCGGAATTGGTATACACTGTTGCTGGAGTGAAACATTTTACTTACGGAAATGAAATAATTTTTTTCGCAGAGATGAAATGCACAGAAACAACCAATAGTATGAACAGTCATTTTTTTATTTATTGATAAAATATTAAAATTCACAACCAACTTTCCAGTTTGTACAACCTTTCTTTTTGCATAATTAGCTTAATTTATGAGAATTTTTTGGTAAAAAAATATTCAAAATTGAAAACTTTTCCAAAAAAACAGACAGTTTGTTTTTAATGTTAAATCTTCTTTCGAAAAATTCTATTTAAACAGAAATAACTACTGTAGCGACTCAATTAAATTCTGTTATGTGAAATAAACACATTATCTTAAATGAATTTTTATTTTATATGCATAAGTCGTAAGTGTACATTTAAAATATATCCTCAAGTCATATAACTTTGTACACGGATTTTATTTTTATATAGAGACATACTATAAAATAATATAAGTTTTTCATTTTACCAATCTTTTTTTCGCTTTATTTCAATATATACCAGTTCTAGATACTAGTCACCAAAACAAAGCACACACTGTTCCGTTGTAATGCATCTTACATATATCCTGAAATTCGAATGACCATACAACACGTTCTTGTTTTACCCTTTTTCATTACTAATTTTTCAATTGTACTGAAATTTCGCTTGTTGAAAATTTTTTTTTTACAAAAATTTAGCATATGAATATGTCTTTTTCAAAATCTTTTACATTGACTTGAAATTAATCACTTCAAATTTAACACCTTCAGCTGATAATTTACCGTTTACCGAAATTCCCATATGTCTTGATTTATATGAAAACGTGTGTCTTTAGGGGGTCTTAAACTCTATATCCAGTTAAATTTTGAACCATTTTTCGGTTTTAAAACCTAAAAAATTTTGCCTCTCAAAATTATACAGAATAACATTTTCTTGACTAAAACAGAAAAATGGTTCAAATTTGATTTTGAACCATTTTTCTGTTTTAGTCAAGAATATGTTATTCTGTATAATTTGAACCATTTTTCTGTTTTAGTCAAGAAAATGTTATTCTGTATAATTTTGAGAGGCAAAAGTTTTTAGGTTAGAAATTCAAAACTACACAGATAAACTGAGTTAAAACATAGTTTTGTTAAGATTATAAGGTACAGGACGATATGCAAGCCTCTTGGTTGTTTAAATTATAAATTAATTGCATGCATATGAAATAATAAAAACAATTTTCTTCTATATTGTTATTTCTGTAATCAAATTTTTTCTTCGCATTCTTTATTCATTTTACGCTATTCTATAACTCCATCCATACTCTCAGTCCGTGATTGGAAATGGTCGAATTTAAAAAAATTTCAGACAAAATCTTCTTTATTTTTACAGTAATAATGAATGGTTCCAAATCTGTGTATGGTCTGTAGCTTTATCACATTTGTATATTTGGAAAGGCTAACCATTTTAGACAGAAATTTGATAAGAACATTTTGCCGTAAATGCAATTGTTATAAAATAAATTGATGCATATTAACCTAAGAAGAATTAAGTTTAAAATTCGTTATTTAAAAAAAGAAAGATATATTTTCAATTTTGTATTGAAATATTCATTTTTGCAATCCTTATTATAAAGCATGGATATTGTAAATTGGCAGCTACTTCCGGAAATAAATCAACATTCAAGGCTGAAGAAAAGATGTTGTTTTTTTTCGGAATTGTATGTCAAAAAATTTGAATTTGCAATCAAAAGATAAAAACATAGACTGGTTTAGTGAAAATAGTGAAAATCACAAATCTAAAAATTTTAGCTGAAAAACGAACGCGTTTTTGGATATAGATTGCAGATTTTGTTAGCATATTTTTCGCATGAATTTTTCAATGTTTCGCTTCAGCAGTAACATAGTTACAACCAAAGATTGGTATAAGAAGCAGATTTAGAAAGGTATATCCACTGGAATTTCAATACCAATGTAAATGAACTACTATCTTATTCGGTAGATCGCAGTGACGCAGAATGATCACAGAACAGTACCGGTAATGCAGGCCCAATTCAGTGAATATTGGAAGCTTTATCGGTATCTAGGATTTGGATCCGTCCTACATACGCCTTTGAAATAGCTGTGGGGCATTATAGTTTCAGGCTCATATTTTCAATCCTCATCAAGGATGTCAGTCGTACATACCAGTATTGCTGTGGGATAAGATTCATGTTTTCAATACAATATTTTATAGCGATCTTTATACGGAGTGAATACTTTTGTTTAACAACTAACATATCCATGCCTCTTTATGTAACAAAACTTTCCTGAAATGAGGTACAAACCTATTACACATTTCGAGGAATATCTAAATAAATCCAGAATAGTCCTAAATATATTTCCTTTTTGGGATTGAACGATGATTATAATAACTCTGCAACAACCTGTCTCACACAACACACAAACTAAAACCGAAAACACAACTAAAACACTGAACGACAAAACATAAAATGCCTGTATTTACTGTCTATATTATACAAATGTAATGAAATAAGCAACTCGTTCAATTGTTTACAATCTAATCTGATGTATTTACTACAGACAAATATAGTATGTGTACGATGTACACACAGCCGTTAATGTTTGTGTTTCAAGTGTTATAACGTGTAAATATTAATTAAGTATAAAACATAATATGAAATATTTATATATTAAAGTACTGATGTAAAATTAAGATCACATAACAACAGTTTTAAACACATCTCAATTTCTGATTGTTTGACTTCTGTTTTTTATATTCCTTGTTTCATAGTTTTGTTCATACACGAAGAAACAATAGAAACACAATGTGTAATAAAATTGTCTACACAATCGCATGAAAACGACCGGCAAACGGAAACTATTAGTTTGTCCAACTGGACCAAAAAAAAAAAAAACAAGAACAAAGTTCCCTTGTCTGACGGAAGGTAAATACGACGGGTTAAAATGAAATGCTTGGTCGTTGTCTGTTTTCTGACTGAAAACAGATCGAAAAAGTAAAAATAACAAATTATTTGGCATTAAAGACGCCAGGCTCTACAATCACATTCGGTATACTGTATGTACACCAATTTTTTTCACAAACGATTCATTTTAACTGAAAATGAGAAACAACTAAACAACAAACGCGTACTTTTATTTACCAAACTGAATGTGAGAGTTGTGCAAGTCGTCGCGAACTAGACCGACTCTCTCTATGATTAAAACGACAAGTTGGTTTACAGTAAGATAATGCTGTGTTTTATGAAGTTAATTCAAATTCTAATTTATTTACCAAAAAATTTCTATCACCAGTTGATTTTATAACGATCATCCCCACCCACAATCGCAAGTGTGACTATTGACTCGACTTGCTTCTAGTTTCATTACAGATCTCTGGGTAAAGTGTTAGGCAGGAACCATTATTTCATACTCTGTCTCCTTTTCTCGATTAAAATTATACAAATGTTATCCCATATCAATTTTGATGCACTGATTTCGAAAAATTAATCCAAAATTTTACTGAGCAAAATTACCAAAATTCTAAAACCAACAACTATAAATATAAGTCCACACCAAATTAATGTTTCGTTCCTGGGATTCTTGTATGGCAAAAATAGGTGCGAGCGAGCGAAATTTTTACGTGCGGCAAACATTTTTTAAAAATAATAAATTGGAATAAATCCCAAATTTTACAAGCGGGCGCAGAATTTTCACCATTTTTGCAAAATGAAGCAGGATTTTTTTTTATTCATACAATTTACATATTCCAAAAATTGGAGCAGCGAAATCCAAAGAACTAAATATCAATTTGGTGGGGCCTAAAAGATAGACCATGTGGTGAGATATTCGTATATAACTGGAATCGATTCCATGCTTCCATTTTCTATTCTAGTACCAAAATACTAGCAGTTAAGCTGAAGTCCACCAGCAGACATAACGTTTCTGTGTAAACAATATTCTACGATACATACTCTATCTTTTCCACTATATCCAATCCACTTCGCTTGGGACTGTTGGAGTACATCAAATTTCCAGCTCAAAGATGACAAACATTGAATTGTATTAATCGTGTTTATTGCAATGCACATGCATCCAAATACACTTGCAATTCACCTTTTTTTTTTACTTGAACTGATAAATTGTCTCATGGCATAATTTTGGAAGTATGAAAATTACATACGTTCGCAATTAATACGAATTGGATATAGCCTCGACTGCAATTAAAGAGTTGTTGTCCTTGCAAAATATACACTACTCTTCTCAGCTTTTGTACTCAAATATTTGCTAAATATGTCACCAATATTTGTGTACCAAATCAACAGAATGTTGTAGACTTTATTCCTTTGAAAAATGAAGAAATTAAGTATGTACACCTTTCTTGGTGATACATTTAGAAAAAATTAAAGTCTCAAACTTTGTTCATTTTAAATTTAAAGATCGAATTCCAAAGAGATTGTTAGTGGAACTTTGATCTCTTATTAAGAAATATTCGTTTTATTAAGGGATGTTTTCCTTCTTCGTTTTATAGATTTATTAGTCACCATCAGTATCTTAATTTACATGTAATCTGTTTTTTTTTTTTTTTTTTTTTATAAATTTCATGAATTATTGTTATTATTTTTAAAATACACATTTTGTTCATAAAACATGCGTGCTAAATTCCGAAAGGAATATTTACTGGATAGATATTGAGATTTAAAAACAAAAACATAGTTTTTTTAGTAATGTTAAATGGTTTTACATTATAATGGTATATTTATTTGTTGTATATTTTTATCACATTTGTGTAATTTTATCACCTATTTGTGTTAAATAATCAAAGGTGACAGACTTAATTGGGATGGAATTTTCCCTGGATATATGAAGTTTATTTAACATTTAACAAATGTTTATCTACTATCCGTTGTTCTAAAGATGTTTTTGTTTGTATATCCCTAACGTCTTAATAATGCTTTCAATCAATTCACTAACGCCACATAATAAGCAAACACACGTTAAAAACGTCCCTTATAGCTAATGCGGTACTAATTGGTTTTCAAAAAAGTCCCGAGATGAAAGGTAAGAACTCGGCCCGATCATTGATTTGTTGTCAAAAGTAAACATGGTCTTTTTCCGGGCAAATATTTGTCAACATGGCCAAACTCTTTATTGAGAAATAGGCACCAATTACTTATATATTTACTTTGTTTTGGCATTTGTTCCTGTGGCTAAAATTCTCATAAATTTTCATTAGGAAATTTTGTTTTTCACCTGTTAATATTTATACATGATCAGAGTTATTTATACCCGGTAATTCATTATTTACTGTTTTAGAAAGTATTGTTGAGCATAATACATTTAATTTTTTTTAAATTTGAGCATTAAAACATTCATTTAAGTCAAATAAAAATATTTATTATGCTTATATTTAATATATCCAACTGAATAATGATATTTTTTCACATGAGTGTTATAAATATAATTTATCAGTCTTAAATATTTTATATTAACTGTAAAGCTCATTGGATAATAATCCATGTATATTAAATCACATTTTTTTCTATTAGATTGTAATTTTTTTTCTACAGACCCGGGTCTGCATATTGCGGTCTCTCTGTATAAAGTTTCCGTTCTTTATATAAGCATTAGATCTTGCATAAGTATATACACATTTTTCTCAGTAAGATCATTTTATAAGGAGTAAATTGTATTTATAATAAAAATTGAATAATATTACATGGAGTAATTAATCAATATATGCATATAATCGGAATCATTTATTTGTACCCAGAAACCATTGCAAGATATATTCAACAACAAGCATGTTATTTTCTATTCAGTCGGAGATTTATATATATTATATCAGCTTTATACATACAAATATAACATTCGTGTAAAGCTTTAATCTTTGTTTAATTTTTATATTTATATAAGTATCAAATATCTGAAGAAATGAATTTTAACTGACATATAAAATGTCAATCTTGATCATTATATTATGTTATCTATTCAATAACGTGAAAGTATTTGTCTAAAAAAATATACGCAGGTAGGGATAATCTTTACAAGAAAATAAAATAAAATAAAATAAAAGGAAATTATACAAATAAAAAAAACATAGGGGAAATAAAAATTAACTATTGTATGAGGTCAAATAATTTTGGTGCAAATAAAAAATTGAAGCGAAAATTTGAAGCAATTTTCAAAAATGTAAATGGTTGAGTATTATTTTAACCTACCTAAAATATTTTTTAGACAGACTTGTATCCTCTGATTTAAACATGTGTTCTGTTCCAATATGTACAACGTACAAATACAATTTTATATTTGCTTAAGACAAACAGTTATAAACAGTATAAACAATATGATTTAAAATTGTTGTAAAATTACTTCTATTTGATTTTGTGTGAAAATAATCGTTGAGATGAAATATTTTTTCCCTTAAGAATTGCATTTATATCTTGAAACGGATATCCCAAAATATAATAGTTTCAGTTACAATAATATCTTCTGGCGATTCTTGTAGTTTGGCGGGATTTCAAATTATTGTGCTTGAAAACCGGTGACAATTCACAATTTATACCAATATCATTAACTAATACATAGAATTAATTGTCAGAAAAACAATTGTCTAAAATCAATCTTGTGACAAAGTGGAAACCAAAATGTCACGTGAAATATATATAACCTTTTTGCAGTTCTAGCTAGCGTTCGCCTTGTTGGTAATCGTACTTTATAGGCTTTTATACACCATGGTGTCAAGATAGATAAGGGGGAGGCGTGTGTACCTATAAAACCAGTTTAACCCCACCACTGTTCAGTGTCTGTACCAAGTCAGACTATCCTGACTTTCTGTTGTGTTTATGTTTCTTTATGTGATTTTTTGTCCGGGGTTCTGTCTGTTGGGTGACGTTGATTGATTGGTAGGTCATTGATGACCTTTGCTGTTATCCGTTTTGTTGTTTGTTTAATATGTGTTAGAGCAGGGATCATATACAGTTCCTGGGTAGAGGAAGGATCCATTTTTTCAACTCTGTGTTCAAGAATTTTAATCACTGCACATATATCAGCCTCAGAGAAACAATTCTAAACGTAGAAAAAAACTATGACTTTCTACGCGGCATATTCTTTTCCGATATTATTGTAAAGAAAGGTTGTTAAGAAAACACTTTACTGATCTAAAAACCAAATAATTATTTTGTACTATTCATTAAAGTGATATGTTTCTAATAAAAACGCAAATCTAATACCTTTAAACATATAAAGGTCTCTGACCAAAAGGACCGCCATTTAAAATAAAATCCTGGTATATCACTGTTTATTTTTCGTGTCATTAATTCTTAAAAAGAATCTTATATAAGATAATGATCTAAGAATTTGTGATAATAGGTGTTTAATTGGTTTATAAGAAATCTAATTATCTAAAACTATGTAACTAATCACACATTCTATCTCACTGTCGACAAGATTTACATTATATAAGTGCAGGGTCCAGTATCCAACAAAAAACGTAATAGTAAACGAAGTACATTTGTACTACCCATCTGAAAAATAACCCATATCTTTTCATGTTTTTTTTCTTTTTTGACTTTTCATACTAGTTTATTCTGCAGGATTTTCGGTTGGTGTTTCCAAAATGGACGGTGTGTAATCAGCACTTACTATTGACACACACTTGTATACTTCCTTACATCTACCAGCATTTCAAACTACCGATTTGTGACTTCAACCGCATTGACTTTGTTGAACTTCACAACGGGTGTCGTATACGGAGCAGGAACTGCTTACCCTTCCGGAGCACCTGATTTTTATAGGAGTTCGTGTTGTTCATTGTTTTTTAGTTTTCAGTGCTTATTTGTTGTGCTTGTGGTTGTTCATTTGTCTTCCCGGGTTTGTCTGTCCAATGGATTACGTTTTTTGATTTGCTCCTTAGGTATATTTGTCCCCTTAATATATTTACAGCCTTTCATTTATAAATTATATTCTATGTGATTTTTTGACTATACTTGTATACAGAAAATGGAAGATAAAATTACGGAGTTAGAGAGTATTGTAATCACGATACTTTTAGGTAAGCATTCCATTCGATTTCCTTCACGCATATTCCGTCCATCATGGGATTCAAAAAAATGTTTTTCCGGGTCTTGTACTCAGATGTTATTGTGAGATCTTTGCGAAAGGTATTTCCATAAATTCGAGTGATATATTAAACTATATTTTTTAAAACATAAAATAAATAAACATCAATGTTTCTGACAATTAATTCTATGTATTAGTTAATGATATTGGTGTAAATTGTGAATTGTCACCGGTGTTCAAGCAAGATAATTTGAAATCCCGCCAAACTACAAGAATCGCCAGAAGATATTATTGTAAATGAAACTGTTATATTTTGGGATACCCGTTTCATGATAGAAATGCAATTCTTCAGGGAAAAAATATTTCATCTCAACGGTTATTTTCACACAAAATCAAATAGGAGTAATTTTACAACAATTTTAAATCATATTGTATATACTGTTTATAACTGTTTGTCTTAAGCAAAGCAAAGAAAAAAATATCAGTTGAAGAAAATTTTTTGGCCCTTTTTACTAAAAGGATAAAAAATGGGTTCCTACTCCTATAACTCAACCCTAGATTTTTGACCATTCTAATTGGAGAACTCCTCTATCGTTTTTGGTAATAAAGAAAGTTCTCGATCAATTATATGTTACGTGCAATTATAACAAGTGTTTTTAGTTGACCCTTTAGTTTTACGTCACGTTTTACATACCAAGGTCTCTCGCCTATCAGTACATACATTTCACAGTTGATTCGTTACATCGGCGCATTTGATTTATACGGAGACTATCTCGGCAGGGCGTGATCTAAGACAGGGTTATGTTCAGTCTATGTTTATTTCATCACTCCAAAAGTTTTACGGTCGTCATCACGAATTGATTGGCCGATACGAAGTTTCTATCTCGCGTATGAGACTGGATATCTTCAGTTAGATTTCACGTCCTTCTAGAATTGCCACCCCACCGGACTTGACACCTCACCAGACTTGAAACTTCACTGGCAATGTGACGGCTGCCTTTTAGTCATACATGTATCCTTGTGGTGTTTACTTGTTGTGGTCCATTCTCCTGATTTTGTATTTTCCTCGGACTTCGAATTTGTGGACTTTTCCCACTGTTTTGTCGCTTTGGTATTCTTTTGCCGATATTTGTATAAATGAGAACAGCAAAACGTATCACGAAATATATAATGTATAATTTCGTGACACTAGTTTCATAGGAGGCATGGACAATTTACCATGTTTTCCTTTTTTGTTTTGTTTTGTTTGGTTTGTCTTATTGTTTTTTTTTTTATATTTTTTTCCTTTTTTCAATAACTGAAAAAGATCTCTTTTTGGGGTCAGTTCGTCGCAAAAAGACATGGAAAGTTTATGAAATCCATACAACGAAAAATATAGCATGTCTTTAAGGCCACACGAAATTGATCTTTTATTCTTTGGATTTCGCCGCTCCGACTTTTGGACTATGTAAATTTTAATAAAATTATTTTTGTCGCTTCATTTTGCAAAAATGCTGAAAATTCGTCTCAAATTCTTCGTTTTTCAAGAAATTTAAAATAAAAATTATTTGTCTGCTCCTAAAATTTTGTAAAAATTAGCATTTTTCCTAATTTTTTGCAATATTTTAGTGTACAAAATATGTGCCGCACTTAAATTTGATCTCCGCCCGAAAAAAAACTAGTCCTCAAGAAAAAAAAATGAAAATTAAAATTTCGCTCGCTCGCACCTATTTTGTCATCTAAAAATCCAAAGAACTAACTTGAAATCAATTTGATGATTTCTGAATATATCTGAATTTTTTTCTTTCTATCTATTTCTGTTGAAGAGATCAACCATTTGATTTTTATGGGTTCAGAGCACCTATCTGCCTTTTGGGCTTTCTTTTCCAAGTAGCTTAATTCTTCGTCCAATAAAAATCAAATGGTAATTCCGTAAATTGAGAAATCTTCACGTGCAAAAAATACGCAACCTATGAGGAGTCAACAGTCGTTCTTCTAATTTTCGGAATATGTTTCTCAAAAGTTAATAAGAATTCCCATCACACGTTCTAGGTTCTATTTCAACAGAATTCAAAAGGATTCTTGTAATCATGTATGAGTTGTTATCTTTCAAAACTCTACTAGTCGACAATTCACAAAGAAATACCCAAAGTTTTTATTTCATCAATCCGTGTACAACATTAACAATAGAATTTAAAGATAAATTCTTTATTAAAAGCTGGGTACATGAAAAGAATTTTTTGAGCATGTGCAAGCGAAAAACTGACCATCTGGTGACAGAAACATGCATTCTATTAAAACAATACCTTCTCTAAATTCGGCAAATTTGGATCGTGACTTGTAATGGACATGTTGATTTATACGAAACAACATTTAATCTTTAACTGATATTCCGAGTTTTGCGAAAGATGTTTACAATAAAGATACAAGTCTTTGTTGTTCTCCGTGAAGAATGGACTAGACTCTTGAAGTTTAATATTTTTAACAGAAGACAATACTTCCTCATAACATATTAATTACGGTTATTATTTTTATTATTATTATTATTATTAATTCTTAATAAATTATGCACACGCGATTTACTTGTAACGTTTTTGGTTGTATCCCGTTCTTCCAAGCCGACTGTCATCTAAATATGATTGAATGACTACATCGAATAAAATACAAATTTTCATCATACTGTACTGACTATTAATGTCGGACAGACGTGCGCATGGGATTTATCGTACCATGAAATTAAACGATGGCACGTGTCTTTAAGATCGCGCGCAAAAGAAATCGATTCTTAAACATCGGCCTGGTTCCGGATTTTCCCAAGATTTATTAACTGAGTAGATGTATTTATCGTCAAAGAACAGTTAACGTTTTAACTTCCGATTCTTGTCAGATTTGATCGACCACCTAGAAAGGAGAGTCCAATTGATAAACATGTCATTTACATATATATTTATATCTTAGATTGAACACAAATACGTCATCATGTAAAATAAGGTCGGATTGGCAACGATATGTATACAATTCGGCAACGTTCGTTTGTCATTTCCAAGCACTGGTTTTTTTCTATTGGTGGCCTGAAAGTTTTTATAACAGTGAATCAAAGAATGAAAACCCCCGGTGAAAACCACACAATCAAGGAGTTAACAAACGAATGTGGTTATTACCTAAAGATTTTTATCACATTAGTAATACTTAAAATTCCATTCCATCCATTGCTTGAAAATCTCGACTGGACGCCAGTTCGTCACTGACAACAAATTATCCTGATGTCTGAACACGAACTTCCGTCTTTTGTCTAAAACTACCTAATTATTGTCAACATTATTATGATTTGGTTTTATATTTCGATTTTTCAATAATTCATAATTGCCTGCTAATTTTCATAGCTAATAAAATACAGGTGGTTCGGATTTCGGATTTTAATAAATTTATTTTATTTAAAAAAAAATAGTATATGAATGCTCCCCTTGCGTTCTATTAATAATATCATAAAAAATTCCATACCAAAAACATTACAGATATACAAATAACAAATACATCTGACGGAAAATTATAACCTTACACCTACCAACTGTAAATCATTTTTAAATATGACGAAAAAGCAGTTGTTTATAAGCGGCATTACGTATGTATTACCATAAAACAGAACACATTTTACAAAATAGTATTCATATTAAATCCTATTAAAACTCAAAGTTTTTCAGGATTTTTTAGTTTATATCAAACGCTCTATGAACATGACTTTTACGTCCAGCTCTTACGTTTTATTCTCTTGACTTCTTCCGTATGTACATTTTTGTAAAGACTGAAAAATGAACCCAAAGTTCCTCTTCAAATAAAAAAAAAATATCTAAACATTAAGTGGTCTGATTTGATTCCAAACGATGAATATAAATTGTACGCCATAGATAGCTGGAATATTCATAATGTAGCCCATAGTTAATGCATGTAGGTGTGCAAGAGAATACTGTCTATAAATGGTTTCTGTGGGTTTTTAACGAAAAAGAAAATAAATAAATAAATCAAGTGAGTCTTTTTCTAACCCTTCAGGGTTGATTGGAAAGTAAGGCGAAACAAATTCTGTGTTGTAAATGTTTGTATTTTAAAAAATAACATTTAATATTTACAGTTTAGGTAAATGGTTCTTTATCAGTTGCACATCTCGTGTCCAGCAATGTCTGATAACAAACAAGCATGAAATTCTGAATTAAAAAACACAGATTTGTAGCTTCTTTTTATTAACATGGATTTATTATCTCATTTCTGTTCGATTTACCAATTTAGAACATGCGGATTTCCTTACTAGTATTTCAATGAAGACATTATTGAACATCTTAATATGATGCAACTGTCCGTCAAAATAGCAACTACGAATGAACAACACAGAAATATAATTCTCTTTTCTATTGGTTCACCACTTCCGGTGGGAATTCTGTCGTATGATTTGATTATTCCACAGAAAAAGCAATACACATAATATAATAAAAATAAAATGTCAAAATTTTATAACATGACTTAAGCCAATTTGCCACATGTTAAATACAGAATTATTTGTGGGATATTTAATTAGAAGTACAACAGTATTATTGAAATTTTGTAGCCTCGCCTTACCAATTTAATAATCTGCTCAGAACTGCATGAAAGGTTAAATGAATTCTTTAATTTAAACACTAATTTTCCCTCATCTCTGCGAGACAATTATTGTATCAAGTAATCGTTTTATCACATCAGGTTCCTGTCTGGGATAACTATCCATTCTCTTACGTTACATGTAGGAATGTTGTTCCATCTTTTTATTCCTGAAATTAATAACCATCACAATTATTACTTTCCATAATCCATTGTAAAACATAAAGAAATTTAACTACTTTAAAAAAAACATTGAAAAGTTGAGTGTATTCGCCAAAGTAAAAGTACTACCAGAATGCAGAGGGGGGATGGTTATATTACTTATAAAACAAACTTAGTCAAATTTTGTAGCCAGTTAAATATGAAGGTTTTATTTGTAAAACAATGTCTATACACATAACATATTTGACTAACTTTATTGATTTATTCATAAATTGTTTGGACGCACCTTGACAAAGATATTCAAGTTAGAGAAGTTGGCATTTTGAGTAGAGAGATAACGTAGAACTAACGCTGTCATCTCTCACAAAGGATTACACACGTCTGTGAAGGTTTGTATCAACCCAGTTCACCGGATGGAGACCAAAATATGGCCGATATTATGTTCTAAATTACGTTGATACTATGAGCCCCTTGCTTTTTATAACTTTTTGAGATTTCCTGTCACGGATATGGTACCCATATGTCAGATAATATGTTATATATCCCTGCCAATAAACTGGGTACTTGAGATCCAATTTAAACTTCAAATTCATGCCATAAAATCCCTGTTATAAATATTGTCCTCAGATTGTAAGAACTTGTTTATCGCATGTTTATGGCCATGTTGTTTTACAACGTTCTTAATGTCGGAGACCGGTGTGACCAATAAAACAAATATAAACACTTTCTTAAACTCTCGTCTGCTTTCGTAAGCACGTGCGAACGTTTTAATTTTAAAACAAAAATTTGGAGTTTCTAAACTCTCGTCTGCTATGAAGTGATCGTTTTATCGCCTCATGTTTCTGTCTGGGATAAATATCCATTCTCTTACTTACGCACGTGCGAGCGTCCTAATTCAGAATTTCTTAATATATAAGCATGTTATCTATTGTTTTTTTATACTTTTATACTAATTTTAATCACCCGCACTTAACAACGTCAGACTACTAGTTTTTGTTGGGATTTTACTCAAATATTTTCTGATTTGCCTCCATACAGCCTGTTCAGGGGCTGATAATCCACTGTAATTAATATTTTTCTAATTGTCTTTTTAAAATGTAGTAACTGTGTTATCATATAACTAAGACCTGAACTATATAGAATGGGGAGATTAGAAACTTGCCAAATAGATATGCCATATCTACTGGTCCTCAATGCATTTAATATACCCTTTGATAGCGTGGTTTTGTGAACGGAAATTAAGTCTAGGTAGATATACTTTATAACACTTATAATGCAATAATATCGCTGACATGTTGCTTGGCACAATAAACCACGTCGTTATGAAGGGGTATATCAGTAAATTTATTACCAAAGGTAGGGCCGACTGAAGCCATATATATGTTCATTATATTGAAGTGGTCAAAACTAGGACACAATCTAAACATGGGTATTATTGCAGGAAAGAAGTTATCTGTTAAGATTTATCACGAGAGCAAAGTTTTACTGCTATCAGTCGAGATTAGAAACAACCCGGGCTGAAGTCCAAGCCAGAAATTATTTAATACCTCGTCTAAAGTACAGGAAGATATCGCAGGACAAACTTCACTCAATGTTCTCATGTTTTCACACGTTCAATTTTTACCGATTTATCCTCTAAACCTCCCACAAACTTTTTAATTACTAATTTAAAATAAGCCGCTGATAAAAACTACAGAAATGTCTAATTAGTCTCAGATTTTGTTTTAATACTCTGTCCTGACATTCTATACAATTGTTGTCATTCAGTTTGGCTCGTGCCAATGGCGCTCTTGAAACGTTTCCCTCGTTTAGCAGGACTTCAGTTAGAACCACTTCCATATACCTTAAAATATTAATTGATGAAGTTCGAGATTAGAAGATTGACACAAGAATACTTCTGGTAATGTGCTTCTGTGATTGTTTGTCTATTGTAAATACTAGAGATCTTTCCCGCTTATATCGTCACTATGTACATTAGGCTTCAAGGGCTGTTTGCACCAAGCTGTTCCATCATATCGCAAATTATTAATTTGTCTGTTTTTTATCGAAACAACAAATTTATATAAGATTGTTTCAATATGACCTTTGACGGTTTTTCTGTTATAAAATGTTTACTCCTTTTCCCTAAATCCACAAAATTATCGCCGTTTTGTGTATTCTAGTTAACAAATACTCCACACGCGAAAATATTGACTTTCTGCTATTAATCCAAGTTAAATTGTACATATAAACAGAAAGATGTGTATTCTAATAGATAAGATAGACCAAAATGTAAAACAGTTTATACAAAGGTATGATTTACTGTGTTTAGTTTGTCTTGAACAGGTGAAATCAAAACGTCAACACAACAGATATTTTAAACTAAATACAAATATAACCCTATCTTATTCACACAAAGTTATTAAACATGCAAACACATAGTATGTACATACAATTTATTTCTCTTCTCATAATGTATTAGCTCGGGATTTATCATACATGTTAAATTAAAAACGGTCAAATTATTGTAATATCATGTCATCTTGTCCAAATTACAACCGGAAGTAAATTGTCAATTTTTTTTAAATTCAATACTTCGTTTTGTCGTCATGCAGAATTCATTTCAGTTATACATTGATTTTCTTATTTTTTTATTTATTTTAATAGAGACCTAATTAAAACACACAGATATCTCTTTAATTTTTAGTTGTATTTTATAGTTTATATTGTGTCCCAGATATTGAACTGCGTGGGACCAAGGGTATTCAACGGTTCAACGAATGACGGATAGATGCACGTACAGCTTGAAGGATTGGCTACGCACCTTTAGTTTTCCACTTTAAAAACCGAAAAAATTAAGATGGCAATTCAAGCAATTTTTTTAATGAAAAAGAATTTGGATGCTTGTATAATTTTCAAACAGTTATTCAGTGCTAGTCAGTGTGAAAAATTCTTTTAAATTTTCTGTGAATTTTTAAACTTAACATGGAAAGGCTCATCTGAGCAGTAGAGTTTATTTGTAATTTAAATTGATAAAAATAATGTTATATAGAAATAACAATTTAAATTTTTATAAGGAATTTAAAGCTTGTGATAGAAATATCTGTAAATTTCGGTATAAGATTTATACATTTGCAAGAAATTATGTACAAAATCGTCTTCTACCATCATTATTTTTAATTTTGTTTCAAATATAAAACAAGGCTCAAAGGAGTCTTGCTGAAATAAATACACCAGGTATTACAAACATTCATATTTTCTATGTTATTTTTTTTAATGAAAAGATATCCTAAATCTAATTTAGAAAAACAAGAATGTAACTTTACAAAAACCACATTGTAATTATGTTTACTGAAATTATGTGCTGTCCTGCTGCAATCGGGAAAACCGAAATTTCTATGAATATTTTGCGAAAATTTCCTTTTATTTTGTATTTGCTTTTGTCCGGCTTTTGTCTTTTGTATGTATATAAGTCTTTCTATCCAATTTTGACGACTCACCATGTACATTTATATTCCTTGTATTTAATGTCGTATGAGCTGTTTCGCAACACATATCCTTATCTACCAGAGTAGACCGAAAGATACCAACATATATCCTTATCTACCAGAGTAGGCCGAAAGATACCAACATATTATTTCATATGGCGCGTTTTTTTAGAAATTAGTGTGAAGAATTTGACAGTATTGAAGTCGACGAGGCTTTGCGAGGAAAAATTGATCTATGAACATATCTAAAGCACTGCTATATAATAAAAGGGATATTCAAGAATATTAGTTAAAAGTTGTCCCTTGCAGTATATCGTTTCTACTCCCAAGCCCCTGTTATATTATATAGAGTGGCCTAGGTAGTTCATTATGATCACTAGCCTGTCATATCAGTTCAAATCTAACTCGTGGCGAAATGTATCCGACTCCGATCTTTATTGATATGGATTGCTGTTTTTGTTGTCCGAATATTGTATCAAATTTAATACATTTTAGCAGATTGCGCCAGAATATTGTATTTACTGTACCAGACTACGCCAGAAAATTGTATATAGTGTACCAGACTATGCCACAATATTGTATACATTGTACCAGACTACGCCAGAATATAGTATTTATTATACCAGACTATGCCCGAAAATTGTATATTGTGTACCAGGCCACGCCAAAATATTGTATAAACATTGTAGCACACAGTCCAGAATATTGTATACATTGTACCACACACTCCAGAATATTGTATACATTTGACAAGGCCATACCAAATATTTTATACATTGTTCCAGAATATTTTATTTCATATATCCTCCCAAACTACACCGGAATTTTGGATCATACCAAACTTAATCTGTTTAAAAAACATAACTGGAGTTTCATTTTGTTATTAATTCCATCATATATAACCAATAATCTACCCATGTTCGTCTAACAATGATCATTTTAATCTCTAAATTAATTATTGTAATTGTTACAGTCCACTAACACAAATGTAACTTTAAGAAGTAAAGTCAAGAAATACCAAAGGGATATTCGAAGGAGGGAAAAATCGAAACAACTAACAAACTCCGGAGAACAACGAAGACAAGACCAAAACAATACGTGCATTACAATTAAAAACTAAAAACCTATGAACAACATGGACCCCACCAAAAAACCTGGGGTAGAAGAACAGTGTTTCTATTTATGAAAGTATTTTTTTAGTTTTTATATAAAATGTTGATTTAATTATTAGTTATAAGCATATAATTAGACCTTAATTCTCAAGTTTTGTTTATAATTTTTTTGCGAACTGGTAGGATTTTTCGATTCATTAATACAAAACTAATCGAATACATATTTGAGTTGATGTGGTTTTTTTTTTGTTTTTACTCTTCTTCTATTATTTTTCTTTTTTGTATTTTTGTTCTTCATTTTTTCTTTTTTGTGGTTTTTATTTGTTGTTCTTTGTTTATTTTCAGTTGACAATAGCTACAGTCTAGATACACTTCTAAAATGTGAAGAGTATATAACACAAAGACTTGTATTGTAACTTATATTATAATATTTTTTACTCAACCAACAATCGGTAAGAACAACCCCTTTCTTGGACAAGAAAAGGGATAACAAAGGAGAGAGCATAAGACCGAATACCTGCATTTACATCACATGGTACCGAAACTTGAAAACTAAAGGAGTACCGAAATTACAGAAATCCTCACACTTTACAATATAAATAAAATTATCTTCATTTCAATATGTAAGATTTGATAGTGAGCAGGCATAAAAATATATTATGGTCTTACATGGAATGTATTTAAATTAAAACAAAATTATTTTATTTAAATGATAAAAATATTTATGATGATATAATTTTTAAATTCTTAATTATTACTAAATTTTAGTTTACAAAAATACTTGTATTTTTACGAGAACAAAATGAAGTGTCAATATCATTTATAATAATATCAGAAATACCTTATATTTAAACAAAATGAGAGAAGAAGTGTACTGTTTAGTAAAACACGATTTTCTTTGATTTGAAGTTCCCTTGTTAAATTCAATTTCTCGTTGTGGTCAGTGTTTAAATTTTAATATAAACACAGTGAAATTAGAGAATTATTTTATTGTTAAGTTTATGATTAAATTTTCAATGTTATTTCAAATAAGAATGACAGTTTTGACAATATTAAAGTACACCACATTCGTTTAATCACACCTAATATTACATACTTAACACCTGTAAAATCTAACTAAAGACCAAAATAAATCTAAGTTAAGACCGAAATACGCCCATATTACCCTGAAGAAAGTCTCACTTTGGTTTTTAGTTTTCCAGGTGTAGAGAAACTTCAGCAATTATAAAGTAAACAGTACATTAAAACAGCTTAAAACTAATGGCTAGGGCCATTCGTACTACTGTAAATGTGAGAAAATATTTGTCTAATTGCAAATAAATTTCTTGTATTGACGAAAATTGAAAACACATCAACTTCTTTTTTCCGAATTAAACTAAAACTATGACAAAGTTTGCTTTCCGTTAAGTGGGAGATGTTGAGTAAGAGAAAAATATTTTTCCGTTTTTACCAACAAAATGATTAAAGTTATGGACAACACGGTGTAGCTGGCAGGTAGATGAATTAATCACAAACCCTATCTCCTTATAGGAAAGATAAAATATCAAATGTCTAAGTGTGCGTAGCAACCATATCCCTCAAGTCGCCACTACCCCGTCACAACCAACAAGTACCTGACAAATATATTACTCTGTACAAAGTGGCGTCCTTTCTGGTCTTCATTGGAAAGACTTGAAAATATTACTTTAAGTTTATGAAATAAGAAGAATAAAGGAAGTGAAAATATTTTAAAGTCTTTGGCAAAAATGAAGTTTCTTTGGAAACAAATTTCGAATCAATTTTTCAATTTAAGTATTTTAAAATTATTTGTTACTTTCAAATATATTTAAAATCATACAGAAATAGTTTCAGTTCTTTCCAATGAGTTTAAATGAAAATAAATTAAACAGAAATTACTCAAATTTCAATAATATATTTTTAAACATCTACATGAAAATATCTCTTCTACATTTAGTAAGTTTACAAATTAACTTACGAAACATTTTTTTTTCTGTGAATCTGTTCAATAAATAATATCATTTCTACAATAATAAAAAATATCACTTCTGTTTTCACGAAAACAATTCATGTTTATTTTAAGTAAGAGAAAAGCACTCTCCTCTGTTAGTTCTGTGTTACTTAAAAGCAAAAATATACATACAACATTTGTTCACCGGCGGCTCGCAATGTGACAGGACAAAGAGAAAGCACACTGTCTATTATAGAACACAAACTTTGATAAATCTTTGGTACTTAGCTATATAATTTTACTTGTTCTCTATAAACTTCCAACACTGTGTGGTGCATACGTTTTGTAGTAACCGGAATTGTCTGTCGTAGGCATGTGTGATAAATCCTTGGACATCGGCGGAAGAGCCATGTGGTTGTATCCTCCATATCCTTGCATTTCATACATTTTCATGTCCATTTTGGCACTATCCGTGATTAAACTGTTTATAGAAAAAGGATGGTTAAACGAATGCGGGTGATTTAAGTGTCCGGCATGATTGTACCCCTGGGAAACAACATCATGGTGCATGTGTCTAATGTTTGGTGTCATGTCGTGTCGGTCATGTTGCGGGACGGGAGTTGCTGTGTTATGTTCAGTTGTGTTTAATGGTTCTGTTTTAGTTTCCTGAATTTCGTGTCCTGATGGAACGTGATTTTGGGGTGGCGGTGATGGTGAACATCCGTCTCTACTATCTGGTGACTTACAACTGTCGCCCTCGTCGCCGCTTGTAGATCTTGCTGTCTGGCGGATCATTTCTTTTTTCAAACACTTGAAGCGCTTCTGTCGTCTTAAATAACAACCATTTTCAAACATATTACCGGAGTCCGGATGAAGTGCCCAATAACTGCCTTTACCTGGACGGTCCGGAGTTCTCGGGACTTTCACAAAACAATCATTGAATGATAGACTATGTCTGATAGAGTTCTGCCATCTTTGTTGGTTTTGACGGTAAAACGGAAATAGGTCCATAATAAACTGATAGATTTCACTAAGAGTACACATTTTGTTTGGCGATTGCTGAATTGCCATGGTAATAAGTGATATGTATGAATATGGCGGTTTTGCATGGGTATAACTCCTGCGGTAGGATTTGTCCCGGGCCCTGTTGATTGCCTGTGCTCTGTTGTATGATTCCATTCTCATTGGACTTGTCATTCCGTTCATTGGCGGCATACTATTCATTCCATTCACTGAAGCCATAGAGTTCATTGAATTCATACCTGGTGGCATCGCTGCCGCATGCATTCCCATTGCCGATCCCATACCCATTCCAGTCATCGCTTGTGGTGGCATACCTCCCATGTTTGGTGGCGAATAGTTCATATTACTCATAGCCATAGATCCCATAGTGCCAAAACTGTTCATATTTGGCATAGAAGTCATGGTATAACTGGTACTACAACTAGGATCATACGGAGATTTAGTTGATAACATAGTAAGATAGTCACCAGACTGTGGACAATCCAAACTCTGTTTCTCGTACATAATTTCTTAATTAACGACAAATAGTTGTAAAACACTCTTCGATATAAGTGAAAGATATCTGTAAACTGAATTGACCCTGGGTAAATATACCTGGTCTTATTCAAAATTATATTACGCCCACTTATGCAAATTAACTGATAAGTGTTGTCGGTTCTTGAGGAACGTTTAAAGCCCCTCCCATTTATTGAACTTGCTATCGGTCCTTATCACTCCAATGTGTCGATCATTTATTTGTGAAAAAAATATTACCTTGTTTAAGGAATGTAATTTTTGGATCTTTTGTTTTTATTTGTTTTCCATTAGTTGTTTTTACTGCTATTATATAATTTGTTTCTTGGTCAAAGGTATGTTTCTTTTTACAAAAAATAATTATTTTCATTTTATTTTAGATTTGTGATAGATTCTAGATATTATTTTTATATTTTTCATATGTTATGTGCAATTTTCCAGTGTTGCGAAATAATTAAATTATTTTTTATAGATGACAATTAGTTTTTCATACTTATTTAAAATAAACTCTTATTATTTAATCTGAGATATGTGAATATTTATATTAAATATGGAATAACTATTTCACAATAAAAATGAAAATCATTAATAAAAGAACTAATGAAACAATTAATTTTAATATTAATTAGAAAATTTGGAATCTCGCTTCGAGTGAATTAGTGAATTCTATGATGAGAATATGTTTTATTGAATCCAAGGACAAAATACTCGGGAAACAAATTTATCTTAATCTCTTCATTATGCGATCAAATATTAAATATCGTAATCAATGTTCACGTTGATGAAACTGTTTCTAGGTAGCCTTGTATGTTGTCCAGGTGTTACGTCCGTAAACCCTCTTATCTTGTCTGTTTTATTGAACAAAAATCGTTAAAATTCCATACAAAGCAAAAATTGTAGTCTTCCATCACCCTAACCATCATTCAATATAATTCGATTTCAGAAATGCTCGGTTACTTGTCAGAGTAGTAAAATTTATTTTAGATTACGATTAATTTTCAAAATTTCATGAAAAAAATGAAGTTCAGTATAAACAATAAATATGTCACCTGTATTAAGAAACATTCCAGACCCACTTAACTAAGAGGTGTTAATTTTTTGATAACTATAAATAAGTCAACCATGTTGTAATAAACCCCCCTTTATCCAGTTAATCATCACTACAGTGTTATATTAAATCATTTTACAGAAAAAATATACGTATAATGCAATGCGCTAAGCGACGTCCAAACACCGTAAAAATAAATAAAAGCAGATAGCATTTGGGCAATTAGTGCAAAATAGTATTTATTTATCATGATAAAATAACGTGCTTTTTTAACAATTATTATGCTTTGTTGCCTTTGCATCACTTATATTATTACTTTTAATCAACAAAAAGTAAGATATGATGATTGTGACAAATGCAATTAAGAACATCAAAGGACTAGGCCGAAATAGGTGGAATATAGACAGGTAACTTCTTCTCTCTAACTCTCTGGAGAATTCTAATAAATGAAATTTACTTAATATAAAATTGTCATGAAGGATATTTCTACATGTGAAGATGAACCCAAGGGATGGCACGAAATGAGACGTTTGTCATCAGAACGGTGATAATGAAAGATCACGTCGTTTACCTGGACTCCCAAATGTAACAGTAATCTGATTGTAGAATGAAGTGATTTTTACACGTCACTGAAGATCAACCGAAATGAATAATTTCAGGAATATAAAATTCTCATTTCCATTTTATTTGATGAAATCATAGAATTGCTTAGAAAAAAAAAACAGTGTTAAATTTATAAACACGTCTAACCAAACAAAAAATTCCAACTTTTTCCTGAAAATTATTTTTTTATATTTAAGACTGTAAAAAATGCACGAGAAGGGGTTATCAATAAGATGTTTGTTATGGTGTTATAACACCGCTATAATTGTAGGTAAACAGTGGAGCAAACACAACACTTATAAACGGCATATTTGTTTGCATACTGTCATCACGGTTAAATATAAAAAAAAAACATGGTCTCAGTGTCTTGTGCCGAGAACCTGCATATTAACTACCAATAAAAGGAAAGACAAAACAGGTCAAACTGCACAATAAAAAATTATTATTAGAACTATTTATTAGAAAGACATTATTTACCGCATATTATGTAGATAAAACCAAGGTTGAATTTTCTTACACCCTCTTACTGAACGCGGCTCGATTTTTATTTGACCTTTCTGTCAAAAACAATAATATGAAAATATAAACGTAAACGATATAGAAGAACTATACACTGATTTTCTTTTAATTCTTTATTATATCTTTTTTTAGTTAAAATTTCGTGAATTTCTGCGTTGTTTACACTGGTAATTCTAGTTTAGAATAACATTTTCACTAAAATTTTCACTAGATAAGATAGCATTTTTTAATTGTACAGCATACAACAGTAATTTATCAATAAGTTAATACAGAAATGTTTTGGTTTTCGGTATATTTGGGTTACTGTTTTGGTTTTCGGTTTATTTGGGTAACTATTTTGGTTTTCGGTATATTTGGGTTACTGTTTCGGTATATTTCCATTTTTGTAAGGTGATGTGTGGCCATGGTCATTGTTTCTGCTTTTTCTTGATTTTTACGTTGTTTCAAGTTTCCAAATTTAAGTGTTATATTTTCGGCTTTTGATTAAAGTAATATTGTTTATAGGTTTCGATACCTATTCGGTTTCCGGATTTTCATGGAAGATATATAGACATTATGTGCAAATTGGTATGAATTCGAGGTTTATTCGTTGAAAGTGTACAAAAGTCGGGTATCATATAATCACTTCTAATGAGTAAAGTAATAGCTTAAAGGAACAGAACTGTCATTTTGTTTACAGAACACTACACAATTGAACGGAGCTACAAGTCGGTCGTTATTCCATCTCTTTTTTGAACTAATGTGGACTCCTTCCTTAATGACACTGTTTATACAAGGCCATTTTTTAAGTACATTCACTTTTCTAATAGCTTCTTAAGCATCAGAAAAAAATGATACATATGTTTAAAGTGAAGTATGTACGACACTTTACATCATGTGGAATATAAATGGTGTAGCTAAATACCACCCAGACGTAACAATAGCAAGCACACCTGGCCAAGATCTCGTAACAATGGCAGAAAACTTTCAGGTATTTCGTCATCTCTTTCATTCTTTTTATTCTTCATTCCATTGTAGATTTAGATATATCCATGGAAACTATTTTGTGAATTTGAAAACACGTGCAATAGTGCATTTTGGTTATAGGTTCTGTGGGTACATTTTTAACAAAAAATATTTCGTGTCTTCGAAATGAATAAAAAAACTAACAATTTCAATTTCTCCATTATTTACACAAGCATGCATGTAAATGTTATTAATATTCTTATCAGTTAAACAAGCGGTGATTAAAAAATATGAATAAACTAAATATGCTAAGTAATAAAAACAATTAAAGGATAAGCTGTATTGATAAAGATTACACTAAGACACTCTACTCGGAATACTGTGGAAGGCATGTGTCAAAAAAGGTATCATTTATAAAAAAAAAAAATCTTTAAGAACTATATTGTTTTTACTTCTAAACAATATATATATATATTTGGAAGGGCGGTTTATCGTTTTATAATTTAAAATAGGAGTGTATAGGAGTTCCCAGGAGCTTGAGTTTCAGTCTATCTTGTGTTTTTAGAATCCGGCCATAATTCCATTTTTCAGGGAAAAGGGATTCTATTTTCAAGTCTATAACACACAGATTATGAAATGAAACAAACATATCTACAACAGATAAAAAATATATATTAACTCTATCTAAATACGTTTGGTAGAGAATCAATGAAAAATTAATTTATGGGTGTAACTCTACATTATGCAAAAAATAGGAGAAATGTCAGAAATTTCAAGAAAATTATAGGAGAATATTTACAAACATGACAAGTTGTTTGGAATACACCAATTCATCAACATTTTGTAAAGGATTATTGGTTGATATTTTATCCCTAGCTATTAAACTTTATTCAATACTTTATTGGCGAGAAAATGCAGATTATAACATTGTACAGAAAGAGAAAAAATACATTTTGCGTCAAATAAAATGTTTCCTTTTTTATTGCTTCATAAATATAATGTATAAATTCATCAAGCTCATAATTAATTAATGATTTTTTTCCATTAACGTAACAATTTTTAAATAAACTGGAGATTAAGCCACTTAAAACATGACGTTTATTTAAAGTTAATTGTGACCAACAAAAGACAGATTTTACTTGTTTACAGAGTAAAATAAACAACAATACGAAGATTGTCCGTGTAAATATAAAATTATACAAATGTAAAAATTTTAAACAATTCTATCAATCTGAGGTAGCAGTGTCAGCTTAACTCTATCGTGTGTAACCAATAAACAGGACAATAGGGCTATTACAAGCCACTTCGCTCCTCCATTTATACGGTGTTAAAATCTTATTGGTCCTGACACACTCTGACAATAGAATTAATACCTCTAGGCCTCAAACGTTATGATAGGTAGTGTGAAGTAACGGATTATATACAAAAATATAAAGTTGAGAAATTTTATAGCACGTTTAACAATTTTGACATCTTGATCTTTTGACACGTGCTCGAATGGACCAAAGTTCCGTACTCCATTATTTCTGATGAAAAACAGGAAATGTTTTAAATGTTTCAATTAGTGTGCTTTTACCGTTCCTTGGACAATCGCTGAAAACAATAAATGTTTTAGCACTTGGACATTTGAAGGAATTGAAAAAACTATATTAATTTTAATTAAATAAATAATGTTATTGATGAAAAAAAAATCTCCTTTTCTGTTTAGCATTATTAATTTTAATAATTATTTACATCGGTTTCTATTCACAAAATTAATTCATGTCTTTCCAGTCACAGTATTAAATCAAAAGTATTAATTTACTTCTGCTGCGGGGGTGCATCTTAATTTTTTTGGTCCAAAATATAAACAAAACAAAATAATGCAAGTGTGCTTAGCTTTTGATGTTTCAACTCGCTTAATTTTTAAGGTGCCAGTTACAACCTGGATGGTTGTTCCTGGTCCCCTGTTATTGGTGTTGGATCAATGTACCTTTGATGAAGCTTGTACAAAACATTATTTACCATGTATACAACACAACTTTCATCTTTTGTATCCAAAGGTACACTCACAGAGTGAATTAATTTCTGTAGATATGATATGTGTTTTGATACACAGTGCTAATTCTTTTTTTATATACACTAAGTAAATGGTTTCATTCTTATGTTAATATAGTTTTCTTAACTGTGACAAAGTCCATGACTTATATGTAATTAGTGCTTGTTACTGAATCTATGTAAATTAAATTACACTAGAACAAATACAAAATTTATTTTTTTTTATATATAGGACTAATTTCCGAAGACTGTTTTTCAGTTGCAGTTCGTTTAAAAACTGAACGAAAGACCATTATTCTAAGGGGGTCCATTCTACATTTGAAGAGTTAGGATACAGAAACAATTTAGTTACTTTCTGAAAAAAAAAGACAGAGTATTGTAATTTGATAATTGCAATAAAAAATAATTATCCTAGTTTGTCTACTAAACCTTATGTTATAGTCAATAGAGAATATGATAATGTTTTCTCACGGTTAACATGACCGTGCCGCCCAAGCAGTTGATTTCAAGTACCGCTTTCCTTAAAAAGAGCTTTATAAATTAAGCAGGTTTTTTCATTAGCATGGATCACATTTATAACACTTCTGAAGACAGCCATTGTTAAGTTATTCATCATGGCCATTCGACAGTTGCTCGCTTTCGGTTCTCGGGTCATCTTTTCAGAGAAATTCAGGTGCAGTCAAAACACTTCATTTCATGGCAGATTTTTATCCTTTAAAATCGCAAATACTCTCCAAAAGAAATATTTTTCTTATGCATCTTTCTGGTTTTTAAACAGATGTGATATTAAGTACAACGTATTTTATATAGTAACAACAAGTGACGCTTAAAAGAAGTTTTACATCTGCAATAAAATGTTTTGTGTTTTGTTTTCAAGCACGAAAAGATTAAATAATAAGGGATGTCCCTGTGTGATTGTCCGTGCAATCATTTTCATATTAAATCTCCAATTCTACCTAGTTATAATACTCTTAACGGGATTTAGATTAAATTGAGCAGAAATTATTGCTTTATTTGGCATGAAATCAAATTTGCGCGCATCATCGCATCGGGTCTAAACATTACAAATCTTCGAACGTTTAGCGGGTTGTCCATGATGTGAGAAAGAGAAGATCTCTTACAAAACTAAATAAGCGAGAAAATCGAACGAGATTTGATTAACTTTTTATTGAATTTTGTTAAGGAAAATATTCTTCCAACTTGAGCTACCAAGGCTTCCTTGTCATCTTCTTGTCAAAATACAAGAAATATAGTGTTAATGCTTAAACATGCTTTCCGTATTTATTATTTCATAAAGTTTTATATAATGATTTGGAACTAGTCGTAGCTTCATAATTTTTTATTTTGCCAAATAAAAGATATTTGCAACTTGTTTCACGTAATTTAATATTATTTACTATAACGTTATTGTATAAGCCGATGTTGATAATCTAATACCTTTTCATGTGCGGTCTTTTTGTTTGACGTGTTTGCTTACAAGTGAAGCAGAAAAGATCTGCAAACAAGTTTTACATCATGTCGATATATTTTTACAATTAAAGTTAGAAGATATGTCATGTAATGTTTTACTATGTCAACAAACAACGTCACAATTTATTCTTCAAAACATGCTTTACAATTTGTCTTTTGTAATCGGTTCCGCAGATAATATTCAGAGTTTCTGTATAGTTTTCTCTTGGTATTTGCTTACTTATATTATTGAAGCTGGAAAGAGAGATTTATCTTTAAAAATACACATTGAAATAGGCGGAAATGTCATCATTTTTCATGCTTTTTATATAATATAAAATTATCTGGTTTATATAAGAAATTGGGGTTTTATATTTGCTACCAATAAAACAATTTTACAGAGTATTTAGTAATATTAGCAGGGATATGTTTACAATTTTTGGATATATACAATTATTAATTCTTTTTCTTCTAAAAGGATGGGGAAGTGAGTTCTCAGTTAGGGAAGAAGTGTCTCTCAACTTTTTTGGAGAGTATATATTTAAGTATCTGCCTTTGAATATATGGCGGTATTTTTATGGTATTTTTTGAAATGATAATCCGACAACAGATGAAGGTCTCTTTTATTCTGTTTCTTCGTAAATTGACTTCGCGATTAGTTGCAGTTAAGATCAACCGACTGCTTTAATTGCTTTATTACTGAAATAAATGAATACTAAACAATCTGAAGCCGTGTGCAGTTTTTTCTTTGCGTCACGAAATGGTTTGTGGAAAGTTTGTCAACATGAATAAATCTAAGACTTGAGTATCAGTGTTCCTTTATAGTGGCGACAAGGATTCCTCAGATCTCATTATGCTGTGTACTGAACAGGGTGATTGATGTTGCCCTAAACTGTTTAATTAAATTTAAATATTTCTGCAGATTAAACGCCAACAAAAACAGTAATGAAGGCTAGAATGTAATTGTCTCTTGATTGGAATTAATCAGGATTTTATTAAAATATAACTATATACAAGGGTATTTATCCTCCGCCAGCCATTCTCCTCCATATAGGCTATGTTTGATTAATGTCGTGTTGGTATTATAAAAATCCCAAATGTAAATATATGAAAACTGGCCGATAAGCACTGTACTTGTGCATTACAGATCTAGGAAATAGTTTTTATGTTTGTTTTATGATGAAACAGAAACTACAAATTAAAACACAAATTCCTTACACGTGCATCTCTGTAGAACGAATTAACATAGACTTTACTAAAATGGGTAGTTTGAGAACAAACAAAGCTTTCTCTGGTAACAATAAAGTCCCGATCTTTGAGGGACACAATATAATACCGATGGCTTTTAATGATCTTCACACCAAATTGTATACTTATATTTACTCAGACAAATATTTCCCTTCTGTATTTTATTTGAACAATTCACTAAATAGCATGACTTATTGTAAAACAAATTTATATTATATTTAAATAGACAGTGCAGAATAAAAAGGATTCAAGTTTTTTCTCCAGTTTCTAGTTTACTATTCAACATGAGCCGCCGTCAATTTCAATAAGAAATACAATTCTACAAATAATTATTTGTATGACAGAACAAGTATTTTTTATAAGATCATATGGAATCCTTCAACTCAATAATTACTTTTTATATAAATCATAAACGTATACCTATTTTAAAACGAGGCGTGGTTGTCAAATTTAAAGGTACGGGACGGCCTACAGTTTGAACTATTGAAGTTGACAAATTGAGGCTTACAATTTAATTCTATCGGTCTTTGATCTCCTGTCACCAAAAAACCTCAATGCAAAAATCGAGAAAAATAAGGTCAAAATCAATAATACTTGACAGAACTGTTATCCCTGGGTTTGCACCCGAGAGGGGGCGGGACGCGGATTGAACACCTGCACTTACAAGTACCTTGGATATTCAATATATCGATGAAATAAAATCTCTCATTTTCTGACGTTTCAATTAACCACTTCAGTCGTATTTTACTCAAATTGCAGAATTTTTCATTTGATCTCTACATCATATTGCAATGATTTTTCTCTCTATTCATATTTTAAACCGATATCGGTAATGATAAACGTTATACAGAAGCATATTAGCAGTTGATTTTAATTATTTTTGTCTTTGATAAATGTTTTAGTATTGTATGCATCACGTTTTTTCTCTTTTTACTAAATATGAGAAACAAGGTTACATCGATATTTTTGTGAGTCCCGAAGTACGCGACTAAAGCTGACGAAATGAGAACTCTGAAGTACCGAAGTATGTCTGGATGTACTTTAAAAAATGACAACTACGAATAGATAGATATGTGTAGACAGGTAATCGCTAGGTAGTTAGTATTACTAGCTATACTTTGCTACTGCCTATTGCACAAATTTTTCTACCAACTACCAATTACTGGCTAAATGCTATTGTTTATTGTACTAATTTTTCTACCCACTACCAATTACTGGCTAAATGCTAAATTGCTTATTGCACAAGTAAGTCATTGGCAATAATTAGTGTGTAAGTTTGCAATAGATAGAGATAATCTCAAGCGAGTCATATGCAATAAACATACACGTATCTCTCTGATTCAAAATAGATTGTAAGTGGTTTAATTAGTTATATTTGTACAATATACTGACTAATTAAATACATTTGGGAATGTGATTCCATGAAATGGTTCCATAGTGAATTTTGTTTTTGACCATGTTTAGATAGGCACCATTATTAAATGGTAATAAATCTGTTTCGAACAAATATTGGCTATGAAGCGATCATAATTCAGTATTTATAGATTCTAACAGAACTGTTTAAAACAGAAGTTGGAAAATAAATGTTTTCTTTAAGAAAATGAATTCACATATGTTAATTATATATATTGAATGGACAAGAGGAAAGTTTAACAATGGCATTATAAAGTCACCACATCCAATCAACTGCAAAAACATCAACAACAACACAGAAAACTAAATATACAAATAAACAGCCCTACAGTGGGGTTAAATCAGTGCTACCCACCACCTGAACCATCAACAACAACACAGAACACTAAATATACACATAAACAGCCC
The DNA here is from genome assembly GCA_028015205.1 of Mytilisepta virgata. Lineage (NCBI taxonomy): Eukaryota > Metazoa > Mollusca > Bivalvia > Mytilida > Mytilidae > Mytilisepta > Mytilisepta virgata. Next base: position 4,276,774 of record CM051518.1, on the reverse strand, counting down.
TAAATGCCGGGGTTAATAAGTGTTCCACACGACCTGTACACACCCCCTTACCTATTCTAACACTATGATGTCTAAGTTACAATATAAAAACCAAACCAGTAGAATTACTATTGAATTTTTTGCTAGTTGAAGGTGGTAAAATTGGATGGGCGATTCTTCCTTAAATAACAGGTTTTCTCTGTAAACCTAAGTTGTTTTTGGATCTGTCGTGTAGCCATACCCTGTTTGCCGATAGCTTAAAATTCAACAATACTCAAAACACTAGAAAAATTTTCGTGAAAGTTTTCTTTGCTTATACAAAATGGAATGATTTTACATTTTGTCTGCAGCTTCATAATATTGAGTTGTAGCGTGTAAGCTAGTTTTGAATCTGTTGTGCAGCCGCACCCTGCTTGTCGAGAAAAATTTTCATGAAAGTTTTCTTGGCTTCTACAAAATGGAATGAATTTATATTTTAACAAGGAAAATAATTGGAAATGGTGAGCTGTCAAAAGGGGCATAGTACATGCTGTTAGCCGATCAATGAATTGCATGTTGCGATGAAGGTCCAGAACCGGTTTTGATCTTTTGTTTGTATTTGTTGCAGTAAAAACTAGAATGGAAATATCAGATCAAGATGCTTAAAACATTTTATGCTACCGATTCCGATACACTGTTTACATATTTTAACCAAATATGTCTCGTCAGAAGGGCTCAGGGCAAAAATGAATGGAAATTCAAAAAAATAATCCAAAACCGTCAGCGATACAAGTTAATGTAATAGCTAGCTTTGTCTGAGGAAGATACAACTTAATGCCACAGAGAGTTTTGTCTGAGAAAGATACAACTTAATGCCCACAGAGAGTTTGTCTGAGAAAGATACAACTTAATGCCACAGAGAGCTTTGTCTGAGGAAGATACAACTTAATGCCACAGAGAGTTTTGTCTGAGAAAGATACAACTTAATGCCACAAAGAGCTTTGTCTGAGGAAGATACAACTTAATGCCACAGAACTTTGTCTGAGGAAGATACAACTTAATGCCACAGCTAGCTTTGTCTGAGGAAGATACAACTTAATGCCACAGATAGCTTTGTCTGAGGAAGATACAACTTAATGCCACAGCTAGCTTTGTCTGAGGAAGATACAACTTAATGCCACAGCTAGCTTTGTCTGAGGAAGTTACAACTTAATGCCACAGAGAGCTTTGTCTGAGGAAGATACAACTTAATGCCAGAGAGCTTTGTCTGAGGAAGATACAACTTAATGCCAGAGAGCTTTGTCTGAGAAAGATACAACTTAATGCCACAGAGAGCTTTTTGTCTGAGGAACATACTTCGAAGTTGTCATAATTTTATAACTACCAGTACTGAAATACTAAGTATGAAATATGAAGTTATTATGAAAAATATCCTACGGATATACAAGTATAAAGAACAAGCATGCACTTGCATGCACTTATAATACTGTATATGACATCAATGGATTATTAATGTTGAATTATGTTGGTGTATAAAGTATTACGAAGTTAACTCTACCAGAGAAACAAAAAGAATAAAAAGAATACAAAAATCCAAATATAGGGCAAACTCGTAAGGGCAGTAACACGACAAAAAAAATACAACACAGAGATAAAAACCATTGAGGTTAGTAGTCAGTTACAATATACGCGGGTCTCTAAAATTGTCATTCAATGGCATTAAAAATTTTCTCAAAACCCAATGTTGAATTTGCCTTCATTAAATAAATACAGAAATTTAAGAAGTCTTTTTTCGGTTTTATTAATCTTTCCTCAAACACAATTTTTAGGTCAACAATTAGGAACGTCATTGTGCAATGTTTGCCAATATTTACCAGGCGTGGAATAATGCCGCCATCTAGTCTGGACTGACCAGTACTGGACAATAGATGACCACTTGATGGACAAAAATGATTAATAAAGTAGGTCCTATGTAGTAATCCCTGACACTGGCACTTTAAAATGCTCTTCAACAAACTTCTATGGCTTTGTTTACTTAAGATTAAGTACACTATACAATATGCATACGTTATATGGCATGAAACATATTAATAGTATCCTGAATATATCAGGGGAAAGAAGTTTCTAAGGTCCAGTTTTCTCAACATGATTCCATACAAGTTTTGTTTTTAATTTTTATAGGCAAACTGTGTATCAGTTCAGTCTTCATTGTTTGATCGTATTTTTGGCTTCATATATGTTTACATGTATATATATTGCTGTGAAGACAATTTGTAATCATTGAATTTGCTTCAGAATTTGAAAAAGACCAAAACAGGCAAAGAAATAAACGAAAAAGTTTAAGACTATTTAGTATAATAATATCGGATTTAAACTATCATCGTAAGCACTTTAACCAAATTTAAAGCATTTTTGGAAATCAGTATTGTTATGAATACAGATGAGCAGCTCCAATCCATGAAAGTTTAACAATTTGTTTGCGTTTGTAAGGAATTAATTTCTGAAATGATGTTATATGCACCTGTAATATATGCACCCTGTTTGTTCGGGGTCCCACGGCCGCAAGAGGACACAGGACCCCTGGATTATGAGGAGGAATTTTCAGAAAGTTTTAAATAATTAGTTGTAGCGTATAATATTTTTTTCTGCAAACCTTTAAAGATAGTGTAAATGATTTGATGATGTTTGGGTTTTCGCAGTTTTGCACGATAAAAATCAATCCAGAATTGCACATTCCAGAAATTTATTAGGACAGTTTATTTTAACACCGAGCAATTTGAAAAACCATTGAGGCGACACATACTATACCACCGAGCCACGCATCATCGAAGTAGTCACTTCAATTTTGGAATTTATTATAATGCTCTCAATGTTTTAGGATCTTTGGTGTTCTAGGGCTTTCGTTAAGATGTTGCCTTGATATTAGTTCAAAGTTCCAAAATGTACATTCTAAGCAACAAATTTAGTTTAGAAAGTTTAAATTTGACAAATTGTAAGAGATGATTCAGAGATACAGCACAACCAAGAAAACAGCAAAGATTTTTGATGATTTGATATTCAAAAAATCATCATCAAACAAACCATATATTAACACAAAAAAAAAAACAACATTCATGCTGATATATATTTATTTCTAATTTTATTCTTCACATAAAAAAATAAAAATAAATGTAAAAAATGCCAAAATACAAAATTAATCATTTGAAATCATTGAAATATACATTATAAAAGTCTGTGGTTTTAACGACATTTCTCTTGGACCTGCCATGTATGGGCAAGTGTGAACGCATCACTTGTTATCTTTCTGTCTGACGTCATCATATCGTTAAATTGTTCGTTGTCATGGATACCAAGGAGTCCACCAGTTCTTCCATGGAACCAATGGCTAATCTCGATGTCATATGACCCATTTTTAATATTGTTAATTATGCTGAATCCTTTGCCATCTATAAGAATTATGTCTCCTGTCTGTGAAACTCTGATTTCGTCAGAACCATACGGTAGTTTTGCTTCTACGCCATCAATGCGGACCTATAAAAAGAACCAAAAACAATGTAAGGAATGGTCATGCACAGTCCTTTCTGATTTTTATATACCCCTAATCATCAACAGGACGCATTCGGTTCATTATTTTTCAGGTTAAGTATCTTTCGTAAAAAAATTCCAGACTTCTGGTGCAAATGATAATTTAAAATATAAGTCATCTTATACGCTTGTGTTTTGTAATAAATGATTTTTTTCCTTAAAAAGTCCAATCCAAAAATATGCTCCTAGAACGTTTGTTTGTAATACTTGTATTTCTTTAATGTTTGTAGATTATAATGAACTATAATTTATGCTTGCTAAAAGTCCCAGAAATTGCAACATGTATTTTGCTCATTGTTCGACGTTCTTGTTTATTGACTGTTTTACAATATTTTACGGTATTTCTGCATTACATTTAAAAACAATATCCAGTTTTCTATTAACATTATTTTACGGTATTTCTGCATTACATTTAAAAAACAATATCCAGTTTTCTATTTACATTATTTTACGGTATTTCTGAATTACATTTAAAAACAATATCCAGTTTTCTATTTACATTATTTTACGGTATTTCTGCATTACATTTAAAAAACAATATCCAGTTTTCTATTTACATTATTTTACGGTATTTCTGAATTACATTTAAAAACAATATCCAGTTTTCTATTTACATTATTTTACGGTATTTCTGCATTACATTTAAAAAACAATATCCAGTTTTCTAATTCTTCTTGTTAAAAAGCAAAATTCAGTATAACAAAATCGAATTGATCTATTAAATGTTTTTTGTAATTATTTTCCATTGTTAATTTTAAAATATCTGTAAAAATTGTTAAACTGAAGTAAAACTGACCTTTCCATTCGGAGCTACTTGAACGTTATGTGTGGCTGACATTACTAAAAGTTTCTTTTTCTGTCTTCCCATATAATTCAAAATAATGCTGAATTTATCTCTACCAAAGTCTCGTGCCAATACATAACTACACCTTCCATTGAAATCATACTCTTTCCCATCAAATGTTACAAAGTGGTCTCCATTAATGTAAGCATGGGCTACAACAATTATCATGATAAAATCAGTAAAACTCGACATTAATAATAATAATAAAATGCACCAAGCTTACTTGCCTACTAAGAGGCATAACTCGAACACGATGGTTTGACAACCTTCTACATTAAATGATAAATTTTATAACAGATATGCATTTTTCGTTAAATCATGTTCAAAGTCAAAAGACAGTGAAAAACATAAATTATGCTGCAGTAAAGATTCTAATCCAAATTAACAGAATAACCAAATCATAAAATAAAAAAAACATCAAGGGAAATATAAAAATACTAGAACTTGTATTTGTATCATATCAAATGCTGCAGAATTCACAAACTATAAGCCAAGTTCGAATTTATGAACTCTACAAAACATAAACATCATATGGAGAAAACACATGTGCAAATACAATCTATAATAATAATATCACTGATCTTGTACAAGATCAGATTTCTACCAAACTGACATAACTATAATACAGGAATCATTTCATATACCTTCTATACATACTCACCACCGAATTCTGGCATAGTTGCATGAGACCAAATTTCACTCCATGATGGGAATGGGTTATAATGTGGAATCGAAGATCTCAGATTTTTCAGTGGATTAATAATTTCTTTGACTTCTGTCAGAGATTTCATCTCCAGCGGTAGATATATATCCATCTCAAAATGACCTTTGGTGGGGTCATACACTGTGATCTTTGTTTTTGAAACGTCAGTGATTAAAGTTTTAATGTTTCTAAACTGGTCTTCAATGTCTTTTTTGAGAAAGTTGACAAAAGATATAAACACAGATCTAACATTTTCTTCAATTTCCCAATATTTGTAAGCTGATGAAGTCTGAAAGAAAAACAATTTATCAGTGAATTAGATCAAGTTGTCATATTTTATATATATTTACAATTAACTGCTTTGAATCTATTGCAAATAATAATCTATAATTTCCGTAAATATATTTATAAACATCCAATCAATATCATTCATCAAAAGCATATATAATAAATTGACCCAATTTTCCGATTTTGTAAATTTTCAGAAAAAACTTTGCTGCTTAATTTTGCAAAAATGCTGAAAATTCGACCCAAATTCTTCGTTTTTTCAAGAAATTGAAAATAAAAAATGTTCGCCCGCTCCTAAAATTTTGTCAAAATATGTTTTTTTTCCATTTTAACAATATTTTAGTTAAAGAAATTGTGCCAAACGTAAATTTGATCATCAACTAAAAAAAGTAGTCTTCAAGAAAATTTTAAAATTGCGGTCGCAGGCACCTATTTTTGCCATAAGAAATCCAAAGAACTAAAAGTCAATGTGGTGTGGTCTAAAGATTACGAGAACATGTAATAATCGCTTGTGAGCCAAGAGAGATTACTCTCAAACGAAAACTGAACCTAACCATATGATAAACTGGTGTTGCTAGCGTGTTAATCAGTCCGTTGTTAATTGACTCTCTAGTATTGTATATAACAGTATTGTACTGGTCACTCATCTTTTGAAAAGGAATTGTTGGCAGTCTGGAACGTACAGATTCTACAAACTTATTTCTTCTTAAGGAATTCATTGAATCTGAAAAGAAAACAGTACGTGTTAAATATTTGATCTAAAATAACTTTAATTTTAAAGTAAATGCCTTTAAATCACAGTCCAGCTAAAAAAGTAACTAAAAAATCCCATCGATTATTTTGAAAACAAAGATAAATCTTATACTCTCCCATATTTAACAATGTAAAAAAAATTGTCTAATGAAGACAATCTTTACGAACCTGTCACATGTTTTCCATATATGGTATACACACGTTCAATAGTATTTGACAGCTGAGAAGATTGTGACTGTAATAATTCTGTAACTTCGGAATAATACTGTAACGACAGGTTCTCTAAGGTCTATAATAACAGATATGGATAATAAGTAACAAATTATGTACTATTCTTCCCCAATTCTTGTTATATTTGTAGAATATGTATTATATCATCAAGATATTGTTAAAAGCAGTATTTGCTCCTATTTGGAATATAACAAATATTATTTTTAATAATAACATTTTAAAAAAATAAATTTTTAAGAAATCAAAGTAACCATTTTAACTCTTGATTCTTCAATTTTAAAAATATAAACGCTATACTATACTTATTAAACTCATAAAAGTGTGATATTTTTTCTCTTTATATTTGTCCATATCTGCTTTGTACATGTAAATGAATAGATGATTACAATAATAGACCACACAAAGTGTCACTAATTATTAATTATAATTAATATAAAGGTCATCCATTATCTAATTCACCCCTAAAACAAATTGTCCCGGGAAATGTTATATACAATGATACCTTAATTATCTGTGACAGTTCAGCTAATAACAAGTTGTATAGGTCCCAGTCCATGTTATCTCTAAAACTCTTCATTTCGCCTTTGATTGTATTTACTTGACTTCTATAAGCAGACACCAATTTAAATATTACATTAACACAATTGCATATATCCCACTGAAAATATAACGTTAAAGCAAGGAATTTTTCTGTGTTAAGAAAATCGTCACATCAATGGAAACCACCGAAATACTGGTACATGTTGTTCCGTTATAATTATGATTATTAACCATATAATATAAATAAAGACAAACTATGGAAGATGTACTTTTCTCTCACAATCTTTCTACAAACTTATAAGACCTATTATTTTGTACCTGATAATTCTCTGTGTAGTGTGGAAATGTTCTACTATATCATTCAGATAATAATCATTCTTGTTTTTCATTATTTTTAGTTCTTTTACTCTGGCAGACATAAAGTCAAGGTACGGTTTCATATCTTCTGATATGGCCGACAATATGTTGCTGTGTTTCGCTTCGACTTCCTGTTCCACTGCTATCAAAGATGTCTGAAGTGCTTTGTTTATACCGTCGCCATATTTGCGAATTTTGTGCATTCCAGCAGTCTGAAAATAATAAGATGAGAAAGTTATACAAACCCTGAAATACAAACGAAGATAAAACTGGGAATAAAAAACAAAGAAATAAAAACACAATAAAAAATCCCATGAACTCCTTATGAACTGCTTTGAAAACCAGGAATGAACAAAAGTAGATTACGTTTTGTACCTAAACCTTAAAAATTAAAATACAAGATAGTCGGAATTTTCGCTTTACAATGAAACCAACTCTATTTCTTTCAACAAGTGTTCAATTTTTACGTTCATTTGATACATCTTGATTGTTCCTATACCCAAGGTTTGCCATGTTTTTTTTTATCACAACAAACATTCAAATAGATAGAAACTCATTTTCCGTTTTAAAAGGCTTCTTAACGCCATTAAAATTTATCTACTAAACGTTTTTCAGAGAAAGGTAATTCGCCATCATGTGAAATCGAAATCCATCGGGATGATTATGGCAATTATGAAAAACTTATAGTTTATCAATTTTGTACTTTCATTACTGAGTAAAATTTATACCTTAACCGTTTTTAGAAGGTCAGGATTCCATTGAACACGTGTGTGAAGTATTCTTGAAGTTTTCATCCGAAGATTTACCAGACTTTCTGAAACTCGTTGGCTGTCAACATCTCTAACAATTTCAGCTGTAAGACCACTTTCATCAGATAATCTGGCATTAACATGTAAAACATTTTGTGGATTTTCTGTGGAAATAAATAGAGATAATTGAATAACCAGAATGTCGTGGACAGTAATTACTGTATATATATTTAGAGTAAAATACATACATTTTAAATATGCATTATACATGACTTCGCAAGACCTGTATAACCTATCCTATATCGCAAACCCTATATCACACCCCCTAAATCTACATCGCATACCACTACTCGGCGTTATTCGGGTGTGTTCATATCTCATAAATATTTGATATAAAGAATTAGACAAGGTCAAACCTATACCACATCATATATCAACCCTCGACTAATATCACACCTCGGGCCAAAGACACTCGGGGTGATATTGGGTACTCAAGTTGATATAGCATGTTATATAGGTTTGTATTATTCTCCATATAAGCACCAGAAAAATATCGAATGTAGCTGTGGAATAACAGAATGAGAAAGATACGTTTCAATTCTACTTCTTGGACATTCGTTCCCATAAAATAAAAACAACAATATAATATAGTAACAGTAATTTCTACATTAAGGACTCACCAACATCATAATTCACACTGAAATCCAGGCTGGTCTCCAACGGGTTGACGACTACTTCTGTACTGACTGGATTGATATCATCATACAAGTTCTTGATAGACAATTTATATGGAGCAGTCGTTTTAATGTGACTTTCCATGTTGATTGACTTTAGTGGAGATTCAAGCTAAAAGAAAACATAAAGCTAAATTAAGCGCACGAAGAAAATAAAAAAGAAGACACAAACATTTGTACAAGAATGTCATAGAGAAATTGCTTGATTTTCTGAAAAATTGAAGCAAACTTTTTAATTTTACATACCTTCATTTTCAGTGTGTTCTTCAAGTTGTCAATTTCCCCCATTAAACCAAAATTCTTGTTGATTTTGTTAGCCGTTAAATATTTGACATCAACGGAAGCCATTCGGATACTCTTGGATGACTGCAAGTTTGAAGACATTTCTACGTCTACAGTAGTGTATGGATGTTTTATTCCAAAACTGAAACTGTAGTTCGTATCTGTGCTAGAGGATAAATCTTCTAGTCTTGAGCTTAATATGAGGGTCTTCATTGAATTTCTTGAGTATTTGACTTCGGTTATGCCATCAAATATAACACTTCCTCTGTTATATAGGACCTTAGAGTCTAGCTGCACGCCCTGAAAAATGATATTGGAGGCAAACTTTACAGCCAGTATTTTCATATTTTATGACCAGGTTTATATATGCAAAATATGTTTCAGTTTTGGGAAATCATTTTTTTATTAAGTACCCTGGCTAGTATTTAATTAAAATCTAACTCACAAAGGATCAAATTTAATTGCAACTACCACCATAAGGATATAATTTTGTCGGGTTATTAAAATTCCGATCTGATTTCACAAAAAACACCACATTTTTTTTTTATAGCAAATAATATTTGACATAAAAAAATCTACATTATTGATAAGTTTACAGATTACTAGTAAAGCAGAGTCATACCTGACCGATGGTTGGCATCTCAAGAACAACATTAGCATCAAGACCATTATCTTTTGGAGTTATGTCCCCTTTAACTGATATTTTCTTTGTCTGGTCACGGTCAACATCCCAGTAGAATGAGCCTGTTACCATTTTAGATCCCAGTCGATTTTGAATTTCATTTGATACCACAAAGGACCTGCTGGGTAAGCGAATTTTCATACTCGTATCTCTATTATCAGGACTGTGCTTACAATGGTAACTGTATCCAAATATATCGGCATCATCTACAGCAATATCGGCAGAAATCAGATCGTGGTGGTTAGAAGTTTCTACTTCACCTTTAAATCCCAAAGACTTGGTAGGATGAACAACTTTCAGTATTATGTTATGTCTGTTCTCATTTGCGCCATAGAAAGCTTCCATGCCGACATTGCTGTCTACTCTATTTGTATCCCAGTTAAGATTTATATCTGTATTTATACGGCTAGAATCCATGATGCCTACAATTCTAAAATTCATTGGTCGTGGATGCCTGGTAACTATAGATACGGAATGTTGTTCGAGTTTCGAATATGAGATGTCTACATCTAGAACTTTGTTTTCATTATGTTCTAGGACAAGCGAATGCATGATACCATCCTTTGAGTGTTTATTACCGATATGAATATTCAAACTTCGAAAAGCTTTAAATGGCGTATTGATGGAAATTCTAGTTTTCACTTGTTTTTCATTTACAATGTCCGACATATCAAAGGCAACATCAGCAGAAATCATGGCGTCTTTATTCCAGCTAGTTTCAATATGTCCTTTGTATTCATTTTCTTGTTTCTGATTTACAAAAGAGAGGCGCATACTTTCAAAATTCTTTATACCAGTTGATAGGGTGGCAGTTGTTTCCATATCTAAAGGAGAACTGAAGCGTAGATAAACTTCTGAATGTAATGGTTTCATCAATGGAGTTATAATATCCACTGATGCTTTTAAGTTGTTTATATCTCCAGTACATGATAAAGTCATCTCAGATGACTCAAATCCATGAAATGGTGTTTTGATTTGGATTCTCGAAGTCATGGGCATGCTTTCTAAATCAACAAGTCCAAAGACCTTCATTGATTTATCATTTACTGCAAAGCTACTTTCAACGTTGTATACTTTGTTTTGTTCCTCAAGCTTTCCTTTGAAAGTTAGTGACCTTAACTGTTTTAATGGAGTTTTCACATCAATATTAAAAGATTTTGATGCGAGTCTTATATCACCAATGATTTGGATTCCGGTGGAACATTCGTACTTGGTGAAAAGTGTAAAGCTCCTGTCGAAATCGTGTTTGTATACCCATCTCATTAATTCATGACCTTGTAGAGGAGTTTTCACTTCTGTCTTGATGTCTATCATTTTAAAGTCTTGATTCAAGTAGTTTAAATTCATTTCGTATATTTGTTCTGGAGATAGTTTAAATACAGCCGATGTGGAGAGGAAATTAGCTTTTAAAGAATATTTTAACTCTGTAGATGTAGATCGAATCTTTTCAAATGGTGTTTCAAGCTTCAACATTATTTCTGTAGATGGCTGGCTTTTAAAGATACCTTCAACGGTTATTTCGTCATTATCTATCTTCCCACGGATTTTTGAAGTGAAATCGGTGAAAGTTCTTGCGCTGTTAATTTCTATCTCTGCAGACTTGGTGAATCCAGCAATGTTGACATCGACGGTAGATCTAAGTTGAACCGATTGTCTTTCTCTTATATTCGTAATGGTGTTGGATGTAATGTAATTAGTGCTACCAATGGAAGCTCTTAAAGCCGACGACGATTTCTTAAAACTTCCAGAGAAGTCGTATTTCACATTGATATCCTCCAATACAGCGGTTTTCAGTTCCATGCTCCCGTGAATTGCATTTTTGGTGTGGATATGTTCAAACTGAAGATCAAAGAGATTTCTGGATTCACAAGAAAGGTCTGATGAAAGTTGAAAATTGGTAGGATTGTTGTTAAAATTAATGTTAAAGGTAATGTCAGAATATCCTTGTATAGGTGATTTAACATTGACTTTGAGTATCATTGGGAATGATCTGTCCAGAATTGCACTTATTTTGACATTATCAGGTCCAACATTTCCATTTAGCTTGGCAGTGGTAGTTTTATCATCAATTTCATAGACAAAGTTAGACGAAATTTTCTCAAATCCTTCAAATGGCGTCTCAGCTGCAAATTTTATGTCAATACCATTATATGTTACCATAGAAAAATCTCCAGTAATACTCTTTGAATTATACTTTGCATTTACGTTTGCAGAGTACTGGCTTTCTGACATCTTCCTTCGGAAACTAACTCGGCTGTCGTGGACAGACTTTTCTGCCAATTTTACATGAAGTGAACTGCTCACAACATCCATTCTGATTTGGGCCGAAGAAACAATTTCAACACTGTCTGTGTATGGTGTTGTCAATGAAATCTTGGTACTATAGTCATTTGTGTAATCGAACATGAATTTGAATGATACAGTCTTTTGGTTACATGACATCTCAACTTCAGCACCGAAAGTAGATATGGTTTTCGTAAATTTGAAGTCAAAACCCATAGTATGGGTCAACTCTCCATTTGACACTACAATGCTTGAGCCAAATTTTCTAAGATTTCCATCGATCTCAACATGTATGTTGAAATCTTCAGTAAATGGCGATTTGAATGTCACCTCGGCGATTTTTTTATCAGCTGAGTTGTAAGAAACATCGAAAGAGATTTCCTTTCCGTTGTATACCGCTATTGCGACAGTTGAAAATCTTTTTAAATTACCATGTGTTTTATGTCGGACTTGAATCTCATGTTGTCTTGCTCCGTTGTAATCGATGTGAAGATCTGCAGTCAAATCTTTAATATCTCCACCATATTTAGCAACTATATTAATGTCTTCTGTCCATGGTGATTTCAGCATTAAATCTCCGTCTAATCCAGATGTGGTATCAATAGATACGTCCACTGTGATCTTCTCCTCGTTGTAGCTCCCTTCCAAGAGTGACTGGATGGTAGTTTGCTGTTTGTCTACACTGAAGATAATATGAATGTCGTGTTTCATTTCTCCACTGTAAGTTACCTTTACACATGTTTTGATTTTTTTGTAATTTCCCTCATGTGAGAAAGCTACAATTATATCCTTTGAAATAGGTGTCTGAACGGTTATTTTTCCTTCTATGTCCTTTGTAGCATCAAATGAGACATCTACAGACATTCGCTGGTTGTTGTAATTGATGGCACCTTTTGTTGCAAATTTCATCATGGATCCATCCTGAGTGAATACCAGGCTGGCATCATGTTGTAATGAGCCACTATATGTTATTTTCAGACATGTTTTGAGATTTGTCAGAGTTCCCTCTTTCGAGAATGCTACAATTACGTCATCAGCCATCGGTGTCTTCATGGTAATCCTTCCATTAATATCATTTTTGGCATCAAATGATACATCTGTGGAAACCTTCTTGTTATTGTAATTCACTTCGCCATTCGTGGTAAACTGCATCATTGAACCATAATGACTGAAGGTTAAGCTGGCATCGTGTTGTAGAATTCCTTTGTATGTTACCTTAAGGCAGGTTTTAAATTCAAGAGGATCTCCCTCGTGTGAGAATGCTATTACTATGTCGTCTGAAATTGGTGTCTTCAAAGTCACTTTTGCATTAATGTCTCTGGTAGCATCAAACGTAGCTTCCAATGACACCTGTTTTCCGTTATAGTCCATCTCTCCGGTTGTCGAAAACTTTAGGAAGGATCCAACATGGTCGAATTTTATTTTCATTTCATGATTTTGATTGCCGTACGACAATTTGCCTGTTGATATAAATGATGTCATTTGTCCTTCTTGTTTAAAAGATAACATAAGATCAGAGGTAAATGGTGTAGCTAAAGAAAATCTTCCTTCCAAATTTCTCTCCAAGTCAAACTGGATTTCAGTCTGTATCTTTTTGTTATCATAACTACCCTCTAATGTTGACTGAAAAGCTGCAAAATCTTCCTTCCAAGTAAAAGTAATCTTTCCAGATAATATTTGATCATTGTATATAACCTGAGATGTTGATGTAAAGGTGTTAGAATCGTATAAACCCGAGAATGTAATTTCCAATGTATGTTGTTTGGCTCCATTGTAGGAAAGCTGAGACAAAGACCGAAAGTTTCCGAAATCATCATTTGTAGATGAAGCGAAAATAATGTCTTCAGTAAATGGACTTTTAACTAAAGCATCAATTTGTAAACCATTTGTTAGATCGACTGAAATCTGGGAAACTGCTCTCTTTTTTCCATAAGAGAATTCTGCACTAGATTTTAAATTGGTCTTTATATCTTCGTGGTTAAATGAAAAAATTACATCCTCTGTATATGGCGTCCTCATGCTTCCCCGGATATCAACATTATCACCAGTTATTGCAGTGAGATCGATATCTGACCGTTGACCATTGATATTAAATTCCGCATGAATATCAACATTTTTGGATGTCCCTGAAAATCTGGTAGCTGCATCAACATGTTTTAAATTATCAAATGGAGTTCTAATTGTAAATGAGGCCATTGGTTTATCATCTGTTGAATAGGTGGCATCAATACTCACTCTGTCTTCATTTAACCCGGCTTCTAAATGACCGTTCATGTTTGATATCGAACCACTTTTAAAAAACTCAGTGTACATTTTCTTTGCTCTAGTGAATGGCGTAGATATGTAAAGTTGTCCTTTTATGTCGGGTTCGCTGTTAAATTCCGCCTCAACGACTACCGTTTCCCTTCCGATTGATGCCTGTACCTTTGCTTTATTGTTAAACAAATATCCGTTTTGTTCCAGGAAGACCTCTACCTTTGGAAACTTTACAACTTTTACGAGTACTGACCCAAAAGTCTTATCATTACTTCTAAATAATAGATCTGCATCAAGAATGGCTTGTTGTCCAAAATATATACTGGCAACTGATTTAATTTTTTCTTCATTTTTGTGCAGTATATTTGCCTTAATACTATCGAAGAATGGGGTTTTCAGTTCAAATTGTCCTTCCACACCACTGATTGAGTTGAAAGTAACATCGGCAAAACTATTTTTATTATTAAAAATAAAATTCGCTCGAGAACGGAAGTTGTTCATGCTTCCACTCTGTGTAAATGTCATTTCTGTAGCTTCATAGTTAGCAAAAGGTGTTGTGATTTTTATATCTGCAAGTATCTGTCCATTTGTCTTTAAAGTTGTTTCTGCAGTGAATTTGCTGTTTTTGTTCGTAGCTAAATTCATTTTTGTATTAAAATTCGATAGTTGTCCAGTGTGAGAGAACGATGCAACCATCTTTTCATACTTTCTGAATGGCGTTGTTACAACAACATTGGCACTTCTTGTTGGTATGCTGATTAGTATATCTGCTGATATCGTATCTTTCTTGTAGTAGGTTATTTCTGTGTGGGTTTTAATCTTTGTGTCCGTTGTTTGATGTAAAAATGAAGCTTTTACATTTTTGTAGCCTGTGAAAGGAGTATGTGCAGCAATAAGAAAGTCAATGCTTGGCTTAATAGCAAACCTCAAGTCCCCACCAAATATACTTTGTTTACCACGAGAAACCTCTGCATGACTTCTGAAGTTTGAAAGGGGTCCTTCATGTGATACGGAGGCCTGCATCTTTTTCCACCCTGCAAATGGTGTTTCAATAGAGGCCACCCAGTTAATTTTGGAACCGATCGAAGTCTTCAAGTTGGCCTTAATGATGTCTTTTCCTTTTTTTAGACTGGCATCACATTTAAAGTTCTTCCAAGATCCTTCATGTTTAACATTTGCTATTATCTTCTTGTAGCCTCTAAATGGTGAAAGGAAAACGAGAGTGGCTTTCATAACTTTGGCTAAACGGAAATTAAAATCTGTGCTTATCTTTTGTTTTTTATTGTAGATTAGACTGATTCTGTTGCGGAAACTATTGATTTTCCCTTTATGTGAGATAGTCATCAAAATATCTTCAAAATAGGGCGATGACACTTCCAAAGAACCTTGTAGACGTTTTCCTGAGATTAATGCAATATCTGCCGAGGAAGGTTTCATCTTTCCATATGAGTATTCTACATGAGATTTTAGGTTCTTCAGGGTTCCCATATGGTGAAAGGAAGTTTCAAAGTCGTCTATAAAAGCAGACTTGATTTTTATTGAGCCCTGTATTTTAGCCAGGTTTTTAAACATAATTTCAACTTCATGTGGTTCTCCTTTCCTGTACTGTGATTTGATAAAGGATCTAAACTGCTTCTTGTTTCCCTTGTGGTTGATCTCCAGTGATATTTTATCCATTGATGGACACTTGTACGATAATGATGTTTTAAACTCTGCCTTATTGTTCAGAGAGAAGTCGAACACATGTTTGTGGTTTCCGTGATACTGCAGTTCCCCACGACTTTCTAATGTTGGATATTGACCTTTGTGATATATAGACACCCTTACTGGTTTCATTATTGGAGCTTTAAGTGTGATAGAGCCTTCTTTAGTATCAGCATTCTTGAAAGAGACATCAACCGAGTACAATTCACCTTTCGGATATTCTACTTCTGCAAATGATGTTATTGTCATGCCGTCGTTCTTATGTTCAAACGAGGCTGACGCATGGCTTATTGATTTAAAAGGTGTTTGTATTTCAAAGGATCCATCGACACCATCAACTTGGATTTTATAACTGCTTTTTATTACAATAAACTTAGAAGGCATGTATTCGATGTTGGCAATTGTTCTGACAGAATCTCCGTTTTGTTGACTTGACAATGTCACTTGACTGTATGGCAGGGATTCGAATGGAGTTTCTACGCGAAGATTTCCATCAATTCCATTATATGTATTGAGGGAGCTGGAAATTAGAAATTTCTTTGATAATGGTCTGACCTCAGCGCTACTTAAGAAAGTATACGACCTCATGTTTCCTTTGGCTTCAAACACTGAATTTAATCTTTTCATCGATTCAAAAGGTGTTGAGATTGAGTTCGTAAATATAATAGCGTCTTTCCATCGGAATTTATTCTCTACAGATATTTCCTTACCGTTGGAATATTTTAGTGATCCCGAAGTAACGATGATGTCACCTTCCTTGTTCTGTTTAAAATCCACAACGATATGGTCAGTAAATGGTGTCATTAATTTCAGTAGAATTGTCGGTTTTTCTGATCTCAACTCTGCAGCAGCGCTGACATGAACCGTTTCCTCATCCCATGCTAAATTAATTTGAAGTTCTTTTCTACTACCAAACTGTAACTGAGTATCCGCAGAGTATTTTATGCCCTCGGGACATGTATAAGTAATATGTGTATTCAGTCCATGGGTACTTAATACATTTTGTAAAGATGCGGCCATTGATCTAAAGTTCCTGAAAGGTGTATTCAAATCAAAATTAACTTCCACGTGGTTTGTCATGACTTTGTAACTTGATTTTAAGTGAATGGTTTTCCGTGGTAGATACTCAATCTTCATTTCAGAAGTTGTAAATGTAGATGATGGTTTGGTTATTAATGTTATCTGACTGTATGGTAGCTGCTGGAATGGAGTTTCTATACGGACCTTGCCATTAAATCCATTGAAGGAGTTCCATTCTGATGTCAGAAGTACTTTTTTCATTAACGGTTCCATTTGGATATTAGCATCTGTTTTAAACGATTGGAAGTCTCCTTGTAAGAAGAAAGAAGTTTCAATTTTGCTGATTGTATCAGTAGGGAGAATGGCGGATATTTTTACCTTCTTTACATCATCCCATCGAAATCTGGTCTCCATTGCAAGCTTTTCATTGTTTCCGTATTGAAGCGACAATGAAGTAACTATTTCACCATCGTTGGTTTTGTCTAGACTAACAATAATATCATCAGTGTAGGGTGATCTGAATTTAAGTTTAGCATTCTGACTGTTTAGTTGGTGATCATAGGTGCCCGTAAGATCCACTTCTTTGTTGTTTATATTAACTTTAACTTGACCAGACAATGGATATCTACCATAGTCAGCTGTAATTAACATGTCATAGGCCCAATCAGGCATCTTCAAGGACTGGCTGTAAGTAACCTGTTCATTTTCGCGTTTGTAGTTAAGAGATGCTGACGTAAACATATTTCCGCCTGAAGAAACGGTAACAGTGCTGTCGAAAAAGGATGGTCTGTGTTGGTGATTTAGAATTATTTGAAAAGTGCTCCACATTGGTGATTTGATCTTTAGACTAAGAGACATTCCGCCTTGACGTAGAGTCATTGCCTGTCTGGCGTCTAGGTCATACTTGAATACTTTATCTCCAAATTTCGAAGTGAAACTTGACGCCATTTCATCCTTTGTAAAACTGTGATCCCAGCTGAAATCATACTTATTGTCTGGAACAGTTATGCTTACCTTTCCTTTATTTTTGAAACCTTTTCCTACGGTGTTGTGGGTCATTTGGCCTTCATACATATATTGTCTTCCGTTGTATTCTACAGATATTGCATGACTGTATTTGTTTTCAGAATATCTATTGTTAAAATTTATTGAAGCAGATTTGAAGATCGACAGAGAAGACTTTGCGCTGAAAACAAGCTTTACATCTGGATTTTCCGTTGTTCCAACATTGCTGAATTCCACGCCTAATTGCATAGTTCCTTTGTCCATTTCCGATTTCAGCAAAGTTTTTAAATTCCCCTCAAGGTCATGGTCAATTTCTAAAAAAGATGATTTGTAACCTTTGTATGGAGACTTGACTAGAAGACTACCATGGAATTTACTTGCAGTGACAGGCTTGTCAAAGTTAATTAAAATAGAAATGTCTCTAGTTTTGTCCCATGTGAGATCAATGGTATTTCTGTACTGCTTATCGTCTGATAAAACACGATACTTCAGCTGAAGAACACGATGATCATTAAATGGCGTCATCAAGCTTAGTAAGCCCGATTTTGATGCAATATCTACATCAAGTGAGACTTGCTTTTCACCTCCCAAAGACAGATCAAAATGGCCTAGCGCGTTTCCCTCCGTCTTATGGTTATAATTAACTTCCACATTCTTCATTGGATTAATGAATGAAAACGAAGCCATAATATTGTTTCGGTCTTTGGCATTCAATTCTCCGTCCAGTTTGATTCTTTTCGACGAATCTTTTTCAGCGTCCCACATGACATCAAACTTTCCAATATACTCCGATTGGTCTTTCTCTGCCTCAAAGTCAGCTGTAACATGTCTTGTCGGTATTTTCATATCCCCAGAAATCTTCACCAAACTAATTGGTTTATACTGAGAGGTAAATGCTACGGAGTAGTCTTTTCCTATCTGACATCCAAATCGAAAGTCACGAGGGCTTTTGTTTAGTTGACCTGCCACAGTAAATAGTTTGGTATTTGGTAAGGATATCTTGTTGGATATTTCAAATTCAATATCAGACTTATATTTGATGTCTGATTTAATGGTTAGTTTCTGCTTCTCAGCTTGAGCAATAAACTCATTTGAAAATTTCTGCTTGTTATGTTGAATAAAAACGTTCGATAGAGAGACAGTGTTGTCGTTCCATGCAAGAGAAGCCCCACCGGAAATAGAAGTCAGTTTCCTTGTTTTGTCCTTTAGATATACAGAAGTGACGAAAGTGTGACTGGCACCGACAGACATAGATAAAGTTGTATCAAGTAATTTTTTGTTGTGTACATGACTTCCCTTTATCTTTATATCTGTACCCTGTAGGATGGAAACATTATGTGTTATCTATTGGATAGAAGATGATAATCTGAAAGTGTTTTTTTTTTTTATTTAAGGTTTAATTTCGCTTCATCCTGTTTTTTTTTTTCATTATAAATCATTAATCATACCTTCTATATAAATTTATATTATACGTTTAAAATATTTTCCAGTTATCTTATTTGAGTTATATCAAGATAGGATATATATATATATATATACCGATTCTAAGTGCTGAAGCTGGACGTTAAGACTGACATCACTTGCTCTCCATGCTAACTGGTGTTTAACCAATGACGATAGAGTAATCTTCTTGTTCAGATCTTTTTTATCAGCACCATATTGAGCATTGAAGTTTGTTTTTGTAAGTTTTGCATTTCTTAAGAAATCCAGTCCAAGGTTAAGATTAAGATTAGAATTCCTCTTAAAGTTGAGTACACTGAAATGAAATATTATTATTTCATAAAATGCACTCACTAAGTTATTAAATTATACTATACAATAACAGGCAGCCATTTACGTGTGTATTTGATTAGGAAAAATAGTTTACTCCAGATAAACGACATTTAAACCTTTCACATTGTAGCATTTTTATTTGAGTTAGGTGACCTTTCTAAATTTTGGCAACTCTAAAAAGATTATCATGTCTTTATAACCAAAGTTGAAATACCTACCCATTTCCTTTAACTGAAGTAGCTTTCTTTGTCTTTTTCATAATAATTTTCGAATTCATGGTTACTTTGTCTCGTGCAACACGTGGTATTACGTAATCAAAGGTTGTCCTAGTAACAATGGAGGTTGGTTTCATTACGAGGTTGGATCGTCCTTTAGTTATTAGTATTGGTGTCTGTATGTTCATTCTTGCCTGAAGTCGTGCTTGTTTAGGATTTCCTGCGTCTCTGACTTGAACTGAAATGAATTTACAAATCAACAAACCACAAATTAAGAGTGGAAATTCACATCTTATGACGTCAGTTTTTTATGCACAGGTTATGTATTTAGATAACTTGTCCCTCTTCAGTGATGCTTGGAAGGTCTATAGTATGGAAAGCGAAAAAATAAGGCAAACTTTGTAGATCAAAACTAAAGCAATTTGTTAATGGAAAAATTGAGAAAATTATATTTGTACATTTTAAAGAATCGGCAGTATCACAGTAATTATTTTAGTTGAAAAACAATAAAACTAAACCTTACCGAAGTACTTCATTGGAGACCGTGTTATTCCAGTAGCTGTTAGGTCAATAGTCGCACCTTTTTTGTATTTGATGTCTACAGATCCTCCAAAACCTAGAAGTGACTTTTCTGGTGTTGTAACTGATACAAATGGATTGTATTTTACAGATTTTTTGGTGAAAAGTGTCTGTAGTCGGGTCTCAAAGCTGTATTCTTCTTTCTTATTTAATGTCAAACTTCCTTTAAGCGTTCGTATCATCCTCTTATTGAGTATTGTAACTGTAACAGAATTTGTTTTTCAAATACTTTTCCTTATCAGCATCAAATAATAAAAAAAATGGAGAAAACCAGGCATTAAAATAACCGGGTTTTTTTCACAGTTTTCATGACCATTTGGTACACAATGTATATATGACGTCATTTATAATTTAATTTTGTCTGAGGTTAGATATTTGGCAAGATATTCAAATAAAAAAAATCATAGAAAATTTCTGTTTAAAAGGAATATAACAAGCAATATAACTTACATTTCATGTTTAAAGGTTGTGTTGATACTCCAAGAACGGTAACTGCTGCATCCAATGTTTTTCCCGCGGAATACTCAATAGTTCCGTCCATCTTGATATTGTCCCTGTTTGGAATTGTTATTTCCACTGTAGGTGTATAGATCCATGACGAAGATTGTTTCTTGCTGTTTACACCGGCAGTAAGCGAGTATTCGGCCTGGTCAATTCGGACTTTACCGTTTACTTGTTTATGCACTGTATTGATGGCACCTACAAACAGACATGGTAGGTCTACATTTATTTACAAAAAACAGAGAAAACATCAGGATCTGGAATGGATTATTGATGTTTATATCACCCAAAGAAACGTGTATGATACATATTCTATGATACTAATTTTTACAAGTGCTCAAGTGTTAAAAGTTAAAAAAAAAACACCCCTCCCCTTTTTAAATATGGTATCTTATATCAAATACACTTACCATTAAATGTTGCCTTTTTCCAAGGTGACAACATGGACATTTCTATGTCATGTTTTTTCATGTCTAAACTGAAACCAAGTTTCATTTCCCTGTCAACCTTTGAACCTGGTGTGTTAAAACCAATATTCGCAACAATTGTTGACTTAGTCTGAAATTAAGGAAAGATATTTGATTAAAAATGACATTCATTCTTAAGAATTGTGTACTAAAAGTACTAAAAGAGTTGGGCTACGTAGTTAATTTTGAATCCTTATATAAAAATAGAAAGATATTCTAAATGTTCGTCTCTTTTTTATCTCATCTCATTGGGATCGGATCGTTTTATTTTTCGCTTCATATGCGGCAGCCGACTGTAAAATATTTTTGTCTTGTAGCATCTTCTAAACTTTTGCTATAGGATTTTTACCTTGCCAAATTTATATCCCATCTTGTAGCTAGTGTGAGTGTCTCTCTTGTGGAGGGTAAGACCTACTGATACTGGTCCCGTAAAAGGGAAATATGGTGCATCTGCCTTCAAGGAGGCATTAGGATACGATATCTCACCGCAGAGTTCCAGTCCAGTCACATGGGCAGCTTTATCACCTGAACACAGTTTCTTTGTCTGTCTGTTCTGTGTAATCATATTTTGTTCGCGAGTTTCATCACGATGTAGAGTGAAAAATGATGTCCTGGACAAAATAGAGTATACATATTATTAAACAAAAAAGTTAAATTCATTCAAAGAGTGCTGTGATTATTTAAGTCAGTTTTTTTACAATTTTTTATACTGAAATGGTTTTAAAATTGTCATTGACGTCTCTTTATTGATTCAATAATGATGTAATTTACAATAATTAGGATCCTTACTTTGCTTTAAATATCTCAGTCTTATCCTCTGGGGTTTTCCATTCAACACTGAATAACTTTCCACCCTTGAGTTCAAGGTGACCTTCAAGAACTGTGGCAGAGTTCATAGACGATACCATCTTCATACCAGCTTTCGTAACATGAGCATCAATGCTCATCACACTTGAAATCTCCATTGCAGCGCTGTAATAAAAATCAATTAAAGCCAATTAACAAAACGAAATTACCTTAATTACTTAAAGATCATTGTCTATTCAGTATTTACGAAACTTTTTACATTAGCTGAGAAAGCTAAAATCTCTTAAAGATTAACATGAGTTAAATATCTTGGTAAATTAAGATACCTTGGTTTAAGTTTTCCATTGATTGAGAGACCTGTAGGATTAGAACTAAGCTGCCGAAGGTCCATTTTACCAGACGCCTGGAGATCAATAGTTGCACTTCCGTCAACACCGATGTTCAGGGGTAAACCTGAGATGGTTGGAATCATAATACTGGTATCAAGGAACATAAAGCTCTGTGTGATGGAATAATCTTGTTCTTTAGCAAGGTTTATGAGAAAATCCAGAATATTGAAGTTGTTTCCTTCAAGTAAAGATTTAATATCGTCCGAGTTCATATAATACAACTCGTTACCAAATATTCTCAAGTACATGCTTCCTTTCAACTCTTCCATTGTTCTTCCAAACTGAAACAAATATAAGAGGTCAGTAGTTTTAATTCAGAAAAAATTACAGAAGTACAAAATGAGCGAGAAATAAAGCTCTATATAGTAATGGCATTTCTAAATTTCGTCAATCAAATGAACACAAGAAGACATTTATTATTAGAAAAAGAAAACATCCCCTTGTCTTGAAGATTCAGAAGTTTTTCAGTGATACTCGTGAGATGATTAATCCTGAATATTGCATTCAGCAATTAGCAATTATTCGTTGAAGGCAAACTTATAACGATTACACAAGTGCTCATTAAAAACTTTCTCTATCAAATAAGGGAACATAGTAATTTACATTGGGAGTTTGAAGAGTCTATTGTAAAACATTTTCTGTTAAGGTACATTACTCGGAAAACATTTTAATCAATACTAATAACATTATATTAAATGTTTACCTGTTCGTTGAGTTTATCCATTGCCCTGTTACTAATCCCTTTGACTGATTGTTTGACGACATCTTTAGATTTACTGAAGTATCCCTCAGGACCAAAATAAGATTCCAAGTAGTATTCTAACCCTTCTATTCTTCCACCGATCTCAAACAGGTTGACAGAATGACCGAATAAATCTATGGTAAGGTTTGTCATGGCAGATCTCGGCAAGAAGGATTTGGAAGACCAAATCAGATTGCTGTCAATGGCAGCACCAGTGTTGATCTTTTCCAGGAAGAAGGAGGCTTCATAGTTTCTTGAATATTTCATTTTTTCCAGGTTGAAATCCTTCTTCAGAAGGTCGTCGGATAAAATAGACTTTATACTTTGTTTCAGTGGACTGGAAGTTTCCATTAGATTTTTTAGATGGGTCCACACAAAGGATCCGACCTGATTTACTTCTTCAGATTCCAGGATATATTTAATCTTGTTTAGGACGGTTTTGGACGGACATGACATCAGTCCTAGATAGGCAACAATTCTAAGCTCTGAATCCTCTTCCTTGTTTGTATAGACTGTCATCAAGTCATTTCTCTGAAGTGGACATTTACCTCACATTACAAAAGTTATATTGAAAAATTGTAAGAAATTATTTAGTGGTGAAAACAGTATATATCGCACTAAACAAGTTTTAGTTACTTTATTTTGCGTCCTCATATATAAACTATGTGAAAGAAATAATATAATATATTTAGTAACATTAACTTTTTTTTCAAGATTTCAAAATACATATAATTTCTTACCTCAGCACCACATGACATTCTTCTAAAGGCCTGGGCTGCAGCAAGGCGAACTTCTATCGGGTTTTCTTGTCTAGTTAAACAGCTATTCACAATAGTCACGCTGCTTGAGAACCCGGCATTACCGAAAGCATGTAGGGCATGAATTATCTGAAACGTGGAAAGGGAATTCTATATTATTGTAGTAACATTGGAAATATATGTATATATGTATATATATATATAAATAATCTGAAAACATAGAAAGTGTAGCAACTTATATATATATAAATATACATATATTCACAATAACTAACTTTATTTGAAACTCCAGAAGAGATATAGGAGGTAATAAAAATTAAATCTTACGTTGTTTACGTTGTTTTTGTCGACATAGCAACCGACTCCGATTTTATCTTCCAGACTTGATACAAGGTTAATCATATCAAGGTCATTGGTACAGGGTGATGTTTTACAGTAGGTGTTGACCAGAGATGACACAGCAAGCATGGCCTGGCTGTTCTTTGTATTGGTAAGTAAAGGCTAAAAAAACAAAAAACAATCACGACTGATACAATGAAAACAACATTAAAGTATCAGGATTACGTATACTATCTAGAATATAATTTATTCTAATATGACCGGCTTCAAACGCTTTCAGTCTACATCCGTGGTAAAATATGAATATTTTGATTCCAACAAGCTTTAACGGCGTCATAGTTAACTTGCGTTGTGTGATGGCGTCTTTGTGTCTGAATACCTATGTTGCGGTGTTTCAAAATGTGGTAGAAACTGTGCTATTAAAATAGAAATAACTCACGGTGGCTTGAAATATCCTGATTTTACAACGGGTATGCCATTTATGCCGATATTTTACCCCTCGCTGTCGCTCGTGGCAAAATATTTGGCATAAAGGGCCTACCCATTGTAAAATCAGGATACTTCCACCGTGAATTATTTCTCAATTACCAAATTTTAATCTATTTGAAATTATTAAATTATCGCGTGCACGGAACCGCAGCTAGTAGAAAGAAAATGGTAAATGAGAATGAGAAAAAGAGAATAATCTTACATATGGATAAATTGTTTTAAATTTCAATTTATTAATTGTTAATGGCCACAAATCGATATGGTACGTGACAAATGTGGCCCCACTGTTACTAATATTTCTCATATCTTTCACACTGACTGAAATGTTGCTTCAGTAGTTATAGGTGGCGAACAAAATAATATTAAGGAGTCTGTTATGCAATAGATTAATTAATACCTTAAGTTCCATCAGCATGTCTTTGGTCGGATGTTGTATGAATGACAAACTTGTCATCCACAGATCTGCCTCACTTCCCGTAATCTCATTTTCATTGAGAAGTTCCGTCATCAGTTTAAGAGAAGCTTGTGTTCCAACCATCGGGATGGCATCCAAGAAGAACTTTCTGCACGGATAAACAACACAATTAGGAAAGTCACAATGATGTCATAGCAAACTATTTAAAGGAGAACAAAAGTTATCAGAGCACGTACCATATAAGTAAGTAAGTAAGTAATGTGTTTATTCCAATTAAAGGGATCATTTAGAGCATATATATATAGATTATAAAACGATGAACAGTTTATTATGAAATTTGTCAACTCGAGATAATTAAATTTTCATTTTTAAACTACGAGGCTTGTCCAAGCAGTTTAAAAAATGAAAATTTAATTATCAAGAGTGGATAAATTTCATAATTAACGCTTCAAAAGTTTTTGAATCTTTTGCTCTAATGAAAATGTAAAACTCCGAGAGGTCTTCAGAACGTTTTTAGAGGGAAATTTCACAAGCATTTATCCAACGTGTGGTTATATCAGAATTTATCAAACGGGTCAAGAGATGTATAAATGCGCAAAGAATTAGAGAAATTTATTTTTTTACAAGTAACCTTATATTTTGATTTTAAAAGGCCATTTGATATCATAGTAATCTAAGAGTAAATTTTATGCTACACCCTACATGAAATTACTTACTTGGCTTTTGGGTTCTGAGGACAAACTTTTCCTGAATGAACTCTTTGGTGTACTTTAGTCATACCATCACTATTTAAAGACCTCATAAATTTAACAAGCTCGGTAAATTGTTTAGCGGTAGCTACTTTCACGGAATCTTTCGATGTTTCACACATTTCTGTGATTTTGCTAATGACTTCTTTTTGTGCATTTTCTACATTAGTGTTGTCAAATATATGTTGGAATGATAGGGATTTTCTCTTTCCAACAGAAACTGAAATAGAATAAAATGAATATTGATAACAGGCACATTGTACTAATGTCATACAGTACAAATTTTATGTTCAAATATCATTTAATTTTGTTTAACTATAAACTTTTCAATAAATAAGGAACCAAAACTCAAGTATGAAAGTCTTGAAATACTGAAGTGCCGAGATGTTCTAAAGTTTTTTTCACATATCTTTGACAATATTAGCAACTACAATATAAGTTAAGTCAAATAATATCACTATGACTTATAGTTAAGTTTACCAGATACAGGGTTACTTGTGCTCTCGGAGACGTAAGATAGAGTCTGTTTAGTGTCTGTTACAGCTCCACTTTGCTCGCGGGAGAACGGACGGAGAATGTGTTGTTCCTCGCAGCTACTGCTCTGTAGGATACCATTTTTACTGATGTCCTGTTGACATTCATGTGTACTCTTTACTAACGGTAAAGACTGAATCTCCTAAAAAGAGGTATATAAATATATTACAAAACTTTACGATCTTATTTCAAAATATTTTTATAAAGTGTTTAATTTTTGAAACTATTAAACCATTTTTTTCTTTCACTTTTCATGTGAAAGCAAAACAAAATGCTTTAAATAATTTGTAAACAGAAATGTTTTTTTTTATGTTTGGAACTTATTATCTTTAACATTTATATATACTTTTAACCCAAACTAAATCACATAACTTACTGATGGTACTCTGTATGGGGTTCCCTGCATGGCAGTCTTGTAACCATGGTGATCTACACAACCTAATGTGTCTTTTGTCTTTTTGATGGACATGGTATACCACCCGTTTGATGCCACAGAATATTTCACGTCACAGTTTCCAATTACGTCCGTCTGAAATGATTAATTACGTATTTTTATTAGAATAGGGTTTTTGTATTATTATTTTTATGAAATCAAGATATTTTGTAAAACAAAGGAGTGTATTCTTTTAATGATTAGATCTGCACCCTAGATGGTTTTGTCTTTTATTTGAATCTGATCTGCATATGTTTTTGGTTTATAGTTTTCGGATTTCCACATTCCGGCATTGAATTGTGTTGATATACAGTACATCTAGATTGTTATCAGGAGATGCTTATGGGACGTCAGCAGTCCTTTTCACACAAGCTCACTATATCCAATCAAAATAGGATACGATTGTTTGAATATATCAAATATTTTTTCCGCGGACAGCTAAAAAAATCGAAATTGCTATTATTTCATTTGGTCATTGGAAAATTAGATACACCCAAACCACCAAAACTTATTTTAATTGGATGCAGTGAAAGTCCTTAACAATCCATTGGGACTAGCAATCAAATTTTGATAGAAAGGGCTACGGCACAACACAAAAGTACATGTTACGCTGATAGTTTGAGGATCTAAATAGTTTGGCAATTGATGCCTAATTATTTTTTCCTTTTTAATATTTACCTCTCTTGTTTTTTGTTCCTGTCCTAAATCGTCCATTGTGTTCTGGAATGCAGAGATAATAGCACGTTTGATGTTAAGTACCCATACTTGTTCCCGTTCAGATGGACATATATCATTAATACGACCATCTTGGTATGAGAACATTAATGGATTCTGTTCCAGACTTCTCTTAAATTCTCCCAACATGTCGGCATTACGTGTGATCTCCGGTGATTTGGGGTCTGAATCCATCAGCGTTACATCAGATAACTGTAAAGATAAAAATACCTTTCTTGTTAAAAGAAAAGAATATTTGCCATTTAAATATAACAGAATGGTTAAAGCATAAGGCTTAGGGGAAAAATTAGCCGGAAAATTACGACAAAAAAACCCAGGTGTTATGATAAGGTATAGTTTCTGTGAATTACAAATAAATATCATTTTATCTAAATTCTTTTTCAACAGTAAAAGTGTATGATGAATATTGACAATACAATGACATATTTGCTGTGAGACCTACTGCCACGATTTATTTTAGAACTACATGTAATGGTTTTTAAGAACTAGACAACTATATTTTTTATTTAATTTGAATGGATTTCGAAAGATAGGCAATATATACCTCTAAAACCCAGTCACATTTTGACTGGACCTCAATTTGAACCTTTGCTGACATTTCAATTTCCGCTTTATCCTCTGAAGCTCCATGGATAGATGTTGATACCTTGGACTGGTAATTATATTTGTACGTTTTTCCAGTCTCATATCCGAACTTTTTGGACTCTATAATATAATTAAAATTAAACGACATAAAGATTTCATAAAATAATTTTATAATATGAAGTTTCTTAGATTCGTGTATTTTTCACCAAATTATTTAAAATTCACATAACTACTGAATAAACGTAAAACTAATTATGTTTAAAAAATACAGTTTTATAAGTATATAAGTATTCTTACCTGTACATTGTCTTGAACATGTGGCTTTTTGCGATTTTGGTAAGGTTGCTGAAAATTTCCAACAATTAATTATACTGGAGTAATTTTTTAAAATATGAAATTCATACATTTAATTACAGATTTAAGGTAATATTTTAGTTGAAATATAACTATAAAGAGAAAGAACAGTTAATTTTAAATGATTAATAAAATTACAGAAAGAAAACACCCCACTTCATAACTTAGTACAACTATGACACAATTACTTTGTGTTAGTCCTTCTTGGATCTTGTTTTGTTTAGAAAGATATAATTACATAGAATGTACCCCTGGTTAGTCAGGGTATCTAGGTTAGTTTAGTTCCGTAAGAACTCACGATAGTTTAACCATCTGTCTGTCTCTTTGAATTACAATTAACCTACTTACCTGCTTGACTCAGTACAACTAACATTTACACTACTTACCTGCCTGACTTAGTACAACTAGAGTAAATAATATAACAATTTTGTGCTCCATGTCGGAGCTCTGAGTTGTGTGTCTGGAGTAGTAGGAATGTACCAGTACTTTTATACTACTGTAATGATAATAAGCTGCTGACAAAGGGTAGTGTTATAATTAAGTATTATCTATGTACTTTGTAGGTTCAACTTAAGTTATCATTTAGATATCATTAATCAAATGGTCAAAAGGTCAATAATTAATATTTCACAATCATTTTCAATTGCATTTTAATTGCGTTATTGAATTATATATCTGAAAAAAAATTAAATCATTGTCCCAAAATTGTCACTGTGTTTAATTGCGTAATTGAATTATATATCTGAAAAAAAAATTAAATCATTGTCCCAAAATTGTCACTGAGTTGTCAGTCCCAATATACATTTGATACCTTTATTAGAAAAATAGTTCACTCTTAAGTATATCTCTTTGAAATCCATGGAACACTGAAGATCTGAAATATTGCTTAAACTATTCTCTATAGTTTACACATTTCATTTTAGCAGGGTGACTATCATATCCACTATAGAAAATTCTAATTTCTATCTACCAAGATAAAGCCTTCTCCTTTCAGACCATTAAAAAATATCTAAAACCTGATATAACGCTTATATATGTTTCCATCACGTTTAAACTTTTTGTCTTCTGTACGTCAAAGTAATATATATATAGACAAATACGAAGTACTATATAAGATACATACTGTTACGCTATTTCTATGGGACGTGGTTTCGCTTTAAATTTTCATAAAATGACAATGTAAGTGACATGGTTATGAATGAGAACAAACAATGACGGAAAAGTGGGAAAATATAGCATATATGTCATTGTTGACTTTTTCTGTTATCCATTTTGTTGAGCAACTCGAGTTGTCATTCTTGGTTATAGAGAAATAAAGAAAAAACCGCAAATAGGAAAGATTATTTTTATTTGGGAAATTTATATTCCATAACAACATGAACAAATAAAGAAACCGTCACACATAAAGGAGGAAGATGTCATTGACATTTTCTTATTTTGTCGTAGTCGGACAACAACTATGCTTTACGGTGTGAGATTTTGTCTCAGTTGATCTAGCGGTAGCTTTAAGATGAAGAACAGCAATAATATTCTGTGTTACTTGCTTCTTGGTATTATGTTTATAATCGGACAATTTTTACATTAATTTAGACCACATTTAAAGACTTAAATATATAACTCCCATTGCTTTGTAGCAGACCTCTACACAAATTGATGATCGCAAGACAAGGACGCCAGCTTAATTGTTTTTAAACGACTGAACCATTTCCAATATTGTATAATCGATTCCAATTGTTTAATTAAGTTGTTACAACTGGCTTAATTTACCAAATATTGAATAAACTTAAATTGTTGCATATCTTCTTTTTTGCATGTATTATTTGGTTTCTAAGGTGACAGGTGTTTCTTTGCGACATATGAATCCGTTTTATTCGACAGTTAAATAAGTTTATTGTAATTAAGTTTAGACATATTAAGGTTGTAATGTTTGGCCAAAACAAGAAAGGAAACATCCTTGTTCAAAATCTACCGATCTGATATCTAAAATGATAGCCTCGCCATCTGCCTACTTCTGATCAATTATCAACAATTAATGTGCTTGGAACCAAAAAAACCCAGAATGTGCTTATGTCTCTGTTTTCATATGTAAGAATTTAACAACTGACAATGTCTATACTGATATAGATTTCGAGGTTTTAGCTTACCTCGCCTATAGGCCATATGAGCTTATGTCATCACTTTGCGTCTGTAGTCTGTGATCCGTAAAATTTTCACATTTTGATCTTTTCCTCTGAAATTAATGGCGGATTGTTACAAAACTTCGTTGGAATGATGTATACAAGGACCCCTACAAACGATCCATCAGCCGCCAGACAGATTTTCAAAAATCTTCTCCTCTGAAACTACATTATGAAATGTTTTGAAACTTGCAGGACTGATGACAGCGATACCCTCTACAAATGATCCACTTTTGGTTGAGATTCATCCGCCCGTCCGACGGCTGCGGAGGTTTAAAGTTTTCACGTAAACCTTATGGGAAATGACTTTTTTGTTATTTGCTCAAGGACTAATGGGAAGATTGTGAAAATGATGTATTGAAGGAAATCTACAAAATGTTCACCTTTGGTCTCCAGATGACATCTTTGATTTTTATTTGCAAACTTTCAAAAATCTCCTCCTCTGAAACTACTTTATGAAATGTTTTGAAACATTGCAGGTCTGATGACAGC
This sequence comes from Mytilisepta virgata, assembly GCA_028015205.1. NCBI lineage: Eukaryota > Metazoa > Mollusca > Bivalvia > Mytilida > Mytilidae > Mytilisepta > Mytilisepta virgata. The sequence continues at coordinate 4,245,267 of CM051518.1, read as the reverse complement.
AATACCCTCTACAAACGATCAAGGTTTGGTTGAGATTCATATTCTCATCCGACGGCTGCGGCTGCTCAAAGTTTCTATTTAAACCTTATGGGAAATGACTTTTTTGTTATTTGCTCAGGAACTGATGGGCAGATGTAACAAAAGTTGAGGAAACGGTGTATGGAAGAACATCTACAAACTATTCACCTTTGGTCCAGGTTGGATGAACAAGGCCGCCAGAGTTCATATTTAATTTTTATTGCCAATTTTCTTCAAAAATCTTCTTCCTCCGAAACTACATTATGAAATGTTTTTTTAAACTTTGCAGGACTGATGAGAGCAATACCCTTTACAAACGATTAACTTCTGGTTGATATCCATCCGCTCACTTGATGGAAACCATATGGGAAATGACTTTTTGCATTTGCTTAGGAAATAATGGGCAGACTTTTACTGATGTTTGCCAGGAATCTTATATGGAAGGAATGTTCACTTTGACATTTTGCCTTTCTTTAACAGCCTTGTAGACACAGCACTCAGCTTACATTTTCATATGCCTAATTGAAGCCAGGCGAGCAATACAGGCTCAGGTAAGCCGACTAGTTTCCGACACCCTCTGTATAGTCTAGATTTTTGACCTTATTGTAACAATACGGGCGATGTATATTATCTGTTCTGTGATATTTTTTAATTTTAAATTGCCATGTTCTGTAATTAAATCAAGAATCTTATCTTATAACATGGGGGGGGGGGGGGGGTTAAAGTAAAAAAACAAATGTACGAGAAGATGTAAATTTAAAATGCGCCAGAAGAAAGTATTTGTTTTAATTGTAACGTCCATTTACTTTTTTTTCTTAACCATAAATTTTGACACAAATAAGCTTTCGCAAATTTGCTTGTACTTCGGTGTTTGTTTGAAATAAGAACTAATAATTAATCGTTACAACTATGAGTTATGTTTGTCCTTAGACAGTTTGTGGTTTTACACAATGATTGATCAGTTTGGATTTGAATATCCTCTACATCATTTCCGGTGATTGAAAAGTTTCGGCTTTCCTTGTTTTGGGCACTGGAGAAGAGACATGACTTTTTGAACATTTTTATGTAATTTACAGTGCATGGGTCACAGAATCTTTATTGACCATCTAAATCATACAAATAAAACTGACCTTACAAACAACCCCATGACTGGTCAGTAAACTGTTTATCGTTGTTTTTATGTAGGACTGATATGTAAACTTGGGATAAACAAAATGTTTGTTTCTGACAGCAAACACACAATATCACTGGAATATTTTATTTCTCTCTTTTCATTTCTGAAATTTCAACTCCGAATTTTTTATTCGTCTCCCATTTTTTATAAATATGTATATCTTGTATTTTTATTTATATTTTTATATTTTTTATTTTTTAAAAATTTTAATGGCTATCTACTTTCACTATTGTTATCATAATCCATACCAATAAATGTAATCAATTGTATCACTCTGCCTTCAAAGGCACCTTTGATTGGCAATAAAATATTTGTTTGTTTGTTGATTGTTTGTTTATGTAAGTTAGAATTTTCAGGTTTTGTAACAATTCCGAATATTTAAAAAAAATATAGATATTAACACTTATAGTCCGATATTTTCATCTATTATTCACGATTAAAACTTTTTGCGACATTAAGCATCATTTAAAAAAATGACATTTTGGTAACACTTTTTCAAAGCATAAACCTTCATGTATGTATAAAAAACGTCTATCAGTCTCACTGAGAATTATATTAGTTTTTCCAGTATTTTGCATGCGTAACAGTCTACAATAAGAACAAATCTTGTGACGACAAATTGTGAAAATTCTCCGAGTAACATTATTTTTTCTTTTTTTATATTCAAAGGCATTAAACGAGCACTCTGTAATCTTCACAAACATATACAGTCAAACCTGTTCTAAAGGGCACCTCTATATAGCAAATCAGTGTCTATAAAGGGCACAGTGAAAAAGTCCCATTCATGAACAAAGTATGTAAAATTAACCTCTCTATACAGGGCACCTGATCATAAAGGGCACTTTTTTCTGGTCCCTAAGCTGCCCTTTATAGACAGGTTTGACTGTACTGGTAATTACATTTCATTACTCAAAACATAAATAATTCATCGTAAAACTTTCAATGAAATGGAAAACCATCAATATATATAACAATATCAATATCTTCATTATTTCTGTTAGTGGACTTATTTTATAAATATAAAACATGAGGTTTTTGTTTTTACTGTCTGTTTACATTACTGGTAAATTTTCTGAATCGATTTAGTTTTTTATATAGAAAATTTGTGTAATTTTAGCGTGTGAATTTGTAATTATAATTGGAGACCCCCAAGTAAGTCTTGGTCTGATTAATGCCTCGTCCATGACAAGGAGGAATTTACGGCCATGTGCTTATGGGTAACTGCGTTCTTTAATACAGACAGGAAATTTTATTTCCTAAAAAATATATTACGTCTTCCGGTCTTTTTCATCTTTTGTGACATGCGTATATATATTAAAAGGAACATTTTCGGGACATGGAATAATTTTGTTCAAGTACAGGTGATACCTGGGTTGACATTATTCCTCAGGAAAGATGCGTATGTCGTTCATTTATTCGCGATTTTTACAATTAAGTCATTTTTTAATAATAAAATTGATTTTCGTTGCGTAGAGTCCGCTAGATAAATTAATAGATAAATCATATCCAATTTTACTTGCATAATTGATTTGACCAAATAGACACATTTAATGGCCGTAAAGTCAATAAGTGGGACATACGATTCATGATGTGCCATTTACCTCCTCAGGTATAACACAAAATACTAACCCGCAAAGAAGTATAGTTTCAATTAATTATCCGTTGAAATAACATAGGATACATTAGTCTATGTGGATTATACAAGGGAACAGAATTTCATCAAACTTGGTTATTTTTTCTCCTATTTTCAAGATCACATGCCTTTAAAAGAGATACTTTTAATTTTGAAAAAAAATGTTTTATTTTTATTTTTGACCGCATTCATATAAGTACACATGTACTTTAGCTACTGGTATAGTCATTGGCTAAATAATGTTTAATCTTTTTATTACGTGCGTGGTTTTATGCGGTGCAGAAAATAAGACATTTTGACTTCATAGACTAGTACCTTATTCGATGGCAGCACGTCGACTTATATTTTTTGTATGTTAAAAATAGCTATACACAAGACAATCATATTCTTTAACAAAGGAGGAAATAGTTTTCGTGCCTTGATTTAATTGTCATTCTCACAAGTGCTGGAACCCGGACCGGCAGTTACTTAATTCTTTCCCTTATAACTTTTAATCAAATGTTGTTTTCATGCGTTTTTGTGTTATTTATAAGCACTGAATATCTTAGTGAACGTAAAATGATTTTCTTCACTTGGTTGAATACATGTATGATGGTTTTCCGTCGTAGAATTGTATTTATAAAAAAAAACGAAATTTGTTTCAATAACTGTATTTTCTTTCTTTCCAAATATGTACTCAAACCAACTGACGCCTACTAATTCCAACTCCAGGAAAATGCACTATAATTTCAGTTGATATCAAAATATACACACGTCAACAACTTGATCTATACCTGTAATGATTGTCTGCTAGCATCTGAAACAAGTCTTTAAATAATCACAGTTTTATCATTTTTTCGGACTTAAATTTTAAATGGACGATCAGCTTCAATAATTGTACGAAGATTGTCAAATTATCATTGCTTGTTTCATGATGGATGTAATGTACTTCAGGAAGTCCGACCACGCATCTTCTACTTCCGGTGTCCAGTTGTCTCCAATGGCTGGCTCCAGTGCATGCAGTAACTGTGGTATTATGAGCTGAAGGACAAATAAAGATTTACTCAATATTCCATCATCATTTAAATTTTATTCTAAAATAGTGATCTTGCAATCATTTGTATAAACATTTCATCACTTGTATATTTTTTTTCCTCTGAAACTACAAGCCAACATTTACAGCAATAACGCGTCCGTCATAAATATAAATGACCACCACCCCTCCCCCTCCTTTCACACCCAGTACCTTCTTGTAGGTGCAACTTAGACTCTATGACCAGAAATATAGTTTAGGATTCCACGACGGAAAATACTCTTTAGAACTTCTTTCCCTAATACAAATGTACGGAAAAGAGCAAAAGTTTGAACACATGATCACCAAGCAAGTTGATCAATACATTGGGACTTAGTTTAAGGGAGAATGATTTTCTTGTCACTGGAACTTATCCTTGATGGTATTTTGTTTAATAATTCACCGACGGACAGTTTATTAATACTCTGCCCTTATATGAGGTTTGTTTGGGGTTTATAGAATAAAAAGAAGAGAAAGTAAAATCCTTAAAATGAACACTTGAGAAAACCGATGGGTTGAAATCTGCTCCCATTACGACCCTGGATAAAGGTAATATATAGTAACTGATGTGGTTGTGTCCAGTTTGTGACGACAGGCCTATTTCCAAATATTACATGATCCAAATAAATTCAAGTTGGCTTCTGTTAGGTTTACTTAAAACAAGTTGAAACATATCTTGCTCCGATCGCCAAAAATGAACAATACGAAGTTTCGTATCGTAAGAGAAGCTGAAATATATATTTGGTGGACATCATATATCAAAATAATAACACCCCGAACACTGTAAATTAACAGTACAAAGCTTCGTGTCTGTTTGGTGTCTATGAAATTTCATGTTTCACGTTCTAAACTATACTGCTTTCGGCTTTTGATTTATACGTTCAAAAACATTTTTAATATCTGAAAGTTTCTTCCTTTTTGAGGACTGAGGGGCCTGTTTCGTTTTCTGTTTTAATTTTTTTTAATTATTGTTGAACTTTATATTACAACTCCTGTATTCAATTGTACCATAGCATGTAATAAAATATATATATTCCTCATACCGGATTTGACATGGGCAGCGGGTGTCCTACAGGAAGCAGAGACTGCTTACTCTTCCGGAGCACCTGAGTCTAGCCCCGGGTCCATGTTGTTCATATGTTTTTAGTTTTTAATGGTAGTGCATGTATTGTTTTGGTCTTGTCTTCGTTGCTCTCCGGAGTTTTTCAGTTGTTACGATTTTTCTCTCCTTCCAATATTCCTTTGGTATTTCTTGACTTTACATATAATTTAAACTTCTGATATTATTAGTTTTGGTGTTATATTGACTGACGCAGAGCGGAGGTCAATATCACACCACGATGAACACCTCTCAAACCCATAATTGTTTCATTACATTCAGTCAAACCCAAGTGTCCAGACAAAAGTGCGCTTTATAAGCAGGTACCCTTTGTATAGAGGTCAATTTTTCATGACAGGGTCATTTTTCAAGATGCCCTTGATTGACAGCGATTTGATATATAGAGGTTCCCTTTAAAACATGTGTGAGTGAAGTTGTCCTCTTTATGCCTACACAAACACGTAAAAATGCCGTATAGTGAAGAAGAGTTGCTTTCTGGTGGGCAAGTATGTATGGAAAATTACACACCTGTAGAAATAACGTGGAATTTAGAAATATGTAATAATCTGAAATACTTACATCGAAATACTGAAGCCGGGTATCGAAGATGATATGTTTTTGACCTAAATCTGCCATTAAACTCTCCAGTTTTTCTGGTTTATCCAGTCTGGCTATACATTTTTCTATAGTTCCCATTACACGAAGACCGTGCTCTCGAAGTTTAATGTTATGTCGGAGTTCATCAGAAGTTAGTCCCCGAAAAGGCACAAATATGTCTTGTACGTCTGGAAACTTTTCAAATAATCTGCAAAACAAATATTAATATAATGGTATATTTAGTCCTGCAATGATTGCTTCTATTCCTAAATAATAAAGTTTCGGACTGCATCTTATTTTCATGTGAGAAAGCTTACTATCACGGAGTACGTAGTTTGAATCGCGCATGGTATACATGTTGGACAAGATATATATAATGAAGGTTTGATTTTTGTAGTACTAAAAACCTTTAATTTTGACAAAATGCTTATATTTTCTTCTACTCAAATCAAGGTGACACTTCAGATTCTGAATATGAAATATAGGCCAGATTCGTACAGGCCTCGGTCTATATTCATCTATTTTCTGACCATTAAATTTAGGCAAGATTTGTAAAGGCCTCGATATACACACCCATCAAAATCAAAGATATTTTTAAACCTTCCCTTGTGATAACAACAAAATGATGGTAACCTTTGAAAGTATTTGAGCGGGTTTTGATCATGCACATCGAGCCCCCATCCCCCACCTAAGAAAAAACAAAAGTAGAGTACCAGGCTGTAGAACAGAATACCAGTCGACTAGAGTATATACACTTATTAAGTTTCTTTAATAACCTGGCATAATAAGTTTAAACTTCTTGACCCTCAAAAGAATGCAGTTTATCAAACATCGAAAATTTTCAACACTCCAAAAAAAGTAGTGTCATTTTTTTTTATTTGCTTTTTTATAAATAAAAATATACAATTAGGTTCTTTGTAGTAGTGAGTATTGTTACTAAAACTAAAGCATTTACTGAACAGAAATACAAGTAATAGGAAACAATACATCGTCGAAATGGCTTGTTTGTCTACGATCTTTTGTCTAAAAGATGAGGTTATAAAAAACAACAAAAGTTACGACGTGCTAACATAAAACGATAACGTTGTTTGCGGTTTTATCAGCAGGTACGAACGCATATCATATCTCGAGATCTTTAATTTTCTTATAATCCTACAAAAAGAATTCTGTTTGATTTGTAGATTTTTTTCTCGAGATATTCAGGTCTACTTTCAACTGTTTTATCAATTTTGTAATGAAAGGATCCAAAGCCTTTTCTGTCCTCTCACCAGGTCGTATGTTATAATTGTAGGGGGAACGAGTTATAGCTGACTTTGTTAAAATCGTCGGAAGAAGGATGGTTTCAGTATTTTGACATAGACGTGCCTATGGCTCCATCGTATGGTGTGTACATATCACAGCTTGAACGTTTTGCATGGATTTGATCTAGGTTAGACGATTTTCACGATTACCATACGATTATCAAAAATTTACTGTTTCTATATAATTGATTTCACAAGCTGCTTACCCGGCTGCTTTCAAAAAGTTCTATAATCACTAATAATTGTTCATTCACTCAGTGACTTTGAAATTATTAATGAATACTGGCCTCTCACGAATACCGCAGATTTCTAAATAACAATCCATAGATACTAATATTAGATATCGTAAATTTATACTATGCTGTATACGACGCATTTCAAGGAGTTACCTCTCATCAGCAGCGTTAAAACCGAAACATTTGGAAGACCAGAAACCAAACTTATTTTAAAACAAGAGGTACTCATAACCAAAAATACCGAAATAGGAAACCAAATTTCAGCTAAGGAGATCTACCATGTGCAATACAAAGAATGAACACTTAGTAATTCTATCAATTTGGAATTTTGCTAAATACTGGTAATCTCTATATAATCTCTGTAACAAATCAATGAATAATCATGTCAGTAAAGTATGACGAGTGGGTTGGTGAATACCCTCGGGGACCTAGGGTCCACCATGCAGAGGCATCGTCCCAGGAGTTTCAAAATAACAATCCAAAGATACTAATATAAGATATAGTAAATTTATACTATGCTGTATACGACGTATTTCAAGGAGTTACCTCTTATCAGCAGCATTAAAACCGAAACATTTGGAAGACCAAAAACTAAACTTATTTTAAAACAAGAATTACTCATAACCAAAAATACCGAAATAGGGAATCAAATTTCAGCTAAGGAGATCTACCATGTGCAATCCAAAGAATGAACCCTTAGTAATTCTATTAATTTTGAATTTTGCTAAATACTGGTAATTTCTATAACAAATCAATAAATAATCATGTCAGACAAGTCTGACGAGTGGGTTGGCGAATGCCCTCGGGGACCTACCAACGTCATGAATGGATACCATAAACTCTTTATGGGAGTGCTATTTCTGAGCAGCAGCTATAAGAACCGTAGCTCGTTTCACAGTTTTGACACGGCTATCTAAATTACAAACCGTCCGACCAATATTAGCATTTTTAGCTAGGGTCCCCTTGTGTATTGACTTTTGAAGTGTATTGTACACACCAAAGGGTCAGGATAGATATGGTGGGTGTTTGGTGGTACCCATAAAATTTGTTTAAAACCGTCACTACTCAGTGTCTGTACCAAGTCAGACTATCCTAACTCTCTGTTGTTTCTATGTTTTTTATTCTCGTGTTATTTTTTGTCTGGGTGTCATTTTACAAGTGTATAATAGAATAGAATATTTCCATCAGACGTATTGTATCTGTAAGATAGGATAGCTGTTTCAGTATTTGTATCTGTACGATAGGGTAGCTGTTTCAGTATTTGTATCTGTAAGACAGAATAGGTGTTTTAGTATTTGTATCTGTAAGACAGGATAACTGTTTCAGTATTGTATCTGTGAGACAGGATAGCTGTTTCAGTATTTGTATCTGTGAGACAGGATAGCTGTTTCAGTATTTGTATCTGTAAGACAGGATAGCTGTTTCAGTATTTGTATCTGTGAGACATGATAGCTGTTTCAGTATTTGTATCTGTGAGACATGATAGCTGTTTCAGTATTTGTATCTGTGAGATAGGATAGCTGTTTCAGTATTTGTATCTGTAAGACAGGATAGCTGTTTCAGTATTTGTATCTGTGAGACATGATAGCTGTTTCAGTATTTGTATCTGTGAGACATGATAGCTGTTTCAGTATTTGTATCTGTAAGACAGGATAGCTGTTTCAGTATTTGTATCTGTGAGACATGATAGCTGTTTCAGTATTTGTATCTGTGAGACATGATAGCTGTTTCAGTATTTGTATCTGTGAGACATGATAGCTGTTTCAGTATTTGTATCTGTGAGATAGGATAGCTGTTTTAGTATTTGTATCTGTAAGACAGGATAGCTGTTTCAGTATTGTATCTGTGAGATAGGATAGCTGTTTCAGTATTTGTATCTGTAAGAAAGGATAGCTGTTTCAGTATTTGTATCTGTAAGACAGGATCGCTGTTTCAGTATTTGTATCTGTAAGACAGAATAGGTGTTTTAGTATATGTATCTGTAAGACATGATAGCTGTTTCAGTATTTGTATCTGTAAGACAGGATCGCTGTTTCAGTATTTGTTTCTGTAAGACAGAATAGGTGTTTTAGTATTTGTATCTGTAAGACATGATAGCTGTTTCAGTATTAGTATCTGTAAGAAAGGATAGCTGTTTCAGTATTTGTATCTGATGAGAGGATAGCTGTTTCAGTATTTGTATCTGTAAGACAGGATGGCTGTTTCAGTATTTGTATCTGTAAGATAGGATAGCTGTTTCAGTATTTGTATCTGTAAGACAGGATCGCTGTTTCAGTATTTGTATCTGTGAGATAGAATAGCTGTTTCAGTATTTGTATCTGTAAGACAGGATGGCTGTTTCAGTATTTGTATCTGTAAGACAGGATGGCTGTTTCAGTATTTGTATCTGTAAGAAAGGATAGCTGTTTCAGTATTTGTATCTGTAAGAAAGGATAGCTGTTTCGGTATTTGTATCTGTAAGACAGGATAGCTGTTTCAGTATTTGTATCTGTAAGACATGATAGCTGTTTCAGTATTTGTATCTGTAAGAAAGGATAGCTGTTTCAGTATTTGTATCTGATGAGAGGATAGCTGTTTCAGTATTTGTATCTGTAAGACAGGATGGCTGTTTCAGTATTTGTATCTGTAAGATAGGATAGCTGTTTCAGTATTTGTATCTGTAAGACAGGATCGCTGTTTCAGTATTTGTATCTGTGAGATAGAATAGCTGTTTCAGTATTTGTATCTGTAAGACAGGATGACTGTTTCAGTATTTGTATCTGTAAGAATGGATAGCTGTTTCAGTATTTGTATCTGTAAGAAAGGATAGCTGTTTCAATATTGTATATGTAAGACAGGATAGCTGTTTCATTACTGTATCTGTAAGACAGGATAGCTGTTTCAATATTGTATCTGTAAGACAGGATAGCTGTTTCAGTATTGTATCTGTGATATAGGATAGCTGTTTCAGTATTGTATCTGTGAGATAGGAGGATAGCTGTTTCAGTATTTGTATCTGTAAGAAAGGATAGCTGTTTCAGTATTTGTATCTGTAAGAAAGGATAGCTGTTTCAGTATTTGTATCTGTAAGAAAGAATAACTGTTTCAGTATTTGTATCTGTAAGAAAGGATAGCTGTTTCAATATTGTATCTGTAAGACAGGATAGCTGTTTCAGTATTGTATCTGTGAGATAGGATAGCTATTTCAGTATTTGTATCTGTAAGAAAGGATAGCTGTTTCAGTATTTGTATCTGTAAGAAAGGATAGCTGTTTCAGTATTTGTATCAGTAAGACAGGATCGCTGTTTCAGTATTTGTATCTGTGAGATAGAATAGCTGTTTCAGTATTTGTATCAGTAAGACAGGATCGCTGTTTCAGTATTTGTATCTGTGAGATAGAATAGCTGTTTCAGTATTTGTATCTGTAAGACAGGATGGCTGTTTCAGTATTTGTATCTGTAAGACAGGATGGCTGTTTCAGTATTTGTATCTATAAGAAAGGATAGCTGTTTCAGTATTTGTATCTGTAAGACAGGATAGCTGTTTCAGTATTTGTATCTGTAAGAAAGGATAGCTGTTTCAGTATTTGTATCTGTAAGACAGGATAGCTGTTTCAGTATTTGTATCTGTAAGACATGATAGCTGTTTCAGTATTTGTATCTGTAAGAAAGGATAGCTGTTTCAGTATTTGTATCTGATGAGAGGATAGCTGTTTCAGTATTTGTATCTGTAAGACAGGATGGCTGTTTCAGTATTTGTATCTGTAAGATAGGATAGCTGTTTCAGTATTTGTATCTATAAGACAGAATCGCTGTTTCAGTATTTGTATCTGTGAGATAGAATAGCTGTTTCAGTATTTGTATCTGTAAGACAGGATGGCTGTTTCAGTATTTGTATCTGTAAGAAAGGATAGCTGTTTCAGTATTTGTATCTGTAAGACAGGATAGCTGTTTCAGTATTTGTATCTGTAAGAAAGGATAGCTGTTTCAATATTGTATATGTAAGACAGGATAGCTGTTTCATTACTGTATCTGTAAGACAGGATAGCTGTTTCAATATTGTATCTGTAAGACAGGATAGCTGTTTCAGTATTGTATCTGTGAGATAGGATAGCTGTTTCAGTATTGTATCTGTGAGATAGGAGGATAGCTGTTTCAGTATTTGTATCTGTAAGAAAGGATAGCTGTTTCAGTATTTGTATCTGTAAGAAAGGATAGCTGTTTCAGTATTTGTATCTGTAAGAAAGAATAACTGTTTCAGTATTTGTATCTGTAAGAAAGGATAGCTGTTTCAATATTGTATCTGTAAGACAGGATAGCTGTTTCAGTATTGTATCTGTGAGATAGGAGGCTGTTTCAGTATTTGTATCTGTAAGAAAGGATCGTTGTTTCAGTATTTGTATCTGTAAGACAGGATCGCTGTTTCAGTATTTGTATCTGTAAGAAAGGATCGCTGTTTCAGTATTTGTATCTGTAAGAAAGGATAGCTGTTTCAGTATTGTATCTGTGAGATAGGATAGCTGTTTCAGTATTTGTATCTGTAAGATAGAATAGCTGTTTCAGTATTTGTATCTGTAAGACAGGATCGCTGTTTCAGTATTTGTATCTGTAAGAAAGGATCGCTGTTTCAGTATTTGTATCTGTAAGAAAGGATAGCTGTTTCAGTATTGTATCTGTGAGATAGGATAGCTGTTTCAGTATTTGTATCTGTAAGATAGAATAGCTGTTTCAGTATTTGTATCTGTAAGACAGGATAGCTGTTTCAGTATTTGTATCTGTAAGACAGGATCGCTGTTTCAGTATTTGTATCTGTGAGATAGGATAGCTGTTTCAGTATTTGTACCTGTAAGAATAGATAGCTGTTTCAGTATTGTATCTGTAAGACAGGATAGCTGTTTCAGTATTTGTGTCTGTTAGAAAGGATAGCTGTTTCAGTATTTGTATCTGTAAGAAAGAATAGCTGTTTCAGTATTTGTATCTGTAAGAAAGGATAGCTGTTTCAATATTGTATCTGTAAGACAGGATAGCTGTTTCAATATTGTATCTGTAAGACAGGATAGCTGTTTCAGTATTGTATCTGTGAGATAGGATAGATGTTTCAGTATTTGTATCTGTAAGATAGGATAGCTGTTTCAATATTGTATCTGTAAGAAGGGATAGCTGTTTCAATATTGTATCTGTAAGATAGAATAGTTGTTTCAGTATTTGTATCTGTAAGATAGGATAGCTGTTTCAGTATTTGTATCTGTGGGATAGAATAGCTGTTTCAGTATTTGTATCTGTACGATAGGATAGCTGTTTCAGTATATTCAAAGTAAGGAGGTAAAAGGTTTTTTAATATTAAAATTGGATACTGGAAATATTTATGTAATCGAATGTCCTTGTTATAAATTCTATTTATAGAAACTTACGTTGGTTAAGAAGCTAAAATAACGAAAATCATCAATTATTTGATTTAGTGGACTCTCGGGAAAACAAGTTTCACATTGCTCTTTTACGGATTCAATTTATAACTAGTGATGTAACATAATTTACACAAAACATTTTATCTCTCGTAATTTTTGAAAATAGATAAAAGATTTTCAGATTAATATCGTTGATAATGCCTTCGTATAACGACTGGATATATCAGTGTCCAGAGCCAAGGGCATGTGTGGTCTTTGATCGTGGCGTCTTTTGAATTCAATATCCAAGATGTTTAAGAAATACGTCCTTGACGGAAGATAGTATCATTAAGAAATGGTATGGAGTGTCCTTGTCCATGAAACTTTGAATAATATAGGTTTATTGAATTAATACTGAGGAATATTGTTCCGAGCAAAATAATATGTTGCAAGAGCCTGCGAGTGAAATGTATTATTTTTACAAGGAACAATATTCCTCAATATTAATGTAATAGTCCTTTTATTGTCTAGCATAGTCTTTTAAATATCAGTCTGTTTACTACATTTCGTGACGTCAATTTTAAAAGAAATACCGCATGGAGTGCAATATCATAGAATATTCACTCTCAATTTTGGTTATGTTCTACATGGAATATAACATTGCTTTAATAGCAATTCAATAATTTTCTATATAATATATTCAGGCTCTCTGTGCAGAGGAACAAAAGGCTAAACTTGATATCGGTCTTATTATAGGTTCGAGATGAAGCCAAAGTCTAACCCAGAAAGCAGACTTTCTAATAACTAGTTCAATACATAACACATCGTATATCAGTAACTATGTTAATTAATCAGGCCAATAAAATAAACTGAGAAAGCAAATTCCTTGCGTACTATGTGCATTTCTGAATTGACCTTTGATATTCTGCTGGCAGAAAACGTGTTGTGATGGATAGCATGTTCAGCTTAATTGATAATGGTTATAAAGTACCGATAAAAGCTAGCATACCGAAGCAATAAGACGAAGCAGAAAATACAAAGACAAGGTATGAGAACAGCAATACACATTCTAATGCAACATAACATATAACGTCCTTTTTGATTGGATAACGTCAAGCGTAAAATCCACGGTTTACCGTCGGAACCATTGACGACAACGTTGCGCAAACGCATTTGACGTTTCCTGTTTACTTTTTATTCTATTTTTTAACGTTTAACGGAGGTTGCATTAGAATGGGGATAACTGTATTGTATTTTATCAGTTGCCGACATAAACCGGTGGTTTTACCATCGCAAATATCCGTTTACCTGGCTCCGCTACGCGTCGCCAGGTAAACTCAATTTGCGACGGTAAAACCAGCGGTTTACGTCGGCAACTGATAAAATACAATACAGTTATCTCCTAAATATCATTGTTTGTAGACGGCTTTTTCTGGTCATATTATCTACTGAAACATTGTTAACGAATGCCTTGTCAATAACCCTCATAAACTCGTACGTACCTTAAGATCATTTCATAGTTATAGATACGAAAAATCAAAATTATAGATATAATTTGAGTTTATTACGATCTTGGTCATGGCTCAAACTTTCAACTAGTGCACAATGATTTTATATTGACCTATATTAGTCAATCTTTTACTACGTCACACTGCACATCAGTTTGTCGGGTCATATTAATAACCACTACAGATCCTTTGTTTATAGTATGTGCTATAAATAACACATCAGTTTTCCTGGATTTGGTCAGCGTTTGACCTGTAAACGGACGTAAATTATTACAAACTGTCTACAAGAAATTTTTTATGGATTTAGTTCAACTAATATTGTAATTTTCACGCATGGAGAGGATATAAACAGTTATTATCTCGACAATCAATATTGTGAACGTGCGCCTCGTCTTGGCGTCAAGATGTCGTGCCAAACGATTTGTTACTGAATTAAACCCTAAGAACCCGGGAAATTGGACTTCCGGTGAACTAAAATCAGAGTTGAAAAAATAGGAATAAATATTTCAGATAATTTGACAAATAAACAATTGAGAAGAATATATTTGGAAAATATTGGACAAAATAGTTCCGAATGTGAAAATAGATCCGCGCCTGTAACAGTACCTGCTACAGAGACAGTAAATGCCGTACAATCAACAGGTTGCTTTAATGATGTTGTTTCATCTAATTTAGACGTCACAAACTACGAGCAATCGGCTCTTTCTGCAGGAACTTCTGAAACGGCACCGCGTAGGAATACAAGAGAACGCACCTTTACCAGTTTCTTCTGTGCATCCGATTGACGCATTTCCGCCCTGCACCAATAACAATGTAAACAACAACAAATTAGATTATGCTTTAATAAACAATATGTTACAGCTATGTCAACAGGCCCTTGTCGGCGTTCCAATTCAAAGAAACACTTCACATTACATTGTGCCATGAATTTTTATTTTGGTATTCCGCAACAGTCAACTTTCAAGTCGAATTTAAATGTTTTTGGGGTCCCAAGCTCAACGTTGGGAGAATTTAACAATCAGCAGTCAACTTCCACATTCGGTTTAGGACATCATAGCTTTTGGCAGGTACAAAAAAATCATGTGCCAAGTTTTTCCCAACAGGGCTGAAGAATTGGACTCGTATTTGTCACACATTATAGAAACTGCAAATGTTTGGCCGTCCAAATTTTATGAATACCACGTGCCAATTTTTTCTCAACAGGGCTGAAGAATTGGACTCGTATTTGTCACACATTATAGAAACTGCAAATGTTTGGCCGTCCAGATTTTATGAATACCATAAAATGTTCAGTGCTAAGTGTTCTATCTTGTTGCAAGATCACAACATTAAAATTGATTGGTCTAGGCGAGATTCAGAGCTGAGACAAATGGTATGTGCCGGCTCAAGGGTCAATATGTGTAATATATAAGCAAACCCTAAATCAACATGACTACCACCTGTGTCAAACATGAACGATGATGTTCCATCAACACCGATGAATATTGAACAATTAGAACTAGAATTACGTAACCATCCTTATAGAAACTTTGTTAAGTATCTTTGTAACAGCCTTCGTGCTGGTTTTGATATGCTTGTGTCCGACACGAATATCCCTACTTAAGAATGTAAAAATGCTTTAACTGCTAGAAAAAATCCAGAAGTTGTTGATAGATTGTTACAAAGGAATTTGATAACGGTTTTTATAAAAGGCCATTTTTCTCAGCCTCCTTTTAAAAGTTACATAGTTAGTCCTTTAGGTATTGCAACTCACAAGTATTCCAAAAAACAAAAGCTCTATCTTGATTTATCTTCTCCACATAATGTAGAGGACCATTTAAGTGTCAATGACTTAATAGACAAAGATCTATGTTCTTTAACTTATATTAAAATAGACGATGCAATTAATGTAATTCAGAATTACGGTAGGGGGTCTCATTGTTCCAAGGTAGATATCTCAGATGCGTTCAACAGCTTCCAATAAAAAAAAAGATCAAAGGTATCTTTTTTGTGTTAAGTGGAACAACCAGTATTACAATTATGTTCGTTTTGTTTTACAAGGAAAGATCTCGAACAATTACTTGGACATCTAAACTTTGCTACAAGAGTTATATTACCCGGTCGTGCATTTGTTACATACTTGTATAAATTTATGTCATCCGTTAAAGAGAGTCATCATTATGTTCATTTGAATAAAGAGTGTAAGTCAGATTTAACTATGTGGTTATAATTTTTGTCCAATTGGAATGGAATTAATATGTTTTATTAACCTCAATTAACTTCTGCAGCGGACATGCATTTATTCACTGATGCCTCTTCTACAATTGGTTTTGGAGGCTTTTATCAAGGGAAGTGGTTTTTATGACACTTGGCCGAAGGACCTACCCAGCATTTCAGATAAAACTTTATCTATGGCATTTTTGGAGTTGTATCCAATAGTAGTTTCAGCTGTTTTATGAAAAAAAAACTGGTCTGGAAAGCGTATTTTTTTATTCCATTGTGACAATCTAGCTGTTGTTATTATTCTAACAAAAGGTCGCTCAAAAGATCCGATTATTATGAAACTAATGAAAGGTTTCTTATGTGCACAGCAGAATTTAACTTGGCTTTTTATAGTGAACATATTCCTAGTAAACTGAATTCAATTGCCGACTCTTTGTCTCGTTTACAGATAACGGAATTTCGTCAATTAGCACCAGATGCAGAGAAAGAGGCAACTCCTTGTCCAGGACTTGCAGAGATTATCTGGACATCGCTGTAGAAAATTTGAGACATTTGCGGTAGCAGATTTAACAAAAGCATTGTACAATGTAGGATATGAACTGTATCAAAATATTTTACCGCTACAAGGTCAAACATGGCTACCTAATCAGTTAACGAGTACGTGTTTTAAAACGCGTTTTACAGCTTTTTGTGACGCTCAAAAAAAATCTGAGATATTCTACAATAAAATCATATTTATGTGGCATTCGATATTTTTACGTGCTAAATGGGGGTTTTAATCGTCTAGAAAACTGGTAAACCATTACCTAGTTTAAAATCTGTGTTAGCTGGTTTAAAGAAAAAACATTCTGTTTATCCGAACAGAATTCGTTTACACATTACTTATGTTATTTTGTATAAAATGTGTGTGTTACTTAGACAGGGAATATTTGATTGTTTTACTGATATTTTACTAGAAGCTGCATGTGTTACAGCCTTTTTTGGATTTCTAAGATGTGGTGAATTTACCAGTCAAGATAAATTTGACCCAGAATCACATTTATGTTTTAATGATGTGCAGATTACGAATGATTGTATTTTTGTGTTACTTAAAAGGTCAAAGACAGATCCGTTTAGATATGGTATTACTATTCCTTTGTTCAGAAACTCTTCAGATATTTGTCCTGTTGCAATTCTTCAAAAATATATAAGACTTAGAATGAGTATTTATAGCAATTCAGAATCATTTTTATAACCGATAAAGGTTTGCCTTTAACCAGAAACTAACCATACAGAAAGTAAGCAATATACGAATTAAAGTGCATCATAAATGGTATGAAGGAATTGTCATAAGATCAAGATACAAAAAGGGAATAAATCCGGTTTACAGGTGCTCTGAATTTGTATCAAGTTTCATTTTTTTTATTTCACTGTTGATTTTCGCTTATATCAGTGAGATAACAACCATCTGGTGTTTTTAGAAAGTGTTGCATAATTGTTGGTGTTATCCCCTATTTTAAACAATGCAAGTAAAGCTTGTTACTTTGGTAATTCTTTCCATTTTTAAAAACATTATTAAATTTACAGTGATCTTACTGAGAATGTGTTTTTCAGTTATTTACAGATTATTTTAAACCACTTATTTCAAAGTTAATATGTCTCTCAGTGGTAATCTTTTTGGCACCAGACGCAATTTCTGAAATTACTATAATAACGGTTTTGGCATGTCACATTTTATACTGGTTTTGTTTATAATGTATTATGTCTGTAATATAATGACGCTCTCTGTGTTTAATTTTCAACTGAGCTTCAATTCAGTTTTAACTATAAATAATTCGGTTTAGCATTGAGATGAAAAGTTCTTGCTTTCAACACAAAACTGTACAACTTTTATCACATTAATGATCAATGTGAAAATATCTTTTATGGCAGCTTGATCTTTCGCAAAACGTAAACCGGATTAATCCATAAGGTGTTTAAATTCTATTTTTTTGAAATTCAAAATTTATATGTAGCTGCCTTCAGAAAAATGATAAATTCAATACAAGTAATTCATAAACCAGTTTGCCACAGTAACACACATTTTATATGAACTCTCAAATATAGCTAACTTTTTATAACGACCATATAACTCTCTCATTCATAACAATTTGTTATGGTTAAATTTTTACAATATGCTGAGTCATTTCAAAATTTGAGGAATGGGATTTGGTGGAACAGTTCCCAAGTGATATGTGCGTTATATCACATTTAGATACAAAAAATACGGTTGCAAAATCTGTTCCAAACAAACAATGGCTATAAAAGAGATTGAAAATTAGTTTAGATCGGATTTTGCCCTCTTTCTCGTATATAATTAACTAAAATTTAATAAATATACTAAGTTAATGATATCAAGTCGAATCATATTCCTGGAATTTTAAAATAAAGCAGAATATTGTTGAAATTTAACATTATATAAATAACACATGACTGACAGGGTGACAGAGCAGATTGTTACCCCGAGAAAACATTGTCAACAGCGGGTGATCGAGTGAAAACCACATTCTTGTAAACCAATGAAAATGCATTAAAGTAGAAAAATTTACATAAAGTATAATAAATTAGAATTTTACCTGCAAATTGAACGATGAAAAGCTTGCAGTTTTACATAAAGTATAATAATATTAATTGCAAGAGAGAGATCAGCAGGTACCCGATGCATCGGATTTTATATTAACTCTCAAATACATCTTCTGTTATAACTGCCATATAAAACAGTTTGTCACGTGTCAACGTTAAATGATAACTGCCATCAGTTGGATTTTCCTATTAATAATTCATATTTGTCAGTTATATAATGAACATTCAATACACATTCATTCATTCCTCTTATCATTTATCCGGGATATTCTGGTAATATTATACTAACAGTTTTAATGACGCTTCTGAGAGATCGGAAACAATGTTATACAGGTTTCAGACATATAAAATCATAAACAGAAGAATCTTCGTAGTGATATTGTGAAACTTTAACACATAATTTTAGTTTTTATGTTGAAGTTTGTCAAAACTGTAATGATGTGAATTGATATTTTCGACATCAATCTGAGTGACTTAATATAATAGGTCTTTTCCCCAATGTATTGTTGAAGAACAATCTTTTGATTTTTATGATAGATAGACAAGGAATCGGATCCAGGCTGTTACTTTATACTTTTTCATCTCTTTTTCTAAATCCAAAACTGTTTGATTCTAACTTTTCAGGCCTGACTTTTTAACCAATCTTCAGTTTTTCCTGTGAAATCCTTAATTAATAAGCGGCAATATGTTTGTAACTAAAATACAGACGGACAAAAGTATGAAATCTTAACCTTTTACATAAATTACATTTCGAAATAAAAAAAAAAAAAACAAAAAAACTATGCACAAAAAACAATGATAAACTCTCAATATCCAAAATGTACGATGAGTTCAAATCACAAGAAACTTGTCAAGCAGAAGCATAGATCCAACAGTCTTACCTATCACACTAGTTTAAAAACTTTGATTTCTCTAAACTGTTCAATACCCTTCCACGTTCCTCATTCCAATCTTTCTGAACTGAACAATGTATACAAAGATACGTGTATCAAGTAAGGAAAAGACTTATTTCGTCAAAAACCAAAAAGTACTCTGAGGCTGATGTTAAAATGCTGGGACTTCCAATCTACAGTATATTTGTAGAGTTTCAGGAGACAATAGGAATTACTATGTTGACAAACTGTACGCCGCTTTTAGTCAATATGGTTTTTTTTTATTAAGTTTATACTAAACGTGAGAAACGGGAGAAACAAGCTCAGTCCTTTGATGTTTATTTCCGCTATATAGATGATGCACTGTTTCTTAATAATCCTATATCTTTAAAGTATTATAATCAATTTTAATAATCTTACGTACATAGAAAAGTTGAAATTTATTCTAACGCCATCGACACCCAAACAAGTAGAAAAACTAAGTTCCTTCTTAAAACAGTCATCAGAACTGAGGACAGGGGACTAAAATTGTATTTATTGTATATACAATAACGTTTTTCTTTCTTGTTGTATTTCATTACTATTGTTTGTCACAAATCGTATATCATGATTTAAGGTGGTACCCAACACTTTCACTAAAATTAATTTGGCTCGTTTAATTTTCATAAAATTTTTAGGAAATATTTACTTTGACCTGTTGACATAAATGTTGATTTTTTTAGGAAATAGAATTTCACACTTAACGGGAATAATTTCATTGAATATATAGCAGTTTGGCAAACATCAATTTTGATCATAGAGAAGCCTACTTTCTCTTTACTTATTAAATTTTATTAAAACGCTCTGGTGATTCTTAAGAGTTATCTCCCTGTAGTGTTGGGTACCACCTTAAATGACAATAACAGTTTGAATGAGATATATCTTATCTACCCCAGATCAAAGAGACCACCGACACATTCAATTTATCTTCATTCCTAGATTTATAATTATAAATAGATGACAAAAGGCGATTGAATTTATGACAAACGTGACGATTTTAACTTTCTAATTATATACATCACCTTTCTTAATAGTAAAATACATGTAACATTGTCTCCAGCTTATCACGGTTACATTTCACAGCTGATTTGTACGTTGACGTTAAGAACAAAGTTACTATCACATAAACTTCTAATAAATGGTTATGTTTACACTCTGTTAGAACATCAATCCAGAGAATTTTTACGCTCGTCATCCCGACTTGATTTACCAATGCAAAGTTCCTATTTCACAAATGATAATAGATATGTTCAGTTTGATTTCACGTCTTACAGGAATTGACTTTTCAGGGGGACTTGACACTTTACCGGGAAGTCCTTAACGCGGCAGGACATACTTAACTTGCCTGGTCACCTTATAACATTGCCTGATCACCTTATAACATTGCCGCCTTAGTTTTTATGATGAGATTCTCTTTGGATTGCTATGTGTATGCCAAGTAGCCAGAACTTTTGTCATGGCATGATTCATTACTCAAATGCCTTTAAATTTTCCGTTCAAAATTTTACAAAAATTACCAGAAATTTCTAAGGCTCTTCCTTTTGATGCAGAGGTAACCCTTAGCTGAGTTTGGATACCTGTTTGTTTTAATTGTTTTGTTTTTTGATGGTTGTGATTATTAATTCATCATTATATCTTTAACCGGTTTTTCAATATCTTGATCTCGAGCACTGCTGATGAGTTGTCAGTCAACGAAATGGCCATACAGTGCATCAAATTTATTTCGCATTTTGGGATTCGTTTTATTACTCCCAAAGTATTTATTTGCTATAATATTATTTTCTATCCTGTATTTGATTCTTTCCCACTATTTAATTATTTCGGTATTCCCTTTCTGATATTTACAAGTTATTGAGAACAATATAATCGCACTGTAACAAAGCATAGCAGCTCAATAGAAATGTGTACTATAAAATACGAACTGCTATTGTAGCATATTGACATGAATCGTAGAATTATATATTATACCGAAAAACAAACACTTATCAAATAAATAAAAAAATAAAAAGTATAAAATAAATATCTGAAATAAAGTAAAGATATATAGTTCATACAGATTTCTGTTACTGCTAAGCCGATGTTGATAGGACATAAGGTTTAAACACATCACTTATTTCTACAGTTATAAATAAAATGATTCCCACATGAATTCAAAGTAAAGAAAATGTATATGAAATAGTTGTGATTTATTTATGGTTTTGATTTACACGGTATAACCTAGATAATGCCTTACAAAAATATATATTCACGCTGTTTTTGGTTTTATCAATTATAATTGTTTGCCAAATAAGATACCAAATAAGTGTAACATGTATTAGATGGCTTCTGGGCAGTTAATGTTTCTTAATTTAAATCTTCAACAAATGTTTCATATATGTCGATATATTGATAAATGTAAATCATACTACAAACCAATTGTTATTTGTTTAGTTGGGGTTTTACGGCGTTTCCAGCACATTTGGCTATTTCGAGGCGGCCAGTTTTTATTGGTGGAGGAAGCCGGAGTACCGGGAGAGAACCACCTACCTTCGGTAGGAAAATTGGCAATCCTTGTAAATTAAGATCGGAGTCGAACACACCCCGCCACAGGTGAGATTCGAACTCACAACCTCAGCGTTGACAGGCTAGTGATCATTAGTAGTCATGACGAACTACCTAGACCACTCGGCCACCGAGGTCCCTAAAAACTAATTTTTAAAAAATTTTCTATAGACTTTGTAAGAAATTAAAAGGTCAATCGTATAGATGATTATTAATAATAACTTAACAAACTATAGATATCCTTCGACCAAAAAGACAATTATATTTTTTCAGTCCAAAATTTGTGTGTTATACAGATATCATCTAGGGATAAAAAGCACTACGCAATTAAGGAATAAAGTAAAGTTACTTTTAAACTATGAATTGAATAAAAATGGTCTTAAGATACAAACACATACTATATTATCTGTATGTTAAGTGTCACTGTGAACTGAAAATTTTGATATTTAAGGCGGTCCGACTCTAGTGTCCACATTGATCCAACCCCACCGCCATCTATATGTGATAAGATGTTCCCTTCTACATCGACATGAATCTACTACAAACCCACTCAGTATATCCACAATTCTCGCATCATTTATAAACTGAGCAGGACATTCTTATCCTCCAAGAAGACCTCACGTCATACCCGTTTTTGTTACTTCTATAGTTTTTGTCATGTGTAGTTCCACCTCTCTTTGCTATGTATGTTTAATCCATTTGATTATAGTCTGCCTTTATACGGTCTTCGGATAGTTTCCACTCTGACTTATTTTTTATTCATCATATAATTAGTACTATATACGACGGTTATTGCAAATTTGTAATGCCCGGAAGTGTTCAATCTATATTTGCATACCCAAGGCTAATAACCCATTATCAAGTGTAATTCTAACGCACACGGGCAGATATGGTCGTATCAGACCGGGTGCGTCACGTGGTCAAGCTGATGTGGCCTAAGTCCACGGCCATGTATCAAAATACGTACCTTGCGTCTGGCCACTTAAGTTAAAATCTAATGACTTGTCTCACAAACAACGCAAGTACTAGATATACCCCAGGTGCGATCCTTGCAAAAGATAGAGTACAATAAAATAATCATTGCCTCTTTTAAGATTCTGATCCTATACCGTAAATGCGGAATATCATAGTTAAAAAAAGGGCATATACGTCAAGAAAGGAATCCATATAAATTGAACTAGCTATAGAGGACAATAAACATCATTCAAAGCAGATTAATTCACATGTGTATCTTGTAAATGAAGTAAGGATTACAGTATATCGTAAACTTCTACCATGATTCCATCAAATGTAACCTAATTTCATACATTTATCATACTTTCCAACAGAATACGATCAAAATCCTAACAGCCCCACTTCCATTTTCCTATCAGATCAAAACTAAATAACATTTGCATCGGACCGAGCTCTTGTAGTCAGATTATACATAATGCATGATATTTGGTTTTCTTTTTCGTAGTACCTACTTACAGTAATTAGTAAAAACATTGCATAAACAGCTATAGCATTCCATAAATTAGAAAGTATATGTAGAACAAAATAAAAAATATCACAACAATAACAATATTTTTTGCAAACAATCACCTGATAAAGTTATCAAAAAAAGCAATTACTTACCTCATAAAAGTGACCACACCAACTTTTGCTATGTCATCCTGTAAAACAGACCAAGTTTGTCTCAGTAATTGTTTTTGGTGGTCATTAATAGGAGGAGTTTGGACCTCCACGTTTACCGTCTGTACAGACATGTGTGTTTCCTGCTTAGACTCCCGAACACAATGAACAATTTCATTCCCCATTATGTTATCAGCAGGTGTAACATCGTCATGATTTGGAAGAATCGATTTCTGTACAAATGGCGTCAAATTATGACTTTAAAATTTTTAATCCAGAGAAGGTGTTAATATAAATCGGATAATTGGATGTACACTACATCAACTAAATATTCTCTGTAACATTATCTTGTTTGTTTTGGTGTTTTTAAATACTCCAATATATTTGCTTTAGGTACTAAATCCAAACTTCATCTGATATAAAATCTCTTATAACTATCAGATTGTTGTTTGGATGGCAAATTGTCATGCCATCCTAAATATACAAACGTCAATATAGTTCCGAAGTAGTTAACAGATAGACCATGTAATGACCAACCATTTCATTTACCAATCTGACATTTATAAGGATCGTTTATCTTACTATCGAATATTTACTTACTTACTTTATTCCTTTTTTTCATGAGTTTCATATCGATTGTTTTGGAAGGAAAACAAATTTCTCTCGAGCTAAAACTAGAGTTCCTTATAACACATGTTTATTTTACGAAGTTGATTTTTGCCATTTCAATGTACATTAAAAAATAACATTACGTTTATTTATGTTCATATTTATGTTTGTGCTCTTTTATGTTTTTTTTTTTTTTGGTCAGGGGTACTGTCTGTCTGTGGATTGGTTTGTATGTCATTGTTGACCTTTTGTTGTTTATTATTCTCTGTCGCTATGTTATCAGTAGCTTATGCTTGTTTTGGATAGGAGGTATACGTCAACGAGACAACATACCAACATACCATAGGAATGGACTTGCATATGGGGGGGGGGGGGGGGGGGGGGTGGCAGAATAATAACATGTAAGACCGTAAGAGTAATTTTTAATATTTTTAATAAGGAACAACAGCTAACACTAAAAGAAAGGCATTAATTGACCTGGAAACGTAAGAAAAACAGAAATGGAAGATGGAAGGAGATATTAGGTAAATGTCAATAGGCCAACAATCCTAAAACGAAACCAAGAAGTAAAAAAATAGGTCTCAGTATAGCCTTTAACATGGGGAATGAGTCCACTGTATAGAAGTACAAAAATAGGTCTCAGTACAGTCTTTAACACGGGGAATGAGTCCACTGTATAGAAGTACAAAAATAGGTCTCAGTACAGTCTTTAAACACGGGGAATGAGTCCACTGTATAGAAGTAGAAAAATAGGTCTCAGTACAGCCTTTAACACCGGGAATGAGTCCACTGTATAGAAGTAGAAAAATAGGTCTCAGTACAGCCTTTAACACCGGGAATGAGTCCACTGTATAGAAGTAGGAAAACAGGTCTCTGTTCAACCTTTAACACCAGGAATGAGTCCACTGTATAGAAGTAGGAAAATAGGTCTCAGTACAACCTTCAACATTGGGAATGAGTCCACTGTATAGAAGTGGAAAAATAGGTTTCAATACAGCCTTCAACATTGGGAATTAGTCCTCTGTATAGAAATAGCAAAAGAGGTCCCAGTATAGCCTTCAACACGGGGAATGAGTCCACTGTATAGAAGTAGAAAAGTGGGTCTCAGTACAGCCTTTAACATGGGGAATGAGTCCACTATATAGAAGTAGAAAAATAGGTCTCAGCACAATCTTAAACACTGGGAATGAGTCCACTGTATAGAGGTCTCTGTACAGCCTTTAACACGGGGAATGAGTCCACTGTATAGAAGTAGAAAAAGAGATTTTAGTACAGTCTTCAACACTGGGAATGAGTCAACTTTATAGAAGTAGAAAAAGAGGTCTCAGCACAAGCTTCAACATTGGGAATGAGTTCACTATATAGAAGTAGAAAAAGAGGTCTCAGAACAATCTTTAACACGGGGAATGAGTCCACTGTATAGAAGTAGAAAAAGAGATTTTAGTACAGTCTTCAACACTGGGAATGAGTCAACTTTATAGAAGTAGAAAAAGAGGTCTCAGTACAAGCTTCAACATTAGGAATGAGTCCACCATATAGAAGTATAAAAATAGGTCTCAGTACAGCCTTTAAGACGGAGAATGAGTCCACTGTATAGAAGTAGAAAAATAGGTCTCAGTATAGCCTTTAACACGGGGAATGAGTCCACTGTATAGAAGTAGAAAAATAGGTCTCAGTACGACCTTCAACACTGGGAATGAGTCCACTGTATAGAAGTAGAAAAATAGGTCCCAGTACGGCATTCAACGTGGGGAATGAATCCACCCACTGTATAGAAGTAGAAAAAGGGATTTTAGTACAGTCTCCAACATTAGGAATGGGTTCACTGTATATAAGTAGAAAAAGAGGTCTCAGTACAAGCTTCAACACTGGGAATGAGTCCACTGTATAGCATAGAAAAATAGGTCTCAGTACAGCCTTCAACATGGGGAATGAATCCACTGTATAGAAGTAGAAAAGGAGATTTTAGTACAGCCTTCAACATTGGGAATGAGTCCACTGTATAGAAGTAGAAAAAGAGGTCTCAGTACCAGCTTCAACATTGGGAATTAGTCCACTGTATAGAAGTAGAAAAGGAGATTTTAGTACAGCCTTCAACATTGGGAATGAGTCCGATGTATAGAAGTAGAAAAAGAGGTTCCTGTACAACCTTCAACATTGGGAATGAGTCCACTGTATAGAAGTAGAAAAATAGGTCTCAGTACAGCCTTCAACACGAGGAATGAATCCACTGTATAGAAGTAAAAAAGGTGATTTTAGTACAGCCTTCAACATGGGGAATGAGTCCAATGTATAGAGGTCTCAGTACAGCCTTCAACATGGGGAATGAATCCACTGTATAGAAGTAAAAAAGGTGATTTTAGTACAGCCTTCAACATGGGGAATGAGTCCAATGTATAGAAGTAGAAAAAGAGGTCTCAGTACAAGCTTCAACATTGGGAACGAGTCCACTGTATAGAAGTAGAAAAAGAGATTTTAGTACAGTCTTCAACATTGGGAATGAATCCACTGTATAGAAGTAGAAAAAGAGGTCTCAGTACAAGCTTCAACATTGGGAATGAGTCCACTGTATAGAAGTAGAAAAATAAGTCTCAGTCCAGCCTTCAACATGGGGAATGAATCCACTGTATAGAAGTAGGAAATGAGATTTTAGTACGGCCTGCAACATTGGGAATGAGTCCACTGTATAGAAGTAGAAAAAGAGGTCTCAGTATAGTCTTCAACGTTGGGAATGAGTCCACTGTATAGAAGTAGAAAAAGAGGTCTAAGTACAACCTTTAACATGGGTAATGAGTCCACTGTATAGAAGTAGAAAAAGAGATTTTAGTACAGCCTTTAACATGGGGAATGAGTCCACTTTATAGAAGTAGAAAAAGAGGTCTCAGTACAGCCTTCAACATAGGAAATGAGTCCACTGTATATAAGTAGAAAAAGAGATTTTAGTACAGCCTTTAACATGGGGAATGAGTCCACTTTCTAGAAGTAGAAAAAGAGGTCTCAGTACAGCCTTCAACATAGGAAATGAGTCCACTGTATATAAGTAGAAAAAGAGATTTTAGTACAGCCTTTAACATGGGGAATGAATCCACTGTATAGAAGTAGAAAAATAGGTCTCAGTACAGCCTTTAACATGGGGAATGAGTCCACTGTATAGACATAGAAAAGAGGTCTCAGTACAGCCTTCAACATTGGGAATGAGACCACTGTACAGAAGTAGAAATAAAGGTCTCAGTACAGCCTTTAACATTGGGAATGAGTCCACTGTATAGAAATAGAAAAAGAGGTCTCAGTATAGCCTTCAACATGAGGAATGAATCCACTGTATACAAGTAGAAAAAGAGATTTTGGTACAGCCTTTAACACGGGAAATGAATCCACTGTATAGAAGTAGAAAAAGAGGTATCAGTACAGCCTTCAACATGGGGAAAGAGTCCACTGTATAGAAGTACAAAAAGATATTTTAGTACAGTTTTCAACATGGGGAATGAGTCCATTGTATAAAAGTACAAAAAGAGATTTCAGTACAGCCTTCAACATGGGGAATTAGTAAACTGTATAGAGCTAGAAAAATAGGTCTCAGAACAGCCTTCAGCATTGGAATGAATCCACTGTATAGAAGTAGAAAAAGAGGTTTGGTATCTATTTTGTCCATATAACCAATTATTCCTATAAGTCGATTAAACGTTCTCACAATAACACTGTTATACACTGAAAAAAAAGTCACGTAGTAACAATACACCTTAATTAATATGTTTTTCCCTTCATTCCTTGTATTCCCATTTGGAGTACTAAATTACCTTGGTTTTTTATTAAAATCCGTTTGAAATTTGTCACTGTTAATGTTATACTTATATGTAATTATATCGAAGACAGCTGAAGAATTACAGGAATCTCCTCGAAGACTGGATTTCAAAAAAAAAATGATGGATTTCAAAAATAAATGATGCATCATTAAGAAGAATTTTGTGCAGTACTGTAATACTGTATTTATATAAAGGTGCAATTTAACGGGACAGAATATTTGTTTGAGCTAGTTATCAAGGCTGCATGTAAGTTTAAAACCAGTGTATTCGTCGGTATTTTCATCTTGCTGAGTCATTTTTTTTCTATTTAGATGTTGATTTAATACCTAAAGGAAAATTAAACAAAATAAAATATATTTTCATTTTAGATTTTTTCCATTGTACATTATTAATGTTAGTAACGTCACAGAAAAATTATTTGGAACCTATTTGGACTTTAAGTAAAAACATATTTTTTATTGCCATTATAAGCAGCAGCTTCTAATATGTATCCGTACTTCAGAAAACTAATTCTTAATGAAAAGTAGTGGCTAAACTAAAATTTGAAATAACAAATATTTACATATGTTCACATACTTTCGTTCAAACTTTTTGAAACAAAACTTTATACTTTTTAAACAGTGTTCCATTCATTTATTGTGAAATCCTATTTGACGCATCGATTAACGAATCACACACAGAAAACGGACAATCTGCTCTCTAGGAATAAGGCAATTATGTATTGAGAAAAGCAAAAGTTGAATACGAGTTATATCGTTCTGATATACCAAAAGACCGTACAATGAGACACACAGTATAAGACTGATGCAATTAACATGGCGCGAACCATATACCCTCTTATTTTAATAAAATTTGAAGCACTTCGTTTAACTGTTGGAACTAATCTTACATAATCTCTTTAAATGAGTCCCAGATTGAAATACTATTTCCATTTAATTAAAATCAAGGGATGCATTGCGTGGTGTACATATATAACATTTAATAATTTTTTTCTTTCATCCTTCCCCACAACGTTAAGAGCTTTTCTTTGTTAATTATGAAATTACAAAACTAATTTCCTGACTTTACACAGTTTTTGTATTAACTATTGGACATGTGATCTACAACAGAGTAAGATGTTTAGATGTGAAGTTTACTTTACTCTGCACATATGGAGTATTTAACACCTGTAGTTTACAACTTGCAAGACGATGATAATAATTAAGAATGTTAACTGACGTCATAGCTAACAATCTTGATGATATGTTTATAATAATTTACTTCATTATTCTTTTTGAAAGATATTTCTGTACTTATAGTTTTGTTAAACTACGTTGTTTTAAATATAGATTGGCCTATCAGTTTACTCTCAAATGGGGAATCAAAGTTCATAGAATATACACTTGATGTAAACACTAATGCCATTATGTCTTTAGTTGACAATTTTTTCTTACTGTCAATGAGCAAGTTTTTTTGCGATTATCGTTTTATCCGAACTTAAGAATTAAAATATCACAGTAAGCTTTTGATTTATCTGTCCTCAATTTCAAACAGAAAATAAGAAAAAATATAGGCCTTTACCGTCTTTGTTTTTCAGTGTATTGTTTTTAAAACCTTTGCGTAATTAGTTACATATATTGCAATCCGTACACTCACATTCACTTTGTGATCTGGCAGTCCTACAAGAAGGTTTCACGTCGGACTCGATATAACAACTAAGCATAGCTAACTTCTTTAAAAAAACTTAGCTAACTCGTTATAACGACTTAACTAACTCATTATAACGACTTAGTGCAGCTAACTCGTTATAACGACTTAACTAACTCATTATAACGACTTAGTTCAGCTAACTCGTTATAACGACTTAACTAACTCATTATATCGACTTAGTTCAGTTAACTCGTTATAACGACTTAACTAACTCATTATAACGACTTAGTTCAGCTAACTCGTTATAACGACTTAACTAACTCATTATATCGACTTAGTTCAGTTAACTCGTTATAACGACTTAACTAACTCATTATATCGACTTAGTTCAGTTAACTCGTTATAACGACTTAACTAACTCATTATAACGACTTAGTTCAGTTAACTCGTTATAACGACTTAACTAACTCATTATAACGACTTAGTGCAGCTAACTCGTTATAACGACTTAGCGTATTTATTAAAACGACTTAGTTAAGTCGTTATTAAGTCGTTATAACCAGTTACTTAGTCGTTATAACCAGTAAGCTAAGTCGTTATAACAAATAAGCTAAGTCGTTATAACGAGTTAATTAAGTTGTAGCTGTTTAATCCTGATTGTGATTTTCTATCTAATTAAACAAATCAATGAGTACCCATATATATTTGATTAAATCTGAACTGATAATCTTTTAAAGCACATCTAAATGACAATTGCTTGATCGATCTGTCCATAACACTGGAGGAGATAGCCACAAAATGTCTCTTTAGTGCCGTTAATGGCTTATTTAAATAAATCACTATTTTTTCTCTGCAATATATGTACTCAATTAAATAAATAATTCATCATTTATAAATAAATCGTTCAATTTTGCACCAAACGGCCATTACAGATATTAATATTTTATCATCATTATCATTCTCAAAAGAGTAATAACTTTTTTATGAACGATACAATTGCGTTATGGCGAAAATGGTCAATGATACATTCAAATTTGACACTTTGATGTGTAAGAATATAATTCATTTAAATTTTTACATCAATTAGTCTCAGGTCCAGGAATTAGGGAAATATATATGACTGACATTATATTAACTATATTTTAATTGAACAGTGGAGTATTACTAATTGCATATGACCCAAATTGTATTTTTCATACTGCGAACTTTCGCTATGTTGCGAAAATTCAAAGGAAGAGAAAGTTTGATCTAATTTTTTGTTCTTCTTGAATGAAAATTTAACAAAAATATTATGACATGCAGATGTCTGTTTTTTTTTCATCGGTATGCACTACCGGTAAAAACTATACATATTATGACATGCAAATGTCTGTTTTTTCATTGTTATGCACTACCGGTAAAAATATAAATATTATGACATGCAGATGTCTGTTTTTTCATTGTTATGCACTACCGGTAAAAACTATACATATTATGACATGCAAATGTCTGTTTTTTCATTGTTATGCACTACCGGTAAAAATATAAATATTATGACGTGCAGATATCTGTTTTTTAATTGTTATGCACTACCGGTAAAAACTATACATATTATGACATGCAGATGTCTGTTTTTTTATTGTTATGCACTACCGGTAAAAACTATACATATTATGACATGCAGATGTCTGTTTTTTCATTGTTATGCACTACCGGTACAAACTATACATATTATGACATGCAGATGTCGGTTTTTTTATTGTTATGCACTACCGGTAAAAACTATACATTTTATGACATGCAGATATCTGTTTTTTCATTGTTATGCACTACCGGTACAAACTATACATATTATGACATGCAGATGCTTGTTTTTTTATTGTTTTTATTGTTATGCACTACCGGTAAAAACTATACATATTATGACATGCAGATGTCTGTTTTTTTCATTGTTATGCTTTCCGGTAAAAACTATACATATTATGACATTCTTATGTCTGTTTTTTTTTATTGTTATGCACTACCGGTAAAAACTATACATATTATGACATGCAGATGTCTGTTTTTCCATTGTTATGCACTACCGGTAAAAATATAAATATTATGACATGCAGATGTCTGTTTTTTCATTTTTATGCACTACAGGTAAAAACTATAGATATTATGAGATGCAGATGTCGTTTTTTTTATTGTTATGCACTACCGATAAAACCTATAGATAATATGACATGCAGATGTCTGTTTTTTTATTGTTATGCACTACCGGTAAAACTATACATATTATGACATGCAGATGTCTGGGTTTTTTTTCATTGTTATGCACTACCGGTAAAAACTATACATATTATGACATGCAGATGTCTGTTTTTTCATTCTTATGCACTACCGGTACAAACTATACATATTATGACATGCAGATGTCGGTTTTTTTATTGTTTTTATTGTTATGCACTACCGGTAAAAACTATACATATTATGACATGCAAATGTCTGTTTTTTCATTGTTATGCTTTCCGGTAAAAACTATACATATTATGACATTCTTATGTCTGTTTTTTTTATTGTTATGCACTACCGGTAAAAACTATACATATTATGACATGCAGATGTCTGTTTTTCCATTGTTATGCACTACCGGTAAAAACTATACATATTATGACATGGAGTTTTTTTTTCATTGTTATGCTTACTGGTAAAAACTATACATATTATGACATGGAGATGTCTGTTTTTTTTCATTTTTATGCATTACCGGTAAAAACTATACATATTATGACATGCAGATGTCTGTTTTTTCATTCTTATGCACTACCGGTACAAACTATACATATTATGACATGCAGATGTCGGTTTTTTTATTGTTTTTATTGTTATGCACTACCGGTAAAAACTAGACATATTATGACATGCAGATGTCTGTTTTTTCATTGTTATGCTTTCCGGTAAAAACTATACATATTATGACATTCTTATGTCTGTTTTTTTTATTGTTATGCACTACCGGTAAAAACTATACATATTATGACATGCAGATGTCTGTTTTTCCATTGTTATGCACTACCGGTAAAAACTATACATATTATGACATGGAGTTTTTTTTTTCATTGTTATGCTTACTGCTAAAAACTATACATATTATGACATGGAGATGTCTGTTTTTTTTTTCATTTTTATGCATTACCGGTAAAAACTATACATATTATGACATGCAGATGTCTGTTTTTTCATTCTTATGCACTACCGGTACAAACTATACATATTATGACATGCAGATGTCGGTTTTTTTATTGTTTTTATTGTTATGCACTACCGGTAAAAACTATACATATTATGACATGCAGATGTCTGTTTTTTCATTGTTATGCTTTCCGGTAAAAACTATACATATTATGACATTCTTATGTCTGTTTTTTTTATTGTTATGCACTACCGGTAAAAACTATACATATTATGACATGCAGATGTCTGTTTTTCCATTGTTATGCACTACCGGTAAAAACTATACATATTATGACATGGAGTTTTTTTTTCATTGTTATGCTTACCGGTAAAAAATATACATATTATGACATGGAGATGTCTGTTTTTTTTCATTTTTATGCATTACCGGTAAAAACTATACATATTATGACATGCAGATATCTGTTTTTCATTGTTATGCACTACAGGTAAAAAATATAAATATTATGACATGCAGATGTCTGTTTTTTCATTGTTATGCACTACCGGTAAAAACTATACATATAATGACATGTAGATGTCTGTTTTTTCATTGTTATACACTACCGGTACAAACTATACATATTATGACATGCAGATGCCTGTTTCTTATTGTTATGCACTACCGGTAAAAACTATACATATTATGACATGCAGATGTCTGTTTTTTCATTGTTATGCACTACCGGTAAAAATATAAATATTATGACATGCAGATGTCTGTTTTTTCATTTTTATGCACTACAGGTAAAAACTATAGATATTATGAGATGCAGATGTCTGTTTTTTTTTCATTGTTATGCACTACCGGTAAAAACTATAGCTATTATGATGTACAGATGTCGTTTTTTTTTATTGTTATGCACTACCGATAAAACCTATAGATAATATGACATGCAGATGTCTGTTTGTTTTATTGTTATGCACTACCGGTAAAACTATACATATTATGACATGCAGATGTCTGGTTTTTTTTCATTGTTATGCACTACAGGTAAAAAATATAAATATTATGACATGCGGATGTCTGTTTTTTTTTCATTGTTATGCACTACCGGTAAAAACTAAACATATTATGACATGCAGATGTCTGTGTTTTTTTTCCATTGTTATGCACTACCGGTAAAAACTATAGCTATTATGATGTACAGATGTCCGTTTTTTTTATTGTTATGCACTACCGATAAAAACTATACATATTATGACATGCAGATATCTGTTTTTTTTCCATTGTTATGCACTACCGATAAAAACTATACATATTATGACATGCAGATATCTGGTTTTTTTTTCATTGTTATGCACTACCGGTAAAAACTATACATTATTATGACATGCAGATATCTGTTTTTTTTTCATTGTTATGCACTACCGGTAAAAACTATACATATTATGACATGCAGATGTCTGTTTTTTTTCCATTGTTATGCACTACCGATAAAAACTATACATATTATGACATGCAGATATCTGGTTTTTTTTTCATTGTTATGCACTACCGGTAAAAACTATACATATTATGACATGCAGATATCTGGTTTTTTTTTCATTGTTATGCACTACCGGTAAAAACTATACATATTATGACATGCAGATATCTGTTTTTTTTCCATTGTTATGCACTACCGATAAAAACTATACATATTATGACATGCAGATATCTGGTTTTTTTTTCATTGTTATGCACTACCGGTAAAAACTATACATATTATGACATGCAGATGTCTGTTTTTTTCCATTGTTATGCACTACCGGTAAAAAATATATACTAGTATATTATGACATACAGATGTCTGTTTTCTCATTGTTATGCACTGCCGGTAAAAACTATACATATTATGACATGGAGATGTCTGTTTTTTTTTTCATTTTTATGCAGTACCGGTAAAAACTATACATAGTATGACATGCAGATGTGTGTTTTATTAAATCTTTCTTATTACAGCTTGCATTGTACTGATGATAATGTCACACTCGACATCCATAATTTTTGCCCGATATTTTTGACAGTACAGAAAACAATTAAATATAATTTATGTTTTATTATCAGAATTATATAATCCATATTTTAATCTTGTTAATTTTATTACTGATCATAAGGAAGCTCGTCACAATTAGTGTTTCCCTCTCAATTCGCTCTCATGCAATGTTAATTTATAGACTATGTGAGACTAGTTTCGAACCTCGGGTTTCGAACTGAATACACACTCAAAGGTATATAGCAATTTTAAAATATTTTAGTTCATTTCTATATACAATTTACAGTACTGTTAAGTCTGTAAAATTCCCTTGGTACTCAACGGGTATTGACAGTGAGCGTCAAAGTTCCGAAGGGCGTCATTTTGTGGTAGAAAATAACATAAGGTTGTAATCACCTGCACTGTTTCCCCGTCCAGCTTAACGCAGAAACATTATGACATTCGTTGTCTCATTGTCGGCAAAACAATTCAATATTATTCTTCAACATCCAGTTGCATAAAATGATTTTTTTAAAGGTCTAAATGTAATTTTAGTATATTGATGATGCAAGGTATAGCTAAAAGCATATAGGATATTCGTAGCTAACTGTAAATTTTTAATCATAGCAGATTGTTACAAGGGCAACGCGAAGCGTGGTATCTCCTTGCCGTGAAAAAAATTGACCCTGAAATTTTTACATGTACAAGTTTTCACAAGGGTGTAAAGAATTTACAAGTTCCACTGTGACCTTGACCTTTGACCTATGACCTTCATAAGAACTAAGTATGTGCCAAGTTTGGTCAGAGTTGAGTCTAGAGTGTTCACAAGGGTGTTACGGACGGAAGGACGGAGGTAGCGTTACTATATCCCCTCGGAACTTCGGGATAAATATTTTTAATGACACTGTTAGAATTAGATCTTAATGTATATATATTAACATATTTTGTCGTTACCTCAGCGGAACTATACATATGTTTATAAATAATAGTAATAAACAATAAAATATTTATATCGGCGTGAAGTCTTAATACGATACGAATTACCGGAATCATGAAAATTTTGTATATCGTCATTAGCTTAAATATGCGTTTCAAAGCAGCCCTCAAACATATAATCAATGAAATAGAATTGACACCTAAAATAACTCTA
The DNA here is from genome assembly GCA_028015205.1 of Mytilisepta virgata. Lineage (NCBI taxonomy): Eukaryota > Metazoa > Mollusca > Bivalvia > Mytilida > Mytilidae > Mytilisepta > Mytilisepta virgata. The sequence continues at coordinate 4,209,072 of CM051518.1, read as the reverse complement.
TCAGAAAGTAATTCAGAAAATGGAGAAAATAAAACCTAGTTAATGACCTGTTAGGAAATATCTGATGTGTCCTTGAAGAATCACTAGGATTTCCTGTGTTTTGTATTATATTGTTTATCTCAAAGATATCCATTTTAACGGTAGACTTAAAACGTTTGTTCTTCGACTTTCTGTACCCTTTTGTTTGTTTATTGTGTGTCCCACATGCTTTATGACTAATCTCCAGACTTTATTATAATTCTGTACATTTCAATAACAATTATAAATGAATACAATACTGGTTTGTCATAGATTTATTCGACATTCAGAAATAATGGAGATCTGAAAAAAGATAACGACACTAAGTGTCATGATAATGAGTAGAACCCATATTTCTCTATCCCTAGAAGTCATTGATATTTTTTTAAAGAAATGTTCAAGTACTGATTACTAAAATTAAACAAGAGGCTCAGTGGGTTGAGCCTGTATCGCTCACCTAACAGTCACAAACTTTTGATTTGATTTGACAGACTAGATTGATTTCTGGAAACTTTGTAAATCATCTTCTATAAATGCTTCATACCAAGTATAAGTTCATTGGCCAAGCGGTTTTAGAGGAGAAGTTTTAAATTTTGACCATATAAAGATTTCTGGCGGCCATTTTGTTTCACGGACTAGAAAGATTTATCCAAAGTTTGTAAAGGACCTTCGATAGATGCTCCATACCAAAAATCAGTTCATTTGGCTTTACGGTTTCAGAGGAGAAGAAGTTTTAAATTTTGACCAATCAGAACATGTAAATGCTCGTGACGACCATTTTGTTTCACGGACCGGGACGATTTATGCAAATTTTGTAACGGACCTTCTATAGATGCTCCATACCAAAAATCAGTTCATTTGGCTTTATTGTTTCAGGGGAGAAGTTTTAAATTTCGACCAATCAGAACATGTAAATGCTGATGGCAGCCATTTTGTTTCACGGATCTATGCAAACTTTGTAAAGGACCTTTCATAAAAGCTACATGCCAAGTTTCAGTTCAATAGGTCCAGGGGTTTCAGAGGAGAAGATGAAATGTACGGACGGACAGACGGACGACGGACGCCAAGTGATGACAAAAGCTCACATTTGGCCAGGTGAGCTAAAAAAGAATGAAACACTCCTGTTTTCAATACAGATAACATCCAGTTAAACACATAAACAAATGTAGACTGCCCTCCAGCACGGGATTATTCTGCCCCAACGCAATTAACATATTCACGTAGCCGTTTTGCTTGCATATTCTTTCGACCTGGACGCCTTGGTGTTATAGTATTCGTTTCAGATTTTGTTGGTTGATCATTTGTCGGAACGTTTTGAGTTGCCGCGCACCTTTCCTAGGTAAAATAGCAGGCTCTTCAAAAAAGTACTTTGACTTTGTAGTGATATTGGTGTAGATGGCATTATTGTTTGATTGTAATCCTCAGTATGTACTTTGATGGTATTATACAATTATGGCACTTTACTGAGTGCAATATTATACATTTATTGCATTGTAGTGGGGGATATGAAGATTATTCACATCAGAAATATCATATTCCCTGAGGGCTTGACCGAGAGTAATATGATATTGAGATGTGAAGAAATCTTCATATTCCCCTCACGACCATGTTATAAATGTTCTATTATACTGAATAAAACCAAAGATATTTTGTTTTTAAATGTGCAAATCACATGATTTTTTACCAATATATTTAGAGGACAGTTTTTCACTTTGGAACATTTTTTATTATATATAACGAAACACATTGTATTGGAAATACAGTAAAGAACATGTTTTTTTCAATCGAACTTGATATTTAGTTTGTGTCAAATCCATTTACTGATATCCATACTGGAAAAGTAGCGAGATTTCCGAAGGGGTGGAATATGATTTTTTGAATTTTATGGAAAATATGAAGATTTATTCATGTCAATCACATGATCGCAATAATCAATGAGATTTAGTTTAACATACAATAATTCATCTGAGGTATCATAAACAAAATATGGACTAGTTTGAAACGCACTGTTTCTATATAAATCTAAAATTACGAAATGTAATACTAGATGTTATCTGTTTATTGTCTGTTTTATTTGGCGACCTTGGTGACAGGTGACTACCATCTGAGATGTTATGCCTTGAAGTCTAATTTTTCACCATATTAGGATGAATATTTAATGACGTTTTTATTTCACGCTGTTTTGCCTGCAGAGTCATATAATCATCTATTGACAGTTTTTCAGGCGGTGTATGTACAGGTTCAAATGTCCGAAGAAATTTTTGTTGCGCAGATTTACTCTCCCTGATCCTTCTAAACGGATTACGTATTGATCAGACTTCTATACCACGTCTTGCTTCATTCCATTTCCTAGTATTTGGTCCAATCTCGTTTTGAATTCTGACATAATCTTCCACTATTAAAGGTGGAAGGTGCTTGTTGTGTTCAGACCATCTTTGTGATATTTTCAACGAGTTTGAACATGTCATTGTCACTGTTTGTCGGTACACGCACTGCATTCCATGTTATTGACTTTAGGGGGCTACTTGTTGATGCGGTTGCTTTGAAAAAGGCTTTCTCGGCATTTTGGTTGATGCTTTGAAAAGTTGCAATATACCACGTCTTGCTTCATTCCATTTCCTAGTATTTGGTCTAACCTCGTTTTGAATTCTGACATAATCTCCCACTATTAAAGGTGGAAGGTGCTTGTTGTGTTCAGACCATCTTTCTGATATTTTCAACGAGCTTGAACATGTCATTGTCACTGTTTGTCGGTACACGCACTGCATTCCATGTTATTGACTTTAGGGGGCTACTTGTTGATGCGGTTGCTTTGAAAAAGGCTTCCTCGGCATTTTGGTTGATGCTTTGAAAAGTTGCAAGAATTGACTTGTTAGTATCCTCGGGTTGGATCTTGGTTGACGCGACATTATTTTGCAGATATAATTCTTCTAGGTCACAAGTAGGGTGGCGGGAAACGGAATCAGCAGCTCGGTATTTAACACCAGGTATATGGATCATTTTGAAATTGTATCTGTGTCTTGTTTGTGTTTTGTGTAAATGCATCTTGGTTGTGTCTTATATGTAAATGCATCTCGGTTGTGTCATGTTTGTGTTTTGTGTCCATGCAACTTTGTTGTGTCTTATGTAAATGCATCTCAGTTGTGTCTTGTTTGTGTCTTGTGTAAATGCATCTCGGTTGTGTATTGTGTAAATGCATCTTGCTTGTGTCTTGTTTGTGTTTTGTGTAAATGCATCTTGATTATGTCTTGTGTATATGCATCTCGGTTGTGTCTTGTTTGTTTCTTGTGTAAATGCATCTTGGTTGTGTCTTGATTGTGTTGAATGTAAATGCATCTCGGGTGTGTCTTGTGTAAATGCATCTTGGTTGTGTCTTGTTAGTGTTTTGTGTAAATGCATCTTGGTTGTATCATATTTGTGTTTTGTGTCAATGCAACTTTGTTGTGTCTTATGTAAATGCACCTCGGTTGTGTCTTGTGTAAATGCATCTCGGTTGTGTCTTGTATAAATGCATCTTGCTAGTGTCTTGTTTGTGTTTTGTGTAAATGCATCTTGGTTATGTCTTGTGTATATGAATCTCGGTTGTGTCTTGTTTGTGTCTTGTGTAAATGCATCTTGGTTGTGTCTTGATTGTGTTTATTGTAAATGCATCTTGGTTGTGTCTTGTTTGTTTTTTTTGTGTCGAGTTAATGGAGTCTAATGTAAATAGGTTTTTGTCTTGTGCGAATAAATCTTGTAGGTGTCTTGTGTAAGAAATGGTGTTTTTCTCTTGTGTAAATAAATCTTGTTTGTGACTTGTGTAAATGCATTTTGTTTGTGTCCTGTGTAAAATACATCTTGCTTGTTCTGTGTGTTAATACATCTTGTTTGTTTTGTATGTAAATACACCTTGTTTGTTTTTTTTTGTGTGTAATGCATCTTGTTAGTGTCTTTTTAAATGCATCTCGTTTGTGTCTTGTGTAAATACATCTTGTTTTATTTTGTGTAAATGAATCTTGTTCGTGTCTTGTTAAAATAACAATCCAAAGATACTAATATTAGATATAGTAAATTTATACTATGCTGTATACGACACATTTCAAGGCGTTACCTCTCATCAGCAGGATAAAAACCGAAACACTTGGAAGACCAAAAACCAAACTTATTTTAAACAAGAAGTACTCAACCAAAAATACCAAAATAGGAAGCCAAATTTCAGCTAAGGAGATCTACCATGTACAATACAAGGAATGAACCCTTAGTATTTCTATTATTTATGAATTTTGCTATATACTGGAAATTTCTGTAACAAATCAATGAATAATCATGTCAGACAAGTCTGACGACTGGGTTGGCGAATACCCTCGGGGACCTTGGGTCCACCATGCAGAGGCATCGTCCCAGGAAACAATGTTGCAAGAGTCTGTTCTAATTTATTACTGGCTGAAATAACAATCCAAAGATACTAATATTAGATATAGTAAATTTATACTATGGTGTATACGACGCATTTCAAGAGTAATCTCTCATCAGCAGCATTAAAACCGTAACGTAGTTACTCACTGGTGGCCAACCCCTCTATCCACAACATCTCAATCCTCCCACGCCCCCACCCCCTAAAGAAGCTTCAATCGGATAATTCGTTCTTGAGACGTTTTTCAAATTTCAGCCAGTAATAAATTTGAACAGACTCTTGCAACATTGTTTCTTGCCCAATTAGCATTAAAGTAAAACTCTTTAGATAACGAGGAAAATAAATGGAAATGGTGAGCTGTCAAAAGGGGCATAAAATGACTTAAATGTACAAAATACACAAGCCGAACAAAACCAAATACACAAACGTAATAAAACAACAACCAAACTAAAGAGTTAAAATCAACTAAAGTTTGACTCTTGGAAACCAATAGAAAGACCGAGTTCGTAGGTTAGATGTAAACTGTTCGACGCCACGTCAAATGAAATTTCTTTTTGATTATTTTTTGTGTATTTTGTACATTTAAGTCGTTTCATGTTCCTTTTGACAGCTCACCATTTTCATTTATTTTCTTCGTTTCTATTGCCGTATGAGCTGCTTAGCAACATACTTAGTCTTTTTTAAACCTTAAAAGGAACATCAATTATGTTTGTCCAGAAGATAAAAAATGTGATAATGAATGGAAGTAACGGACGCCAAGTGATGACAATAGCTCATACTGGCCTTTGGCTACGTGAGATAAAAAAAATCAAACATTAATATGGAATGATCATTCTTAAAGGTCATTATAAAAATGTAATAATTTTCCAATTTCTGATTGTGTGAAGCGTTGAAAAACTTATAATTTTTCAGGTGTGAATATCTCAGAATGGTTTGTCATGAATAATTAGATAGATTGTGACAGGTGTTTAATATTTCAGTTTTACAGAATTATCAATATAAAATTACAATGTATTTATAAAAATATTAAGTATGAGGAATGAGTTGTCATTATTTAACACAATGTAAAATTGCTTTTTTGATGGGTGGTGTTATTACATCAAAACCTCATACTGGAAAGAATTATTATTATTCCAACATACTGATTATCACGTAAAAAATGTATTAATTGAGAACAACATAACAATGTAAACGGTGCCTCAGAAAATCATACTATATTCTTACTATAAAACAATCTTCCATATAAATTGAAATTAAGCGCAAAACATTCTCAATGGATAAACAAGAAAATGGATTACAACGGCATACCAATCAATCAACAGGCAGAACCCTTGACAAAATATACTAGTAATATAAAACACAATTTAAACAATAGTCCGACGTGGGACACCCACTGAACAGTGATGGGTTAAACTGGTTTTATGGATACCACAACCCCCTCGTAATCTATCCTGACACTCTTGTATATAAAACACACCATGAAAGCTAATATGTAACAGTGAATCCTTTCCGGTAGTGTAAGTAAGTAAGTAAATTTTATTTAAAGTCGGCACATATGTACATACAACAAATAACATGAGCTATATTAGCTCTTCCAGAAGACTATATCATATATACAAGACAAGCAAAATAAATAGCAATATTAATAAGCCATGTTAAATGCTGGGGCACATGGAAAAAATACACTAGGGTAAAAATTACATTACTGTTTTACACTTGAAATTTTATTTCCAACGGAATAAACATAACGGTTAAAGGAAGTAATATCATAGGATATATCTTGTCCCGGAACTTATGTACACCGGAAGGAAAGTACACTTACAAATACAGTATGATTAATTAAACAATTGGTATTGGTTGTACGGTACATAATTTAGATAGCAGGGTCGGAATATGCTCCTTTTAACTGTAAAACTAGCTAAGGCTCTCATAGCTGCTGGTCGGATACTGTCGCTCTATTAAACGAATTATATATCAACCGATGTGTTCCGTTGTACTGGTGACCATATGGTGACCTTTAAATGTGTATGCGGTGATCTCCAAATATTCATTTATATATTTATATACATTGGTGGTCATATACAAGATTTGGTCAATCTGATTTCCGTAAGTTAGATTTCTACAAGTGCTACTACAAAAATAAATCAGCCCCATCACGGGCACCCGACCACTGGACCTGGTTTCTTTCCTTTTCTGTAAAAAAATTATTTTCGAGCTAGGTATATTTGTTTCAATAACGTATGTCCTTTCCTACTATCTATACGAATGCTTTTAAAAATTTGTTTTTCATAGTTGTAGGTTGAACCAAAATCACTGAAACAAATTGTACTGTCATATCTCCTTCTTTATAGTGTAGAACAGGAGAAAAAAGATTGTCCAGTGGTTGAGTGCCTATAAGCAATATCTCTTTCTTTTAGTTTCCGTTATAAAAAGGTGGAATACCTCTTAATAATCCCAATTTTAAGGACTACATATATCTTGTATACCCCCCCCCCCCCCGATAGAACTTCTAATCAAAGAGACCAGAAGATAGAGAAGATTATTTTTTAACGTGACGATAATTTCTTGGAAATGGGCAGGATACAAAAAAGAGATTGTATTATTTTTCAGGATAAATCAAATTAAACGAGTGTAACAAAAAGTCTTTTATTTCAGGCAGTTGTAAAGAATTTCTGTTTAATTTTTTTTTTCTAAATTTTTGCCGTCCAAGTTCTTGAGAGGTAAAAAGGGGGAAATATTGTATACTGGAGATATTTATTTGTGTTGAAAATGATAAAATAAATAATTGAACCAAAACCAAGTTGATAAAAACTTTTTGTTTTTAAATGATTTAATGATGCGCTGTGTTGTCTGTAACTTACCGAAAACAATGATACATTACATACAACACCTGACAAGTTTGTAAAGAAACGCCTTTAAAAGTCGCATCACAAAAGGATACTATTTGGTTTTTTTTTCTCATGCTTCTGTTCTCTCGAATTCGCCTTCTCTTTAGAATTTGATCTTCTGAACTTCCCTTAATGCCTAGTCATTTGATTGCCGACATTTTAATATTAAAAAAACTGGTAGTCTTGCTGACGTCTATATGTCAATGGTGATTCTTATATAAGAACATATATACGTATTGACGTACAGTGGAAATCATTATATATATATATATATATATATATATATATATATATATATATATATATATATATATATATATATATATATACCAGTGTACGGCCACTGTACGTCCACACATATATACATATAATGATGACCACTATACGTCCACACATATACACACTGATATATACATATAAGGTTGACCACTGTACGTCCACACATATATACACTGACATATACATAATTATGGTGATATCTATATGGTGATCTACACTTTTACAGATTTTTTGTGTTAATCTTATATATTTTTTTAATGGCTCATTTGTAACTTTTAGAACTGACTCATACATTAAATAACCACCTCTTAAAGTTGATAGACTAATGAATATATTGTGACTTCTGGGTGTCCAAAAGTAAGTGAGCATATACAACCTTGAGATATCAACTGATGGTCATATGGTAACCTCTAGATATGATAACCTCCATATATCATATGCTAATAGCCATCGGTGACTTCTAGATGTCCATACTCTGATGGCCATTTTGGTGACCTCAAGATATCCATATGTAACCTTTATCTATCCAAATACGGAAGACCATAAAGGGCACCTGGATATCTACTGTTGACATATGTTCTCAGTCAACGCCTGCATATCCGCTAAAGGGCACCTGGATATCTACTGTTGACATATGTTCTCAGTCAACGCCTGCATATCCGCTAAAGGGCACCTGGATATCTACTGTTGACATATGTTCTTAATCAACACCTGCATATCCGCTAAAGGGCACCTGGATATCTACTGTTGACATATGTTCTCAGTCAACGCCTGCATATCCGCTAAAGGGCACCTGGATATCTACTGTTGACATATGTTCTTAATCAACACCTGCATATCCGCTAAAGGGCACCTGGATATCTACTGTTGACATATGTTCCCAGTCAACGCCTGCATATCCTCTAATGCATAACAATTGATAATGTAAAATTTTCACATCATTCTGCTTTATTCTAAAATCCAGGAATTTAATCCCATGTAATATTTGCTTAGTTCTGTTTAATTCCAGTTAATTACATACGAATATAGCTGTAAAATCCGCTCTTATCTAATTTTCAAACGTATTCATGGCCATTGTTTGTGCCGAAGTATTTCGCAACCACAATGTGTATCTAAATGGGGGGATGCACACTCTTCGCATGGAACTATAACATTGATTCAGATTCCCCTAATTTTAAAATTATTCGGCATATTGTAAAAATTGAACCATAAACAGTTGTCATGAAGTAGTGAGATGAGTGGGTGTGTAAACCAATTTTCGTATCATGACCTATATATTTTCACATGATGATGGTTATATGGAAGTTGACCGGTTATTTCATGCAGTATCTTGTCATATCGATTTTACAGTTTCTGAATATAAAAAAAAAACAAATACAATATTCTGTAATAACAATCTTGATGCACCATATATGCCTTTTTTTACAAATTACCAGTATGTCTAGTGAACAGCGCTAGCGACTGAAATTTTGAAATGCTAGAAAGGAACAAAAAATTTGTATTTAAATACCAAAATTACCAATAAGCTAATGATAATAGAACTATGCATGGTTATAGCAGCCGTCAAAGGATTTCGTCAATCATATGTAAATTTTATATAAAGCTTGATATGCTGCTCTCAAGAGAAGCAATATGACCCAACATTTTATGCATTGACAGATCATAAAAATTTATATTACATTAGAGGAACAAAATACCTTTATCTAAGCTTATCATAATAGTAACAGTTATGGTATTAAACGTGATGTTGGAATTTATATAATGTAAAGCAGAATGTGGGCGATGCATTATATCAATTCATAAATAATAATCTAGTAAACTGAAAGCCAGACAAACTTGGGAATACAAATGGACAGAAAAACCTGGGAATACAGATTGACAGACAAACCTGCGAATACAAATGGACAGACAAACATGAGAATACAAATGGACAGACAAAACTGGGAAAGCAAATTGACAGACAAACCTTGAAATACAAATGGACAGACAAACCTAGAAATACAAATGGACAAACAAACCCCCGGATACAAATGGACAAACCAACCCCAGAATTTAAATAGACAAACAAAAAACGGGATGAAAATGGACAAACAAACACCGGGATGAAAATGGACAAACAAACACCGGGATAAAATGGACAGACAAACCTGGGATACAAATGTACAGTGGAACCCCAAGATATATATGTACAAACAAACTGCGGAATTCGAATAAACAAAGCCGGGAATTAAAATGGACAGAGGAACCCAGGGATACAAATGGACAGACAAACGCCGGGATACAAATGTACAAATAAACCCCGGAATACAAATGGACAGACTAACTCTGGCATACAAATGGACAAACAAACTCCGGATTTCAAATAAATAAACAAACAAAATTGGGAATACAAATGGACAGACGAACCCCGGGATAAAAATTGACCAAAAAACCACCGGAAACAAATGGATAAACAACCCCCTTAATTCAAATAAACAAACAAATCACGGGATACAAATGGACAAACAAACACCTGGATAAAATGGACAGATAAACCTGGGATACAAATGGACCGTGGAACCTCGGGATACAAATAAACAAACAAACGTCGGAATTCAAATAAATAAACAAACTAACCCCGGGATACAAATCGACAGACAAAATCCCGACTACAAATGGACTAAAAATCCTGGAACACAAATAAAACCACACAAACGACACCACACTGAAAACAGCTGTCCTTGGGGTAGTTCCAACGGACAATTTTAAAACAACTCTCACAAATTCAAGAAACATTAATTAAAGCTAACAGATTATTCGAATAAACTAATCCATAAAGGATACAACTTTAAGATTGTTGTCAGATTATTGATTCTAGTTTTTGTTCGCAGAAATATTGATTCGCTTATTTTATCTTTAAATAATTACTAAATTATTATATTTCATTATAATTATTATAAAGCTCACCAGCTCACTTGAATGAAACAGTCTACTGTCTGTAAAGTCTGTAAACCTCAATTTGAGTACCTTTGTCAAATCACTTCGCTGACAGAATCTCTTCCTATGAGATTTAAGTAAATTAAAGTATTACATCCCTGTGTTGCATGAAACATGCACAAAGTGTATGGACAATTTTACAAATTTTAGGATAGGTCTGAGTTAATCAACCCAAAATTTGATTTTTTTTTTCTATAGACAAATTTATTTTTGAGGTGTACAAATATAACATGTTTAAAGAATTGTAAAAGTTCTATGTTTTCTTGTATGATTAAACACGAGTAATTAACGAACAAAAAAAATTCTTATAATTCTAACAATTAGATTTCCCAAAATGCCAAAATCCATTTATAGACAGTAGGATGTTGAAATCCGCCGAATTGCTGATATAAACATAAGGTCTGGATCTGCGTCGCAGCATGTAATTCATTGGTCGGCAAACAGGATGTGGCTGCACGACAGATCCAAAATTTGCTTACACACTACAAATCAACATTATCAAGCTGCAGACAATATATATATATATATATATCAAAATATTCTAGTAGTATTGTTGAATGGCTGCACGACAGATCCAAAAATTACGGAAGCCCATTTAGGACCTAACAAAAATATAAATTTGAATTCGAAATCACGAATTTAAATCGCTATCACGAATTGAAGAATTCGTTATAACAGATTAAATTCATGATAACGAATTTTAGGAATTAGTTTGTAATTCGTAATTACGAATTAAATTCGTTATCAAAATTTTGTTTTATTCGTGATAACGGATTAAAATCATGATAACGAATTGTTATTACGGATTAAACTCGTTATAACGAATTATCACAGTTTTTTTGTAAATCGTGATAACGGATTAAATTCGTTATTACAGATTGAATTCGTTATAACGGATTTTTTTAATTCGCGATAACGGATTAAATTCGTGATAACGAATTTATTTAATTCATCATCACGAATTATACAACTTGTTATAACGATTTTAATCTGTTATCACGAATTATAAAAATCTGTGATAACGAATTTAATCCCTAATCAGGAATTACGAAAAAAACTGTGATAACAAATTACACAAATTCGTGATAACGAATTATACAATTCGAAATCACATTTTTAATCCGTTATCACTAATTACAAATATACGGAAGCCCATTTATGACCTCCCAAAAATATAATTTGAATTCGATATCACGAATTGTAGATTCGTTGTCGCAGATTAAATTTGTGATCACGAATTGCCGGAATTAGTTAAAACAGTTTTTGTAATTCGTAATAACAGATTAAACTCGTTATCACAATTTTTTGTAATTAGTGATAACGAATTAAAAACGTGATTACGAATTGTATAATTCGTTATCACGGATTAAATTCGTTGTCACGAATTTGTGGAATTTGCCATCACAGTTTTTTTTGTAATTCGTGATTTCGGATTAAATTAGTTATCACAAATTTTTATAATTCGTGATAACGGATTAAAATCGTTATAACAAATTGTATAATTCGTGATAACTGATTAAATTCGTGATAATGAATTCCATAAATTCGTTATCACGAATTTAATCCGTTATCGAGAATTTAAAAAATCTATTATAACGAATTCAATCTGTAATAACGAATTTAATCCGTTATCACGAATTACAAAAAAAAACTGTGATAACTATTTCTACAAATTGGTTATAACGAGTTTAATCCTTAATAACAATTCGTTATCACGAATTACACAAAATTGTGATAACGAATTTAATTCATGATTACGAATTACGAAAACTGTTATAACTAATTCCGAAAATTCGTTATCACGAATTTAATCTATTATAAAGATTTTTTCAATTCGTGATTTTGAATTTAAATTTATATTTTTGGTAGGTCCTAAATGGGCTTCCGTATTTATAACTTCCATAAATTCGTGATATCGAATTCAGATTACATTTTTGGGAGGTCCTAAATGGGCTTCCGTATAAAATCATTCCCTTTTGTAGAAGCCAAGAAAACTCACACGATTCAAATTGTTCTAGTGTTTTGAGTATTGTTGAATTTTTAACTGTCGGCAAACAGGAAGTAGCTGCACGACAGATCCAAAAAAAACTCAACATTATGAAGCTGCAGACAAAATATAAAATCATTCCCTTTTGTAGAAGCCAAGAAAACTTTCACGAAAGTTTCCTACCCAAGGTCTTCCGGAGGGACGGACGGAGTCAAGCGGTTACTAGACCAGATACCCGATTCATATTCGATGGAGTATCATTGGCAGCAATTTAAGGTACAAATGAACTTTACCACTAAGTAAATGATACAACAAAAGCAATTTGTTGTTTCACATTTACATTTGGAAAACTAATTTATTTTCAGATTTGCTCGAAGCGAAACTTGGAAAAATTGTACTTTGATAAATAATATTAGTAAAAACCATGTTATTATAAAATCGCTGATTGTTGATTAAGTAAAAAGTTTATAATAATTTTATGAGGTTCAGTCAGTATTTGACGGGATAAGAAAGGTAAGATATGGGTAGAGATGATGAACAGCAATACAAGTGTTGTTCACGCACTTGCTACATGTAATTGCTTTTCTGTATTGAGTAATTTTTCGCGCACCTCACATTTGTGTCTTACCTTATTACGTTAAATATGACTTTTGAATTGGCAATGGTATACGATCTTCTTACACAATTATTTATTTCATCTTAGGAGTCAAAAAGGTATGTTTGTTTGCATAAGTCGTAAAATATGACATTTCCGAACAGTCATAACAGGTTTAATATGATTTGACCTTTCTTAGGACTTGAAAGACGTGAAAAAAACGATGGTTTATTTTCGAGGAAAATCACCCCATGATGAATACATAAACATTATAGGGTTATTGTAAAATATCAGCAGATCATTACAAACCTTTTGGCTCGTTCATTACGCTCACTCGCCAAAAAATCAAAAATATGAGAGAAAGGGAAAGACAAACACATAGGAAGAAATAAACTAACAGATTCTTAAGAATTGGCAAAAGGGAACATTGAACACACTGCAGCGAACGGACACAAAATAATTAACCAAGAATGACTATATAAGTGAACACGAAAAAGTTTTTTGTTTCAGTTTGTTTATACCATAGTTTTAAAACAAAATTTGATTTAATATAGTTTTATCTCTGAAGTAAATTATATCAGAGGTGTGTTTCTTTATAATATAATGTAGTTTACAGAAACTCTAAATGCTGTGCAGATGTATCTCCTGAATACAATAAGTTAAATACCTGTCAACATCACCAGATTCCTCTCTTTTTAAAGAGGAATTTCTGAAAGCTCTACAGATTAATAGGCTGTATTATAACTACATCACTTTCACATATTCTAATCACCCTTTTAGTAAGCATTTGTCATCATCTTGTGAATTTTGTTGAGATGCTGAAGACTAAAAACAGATTATCTGGCGTATATACTTCAATTTATTTGCTCAAAGTTGTGTTTGTAGCTAGCCTGGTTTCTGATCATTGGAGTGTCTTTGTATGATTCATTGATTCTCTAATGCTCAATAAATAATAAAAAAGGAAATGTCAATAATTAAATGGCGTAAATTGATTGGTATGTCAGTGTTGACATTTCTTGTTGACAAACCTTCAGACAAAATATAACACAAACATGGAAACAACAGAGAGAGTCCAAATAGTCTTGGCACTGAGTTAAAGCAGAATTATGTGTATCCATCCCCGCGATTTTCTCCGTCCGTCCGTTCACACTTTCTTCTGATATCCATCCCTTCAATTTTTGGTTCAGGGATTTAATTTCTATATAGAATGGTTGCATACTAGCGAAATAATGTTTTAGAATTTCTATTTTCTATACTTGAGACCTACAAGGGTCTAACTTCGAAAATTGTGAATTTAAGCTTAGGCCATAGTTGGTTTTTTTCTCTTTTTTTGCGTCCACGTGCGGATATGTTTTTTGCCTCATATTGTCAAAACCAAACACAGACGTATTTTTCAATCTGTAAGAAAAACTGGAAATTCCCAACCGTTTTTTAGTGTTTTAGTTTTTTAAATGGCCCCATACCAGATAAAAGCTATCACAAATTACTTTCCATTTGAATTTCTTGTTCTTTCTTGTGTCATAGATTGACTGTTCAACTGCAGTTTTACTCTTATGAAATCTCTATGAGGAGTAAATGCCTTGTGTTATTTTGCTGTGTGTGTTTTTTCCCTGACTGGTAGGTTTTCACAGACTCAGTTGATGCAAAAAAAAGAAAAGAACAGTCAGGGCCTTATGACGTAAACTCCTCTTTCACTTTTCAATTCATGCATATTATTTCTTTACAGTGTAAAGTTTTAGAATTTTGATTTTCAAAATCTTTAAATGGGCAGTAAAGCTTTAGATTTTTCTTTGGGTAAGTGTCCCAACTATAATTGCGGGGAGTCGGGGATCACTGTCGATTGATGGTAGCATCTTAGTTTTTCGTATATTACCCTTGGTGTACAAAGCGTTCAAACGAGATAAGATACACGGTAAAATTGTCCTGCTTAACTGATTTTCTCTGTAAACTTAGTTGAATTAATGGAACTGTGTGCGCGAGCACACATTCACACACCATATAACAGAAAATCTAATATTACGAATTCTACAACCAAGTATTATTGATACATTGAAGTAAAGGTCAAAGTCATAAGACATGTCACTTATGATCATACTTCTTACATTTAAATCCACCACACACAGAAGATTATTGACCTGTCTCTCACAGTTAATGAATAGTTTTAATACAGAAAACTGGCCTCTAGAGGGTGAAAATGAGGTCAAGGTAATATGATTTGTTCAAGATGTATGGACATATACTCTACATATACGAATCTGCAAACCTAATATTGTTGATCTGGCATGCATAGTTTATAGTGAGAAACAGACCTAATCCTAAAATAACTTGCTGAAAACTGATTAATGCAAGGCCAAGGTCAAAGCCACATCACATATAAATCCACTTACCAAGTAATGTTTGCATGTCACAAATGAAAACTTATCATGACCATGAAGTTCATTTTTTATACAATTTTTGGTTACCCAAGGGACTTGCTTTTGTTAAGTCACCGCTTTCGAAAAATTAAAATGTTGTCTTTACGAACGTGACTTCATTGAAACTACCAAGGAAGACGACAAAATTAGTAACAGCAAATCCTTAATCTGACATTGAATAAATACAGTGTCACAATGACCAATTCTTAAACATTCATATAAAACTGGATAAACACAATGTCACAATGACAAATCACCAAACCAGACATTGAATAAACATATTATCACAATGGCCAATCATTAAACTTGATATTGGATAAACACAATGTTACAATTACCAATCATTAAACCTAACACAGGATAAACACAATGCACAATGACCAATCATTAAACATTAATATAATAATAGAGGCTCATGGCTGACTTCTATTAGCTCCTTTGTATCCACAAGGTTCTTAAAGAAACAAAAAATGTAAAAGTAACCATGGCATTTGATCTTTTACATCATTTGCATTTGTCCTTCTATATGAGATTCCTGCTATTATCGATTACAAGCTACCCATTACTTCCTACATGTAAGCAAAAGGAAAAAATGTTTTGAGCACATTTGACGACGAACGCAAAGTGATGACATAAGCTCTCATGGCCTATAGGCCAGGTGAGCTAAAAAGGTCTTTCTCTTCACTTGGATTTTTTTCACATGCATGTACGGATTTAATGGTGAGAAGTAATCTACAGTATCTTTCTTATAACAGAACACTTTCGAAGCAAATTTTGCCCATAATTTTGTTAAATGTGAGTTGTGAAATGTGAAAGTCAAACTCAGATTCATATACAAATTCTTCTAACACCTGACCTAAGAGATAATCATATCTTTCTAACTACTGACCTCAGAGATATTCTTACCTTTCTAACTACTGACCTAAGAGATAATCGTATCTTTCTAACTACTGACCTCAGAGATATTCTTACCTTTCTAACTACTGACCTCAGAGATATTTTTATCTTTCTAACAACTGACATAAGAGATATTCTTATCTTTCTAACTACTGACCTAAGAGATATTCTTATCTTTCTAACAACTGACCTAAGAAATATTCTTATCTTTCTAACTACTGACCGAAGAGATATTCTTATCTTTCTAACTACTGACATAAGAGATATTCTTACCTTTCTAACTACTGACCTAAAAGATAATCGTATCTTTCTAACTACTGACCTCAGAGATATTCTTACCTTTCTAACTACTGACCTAAGAGATATTCTTATCTTTCTAACAACTTACATAAGAGATATTTTTATCTTTCTAACTACTGACCTAAGAGATATTCTTATCTTTCTAACTACTGACCTAAGAAATATTCCTATCTTTCTAACTACTGACCTCAGAGATATTCTTATCTTTCTAACTACTGACCTAAGAGAAATTCTTGTCTTTCTAACTACTGACCTAAGAGATTATTGTCTTTCTAACTACTGACCTAAGAGATATTCTTATCTTTCTAACAACTGACATAAGAGATATTCTTATCTTTCTAACAACTGACATAAGAGATATTCTTATCTTTCTAACAACTGACATAAGAGATATTCTTATCTTTCTAACAACTGACATAAGAGATATTCTTATCTTTCTAACTACTGACCTAAGAGATATTCTTATCTTTCTAACAACTGACATAAGAGATATTCTTGTCTTTCTAACAACTGACATAAGAGATATTCTTATCTTTCTAACTACTGACATAAGAGATATTCTTATTTTTCTAACAACTGACATAAGAGATATTCTTATCTTTCTAACAACTGACATAAGAGATATTCTTATCTTTCTAACTACTGACCTCACAGAGATATTCTTATCTTTCTAACTACTGACATAAGAGATATTCTTATCTTTCTAACTACTGACCTAAGAAATATTCTTATCTTTCTAACAACTGACCTAAGAGATAGTCTTATCTTTCTAACTACTGATATAAGAGATATTCTTATCTTTCTAACTACTGACATAAGAGATATTCTTATCTTCCTAACTACTGACCTAAGAGATATTCTTATCTTTCTAACTACTGATCTAAGAGATATTCTTATCTTTCTAACAACTGACCTAAGAGATATTCTTATCTTTCTAACTACTGACCTAAGAGATATTCTTATCTTTCTAACTACTGACATAAGAGATATTCTTATTTTTCTAACAACTGACATAAGAGATATTCTTATCTTTCTAACAACTGACATAAGAGATATTCTTATCTTTCTAACTACTGACCTCACAGAGATATTCTTATCTTTCTAACTACTGTCATAAGAGATATTCTTATTTTTCTAACTACTGAACTAAGAGATATTCTTATCTTTCTAACAACTGACCTAAGAGATATTCTTATCTTTCTAACTACTGACCTCAGAGATATTCTTACCTTTCTAACTGCTGACCTAAGAGATATTCTTATCTTTCTAACTACTGACCTAAGAGATATTCTTATCTTTCTAACTACTGACCTAAGAGATATTATTGTCTTTCTAACTACTGACCTAAGAGATAGTCTTATGTTTCTAACTACTGACCTAAGAGATATTCTTATCTTTCTAACTACTGACCTAAGAGATATTATTGTCTTTCTAACTACTGACCTAAGAGATATTCTTATGTTTCTAACTACTGACCTAAGAAATATTCTTGTCTTTCTAACTACTGACCTAAGAGATATTATTGTCTTTCTAACTACTGACCTAAGAGATATTCTTATCTTTCTAACTACTGACCTAAGAAATATTCTTGTCTTTCTAACAACTGACCTCAGAGATATTCTTGTCTTTCTAACTACTGACCTAAGCGATATTTTTATCTTTCTAACTACTGACCTAAGCGATATTTTTATCTTTCTAACAACTAACATAAGAGATATTCTTAACTTTCAAAAAACTTGCACAGGAATGTAATAAGTTGGCAACGATAGCGTGATATAACAATAAACATGTATGAATAACACTCAGTTTTTTGTATATTAACAAAATTTTATGTTTTTTGTTTTGTTTTATATGATATCGAATGTAACAGCAGATACATGACTAAAATCAATAAATCTGTTAACAGTGTTAATTTTACAGAGATGATTCCAAAACAACTTGATTAGAAAATACAATAGAGAATGAATTGCATAATTCACTGATCGTACAGTCATTGATACACAAACACACACACACACATATATATATACTTAACAGCAATTGTACTGATCTGACTGAGTACTAGCAACCTGTAATATTAATTATCCCCGAACTTTCGAAGAAATTATGGTGATATTACGATTGTCTCCGTTCCTGCGTCCGTCACACTTTCTTGTGATATCAACTGATCCTTCAATTTTGGGTTTAGGGATTTAATTTCTTTGAAGAATGGTTGATTACCATCTTAAGATGCGTAAAAGGTTTAAAATTTTAATTTTTAAAACGGTGGGTGTGTTCGAATTTCAAAATTTGTGAATTTAAGCTTTAGACCGAAACTTATTTCATTGAAATTAGTAATTTTATTTACTTAACTATCTACATGCAGACGGGTAATAAGGTTTTACATGTAGACGGGCAATAAGGTTCTACATGTAGCCGGGCAATAAGGTTCTACATGTAGACGGGTAATAAGGTTCTATATTTTCGACCTTTGCTAATTGTCCCAACAACTAGCGGTGGGTGCAGAGATCACTGTCGATTCTTGCAATAGATATATAGTTTATCTTGATAATTTATACACTTCTCTCCACGACCAGTTAATTATTTCAAATCCTTTCCTTCGAATCAACTGGTCTTCGACAGTTAAATGGATAAAATATGCTTTATTGATAAATAAATGCTTGGGTTTATTTGAATGATCTTTTTTCATTTTGGTTTGAAAATACATGATTCGTTATCACATGCATGGAGACCTGAAAGTAGTATGTTCTAAGGCTCATACCACAAAACTATACCATGATGTACACTTAATTTATATCATTGTAGCATTCAATTTTTTGTAACAAGATAGATCAATTTTATTTTAATATACAACAACAAATAATTATGACATATATGGCAGTTTTAATTTGAGTCAATATTTGTGTGGACTGAATAAAGGGGTCAATTCACTGAAATGAAACTCGATTAAAAAAATTATGAAAAGAACTATTCTTTGCCTCTGTAAAAAGATCCTAACTACCCAGGTATAAACGGGTGCATGTAGCTGTAGAATTGGGCATGCCCAGATTTACCATTTTGTGCTGAATCGGGTATGCACAGTTATGTATAATTTTGATTAAGCACAAATATACACAAATCTTCTGATTTGGGCATACATTTTATGATAAAAATACCTTGTGCATATATAATTGGTAAACTAGATTTACCATTTTCATCCGATTAGGGCATGCTCATTTCTAC
Organism: Mytilisepta virgata; assembly: GCA_028015205.1. NCBI lineage: Eukaryota > Metazoa > Mollusca > Bivalvia > Mytilida > Mytilidae > Mytilisepta > Mytilisepta virgata. The sequence continues at coordinate 4,189,103 of CM051518.1, read as the reverse complement.
ATTTTTAATATGTAAATATATACAAAAATCTGTTGATTTGGGGTTACATAATATGATACAAATACCGTATGTTGCACATTGACTTGTGCATATAATGATAGAAATATGGATGACTTGTGCATATAATGACAGAAATATGGATGCCCCATTTTGTGCTGATAATGGTGTGCATATTTCTGCCTTATTTTGAATGAGCACGAAATTCGTATACAAAATTCTGTTGATTTGGGCATAAAACATAGCATATGGTAAACTTACAATCTTCTTCACTAACTGTGCATATAACTACGCTTACCCCGATTTTGAATAAACATAATTTACAAAAAACTGTTGAACTGTGCATAGAGCATTACATATATGACATAAAGACTGCAAAGTTAAGCCAAATATTGCACAAGCGGGCATTATCTGCTCTATGCATACCGGCAGAACAAAGCATAAACATGAGTGCTTACTTTGCCAAAGACAATGCATACTCAATATTTCAAAGTCCAGCCTAACTGGGCATTAGTATTTTCTTAATATATATATATAACCAATCACGCTAAAATTCTATTGCTTTTCAGCATCACCTTTCACAAAATCATTCAACCCCAATACTTTAAAGATCTATTGCACTATGCATCGATCTTTTTTAGTTTTATATATTAGTTAATAATATGCAAATTTTGCGAAAAAATGTATAACTGTGCATACATAAAACCTCAAGATCTATTAAATCCTTTACTTTATAAGTGCCTTAAACCATTTAATGAACCACTGTCTAATCCTACAAACGCCTCATTGGCCTCGTGATAGCGTGTTCCCCTCGAGGTCGCGGGTTCGATCCCCGGCCGGGTCAAACCAAAGACATTAAAATTGCTATTTCTGCTTCTCCGCCAAACACGGGGCATCTAGGAGTAAGAGCAAAGATCGACTGGTCGGCTCGGAGTCAGTATAATGTGTCCGAGTGGTATGATATGTCTTCCTGTGGACAGTTACTTCGTGAGCTAGCACATTAAAAATCTGGCTCAGCTTGTCGGTCTAGTACAAACATGTTCTCTTCCTGATATGCACCTGGTTGCCACTGGACGTTAAACAATAATTCATCCATCCCCCCATCTAATCCTACAATCTCAAAAACATGTTAAAATGGGCTCATATATTATAAGCTTTGCAAATTTCAAATCCTCCAATATATACGACTAGACAATGCGCTCCTTATGAATTATGACACTTAAAATCGTGAAAACTCCCAAATACTTGGTACATATAAAACTTGTAATTCATGAAGTGGGTTTAGTTTTAGTTTTGAAAAATATTCCCCCGATACTTTAAATACATAATGATTTTATTCAATTGTAAAAAAATGTATATAAGTAATATTCAATAGACCATCCTCGCAAATGGTGTCGATAGGGCTTCGCAATTTTCATGGTATTTTTGTCACCCAGAATAAGACTATATTTGAATTCAAAATGTGCAGAGTAAAAGAACAGTTTTCAAAAAAGATCATCTGCACGATTAATTTTTCATTTCTAAGTTTAAAATATATATATTATCATTTGTCTTGATAACAGTAAACGTATTGAAAGATAAATTTCAAAATTCTAAAATAACTTGTTTTCCATAAAGATGTCTTGATTATAGATAATATATCTGATAACACACTAGTATGATACAACGATAACCACAAGAATTTCCCTTTTTAAAAACGGGCATCGTGAATGGAAGGGCATTTTGTCTTTTTAAAACGGGCATCATGAATGGAAGGGCATTTTGTCATTTTAAAAACGGGCATCGTGAATGAGAGGGCATTTTGTCTTTTTAAAAACGTGCATCGTGAATGGAAGGGCATTTTGTCTTTTTAAAAACGGGCATCGTGAATGGAAGGGCATTTTTGTTGTTGTTTTTTTTTGTTTTTATTGTTTCACAATATACAATTTATATAAGTTATGTTACAATGAATCTTATTATCTATTAAAATGACAAGAAGAAATAATTGTTTGGGGGCATAATAATTCCTTTATAAAATCTTTCAATATACATTACTTTAATTTCCCAGGAGACAATATTATTATACTTTCCTTATGGACATCAAAGTTATCATGATCTTTATTAATGAAAATATTTTCTATAATACTGGCCTTAGTAAGATGAAAATTTACCGAACAATGAATAAATAAATAGATAAAATGTGAGAAAGTAGTCTCCGGGTGCGGGTTTTTCTTGATGCGTTGAGGACCAATTGGTAGCCTGGAGTTGTTTTTTTGCTCTTTGGTCGGGTTGTTGTCTCTTTGACACATTCCCCGTCTCCATTCTGTATTCTAACATACTTTATTCTATTCCTCTATCAGCATATATGTCTTTAAATCTTTTTATTAAAATTCTACAATTGAGCAAACTCGCACATCCCATTCTCTCTGAAACACAAATTTAGGGTAAGAATAAGGACTTTTGAGAATAGTTTTTATTTCTTTCATACTGTTCTCGTGGTGTGATTCTTTTTCCCATTTCAGATTTTTCAGAAAAGAACCAAATTCATCTGAAAGTTTAAAATAGAAAATTCAATCAAATGAAAATAGCTTCCAGCAAAAAATGAAGGTGCTATTCAGACATTTTGTGATACTTTTACAACTTTACCTCACTAAAAGACGACTGCCCATTTTAAATGTTTCTAACAATAAGACTTATGTTTTGATGAGTGGAAAAATTCAGTCAAATGAAAAAATGGTCCCACAAAAATTTAGGAACTATGCAGGAATCAGTAATATATTTCAAGTCTTACGTCAGATTTCAAGTTCCGATAATTTAAATAATCCGAGGTTTTAATTAATGGAAACCTTCGTTCAAATTTTAAAAAATGATCCGATATTTTTATAAGTCTCCCTAAAGAAAAGATGACCCACCTTTCAGATTTTTCTGGAAATCGAACTCGTCTGAGGTATTCATTGAAGGAAACTGTATTTCAAATTTAAAGATGATCGATCAAAAATTAAGGTTATACCCAGTTAACAAATAAGTGATTACCGACGGATGAGCGGATTAAGTTATTTCCCAGTAATTTCGGGGTGTTTAAAAACATTCTCTGATACTAATTTCATGACATTAATTCTCTATTCCACAATTTGAACATAAAATTAAAGAGACCACAGACGGCTGCTTTATGACAAACGTGATGATTTTAATTTTCCGATTGTAAATTTTCCTTTCTTAGCATTTAACATGCAAAGGTCTCCAGTGTGTTGGTGTACATTTCAGAATTGATTCGTTCCTGCCGTGCATGTGATATATACGAGGACTTTCTTTGTAGAGCGAGATTGCTGTCAAATAAACTTCTAAGATAGGGTTATGTAAAGTCTTTGTTAATTTCATCACTCCAAAAATTTTAGTCATTATCACAAATTGATTGGACCGATACGAACTTTTCTATTTCACGTTCGAGACTAGATATCTTTAGTTAGATTTCACGTCCCCTGGAATTGACACCTCCCCAGACTTGACACTTTACTAGATTTTACTAGCTGGCAGTGTGACGCGTGCCGTTAACGGAGCAGGACGCACTTACTCTTCCGATGCACCCGATGTCACCCCCGGTTGTTAGTGGAAGTTTACACTGCTAGTAATTTAGTATCTGTTCTGTCTTGTTCTAATTCTATTTAGTTTATTATATGTTTTTTATTCTTTTAGTTTTACATGCATCCTTGTGGCATCATTTTGTTATGTTCCATTCTCATGAGTTTGTCTTGGCTTTGGATTTCGATTTTACGGACTTTCCAACTGCTTTGTCGCTTCAGTATTCTTCGGCTAATAGTCCACAAATCATGTCTGTCAACATAGAGGGGATGTGACAAATATTTTTTTCTTCATTAAAATCAAGCAATATATGGAAACTGTTTTTTTCTTTTTGAGACTTTGAACTCTGTATACCTCTTCTCAGCAAATATCCTGGATCCACACCTGCAAAATGTTACACAGCTATGAAAGGCCGTTTATGTCAAAAACGATATAAAATAACGCGTTAAAATTTTAACGCGATAAAATGTAAATTAACGCTTTAAAACCACATTTAACGCGTTAAAAATAAGAACATTGAAAAGAAATTGAAAAATGCTATAAATTTTATCGCGTCGTTCACTAACGGCTTAAATAAATTTTATATCGTAAATTTTAATTCGCAAATTCTGATGCAGACTAGCCATTGATGTCTTTAAGAAGAATATCAACGCGTTAAGACATATTTTTAACGCGTTAAAACACCTATTTATCGCGTTAAAAAAAATTAGTAAAATATAAACTTTTAGTCTAGAACATCAGCGATAATACTTTAATTGATTTCATTTGTCGTTTTTGGACGAGTTATTAGTTATTTAGAGACGTTTTAGAAGACTTATATGTAGTATTCAGTTTGGAAGTTATGAGATAATATACATATGACACTTGTTTATTTTATTATTGTTATAATTTTGAATTTCAGGTAGATTTGTTGAAGGGTAAACTAGATTATAAAACCGTTAGATCAAATTGATAGTTTACAGGAACAGTTATTCAGGGTTGAGAGAACTAAAATGTTTTGAACATACAAAGACAGCAACCTTATAACAACTTTTTTTATACTGCATATTTTGCATATTATGTCGAGGGAGTTAAGAGAAAAGTTTTCCAGTTCTTGGTGTGAAAATTCACGTATTTAAAAGGATGACGAGTGTATGTATATCCCCTTTTTCTGTATCGAATAATAAACTCCAAGTGTTTTTAAACTTGTGTTTTTTCTCTTACTCCGTACGAATGATATACGTGGACGTGGAAGCGATCTGATATTCTGCCAGCAATGAAATTATTCAAATAAAATCCTGAGGTAATAAACAAATAGCAATATGTAAGCAAGCAAACCACGGATTATCAGCGTTACGCGGTGTATCCCCCGTCCCCCCCCCCCAATACAAACACACAACTTTATTACTTAATCAAATGGGGAAGAATAATTAGCATTAATGTCATACATTAATTACAAATGATTAAAATGACGCAATGTTTTAAAAGATGTTTTAACGCGATAAAATTTGTTAATCGCGTTAAAATATATTTTAACGCGATAAAAGGTATATTTAGCTTTCAAACAATCTTTACATAATTTAAAAGCTCTGTCTATCAAGAGGTCATACGTGGTGTTTCATATACAGGGCCGTAAATTACGACTTGTTTAAAAGGAGGCAGTAAATAAGGCGGGACATGGAACATAGACATATACAATAATAATATTAATGGTATAAATGTTCAGGAAATAAAATAAATACAATATACAATATACAATATACAATATATGATACATGGATATATAAACATGTTAGAATAAATGTGATGATTAGTGAAATGAGAGGGAAAATAGGATGGAAAAAGTGGGTGGTTAATTGAGAGAATCCATTTTATCATCCATCACTCTAATGAACTTGCACAGTTTTTGTAGTTTGGATTGCTTTGTTGTATTCATAAGTTCATTAAACTTTAAAATATTACAATTTTTTGTAATTTTTTTAGCTGAAAACTTTTTTTTTCTAGACTAGAGCCCGTCAAGGAAGCTGAACAGGTTTAAGTGCTTTATCCTGCCATTTCGTCCTTTTCCAGCTTAGTTTACTACGTTTCACAGTGATATCAAGGGATGCAAAATGGGCTTATAACGATTAAAGAAATATTTTGTGTGAGCAAAAATGCATGTTAGTATTCATATTATGTACCTACAAAGTTTATATTAGATTTGTGGAAGTGCGATCAAAGTCCAGTTGACTACACATCGCATGAAAAGCGTTATCCTAACACCCCTTCTGTGACTGGTTGGTCCAGAATATTTTAATTGTAAACATTTCCAAAAATTTACGATGAAAGACCGCCACCATGTTATCAAGAAATTTGATGGACCCCTCTTTTCATGTGATAGATATCATAACTTTGATCGCTATTCAACAAATCAATCATTGGAATAGTTAGTTCCCTCACATCGAAACAAACAGAAAGTTGTGAGAGTTTTCATGCATTTTGATGCTCAGAGACCATGTAGAATTAAATTAATTATTATAAATTATCACTCGGTAATAACTAATTTTTTTAATAAAGATCAAATACACCTTGCCATTCATGTCAAAGGTGAGCTTCTTTATGTTTGACCCGGCCGGTATTTGTGTTATCTATACGTTTTTTAATAGTCTAAATACTTTTTTGCCAGTCCGCCGCAATAGGCAATAGGTGGCAATTAATGGCCTACATGTTTCAATTTAAATTAATTTACAGCCCTATCATATACAACCTAAATTCGACCCTTATTTTGGTCCACTCATTTTCTTGATTACTAACTTTCAAAACAAAACAAAAATACATGTAAGGTAACCAATCAAACAATTTGCAAATGCAGTATGTCTCTGTTCTTTTATTGATAATTTTAAATAACACAAATGTATTTTAAAAGAAATAAATCATGACAGAAAGCATATTGGCAAGATCCTCTCATTTGTTCAGACATCAAGTATGATCCAATGACGTGAAAGTTTACAATAATACATGACAAACAGAAAATTTTAGAGCATAAGCATTAAAAAAAATAACAGTTCAAAGATACTTATCTTAGTTATTGTAAATTATGGTATGCTATATACGTATTTCAAGGAGTTGCCTCTAAACGGTAGTAATAGAACAGAATCTTTTTTGAATACCGAAAACCAAAATTATTTCAAATAAGGTGCATTCACAAAAAATTACGAAAGAGAAAACTAATTTTAACTAAGAACATCTGTAGGTGCAATACAAAGAATAAACCTCTCTGTTTCTATCGGGTTTGAATTTTCCTTAATACTGATAATTTCCGTAAATTGAGTCTCTTGGTGTCTAGTTTGTTAAAATCAGATATGTAACCACTTCATAATATTTTTTTAATTTAACATGTAATTCATATCTTGACTTTCATTTCGAAATTGACGACACAGAGATAATATTACAAACAAAAGCCTAAATTTACTTTTCATATATAATAATAATGTACAAGAAGGGGTCTCGACCTGGACAAAAAACTAAAACATGCACATAACAAATATTAACTGTATATTTAACGCGTTAAAAGTATATTTAACGCGATAAACGAATATTTAACGCGATAAAAGAATGTTTAATGCGATAAAAGAATATTTAACGCGATAAAAATATTTAACCTGATGTAAATTACTGGCTTCTGTATACTTTTTTTTATCGCGATAAAGATTTCAATTGTGATATAAATGAATTTAAGTCTTAGATTTTAACGCGATAGCATATTTTGCTATCTAACGCGTTGAAGACGGTTTTAACGCGATAAAAAAGGGAATTTATTTATCGCGATAAACTTATCGTTTTACGCGTTAAAACAGGATTTAACGCATTAAAATGACATTTATCACGTTAAATGTTAACGCGTTAGTTTATACCCTTTCTGACATGAAAGGCCTTTCATACACAGCAGTGTTTACTGCCAAAATGTGACACATCAGTGTTACTGCCAAAATGTGACACAGCAGTGTTTACTGCCAAAATGTTACACAGCAGTGTTTACTGCCAACATGTTACACAGCAGTGTTTACTGCAAAAATGTGACACAGCAGTGTTTACTGCAAAAATGTTACATAGCAGTGTTTACTGCCAAAATGTCACACAGCATTGTTTACTGCCAAAATGATCCAATGGAAGAAATTTGCAGTTTAATATTGGTCAAGTCTAAAATTTCTATTTCATGTGTTACCAACATAGAATAAAATTTACTTTTCAAATAAGACTTGTTTTCTGCATTATACAGAAAACTTACAAATATCAAAGTGAGAAATGATAAAATCACGATCCACACATGACATAAAAGTCAAACTAAGGAACAGTGTAAATATAGATTCTCCTTCAGGTATGAGTGAGTTATGGAATTTATCCACCCGAGGTAAATTTTCGATTTTCAACACGCGAGCCTTTAGCGAGCGCATTAAAATCTAAAATTTAACTATTGAGGGTGGAGAAATTCCTTAACTCACAAGTAAATTGAAGGAGAATCTGTTTCTCCTCAAGAAAATGTCGTTGCTATGTAGTTTGTTTACATAGACATCATTTTGGGACTTCTCTAGTTTATCGTTCCAATAACTGTAGAAAAAATGGTGGTAATTCCCACATAAAAATTAAACACCGGAAAGTGGTTAAAAATATTATGTATTTTTATCCACCGATTAAACACGCCAAGAACAGGAGAAGTATTGTTCTTCATGGTAACAGAGCAGTGAGGCATTCAACAGATAGAAATATATATCTTCATATAAAAAGAAGAAAAAGAAAACAAAAATATTATTTCCTTTAATAATCTTTAACAATAAATAATCTATTTTCTTGTTGATAATATTAATAAAGACACATTCAGTATTATAATTTCCTTGACAACAATTTAACATTTCAGAATACAACAGTGAAGATAATCTGTGAGCAAGTTAACATAAAACAAGTACTGGCTAAGTACCCTATCTCACCAGATACCCAATCTCATCACCCCCTATTTCACCAGGTACCCAATCTCATCACCCCCTATTTCTACACAAATTTTTTTCCTTCAAATTCTAATGAAAATTCACATATATTAAATATTTAAATGATTAATAAAATGTTCATTGGGCCTTTTAGATTGACATAAAAAACATGTAATTGGTTACCTGGAAAGATAGGGTCCAGTAAATAATCTTTATTAATATGAAAATATATTTAACATTCAGAAAAGAAAATATAGGGACAATCAGACAACTCATTTAAACAAAGGAACACATTTCCCCTGCTTCATGTGTTCTAATTGGCAACAATTTGAACTAGAATGTCTTCATGTAATAATAAAAATGACATTTCTTCATAATTATATATAGTTATTACATAGCAAGCATGTTCAAAGCAATTATCTACATAATTCACATTTCCATATAACTTATACAAAATTTTAAGTTAGAATTCCCTTTTAACCCAACTGAAACACTTTCATACAAATTTTTGAGAAAAAACGCCATCAGGAATTGTTTACAGGATGAAATTGCCTTGTTATTATTTATGAAATTAGTATTTCCAACAGACATAATTGCTATAAAAATATTGTCAGTACTCTGGACCAAGATATCATTGATATAAACTGTCATTATCGTTTTATGTCAGGATGAGAGTTCTTAGTAGGCAGACAAATAAATGATTTCCATATCACCCAAACAGCATTTCACATGCACAAAAATTCTGTGGAGGTCTTGTGAGTGTTTTATATTTTCATATTCATTACCTTAATATTTATTTCTTGTACTTCATTTTGTCTAAATATCAAGCCGTGTGTCATGTATCCATATCATAGTATCCCAATGAATGTCTGTTGAAAATATACGTATGACTGAAGTTTTCAGACCCAACTTTTAACAGTAATATTTCTATTATCAGAGAAATGAAATAATAGATGTAATGGGTGTTCTGATTAATGGTTAAATTTTTTAAACCTATTATCTCATAGACTAAATTTTTCATTTTCACTGTGGCATGATTAAAGGGAATGCCTATTTTATACAGTCAATCCGTAGATGTGTACATATATATCAATTTAAATCAATTTTTTGCACCAAGTTAAAGGTGTGGTTATTTCACCTAATGGTGTTTCATAAAATAATTACTACCTTTTTATTTATCACTGCACAAAGAATTTGGAAGTGAGACCTCAGAGATAGAAAATGTCAATTATTGGATTTTTTAGTTTATATTGCTCTAAAATAAACCATTTTCAATGAAAATATCGGGATGCATACATATCTTATCATTTTTTGACAGAGTTATCGTTCCTCACAGCAGGTGTGATTTCGAGGTCACTCACGGCATTTCGCCAGAATTGAATGAAAAAGATTGAGGAGTTCCAACCAAAAATGGAATTCCCTACAAACAATATTAACTGTGCAATTGAGGACTTAAGGCTTTTCCATTTTTTTCACTGGTAAGACATTAAAATGTTCATATGTATCCAAACTACATAAAATTGACAGCACATCCTTTATGAGGAATTCCCTTCACATTTTGGGGTTTTCGGTTATATCATTCAGATTGAAAGATAAATCGGCATGTTTCTTGTGAGACACCTGCTGTAAAGAACGACGTGGGATAGTCAACCACAAGGAATATGAGCCATAGTGAGTACCAAGTATATTTTAAAGAATCAAACTTATTTAAATAATTAGTTTTGAATTTTACTGATAAACCATTTTGGTTCTGAATGGATAATGTCCAATTTATTATCAAACTACTAAAATTAGACAAAATTATGCAGGAAATGACTAACTTCATGAAATTATAAAACAGACAGAAGTGAAATTGTTTTTTGATGGTAAAAAGGCTACTTCCTGAGATAGAATTATTGTTGATACATTTTATTTACAATTTGTACTGGCCTTATAAATTATACCACCTCCTTCAGATAATCAGAGGTTCAAACTTTACAAACAATTTCTGAAAACTAGTTAATGTATCAAACTTTACATTTGTGTATTGTTAAAAAATACATATAAAAAAAGGTTAACACTAAATTCTTCTGTTGCCTTATGACCAGGGTATAAAAAACATTGCAGAAATTACTTTGAGCCCGAATTTTATCCTTATACTAAGATTGACATGACATAACAATTAAGCGTAATCCATCATACATGTATATATAACCTCAGTCATAATATGGTGACGGTGGGATAAAAAATTTAATAATAGCTTATTACTAATAAAACATATCACAGACAACACAGTTCATTATACAGTAATCTAAAGTCTATGAACAAATATTATTTAAAAGTTATTTCTCAAGTAAAAAAATTAAGATTTATCCATTGGAATTTTGTTATAAATGATGATGGTGGGTGGTTCCATCAATAAAACGGTCTTCTGTGGTATAAACCAATTGTGCTGAAAGTGGCCTAAAAACATGAATCAACAAGATTTACTGTGTGCCATTGCTAGTGATACCCTTGCCGTATGACAAAATATCAAGTGGCTGTGATAAGTAGTTGCAGAGAAAAGTGTGATGAAAATTTGTGTTAAAGACAGACGGACAGACCCACAAGGGTAAAACACTATACCCCCCCCTCCCCCCATCTCCTTTGGAGCAGGGGTATAAAAAATAAATGAATGCATTGATGTCAGAAACTGAACTTTTCCAGATCATTCCAGTTAATACCAGTTCAGAATGATCGCAACCACTGAATTTTTCCAGATCATTCCAGTTAATACCAGTGAAGAATAATGTCAACCACTGAATTTTTCCAGATCGTTCCAGTTAATACCAGTAAAGAAAGGATGAGCCTTTATATCCTCGCTGCCATTTATACCTGATCCCAGTCTTTCTTTAGGATTGTAACACAATAACTGAAAAGTGGAAGAAATTTCTCATTCAAATATAATAATAAAGTTGTATCTTCTATAAAAAGTCAAACATTTTATGTGGTCGGTTAAAATAAAATTCATTGTTTTGTAATCAAAACATTTTCATTGGAAAAATATAACAATTTTATCTAATCTGATTTTGCAACCAAATATATCAAGGAAGAATCTTATTTAGTAAACACACTAACTCTAATTAAAATTTATATATATATACCTGATGTAATAGACTATGTACTTCTGGTGACACATTACTGGGTAGATATAACTGAGTATGTGGTGTTATGCCTCCAGGATGACAACTTTTTAAACTCTGTAATATTCAATTATCTGTGAGCTTTACATTGTTCAATATGTGTTTATTGTGTATAAATATAAATTATCTACTTTACGTTATCCATCATTTACGGAAACATATTTGTTGATACAGATGTAAGAGATTGAGTAAAGAAGACCTTCAGTAATGCATCATACAGCTCATGACATTTTGGAGCAATGGAATTTAAAATAATATTTTAAAGACTGTAGAATGAGACTACACATGACTAGTTCATACAATAAAGTACCAAAGTTCCATGATTCCAAAACTGTTTTGAACTTCCCCTAAACATGACTAGTTAATACAATAAAGTATCAAAGTGTCATGATTCCAAAACTGATTTGAACTTCCCCTACACATGACTAGTTCATACAATAAAGTATCAAAGTTTCATGACTCCATTTGAGAATATATTCTGTCAGACTATGTTCTTTTAAGTACAGTCCTATTTCTGTTATTTTTATCTGTTTTTATTCATACCACTTGTTTCATTGCTTGTATGTGATATTGTTTTTGTTTGCTATGTAAATTTAGTCTGTGATATTTCTTTTTCTGACGATTTCTGTCTTTAATATTTTATCTGTATATATTCAAGTGATTTTAGATGATATTTGTTTACTTTAATCAAGTTGTCTTATCATTATTATTATCATTATTAGTTCCAGTTGTGGTATGGCTGCAATATCACCCCCACTACATTAAACAGTACTCAATAAATCAATCATGATTCTAAAAATAATTTGAACTTACCTTAAACATTACAATTACATATAATAAGGTACCAAAGTTCCATGATTTCAAAGCTGATTTGAACTTACCCTACACATGACTAGCTCATACAATAATGTACCAACACTCCACCAATCACAAACTTCTGTGTAAGTCCCAATACCATTTACCTCTGAAACAAAAATCAAATATGATATATTTCCAGTTTTTAAAACCATTTCAATATCCTTATAACTGACTTTCAGTTTAAAAATAAAAATGTGTTTTCTGTCATGCCAGGTATTCCAAGTATATCCTTTTTTAGCTCACCTGGCCAAAGGCCATGTGAGGTTTTGCCATCACTTTTCGTCCGTCGTCCGTCCGTCCGTCATAAACTTTTCATTCAAACATCTTCTCCTTATTAGAATTCCAACCAAACTTTGCATGAGTGGTGTATGGAAGGTCCTCAACAAAGTTTCCTCATTTAGTTCTGATTGGTCAAGAAACATGGCCACCAGAGGCAATTCTTGTTTCTGATTGGCTGATTTTCAAAAATCTTCTCCTCTGAAACGGCTGGGCAGATTGGATCGAGGCTTCATAGGAATGATATATGACATGTCCTCCACAAACGATCCTCATTTTATATTGATCCGATGAAAAACATGGCCACTGTTGCCAAAAATAGAACATAGGCGTAAATTGCTGTTTTTTGCTTATAACTCAAAAACCGTTACAGATATCGAAAAACTGACACGTGGTAAAATTGATCAGCATGACCAGATCTACCTACCCTGAAATTTTGAAGGAAATTCCAAAACCCATTTAGGAGTTATTGCCCTTTTTTCGTCAAATTTTCAAATTTTAACATTTTTTGTCATTTATTTCCAAAACTATTTGAGATAGAAGTGAAATGTAAATTTGAAAAATGTTTGCCATGTTGAGATCCACCTACCCTGAAATTTTAAAGGAAATCCCAAAACCCATTTAGGAGTTGTTGCCCTTTTTTTGTCAAATTTTCAAAATTTTTTCATTCAAAAATCTTCTCCTCTGAAACCGCTGGGCCGATTGGTTTGAAACTTAATAGGAATGATCTATGACATGTCCTCTACAAACGATCCTCAATTTATTTTGATCTGACATAAAACATGGCTGTCGTAGCTAAAAATAGAATATAGGGGTGCATGTGTTGTTTTTGGCTTATAACTTAAAAACCGTTACAGATATCAATAAAATGCTCCGCTGGGCGCAGCTAGATACGACCGCAGATGTCGAACCCTGAATAGTTGGGGCAATTATGAACACAACATTCAAGCTTGATACAATACTGAATTTGGATTGTGAATAAATATTTGACACAGCATAGGTTTCTGACACAGAATGAATGTTGTCTAAGAACTTAAAAATTTTTAATTTACCTATTCAAACCATATCAGTATTATTTGTTTTTATATATAAATCAGAAATAACCAATTTAAAATTTAAAATTGGGCACACATATCAATTTCTTGCTATTGCGCAATACTGTGTAATTGAAAATTTCTTCAAATATTTGACACATAATAGGTTTCTGACACAGAACTGAAATCAAAGAACTTAAAATTGGACATATGATTTGAATTTATATTCAATTTTTTGCTTTTGTGTAATACAATATGCTGTGGAGAATTGCCCCCCCCCCCCCCCAAAAAAAAAATAATAATTTACCCCTTTTTTTAGCTTTTGTGCAATACACTATGAAGTTGCACATTGACCCCCCTCCCAAAAAAAAAACCAAAAAACAATAAAATTTATTGTAACCCCCCCCCCCCCTTTTTTTTGCTAAAAAAAATTTGAAATTTTCTTTTTAATTTATGAAATATGAAATGAGTACCCCCTCCCCAATTTCTCATTTACCCCCCCCCCCCCCAAATTTTGTTTTCAACCCCCCCCCATTTCTTTATACTTTGCAACCATAACAGCCCATTTAAATACACCATAACATATTAAAATAGATAAAATGCTCCGCTGGGCGCAGCTAGATACGACCGCAGATGTTGAACCCTGAATAGTTGGGGCAATTATGAACACAACATTCAAGCTTGATACAATACTGAATTTGGATTGTGAATAAATATTTGACACAGCATAGGTTTCTGACACAGAATGAATGTTGTCTAAGAACTTAAAAATTTTTAATTTACCTATTCAAACCATATCAGTATTATTTGTTTTTATATATAAATCAGAAATAACCAAATTTAAAATTTAAAATTGGGCACACATATCAATTTCTTGCTATTGCGCAATACTGTGTAATTGAAAATTTCTTCAAATATTTGACACATAATAGGTTTCTGACACAGAATAACTGAAATCAAAGAACTTAAAATTGGTCATATGATTTGAATTTATATTCAATTTTTTGCTTTTGTGTAATACAATATGCTGTGGAGAATTGCCCCCCCCCCAAAAAAAAAAATAATAATAATTTACCCCTTTTTTTAGCTTTTGTGCAATACACTATGAAGTTGCACATTGACCCCCCTCCCAAAAAAAAAACAAAAAACAATAAAATTTATTGTAACCCCCCCCTTTTTTTTGCTAAAAAAATTTGAAATTTTCTTTTTAATTTATGAAATATGAAATGAGAAAAAATTACCCCCTCCCCAATTTCTCATTTACCCCCCCCCAAATTTTGTTTTCAACCCCCCCCCCCCCATTTCTTTATACTTTGCAACCATAACAGCCCATTTAAATACACCATAACATATTAAAATAGAAAATGACATCATAGTCATGGATGGCAAATTTTAAATATACATATTAAAAGCAGTTTAGATAAGATAAACAAAAAAGCTTCATCAGCACATTTTATATTGGCAAATTTCCAATGGAATTTGTTAATAATAAAGTTTTGATAACAGGGCACACATATCAATTTCTTGCTATTGCGCAATACTGTGCAATTGAAAATTTCTTCAAATATTTGACACATAATAGGTTTCTGACACAGAATAACTGAAATAAAGAACTTAGAATTGGTCATATGATTTGAATTTATATTCAATTTTTTGCTTTTGTGTAATACAATATGCTGTGGAGAATTGCCCCCCCCCCCCCCCCCCAAAAAAAATAATTTACCCCCTTTTTAGCTTTAATTTTGGACCCTGATTTGGACCAACTTGAAAACTCGGCCCATAATAAAAAAACTAAGTACATGTTTAGATTCAGCATATCAAAGAACCCCAAGAATTCAATTTTTGTTAAAATCGAACTATGTTTAATTTTGGACCCTTTGGACCTTAATGTAGACCAATTTGAAAACGGGACCAAAAATTAAGAATCTAAATGCACGGTTAGATTCGGCATATCAAAGAACCCCAATAGTTCAATTTTCGATGAAATCAAACAAAGTTTAATTTTGGACCCCGATTTGGACCAACTTGAAAACTGGGCCCATAATAAAAAAACTAAGTACATGTTTAGATTCAGCATATCAAAGAACCCAAAGAATTCAATTTTTGTTAAAATCAAACTAAGTTTAATTTTGGACCCTTTGGACCTTAATGTAGACCAATTTGAAAACGGGACCAAAAATTAAGAATCTAAATGCACGGTTAGATTCGGCATATCAAAGAACCCCAATAGTTCAATTTTCGATGAAATCAAACAAAGTTTAATTTTGGACCCCGATTTGGACCAACTTGAAAACTGGGCCCATAATAAAAAAACTAAGTACATGTTTAGATTCAGCATATCAAAGAACCCCAAGAATTCAATTTTTGTTAAAATCAAACAAAGTTTAATTTTGGACCCTTTGGACCTTAATGTAGACCAATTTGAAAACGGGACCAAAAATTAAGATCCTAAATGCACGGTTAGATTCGGCATATCAAAGAACCCCAATAGTTAAATTTTCAATGAAATCAAACAAAGTTTAATTTTGGACCCTTTTGGCCCCTAATTCCTAAACTGTTGGGACCAAAACTCCAAAAATCAATCCCAACCTTCCTTTTGTGGTCATAAACCTTGTCTTTAAATTTCATAGATTTCTATTTACTTATACTAAAGTTATTGTGCAAAAACCAAGAAAAATGCTTATTTTGGCCCTTTTTTAGCCCCTAATTCCTAAACTGTTGGGACCAAAACTCCCAAAATCAATCCCAACCTTCCTTTTGTGGTCATAAACCTTGTGTTTAAATTTCATAGATTTCTATTAACTTATACTAAAGTTATAGTGCGAAAACCAAATGTCTTCGGACGACGCCACAGACGACGGACGACGACGACGCCAACGTCATACCAATATACGACCGCAAAAATTTTGCGGTCGTATAAAAATGACATCATAGTCATGGATGGCAAATTTTAAATATACATATTAAAAGCAGTTTAGATAAGATAAACAAAAAAGCTTCATCAGCACATTTTATATTGGCAAATTTCCAATGGAATTTGTTAATAATAAAGTTTTGATAACAGGGCACACATATCAATTTCTTGCTATTGCGCAATACTGTGCAATTGAAAATTTCTTCAAATATTTGACACATAATAGGTTTCTGACACAGAATAACTGAAATAAAGAACTTAGAATTGGTCATATGATTTGAATTTATATTCAATTTTTTGCTTTTGTGTAATACAATATGCTGTGGAGAATTGCCCCCCCCCCAAAAAAAAAAAAATAATTTACCCCCTTTTAAGCTTTAATTTTGGACCCCGATTTGGACCAACTTGAAAACTCGGCCCATAATAAAAAAACTAAGTACATGTTTAGATTCAGCATATCAAAGAACCCCAAGAATTCAATTTTTGTTAAAATCGAACTAAGTTTAATTTTGGACCCTTTGGACCTTAATGTAGACCAATTTGAAAACGGGACCAAAAATTAAGAATCTAAATGCACGGTTAGATTCGGCATATCAAAGAACCCCAATAGTTCAATTTTCGATGAAATCAAACAAAGTTTAATTTTGGACCCTTTTGGCCCCTAATTCCTAAACTGTTGGGACCAAAACTCCAAAAATCAATCCCAACCTTCCTTTTGTGGTCATAAACCTTGTCTTTAAATTTCATAGATTTCTATTTACTTATACTAAAGTTATTGTGCAAAAACCAAGAAAAATGCTTATTTTGGCCCTTTTTTAGCCCCTAATTCCTAAACTGTTGGGACCAAAACTCCCAAAAACAATCCCAACCTTCCTTTTGTGGTCATAAACCTTGTGTTAAAATTTCATAGATTTCTATTTACTTATACTAGAGTTATTGTGCGAAAACCTAGAAAAATGCTTATTGGGCCCTTTTTTGGCCCCTGATTCTTAAACTGTTGGGACCAAAACTCCCAAAATCAATCCCAACCTTCCTTTTGTGGTCATAAACCTTGTGTTTAAATTTCATAGATTTCTATTAACTTATACTAAAGTTATAGTGCGAAAACCAAATGTCTTCGGACGACGCCGCAGACGACGGACGACGACGCAGACGACGACGACAACGACGACGACGACGACGCCGACGCCAACGTCATACCAATATACGACCGCAAAAATTTTGCGGTCGTATAAAAATCTGACATGGGGTAAAATTGATCAGCATGACAAGATCTACCTAACCTGAAATTTTGAAAGAAATGCTAAAACCCATTTAGGAGTTATTGCCCTTTTTTCGTCAAATTTTGAAAATTTAACATTTTTCGTCATTTATCCCCAAAACTATTTGAGATAGAAGTGATATGTAAATTTGAAAAATGTTTGCCATTTTGAGATCTACATACCCTGAAATTTTAAAGGAAATCCCAAAACCCATTTAGTAGTTATTGCCCTTTTTTTGTCAAATTTTCAAAATTTTAACATTTTTGCATTTATCTCCAAAAGTATTTGAGATAGAAGTGAAATGTAAATTGAAAAATGTTTGCCATGTTGAGATCTACCTACCCTGAAATTTTGAAGGGAATCCCAAATTCTATTTAGGAGTTATTGGTTTGTGTAATTTGAGGTCGGGTTCTGTTACATTTATTTAAGGTTCACCCTTATTCCTGGTCAATTTTATCAACTTCCTTCCAGGACTACCACCATCAGGGAACATATTTTAACATTAAACCTTATGAAAAATAAATCTTCAAAAATTTTCCCTGAACAATTGAACCAATTGCAACAAAGTTGGTCAAATAGTTGATTAATTGTCCAATGAAAACCAGACTCCAGGTGAGCGATACAGGCTCTGGTGAGCCTCTTGTTAATGAATATCTCTCCCACTTATTCAGGAAATTGGCTTCTCTAATAAGTTTTACATGAGGAAAATATGTGTTAGTGGTTTCCTTCCAAAAAAATAATCTGTAAAACTTAATTTTCACAGAGTCTGGTAATTGTACTTTACAGATCATTTGACTGGAAGTTTGCTATTTGCAATATGTTGGTTCACTAACTGATGAAGACTTTGCCATTCTTTTTTCGTTTTTTTAATGAAAGTTAATGGTTAAAAGAAATAATATGTTGGTGAAAAAATTCTGCTGAAGAAATTTAAAACAAGCTAATAAAAATGTTAGGGATAAAGCTCAAAACAACGGTAAGTCAGACAAGAGGCTCTCAAGAGCCTGAATTGCTCACCAGGTAAACAATGCACTATAAACTAAATCTCATCATCACCATTCACTAAGGATACCATGTTTACTTTAAAAACCAAATATTGTTGAAATCCGAGCAAGTGTAAAAAAATGGCGGGAAAATGGCAGCCATTTTAAAAATGGCCGTCCAAAACAAACTTTCATCATACCATTCAACTCGGGATACCATGTTTACCTTAAAAGTAGCTTTCATCTTCATTTTCTTTCTATAATTCAGAAAAAAATAGCAAAAAACAGCATTTTGACCCCTATGTTCTATTTTTAGTAAGAGCGGACATGTTTTTCGACCAATCAAAAATCCAAGCATTAACTTTTTGCAGGATACCCTAAGGAACAATCTTACCAATTTTCATTTGATTTTCAATAGTAGTTTCAGAGAAGAAGATTTTTGAAATAATAACATAAAAAAAAGCCAAAAATGTCAAACAATGAGTGCTGACCACAGCCAGTTTCAAAACTAATTTCACAAAAAATATATAAATATATACATCTAATGAACGTTATTTTTAAGTACTATTGTATATTGAGGTAACATTGAATTTATATTTTAATAAATAGCCATTTAAAAACAAATTTACACGCAATCAAAAGCTTTTTTTCATTTTCTACAGTTTGACATCTATAAGGCATCAACAGTTATTTTGACATTTAAGGGACAAAACTTTAACTCCTAAAGGGCTCATTTAAACATTTTGCAAACTAAGGGAAATGCTGTGAAAATGGTCAATTTTGATGTTCTAAGGGGAATAACTCCTAAAAGGAATGATCATACAACTTAATAAGTACAAATTTCAAAAAAAAATCAAGAAAAAGGGCAATAACTCCTACACGGGTGGTTACATCTTCTTCAAAATTTCAAAGCAGGTAGATCTTGAGGTGTTGAACACTTTAGCTCCCCATCAGAATTTTGATATCTGTCACCATTTTTGAGTTATTTGCAAAAAACTGCAATTTACCCCTATGTTCTATTTTTAGCCATGGTAGCCATGTTTTTTTACGAATCAAAAATCCAAACGATAGTTTAGTAGCACTCATGCCAAGGAACAACTACACTAAGTTTGGTTGCAATTAAACTTATGGTGTAAGAGGAGTTAACGATTTTATTACAATGAATAAAGACTGCAAAAATGGTCAATTTTCACGATCTAAGGGGAATAACTCCTAAAAGGAACAAACCTACAACTTCGATCCTGTTACAAATTTTGTAGATCTTTGTGTGCCTAACAATATGAAATTTAAATTTTTCAAATTTCCTTTATAGTATCCAAGATATTGAGCTTAATAAGTGCAAAATTTGGAAAAAATGCAGAAAAAGGGCAATAACTCCTACATGGGTCGTTGGATCTTCTTCAAAATTTCAGGGCAGGTAGATCTTGAGGTGCTGAACACTTTTACCCTGCCAGAATTTTGATGTCTGTTATGGTTTTTGAGTTATTTGCAAAAAACTGCAATTTACCCCTATGTTCTATTTTTAGCCATGGCGGCCATGTTTTTTTACGAATCAAAAATCCAAACGATAGTTTTGTAGCACATATACCAATAAACAACTGTACGAAGTTTGGTTGCAATTGGTCTTATGGTGTCAGAGGAGTTAACGTTTGAAAAAGTTGACGGACGACAAACGGACGACGGACGACGGACGCCAAGTGATGGCAATAGCTCACATGACCCTTCGGGTCTGGTGAGCTAAAAACCATAACAATTTTCTTCTATGACCTGATTGGTGGGTTTCAATTTACTAAAGATACAAAAACTGGAAATCTTGCAATAACTTTTAGATTAAAGTTGTCTTCAGATTCTCTTATCACCTACATTGTTTATCTTGTAAGCTTACCTGGAGCTACATATAAGTGTTCTTCAGCTTCATGATTGATAACACAGTCCGTCAAACTGATCTGACAGAAATATGACAACAAAATATGGCCATTTTCACCCAGTAAGATATTGTCTGGTCTAAGATCTCTGTAATATTAAAAAAACATGTTCCTTTGTCTAGTGTTACACTGCAACTTATGTTCTTTAAGAGCTGTTGAGAACTGTTTGTATTGAAGGGTTTGATTACTCCAAACTGACATTTGATTAATGGTTATTGTTATTATCAATCAACCATAAACGGTAAAGGTATTTATGAATGAAGTTTAATGCATGGTAGGAAAGATAAAACGTGCCTTACGACATGTCCATATATTCATTTCTGGAACAGCCCCAAGAAAGAGACAAATTCAATACTCCGTAAATATTCATATGGATACAATGAAACAATATGAAACAATTTCAAGTTTTTCATAAGATCTATCGACTTATATCCTAATTTGTCATATGAGTTAAAACTGACTGACAGAAATCTAATCTCATCCAAAAGGTGAAACATTTTTGAACACTCAATCTGTTATTACTACCTCCAAATGGAAGAGTTCCAACACTACAAACAATTTGATTGGTCATCATAATCTGGGTTTCAAACAATGAATATGAATTATACTAACCGACAAATCAAGCCTTCTGCATGTAATCTAGATATTGCAATTATAATCTGTGCTATCCACTGTTTGATCAAACTGTCTGGTATCTTCGGCTGTTCTGGATTAGACAAGGCCAAATCCATTTGTTTAAAAACATCTGATAATGTCCGTTGTCTTGTTAAATGTGGAGACTTTAATTCACGTTCAAATGATGCAGACCTACTCAGCTCTTTGGAGTTCATTCTAGACAAACTTTGATGTTTATTTTGATCTGTTATTGTAGATGCTCTTGAACTTTTCTGACTTAATGTTTTTTCAGATATTGTTTCTGATGATGAAGATTGCACTGTCCCAGTTCTTTTTTTAGAATTCAAACTCTCGGTTATATTTTTAGAATTTTTCCTTGATCTACTTTCACTTTCACTATTGGTATCAGATGATGACCTATTTAGATCATATATACTGACTTCCTCATGTTCAGTTAATGTGTCACAGCTATCATTCAGCTGATTATTGGTCAGTGATAGTACTGTCTTCTTATCTACGGTGTTTGTGACAGAATCAGGATATATACATTTGTTTACTTCTGAATCAGTTTGTGACAAAGTCCGCTCTACAGTTCTTAGTAAATCTTTGGCATTTTGAACAATGACTTCAGCTTCTTCATCAGCCAATGAATTACCAGAGTTTATTCGATGTTTCACATTCTTGTCTGAGCAATTTGACTCAATGTGATTTGTCTCATCAGATTTTGGTCCATTTATTATAATATTATCACAATTTTGTGTATCACAGTAACTAGATAAGTGGTCTGGTGGTTGAATGTCTGTGGATTGTTGACTATATAATCGGTGGGTTGGAGACTGTTCATTTTCTTCAGGAATACTTTCTATGTTGTCAGAAATAAAACTATCCATTCTGGGTCTTGGGAAACTATCATTACTTTCAATACTATTAATGCTGAAATTTTCTAAATTTGTTTGATTATTTAGTAATATATCCTGAAAAACATCTTCTTTTACTTCAGGAAAATCTAAATTGTCATTAATTTCTTGGTTTTCTTCTGATGATAAACTTTCAATACGATTATATTCAGGTTTATCTGACATACCGTTTCTAACTTTATCATCTGATGTGTCACTAATGTCACTTATAGTGTCAGAAAGCTTATTTTCCCCGAATTGATTTTCGATATCAGTATTGCCTAAATCTAAGCACAAATCTGATATGTTTATAGCTGGATCAATTATATTTTGACAATCCAATGATATATCTGTTTTTCCATTTTTTAAAGGTGTTGAATACACATTATATCCAGAATATACATTTGAAGATGGTAAAGGAATATTATCTACATTGATTGAGGAATAACTCTTATTGTACTGTAAATACTCTCCAATGTAGTTCCATAACCGTCCACCGGTAGCATGTTGTAGAAGTAAGTATACAGCATTTTCCGTCTCGTAAAATTTATGTAGACTGACCATATAAGGACATGACAATGGCATAATGGTTCTATAATATTTACTACATATGCTGGATTTATGTATTGTCTGCAAAAAATAAAACAGTAAAAAAATGCACCGACTTAAGCAATAAAATTTTTTCATTTGGCTAAAGATATCTAAATCTGATCATAAAATAGATTATCTGTAAATTTATAGATATTTAGTTTTTAGTCATCACTTATCATACTGTTTCATATAAATTGTGATATTCCTTTGACCTATATAACAATGATACATTGATTGACCATCTTCTACTAAAACACAAAAAAATACAATTTACTTAACTGGATTAAAAAACTCAGTACTATATCATGTTGAAACAGTAAATAATTTTAATAGAGGGGAAATATTTTTTCATAGACATTAACTTGGACTACTGAGTTTCATTTTACATGACTATCAAAATACCTTTTTTTTTTATATATTTATTTCTTTTTCAATAGTCAGGATTTTACAGTCCCCCTACAATCAAAATACCTTGATAACATAAGTCTCATCTGATGTTTTATCCATTACCAGTAAAACCTTGTCTATTGTTCCTAAAACTTTAAAATTCTTCATTTCTGAAACAGGTGCCTTTATCAGGTTCAAAGTAGGGTCAAGGTCACCTGACGGAGACAGCATGTTATCTGTTGTCTAAAACAAATAACTTGATTAAAATTTCCAGCTAATTTAATCTCATAACATGTTTTAAATCCAAGAAAAAATTGTACTAACATTTAATTATTATTATTTGTTTTGATGCAATTTTTAAACAGAATGAAAATTATGTTCTTTTGTGAAAAAGTAAGAATGTTAAACGATTGCTACACATAGCCATATGTCCCCTGCCGCAGAGAAAAGTCGAAGCCCCACAAGATATACAAAATGTGTATTATTGAAATGGTGGCATTGGATCAAGTACATGTGGTGACTAACAATCCTACAAAATTTGAACAAAATCAGATCAGCCATCTCAGAGGAGTTGGGTCCATAAAGTGTTCCTAAAGCGTTGAATGCAGAAAAAATTTAAAGTCCCATAACTCCCATAAAATTTGTCGAATCAAAATTGTGGTGCGATAGGATCAAGTACATGTGGTGACTAACAATGAACGAACCTGAGGAGATGCATCCACAAGTAATTGTGATGGACGGACGCAGACCATTATTAAATCCCTCCTTCACTTTGCGGCAGGGGAAAATTAAGCCAAACTCCAGGTGTGGGATTGTCTCGCTGCGTTGAAGACCCATTGGTAGCCACGAGCTGTTTTCTGCTCTTTGGTCAGGTTGATGTCTCTTTGACACATTCCACGTTTCTGTCACCGCCAATATGTTATTTGTTTTTGTGTAAGGTTCGTCTTTCATGTATCCATTAATCATTCATAATCATCATTATTTCATATTCATTTAAATCAATGACGTATGACGCATATATTATACTTATCACATTTCGTACTCGAGCACACCTTAATATATAACCTTGCACGAGCAAATTAACAGCGCTATTAATACCTATTTTTAAACTAAAGGTACTTCATATTGATACTTGCGCTTGGTGTGTTAACAGCTTTGGCTTATGCCATGAAGCAATTTGCAGGTTGGTTTAAATTTCAATACTTACATTTTTATATTACATTTGAATCCGGTTGTAATTCTTATTTTAACGTAACATTTATTTATTTCACACATACTATTATATCTTTATATTTAATTTGCAGAATAAATATTTACGGGCTTAACCATTTATTTTCTACGCCAATGAAGTTCTAAATACTCGGCGACATTTCCATTCTCTATTCTATATTAAGCTTAATCAATGTGTCTTAAAAATCTTTAATTGGAAAAACCATTTCATCATTTAAAGAAATATTTTGGGTTTATCCTACTGATATATTATCAGCAAGTTACAAAAAATATTTGTTAATTATGATACAGAGTATACGTACAGACCATCTTTTATCGTCTGATATATCATTAGAAAGGTGTCTGTTATATAAATCTTCTGCCTTCATTAAATACTGAGCTGTTTTCCTACGTACAGCATCTCTCCTGGCCTTGTTCTTATCACCTAGTGTAAATTGAAAACTTTCACAATATCTGAACAATATGTTGAAATATACCTTTTACAATACATCAAATAATGGAATACATACTGTCTTTATTCTTATCAGCTTTTATTGTAAAAATTTCCTATATCTTAGAATAAAGATAAATATCTATACCAATTAATGTGCACTGATCCAGAAAGCTGTGTAAAATATTATGTTTCTACAAAATCTGGTATTTTAATTTTTCTAATTTTGAAGAGGAGTTGAGGATTCTCTACTTTAAAACAAATCAGAATGACCTAAAGGATGCTCGCTGGTCATGTTTTGGTCTTTCTGTCAGATGTTCGGAATCCTCGGGTTTTATCCATTTCTTAAACATGAAATTTTTTGCCCATGAACCCCCAATTTTTCTTTTATAATTCAATCATATATACCTTAAAATGGTATTTGACAAAATTAGATGAAATCCTTTTTATTTTTTCATACATTTTTGAGAGACTGAAGTTGTCAATGCAAAGACAATGAAAAATCCAGAGAAAACCCATTTCCTGCAAATTTTCAATGCCTTATAGCTCTAAAATGAGCACATGAACCTATATTTTTTTCTTGCTTATTTGTTTACTATTCATATGTTCTGTCAAACTAAAACATCTATTTCAAATCCTATTGATTTCCTATTAGACCAGCGATCATCCTTAAATACTTGTTTTTATTTTATGATGGCCTTGACCTTCAATTTCAACAATAAAAATTTTCATTTTTCTTACAACCCCATAAAAATGCTTCTACATAATTTGTATGAAATTTATTCCAATTCTCTCAAAGTTGAAGAAGCTGACCTAGTATAATAACCCCCTCAAATTTCCAGTAATCTGATTGTTCTGTATTTGAATTTAGTTTAAGTATAAGTGAGATGGTGTATGAAACCCTAGACAGAAGTTTGAAGATATCAGGAGAAAATATTATGAAAAGTATAAACTTTGGTTCTACAGATCACTTTAAAATATCATGCATTACTGTAAATGATATCATACTTTGTACTCCTTGTAAAAGTATTCCCACACCACTCTTATAATAACAGAATGCTAGTTCAAACTTAGAACTGGCTTCACATTCTTGTGCCAAACAGATCTGATCTGCTGCTAGATGTATGTAATCTTCTTTCCCACCAAGGTCCATAGTAGACACACTGTCACTGGTTCCTGATCTAAATCTGTGGGTGGGACTACGTTTTGGTCCATGTCTAGGTGATGATGTCACACTTGATGTTCGACTAGATGTAGATGATGTTCTGCTGTGCCAGGAAAGGTCAAGGTCACCTTTACCACATTCCACAGAAGATGACCTTGACGGTTTCAATGGGTCAAAGTCACTTAGGTCTGGTTCTTCTTTTTGTTCTTCAGCAATGTCAAGGTTAACTGTATTTTCTAGAAATGCCTCTGAGAGGACAGATTTCTCAAAATTTATAGCTGGAGGCTGAAAGAAATCAAAACAAAAATACACTTACTACTGATCAGTTTAAACAAGGACAATTACAACAATCTTGAAATCTGAATACCTAAAATCTGTTAGGAGCAACCAAATAATTCAATCAAAATCACAAATGCCTATAGCAAAGTGGCAAATCATTCATATTGTTCAGTTACATGTACCTTTTGTAGGTTTTAGGCATTTATATTTCAAGATTAGATTCTCTTTATTACGTTGACAAATTGAGAATATTAAAGGAGTAAAAATATAGTACAGCCTTTATATTTAGTTGAGATTAATTTAGCTTTTAATTATACCTGTGTATTAGTATCATTAGAAAATTACAGATAATAAAAATACTGTTATTCATACAATTTCAATTGTTTCTGTCTAAATACTTGACCGGTTAATAGTATTTTCTTTAAAAAAAACTATTAGACCGCCTGTATGATATTCTTTTGCAAAATTATCTAGTTTTATCTAATAAAAAATATTGATTTGTCAGACTACAATTTATGTCTGTTAGGGACACTTGTGTCAAGGGTTATTACATGTACAGGGAATTCATCCATCATTAATCATATAGACAGTGACAGTATAATCATTGTGCAGTTCTCCAAGCATAGGAGGAATCTACATAACAACAACAACAATGGCGGCATTCAGTTGGGAGCGATTTGCCTCGATAACCGAGGAGGATTAACAAGATAAATGTAGACGACAGCAATGTGAAAAAGACCAAAAATGTATAAGTGCATATATAATACAACAATTAAGGACTTTTAATTGGGTCCATACATTATATATGGACCTCATTAAAAGTCATTAATTGATAATTAAGGTTGATATCACTATGACCAATTCACTAGTCCATAATTTTTCTATTGTGTTGTGAGCCTTATTATGCCTAAAAAATGCCCCAAAACATCAATGAGTAAGAACCATTGGTCAACATCATTGTTGTTAAAGGTCAACCTGGTCAAATCAGCTTTCAAATATGAAAAATTATTGACTTGTAAACATTAACTGGGTAAACAAGGTACATGTATCTTAATTTCTTTATGTGACTGTCATAATATGTATTGCAACAATGGTGATTCTTTGACTGAAATACAATGGTGATCTATTGTTACTGCAATTCCTTGACTGAAATACAATGGTGATCTATTGTTACTTCAATTCCTTGACTGAAATACAATGGTGATCTATTGTTACTGCAATTCCTTGACTGAAATACAATGGTGATCTATTGTTAACTTCAATTCCTTGACTGAAATACAATGGTGATCTATTGTTACTGCAATTCCTTGACTGAAATACAATGGTGATCTATTGTTACTCTCTAATATCAGATACTCTTTCACTGGAAAATCAAACTTTTTCATCATTTTCAATGTAAAAATTGCAATTTAAACACCAAATAATCCGGTCCTCCTTACAATTTGATTATGAACAATTCTTAAACTTCTTGTTTCAACAGACACAATTGGACTTAGTGGAAAAGTGTCTGATAATTTAAAAAATTCGTAAGGGTTCCGCGGAACCCAGTGTCTCGCCTACTTTTGATGTTGTCTATATTTTCAGTGTGATAGGTGAATGCACATAATAGTAAAATTCCTGGATAGTTTAAGAAAGTTATTAAAATTTTAAAAACTTTAACCACAGAGTGAATGTAATGTTTCCTGGCAGAAAAACTAAGTCCATTTATAAGTAAAATACGGAAAAACTGGAATTTTTTTTTTACTAAATTTCCTTCTGGATACTATCTTATGATCATAAACAAGCCTCTGTCCAAGTTTGGTAGAAATCCAGGATAGTTTAAGAAAGTTATTAAAATTTCAAAAACTTTAACCACAGGGTGAATATTTGTGGACGCCGCCGACGACGACGACGGAATGTAGGATCGCTATGTCTCGCTTTTTCGACAAAAGTCGAAGGCTCGACAATGAATGAGATCCACCAGATAAATGTATTTACATCTGACTACTGTGACAAGGCACGTGTTTAATTAAACTGCTGAAGGGAGATAATTAATTTAAATTTCTGTTACTTGACATACCTGAGTATCTTCAACTGTTTGTACGTTGTTATCTTGCTCAGTGTCTTTTTTTATACCTGTACCAAAATAAATATATGTTCAGTATATCCCTATGATAACTGCTGTGTTGACTATGGAAACTATTATCCTAATAGTAAGGTTTCAGATCATCAATTGGATTTTCAGTTTAAGATGGAAATTTAAGAACATAATTTTTTTTCTAGAATAAGTATTATTTTGTATATGGGAGTTATTCAGTGAAAGTCCCCCCCCAAAAAAAAATATTCAATCAAAGGACAGAGCCTTCACTGCTGTTCTTTATATGAATGTCACAGCTGGAATATTTACACACCTCACTGAAGTCCCTAGTACATGTAAGAATTGAATTATTTGTTAGATATTGATCATGTTATATAGATAAACACTGGTATGAGGTCTATCAACAACATGTAAACACATCTTACCATTCCTCTCATAATTTCCCTAATAATCTCATAATAACAAATTATCAAGAACTATAGGGCAAGTCAAGATATTTCAGTTAACTTGGGAGTGAAATATTATTAACTGCAAGTCAAGATTAACTTGGGAGTGAAATATTATTAACTGCAATGTCAAGATTCACTTGGGAGTGAAATATTATTAACAGCAAGTCAATATACTTCAGTTAACTTGGGAGTGAATTATTATTAATTTCAAGTCAAGATATTTCAGTTAACTTGGGAGTGAAATATTATTAACTGCAAGTCAAGATTCACTTGTGAGTGAAATATTATTAACTTTATGTTAAGATATTTCAGTTAACTTTGGAGTGAAATATTATAAATTGGACAAACTATATGGGTATGCTGAATCAGATTTTACATTTACACTTATGTCAAAAATGGCAAAATGATACTGATGTTTGGCCGCATTAAATTAATTTTTAGATCTGATCTGGGAAGGGCAGGCAAATTTATACTTTGTATTTTAATTGTTCATAACTATAGGAAAATGCTTTCCAATTAAAAAACTTCAGCAAGTGAAGTACTCATCTCTTGAAAAAAATAATATGCATCCATTATGTATTATTTTTTTTTTATATTCTGGTTTTTATGCGCAGTAATTTTAGTCTAAGAACAAATCTGAAGTTTGTTCATAAATGGAAAAGCAAACCAGAGTTGGTCAGAGTTGAATCTAAAAATAATTTTACCTAAAGCCCCAAATGTACAGGAATATTAGCAAAAAAGGGGTTATGGTCGATTGATTTTTAACTAAAAATTTCAACATAAACACAAAAAAGGGTTATGGCAGATTGATTTTTAACTGAAAATCCCAACATATACACAAACACAAAAAAGGGTTACGGCAGATTGATTTTTAACTGAAAATCCCAACATATACACAGACACAAAAAAGGGTTACGGCTGATTTATTTTTAACTGAAAATCCCCACATATACACAAACACAAAACAAAAGTTTAAATAAAGGACCAGTATTTGCTTCATCATAAACAAACACTGAGCCCTTCAACAACAACAAAAAATCTAGAACCCACAAGAATCAACAGAATATTTTGTATATATTCCATTTTTCTTAAACAAACGAAGGAAGATATGTCTTCCTTTTTTTTAAAGAAATTGAGTGTTAACTAATCTTATCTACAACATCTACTTTGGCATAACCCACATTTAATCTGTGGTCAAAAGTATTGATTAACACGAAATAGTACAATATAAATTATCTTATCTTAATATCGTATATTAGAAATTTTTGAGGGTGTCCATTACTGCATATCTTTGATCGACCAAGACTTTTACCACAGAATGTTGTTAACAATTAATGTTAATTAAC
The DNA here is from genome assembly GCA_028015205.1 of Mytilisepta virgata. Classification (NCBI taxonomy): domain Eukaryota; kingdom Metazoa; phylum Mollusca; class Bivalvia; order Mytilida; family Mytilidae; genus Mytilisepta; species Mytilisepta virgata. Next base: position 4,158,733 of record CM051518.1, on the reverse strand, counting down.
TATAAGACATTATTACAGTTATGGGGAAGGGAGACTACTCTATAACATTACAACAAATAATGTATCATCTCTCAACAAATACAAGGATTAAAATATACAATTTCTCAATTTTGACTATTAGATTTAAGATAGTAGATTCAGAAATTAGTACATTCTCTTATTTTGCAAATCTTCAAAAAGGAGCAATATTCTGAGTTTAATTAATGAGATTCCTGCAGAATTTATAAAATAAAGTTACTAGCAATTATTGAAATGGTCATCATATAACATTTTGCCAATAATATAAACTTGACATGACTTTCTGAATTTACTTTGCACATATATTGTATTTTATATATAATGATTTGAAAATTAAAGCAATGATATGTTGTTATAAAGGTTGGATGAGACATTACATGTATGTAGTACAATAGACTTGGGATTACAAAAGCAGGATCTTCTCATATTCATATGTTTCTTTTTTTTCCCAATTTGAAATTTAATGAATATTAAATAATGTCATTTGATATATTGCCAAAAGAGATGTGCAAAATATTTAATGTTTAGTTAACTTTGTTTTTTATATATGTTCTAGTTATTGAAGACAAACAAAAAACTTTCTATTTACATAAATAGAAGAAGATCCTATAAAAACCCTCAGATTCTCACCTTCTGAATGAAAACTTCCTTCTTTAAAAATAAAAGAAAATAAAAAATAAGAAAAAAGGTTTGTTTTCAACAACACAATATAAACTGATTGATAATTTAGAATATAAACCATTTTCTACAATAAGTAATAATTCTCTTGAAAACAGTCACTATTGCAAAAAAATGTAGCAGGAAGTATATTAAATGTCTGTGAAGAAATGGCAGAAATATTATTTATTATCATGCATAAACCAAGAGAAACAAAAACTCTAGAACCAAACAGTTATATGAGATGTACACAGTGCTCAAACTCATTAGAGAAAAAAAAAAGTACAAATACATCCTGAATATGATCATTTTACCTGCACAAGTATCCATGGCTTCAAATAACCAACTACTACTGGTCTTAAGCCCTGGGGTGGGAGGTCCTTTATCTTCAGATTTGATGGGGTCAAATAATGTTATATCCATCTCTGGTAATGAGTTACTGAGGACAGACTCTGCATCTATAGCTTCTGAATCATCAGTATCATCGTATGAGTTCAGACTGATATTGTCTGGAACTCGTGGAAAGTTCCAAACTCCTTCCAAACTATCATCTGTATCTCTGAAATAATATCCATATATTCAACAGATAATTAAAAAGACACAAGCATTCACATATACCCTAAACCCTATCTTAAAATCAAGTTTCACATGTTAGTAGAAATTGCCTTGTAGCACTACCACATAAATCAACACTTGTGGCCATCATGGTCTTCCTGTATAAAGGTGTGAATTTCTGGCTTATTGTTCAAGACTTTCAAAATGAAGAACAGTAACAGCATTATTCCCTGGTGTTACATGTATGTATTATGTTCCAGTATTTCCTGGTTTAGTGTCTTATACAAAGTTCAGACTCACATACAACCAGTTTAACCCAACCATGGCTACATGTCTGTATCAAGCCAGACTTGTTATTTATTGTCCAGGGTTCTGTCTGTTGGGTGTCATTGATAGATTGGTATGTCATTGTTGACTTTTCCTGTTTTCCTGTTATTACATATTAACTCCTCATCCATATTTTATTTTATTAAAAGATATATTATTATACCATCTGGCTAAGCCAGTCAAAGATATTTGAGACTTTATTTTTAATTCTTAATTTTAGATACACATTTTTTCCCCAGAACACTAGGAATGCAGAGTTTACAATCCTGTTTTATTCTTAAATCTTTACATGTATTTTCATTAACAAAATGCAACCTAACTATTTGCTATACCCATTATAATCATGCTGTACATTGTCTGTGTTGTCAGCAGGAGGATGTTTTACTGGCTGTATTGGTAGTACAAGTTCATTTTCTTTCTTTAACATATCCGTAGTATTCACTGACTGTGTTATGTCCAGTTTTGAAGGTTTCATCACTTTACCAGATGTGCCCTGTTTTATTTTTCCTCCCTAACAATAAATTATGTACAGTACAATACAAACATCACACTGTTGTGAGTTTGTTTAAAGTGACAAATACTTTATGCTTATTCTGGATAAGAACAACTTCAAAAACCAGAAATCTACGATTACAAAGTTCGCCTCTTTCCCCCACTAATTTTGGTCTGTGGCTGTGTAGCTCCCCGAGATGCACCCTTACAGCAAGTAATGATTGTAGGTCACTTGATATCGAAGAACTGAACTCAGATGTAAAACTTAACATAAGGCAATGAAGCGCAGTAAGTAGGTCAGAGTGACCTAATGTTGGTCCGAGGTTGAGTTACTCCCCGAAATGCAACCTGACACCAAGTAATATGATTGTAGGTCCCTTGGTATTGGAGAACTGAACTCGGACGTAAAACAAAGCTTAAGTCAAAGTGCGATAAGTAGGTCAGAGTGACCTAAGTTTGGTGGGAGGCTGTGTTACTCCCCGAGATGCATCCTCACACCAAGTTATATGACTGTAGGTCCCTTGGTATCGGAGAACTGAACTCGGACGTAAAACTTGTGTGATAAGAAGGTCAGAGTGACCTAATTTTGGTGGGAGGCTGTGTTACTCCCCAAGATCATTGCATCCTCACACCAAGTAATATGACTGTAGATCCCTTGTTATTGGGGAACTGTACCTATGACCTAAAACTTAACCTATGTCAATGAAGCGTGATAAGAAGGTCAGAGTGACCTAATTTTGGTAGGAGGCTGTGTTACTCCTTGAGATGCACCCTCACACCAAGTAATATGATTGTAGGTCACTTTGTATATCAAAACTGATTTTTGACATAAAACTTAAAAGCCAGTCAACCGTATAATATGGGTCATGTGACCTTCATCTTATGTCACATGGTCAGTCTCTTCATCATGCACATGCACACTAAAATATAGAAACTGAGAAATGGCTGTTTACGCAGACATGGAAGTGGACTCCAGGGTGACTCTAATAGCCCCCCCTCAACTTTGTTGAGGTGAACTAAAAAAATCTACTTTGATTCTTTTCTTTCGAGGTATATAAAGAAAAATATTTAGAAGTTCCAAGTAATGTTTGAAAATAGTATTACGACATCACAATCCCCTCTAGTTAGATCAAGAATCTGCTAATGAAGCAGAATGGATGACATTTTCAAATGATGTAGATAACAATGTTAAAATGATCACAGATTTCTTATATAGATTTGATACATGATTAGCCATGCATTACAGGGCATGCAATACAGTTTTTTTGTAAATGGTGCATGATACAGGTGCTGGAGATGTATTTTAGTTAGATACTTAAAATCATTGTAAAATATAACAAATATATATGACAAAGGTAAGGTTACATAAGGAATACAGCGACGACTCTTTCTTAAAATATATTCAAACTAAAAAATTTAAAGGCATTTTATACAAGCTTAGCATATGATTTATAAAAAGATTTTTTCTTTTCTGTTTATATCACCAAGGTTAGATGCTTCATTTAAAATAGGCCTCATTATGGTTGTTCCACCGAAACACAATTTCCTCGGCAAGGGACAATTTTAAACTACTTTCCCAGTGTGCCATGTATGGTTTAATGGAATAACTGTGATCAGCTGTATTACCTTCAGAAAATCTTCAAACAGTTTAGAATTATATAAATGTGGGTGACCTCCAATAAACACCAGCAGATCAATGGCACTCTTTCTTCTTTCTTCTATTACTGCTTCTTCAAATCTCCCTGAAATTAAGTTCACATTTCTTATAGTCATAGACAAGACAGTGCCCTCATACAAAACATAAACAATGTATGAAATAACAATCATCAATGAATAAATCTATCTGACATCTTACTTTCTGCAGAATACCCCAATGAATATTTTGTTAATTTAAAAACAGAAAAACTTCATTTTCATAGCTGCACTATATCAATGAAATAAATAAGACATTTGTCAAAACATTCATAAAGGAATTTACATATTACTTACCAAACAGCTTTGGTTTGGCAAAAGTAGGAAATGGATCTCTTCTATGTAAAGCTTTGTGTAAGTTGATCATTCCCTTGTATAACTCTTTAAAGTCATTGTATCTTTTCCATATTGTTATCTGATTAATACAAAAGAACCAAACATATACTGATAAACATGTTTCCCCTGCCACATTCTTTCCCAAGCCAGGACATTTATTTTAGTGCTGGTCTCCTGTCTATACTGATAAACATTTTACCAACATTCTGTCCCAAGCCAGGACCTTTTATTTTCAGTGCTGGTCTCCTGTCTATACTCATAATCCTTTTACCCACATTCTGTCCCAAGACAGGACCTTATATTTTCAGTGCTGGTCTCCTGTCTATACTGATAAACATTTTACCAACATTCTGTCCCAAGCCAGGACCTTTTATTTTCAGTACTGGTCTCCTGTCTATACTCATAAACCTTTTACCCACATTCTGTCCCAAGACAGGACCTTATATTTTCAGTGCTGGTCTCCTGTCTATACTGATAAACTTTTTACCTACATTCTGTCCCAAGTCAGGAGCCTTTATTTTCAGTGCTGGTCTCCTGTCTATACTGATAAACTTTTTACCTACATTTTGTCCCAAGCCAGGACCTTTTATTTTCAGTACTGGTCTCCTATCTATACTGATAAACTTTCAAAATTTCATTAAAAATCTCAGTATTGACCACCTTTTAATCATCACTTGTATTAAAAATGCCAGATGTTATTGATGCAAAAAGAGAGAAGCTCAAAACGAAAAAAAATCTGAAAAATTATACACTAAAATGACGTTGATTTCAGCAGGTATCTCATATTTTTCTTGGTATTTTCAAGGAGTAAAAAAAATAGAGGCTCTGAAGAGCCTGTATCGCTCACCTGGCTTGAACTTTTCACCTTGAACAGGACTAAAAATTGAAGTGTTGCAGTCAATTTGGCTGGTTTTTCTATAGGGTTCTATGTTAAACTAAGTTCAGCTGTGGCAGTCATCTTGGTTGACAGTCCAGGTCAATGGACACATTTCTAAAAGAGAACCATCTAAGGACCATTTCTGCTAAGTCTTGTTCCATCTTTTTAAGTGGTTCCAGCCTGGAAGATTCTAACTGAATTTTCCTATAGGGTCCTATATTTAACTAAGTTCGGACGTGGCGACCATCTTGGTTGACAATCTGGGTGAACAGACATATTTCTAAAAGAGGAACATCAAATGACCAATGCTGCCAAATTTAGTTCCAATTGGCTCGGTAGTTTCAGACGAGAAGATTTTAGAGTGAATTTCCCATAGGGTCTTATGTTAAACTAAGTTCGGCTGTGTTGGCCATCTTGGTTCACAGTCCACGAAATATGACAAGAATATTTTTCAATGAATTTTCCCATAGGGCCTTATGTTTAACTAAATTCGTCAGAGGCAGCCATCTTGGTTCACAGTGCATTTCATCGGACAAAATTGTGAAAGAGGACCATCTTAGGACCATTGCTACCAAGTCTAGTTCTAATTGGCTTACTGGTTTCAGACAAGCAGATTTTTGAGTGAATTTCCAATAGGGTCCTATGTTAAACTAAATTCAGCTTTGGCGGCCATTTTGGTTCAGAGTCCACAAAAAAAATCAGACATATGTCTGAAAGAGGACCCCCTAAGGACCATTGCTGCCAATTGTGGTTCCAATTGGTCATGTTGACTTATTTGAAGATCTTACTTTGTAGAACATTTTTGCTGTTTACAGTTTGTCTTTATCTATAATAATATTCAGGATAATAACCTAAAACTGCAAAATTTCCTTAAAATTAACAATTCAGGGGCAATAACCCCAAAAAGGGTTGACCGATTCATCTGAAAATTTCATGGCAAGTAGATCTTGAACTGATGAACATTTTTACCCCGTCAGTTTTGCTCTAAATGCTTTAGTTTTTGAGATATAAGACAAAAACTGCAGTTTACCCCTATGTTCTATTTTTAGCCATGTCAGCCATGTTGGTTGGCAGGCGGGGTCATCGGACACATTTTTTCAAACTAGATACTCTAATGATGCTTGCGGCCAGGTTTGGTTTTATTTGGCTCAGTAGTTTCAGAGGAGAAGATTTTTGTAAAAGTTAACGGACGCCAAGTGATGAGAATAGCTCACTTGACCCTTTGGGTCAGGTGAGCTAAAAACAATTATGAAGTCAGTTGCTGATACTTATGACCAGGGTTATGACTTTTAATATCAATACAAACCTCATTTAAATCATCTGGTTCTGACATTCTGAATACCTAAAATAAAAGTACACATGAAGTATTCAGTATGAATGATATAATAAATTTGTTATAACATTAACAGACAGTGAATGTGTACACAATTCACCATTACTTTCTTCTTCTTTATGAAGTTCGGTATGCCTCGAAACAAAATTCCTTTACTGAGCATTTGTAATCATATCAATTTCAATTTAAGATTGAGCTTCAGAATAGGATTATGTTTTAGTATATTTTCATTTTGTATCATGCTCAACAATGATATGATCAAATAATCCATAATTTATATAGAAGATTTAGCCTTTCAGTTGCAAGCTCAAGTCAGGATAGAAAGTGATAACCGAGTGGAATTAGGAAGCAAGAATATTTTCTTGAAATGCTCATTTCTTTTTTTAAATGTTCATCTGGGAAAAAAAAAAAAAAACAGAAAAAAAACATTTGTTTTCTTTAGTGCTAATCATATAGCTATCACATAAATGTTTTACTGAAATCATAAAATTTTCTTAATCATAACCCTCTTGCCTACAGTAAACTGTCAAATACCATGTACTATATGATATTTTTGTTAACTGCAGACAGTTATGCCAAGGACATGAGCTAGGACATTAAAATCAGGCCCAACGTGACAGTCTAACACAAAGCAAGGATCATATTCATATCATATCAACATGTTCTCGTCTTGTTATGCACGGAATGGCTGCCACCGGATATTATTATTAAACAATAATTCATCCATCCTTCCATCAATTCTTCTGTAAAAAATTTCTGGTTTTGGAAGTCAATTTTTTATTTTTATTTTTAAAGTGTGACCTGAATAAACAGAATACCTCAATGGAAAATTTAGTGGGTCTGGGAGTTCAGATCATTTTTTGGTGTTTTTTTTTCAGTTTCAGTCAAAAACAGAAATTTAAAAATATAGAAAATAAAACTTTCTGATAAAAAGCAGTGGGAAACAGTATGTCGCTCATTTATATACATTAATTTATCAGATCCGTCAAATTTAATCAAGTCACCTGATTCTTATATATTTACTTATAATCCAAATTATCTCAACACACCATTAAAATATTCAGATTGCCATTCTAACTCCATTGAACACACCATGCATGTAACAAGACATACCCTACTTATCACTTTATATATTGTGAAGCCATTTGGATGCATTGTTGGATCTGACACATTAAAATTCCACATTTTATCTTGCACAGATGTTTGACGTTTCATTTTGGATGCCATTTCCACTTTTCGCCGAGTTACGGTAGCTAAGTCGTAAAATATTTATTTTAGCCATTATTAACATATTTTTATAGAACAATTAATCGGAATGATATTTAAATAGCTTTTTGTTCTAAATCCTTATGTTTGATTAATAGCCACAATATAAAAAATACCATAAGTCGTAAAAATCTTCATGACTGGTTTCCTATTTTTATACCAGTTTTATCATACCTGAACCAAGAAACATCTTTGATCTTAGAAATGGGACTTTTAACGATTCTGAAGAAAATGAAACAGAAAGAAAAGGAAATGAGGCTTTTAATGTTGTATCCTTTTGAATTAAAACGATTAATTATTAATCACAACCAAAATGAACTTCAGTCACTTACACATGTACAGTCATTTTCGCCATTTCGGGTAATTGAATTACCTGTATGATACCTGTATGATGGTTGTGGGGCTCGTCTGGAAGGAAAAAATCCTTTTTAGCCCACCCTCCTATGGCAATTTTGCAATTTACTAAGACAAGCACCAATCTAGCATGATATAGTTATATATTGTTCAGTAAAAGTTAATGAATGAGTTGTCGTCATTGTATCCTTTCAGTCCATGGTATTTAATGTTGGTATCTAGCTGCTATTCCTTAAACTCATGCATTACAGTCTCCCAATGACAGTCAAGGTTTACTTTGAATGCATCAACAGTTTTTTTTTACTAATTCTGCGCATCGTCCTATTCGGCGCATTAACATGAAAATGATTTGAATGCGCCGAATTACCCGACAACATAGTATATTGTAACGTGCTCGCCTACGCTACAATTTTAAGTTCAGCTATAAGTGTCTGGCGAGCTAAGCTAAATGGCAAATCAGGGAATTATCCCAAGAAAGTTGCTCTTAAACCACTTTATTATCAGTTGTGTTCAATTAAGACATGGTCATTTTAGCAATGAAATGACAATAAATGTAAAAGAATAACAATTCAAACAGGTGTTGACAGGTCAGTTATTAATAACCACACTTTGTGGTTGAAATGTTTACCACACTTTGTGGTTAAAATGTTTACCACGAACAATGGTTAAAATGGTTCAGTCATTGAAGAGTTCAACCATAGTGGTATACCTTTAATCAGAGTTAACCACGATTTATGGTAAAAGTTTACCAACAATTATGGTAAAAGTTAACCACACTTGTGGTTGAACCAAATTAGTGGTTTTAATTAGTTTCTTAACTAATAGGTATATTTACCATGGTCCTGTCTTGGTTCTTACTTCCTGTAACTTCTACAGACTGAACACAGGAATATAAAAATCAACAGAATTTATACGACTGACCAGTCACGTGATATAGTTATTTAATTCACACCTGGCTGCTCTCAGGTAAATAAAACGTCATTAATAAAACATCGACAGGTGACAATATGGAACGTGCACCTGTTAAGTTATAAATGGGTTTACATCAGTAAACAAAATAAAGTAATCAAGATATGTATAATATAAAATAGTACAATACAAATTATGATATTATAGGTTCGTGACACAACCCCCTCTTAAAAGTGTTTGTCCCAAACATGAGAGTAAATGATATGATGATATAATGGTTAAGGTACCACTAAATTTACTAAACCTTATTCAATTCAGTGTACTAAAGTTCAAACATGAAAATAAACATGAACTTGAGATCACAGTCATACACAAATATTGTTCTAAATACAAGAAATGTTCTCAATTCTCCTCTCCACAATTCCAACAAGGCCATCTAAACGGAGATTAATGCAAAGTCTCTTGAGTTCTAATAAGGGACCAATTTCCTTTGGTAGTGTCTGTATGTCGATCACACCCTCACTTCTCAAATAATTCAACACGTAATTGAAGTAAGTAGGATCTTGGTCAATAAATATCGAACGGCGTCCATTATAGCCATAGCGGCGGCTAGTCGATATTGCGAGGATCGAACTAGGGTCATATCTCAATGTCATGGTGGATGTCTCAAATATCTTTCCTCCAACGTTTAACGACACTCTATTATCTTCGGCCAATTTAAATTTGTCATATAAAACCTGATTAAGTTCATCAGTTGCTTTCGTTAACTGTTCAGCTGTCATATTCTTAATCTGATTAATGGTTGTAATTACCGGTCTTTCGGTCTTCTCTTTCACTGGTGTTGACTTATGTCTAGGAGACAAACTCCCACAAGTGGACGGACACGACAATACCTCTTGACGAGACAAGTTACCATTGTAAATAGTCGTTGACACTACGGTTCTACCTGGAGGTTTGTATTGTTCGTCATCTGATTCTGAGAGCGTGTCTTCCATGTACTTTGAATTATTATTATTATCATTCTTTTTGGGTGACTTACTGTGTGTCGCTTCAACGATCCGCACTGGTTCAGTTTTCTGAGGTGACTTACTGTTTGCTGTTTCAACGATACGAGTTGTTTCGACTTTCTTCTTTGTTGGTGTTTTCTGGACTTCTTTTATCTCAGACAATGATCTGCTCTTCCTTACTGGGGATTTTGTCGAAGACCTGTCAGCAGTATTTACTTCAGACTGAGATACGCACTTCCTTCCTTCAGAACAATGACGCTTTGGTGATCTTGATCGTGATCTCGCACAGGCAGAGGCGGAATACGATCTCTTGTACGGAGAACGTGGTCTTGAGTAATCCATCGGGGGTTTAACTTCAACCACTTTTGACTGAGCTTGTGTTTTCCTGTATTCCTCGTATGCCCGTTTTGCTGCTTCTCCAGTCACACCAGTAATTCTATTATGACAGACGGATGTAAATGGTCTCTCTCCTCGTGAACACCTTGAGTGCTTCCCGTTTTCCCTAGCTGTGACAAATTCACAATAACTACACTGCCAGCCGAAGCTGCTGTGTTTTTCCATAATATGCCGTTCAGCGGCTGCCTTTGTTGCAAACGAATTCTGCCTGCTGTCTTGTTTGCATATTGAGCACCTGAAGGTACTTTTATTCTGTAAATAAATAAAAAGAAGGTTACACAAAATCTTCAAATCTTTTTGGTCTAATTATCATTCGACCTCTTCTGTCTTTTGTGATAAGTTCTGTGTCCACAGCCTGCTCAACAGCGTCTGGTTCATCTTGAACCAAATCGTTGTTGTCTAATTCAGACTGGGCTGGGACAGATTCGTCATCATCAGAACTACTACTTGCATTTTCTGACTCGTTTTCATCGTAATATTGTTCTATTTGGTTTTCTTCTGTGGAAGTGTCTGAAGATGCTGTGAACCAATTCGGTTTATTTTCTCCAGAATATTTCTTTAATCTGTTATAATGCACAACTTTTGGTTTTGTATTCGGTCTTTCTTGAATTCTAAAGACAACGTCGCTTAGACACTTTGTAATTATATAAGGACCCTTCCATGGACATTGCAGTTTTGGACTTCTCCCCTTTTTCCTGACCAAGTTGGATAACCACACACAGTCTCCTTCAACTAAGGGTTTAAAACTTGCCTTATGATCATAATTCTTTTTCATTGCCTGTGAGGATAACTCCAAATGTTCCCTAGCAAATTTGTGAATAATTGCCAAAGATTCCGACAAATTATAGGAATAATCCGAGCTTTCTTCTCTTGGTTCTTCTCTAGGATTACCAAAGAGAAGATCTACGGGTAAAGTGATCTCACGACCAAACATCATTAAACAGGGTGATACTTTGGTTGTATTATGTATAGATGAACGATAAGCCATCATAAGAAATGGTACATGCACATCCCAATCCCACTGATTTTCATTACAGAATAATGCTAACATGTTTTCAAATGTTTGGTTGAATCTTTCAACCATTCCATCGCTCTCTGGGTGAATAGGTGTTGTCCTGGTTTTGTCAATTCCAAGTATTGAGCACATCTCTTTAAAGATCAAAGACTCAAAGTTTGTGCCCTGATCGGAATGCAGTATTCTTGGAACTCCAAAAAGGACAACAAATCGTTCAACCAGTATTTGAGCAACTGTGTGAGTTTCTTGATTGGGTATTGGGTATGCATCCATCCATTTAGTGAAATAATCCCCTATTACAAGTAAATATTTATTCCCCTTGTCTGATGTTGGCAGTGGACCCAAAACGTTGACTGCCACTCGTTCGAGTGGTGCTCCAACATTATATTTTTGCATTGGTGCCCTGTTAGCTCGAGGTGTTCATTTCCTTGAAGCACATTTATCACAAACATGGCACCAATGGATGACGTCTTTTCACATAGCGCACCAAAAGAATCTACTTCTAAGCTTGGACAAAGTTTTTGTGATGCCAAGATGACCAGAGGTTCGGGTTTCATGTAATTGTTTGAAAACAAATCGCCGAAATTTCGTCGGAAGAATTAGCTGCCAATCAAATTTTGAACCATCAAATCTTTCCCATTTCCTGTACAAAACTCCAGACCGTAAATGAAGAACATTCCATCTTGCCCAATAATATTTAAATGTTGTGGACAGATTTGATATTTCTGACCATTCGGGTCTATCCCCAGCCGCTTTATATTCAATAATTCTCTTAAGATCTTCATCTCCCATTTGTTCTGTCCGCAGGATTTCAACATCGAGAATGCCATTGTTCAACAGATTATAGACATGTCTTTCGTCGTCGCACATCTCTTCATTATAATTATCTGTGGACAACTCAGTGACATTTTCTGTCTCATCTACTGAGCATATGGGCATTTCTAGTTGAAAACCCTGGGTCTCGACAGAATCACCTTCCATCTGTTTTTCTTTCTCTTCCGCCTTCGTACAGTACTTACAAGGCTCTGGGCATGGTCTTCGTGAAAGAGCATCGGCGTTTAAATGACTACGCCCTATCCTATGTTCAATCACAAAGTCATACTCAGACAAAATCTCAAGCCATCTTGCAAGTTGGCCTTCAGGGTTTTTAAAATTTTTCAGCCACCTGAGGGATCCATGATCAGTTCTTATGAGGAATGATCTCCCATAAAGATAGCAATGAAAGTGTTTAACAGACTGAACAAGTGCGAGGAGTTCTTTTCTAGTTACACAGTAAGATCTCTCTGCTTTGTTTAGACTCTTACTGTAGTAACCGATTACTCTCTCTTGTCCACCCTGAATCTGCAAAAGAACCCCACCTACTCCAAAATTACTTGCATCTGTATCCAGAATAAAAGTACTATTTTCTTGAGGATAGCCTAAAATTGGGGCTTGAACTAATTTCTCTTTCAATATTTTGAAAGCTTGATCGCATTCTTCCGACCATTGAAACGATATTCCCTTCTCTAACAATCTATTCAGAGGTCTTGCAACATGGGAAAAGTTTTGAATAAATCTCCGATAATAGGAACACAGACCCAGAAAGCTTCGAACTTGTTTAATGTTTTTAGGTGTGGGCCATTCTTTCACTGCTTTTACTTTTTCAGGATCAGTTGAGATCCCATCATTTGATACAATATGACCAAGGAATTTTACTTGTGTCTGGAACAATTCACATTTATCAGGATTAAGTTTCAGATTTGCACTTTTTATTCTTTCAAATACCAATTTTAAATTTTCGATTTCTTGATCAAAGGTGCTGCCAAAAACAATAATATCATCCAAATATACCAAACATAATTGATAGGTCAACCCAGAAAGTACACTTTCAACCAATCTTTCGAAAGTAGAAGGTGCATTACATAATCCGAAAGGAAGTGTAACCCACTGCCAAAGACCACCGCTACCAGTTACAAAGGCTGTTTTCGGTCTGTCATTCTCGTCGACCTCACACTGCCAGTACCCCTTGCGCATGTCCAAGATGGAAAACCAATTCGCATGCGAGAGGGTTTCAAGTGTGTCATCGATTCTAGGCAATGGATGCGAGTCTTTTATGGTTACTTCATTTAGCTGCCTATAATCGATGCAAAACCTTAGGGTTCCATCTTTTTTTCTAACCAGAACAACAGGGCTTGACCAAGGGCTCTCACTTGGTTCAATTACGCCCATCTTTTTCATATCTTCGAGTTCTTGACGAACTTCGGCTCTCTTAGCAAGTGGTATACGTCTGGGAGGTTGGCGTATAGGTTTACTTTTACCAGTATCGATCTTATGTTTAACCAACTTGGTTCGACCTATATCGGTTGGTGATTTTGAGAAAATATCTCCAAAATCACATAAAAGATTATGCAATTTTATCTTTTGAGGTTGTGATAGCTCTTTGCAAGACGACTGATATAGCCTGTTCAAATGGGACGGAAGCTTTGTTTCTTTCGTGTTTGTTGATACAGAACAACTGGACACTGTTTGCTTATTTTCTACAAGATTTACAATTTCACATGTCGCAGCTATACAACCCTTTTCCAAAGTGACTATCTGATTGGTTGCATTTAAAATTCGCAATGGAAACCTGTCATTACTTCCACGATTAATTGACTTTGCCAATAAAAGATTATTGTCCTCTACAAATTTTGTAACAGGTTCAACCATAACAGATTCGTCACATTTGAACTGTTTGGATGGTACACCACTTATAATTGTCTCGCTATTGGCAGGAATTGTCGTGTTCTCTGCTATCATAATACGACAACAACTAGTGCCAACAGGAGACGAATGAAGTGGAATAGTACTTTTATCGCCAACAGTCAAAGTGAAGTCATTCATACAAATGTTGCATTTATGCTTTGACATAAAATCAAACCCCAGAATTGCTTCATTTTGTATGTCTGCAAACCAAACCTCATGGTGAACTATGACACCATTCATTTCAAAAGGAACTTTGCATTTTCCTAAAAATCTAGATCTTTCGCCTGTTGCAGTCAATAAAGAAGCGTTAACAGTTTCCAGATGTTCTGTAATTCGTTTTGGTAAACACTTAAGAAAGTCTGATCTAACATGTCTAAGTATCGTAATTGTGGCACCTGTATCAACAAGCATAGTGAGAGGTAAACCACAAATATTGGCGCTTAAGAAAAGACCTACATCGCTTGACCATACTGTTCTAGCAACAATTATATTGTGTCTATCTATTAATTCTAATGTCGTGTCCTGACCCTTGGACCCGACTATTTCTAGTTTCCCCCTTGTTTTGACTGGTCACTCTGACCAGCTTTCTTATTGATAGAAGGTTGGTCAGTCTTGTCCTTGGGTGGTGTTTCATTTGTTCCCTGCTTTTGAACATTTTTATTCTGTTGGGTACCATTGTATTTGCCCTTCCAAAACTTTTTACCAGTCTGATACTGTTTATTTTGCCTTGAACCAACAGTTGACTTAATCAAGTCCACATCATTGCTTATCTTACTCATGAACGTTTCAAGAATGGGCATTAACTGATCAGCCTTTTCATCAGGGTTTTCTGATTCGTTCTCTTTCTTTTCAGAAGCTGTACAGACTGTTCTATGCTTAAATCTGTCAGCATTCTTAAAGGTTTCTAGCCTTATCGCTAAAGTCTCAGCCTGAGTAATTGAATCTGGCTGTGACTGTCTAAGTCTAAGGCGAATATCAGGGTCTTCAAGGGCATCTATGAAATAATCAACGGCGAGGGTATCCAAAAGTTGCAAATTTGCTTTTGGATAAGCTTGACGCGTAAGCTTCATTATTGAAGAAGCCAGTTCAGATATTGTCTCTGACTTTTGACGAAAGCGACTTTGGAGTTTCGCTCGGTACATCTCGGCTTTATATTCACTGCCGAATTTCCGCGACAATGCCGACTTTAACCTTGAAAAATCCCGTCTCTCGTCTTGAGTAAGATCACCAAGTATGCTTCTAGCAGTTCCTGTAAGACTGCTAGCAAGATATAAACCCTTTGAATTATCGTCCCATTTATTAATATCGGCCAGAATTTCAAACTGGGAAAGATATTCTTCCCAGTCTTCAAGACCATCATACTTTACAGGACGCATTTTAATATGGCTTGATGTTGGGTCATTTTGTGAGATTGTTTGGCTTTGATCATCACTTGGAATTTTGTTTGAACTTGTATCTTTAGGATTATCTGATTTGGCCAACTGCAAAAATTTGCTTGGACTGTGTGTGGCTACTGTTGCACTTACAGGAGTACTGGAGACAACGGTTTTAGGACCTTCGGTGTTAGAACCCTTTTGATCCCCTTTATAAAAATCAAAGCATGAATTGTCCACAGGTAATGGGGTTGCTGGTATAATTTTACTTGTAGATTCCCATTTTAATTTGGACTCAGAGGGTAGACTTATTTCCCTCGTCTTCTCTTCAATATCATCTATTCGGTTTGTAAATTTTTGAATGATGCTATGGTTTTTAATTTGTTCCTGTTCTAAAGCATCAAAGCTTTCCTGATTCTTAATTCTTAAAATCATTATTTCATCTTTTAACTCCTTTAAGGAGTTCCTTAGATCAACCTGTTCCTTTTGAATCTCATCTTGTCTTTCTAAAACATATGTTTGTGTAGATTGTATGGTTGAAATAGTGTCAGTTACCTCTTTTACTGCATGACACACTTCGGAGAAATTTTCCGATAAACCTTTGCAAACTGAAGTCAACACCTGTTGGTTTGATTGCAATTCTTTATCAACCATTTCAAATACAATGTCAAATAGATGTTGATCATACGACTTTGGCTTAGATTTACTGTCTGTATCAGACATTTCACTTTTTGGAGCTATTTCTGGAGAATGTAAGGTTGCCATTTTTAATATAAGAAAATAAATTTAACAGACACTTAATTTAAAGGGTCCCGTCGGAGGTACCAATGTAACGTGCTCGCCTACGCTACAATTTTAAGTTCAGCTATAAGTGTCTGGCGAGCTAAGCTAAATGGCAAATCAGGCAATTATACCAAGAAAGTTGCTCTTAAACCACTTTATTATCAGTTGTGTTCAATTAAGACATGGTCATTTTAGCAATGAAATGACAATAAATGTAAAAGAATAACAATTCAAACAGGTGTTGACAGGTCAGTTATTAATAACCACACTTTGTGGTTGAAATGTTTACCACACTTTGTGGTTAAAATGTTTACCACGAACAATGGTTAAAATGGTTCAGTCATTGAAGAGTTCAACCATAGTGGTATACCTTTAATCAGAGTTAACCACGATTTATGGTAAAAGTTTACCAACAATTATGGTAAAAATTAACCACACTTGTGGTTGAACCAAATTAGTGGTTTTAATTAGTTTCTTAACTAATAGGTATATTTACCATGGTCCTGTCTTGGTTCTTACTTCCTGTAACTTCTACAGACTGAACACAGGAATATAAAAATCAACAGAATTTATACGACTGACCAGTCACGTGATATAGTTATTTAATTCACACCTGGCTGCTCTCAGGTAAATAAAACGTCATTAATAAAACATCGACAGGTGACAATATGGAACGTGCACCTGTTAAATTATAAATGGGTTTACATCAGTAAACAAAATAAAGTAATCAAGATATGTATAATATAAAATAGTACAATACAAATTATGATATTATAGGTTCGTGACAATATGTATCTGTAATCTGTTACATAACTTCTGCCAATGCAGGCACACCTCTTCCGAGTATCAAGACACTTGGACATTTCAGTACCTTTAGTACTGGGACATTTCGGTACTGAGACATTTCGGTACTAGAAAAAAAAAGATTGTTTGTATACTTTTTATTATGTACTTTTCAATAAAGAAATATAAAAAATTGTTATAAATCGTGAGATATTTGTGTTTTTTTTAATGTGAAATGAGATATTTGTTTGATGTCAATTTCAATAAAGAACATTCATAGTTTGTTTAAAATCACAAGGATATATGTTTGTTGATTTTGCAATTATCATTATTTAAGCAATCATCAGTTATTTGTTGTGTATAATTGTTTAATTTATTTATAGTATTTGTATGATGTATTGAAAAGTAATAAATATATTATTGGTAATTGGTTTGTTTTGTCTTCACAAGTATTTGAACTGGAACCGTTTTAAAAATTAAAATTCCACCAAAACATTATTTAACCCACACATAAAAACTGAATATTGTTCACTTCTGTTGATGCTTTTAGGGTAATACCCTACAAAAGTATAACACAATATACTCAGTACCGAAGTGTCCATAGTCAGTACCGAAATGTCCAGGTACCGAAGTGTCTAGAATCCCATGTATATACTACCTTGCCACTTGATTTTTAAGGGGGAATTTGAAGCCATTTTCACACCGTTAAGTACCACTATATAGTGAGCTACTGGTATACTATTGCAAGTAGTTCAAGTCAAGTTTCATACAACTGTTTTATAATCTGTTACAGAATATTTGAATGGATAAGATCCTGACACCAGTAATGGATCCACTTGATGTACATGTAGTACCTGGAGTCACACAAGGAACTGTGATGGGTCCTCTATAGCTACAATAATGTAGCTCCTGTGACAACTTTTGACTTGGCAGAGCTACAAAGCGGTCCCATTACTCGTAATGAAGTAAAAATAACTTTTACTTGTGGCAATAAGAGGTCGTGTTTTCTTGAAATGTCATTAAACTGTATAATTTCAAAGGTCAAAAATTGTCACCGGAGCTACATTATTGTAACTAGGTCCTCTACTTTTCCTGGCTTACATCAACGACCTGTCAGAAGCAACATCCTTGAGTTTCAGACTATTTGCCTATGATTGTCTCCTCTTCCAATGCATCAAGAAGAATGAAGATGCAACAGCCTTACACTTACAGAGCGACTTGACATCACTGGAAGAATGAGAGTGGAAATGGCAAATGTTGTGGATATTTTCAAATACCTAGGTATGAACATCAGCAAAGATCTCTCCTGGGCACCCTATATTGACCAGACCATCGGTAAAGCATCCATGACCCTTGGCTTTCCAAGGACAAAACTAGGAAGATGCACACGAGAAGTGAAGAGTAGAGCTTATTCCATATATGCTTTACCAGTCTTGGACCAACACAAAATCACCCTTACGAGAGTCATTGAACAGGTGCAAAGAAGAGCAGCAGTCGCTTTGTCTTCAACAGCTTCCAAGACAATTCTCCTGGATATATGACAAAGTTATTGGACCAACTTCAGTGGGAATCAGTCCAACACAGATGATGGAAATGGAGCTCGAGTCTGACTATGTGTGCTACAAGATTCAGCACTACATGATTGCCATTGATCCAACCAGCAGGAGACTGTAGAACCTGTAGTAGCCACAATCTCAGACAAACCTGAGTATACTACCACTCCTTCTTCCTAAGATCAACCAAGGAATGGAACAAGTTGCCACAAGCTTTGGTTGAGTCCAAGACAGTAGAGGACTTCACCATCCCCTGGACACCAACACATCTCCAATAGACAGACTACCAATATACATAGTTGTAAATATATACATGTTTGATTTTTTATCACCTCGGTTGTCTCATGGTAGCGTGCTCGTCCTATGTGCAGAAGGTCATGGGTTCGATTCCCGGCCGGGTCAAACCGAAGACATTAAAATTGGTATTTGCTGCTTCCCCGTCAAGCACATGGCATCTAGGAGTAAGAGCAAAGACTGGTCGGCTCGGAGTCAGTATAATGTGTCCGAGTGAGGTGATGTCTTCCTGCGGACAGTTACCTCATGAGCCAGCACATTAAAAATCCGACTTAGCATGTCGGTCTAGTACAAAGCAGGGATCATATTCATTATCATATCAACATATTCTCGTCCTGATATGCACCTGGTTGCCACTGGACGTTAAACAAACATTTATCCATCCATATTTGATTTTAATTGTATATACTCTGTCTTGTTTTGATTTTATATTGGTTCTTGGAGAGGTCTCAAGTCTATCTGGGAAATGCATCGAGTCAATTACACTCAAACTGAGGACGACTCGTAACCGGGAAGAAGAAGATATATGTATTTGGTAATGATCAAATCTCGAAGGTAGTAACTTCAACTAATACCAGCTGTTTTTCTGAAAGTTATTTAAAAACTGGGTTAATAAATATTTATCACCTATCTATAGACGATTTGGGTACCAGATATGATGTTCACAATCGATGTTTCCACCATGTGCTGCACCTAGCATTAACTTAAGTTGGTATCAAAGGTATACAATAATAGGGTTTACAAGTTGAGAGTAAGAAAACTACCAAAGTCAACTGGGGAAGGGTTGGAAGTTAAGATTTACAAGTTGTTGGTTTCAAATAATTTTCAAGCTTGTGCATGAGATTTTGCATTTAAAGGATAACTGGCTTTTTCTATTTGAAAAAATTCAAACTTGCCTTGTTTTCGATTATATGCAAATTGGGCCAGTATTAAAAGTATCTTTGTTTCACCTTACCCGACCCACAGTTTTGAAAATGGGTAGGTACATGTAGGTAGGCATTTTTTTGCTCTAAAAAGTGACACATAGAACACAACCATATTTTTATTGAATAAACAAAAAGAAATCAATAAACATTTGTTTTGAGTATTGGCCATATCAAGTCTAGAGTTAAGAATATTGCAAAAAATGTCAGAATGTTGGGATCATTTCAAATATGAAATTGGTGCAGTAGCTGAAGCTGTGTCCATCAGTGTCTAAATCAATCTGATAAGGTCACTATTGTCATTACAAGCTCACTGGCGTTAAAGCATTTGGTAAAAGTCTCTTTCGAATTTGAAGAACAAAAAGAAACTAAATTACGGACTATCAGAAGAAACGAGAAAAAAAAACAGCATAAATTTTCAGTTGGCAGATTTTAAATGGGTGTCAGGTAAGGGGAAAAAATCATTTTTATTTTGGTCTTGGATTTGATACTTTAACTTGACATGTAATTGGAGTGACCAAAAAACAAGCAAAGCAATATATATCTACTGCATATCAATAAATTTAAGGAAGAAATATATCCTTTCTGTCTATGTCCACACAGATTTTGTTGAGAGATAAAAGTGTGAGAAACTTAAAAGTTTGTGAAGAGTCAATCTATAGGATTTTCAAAATTATTTTGTACAAAATAGTTGAGCAACTTGTATTTATCTTAACAAAATTCAGAGGACTAGACAATGCTGGAAAGACAACAATATTGAAGAAATTTAATGGAGAAGATATAGACACAATTTCACCAACATTAGGCTTCAATATTAAGACATTGGAGCACAAAGGGTAAGTATTTACTAACAGACATGTAAATGAATAATAACAATGGATAGGCAAGTTAAAAAAAAATAAGGCAATTATATTTAGAAGTCGTTATGCAGAGGACAAGAAGTGATTTTAATGGAAGGATATTTATACACAAAAAATTTGTGATGGATTTAAAAACAAAGGTATTGTTTATTCTGTAAAAATCCTGGCAAACTGTAGCCACAAATAATTACATGTACATGTATATTAAAAAAAACATTTAATGGAAGTAGGTGATATTAGAACACAGGATAGGAGGTAGTTGTAACTGCATGGTTTATATGTAATCGTTCTTAATACTTTTTTTTAGGTTTAAATTAAATATCTGGGATGTAGGAGGACAGAAATCACTGAGATCATATTGGAGGAATTATTTTGAAAGTACAGATGGTCTGATTTGGGTTGTAGATAGTGCAGACAGGATGAGAATAAATGATTGTAAACAAGAATTAAAAGCATTATTAGTGGAAGAGGTAACAATAAATAAAAACAATTACTATTAAATACAGGGGTCCAGCTGGCATTGTTGCCAAAAAAATCGCCAAAGCATCATTTTCGTCACCAGTTTCAAAATTTGTTCGCCGAGTCAACCTCCCCCTTTGTGAAACATAAATGATTGTTCTTTTATTCAATTACTACTTGAAATAACATGACCTAAAAGTATTTTTGATGAAATAAAATTTTAAAGACAGTTAACTTTCATTAAACCCTAAAAGGTAAAACATCGATTTTTCCACATGTGTTTATTGATTTTAAACCGGAAGTCACATCACAATCTTTGCTAATTGGAATTTTTTTTCAACACCTGTTAAATGTGTTAAAAGCATACATAGTTATTTTCATGACTAATAAAATTACCTAATAAAAATTTTGATAACATAAATATTACCTTAGTGTATAAATTGAATTGTCCTCAGAGGGTGGTTAATCAATTAAGCAGTTAAGTGTAAACGATCTCAGCACTGAGAGTTATTGATTATGTGTTTGTTTATTTACTGTTGAAACACCTGCTGTGTTTATTAGCCTGATGTAAACTGTTCAATTATCATAGATGATTATATAAAACTGACAAATGATGTTTCTTAGTCGCCATTTTAAAATGTTTTCACATTAGTGTCAGATTAAAAAAAAAAGATTGAACAATTCTGTTGCCAGAAATATCGCCAACTATAAATTCTGTCGCCAGATTGGGTAAATAATTGCATTTTGCGACATTGGCGAAACCCAGCATGGTCCCTGTAAATATTTTCTTTTATTTGATGCCTCTTTTCATAGCACTGGTATTGTAAGAATTATGTACCATGTGTAAGATAGGAGAATTAAAAAAATATTTTTGAGATAATAAACCATCAAAACAGAAAAAAAAAATTGCAAAAAAGAGTCATTAACATAAGTTATTACATTGAGTGTGGTGAAATACCGGGATTTCCCAGTGAAATCAAATTTGATAATTCACCCAGTGAAATCGAGTCATATTTCACTCTAGGAAGTGAATAAAACACTAGCCATCGCCAACAACATTGCTATACAATGGGGTACACGTAATCATATAAAAACATAATCCCTTGTATTTTCTCGTTAAAATTTCTGAATACATGGAATATTTCAATGTAATAAACAGAATAACTAATCATGAAATTTGAATACCAAAGATCTACAACTTGTGACCGAAAAACACTAATAATTAATGTGTTGTTCGGTAACTCATTGTAGATTGTTAGATATTCGCATTCAAAATTAGTTATACTATAATTATGTACAATCTTTTCATACTGGAATATAAAATATCAGGTAGTGATTTAACTAAATAAAACCAATAACATCAACAACAACAAAAACAAAGTGTTGGTTTACTAGACATTTTAGTATTATAATACTGCAATATACTTAAAATTAATGAATTTCTATATGAAGATTACACTAAATTTGTACAAAATGTATTCTTTCTTTGAAGAGATTAGCAGGTGCTACATTGCTGGTATTTGCAAACAAACAAGATTTACCTGGATCACTGTCAGCAGATGCCATCAGACAAGTATGTAAAAGATATTAATGAAATGATAAATAAATATAAACAAAAGATAGAAAGAGAGCAAAATAATATTGATTTATTATGGCATTTTTTAAAGATAGAAAATAAACACCATAGTATCAAATACTGTAAAACTAAACCAATAAGTAGGAAAAATGAATTAAGAGATTAAGAAAAAGAATTAAAAACATTAACAAATTTGCATAATAAAAAAAGGGACGATAAACAAATAACTGAAAAAATAAGTATAATAGAAAAGAAAATTGAAAAACATTATGAATACAAGGCAAAAGGGACTCAAATACGAGCACAACAAGAGAGAGTAGAAAAGGGAGAAAAGAACGATGCCTACTTTTTAGGGGTAGAAAAATCAAACCAAACTAAGAAAACAATTCTAAAATTAAAAGATGAAAACGGGCAAATTGTAACAGAGCAGGCTGAAATCATTAAGGTGGAAAAATTGTATTATGAAAAATTGTACTTAGCATATATTTGGAATTATTTAGTCAACTCTAACTATCATAAATTAACCGAAGAGGAAAGTGCTTCTTGCAGCGGGTACGTAACTCTGGAAGAATTAGAAAATGCAGTAAAAAATCTTAAACTAAATAAAAGTCCAGGACTCGACAGGTTGAGTTCAAATTTTTATAAAGCATTTTGGCAGACCTTGGGGCTGTTATTACTTAAAATTTTTAATTCAAGTTATAATAAAGGTAAACTATCATTTTCACAAAGACAAAGTGATTTAGATTTATTATACAAAAAGGGCGATCCCTTAGATTTATCAAACTTCAGACCAATATCTTTGTTGAATACCGACTATAAAATACTTTCATATACTTTGGTGAATAGAATGAAACACATACTACATAAAATAATAAACACTGATCAAACGGGATATATCAAGAACCATTACATAGAATTTAATGTGTGCCAAATTCAAGACATAATAGATCATGCAGATAAATTTAATATTGATGGCGCTATCATTTTTCTTGACTTTTCAAAAGCCTTTGACAGCCTAGATTGGGATTTCATGTATGGAACTCTACATTATTTTGGATTGGAAGATGATTTTATACAATGGATTAAAACGCTCTATTCAGAAATTGGATTTTCTTTTTTTAATAATGGCTGTTTGTCGGCTTCCGTAAAACCTCAGAGAGGCATACAACAAGGCTGTTCTTGCTCTTCCTTGATCTTTGTTTTATGCGTTGAAATATGGCTAATCAACTATATAAATAATATTAAGGGTATAGAAATAAAATTTGATTCAAAAACTCACAACTTAATAATTTCACAATTAGCAGACGACACAACACTGTTTCTAAAATCAAAAGGAGAAATTAAAAAAGTCCTTAATATAATATAACTATTTGGAACTTTCTCTGGGCTAAAATTAAATAAAACAAAAACTGAAGGAATTTGGATTGGAAAACTTAAAAGCTGTAAAGATAAAATTTATATTATTAATTTTACAGACAAACCAGTATAAAAAGTGTTAGGGGTATATTTTGGACTGAATAAAGAGGAATGCGACAAGTTAAATTGGGACAGGAGAATAAATAAAAATAAAAATCTGATGAAATCATGGGAAAAGAGATATTTATCGATTATTGGGAAAATTCTAATACTTAAAACTTTAATTATACCACAGTTCACATATATTTCAAGCGTTACTTTATTATCAAAAGCACATATTGCAGAATTGGAAAATGAAATCTATGAATTTATCTGGGATTGAAAGAGAGATAGGGTAAAAAGACAAACACTAATAGCTGATTTTGAAAAGGGGGGCTTAAACATGATGTTAAAACCTATTTTAATGCACTAACAACAAAATGGGCACACTTTTTGCTAAAATCAAACGATGAAAAATGGGCAATTATTCCAAAATTTTATTTAAACAATTGCGGGGATAACATATTAATTCTCCATATGAATACAGACAAAAAGACTCTAAATTTACTTCAAAACTTTAAAGATATTCCAAAATTTTACCAAGAGATTATTTTAAGTTGGCATGAATTTAATAAAAATACTAAAGAAGCTAATAACTTTAGAGAGATTAGGAAAGAAATGTTATGAGGTAACAAGTATATCAAGTTTAAAAATAAACCATTATTAATGCTCAACTGGATTAAAGCAGGATTTATATATATAAATGATATTCTAAATAATAAAGGAGAAATTTCGGAACATTTCATTTTAAGTAAGCTTAAATCAAAACACAACTGGCTGATAGAACTAGCAACTGTAAAAGCCGCTATTCCAAAAAAATGGAAAACGATACTGAGTAGTGAAACTCCAGGAAAACGAAAATACAAATAAAAGACAATAAATATCATTTAAAATATAAAATGACCAATAAAATAATTTACATGAAATTATTAAAAGATTGAAATTATTAAAAGATAGAATTAAACCAAATTTAGGATTTGAAATCTGGAAGAAAAAACTTTCAGTAGACTCCATTCAAATTATTAATTCTCTCAATTTTATTTAAGAAAATTTGTATTCAAATAAATTGAAAATATTTAGATGGAAATTAATAAGCTATATCTTGCCTAATCAAGAGAATTTATACAGATGGAAAATTGGCCAGTCTCCGAATTGTAATCTATGTAAAGAAAGTGACAATTATCAACACTTCTCCATTAATTGTAAAGCAGTTTTAGAGTTTTGGGAAATGGTAATGTCAAAATTAAGACATCACTTTTTACAAACAAAATTAATCTGAAAGATATTGTATTTGGTTATAAAATATGTGACAAAGACTATGAAGGTTATAATATTGTAATAACCTTAATTGCTTTCTCGATATACAAAACTTTTTATTTGTCTGATCAAAGGAAAAAATCAGTCGATACTTACAAATTATTTAAAAAAGAATTAAAGGAATATGGTGATTTGTCAGAGTAAAAACAATACTTTTGTATCTTACTTTATTAGGCTATTATAAAACAGTGAATATAAATACATTGTTATTCATATATTATTATATGTGTATATATTACACTTTTACATTTTTACTACTCTATTTATCTATGTTATCTAAGCCGGTCCATTTAATGCCATATGGACCGGCTGTACATTATATGGACCGCCTCGTTTTAGCAAAATCGATTAAAATTAATATATCAATTAGTTCATGACACTTTGGGTCAAATGTCAGTATATGGACCGGTTGGTCGCCCTCCAAAAATTATATGGACCTCAGCTTCGCTTCGGTCCGTATAATTTTTGTCGGGCGACCAACCAGTCCATATGCTGCCATATGACCCTCAGTGTCATGAACTATTTGTTAAATATAGCATGTACATTATTTTCCCGTCTATTAATATCAAGTTGTTCCGTCTATTAATAGTAATTTTAGAATTAGGGAAAGTGAACGTCAAAATTACATTTACAGGTAACATATTTTATTTGCTTTTTACACATTTGAGATTAATAGTAACTTACCTTGAAAAAATGGTACAAGAAAGAAAATATTTAAAGTATTTATCCACACACGTGAAAGTCATGGAATCAGTCCATTACATAAAACAAAGACGGGAAGGTAAAGAAAAAATACGGAAAGTTATGAAGTATAAAAATATTGTTACAAGAATTAATATTAAAATATTAATTTATCTGTAAGGGACCCTGTTCTTGCAGATACTAACCTTACAGGGTACTTTACTTGCAAAAATTGTAGCAGTAAAGTTGTTGTCACAGCTTTATGTGCAATCAAATATATTTATTATCAACAAAAAAAAGAAGAAAAAAAGAAACTGATATGGCTTCTTACTGTAGAGAATGTTGATATCTTAATATCGGTTTGTAAGTTAATTGATGAGGCAAAATATAAACCAATAAATTAGTTAATTAAATCTGGCTTTTCTGCACTAGGCATGAGGATGATATGGTGGGTACCAGGACTCATCAATAAGATCTATGACCCCTTGTATGTATATGTTTTTAATTCTAGACAAACAAATTGTTTCCAGATCATGGATGCATTTTATCTATTTTGTACAGTGCGTGCACTGGGGTATGTCAATTAGCATCGTCCCTTGGTGCCTCCTGCAGTCAGGTAACCTAACAAGATGTTCTAACTCTTCTGAATCGCGCACGAGGATGACATGCCAGTTTTGTGCAACTCCTTGTAATATTTTACCAAATTACTACTGTCTAACCACATACATCCAATTATGCACCTATCACCCACCTTGCCATGCAGCACCATCCCTTGGTGCCTCTTGCAGTTAAGCTAAATATACTTATACTAGTTGCTGAATAATCTATTCACTGAAAGAAAATACTTTTAAAAAAAAAAAAAATTTTCTCTAGAGACGGAGGTATTTAATCCTAAAGATAAACATTTTTTTCATCTTTTCCCTTACAAGTATATTATATATATTTGAAAACTGAGGCGTTTTTAATGAGTACTATATGTAACTATGTATACTGTATTGGTGTATTACATGTCGAAGGTAATAATAAACATTGTATTATGCTCTTTGTGAGTCCTTTTAATGAAAAATAAACATCTTCTTAAACTTCTGAAGTTTGGATAAAAAGTCCTTGCAGTTTAACTGGATTGAGTGATACTTTAATAAATAGTATACAGTGTTTTCCCTAGGAAATTTTTGAAGCAATGAAGGATTGACTAAAAGGATGGTGGTCATGAATTCTGATGGATGGGGGTAAAAAAAAATATATAGTATTATAAGGAATTTAAAAATTTCAAGAATGGGGCCTAAAATTAATGCTTAGGGGTACCACCATGCATAAACCCTCTAGAGAGTACACTGGTAAACCTGTGGAGTTTATGTATGTAAGAAATAACATCACTGAGCTTCTAGTTTTATTATGGGTAAGTTGCTCTTGTATATTAACCAATCATTGGTTCTTTATTATATACAATGAGTTTAGTTCTGTATCTGCATTATAATTTATTTATTATGTACAATGTATTTTATGTTTGCTTTTCTGTATTACAGGCACTAGAATTAGATGATATAAAGACACATCATTGGTTAATTCAGGACTGTAGTGCTGTAACTGGGGATAATTTGCTGAAAGGTATAGACTGGGTTATAAATGATATAGCATCTAGAATCTTTACCATGGATTGACACTAT
This sequence comes from Mytilisepta virgata, assembly GCA_028015205.1. Lineage (NCBI taxonomy): Eukaryota > Metazoa > Mollusca > Bivalvia > Mytilida > Mytilidae > Mytilisepta > Mytilisepta virgata. The sequence continues at coordinate 4,131,051 of CM051518.1, read as the reverse complement.
TTATAGATCTGATGAAATCACTACAAGCTTATCTGTGATGAACACCAATTCAGTGGAGAAGTATTCCTGAAGGAGACCCAGTGACCAACAGGGCCAAATAATGACCAGATGGATATCTATAAGAACAAATTACATACCTAACTTCTAACATTGACCTGTCTACATTATTATAATTTATTTAGGGAGCAACCATTTGATTTTTAAGGGGGGGGGGGGGGGTGGTGGCTAGGATGAAATTTGAAATAAAAAGGCAGGACCAGGATTCTGGCAAAATAAAAAGCCAGGCTCACTTTAGATGTGAAAAAAATGCAGGACCTGTGTCATTCAGGAAATTTTAAGGTTTAAATGACAATAAAAATTTAGGCCGAAAAAAAAAAATCCAGGACCATAATTTTGGCCAAAAAATAGGCAGGATCAAACACTTCATCCTAGCCCACCCATAAAATCAAATGGTTGCTCCCTTACATGTCACTTTAAAATGATTCATCATAAATGCAGAAAATTAAATTGTAAAACAAGAAAAGTAATTTGCCATTAAAATGTAATTTCTAATGCTTTATCAGGCAAATTTTAAACAAGTTCAGTTATATTTCATAGAAATGGTACATACAAATCTTTTGTTTAACATGACATTAAAAATAATCATATTGAGACTGTCTAGTTGTATAAAGGATACAAAGTTTGTTCCTAAGTTATCTAAATACATATGTTGGAGGAAGCTGGAATACTAACAACGGAAATCCTTGTCATTTAAAATTAGAGTTGAAAACACCTTGACACAAATTTTATCTCACCTATTGATGAACAGAGGTGCTGAGGAACTATCCAGGTCAGTCAGGAACCAAGGTTAAAAAAAAAAAATTTTAAATCCCAAATCCAAAAATGCAAGATTTCAAGTCACAAGAAAAGTCTTATGATTGCAGAAAGATTAATTTCCCCCAATTTTTATTCAAAAGTGCAGCAATGTTCTTTTACCTAATTTATGTGAATTTCGAAAAAAAGTATGCCTTTAACAATGAAAATTCAATAGGCCAAATAATTTTGCTTCTCTGATAATGATTAAAATCAGGTAATTGATAAAATATTCTTAGTGTATAATTACATATACAATTAAGATTTATGGTCCACAGATACCTTATCATATAGAGTTTGGAGCAGTATACTTATCTTATGACCCTGACCTCATTGTCATGGTTCACCGACTTCATAAACATAAATGTAAAATCTGGGTCCAACTTTTGTGGTTAAATCCATTTCTCAGCAACTGTAATACCTAGGCCAGCCATCAGGGTTGTAATTTCCATAGAGGCGGAGGAGGCAGCTGTCTCCCCCAACTTTAGAGCAAAAAAATTGTTATTCATACATTTAAAATCGAAATGAAAATTAAAAGAGAAAGGGATTAATTTATGCATGAAAACTAAAAGCGCAGTTAGTGTTGTGCAACCAAGTATGATTTTGGCCATTTGGCTTACTTCAAAGACTTTGCCGTCGATACTTTCTTTTCATCTTGCGGTTTCTTTTTTACACATTAAATAAACTTCATCACTTGACACATCAAAGAAACTAAAACGGTTATTAGAATCATTGACATTCACTTCATAGTCTTCAACAAGGTGATATCCCTTTATATCCTTTCCGCGTCTACAACATATTTATTCGAACAGAAAAAACAGGGTTTATACAGCCATCTATCATACAGAATAGTACAGTCATAACGTATTTAAATGTACCAAAAAACGGCATCTGTATGGCCGACCCTATTTTGGGCTCAAATCGCCGGCGATGTGTAATGGGAATTTGAAGGAAACTGCAACTTTGTTCGCAAATTTGTATTATATAAAGAAAAAGAAACTGTTTGGTTTTTGCTGTGCAGAGATGCCAATTTATTGTATCCGATAGTTTTTTTAACGGGAAATTATTTTAATGTGCAAATAATTTAAATCTAATCAAAGTAAGGCCTAATCATAATCAAAAATATAAAGTTTGACCATTCCTTTATCCATACATTCTACATCAAATGTTAAAATTGCTGGTAACCAATTTCTAATATTGTGTTCCTTGATAATATTACCTAATCAAAAAACTAAAAACAATCACAGTATTGATCCCCTTTCAATCTTAATTATACAAATTAGTTAATTACAAAATTAAGCATCGGTACGTTGTAAACTTACAACTTAAATCTTACTAATACGAAATATTACGTCTTGAACACTTCAAGTTTCCGACGCATTAGTACGTTATCAATTTTTATCTTCATGTTAATCTATAGTTATCAAAACTACAACGTAATCATGCGTAATTATTTGATTTTGTAATCAAAACTACAACGTAATCATGCATAATTATTTGATTTTGTAATCAAAACTACAACGTAATCATGCGTAATTATTTGATTTTGTAAAAAAAAGTTGCATTCCAAAACATAGTCGATGCGTTTTGAATGGAAAACCCATAATGTTTTACAAAGGTTTTAATAATTTATAATTTAGAAATGTTTCTAAAGCCATAACATTCATTATTTTTCATATTTTGTTAAATTTTTAACATTGGTTCTATGGAAAAATTGTAAAATTTAGGTAGCATTTACGCTATGGCTGTACGAACCCTGTTTTTTATGAACGTTTAAATACATTATGACTGTACTATTCTGTACAATAGGCAGTAGTGAGAACCTCACATTTTCTGTCAGTATTAATAAATTAAGAACGTACAATTCTATATGATAGCGGCCGTCGAAAGGATAAAAAAATGGTCAGGATTTCTCCATCAACCCAATGTGAAAAATATTCATCTAAACAGTCAACTATTGAAATCAAAACTTAAAAGAAAAAAAATGACCTTCTTTTTGAAGAAAGTTTGATATTATTGTATTTATCAGTTATCTAAGACATCGACGTCTTGGAAACGCCCAGTGTTAATTATTTGCAAAAAAGGTGTTTAGTTCCCCATTCTTTACTGCCTCTCCCATCATTAAAGCCAATTTACGGCCCTGACCATATTTGATCTATAGATAGTTCTTAGCAGGTACATGCCAGTCTGACACCTGGCTTGGGACCTTGACCTCAATTTCATGCTTGAGTGACTTTGTCACGTTTTTGTGATCAAGTCCATTTCTCAGCAACTATAATACCTAGACCCACCATATTTGGTCAATAGAGTTCTTGGTGGGTTCATTTCAGCCTGTTACCTGCCTTTTACCTTTACCTCAATGTTATGGTTGAGTGACCTGCATCACATTTTCACGTTAGCAACTATAATACCTAAGCCCACCACGTCTGGTCAATAGATAGTTCTTAGTGGGCACATTCTAGTCTGACACCTGTCTCTGGACCTTGACCTCAATTTCATGCTTGAGTAACGTTGTAACATTTTTTGTGGTTAAGTCAATTTCTCAGCAATTATAATACCTAGACCTACCATATTTGGTTAATAGTTATTTGTGGTTACATGTCAGTTTGACACCTGTCTCTTGACCTTGAACTCAATTCCATGCTTGAGTGACTTATTCACATTTTCATGATTAAGTCCATTTCTCAGCAACTGTAATACTTAGACCCATCTTATTTGGTCTGTAGATAGTTCTTAGTGGGTACATACCAGTCTAACACCTGTCAACTGAACATGACCTGAATTTCATGTTTGAGTGACGTAATATACATTTTCATGATTTAGTCTATTTCTCAGCAATTGTACTAACGGTAACTTGACCAACAGTATTTGGTTGACAGAAGTATTAGTGGGTATATACCACTTAACATCTGAAACCTTACCTTTGACCTTTATTTTATGCTTTAGTGACTTGTTTCCTTTTTGGGATAATGTCCATTTCTCAGCAACTGCAATACATAGACCAACCATATTTGGTCTATAGATTGTCCTTAGTGGGTACATGGCTGAGACCATAACCTGAATTTCACACTTTTGTCACATTTTTATGATTAAGTCCATTTCTCTGTAGCTGTAATACCTAAATCCAATGTATATGGTCTGAAGATACTTCTTGGCAAGTAGGTGTCAGACACATATCCTGGACTTGAGTGACTCTCATCCCATTTTTACAAATATGTCCATTTCTCAACAAATGTTATAAATGTATGCAGACGCCCAATTTTTGGTCGTTTGATAGTTTTTGGTGTGTACATACCAGTCTGAGACTTGTCAGCTGATCTTGGACACAGTTTTAGGCTTGAATGACAGGCATGAGATTTTTCAGACAAATGTTGCCTGACCATTACTATTTCTTTTAATGCATTTTCATTTGACTTGGAATGTCAGGTATCAGATAATCTTTATTCTGTGTCCATGTGCATACTCAGGCAAGACATTTAGTGTGTCCACTCTTGCATTTCTTACATATACAGTCAACTGTTATCTCAGAGTTGTTGGGAACATAGAAAAAATTTGACACGGCTGTAGTTTGACTTCAGCAGACTCCAATTAAATATTATAACAAGTTTTCAGATTGTAACATGTATCAATAAGTAACTAATTATCCAAGATAACTAGTCGAGGTAACCTCAGGTAAAGACAAGACCATCATACATCAATCAGTGGTTAATGACAAGGAAATTTATTGATTTTCAGATTAACTATTGCAGCCATTTTTATCCCAGAGGTAATAATTTGATATGTGTGTATTACTTCAAGATAACCAAAACAATTTAAATGCATTTGTTAATATAGGGACTGTAATTTTATTTTGAGACAACTGAATTTTCGACACATCGGGGTCAGAATACATGTAATTATATGGAACAAAGTTTGAGACAATGAGAGTTGACTTTATCTTTATAACTGCAAGACATTTTTTAACAAAATTTAACACCACAAAACCTCAGATTTTCAGAAATATATTTGAAATCTATATTAAGCTACATAACGGTCTTGAACCAAATATATTATTGATAAAAACTCATGAAGTATTACACATTTTATTTCTTTTTTTTATGTTGCAAAATTCATCCTGTGTATCCTATTACATATATTAATTTATTATAGGAAGCATGTCTGTTTGAAACTGATGTGCTACCTTGAAATCCAGACTTTCCAATAGAAATATACTGTAAATTTGGAAATTATTGCAATGTTTTTATTATTGCGAAAAATGTGACAGGGTTGCAATCGCAATAATTTAAACTCGCATTTTGGATTTTTTTTATGAATGAAGCGGAATTTTTCTCAATATCACAAAAATTTAAATTGCATTTTGGTCTAAAATGAAAAAATCGCAATAATTAATGTACACAATAATTTCTGAATTTACAGTATGTGCTGGTCTTTTCTCTTCCAGTACAATATATTGTACTTGTCAGCAGAATTATCATACTAAGTAAGTCCATCTCCATCATGATATCATAACTTTATATCCTTGTACTGTCCTATCTAAACAACCAACAACAATTTCTTTATTTTTATCCTGATTGTCTTCTATCACATCAACACAATTTACCCAATCTGATGTCACATGATGGCACAGTTTCTGTTAAAAAAGAAATAATACTTTGTTTTATAAATGAATACAAAATATATAGTTATTCTCCTTCCATTTGTTTAAGATAAACTGGGTATCAATGGAACATTTCTCAGTAATATGGTTCACAGGCATGAAATTGTCACTGAAAAAAATTATTAAGTTATCAAACTGTCAAACTTTAGAAAACCTTAGCATAGTCTATAGATGGTTCTTGGCTTTCACTACCCAATATTCTGTAACATGTTTCTGGTTATTAATTAGTCTCCACAGTTTTGGCCTTGAGCTCAACTGATGACTCATTCATTCTCTTTGAATATAAGTGTATTTTTTATTCTTGACTGAAAGATATTTCATTCAAGGAAAATTTATCATATATCAATATCAGAAACATCATATTGCTTTCATAAAAATTTGTTCTTGGTGTCAATATCTACGTTATATGTTTTCAGACCTGATTTTGACAAAGTGGAAAAAAGAGAGCAGAAATGATACTCCGATGGCCATTTTACTATTTATTATGTCGCCCCGACGAAAGTCGGCGACATATTGTTATTGTTCCGTTTCTCTGTTATTATTCTTTCTTTCTTCCAATGATTTTTGTCCGGCTTAGTTCTCGGAGATGCATGGATAGAATTAAATGAAACTTGGCAGAAAGTAAGATCACTATGTGAAGGTGTGCAATCAATACTTTTCTTTTCGAAATGGCCTCCATTTTCAAGATGGCCGCCATTCAAAGATCGGTACCTTCCGAAAATTTAAAACGTTTATATCTCAAAAACTGTATGATAGAATTTCATTAAACTTCATAGGTTTGTAAAGTACAATTAGAAGAACAAACTGATGAAAAAAAATCGCGATCGGTTGGAGACGTTTGGCGGCCATTTTGAAAAATGATGTTAAAATGGCGAAAAACTTTACATGGATAGAATTGAATGAAACTTGGCAGAAAGTAAGATCACTATGCGAAGGTGTGCAATCAATACTTTTTTTTCGAAATGGCCGCCATTTTCAAGATGGCTGCCAGGGGCGACATCTGCTATTGCTCGCAATTGCAATTCTAGTTATACTTTACTATTGCAACTACTGGTAAAATAAGTACGTTGTTTTTAGCGTGCAAATCAAATAACTCCAGTGTTTCTTCGCCAGTGGGATATAACTGTTATTTTGCTCTTGTCAATTCACACGATAATCAATGAGAGCAAGATAACCCTCTCACGAGAATCGACAAGAGCGTAAAAACTGATATTTTGTGCAGGAGTTTACTTCAGTATAATAATAACGTTATGGCCTTCAGAATGCGGTAATATCCATAGGCCCTCGGAAAAATAACCCTTCCTCGATTAAATAATTATGTACATTATTACCGCCTTCTGAAGGCCATAATTGTATAGTATAACAAATCCAGACCTGAAGTGGAGATCCACTTTAAAGAGAAAAAAAAAACAGGTCAGTGTTATGATCTCATCCATTTTGAACTTGATTAACACAGAATGTCAGTTTTATCCAGTATGTTTCTGAGTATTTTTGACTTCCATTTCATCAAGTTTATAAATGAAGTATAACTGTTACCCTTCCATCCAAATATATATGTAATGCATTAAAATGTCCAGTACATAAAAGTACATCCTTATCATACTCTGGTAATTCTAACTTCTTCAGCAATGTAATAGTATAACCAGTGTTCACATATTCTTCCTCTGTTATCTGTAATAAAATAAAACATTTTTATCATCCTCTGATGACTCTTGTTTCTTCAGCAATGTAATAGTATATGCTGTGTTCACATATTCTTCCTCTGTTATCTGTAATAAAATAAAACATTTTTATCATCCTCTGATGACTCTTGTTTCTTCAGCAATGTAATAGTATATGCTGTGTTCACATATTCTTCCTCTGTTATCTGTAATAAAATAAAACATTTTTATCATCCTCTGATGACTCTTGTTTCTTCAGCAATGTAATAGTATATGCTGTGTTCACATATTCTTCCTCTGTTATCTGTAATAAAATAAAACATTTTTATCATCCTCTGATGACTCTTGTTTCTTCAGCAATGTAATAGTATAACCAGTGTTCACATATTCTTCCTCTATTATGTATGATAAAATAAAACATTGTTGTCATACTCCAGTAATTCTAACTTCTGCAGTGATGTAATAGTATAGCCCTTGTTAGTGTCTATATTCTTCCTCTGATATCGGTAATAAAATAAAAACATTGTTGTATCATTCAAGTGATTATAACTTCTTCAGGGGTTGCGGTTGCATTCAAAAACTTGTCACCAAAGCATCATTTTTGTCACCAGTTTCAAAATTTGTTCGCCAAGTCACCCTCCCCCTTTTTGAAACATTAATAATTGTTCTTTTAGTCATTACTATTTGAAATAACATGACCTGAAAGTATTTTGATGAAATAAAGTTTTAATGACAGTTAACTTTCATCTTTCATCTGAAATTACCTTTATTTTGATGGCAAGCCTAATAAAACATCGATTGTTCCACATGTGTTTGTTGATGTTAAACCGGACGTCTGATAACCTACCCATGTAATGACTGATGCTAACAGTGTTTTAATAGCACACAGTGAGTATGTGGAAAGAGTCAGATATAAAATTAGCATCGTCTTTTGTCTCTTTTGTTTCAACGAATTATACAAAATAACTCAATTATCAATATTAATTTGAATTATTAAGATCGTTAGTTTCTCACAATTTTCATAGGTTTTCACTAAATTCATTGTTGTTTTGCCAGAAAATAATCTAGCGTAAATATTCATAGGAAAAAGTACACTAGTGTAAATATTCCTAGGAAAAAGGGTCTGTAAAATTAGTTCGAGGCATCGGTAGTTCGAGCCATCGAAGTCTGGAAAAGTTTCGGTTACGAACCAACAATAAATTTAAAATTAAATTTACATCCTTTCATCTATCCCAACATTAGAACAACATCCACTCATAAAATCTTGATGTGGAAAAAGCACCGATAAACATCAAGTGGATTATCAATGACCTGTAATTGACAATTAATCACCTTCTTGTCAATCAATGATAACCTCTGGTTTTTCACACTTATTGATACAGTATATTGATAAATAATGGTGTTCCAGTTACTGGGAGTAAATTACATTATATTACTATTATACGGACCAGAAAATTAGTTGGAGAATTCAAGAAATCGGTGTTCGAAAAACCGAGAGTTAATTTACATAGATATGATGGAAAAAAATGACCAGACTTTCATAAAGGGACGAGACATACTAGTATACTTAAACAATTTTTACAGGTGAAATAAATAATTTATTTTATTATAAATATAATGTAAGTTTTCCCTCTATACTTACACTAAAGTTACAGAATATGTAAATAGCTCCTGTTTCTGTGCCAAGTGCCACCTGGTAACAATCGGCTAAACCACTGGGTGACGGAGGTAATAATGTTAGTTTGGATGGGTCTACAAATTTCCCAGCACACATCTACAGTTTTAAACATTGAAATATTTATAATCATTATTTTAATTTTATAGATTAACTGTTTCTTTGGACATTAATTTTTGTACGAATAAACAAATGTCAAAGGGTCGACCAGCTGTGATTTTATTCTGTGAATATGGATGGATGAATTATTGTTTAATGTCCAATGGCAATTATTTAATGCATATCAGATTGAGAACATGTTGATATAATATGAATATGAAGCCTGCTTTTGTTCTAGACTGACACACTGAACTAGATTTTTAGCGTGATAGCCCACAAGGTAACAGTCAACAGGAAGGTATATCAACCCACCCAGACACATTAAACTGACTCTGAGCCAAACCGGTTCCTTGTTTTTAATCCTAGATGCTTGATAGCAAAGCAGCAAATACCAATTTTAATGTCTTTGGTTTTACCCAAAAGGAGGTCAAACCCTTGACCTTCTGCACTCGAGCACGCTAAAACAAGACCACCGAGGAGGGTTTCTGTGAATATGTATTCTACAGCTGTATAAATTCTATGAACATTTGCTTATAATGAATCTTACATCTTTAAAACGTCATATGACCAATTAAATATACCACTTACATATACCATGAATCCTATGAACATGACTGTACAGCTGTAAGAAAATTATGAACAAACAAACATATTTACAGCTATATGAATCCTAGGAGCCAATGAAAATGTAAGGATATGGGGGTAAGCACTAATGAGACAGCATCAAATAAGACTGAACAACAGAAAAAATCATTACATACAGTCTTGCTGTATGCCTTCAACAAAGAGCAATCTCAACAATCCACAAGACAAGAACTAAACTGCCATCGAAACAATTATACTTTTCTTCTTTTCTTCTATGTAAAATTCATTGTCATAAAAATACTATTTTATTCAAACTTATGGCAAGCCGTTTTACTATTTATTCTAACTTCAAGATATCTAATAAACTTTATAAGATATCTCATACAGTTTATAAGATATCTTATACATTATATGAGATATCTTGAAGTTAGAATAAATAGTAAAACAGCTTGCCATACTAATTGCCTTAAAAGAACTATTTACCGGTGTATAGCACTTTTCAGTGGCAACTTTCATTGGACAACGTCACAGTAATGGGCAAGTCAGACTAGAATGAATGACATCTGTAATCACGTTGGTTTAGTCCTGTTGTGCCTGATCTTAAAGAAAACCCATTTTTAATATTTTTCTTGGCATTTTTCTTACAATTTTTGGTACAAATGTACAATAAAACAGTTATTTAATAGTCATTTCGGGATAAAGCCATTTTATTTGTCCCTTTGACCATTTCCCTCCACTATGTGTTGGGAAAATAGTCAGTGTCTCGGGACAAATAAAATGGCCATATCCCTCAATACTGTATACTATAAACATACAAGAGACAGCCTAGGAACATAAAGAATGTGGCAGAGATAAATTACTTACAGCTGTGATGACTGATGATGTTTTTATTGTTGACACTACTTGACCTTGATGTATGATAAAGAGACTGTTGGAGCTGTCAGCTGCTAAGATATAACTAGTCATTTTGCCATGTAGGTCTGGTAGATCCACAGCTAGTAAACAGGTCACAGATGATTTAATTATTGGATCCTAAAATTTACAAAATGTATTCAACAATCTAAAAATAACCTTACATTTGAGTGTTCCATTGCACACTAGTGTCGCCTGCTCACATGGAGAAGCTGCAAATGGGAATTAAAAGTCCTAACAGTGTAATAACTTCAATAACAAGACATGACAAAACAGGTTTAAAAAAAAAATAGCTACGAACAATAGGGGAACAGTATAATATTACAGCAGAAAATGGTAACACATTATTTCTGTATCTGTACACATTTTGAAGGAAAGATCGTATCCAACAAGCCTTAAGCAGTAAATTCTTTTTGATAATACAGGTCCCTTATACAAAGGACCGTAACCAACAAGCATTATTTCTACATATGTACAAATTTTGCAGCAAAGACCGTAACCAACAAGCATTATTTCTGTACATGTACAAATTTTGCAGCAAAGACCGTAACCAACAAGCATTATTTCTGTATATGTATAAATTTTGCAGCAAAGACCGTAACCAACAAGCATTATTTCTGTATCTGTACACATTTTGCAGGAAAGACCGTAACCAACAAGCCTTAAGCATTATTTCTGTATATGTACAAATTTTGCAGCAAAGACCGTAACCAACAAGCATTATTTCTGTATACATGTATGTACAAAACTAATTTTTAAATTTAGAATATAAATAATAAATTCTTACCTTTGAGGAGTCATTTATGTTTATTCTCCACAACTCTTTAGATGGTAAAACACCAAATATCTCACCAGAGTCATTACTCATTACAATCTCAAGATTATTCACTGTTAAAGAAGTGAGAGAAAACATCAGAATTCTAAGTTTAGTAGTTAGTCAGTACACTTTTCATTAATATAAATATGCTTTTATTAACTATTTTTTAAACAAATAGCTGCCTGGCTTCAGTTTATTCTATTCTTTTTTTTTCATGAGATGGGTCCTTGGGTGGAGGATGCTATAAACATAAGAATTTGCCCACTCTACACTTTCATTGCCTAACTTCAATTGCCCAGGCTTATGATGTCAATAAAAAGAGTGAGTTGGGTAAAAAATTCTTGACACAAAATCCCTATAGTATGCACATGTTATAAAAGTTCAAACAAAGTTCTTTAATTGTTGTTCTTCAGTGTAAAGTCACATCCCACTGTGTGATTGCCTCTAACACTAGTAATATTGTTTCTATGACCTACTCGCATTAGTCTGAGTCTGTATACAGTTAATGCAGGAATCAGACACACTCTGCCTACATAGTATTTGTTGGTTACAGAAAACTGTCATCATTCCATGAGAATCAGCAACTATCAAATCGTTATGGTAAAACTTGGTAACATCTTGTACTGCCATACACTGGATTGGTCCACCCTTGGTTTCCATAATAACCTTTCAATAAATACAATGTATACATATTGACATATATATATTATTTTGTTATTTCTTGGAAATCATTGTGTTGTTAATTTTTTTTCCTGGTTGTGTTGATAAAATGTTACTTGAAAATTTCTCCTTTCTATTATAGCCTTTTTTAGCTACAGGGAACTATATTTTCTTAGATACCAGAAATCTCAGTTTTCCTTGGTGCCACAGAACCACAAAAGTAAGTATCCAATGAATTGTATAATTACCAGAAAACTACTACAGGCATCAAAGGCAGTATCCTGCCAACAACCAAACTTTACAAAACCATTAAAACTCATTAAAATAAATGAATACACAGTACAAAATCTGTATATAGAAATATTGACAGTAGAATGTCATCTTCACTTTATTCACCTCAACTTGGCTTATTCCTTTTTAGCTCACCTGACCCGAAGGGTCATGTGAGCTATTGCCATCACTTGGCGTCCGTCGTCCGTCCGTCGTCCGTCCGTCGTCCGTCCGTCCGTCGTCCGTTAACTTTTTCAAACGTTAACTCCTCCAACACCATAAGTCCAACTGCAACCAAACTTGGTACAGTTATTAATTGGTATGGGTGCTACAAATCTGTTGTTTGGATTTTTGATTCGTATAAAAACATGGCCGTCATGGCTAAAAATAGAACATAGGGGTAAATCGCAGTTTTTTGCAAATAAGTCAGAAACGGTCACAGATATCAAAATTCTGGCATAGGGTAAAAGTGTTCAGCACCTCAAGATCTACCTGCCCTGAAATTTTGAAGAAGATCCAACGACCCATGTAGGAGTTATTGCCCTTTTTTTGACATTTTTGGCTTTTTTTTATGTTATTATTTAAAAAATCTTCTCCTCTGAAACTACTGAATGGATTTGGATAAAACTTAGCATGATTGTTCCTTAGGGTATCCTGCACAAAGTTTATGCTTCGATTTTTGATCCGTCGAAAAACATGGCCACTGTTGCTAAAAATAGAACATAGGGGTCAAACAACAGTTTTTTTTATGTTATTATTTCAAAAATCTTCTTCTCTGAAACTGCTATTCAAAATCAAATGAAACTTGGTAAGATTGTTCCTTAGGGTATCCTGCAAAAAGTTTATGCTTCGATTTTTGATCCGTCGAAAAACATGGCCACTGTTACTAAAAATAGAACATAGGGGTCAAACAACAGTTCTTCGCAAATATCTCAAAAATCATTAGGTTACGGCAAATTCTGGCAGGTTGAAAGTGTTCAGCATGATGAGAGCTACCTGTGTGCTGATTTGCGTGAAAATCTGTCAACTGATGTTAGAGTTATTGCCCTTTTTTGACATTTTTTGGCTTTTTTTTATGTTATTATTTCAAAAATCTTCTTCTCTGAAACTACTATTCGAAATCAAATGAAACTTGGTAAGATTGTTCCTTAGGGTATCCTGCAAAAAGTTAATGCTTGGATTTTTGATTAGTCGAAAAACATGTCCGCCCTTACTAAAAATAGAACATAGGGGTCAAAATGCTGTTTTTGCTTATTTTTTCCTGAATTATAGAAAGAAAATGAAGACGAAAGCTACTTTCAAGGTAAACATGGTATCCCAAGTTGAATGGTGATGATGAAAGTTTGTTTTGGACGGCCATTTTTAAAATGGCTGCCACTTTCCCGCCATTTTTTACACTTGCTCGGATTTCAACAATATTTCGTTTTTAAAGTAAACATGGTATCCTTAGTGAATGGTGATGATGAGATTTAGTTTATAGTGCATTGTTTGCCAGGTGAGCGATTCAGGCTCTTGAGAGCCTCTTGTTCAATTGTAACATCAAACACTGTACGAGTTTGTATCAATTCTAGCAATGGTGGAAAGTTCTGTCAACTTAGCTATTTATTTCTCTAATAGATACATGTACCTGACTGTTATCAAAGTCTTTATCTTTTCCTAAATCAAATATCCTAATAATCCCATCTTCTCCTCCAATCACTAAGTTTAAACCTGTTTGTCTGCAGGAAAAAAAACATATATAGTGCATATATTTCAACAAAGAGTACACTACAGTTTATACAGAGTTCACTCCCATTTTGCAGATGGGTGATGAATTCCTTTGTTCTGACTCAAGCTGGTTGATAAAGATGCACCTTTTTACAAGTTTAAAGGATACCAACTGTGTATAGCTGTCAGATTTGAACTTAGATGTAAAACTTAACCACAGTTTTAGTGCATAGCAAAATTTAATTTTGGTACTTTTGCATGAATTCTTACTTACTTTACCAATGATCAAAAAAGAAACAATGCAATATAAACTATAGTATGGTGATATATTCTTAAAAGTTTGTGCACATATCACAAAATGATTTTCTTTTAATTCTGTCTTTAACCAGTCTTTTAAAAACCTTTTTGTCAAAGAAATAAATGGATAAAAATTAATTACAAAATTTATTCCCAATGTCTTTGAGGAAACAATTTAGAAAAAAATAAATAATGACAAATCACAACATTTTTTGTTTGAGATGACAAAAAGAAACCACAAAGTAAAACGTTTTTTCAATTTATTGTGACCATACCATAATTTACGGAGAAACATGTATAAAGGAATGGACATCTGTCGTTTGCACACATGTAGTACCTTTACTTTCGACCAGATAATTATTTCGCACAGTAATCGATTACAATGCAAGAGGTCTCATTTTTACAAATATGAGTGTGATTTTTTTATTTATGAATTAATTTCTGTTCGGGGGTAAGGCATTTATAAATAAGGACATATTATTACTTTGATATCCCAATTTAACTATGCAATATTATTAGGAAACTACCTGTGCAAGCACAGGTATCTGAAAAAGATGGAATAGCTTTACTTATATAATAAATCCTTCAACTGGAAATTGCATCATTTTCTTAGGGTGAGATTTTCTGTATTATATGTAGCAATGTGTGAAAATTATATGTTATCATGTTTTTATATATCTATCGATTTGAGAGACAGTAAGATCGCCATCTACATTTAAATGGTTAAGAAGTCAGAAATTTTATATCTCCTCTCTTTCAACCACTTCTCTCCCTCTGTCCAGCTCTTAAATAAAGCTTGTGGTATATCGTATGTTGCATGGAAATAAGTCTGACTGAAAACGGTCTGAGTTGTTCTTAACAGAGCAATCCGAGACAAAATCTCAAGAAACAAAAAAATACATCAACACAAATCCCCAAGATTCACGTTGTCTGAAAATATTTACATATTATTATTGATATGTTTCAGATTTTAATTTTTAACTGAGTGATGTAATGCAGTTGTAGCTGTATTGTTAACCCTTTGGCCGCGACGTTAATTGCACAAATGTAACGACGTACGCGGCATTAATTTTACAACGCAAAAAAAAAAAAAAACTTGTTCATTGTGACGTCATGTAACATTGTTTTTGAACACCAAGATCAAAGAGATCAAGGAAAACCAATAACAGTCCGTAGATCTTAATAAAAACAATTAAACAACAAAATTTGAATCTGTATTCTTCATACAGAAAAAAAAAATCAATTACATTTATACACATATGTCCTTCCCGCGGCCTGCCGACAATGGACACATATGTCCTTCCCGCGGCCAAAGGGTTAAATCTATAGAATTGCATAACTATATATTATCAGCATCAGGGATAAAAGTCCTAAAACTTTATTTTAACGAATGCTAAAAAATCCAGGAAGTAATAATTTATGGAAAGTTCATGACCAAAAAAGTTAAAAATAAAGTCTGCGGAAATGGAGATGGAACATGGAAACATGTCAGTGATTTGTTCCGTTCGAGTTAAATCATCGATAATTAAATATTAAAGAAATGTATCAATCTAGACGTGTGAAATTCTCAGACAACACATTCATCCTAAATCAATCAAATTCTGATTTAAATTGTGTCTGTTGTAGTTGTTACGTGATGACCGCCCAAGGAAATCTTAATTTTAGTAGTATAGATATCCCCTGGATATCCCATCTGGCATACAATAACCTGAAAAATGCCCTTTTTTTTAAGGACATATACTGTATCTTCAGAAATCAATGCTAGACTATTTTTATACGGAAAAATTCCAACAACCCTGTAAATGCAGCAGTCCAGGTGTGTATCACTCTCTGCCACAGATCTGACCACAACCCCGGGCCACACACCAAGGAACGGATAACTGCATGCATGCACAGGAATCGGAAGTTCTATCAATAAGATTCTGTACGAGAAGCTCTATTGATAGTCGACTTTATTATTTACAGAATTTTATTGATAGAACTTCCGATTCCTGTGATGCATGTGATCTGCCGTTGAAATTTCAAATTTTACATAAAAGATTTTTACCTGAATATTGTAGCGACACACAAAGCATTAAATCCGTAAGTTGTCTGGAAGGAATAGATCTGCTTCAGATCAAAATTTCCCATTGATCTTTCGTTTTTCAACTTCATTTTCTTCCATGAAATGGGAGATAACTCCAAAATTTAGAACGAACATTTTAATCAAGAGGCCTTCTTTGTTACCCGTAGAATTATAATGATCAGGTAAAATCCCTCATTAAAGTACTTATTAATTAAATAATTTTTATTTCAATAATAAAAGTAATATTGATAGTCCAAATATTTATATTTTAATGGTGTTGGTTGCAAATAAGTCAATGAAAAATATCATAAATAAAATTAAGGACCCAAAATATTGTGAAAACACAAGGACAAGAATTTAACCTTTTTGTTTCTTGAATAAGCATAAATGGTATTTTTTTAAATACATTCCACCATCCTGCCGGTCCCCAAGACTCATTATTTGTTATTCAATTGATAACAATTTGGGACTTCATGTAAATCGCCTGTATCATATTCATTCTGTGGTGATACTGACTTTCAAAAGCTCCAAGAAGCAATTAACATTTTTTATTACTGCCTCAAGCACTTCTTGTTTTTTTTTAGTTTGGTTCCTTGAGAAATTTAGCAGGAGGTATAATGTGAATGATGTTTCAAGTTTTTGTGACATATTTCTTATCTGAAGTCAATGCTCTGGCTACGATCTAAGACTTAGTTCGTCTATGCTTAAATTGTTTCTATGAAACTAAGAAGGTAATTGAGAAAATATAAAAGAAGATCTCAAGAGCCTGTATCGCTCACCTGGATTTTTTTGTCCACTTTGAACAGGACTAAAAATTCATGAGTAGCAGTCATCTTGGCTGGTTTTCCAATGCAATAGGGTACTATGTTAAACAAAGTCTGGCTGTTGCAGCCATCTTAGTTGACAGTCAGGGTCACCAAACACAATTCTGAAAGAGGACCACAGCGAAACCATACGATTACTAAAAAACTTTTATTACAGGGTTATAGATTTCACAAGCTGCTTAATGCTTTAAAATTTTTTATAATAGATACTAACATCTTTTATCTAAATATCCAGCATTCAGAAAAGCACTTTTCATGAATGGGTTTCCATGCTAGTTTCTACTGTAATATCGTGAATAATTGCAGAAGTCTCACTAGTAACCCACAGAAACTTAGTAGTTACTTGATCTTCTCACAGTAAGGGCTACAAATATGAAATTGTGTGCAATTCTGTAAAAATTGCTCTTTCTCCCAAATGGCTTGAAGACTTTAATTCATACTGGCCTCTCACAAATATGATATAGTAATAAACCCTTTACAGAAGTATTATTTCAGATTGTTTGTTTTAGCAGAGCGACAGTTTCCAACCAGCAGCTATGAGAGCCTTAGCTAGTTAAAACGAGCATGTTCTGACCCTGTTATCCAAAAGAAATTACCATCCACTCTAATGTTCAATTCTAGCAAGCGGTCACCTTGTTTTTTCGATAATCATACTGTATTGGTTTTTACAGTGTGTTTTGTACATGAGTTTTGTATAGGGAGTATCAGGATAGATAAGGGGAAGGTTTGGGTACCCATAAAACAGGTTCAAACCCCACCACTTTTAGTGTCTGTACCAAGTCAGGCAATCCTCAATCTGATTAAAATACAGATCCTGTGTCAATGCTCTGCTACAAGGATCTGAAGACATACCATTGGGGGTCATGTTCAGATGACCTCTGATGATGAATTTAGATTGGCCAATCATAAGATATGTTACATCGAGATCGCAACAAAATACCTGAAGACTTTTGTCCTTACTAGCGCTCTTATGACTGTAAACTGTGTTTTAAACCTCGATGTTTTGAACAATACATTGACCAGTATCAGCTACATACCAGGCATTATTGAAATAATTGATTCGAAAAGGAGGTACACTTTGCTTCGCTTCAGGTCGATTCTATTAATAAAACCAAAATTGGCACACGGACAGTGCAATTCTTATGGGTCCCGGAAAATGAGTTTTTTCCGACAAATGGATCAAGATGAATTAGAACTGCGAAAATCACTTTCCAAATTCCGGTAAGCTGGGATCTGATTGGATAAACAAAGGTTGTTACGGGGTTTCTTCAGATCCTTGTAGCATAGTAATGACACAGGATCTGTATTTTAATCACATTGGACTATCCTGACTCTCTGTTGTGTTCATATTTGTGTTTTGTACTCTTTTATGTTATTTTTTGTTCTGTGTTCTGCCAGTTGGGTTGCTTTGATTGATAGGCATGTCATTGTTGACTTTTCTTGTTATCCATTTTGTCGTTCATCTAAGGACCAATATTGTGAAGTCACCTTCCAAGTGGGTAAAGACCTGATTTGCAAATTAAATTTTCCCATAAGGTCCTATGTTAAATTAAGTATTGCTATGGTGGCCATCTTGGTTGACAGTCCAGGTCATCGGACACAATTCTGAAAGACAACCATCTAAGGACCACTTCTCCCAAGTCTGGTTCCAACTAGCAAAGTGGATTCAGAGAAGAAGATTTTAGTTGATAGTCTGGTTCCAATTGGCCAATTGGTTTAAGAATATTTTTAAATTAATTTTCCCATAAGGGTCTATGTTAAACTAACTGCAGTTGTGGCAGCTATCTTGGTTGACAGTCTTCGTCATCAGACATAATTTTGAAACAGGACCATCTAAGGACTATTTTTGCTCCAACTCTGGTTCCATTTGGCCAAGTGGTTTCAAACAAAAACATTTTTGAAATTCATCCCCCTTTTTTCTATTTTAGGTAACAGCAGCCATGTCAGAGGTTGGGGATGCCAGACAAAATTTTGGAAGGGGACCACTTAAGGCCCGTTACACCAAAGTTTCCCATAAGGGTCTATGTTAAACTAACTACAGCTGTGGCAGCCATCTTGGTTGACAGTCTGGGTCATCAGACATAATTTTGAAACAGGACCATCTAAGGACTATTTTTTCTCCAACTCTGGTTCCATTTGGCCAAGTGGTTTCAAACAAATCATTTTTGAAATTCATACCCCTTTTTTCTATTTTAGGTAACAGCAGCCATGTCAGAGGTTGGGGATGCCAGACACAATTTTGGAAGGGGACCACTTAAGGCCCGTTACACCAAAGTTTGGTCCCAAGGGGTTTCCAAAAAGATCTTTAAAGAAAAGATTATGCCAGACGATGACAACAGACTAAGGACACCAAGTAAAAGCAATAGCCCACATGGCCTATAGTGTTTACGGTGTTATGATAATACCAATTCTTTTGAACACGGAATTTTGAAAATTTAAATTCATGCAATGGAATAGGGCTGTTGGCAGTGTAGGTGTATCGGAGCAGAAGGGAAACACTGTCTGGAGTTTGACTGACTTTATGTAAAGGATCTGTATCATAGTCATTCTATGGTGATACTGATTTATTTAAATCAAATATTAAAAGTACAAGAATCTGAAAAGTTTCTAATGAAATAATAGATTTATTTTTATTGTAATTAAGTTTGACAAGGTAATTAAAACAGATCTAATTAACAAATACAAAAGTAAACAAATATCAATATTTGAGTTACATAATGATCATTTAATTAGCTTCATACAAATTACAAATTCTGAAAATAAAGAAATATGAGACCAATATTTGACATTTAATTCTAAATTATTTGTTAAAACTTTCAACCTGAAAGATAAAATTTCAAATTTAACTCAACAGAAAGAAATAATATGATTTGTACGACTTCAAACTAAATTAAATTTGACAAAACCTGACAATAATTTAGTGACATTAATCTAAATTCAATTTGACGGCAGTACAAATTAATTATAAAATAGAATTAATTGAAAACCCAGAACATGCTCTCCTAATTAAGTTCTGTTATCATAAACTCGTTGACTGAATTTTAAACTAGAGGCTCTCAAGAGCCTGTATCGCTCACCTGGATTTAACTTTTCACCTTGAGCAGACCTAAAAATTTAAGTGTTGCAGTCAATTTGGCTGGTTTTTCTATAGGATTCTGTGTTAAACTAATTTCAGCTGTGGCAGCCATCTTGGTTTAGTCCAGGTCAACGGATACATTTCTAAAAGAGAACCATTTAAGGACCATTTCTGCTAAGTCTTGTTCCAACTGGCTAAGCGGTTTCAGACAAGAAGATTTTTAACTGAATTTTTCTATAGGGTCCAATATTTAACAAAGTTCGGTGTGGCAGCCATCTTGGTTGACAATCCACGTGATCGGACATATTTCTGAAAGAGGATCTCCTAAGGACCAATGCTGCCAAGTCTGGCTCCAATATGTCAAGTGGTTTCAGACAAGAAGATTTTTCAATTAATTTTTCGATAGGGCCCTATGTTAAACTAAGTTCTGCTGTGGCGGCCATCTTGGTTGACAGTCTGGGTCGTCGCACAAAAATTCTGAAAGAGGACCATCTAAGGACCCATTGCTACCAAGTCTAATTCTAATTGACTTAGTGGTTTCAGACGAGAAGATTTTTGAGTGAATTTCCCATAGGGTCCTATGTTAAACTAAGTTCTGCTGTGGCGGCCATCTTGGTTTACAGTCCACGAAATTTGACACATTTCTGAAAAAGGACCTCCTAAGGACCAATGCCGCCAAGTCCTGCTCCAATATGTCAAGTGGTTTCAGACAACACAATTTTTCAATGAATTTTCCTATAGGGCCTATGTTAAACTAAGTTCAGCTGTGGTGGCCATCTTGGTTCACAGTCCGGGTCATCAGACACACCTCTCTAAGAGGACCATCTAAGGACCATTGCTGACAAGTCTGGTTCCAATTGGTCAAGTGGTTTAAGGCAAGAATATTTTTCAATGAATTTTCCCATAGGGCCCTATGTTAAACTAAGTTCGGCTGTGGCGGCCATCTTGGTTAACAGTCCGGGTCATTGGACATATTTCTGAAAGAGAACTTCCTACTGCCAACTTTGGTTCCAACTGGCCTTGTAGTTTCATATAAGAAGGTTTTTGAAATTCACCCCCCCCTTTTTTTTCTATTTTTAGTAACAGCAGCCATGGAAGTCGGGGATGCCAGACATAAGTTTGGAAGGGGGCCAGCCAAGGACCATTCCACCAAAGTCTGGTCTCAATTGGCTCAGTGGTTTGAGAGGAAAAGATCTTAAAAGCAAAGTTTACGCTGAATGCCGTCTTTAAAGGGCAAAAACTCCTATAAGGGGTCAATCAACGATTTTGGTCATGTTGACTTATTTGTAGATCTTACTTTGTTGAACATTTTTGCTGTTTACAATTTGTCTTTATCTATAATAATATTCAAGATAATAACCTAAAACTGCAAAATTTCCTTAAAATTAAAAATTCAGGGGCAATAACCCAATAAAGGGTTGACCGATTCGTCTGAAAATTTCATGACAGGTAGATCTTGACCTGATGAACATTTTTACCCCATGTCAGTTTTGCTCTAATTGCTTTAGTTTTTGAGATATAAGACAAAAACTGCAGTTTACCCCTATGTTCTATTTTTAGCCATGTCGGCCATGTTGGTTGACAGGCGGGGTCATCGGACACATTTTTTAAACTAGATACCCTAATGATGCTTGTGGCCAAGTTTGGTTCAATTTGGCCCAGTAGTTTCAGAGGAGAAGATTTTTGTAAAAGTTAACAGACGACGACGACGGACGACGGACGCCAAGTGATGAGAAAAGCTCACTTGACCCTTTGGGTCAGGTGAGCTAAAAAAATGAGTTTAATAGTAAAATTTGAACATGACTGAATAATTTGTTATGATCAAAACATAAATGGTAAAATTATTTGAGGAATGTTTTGACATAAACTACGTCACAGAGAAGTAAATTTTTCATCTTTGTGGTATATCATCAAACACATTCCCCGACAAAGGGAAATGAAATCTTAGTCCTGTCATGATTATACAGCAAAGATATTTTAAATCCAATTAAAATACAAATGTTTTTCAAATTGTATGATATTGCAAAATATATTGTTTTCTACAAACAAATAAATTGCCGACACAGTAAAATGTATTGTCTGCATGCAGCAAAAATGAAATACACAAAAACCAAACCTCATGGAATGGAAATGAAAAGAAGACGTGGTTGTGCAACAGCATATCAAATACTTATGAAAACTAGTTTTAAAATAAATGACCTTATCACAAACTTTAACAACTATTGATATTGTCAACGTTGTTAAAATTTTCCTCATGTTTCATTGCTGGCTAGAAAACACCAGTTTCAATGGTGTCATTGTCAATGCTTTACTATAAGTTGTACATCTTGAGCAGGACTGAAAATTTAAGTGTAGCATTCATCTTGGCTGGTTTTCCCATAGGGTACTATGTTAAACTAGGTTCGGCTGTGGTGGCCATCTTAGTTTACAGTCTAGGTTATCAAACACAATTCTAAAAGAGGACCATCTAAGGACTATTGTTGCCAAGTCTGGTTCCAAATGGCCAAGTTTAAGGAATGAAGATCTGCAAATTAAATTTTCCCATGTTAAACTAAGCATCCTATGTTAAACTAAGTTCGGCCAAGTGGTTTCAGAGAAAACAATCTTCAAAGGAAAGTTTATGCCGGACGACGGATGACGTACACCAAGTGATGGCAATAGCTCACATAGACCAGGTGAGCTAAAAAAGAAATAAGCAAAAAAAAATATTGGTTTGAGGTCTTGACCAAAAGATACCCTTTTGGAATGGGACCACATTAGCACCTTTCCATTAATTTAGATTATGCTGCCCTAGTGGTTTCAGAAGAGAAGATTTCTTTCCATTTATTTAGATTATGCTGCCCTAGTGGTTTCAGAAGTGAAGATTTCTTTCCATTAATTTAGATTATGCTGCCCTAGTGGTTTCAGAAGAGAAGATTTCTTTCCATTAATTTAGATTACGCTGCCCTAGTGGTTTCAGAAGAGAAGATTTCTTTCCATTAATTTAGATTACGCTGCCCTAGTGGTTTCAGAAGAGAAGATTTCTTTCCATTAATTTAGATTAAGCTGCCGTAGTGGTTTCAGAAGTGAAGATTTCTTTCCATTAATTTAGATTATGCTGCCCTAGTGGTTTCAGAAGAGAAGATTTCTTTCCATTAATTTAGATTATGCTGCCCTAGTGGTTTCAGAAGAGAAGATTTCTTTCCATTAATTTAGATTATGCTGCCCTAGTGGTTTCAGAAGTGAAGATTTCTTTCCATTAATTTAGATTATGCTGCCCTAGTGGTTTCAGAAGTGAAGATTTCTTTCCATTAATTTAGATTACGCTGCCCTAGTGGTTTCAGAAGAGAAGATTTCTTTCCATTAATTTAGATTATGCTGCCCTAGTGGTTTCAGAAGTGAAGATTTCTTTCCATTAATTTAGATTAAGCTGCCATAGTGGTTTCAGAAGTGAAGATTTCTTTCCATTAATTTAGATTATGCTGCCCTAGTGGTTTCAGAAGAGAAGATTTCTTTCCATTAATTTAGATTATGCTGCCCTAGTGGTTTCAGAAGAGAAGATTTCTTTCCATTAATTTAGATTATGCTGCCCTAGTGGTTTCAGAAGTGAAGATTTCTTTCCATTAATTTAGATTATGCTGCCATAGTGGTTTCAGAAGAGAAGGTTTTTAACATTTTTCATTCTGATATTTAGTAACAGCAGCTATATTTGTTGCAGGACCAGACCTCTGGACACAATATTGAAAGAAGATCCCAACTGGCCCAATGGTTTCAGAGCTAAGGATGAAAATGTAAATGTGTATGGAAGACGGACATCAAGTGATGGAAATATCTCACAAGGACCATTGGTCCAGGTGAGCTACAAAGTATTCTTTCAAACTTTTCACAGGTCATTTCCAAAATTAAGTCAGAGAAATTTTTCTTTATTTCTTTCACACTGACAAGTTTTTCATATCTCTGTTACACTGACATCTGAACACATATAAGATCCATAAACTATTTCACAGTTATCCTTCATATGATAGCATATTGGTTGTATAAAAGTTCTCGGATTTTAAAATAGTCTTCACACATGGCCCCTTCTAACTGCATTCTTCCTGCTTCATACTGAAAAATAAATACCAATATCATGTTAGAAAAGTTGATAAATTTTATTGCAAATATATTTAGTACATTTTACAGACTATTTGTTTGTTTGTTTAGTTGGGGTTTAACGCCGTTTTCAGCACATTTGGCCATTTCGCGGCGGCCAGTTTTTATTGGTGGAGGAAGCCAGAGTACCCAGAGAGAACCACCGACCTACGGTAGGAAAATTGGCAATCCTTGTCAATTAAGATCGGAGTCGAACACACCTCGCCACAGGTGAGATTCGAACTCACAACACCAGCGTTGACAGGCTAGTGATCATTAGTAGTCAATGACGAACAATCTAGACCACTCGGCCACCGAGGCCCCCCATTTTACAAACTAACACCCGTGACAATCTATATAGTATACACAATCTTCCCTCAGTTTTATCTGATAATATTAGTATACATAGTACTTTAGTATTTGTGCTTCATTCTGTTGTACCTAATTTGACTAAGCTTATACAAGTAATCATTTATAGTTTTCCTGGCAGATATTCATGCTTTCCTTGCTGTATCATGGTCTTGGTATTAATGAATTAGGAGAAAATATCCTTTATAGTTATCAGAAGTCTTTCAAGAAACTGGAACAAAATACATCAAACCTGGATTAAAATAAAAATCCTTTTTGATCTTACCCTTCTAACTGCAACAGTATCATTAACAATCAAAACACCACCAGCAAATTCTGCCTGATATCCCTCTAATTGTAATACTCGCTTAAAATCAGCTAATTTAGGTTCATTGATAAACACGGCTTTGTGTCCAAAATTTACGTGATCAGTCAAGGCTTCTAATGTAGGAATTATCTCCTCTTCATCTTCATCATCTTCGTCTGAAAGATTAAACAGATGGCACTTAATATAAATAAAAAAACACATACATTATGTAAGAATGTTCATATCATTGAAAAAATAAGGAAAAGTTTTTGCCTTAGAGATTGACAAAGAGGATTTAATCACTGTGACACGCAACTAATACATTTGTCATTGAAATAAATTTGTAAGAAAAACAAAAAGAACATTTGTGGGATAATTCAGCAGCAAAAAAAATTTAGGAAGTCACATAAAATTGCCCTTTTTTAAATATTTTTATAATCAACAAAAGTGAGAAAACATTTTTTGTAAAGAAAGACATGTTTTGACCTTTCAGATTGACAGACATGATTAATTTCTTTGACATGCAATATTCTTATTTTTCAGAGTAAAGTACAATCAATCGTGATCTTCATTTTTTATGCATAAAAATATTTTGGTACATGTAATTCTAAGTCAAAATGAAATAAAAATTTAATCAAGTAGAAAAAAGCCACTTTGTAGAATATATACAGAATAATAGAGAAACATATGAGCATTGTGCTGTAGTGGTTAGCCTACCAAAAAATGGAACCAGTCAGATTTCAATTAGGGATGAAAATTTCAGGGGAAACACCATTTTAAGGAATGGTCTTGTCAAATGAGGCTAGTGTATCACATGAGGATGAAAACAAAACATGGGAGAATACTACCATAACATTTTTAAAGACATCTGTATATGTCAAAAAAAAAGTAAACTAAAATGCCACCTCAAGAGCCACTACAGGGGCCACTCTCACACCTGCCAAATGGAGAGGGATTTATATAAGTTTTTAAAACTTGTATCACAATCCAATATCAATAAACAAGTTTAAACTGAAGAAATGTATGATAAATATATTGTATTATCCTACCATCCTTCTTTTCATCTGGTATTTCTCCTTCCTCTGGTTCATACATAGCCTTTGTATCTCGTTTCTCTTTCTTCATGTCAATCTGTCCATCAACCCAAGCTAATTCTATGTCCTTCGCTTTGGCAAAGTCAAGTGCACTTACTACATAATCTCTAAGTCTAAGCTAAAATGACAAAAGATATATAATTACTTAAGGCTTTCTCTTTCATTGGTGGGATATCAATGCTGGATACATATGTAGTACCTGCTGTAAAAGCATTAATTTTCATGTGCTAATTTTTACAACTTTAACTATACAGTAATCAGCAGAGTTTTGTCTTTAGATAATTTTTTGCTTAAGTCACAGTTTTGATATCTTAATTTGCTCTTTAACATTTTGGGCTATTGTTCAGCCTTTCAATATTTCTGATCTTGATTACAACTGAGAAGTCAGAATTCCATCAAAATATGCATGTTTTGTGCTACAAAACTGGTATGATAAGACTAGTTATTATACCTAGGAACCAGTTAATATTCTCTGGTAAACAGTTTGATACACTTTTACAACTTATGTCTCATCATCAGAGCTTGAAGTTGAACACATGGTCTGTTTATTATGTATTAGTTTCCTTGATGTTGTCTTGTTAAAATGTGTATACCATATCCCTTAATTTTTATACAAATATCTTGTATGTCCTTTCAAGGCCAACTATAAAATCTGTTTTTATCAGAAAACAAATGCCCATGCCAAACAAATATGGAATCAAATTTATAATGTAAATGGATATTTTTCATTAGAAAAATTTATCAGACATATATCTAAATCAACATTGAAATTTAGATGTAACTTTTTGACTCCAATACAAATATCTTCATTCAATCAAATCAGAGTAGAATGTCTAGAGACAAATTTAATTTACATTGTATTTTAACACATCATCTTAATGGGAAAAGCAGACAATTGTTCTACAATGAAACGATACATGACAATTTATAGAAAATGCACATTAATTTAAGTAAAAACAAACATTTTCTGTTTCTTTAAAACAAATAATATCAGGAATTATAAATACGTTAATGCTATTATAAAAGTACATCTGTTGTATTACTACAGGACAGAAACTCCTTTGTGGTATGTAACTCTCATTTAAAACCAATCTTACACATCTAAATTCATGTCTAACAACATCAGCTTAGTTCAGATCAACATTGCAATTATTTATACCTGACTCACCAAAAAAAAAAAAAAAAAAAAACATATTTACTAAGTAAAAACATCAGTTTGAGTGAATAATTGATATTTAATATAAATTTTTCAATATTTTAGACTTTTCAGTACACAGACAAAACGAAACCAATGGACAACTCCTCAGGATATTCGTAATCGATTCTACATGGTAACCAACAGAAGAACTGGACAACTCCACTAAATATTCCTACCCAATTCTATATGGTAACCAACAGAAGTACTGGACCACTTCTCTAGATATTCCTTGCCACTTCTATATGGTAACCAACAGAAGAACTGGACAACTCCTCTAGATATTCCTAACCAATTCTATACGGTAACCAACAGAAGAACTGGACAACTCCTCTAGATATTCCTAACCAATTCTATATGGCAACCAACAGAAGAACTGGACAACTCCTCTAGATATTCCTAACCAATTCTATATGGTAACCAACAGAAGAACTGGACAACTCCTCTAGATATTCCTAACCAATTCTATATGGTAACCAACAGAAGTACTGGACCACTCCTCTAGATATTCTTAACCAATTCTATATGGTAACAAACAGATGAAATGGACCACTCCTTTGGATATTCCTTACCAATTCTATATGGTAACCAACAGAAGAACTGGGCAACTCCTCTAGATATTCCTAACCAATTCTATATGGTAACAAACAGAAGAACTGGACAACTCCTCTAGATATTCCTAACCAATTCTATATGGTAACCAACAGAAGAACTGGACAACTCCTATACATATTCCTAACCAATTCTATATGGTAACCAACAGAAGAACTGGACAACTCCTCTAGATATTCTTAACCAATTCTAAATGGTAACCAATAGAAGAACTGGACTGCTCCTTTGTATATTCTTAACCACTTCTATATGGTTACCAACAGAAGGACTGGACCACTCCTTTGGATATTCCTAACCACTTTTATATTGTAACCAACAGAAGTACATGTATTTCATAGGGATTGGATACAGTGTTCTCCAACTTAAGGGTATAAAAATCTGACCTGAATATAATTACAGATCAAACGGAAGTTTATAAGTGGAATTCCCCTAAACCGGCCCCTCTGAAAACCAGATTCTCCCGCAAACTGTACGCTTTTTTTTTGGTCCGGAATTTACACCTATGTTTTAAAGTAAATAAATCCTCCAAAAACCGGCCCCTCTGAATTTCGAATACCGGAGATAATTTCCTGTCTAAAACATATATATTCCTGTCAAATACACCTCTAAAAACTGGCCGAACTCTAATATTTTCATTGAGAAGCGAATTTTAAACAAAGCCTCATTGATGTGTATAAGTTCTAAAAATGGATTTTAACTTGCCGTTTTACCAAAAACCAACGATGATGCTTAAAGACTATGACGTGTACAGTTAAACAAGAATCAATGCAAATATAGTAAATATATAAATTTCATACCTTCGATATTTTAATTAATTTACTTCAGATCGGATTTCAGTACAGTCTGGAACCTCTCAAAACCAGCCAATTTCTACGGTCCCATTGCTGTTCGGTTTACATAGGTTCCGTTGTATATAAACCATAATACCAAGATACTGAACACATGTAAATTCTGTGGTCTCTCTGAACCAACAATAACATTTAAAATTGGAATCCAACAAAACATATGCAATTTGCTGTATATACCATGTACAAATGAAAGTATATGGGGTATCCTTTTAAATTTGAACTTAAATCAAGTAAAATATACTTGCTAGATAAGCATCTACCTGATAAATATGACTTTCTCTTGTGGCATCTACTATTTCACCTATACCAGGAGTTAATATCTTTACTCCATCCAATCTACTGCAATAATCTGCTAATGACTCAGTCGCATCTTTTGATCCATGCACCAATATCTATAAATATACATATCATTTGTATAAGTACTGCAACAAAAGAAACACCATACTATTACTAAGTAACAGATAAAAGATTTCCTATGGAAAAAATTAATGTAATTTTTTACTGTAAGAAGGTTATGACCATGTAACTGCATTTCCTTCCTAGGTGATACTTAATTTGTAACAAGAGTGGACACACTAAATGTCTTGCCTGAGTATGCACACAGACGCAGAATAAACACTATCCAATACCTAACATTGCAAGTAAAAGGAAAATACGTTAAAAGAAATACTAGCAGAAATGGTCAGGAAAAAATTTGTCTCAGACTAGCATGTACCCACAAAGAACTATCTACAGACCAAATATGGTGGGTCTAGGTATTACAGTTGCTGAGAAAGAGACTTAATCATGAAACTTGGATGCAAGTCACTCAACCATGAAATTGAGGTCAAGGTCCAGAGACAGGTGTCAGACTGGCATGTACAAACCAAGAACTATCAATAGATTAAATTACAATTTCTGAGAAATTGACATAATCACAAAATGGTAACACAAGTCATTCAAGCATGAAATTGAAGTCAAGGTCCAGAGATAGGTGTCAGACTGGCATGTGCCCAATGAGAACTATCTATTGACCAGATATGGTGGGCTTAGGTATTACAGGTGCTAAGAAATGAACTGAATCACGAAAATGTGAAGCAGATCACTCAACCATGAAATTGAGGTCAAGGTCAAAAGGTATGTACCCACCAAGAACTATCTACTGACCAAATATGGTGGGTCTAGGTAGTATACTTGCAGAGAAATGGATTTAACCACGAAACTTGGATGCAGATTTTACATTTATGTTTATGATGTCAGTGAACATGGAAACGAGGTCAGGGTTTAAGTTTTTACTGCGTATATAAAGAAATGAAACCAAAACCATGAAATCTGAATTCTAATTTAACCAATACACAAGGTTATGGTGGAAAAATTACAATGTATCCTAAATAATTTTCATATAGTACAAAAACCATAAATTCTTTAGGTAATACTATTTTAATAGCAGTTTTAAACTGAAAATAAAAGCAGATTTGTATGACAGATGATAAGAAAAAAATCATTGTAACACCTTAAAATACTCTTTAATAGGAGATATTACAATATAATCCTTTAAAATAACCCATTAAACTGTTCTCTATTAAATTCAGGTAAAGACGCTATGTTATCATGACATATAAGTACTAAACATAGAATTATTTATAAATGTGATCTGTAATGTGATCTGTAATGTGATCTGTAATGCAGCATTAATAATTTACAATATGAACATTATTTTACATTAATCCTATTTTATATAACATATTGTTCGGTCGTTGATACCATTTGCAGATGGACATGATGTTTTACTATAGAGTAATATATTTCATGTTCTATCTTTATTAAGTAGTAACAACAGGGATGGTAAAAATAATCAATTATTTCTGTTACATACTTCTCAAAGGTCAAAGATATAAGAAATTCTTATTTATGTTTGTGATTTAGAAATTAGATGCTCCCTGGAGTTTGTATTGGTGACTTAACATTTATTTATCAGTTTTAATAAATTTTCTGAAAATTTTTTTTTAGCCAAATCAGTTTTGATTATTGCAAACATATTTTCCAAAGGTCTAGTTAGCCAGTTAAAATCCTTTGATTTTAGTGATTGCTTTCAAAAGCAAATTCTTTTAAAGCTTTTTCCAACTTTTGTTATAAAATAAGTGCATCAAAACTTATTACACAAATGTGAACAAAAATGTCTCACAAAAAAGGTCATTGGCACCCACAAGAAGAAAACATTTACCATATAATTAATTATACAGTAACAAAGATTCAATTACCATTATTTTCCCTGAATTGCATGTTTAAGAAATAACCTTATTCAATCAACTGTGATGTAAAGCCTGACGATGCCCAATAAATTACGTCTATGAAATGGATGTATTGTCAATGTTTTTCAAGTTTCAATTTTTCAACAATGTTCAATTTCCAATTTCTGTCAGAAAACCTATCCCATCTTGGTGCACAATGTGACAAACTGAAACAAGACAAATGCCACTTTATGGTTAACGATAACAAATTTAACTTCAAATGAAAATCAATCATATATCTTTTATGGAAATTTCCATGTTGATATGCAAAACAACTTGTGTCTGTACCCCCTATCTCCAATAACCAAACTGTATACAAAATACATCTATAACTTCTATGGTTAAATTAATTACAGAATCAGAAACATTGTCTAGTTACTGATATATACCAATCACATTTAACACTTTACAGGGAATTTTATTGTAAAAAAACAATTTTAGACAATTACTGGACTCAAAACTACAATATTTGTAGACAAAACGATTACAGTGGTTTTAAATAACAAATTTGTTCTGGAGAAATAACTGTCTGTCATAAAAAGGTTCGTTGACGTACTGTATTGTTTCATTTCACTGACAATATATAATTGATATGCAAAACAAAGACTATCAGGCTGTCACCACATATACATTTACTTAATTAACTGTCTACATAGAAGGCTACTCTATAAAACTAAGACTTCAATTACCCACATCAAATTCATTTTTTCAATATAATGGCTTCAGTCTGCAAAACATTTAAGTATGAAAATATCAGGATATGAGGTAATCGAGACAATATCCTATATACGACTGAATATAGGTAAAGACAGAATGCATCTTGGGTTCATCGTGTTGTCTTCAACAGTCCACATCAAAAGACATGCAATGAATGGTTGTGGAAACAAGTGTTTTTAAAAGTAACCAAAAATCCCAAATATCTGATATGATTCAATAAAATATCCTACGTACTCCTGCAAGTTATGTCTTAAAGTTAAAATTGAATTTGAACTATCACGAGTGAATAATTATCACATCAACTTCGAACATTTTTTATATCAAAATAAATGGAAGCACTTTAAATGCAGAGAGAATTGGAGAAACTATTTAAAGAAGTTAATTCCTTCTTAATGCGAGAAGAAATTTCTCTTCAGAGGAAACTCCCAGTGGATTTGTAAAGGACATGTCTATTCTACGGAGTGCTATAAGACATCTGTTACAAAGGATAAACTCATATTAATTAATCCCTTTACTACAACAAATTTTTATAAACAGTTTTATTTGCATTTTTATTCTTCTGAATTGAAGGTGTTAAATATTATGTGTCACTTTCAGGTCATGACTTTCAACTATTTCATGTCATATTTTCAGCTTTGAATGTAAAAGTGATTAATTTTTGTTTCATTCTAAAAGCTTGGATCATTAATAAAATATATGTTTATAAAAGTTAAAAATTAACCCAGTTGACGATTCATATATTGCAAAATTTCATGCTTTCGAAATAACTATAAAATCAAATTTACCTGAGGATGTGTTATATAATTTCACACTTTCAAGATCACCTATCAAATGAAATTTAAACCAGCAAATATTGCAAAATTTCAAAGATGTAGCAAAATTTCATACTTTCAAAATAATTGTGAAATTGAATTTACCCTTAGCACATGTTGCAAAATTACATAGAAAACTTCGAAAACAAATTTACTAGAGCATATGTTACAAAATTTCACATTCTCTAGATAACCATGAATACAAAAATTACCCAAAAATATGTTGCAAAACTTCACACTTTCAATATAACTATAAAATCAGATATATCCTAACACAAATTAAACAGGAAAACAAAATGGATTTTAAAGAAGATTAGATACTGAATCTATTACAACATATTGCAACTGCATTTAACAAGTGTAAAAATGAATACTGTAAATTCGGAAATTATTGGGATGTTTTTATTGTTGCAAAAAATGAGTTGTAATCGCAATAATTTAAAATTGCATTTTGGAATTTTTTTATATGAATGAAGCAGAATTTTTTTCAATATTGCAAAAAATAAAATTGCATTTTGATCTCAAATGACAAAATTGCAATAATAAATGCACACAATAATTTCTGAATTTACAGTAATATATAGGGACTGTATATTGATGTTTTAACATGAAGAAGAAATTGATACAAAAGAGAAAATATTATTTTGACTTTGTTTAATGATTGAGAAGAAGAAGGGTGGTAGGAAGGGTTTTCATCATGAATCTAATAAAGCATGCTTTAAGTAGTCCCCCCCCCCCCAAGTAAAAGAAAACTGACAATACAAACAAACTTCTCTGGAGAAATAAGAAGCTGAATCCTGATGTGCCTTATGGTAGTATACTTACCAATTGTTTTGGTCTGATTTGTGAGATTATTTTCTTCATAGACTCCCCGTCGGATCGGCCTTCAAAGTCTATGTATTGAATGTTAGCATTAATATCCAAAGTAACTGTAGCTGCTACACATTTAGTTGGTACTTCTGATAAATCTATAAATAAATTTAAAATATCATCAATGAGGGCAACAATATTTATCAAAAAAATGTTTTATTTCTTATTTCTGTGAAATATTTCTGGCTTGTTTGTATGTAAATTAATTTATTCTGTATCGTATAATAATTAAACATCTCCCAACATGTAAAGAATGTAAAAAATGTTAAAACATGTTAAGTTTCCAAGTTTTTGTTATGTGGGGCAAGACAAGAATATTATCTACCATTTATGAAAATTTCAACTCTAACCTGACACCAGAAAATTTTTCAGAGAAAAAAAATCTGGAACAGACATGTTTTGATTTTTAACTGGATTTTCCAATACAAAAAGATCTGTTTGTAAGTTTGGTGATGTACAGTGTGCAGGCAGGTAAGGAAGGATCCAGTCAGTGTAAGTTTGGTGATGTATAGTGGGCAGGCAGGTAAGGAAGGATCCAATCAGTGTAAGTTTGGTGATGTACAGTGGGCAGGCAGGTAAGGGAGGATCCAATCAGTGTAAGTTTGGTGATGTACAGTGGGCAGGCAGGTAAGGAAGGATCCAATCAGTGTAAGTTTGGTGATGTACAGTGGGCAGGCAGGTAAGGGAGGATCCAATCAGTGTAAGTTTGGTGATGTACAGTGGGCAGGCAGGTACGGGAGGAACCAATCAGTGTAAGTTTGGTGATGTACAGTGGGCAGTCAGGTAAAGGAGGATCCAATCAGTATAAGTTTGGTGATGTACAGTGGGCAGGCAAGTAAGGGAGGATCCAATCAGTGTAAGTTTGGTGATGTACAGTGGGCAGGGTAGGTAAGGTAGGATCCAATCAGTGTAAGTTTGGTGATGTACAGTGGGCAGGCAAGTAAGGGAGGATCCAATCAGTGTAAGTTTGGTGATGTACAGTGGGCAGGCAGGTAAGGGAGGATCCAATCAGTGTAAGTTTGGTGATGTACAGTGGGCAGGCAGGTAAGGGAGGATCCAATCAGTGTAAGTTTGGTGATGTACAGTGGGCAGGCAGGTAAGGGAGGATCCAATCAGTGTAAGTTTGGTGATGTACAGTGTGCAGGCAGGTAAGGGAGGATCCAATCAGTGTAAGTTTGGTTATGTACAGTGGGCAGTCAGGTAAAGGAGGATCCAATCAGTATAAGTTTGGTGATGTACAGTGGGCAGGCAGGTGGCTCAAGACCTGCAATGAACTTTGACCTGAGGGATACAAAAGAAGTCCATTAAAAAAATTATAATTGCACCATGATATATGCACCTACTGTAACAAAACCAACCATGATAACAGAATAACTAGTGTTGTTTTAAAGGTGTATTTACCTGAGACATTTGACATAGAAATATTGAAAGGATTAAATGAATAAAACCAAGAAAATTTTTATTCTACATGGAGAGCATGAAAGAGGTACATTTTACTTTGCGGAAGGAGACTTTTTTACCATGGCTCGTGATTTCTAAAATTACGGAAAAAGTAGACTGACTTCACACCCCGAGATTTTAACTGGATATGTGCCATTGTATGGCGATCGTTTTGAGCCATCTCCCATGTTTCAACGAAACATACAGACTTAATGGCAGCCTATTATTTCATGACTTCTGTAACAGGAAAACAATTGCGCGGCTTGACCCAACTTGACGTCATGATCTCAAACGTGTGTAAAGGAATATTTTGTGATGCTGATCCATCCTGTAAACAACTGATGGAGAAACTAGGGTCAGTATAATTCTTTAAGTATGTATTTAACACAAAAAGTATAAAATATTTGCATACGGTCCATAACTTTAATGTGATGCTTTAAAAAAGAATGCAAAAGAGGTGAAAATGGGGTTTTCTAAATTTGAACAGTCCATATGTAATGCAAATCTTGTGCAATAATTTTTTTTACATATATTATAAAGTAAAATGAAAAAATTATTGTTTTTTTTACTAAAATCTTTAAAAAAAATTGTCATTCCTTAAAATTCTAGAAACCCAAATACCCCCCCCCCCCCCCCCCAACCGGAAGTTGTAATATGTATGATGTAAACATTGAAACACATGTGTTTGTGTGAATAAATACACATGGATTTTGCATTGCTATTAATAATATATTACAGGTCAGTTATTGTATGATGAAAAATTCTCACTATAAGCAGGAAACACATGCTTTTTATTTAGGTGTATCAATTTTGGCGAGACTACATACATGTCATGTAACAAGGACAATTGTAAACACGAACAGGTGGTTGCATTGAAAACCACAGCTAAATAATTGTAACATTAGATGAATGTATTTAATGGAAATAGGTGCAAAGAGACCTATATCATCCACAAATCCCTTTGAACAAGAATTTTAAACCAACATTTACCAATAACAGATTGAATAAATTCTTGTGATTTAGAATTTGCAGTTTGTCAATTGTAAAGGGGAGTAACTCATTATGACAGCATGTAACTTAAATGTACATGTATTACTGAATTTATTTGGTTTTTAAACTTTTAATATCAGGCAGCAAAATGGAATGTCCTATTGTTCCTGTAAATTTATAAGCTTATACACTTATACACATACTGATGAATTATTTAAAAGTGCACATGTGATTGTGTAATGGAAAAAATTCATTCTAATTGGTTGCTATGCATTTTTTCCTCAATGCAAATCCTTGGTTACTACTTGTAGATTAATATTTTTTTCTTTAATCATTTATCGTTGAAATGTTAATCATAGGACTAATTGTGTTTTACAATACTTGGTGACGTCATAAAGTTATGACATCATAATTCATATAACATCATAATTTGTTCGCCTTCAAGATGTTTACATTTCTCAGACATAGAAACTGCAAATTTTTAAATAGCTTAAAATTGTTAATACTGGGCAGATTTTGACATTTGACCCCATTTTAGATTCGTCTTTACATAATCTAGCTATTAGTTAAAAAATATTGAACTTTTTTGTGAGCATGTGAAAATTTCAAGCTGAAACTTTTAAAATGACGGATAATAATTTTCAAAATTTGCAATATTTCAGCCTAAAAAAATATAAAAAGTTACCTTTATTTGTCTGTTATATGATTTTTTTAAAAGTATAAATATTAATGATAATTTTAGAAGGCATTAGTGAGTTCCAAAGAGTAAACTGAGGCTCTAAATATATCAGTAATGAATCTTGGTTTTTTCACTGATTTTTGGTTTTTATTCATGAAATAAACATGTTTGCTTTACGCCCAAATTTATGCTGAATCTTTCTTATTTTCTTTCAGATCTGAAAAATATTGCACAGTTATGTTCAGGAAAAGCTTCCGCACCAACCAAATACCATAATGTAGAGAAAATTTATATGTCATATTTCAATATGGCTCAAGACCTGCAATGAACTTTGACCTGAGGGATACAAAAGAAGTCCATTAAAAAAATTATAATTGCACCATGATATATGCACCTACTGTAACAAAACCAACCATGATAACAGAATAACTAGTGTTGTTTTAAAGGTGTATTTACCTGAGACATTTGACATAGAAATATTGAAAGGATTAAATGAATAAAACCAAGAAAATTTTTATTCTACATGGAGAGCATGAAAGAGGTACATTTTACTTTGCGGAAGGAGACTTTTTTACCATGGCTCGTGATTTCTAAAATTACGGAAAAAGTAGACTGACTTCACACCCCGAGATTTTAACTGGATATGTGCCATTGTATGGCGATCGTTTTGAGCCATCTCCCATGTTTCAACGAAACATACAGACTTAATGGCAGCCTATTATTTCATGACTTCTGTAACAGGAAAACAATTGCGCGGCTTGACCCAGGTAAGGGAGGATCCAATCAGTATAAGTTTGGTGATGTACAGTGGGCAGGCAGGTAAGGGAGGATCCAATCATTGTAAGTTTGGTGATGTACAGTGGGCAGGCAGGTAAGGAAGGATCCAATCAGTGTAAGTTTGGTGATGTACAGTGGGCAGGCAGGTAAGGAAGGACCCAATCAGTGTAAGTTTTGTGATGTACAGTGGGCAGGCAGGTAAGGGAGGATCCAATCAAAGTTTGGTGATGTACAGTGGGCAGGCAGGTACGGGAGGAACCAATCAGTGTAAGTTTGGTTATGTACAGTGGGCAGTCAGGTAAAGGAGGATCCAATCAGTATAAGTTTGGTTTTGTACAGTGGGCAGGCAGGTAAGGGAGGATCCAATCAGTATAAGTTAGGTGATGTACAGTGGGCAGGCAGGTAAGGGAGGATCCAATCAGTGTAAGTTTGGTGATGTACAGTGGGCAGGGTAGGTAAGAGAGGATCCAATCAGTGTAAGTTTGGTGATGTACAGTGGGCAGGCAGGTTAGGGAGGATCCAATCAGTGATAAAAGCCAGTTTCTTGTTTATAGTTTCTCTGTTATTATTTGACCAAGTTTTGTCTCTCAAAAGCCATTTATAATATTAAAAAATCCATAATAATATGAGATTTAGTTCTTTGATTTTGAAATAAAACCATCAAACACAACAGAAAACATATATTTAAAATAATTCTCAAAATTTCCCATCATAAATGGAGGAGGACAGGGCATCTGTCTCTTATAGACACACAATCTCTAGTTTTTCCTAATGCTTACACTATTCTTAGCAAACTTTATTATTTTTAAGGTGGTGATAAGAATTGGTAGATTCAACTAAAAGCAGGGAAAATCCAGGTACTATATTCAAATCAACTTTTAGTCAAACTGTCTACAGGTTAAATTACCCAATAATGATAAAGGACCTAATTTTGAACCAGACCTTTGAGAAACTTTTACCCAGTGATTAAAGGTAAAGATTTTATTTTTACTCATTAAAATGCAATGGCTTGTGCATGGTATAGTACCAATACATTTATGTATTTCCTAGTTTTATACCTATTTTTACCCACAATAAACTTACCTATCATCGATTCATCTTCTTTCTTGACCTTTTCCTAAACAATAATATTAAAAATTTCATAAGTGCAATATTTCACTACATATTTTCAACAAAAAAACAGAAGTTTTCACAGAATAACAACTATTTTACATCAAATCACATTTATAATTTGATTGTTAACTATCAGGAATTCTATATTAACATAAATCTTATAATAATTGTAACTTTTTAAAATAATATTCATTCTCAATTTATTTGTATTGGTTTTTTTGTAATTTTCTGTAATATTTCTTCCATAAAAACATAAGTTAAAACAAAAATTGATCAGAATTGTATTATCTTAAAATTCACATCTCTCCTTGCTCCAAGTTTTCACCTCAAACAACTACCAACTTTTCTTCTCAGTTAACATGTCAACATACCTAGTGTGAAAACCTACATGACTGGTAGTATGATTGACACTGGATTGGAGAGCACATCTTCTCTAACAAGAGGTTCACCAGAGCCTGTATCGCTCATCTGGAGTCATTGGATTGGGTTTTCATTGGACAATTAATCAACTATTTGACCAAATTTGTTGCAATTGGTTCAATTGTCCAGGGAAAATTTGTTGAAGATTTATTTTTCATAAGGTTTAATGTTAAAATATGTTCCCTGATGGTGGTAGTCCTGGCAGGAAGTTGATAAAATTGACCAGGAATAAGGGTGAACCTTAAATAAATGTAACAGAACCCGACCTCAAATTA
This sequence comes from Mytilisepta virgata, assembly GCA_028015205.1. Taxonomy (NCBI): domain Eukaryota; kingdom Metazoa; phylum Mollusca; class Bivalvia; order Mytilida; family Mytilidae; genus Mytilisepta; species Mytilisepta virgata. Next base: position 4,092,017 of record CM051518.1, on the reverse strand, counting down.
CACAAACCAATAACTCCTAAATAGAATTTGGGATTCCCTTCAAAAGATCTCAACATGGCAAACATTTTTCAATTTACATTTCACTTCTATCTCAAATAATTTTGGAGAGAAATGCAAAAATGTTAAAATTTTGAAAATTTGACAAAAAAAGGGCAATAACTCCTAAATGGGTTTTGGGATTTCCTTTAAAATTTCAGGGTATGTAGATCTCAACATGGCAAACATTTTTCAAATTTACATTTCACTTCTATCTCAAATAGTTTTGGAGATAAATGATGAAAAATATTAAATTTTGAAAATTTGCCAAAAAAAGGGCAATAACTCCTAAATGGGTTTTGGGATTTCCTTCAAAATTTCAGGTTAGGTAGATCTTGTCATGCTGATCAATTTTACCCCGTCAGATTTTTTATATCTGTAACGGTTTTTAAGTTATAAGCCAAAAACAACACATGCACCCCTATATTCTATTTTTAGCTACTACAGCCATGTTTTATGTCAGATCAAAATAAATTGAGGATCGTTTGTAGAGGACATGTCATAGATCATTCCTATTAAGTTTCAAACCAATCGGCCCAATGGTTTCAGAGGAGAAGATTTTAGAAAATCAGCCAATCAGAAACAAGAATTGCCTCTGGTGGCCATGTTTCTTGACCAATCAGAACTAAATGAGGAAACTTTGTTGATGACCTTCCATACACCACTCATGCAAAGTTTGGTTGGAATTGGCCAAATGGTTTCTGAGGAGAAGATGTTTGGATGAAAAGCTAACGATGAACGGACGACAGACGGACAACGGACGCCAAGTGATGGCAAAAGCTAACCCTGGCAATAGCCAGGTGAGCTAAAAATCATTAAAATCATACTTACTGTAGCCATTTCTTCATCAGCAGGTGCTACTTCTAGTATTGTGTAATCTTCTGGCCTGTCAATGTAATATGGAAATTTTAGTTTTAAGCCAACAAAAATGAGAGTACAATGCATAAACTAGAGGCTCTCAGGAGCCTGTATCGCTTACCTGGACTATTTCTATCTTGACTGACAGCCTGGAATACTGCTGTCAAGTTCTAATTGACTCCCAGGTTTCAATCAAGAAGATTTTTCAGTGAAAGTTCCTATTAGGTCCTATCTTAAACTAAGTTCCACTCTGGCAGCCATCTTCAATCGAATACAATTCTGAAAGAGGACCACCCAAGGACCATTGGTGCCAAGTTTTGTTATAATTGGCCAAGTTATTTCAGACAAGAAAATCTTTTAGTAAATATCCCATAGGGTCCTATGTTAAACTATGATGGGCTCTGGCGGCCATCTTGGATGATGGGGCGGGTCATCGGATATCTTTCTGAAAGAGGACCACCTAAGTACCATTACTGGCAACTTTTGTTCCAATTTGACAATTGGTTTCAGACATGAAGATCTTTTAGTAAATTTCCCAAAGGGTCCTATGTTAAGATATGTTCGGCTCTGGTGGCCATCATGGATGACAGGCGTAGTCATCGGATATATTTCTGAAAGAGGACCACCTAAGGACCATTGCTGATAAATTTTGTTCCAATTGGCCCAGTGTTTTCAAAGGAGAAGATCTTTACAGACGACAGACGCCAAGTGATGACAATAGCTCAAATGGCCCTTTGAGCCAGGTGAGCTAAAAAGATAAAAAATACCAAGGAATTAAGATCTTCAACAATCTCATGCCTTTTGCTCGATCAAGACATCCCTAAGGAGCAGTTTGAGTGAAATCTCTAACAGAATGATGTAGATCCTGACACAATGTTGCAACTGAAGGTCACATATTCAAAGCAATATCAATACATTAAAATTCAACCTTTGTTCTTTTAATTTTTGACACACAATCCCTATACACTGATGGGATATCATGCCTGATTATTTCACCATATTCATCCCATTTGACTTTTTCCCCAGTGAAGGGAAACATAGGATATGCTTTCTTGGCTATATACTGATGGGATATCATACCTGATTATTTCACCATATTCATCCCAATTGACTTTTTCCCTAGTGAAGTGAAACATAGGATATGCTTTCTTGGCTATATACAGATGGGATATCATACCTGATTATTTCACCATATTCATCCCATTTGACTTTTTCCTCAGTGAAAGGAAACATTGGATATGCTTTCTTTGCTTGTTTGAAAAATCCAGTCCTAGATTTTCCCTGAAAAATAAAATAGAGTATATAATAACGTCTCTGTGAATATAGTGTATACAAATTAGCATATATACTGAATGACAGATTTTGAAAGTGTGACTAAATTTACCTTTAAAGCCAATATTATGCCATATCAAAGGTATATGGTCTCGTTATCTTATTGTAACATCTTTAAAGCATGCCTATGTGAATTTCAAAAGATTTGATCAACTTTAAATCAGTTTGAACAGCCAATTTTATGAATGAATTTACTTGTTCACAAAATGAGGATATCAATTTATTGCTTAATTTGTCGTACAGCTGAAAAATGATATTTATGTCTAATAAAAACACATTTTCAGCATTTATTTATGTCCTTAAATGTTACTTTTACCATATAGTATTCTATTTAAAACTTCAACACTTTTTTCTAAGATTTTTTTTGAACTGGAATAACATATCCAGAACTTAAACTTTAAGCATAGATGATACTGATAATATTAAAATCAACAAATGCTGATATTTTCTGTATCAGTCTATAACTTTACACACAGCCGATACTGAAAATACCATCTCAGACATTAACAAATTCTGATATTTTCTGTATCAGTCTATGATTTTACATACAGCTGATTATTATATCTGATTTACCAGTATACGATGATAATATGGCCAGTCTGAATGATAGCCTACAATAAGTATATATTATCGGGTTTGCTGCAGATTGATATCATAATATATCAGCAGCCAGTCATTATATGAAACCTTATTTGGCAAGTGAGCACAGCGTCTGGTGAAAACTAGATGCTTCTCTATATTTTTCAAGTCCTAATAACTTGGGGTAAAATATTTGTGACGTAAGGACAGGCCTTCGTCTGTACTTTTCTACAGAACTCTTTGGGGTGAAATAAGTGTGGGTCAATATGATCATTAAGGAGGGGAGATCTTTTAGGATTATGATAAATGCAGGATATCTGGTAATGTTTTACATCATATAGGATAAATCTTCATATACCACTTTTTGCATTACAATCTCATTATTTCAGGAGTCATTCAAGGTTACTTAAAATATAAATATCTAAAATATAAGATATAATCTTCTTAATTTTCCAAAATAAAGAAGAGGTCATAATAAATAGGACCATAAGGTTACTGATCCCTGAAACACCAAATAAATATTGTAATAGTTGAATGGCCAACTGATCAGATAAAATCCTTTGCCTACAGAGACAATACATACAGCTGCTACTATGCTGTCATTAAACAGTTGACATTTTAATTGACACATGGTTTATGATTTTGGTTCAGATCTATAATTCTTTAAAATAAGAAGTCAGACTCTGCCACCTTAAGCTGTACAAAACAAATAAGGCTAATGTCCTTCTGATCATTCTGAAATAATTGTATCATTGACAATTTTGCTTTGTTCAGTGTGTGAATTGTATATGATCCTAAATTCACTTTGTTTTTCCATTTAGATCCCTGTATAATTCCTCTTTATCTTAATGCTTCAGTTTATTTTGCTGATATTTATTAGATGTTCCAATGGACAAAATATGGTTATTTGCTTGGTAAAGTTAGTGAAGGTGGATACATGGATGGTGATGAAGGTGGATATGTGGATAGTGACAAAGGCAGATACATGGATGGTGATGAAGTTGGATATGTGGATGGTGACGAGGGCAGATAAAATGGATGGTGATGAAGGCGAATACATGGATGAAGGTGGATGCATGGATGGTGATGAAGGTGGATATGTGGATGGTGATGAAAGTGGAAATGTGAATGGTGATATAAAAGTGGATACATGGATAGTGATGAAGGAAAATCTGGTTTGTCACTAACACATCTTCAGATTGGTAATTTCTTTAGGATATGAAAGTATAAACAATAGCACCATGACCCCCTCGTGGACAAATTGTGGAATGAACTGTAGATGGCAAGGGGATGAGGATTGAGTGGACACAAGGGTATTGGTGAAATGAATATCAAACAATAGCACCATGACCCCCTTGGACAAATTGTGGAATGAACTGTACATGGAAAGGGGTTAGGGATGTGTGGATACAATTGTATTGGTGAAATTAATATCAAGCAAGAAAAATGTCTAGTTGGGATAACTTGAAAGACCTTATCTTAAAAATATATATCTTGATCACCACCATCATCTATGTACTTTTGTAAGGTCTTCCAAGTTTTAACCCCTGCCCACTCAAAAAAGAAAAACAAAATAAAAACAAATTCCAACAAAAGGTCCCTTCCTACATCACGTATAAAGAGTTCTCCTGTAAATGAATCATGTATAAGTCTGACATCTCAGGGATTTCTAGGAGTAAGCTATTCAATCTTTTAAAATAACCAAAAACTTAGTATTAAACTATTTAAACTATTTTTTGTTAACAAGTATACCACAATGCAATGATGTTTTGGTCATAAAGAATATTTAGAAATAATTACTGCTAAAAGTCAACAAACATTTTAATGGTATCTAAAAGACTTAACAATAGCCAAAAATAAGCCAAGTGTTTACAAGAACATCAGAACAAAATAGTTACATCTATTTAATATCTGGACATTAAATAACATGGTAAGTGGAATGGTTAATACTTATATATGTAATGTCCTTAATTTCCTATTACTGTAATATAATGTTTACGATAAATTTTTACATAAACAAGAGGCTGTCGAATGACAGCAAACCGGATTTTCCTGCAACAAATGACCTTTGCATGGAAACGACGACTTGAACTGCCTTTTTTCAATTTTTTAGAACCATAACTCCTGAACGGTGAAAGTGAAAATCGTCAATATCGGAAAGGTGAAAGTGGAAATCGTCAATATCGAACTTGACCTCCATTTTGTCATCAGTAACAACATATTAAAATTTGAAAAGCTTTGGTTAAACAGTTCATAAGTTATCACACGGACACCACTGGGAAAGCCATTTTTCAATCTTTCAAGAACCATAACTCCTGAACGGTGAAAGTGGAAATCGTCAATATTGAACTTGACCTCCATTTTGTCATCAGTAACAACATATTAAAATTTGAAAAGCTTTGGTTGAACAGTTCATAAGTTATCACACGGACACCACTGGAAAAGCCATTTTTCAATCTTTCAAGAACCATAACTCTTGAACGGTGAAAGTGGAAATCGTCAATATCGAACTTGACCTCCATTTTGTCATCAGTAACAACATATTAAAATTTGAAAAGCTTTGGTTGAACAGTTCATAAGTTATCACACGGACACCACTGGGAAAGCCATTTTTCAATCTTTCAAGAACCATAACTCCTGAACGGTGAAAGTGAAAATCGTCAATATCGAACATGACCTCAATTTTGTCATCAGTAACAACATATTAAAATTTGAAAAGCTTTGGTTGAACAGTTCATAAGATATCACACGGACACCACTGGGAAAGCCATTTTTCAATCTTTCAAGAACCATAACTCCTGAACGGTGAAAGTGAAAATCGTCAATATCGAACTTGACCTCCATTTTGTCATCAGTAACAACATATTAAAATTTGAAAAGCTTTGGTTGAACAGTTCATAAGTTATCACACGGACACCACTGGAAAAGCCATTTTTCAATCTTTCAAGAACCATAACTCTTGAACGGTGAAAGTGAAAATCGTCAATATCGAACTTGACCTCCATTTTGTCATCAGTAACAACATATTAAAATTTGAAAAGCTTTGGTTGAACAGTTCATAAGTTATTGCACGGACACTGTTTGGCAGCCGCCCGTCTTAACAACTATATAAAAATTCTAATGAAAATTTAAAGTTTAACTTTAAATGTTTTTGAAATTCTCTATACTTCTAGAATTTTTTTTATTGTGATGCAGAATAACCCCTGCCTGCCTTCCTTTCAACTGCACATAGAACTAATTACCATTATGCTAGGTATAGAACTAAGGCTGTGTTTAAGTTTTTCTTTGTTTTGTGTCACCAGATTACAACCAGAAATCTACGATTACAAAGTTCGCCTCGTTCCCCCACTAATTTTTGTGTGTGGCTGTGTAGCTCCCCGAGATGCACCCTTACAGCAAATAATGATTGTAGGTCACTTGGTATAGGAGAACTGAACTCACATGTAAAACTCAATCTAAGTCAATGAAGTGCAGTAAGTAGGTCAGAGTGACCTAATGTTGGTCGGAGGTTGTGTTACTCCCCGAAATGCAACCTGACACCAAGTAATATGATTGTAGGTTGCTTGGTATGAGAAAACTGAACTCGGACATAAAACTTACCCTAAGTAAATGAAGCGCGATAAGTAGGTCAGAGTGACTTAATTTTGGTGGGAGGCTGTGTTACTCCCCGAGATGCATCTTCACACTAAGTAATATGATGGTAGGTCCCTTGGTATCGGAGAACTGAACTCAGACATAAAACTTAACCTAAGCCAATGCAGTGATAAGAAGGTCAGAGTGACCTAATTTTGGTGGGAGGCTGTGTTACTCCATGAGATGCACCCTCAAACCAAGTAATATGATTGTAGGTCACTTTGTATATCAAAACTGATTTTTTACATAAAACTTAAAAGCCAGTCAACCATGTAATATGGGTCGTGTGACCTTCAACTTATGTCACATGGTAAGTCTCTTCATCATGCACCTGCACACTAAAATATATGACCCTATGTCAACTAGTAACTGAGAACTGGCTGTGGACGTGGACGCTGACGTGGATGCCGGTGTGACTCCAATAGCCCCCCTCAACTTCGTTGAGGCGAACTAAAAACCTTTAACTGCAGACTGTATGTAATGTTAACTGGGAGAAAAACTATGTCCATTTATAAGTAAAATACGGAAAAATGGGAAAATAATTATTACAAAATTTTCCTCTGGATATTATCTTTTGATCATGAACAAGCTTCTGTCCAAGTTTGGTAAAAATCCAGAATGGTTTAAGAAAGTAATTAATGTTTTTAAAACTTTAACTGCAGACTGTATGTAATGTTAACTGGGAGAAAAAAGTCCATTTATAAGTAAAATACGGAAAAATGGGAAAAAAATTATTACAAAATTTTCCTCAGGATACTATCTTTTGATCATGAACAAACTACTACCCAAAATCCAGGATAGTTTAAAAAAGTTTTTAATGTTTTAAAAACTTTAACCACAGAGTGAATGTAAATATTGATGCCGCCCCCAACGGAATGTAGGATCACTATGTGTTGCTTGGGTGACAAAAGTCGCAGGCTCGACAAAAATGACAACATATGAGAACAGAACAATGAAAATTAAAAAAACTTAAAATGTAAAAAATATCCAAACAGACTCCGATATTTTGCTTCTTCTTATCCTAAAACTGTCCAATGTACTATATACACAAGTCATGTTAGAAAATGTACAAATCTAAAATTAAAGATTAATTTGTATTCTTTTATATTCAATATTAGATATTGATAAATTTATGATTAATGATTGATAATTTTGCTAATAAATAAGTGACTGTATAACAGTATGACAGGGAACCCAGCATGACGGACATTGTAATATATAGAATTTTACTTGGTCCAATAATTCCCACTTTTCTGCATTAATAACAATTCACAGACAATTTGATATGAATTTTACTTGGTCCAATAATTCTCGCTGTTCTGCTTTAATAACAATTCACAGACAATTTGATATGAAGTTTATATATCATAATGATTCTAAAAAACTAATAAGTTTTACCTCATTAATTTTAAAAAGATTATTGTTGCCATTTCCAGAAAAATAATTAAAAATTTTAATGATGATTGACTGCTATTGTGTTATTTTTTGATATGACATATTGACAAAATAATACCATTCTAATCAAAGTAAAGTTATTTACTTCAAAAGCATGACAATATGTTTACCTGCTTCACTAATGAGTAACCAGCTAATCATCCTTAGGGAAACATATTTCATGGTTACAGAAGTGGTAATAGATATATCTGTGTTGGAAAAGCAAAATTTAACTCATAGATTTTTCAATTGATAAATGGATACTATTAGAATACTAAATAAGTTGGTTAGTGGTTTGGCTACTGTGAGTATCTTGGTTGGTTAGTGGTTTGGCTATGTGAGTATCTTGGTTGGTTAGTGGTTTGGCTACTGTGAGAATCTTGGTTGGTTAGTGGTTGGCTACTGTGAGTATCTTGGTTGGTTAGTGGTTTGGCTACTGAGAGTATCTTGGTTGGTCAGTGGTTTGGCTATGTGGAGAATCTTGGTTGGTTAGTGGGTTGGCTATGTGGAGAATCTTGGTTGGTCAGTGGTTTGGCTACTGTGAGTATCTTGGTTGGTTAGTGGTTTGGCTACTGTGAGTATCTTCGTTGGTTAGTGGTTTGGCTACTGTGAGTATCTTGGTTGGTAAGTGGTTTGGCTACTGTGAGTATCTTGGTTGGTAAGTGGTTTGGCTACTGTGAGTATCTTGGTTGGTTAGTTGTTTGGCTACTGTGAGTATCTTGGTTGGTTAGTGGTTTGGCTACTGTGAGTATCTTGGTTGGTTAGTGGTTTGGCTACTCTGAGTATCTTGGTTGGTTAGTGGTTTGGCTATGTGAGTATCTTGGTTGGTTAGTGGTTTGGCTACTGTGAGAATCTTGGTTTGTTAGTGGTTGGCTACTGTGAGTATCTTGGTTGGTTAGTGGTTTGGCTACTGAGAGTATCTTGGTTGGTCAGTGGTTTGGCTATGTGGAGAATCTTGGTTGGTTAGTGGGTTGGCTATGTGGAGAATCTTGGTTGGTTAGTGGTTTGGCTACTATGAGTATCTTGGTTGGTTAGTGGTTTGGCTACTGTGAGTATCTTGGTTGGTTAGTGGTTTGGCTACTGTGAGTATCTTGGTTGGTCAGTGGTTTGGCTGCAGTGAGAATCTTGGTTGGTTAGTGGTTTGGCTACTGTGAGTATCTTGGTTGGTTAGTGGTTTGGCTACTGTGAGTATCTTGGTTGGTAAGTGGTTTTGCTACTGTGAGTATCTTGGTTGGTAAGTGGTTTGGCTACTGTGAGTATCTTGGTTGGTTAGTGGTTTGGCTACTGTGAGTATCTTGGTTGGTTAGTGGTTTGGCGACTGTGAGTATCTTGGTTGGTTAGTGGTTTGGCTATGTGAGTATCTTGGTTGGTTAGTGGTTTGGCTACTGTGAGAATCTTGGTTGGTTAGTGGTTGGCTACTGTGAGTATCTTGGTTGGTTAGTGGTTTGGCTACTGAGAGTATCTTGGTTGGTCAGTGGTTTGGCTATGTGGAGAATCTTGGTTGGTTAGTGGGTTGGCTATGTGGAGAATCTTGGTTGGTTAGTGGTTTGGCTACTGTGAGTATCTTGGTTGGTTAGTGGTTTGGCTACTGTGAGTATCTTGGTTGGTTAGTGGTTTGGCTACTGTGAGTATCTTGGTTGGTCAGTGGTTTGGCTGCAGTGAGAATCTTGGTTGGTTAGTGGTTTGGCTACTGTGAGTATCTTGGTTGGTTAGTGGTTTGGCTATGTGAGTATCTTGGTTGGTTAGTGGTTTGGCTACTGTGAGAATCTTGGTTGGTTAGTGGTTTGGCTACTGTGAGTATCTTGGTTGGTTAGTGGTCTGGCTATGTGGAGAATCTTGGTTGGTTAGTGGTTTGGCTATGTGGAGAATCTTGGCTGGCCAGTGGTTTAGCTGTGGACAGTATCTTGGTTGGTCATTATTTTGGCTATGGTGAAACTCTTGGTTAGTCAGTGGTTGGCTATGGGGAGTATGTTGGCTAGACAATTGTTTGGCTATGGGGAGATTCTTGGTTGGTCAGTAGTTTGGCTATGGTTAGTATCTTGGTTGGTCAGGGGTTTGGCTGTGGAGAGCATATTGGTTGGTCTGTGGTTTGGTTATGGACAGAATCTTGGCAGGTAGAATCATTTATATATCTTGGTATTAGAGGAAAATGATTCTAGGTAAGAGCATTGACTATAATCACTATCTTTAATGACAAGGAGTCACTGAACACAAATTTGAAAAGGGTTTACCCAAAGTATTTCCTTTTGAACTTATTATCAAGTGGTAACAAAATAATATTTTTAAGCAAAATTCTTAGCTAGCTAATGTTAAATTAACTTTGGCTATCCAATAATATTTTAAAAATTATCCACATTCCTAACTTCAGTATTATTTACAGTTTGCTACAGTGTACTACTGTTTCCCAGTTTACTTTTAGATCATGTTAAACTGGTTTTCCACAATTTTTCATCTATATCCTGAACTGGATACCTAAGTGTTTATTATATATTGCAGTCTACTGTAAATCTGGAGATTAATGTGACGTGTTTTCATTCTTATGAGAAATTTGACAGCATTTGTTATAATTATAATTACTCTTTGATTTTTCACATTTATATTCTATCACTCTTATAAAATCTTCTGTTAAGGAAGGTTTTGCAATAAAAAATTCAAGCAAAAATTTCTAAATTTACAGTATATAATGAATCTGATACTGAAAGGTACGTTACCTCACTTTTCATCATTAGATCATGTTTAGCTTTTTGTCCTCCTGTTGTTGTATATACATCTATATCCATCTCTGTTTCACTTTCGTCGCTTGACTCATCCTCCAATTCCCTGTGAAAAGATGAGAATTTATTGAAACTTATAATAGACAATTTAATCTTATTTTTTCTACAAAATACTTGTAAATAAAGTATTAGATTACATTTTCACATTTTTTACCACATTTTCAAAAATACTGAATAAGTTAGCCATGACAATTCTTTCCAAAACTAAACCAAGATGCAGATTTAATTGGGGGAATGGGAAGGGAAGGATTTGAAAGTGTATCAAAGCAGACAAGGGGGGGGGGGGGGGGGGGTGGGACATGATAATTTTCAAGGCATATACTGGATACATTGAATTCACACTTGATAAAAGAATACTTACTTTCTTTCCTGTGCCTTTTTTCTGGCTTCTTCATTCTCTTTTTCTTGTTTCTTTTTAAGAAATTCATCCAGTTCTGGGCCCTCTAACTTCACTCTTCTTCTGATCTACAATGAATGGATGAACTATTGTTTAACATTCAGTGTCAGGAGGATAAGATGTTGATATGATATGAATATTAACCCTGCTTTGTACAAGACTGTCATACTGAGTCAGATTTTTAAGGTGCTAGCTCTCAAGGTAATATTTGGCAGGAAGACATATCACCTCACACAGAGATATTGTACTGATTCTAAGCCAACCAGTCATTTACTCTTACACCTAGATGTCACATGCTTGGGGGAGAAGTAGCAAATACTAATTTTAATGTCTTTTGTTTGACCTGGCCAGGGATCAAACTTGTGGCCTTCCGTGCTTGAGGAGAACATGTCAACACAAGACCACCAAGCAGTTTCTTCAACGAATGAGTACCTTTGAAGAGCTACATGCTTTAACATAAAAGGATACGGTGTATGATTCCAGTGGACATATATCATCAAACAATAAATTATAACTAGCATAACCTTTAGCAAACAGTCACTGTAAAAATACAAATGAGATTTTGAAATGCTTCACAACAATATATTATAAGACAAAATTTTTTAAGCCTGAAGAAAAGTGGAAACTGAACCTTGAGCATGCCTAACACATTTACTTCTATCATATGATCTACCTTTGTTAAAATCATGTTTTTCAAATGTCGTTTTGAGTATTGAAGACTTTTTACCATTTTGCTTAAAACAATTTTAACTTTTCACAGGGCCATATATATCTATAATGGACTCATCTTATATAAAAAAGAAAAGTTCATATGAGTAAAGCTTCAAGACCAATCTTTTGTTGTTAATAGTTGGTGTGTGAACTACTTTTGAAGGTTTTTATTATAACCGAGTTAACAAAAATTAGCATGCTTATGTTTGAATTGTACTTAAAATAATATTATGGAAACATGCTGACCACAACAATATAATGGACTTATCGAGTGCTAAAAACAGTGTGAATTTGTTAAGTGTCATATAGTAACAAATTCTGTTTATTCTTTTTTACATCTGTCACAATACAACAATAAAACTATGTTATATACATCTGTTTTTGAGAATATTTTCCATAAATATGATTTTCTACACAGTTTGACAGGAAATCTTCTCACCAGGTCACATGATCACATGACCATGTGACTTTCTATCTTGAACTTTCTCCCAATAGGAAAATGGAAATATATCTTCTTAGAAATCAATCATATTCAGTTTCTTTTAGAATTTATTGATCGGTTTGCCAATCTATATTTGACAGATTGGGGAATCCTTATAACTCTACCCTAGTATAAAATACAAACATTAAACCTGTCAGGATAAACTGATAATTAAATTTTATTCCAAGGCAATAAAGTACAAATTAGCTTCAAAATTTACATTAACTGATAGATTTATATTCCAAATAAAGATTTATTGTCTATCAATACTGTAACCACCTGCAAAAACAAATGGAACTGAGAGAGTTTTATTGAAAGTTCAATGTTTGTTCCAGTAAAATTTGAAAGCTATTTTTACATTCTGCTATCACACTCAATTAATATAGCTTTTATTTTGAAACTTTCGCAATATTTAAAAATCAAAAATAAAATATAAATATGTAATTATAGATTTAAAAAATTTTCAAATTTTTTTTTGTTTCAACAGAATAAAACTGATAGTCAAAAATCATTATCCTATAATAAAGCATAACTTTGGAATCTCTAACCAAACTCACATTTCATGGATGTTAAATTCTGTGTGAAAATTCAAAAATATTTGTATTCTATTTGTGATTTCAACTTAGCCAGTAAATGACAAAGTTTCCATATATTTTTCAATATTTTTTTTCCTTGGTACTCTAGTCTCTAATTAGTCAAACACATGGAGAAGGTCATACAATGGATCATGCATTCATAAGGTTCTTTTTTATGTCTATAAACTCTACTTGTAACTACCTATAAGCTCTGTTTACTTTTTATATGTTCTGTCCTGTTACTATTTATAGAGTCTCTTTTGATTCTGTCTATAATTTCTGTTTTTTTACTGTCCACAAGAAAAATTATTCTGTTTTGTAACTGTCTAAAAGCTCTCTTCTTTTCTGTTTACAAGGTGTGTTTTTTTACTGTTTTGCAAGATCTGTTTATTTACTGTCTACAAGTTCTGTTTTGTGAACATCTACAAGATCTGTTCTGTGAACATCTACAAAATCTGTTTTGTTACTGTCTACAAGTTCTGTTTTGTGAGTATCTACAAGTTCTGTTTTGTGACAGCAACTACAAGTTCTTTTTTGTGAACATCTACAAGATCTGTTTTGTTACTGTCTACAAGTTCTATTTTGTGAACATCTACAAGTTCTGTTTTGAGACTGCATCTACAAAATATGTTTTGTTACTGTCTACACAAGTTCTGTTTTGTGACTGCATCTACAAAATATGATTTGTTACTGTCTACACAAGTTCTGTTTTGTGACTGCATCTACAAGATCTGTTTTGTGACTGCATCTACAGGTTCTGTTTTGTGAACACCTTCAAGATCTGTTTTGTTACTGTCTACAAGCTCTGTTTTGTGACCATCTACAAGATGTTTTGTTACTGTCTACAAGTTCTGTTTTGTGAGCATCTACAAGATCTGTTTTGTGACTGCATCTACAAGATCTGTTTTGTGAGCATCTACAAGATCTGTTTTGTGATCATCTACAAGATCTGTAGATGGTCACAAGTTTTGTTTTATTACTGTCTACACAAGTTCTGTTTTGTTGCTGTCTACACAAATTCTATTTTATTACTGTCCACAAAAGATCTGTTTTATTACTGTCCAAAAAAGTTCTGTTTTGTTACTGCTACACAAGTTTGTTTTATTACTGTCCACAAAAGTTCTGTTTTGTTTACTGCCTACACAAGTTCTGTTTTGGTACTGTCTACACAAAATCTTTTTTTTTACTGTCTACACAAATTCTGTTTTATTACTGTTCACAAAAAATCTGTTTTGTTACTGTCTACACAAATGCTATTTTATTACTGTCCATAAAAGTTCAGTTTTATTACCGTCTATACAACTTCTGTTTTGTTGCAGTCTACACCAATTTTTTTTCTTACTGTCCACAAATGTTCTGTTTTGTTACTATCTATACAAATTCTGTTTTATTACTGTCCACAAAAGTTCTATTTTGTAGCTGTCTTCATAAGTTCTGTTTTGTTACTGTCTACACAAATTCTTCTTTATTACTGTCTACACAAATTCTGTTTTATAACTGTCCACAACAGTTCTGTTTTATTACTGTCCACAAAAGTTCTGTTTTATTACTGTCCATAAAAGATCTGTTTTGTTACCGCTACACAAGTTTTGTATTATTACTGTCCACACAAGTTCTGTTTTATTTACTGTCTACACAAATTCTGTTTTATTACTGTCCACAAAAAATCTGTTTTGTTACTGTCTACACAAATTCCTTTTTATTACTGTTCACAAAAGTTCTTTTTGTTACTGTCTTCACAAGTTCTGTTTTGATACTGTTTACAAATTCTGTTTTATTACTATCTACAAGTTCTGTTTTGTTACTATTTATAAATTCTGTTACCTTAAAGCAGCCCTGTTCTGTTAATGTCTATAAGTTTTGCTCTGTTATTCTCTACAACTGTCTTTGTTACTGCTGAGAAGCCCTGTTTTGTTAATGTCTAGAGTGTGTACCTGCTTTTTGTTCTATTTAGCTTTTAAATAATGCTTAACATTCACATTTTATCAATAAACTATCATAACAAGAGTGAAAAACACTACAAGTCTCGCCTGAGTATGCATATGGACACAGAATGATTATATGATACCAACATTTTGCAAGTCAAAGGAAATGAGTTAAAAGAAATCGAGGTCAAGGTCAAAAGGCACATGTCATACCGACATGTATCCACTAAGAACTATCTATTGACTACATATGGTAGGTATAGGTATTAAAGTTGCTGAAAAATGGACCTAATCTCGAAAATATGACAAAGTCACTCAAGCATGCAATTGAGGTCAAAGTCCAGAGATAGGTGTCATACTTGCATGTACCCACTAAGAATGATCTATAGACCAAACACGGATGGGTCTAAGTATTACAGTTGCTCAAAAAGGACTTAATCAAGAAATTTGGATGAAAGTCACTCAACCATGAAATTGAGGTCAAGGTCCAGAGACAAGTGTCAGACTGGCATGTACCCACCAAGAACCAGCAATTGACCTACTACAGTGGGTCTAGGTAGACCTAACCACGAAAAAGTGACAAAATCTCTCAAGCATGAAATTGAGGTCAAGGTCCCAAACTAGGTTTCAGACTGACATGTACCCACCACACCAAGAACTATCTATTGACCACATATGGTGGGTATATGTATTTTAGTTGTTGAGAAATTAACTTAACCATGAAAAAGTGACAAAGTCACTCAAAGATGAAATTGAGGTCAAGGTCCCAAGCTAGGTGTCAGACTGGCATGTACCCAACAAGAACTATCTATAGACCAAATATGGTTGGCCTAGGTATTACAGTTTCTGAAAAATTGACTTAACCACAAAAAGTGACAAAGTCACTCGAGCATGAAATTGAGGTCAAGGTCCGAAGCCAGGTGTCAGATAAAAACTATCTATAGATTAAATATTGTTGGCCTAGGTATTAGTTGCTGAGAAATGGATTTGAAACTTGGACGCAGATTTTAAATTCATGTTGTTGCAGTCAGTGAACCATAAAAAATGAGGTCAGAGTCACAAGACAAGTATACTGCGGCAAAACTTATACAATAAGCTACCATGTGGACCATAAATCTTAATTGTAAGTATTACATGTGCAAAGTTATTAAAGTTTTAAAAAAATTCATGCCTCCATCGCCGACGGAAAGGAATACTTATACTATATCTTGCCTTCGTGACTTTTCATCGCAGGCGAGACAAAAATAGTAACCTTTGGATATGGTAAATGACCTGATTAAACTTTTAGTAAAGTGATGATTTTATGTACAGATGTTAATGTTATGGTAAAGTGTTCATCAATATACCTACAGATGTTTCAATATAAATAAAATCTTATGTATAGATGAAGAGCACAGGAAACTCACATCTTTTCATATTTGTTTATGTTATTGGATGGTTGAGTTTCTGATTAATTGTACAGATTAAAGATAATTTTACATTAATGGCTAGTTTATTTTAATTGTTCAACAATCTGGTGCAGCTATTACAAATGAATTATCATACACGTTTGATAATTTTATATTGAACTGTTTACAGTGTTTCTAACTGACACTGAAAATGATCTATAAAGGTCACCTGAACCATCAGAGATTGTTTCTCACATCTCTTAAAAGTAACATCTGCCATGTAAATACCTTCATAGGAACTTATTAGGTCTTTATACAGAACAATATTCTAAAAATCAACATCTACAAGTTTAAAGTCATATAAAAATACTTGTGATACAACGTAACTAGATGTTTCATCTGAATTTAATTTGCCAATGTAGGACAAAAAAGAACTATACGTCTGGCTGTGGTAACCACAACATTCTGAATATAATTTGCCAATGAAGGGCAAAAAAGAACTTTACATCTGGCTGTGGTACCAACAACAGTCAGACTTTAATTTGCCAATGTAGGGCAAAAAAGAACTATACGTCTGGCTGTGGTACTCACCACAGTCAGAATTTAATTTGCCAATGTAGGGCAAAAAAGAATTATTTGTCTGGCTGTTGTAGCAACCACAGCTAGAATTTAATTTCCCAATGTGAGGCAGAAAAGAATTACATGTATGGCTATGGCAGCCACCACAGTTGGCAATTTGGCCCAGGGATTAAATTCTGAATCAGTGCTAACAAGTTTGGTTGTGGCTCAATGGCTTAAGATAAGATCTTAAATCAAATTTCACTACAAGGTCCTTATAAAGTGTAGCTGAGATAACCATCTTGGAGGATGGGTTCATTGGATATATTTCTAAAAGGGTCTACATAAATACCATTAGTGCTAACTTTTGATTAACTGATTCAATGGTTTCATAAAAGAAAATTAAAATGTGCATATACT
Organism: Mytilisepta virgata; assembly: GCA_028015205.1. Taxonomy (NCBI): domain Eukaryota; kingdom Metazoa; phylum Mollusca; class Bivalvia; order Mytilida; family Mytilidae; genus Mytilisepta; species Mytilisepta virgata. The sequence continues at coordinate 4,074,916 of CM051518.1, read as the reverse complement.
AAAACAGGCATCCAGTGAAAAGCTTAAGATCACCTGGACCAAAACGCACGAAAAATTTTTTTTTTAAATAATGGGCTAAATTTTTGGCCTAGTTATGGCTGCTATCCAAGGTTGTCATTTGATCCAAAATAAACAAAAGGCTCCTAACAGCCTGAATCGCTCACCTGGAAAATATATCATGCTGATATTCATTTTTACCTTTATTACAATCAGTTATGTATCCTCATTTGTAGATCTTATGAAGTGGCATTCACTGGCATTGTGTTTATCTTGTCTTGATGATATTTTATACTATATCTTTACCTATCTATTTTAGTTTTTGAGATAATTTGGGCAGTATCTAATTATTTTGGTCATATGAACATTTTTGTAACCCTTGTATTGATGATCATTTTAGCTGTTTAAAGTTATACTTATCTATTACAATTTTTGAAATAATTGCAAATAACACTGAAATTAAACAACAATTGTCATTTAAGGGCAATAACTCCTGAAGAGTCATCCAATGGTTTTGGTAATATTGAAATTTTAGTAGCCCTAGTATTGCTGTTTACAGTTTCTACCTATCTATTGTAGTTTTTGAGATAATAGGCAAAAACAGTAACTTTTTAATTTAATTCCATTAGTGAACAGAAATCAGTTAATTAGACAATTAAAAATTATTAAATCAAGCACATAAAGGTAACATTTGGTGAGTGTATTTTATAAAAAACAAACTTTATACTAATTTATGTTCAGGATCATTCACCTTAGTTTGGGTGAAATTAGTTCAGTAGTTTATAGGAGGTAAAGATCTGTTACAACAAGTGAGCTAAAAAAGATAAAAATAGTCTTTCAAGGGAAATAGCCTCTATAAGGGATCAACTGACGATTTCAATCATGTTGTCTTATTTGTAGGTCTTACCCTCCGAAACATTTTTGCCATTTAAAGATTCTCTCTATTATAGTTTCTTAAAACAATTTTTTTAAATGTTGAAAAATTGTCTTTCTTGGGCAATAACTCCTATAAGGGGTAAATAGATGATTTTGGTCATGTTGACTTCTTTGTAGATATTACTTTGTTGAACATTTTTGCAGTTACAGTAATTGTCTATCTATAATAATATTCAAGATTATAACCAAAAATTGTGAAATTTCCTAAAAAAAACATTTCAGGGGCAATAACCCCACAGTTGGTTGTCCGATTTGTCTTAAAATTTTAAATCAGATAGATCTTGACCTGCTGAGATATAAGCCAAAAACTGCATTCTACCCCTATGTTCTATTTTCAGCCACAACTATCATGTTTCTTGATGGACAAGAATAAAAAAACACAAATTTTATAAACTAAGAATCATTTAGCCCAATTTGAATTGCAATTGGTCCAGGAGTTTCAGAGGCGAAGATTTTTGAAAAAGTTTACGATGACGGACACCAAGTGATGGCAATAGCTCTCATGACCTTTTATGCCAAGTGAGCCAAAAAGGACCACTTTGCTAATAAAACATCAGTTTCATGGAAGATGTTTTTTGTATTTTTTATGAAGAAACAATGAAGGCTTGATAGATTATGGAAAACAAATAACAATGATGAAAACCTCACAGTCAGAGAACCTAAAAAGTCAGATGTTATCAGTGGGCAATAAGTCACTGACTTTAATTTGTCTGTGAGTTTTTTCATTAATACAATAAAGTTCTGATCATCAGTAATTAAACACAGGCTCATTTCTATTCTACACAGATAGGTTTAACATCAAACAGTAGCAGAGAGAAAGACCAATCAACTGCAGAATTATGTAAAATAGGGACATCGAAATCACATTAATCTCTGTCTAATATTGTTTGATCTCCACACAATATCATCCACTTTGGTGTTCTATTATCAATACAGGGTTGTTGACAAACAGTGAAAAATCAAACCCAGTTTTAATTAATAAATTCTTTGTATTATAATCAATCATTCGATTACAAGGTGAAGTTTGGTCAATATGGATATTAAAGTACATCTATTATCATATATGGTCAAATGGAATTTTAAAAATCTGTAAAATCTAAGATTGATAAAATGCTTTTATTAACTGACAGATTGTGTATTGCAATGATTAACACTTGCATTTATTAATTTTTTATTGATATTTTATTACAGCTTGTTATTACATGAATCATCTCTTCAGAATTATTGTTTGATTATCTGAAATTTGAAATATGAAATTCACAAATAATTGTTCAATGAACATATTTTTGTTAGACACTACTTGTAGCTGAAATCTCCTGAAATCATGATTAGTACACTAAGTAAATCTACCTCAAAGGCACATGGATGGCAAATGAAATACTTTCTGATTCTTCTTCAAAATACTATAAAATTTATTGAATTGTTTTCCTAGTCTAGGCACTGATTTATGAACATCAATCTCCATATCTGATTACATATATATTACAGTGCTACAGATGTTCATCATTTCTTTTGATCTTATTTATTATTTTTTTTCTCTATCTTGTAAGTTTGTTGTCAATGATATGAGAAAAAGATAAAGACCAAACCCGGAATATATATGGTAGCAGATGTATAGTAAAAGAACAGAGGTTGTCAAAAACAGTACATTAGGAAAACCTCTACATTTGTAGAGGAATATAAAGATGCAAATATCTCCATAAAAAGCTTTGTGATTGACAGTAAATTTTCTTTCATCACTGTTTGGACGATTTGTTGATTGGGAGGATTTCTTACCTCTGTTATTGCTGTTTTAGTGTAAGGATTTTCTATCAAGTATCTTGCTGCCCTACATGCCAATGTATGTCCAGGGCAGTATGTATGTAATCTTGCTTACATCCCAAGTGATTTTGATTGGTTAGAATTACCTCCCTTGAATGTTTATCGTAAGGAATTCTTACCTCCAATTTTACTGTTTATTGTGAGGATTTATTATCTCCTTTGTTTTATTGTGAGGATTTTCTATCAAATATCTTGCTAATATCCCCAGTGAGGTGAGGTTTGATTAGTTAGAATTTCCTCCATTGTCTGTTTATTGGCAGGATTTCTTACCTCCATTGTTACTGTTTTATAGTGAGGATTTTCTGTCAAATATCTTTCTTATATCCCAGTTAAGGTTTGGTTAGTTAGAATTATCTCCCTTGTTTGCTTATTGTGAGGATTTCTTACCTCCATTGTTACTGTTTTATTGTTAGGATTTTCTATCAAATATCTTGCTAATGTCCCAGGCGAGGTCCGATTGGTCAGAATGATGCTGTTTTTGGCACTGCCACACCAGGCTAAGAAGAGATCTCTTGAAAACCCACATTGTAAATCTGGTACACTGGCAAGCACCACCTGTAAATAAATATGAATATTCATATATATACAATTTATTACAAAATTCTAAGGTTTACACTACTTTGGAAATGCTATTTATTCAACTGCTCTGACTTCAATATATGCACAATAGAAAATAACTCTACAAAAACTGCCTTTTGTCGTCACATTAAATCTTATACAATTAGAATTTTTAAACATTTTTAGATTTTATAAAACTGTTGGTTTACAGGTCTAACTTAATTTAATTTTGGTCAGTTTGAAGAAAACATGACCTGCTTTTCTAGTATTTAATTTATTTAATAAAAATGGACTGACAATTTATAGTCAAGACAACAGCTGTCATCATTAACAAATGAAATCAGGATTCTGTAAATAAACATGCAAGCCATCTCACTTTTAAATTCTAGAAAAAAAACAAATTCAATTTACTAATCTAAATCTATTTTACAAACACTCATTTTATTTTCAAATTTTAAATTTGATTTACATATATGCATTTCAATTTATTTGTGTGTTCATTAATATGTCCGGTACAATTACAATTATTAATGGTATTAAAATTTAAATTTCAAAATTTAATTAAATACAAATAAATTCCATAGGGAAATCTCTCTAGTTCTGCTGCAATGCTTGAAATTTGTCTTAATTTAAAAAAAAAATATTTTAGAAATAATTTAAAGAAATCCTTGATAAAATTTGAAGAATTTCAATAATAACTTTGCAGAACAAGTAAATAGTGATCAATGGAGAGGAATGTCAGTAAATGGTGATCCTGGGAAAAGGGGAATAACAATGTCAGTAAATTGAGAATAATGTCAGTAATTAAAAGGATGACAATAATGTAAATAAATGGTGAGTCTCAGAGATTGTAACAATGTCAGTAAATGGTGAGTCTGTGAGAACATGGTAACATTGTCAGTAAATGGTGAGCCTTGGAGAAAAATGAGAAGGTCAGTAGATGGTGAGCCTTGAAGAAGAATGAGAACAGAGTAAATAAATGGTGAGCCTTGGAGAAGATGGTAACATTGTCAGTAAATGATGTGAGCCTTGGAGAAAAATGAGAACAATGTTAGTGAATGGTGATCTTTGAAGAAGATTGTAACAATGTCAGTAGATGGTAAGCCTTGGAGAAGCATGAGAACAAAGCCAATAAATGATGAGCCTTGAAGAATGAGAACAAAGTCAGTAAATGGTGAGCCTAAGAGAAGATGGTAACAATGGCAGTAAATTGTGAGCCTTGGAGAAAAATTAGAACAATGTCAGTGAATGGTGATTTTTGAAGAAGATGGTAACAATGTCACAGATGTTGAGCCTTGGAGAAGAATGAGAACAAAGACAATGGTGATCCTTGAAGAATGAGAACAAAGTCAATAAATGGTGAGCATTGAAGAATAATGATAACAAAGTCAATAAATGGTGAGCCTTGGAGAAGATGGTTACATTGTCAGTAAATCATGTGAGCCTTGTAGAAAAATGAGAACAATGTCAGTGAATGGTGATCTTTGAAGAAGATTGTAACAATGTCGTTAGATGGTGAGCCTTGGAGAAGAATGAGAACAAAGCCAATTATTGACGAACCTTGAAGAATGAGAACAAAGTCAGTAAATGGTGAGCATTGAAGAAGATTGTAACAATGGCATTAAATTGTGAGCCTTGGAGAAAAATGTGAATGGTGATCTTTGAAGAAGATGGTAACAATGTCACAGATGGTGAGCCTTGGAGAAGAATGAGAACAAAGACAATGGTGATCCTTGGAGAAGAATGAGAACAAAGTCAACAGATGGTGAGCATTGAAGAATAATGAGAACAGTCAGTGAATGGTGATCTTTGAAGAAGATTGTAACAATGTCAGTAGATAGTAAGCCTAGGAGAAGAATGAAAACAAAGCCAATAAATGGTGAGCCTTGGAGAAGAATGAGAACAAAGTCAATAAAAGGCGAGCCTTGAAGTATGAGAAAAAAGTCAGTAAATGGTGAGCTTGGAGACGACGGTTATAATGGCAGTAAATTGGGAGGCTTGGAGAAGATAGTAACAATGGCAGTAAATGGTAAGCCTTGGAGGAAAATGAGAACAATATCAGTAAATGGTGAGCTTGGAGAATAACATTAATGTCTCTAAATGGTCAGCCTTACAGAAGAATGAGCTTGGAGAAGATTGAATCTTTCTATATAATAAAGTATTATAAAATTAGGATATCATGTTTGATTTGATGTCATCTGTATACATGATATTAAACAAAAGCATAGTCATTTTAGACTTTGGTACATGTATTATTCTGCAAAATAATCTGAGGTAGGTTATTTCAGCTGTGTAATATCAATAAAAACAGTCTTCCACCTGATGTTTGACAAACCAGTACTGATACCTAATATAAACAGAACTACATCCTCAATCTGTCAGTTTTATACATTATAGCAAAATAATTGCTCTTCTAGCTTGTATCTAAGGCTTGATAGGCATTTAACTTCATCAGTGACTTATTTACTTGGTAATTGATATCTATGGACAGAGAAAAGATCTCAATTATGGTAACTACATCTTGGGACAAAGCTGAATAAATATCTGATAACTTCCTACTAATGGCCAGTAAAGTGTTTAGCTGTATGACGACTGTCTCTTTTTTGGTTTTCTCATATTGGTCACCAAGGAATCAATGACAATTTCTGTTTTTTCTCAAATTACTCTCTTTGGAATAAACCAAGATCAAAGTTAACATTTTTATTATATATATTGTTTGCATGGAGATGTTTTTATTGTAAATACAGACATAAATATTAATTTACAGTATTGCAACACAATTCCATGACATAGGAGATATATAGTGGTCTACAGTTAACCTTGAGGATATAAAATTATCAATAACCATCCAAGAGCACTGAAATAGGTTATATTTTGTCATGAGGTTACTACTATATATGTTAGTCCCTTTAGTATTAGGCAAAATTTTTGTTTAGCAAGGCGTCAGCTGAACCATACAAATTTTTTGCACTGTCTAAATTTTCATGGTGCAACAGGTAATAGGTCATAACAATTGTTCTATTTTATAAGCAACATTTCAATAAGAATTAATATACAAATTGTAAACAAAATATTTGACCTAGACTTGGCTATTGACAAAGGTCACAGTAGAATTTAATGTAAACAGCAAAGTACTTGAATTTCTATTAATAAGTATTTGTATGTATAATATATAAGAATATTTATTATACAACCAAGGGCCCAGACAGGGACAAAATGTTACAATAAACTTTATTAAGCAACTGTTATGTCCAATTAAGGACTAATGACTACACCTATATATATTCATCAAACAAGACAATACATTAAGCAATAAATCACTATAACAAACAGAGCAAACTAGTTGTCTCCTGTCCTCAGTAAAAGTGACTGTTTCAAAAAGGAGTCCAGCAATCTCACTTGTTCATTTGTTTCTGGATTTAAAATTTGTTTCAGTTTATCCTCTGGATTAATTTCACGCTCAAAATTAAAAGATTGCAAATATTTATTTCTATCAGAATCATTAATAGAACAATCGAAAAAGAAATGAGCTTCATTATCAACAGTATTACAAATTTTATACAATCTCTGGTTTCTTGGAATTTCCCGGACACTGGACGACGGACGCCAAGTGATGAGAATAGCTCACTTGACCCTATGGGTCAGTTGAGCTAATAAAAGGAATAGTTACTAATACATGTATTCAGAAAATGAAATGTAAGGAGAGAGCAACAATAGGTGTATAAAATTCAAGTCAACAATATCATCAAACTAACCCAACTTTATCGACAAGAGATCTGTGTGTGAGGTAGTAACCTAACCCGAACTCACACAGCATACAGTACCATGGACCAATGAACTTTCGTTACCATTACATGAATCGTGAAGAAGAGAGAGATCGGGTGCATCGACATAGAAAGCATCCAGATGCAAAGCAACTTGAGTCAATGATACAGGACTATACGTTCACTTAAATCTACAATATTTGTAATCAACAGGTACACTTAGGATGGTCTTCTTCATGATCAATTAACAAAGACAAATCATTTATCAAGTCATCCAAATGCAGAGATCATCAAGGAAAGATGCTCAAGGACAGTTAAATATCCCAAGTGCACGAGCTCACTGAATATATTGAAGAAATATTAATAATAAATAATATATGTTTAATACTGAAAAGTAATTTACTTATATCTGTTCAATGTTTGTCCTTGTTATTTCAACCATTAATAACCAAACATGTTATATATTATTTGTTCTTAATGTGAACTATATTGATTCTCACTGTGGCATAAGTTGATAACAAACATGAATGAAAAATGGTAATAGCTATGTAGTGACATCTCCAAACATGGTTAAGATTCCAAATAATGGAAACAGTTTATTGAAATAATCCTTCACTTTTTATTTTCTGGCCGTTTATAAAAGAATTTCATTGGATTGTGTAGGGTGGAGATTTACATAACTATATAGCACAATAGAATTATACCATTTTGCCATAAAATGTAACAAGATCACAGAATGAGATAAAAACCCTAAAAGATTTTTCTCTAAGTCATTGAAAGCTATCATTTCCATTGAACATATTTATTATAGAGTTATTTAATAGTATTGAGGGATATAGCCATTTTATTTGTCCTGAGACTAAAGGACTGACATAAGGACTAGCAATATCAATGCAAAAAATTGTAATGAGAAGTCACAATCTAAAAGAATTTTTTTTATATTTAATAAAGATTGTGATCAAACTTATTAATCAAGTTAGAATCAATTTCTTAACAAATTTGTTATTTTACCTTGATTATAAAGAAAACTAAAATATCACAGATTTGACTTGATATCAAAGAATGTTTTTTCAGTAAGTAAAAACATTTAGTTATTTTCTGTTGTAAGTGCGATACAAACAGCAAAATGCATGCCTGTCATGTTTGATTTCCAAAAAAGATTGTCAAATTATGGTATACAGTACTAAGAGAGATGGAAAACAGACAGCAGGAACAAAGTAATGGAAATTGCTCACATGGCTGCCCTAAAAATGAATAAAATTACATCCTACATCTCCACTTTATCAAATCCAAACAGGTTACATTTGAATCTAACCAATGTTTCCTATGCCTGTGTGAAAAAAAAAGATTTGTATACATGTCTGATAAACTGTCAACAGCTTCAGATTCATTAAATATTTCAATGCTGTCCAAACACTTTTGCAATATACTGGTTTAAATGGAGTGCAGGAAAACTGAACAAACAGCTGTACATTGCATATTGCAATCTGTAATTTTGCCAAGATCAATAACAGTTTAAAGATGACCTAAAACTTTATAACAAGAATCTATTGTAACCTCTGAGAATTTATATTACAAATTCCTAGAAAACACAGTAATCTCTATAAACATGTTCTTCTCCAGTATAGAGTTCACTGTGGTCAGTAACATATCTGCCAGAACAGGTATAATATTCCAGGTATAAATCTGACAGATAAATACAATTACAAAGGAAATCAACTAATTAGACATGACTTAATTACACCATGTCAGAATATGTGTCATTCCTAAATAAAACTCTATAATGGATTTTAAATTATATGTACTCAAATGTTGCATAGTTTCTAAATTGTTTACACATTTTTATCAGAGTTAAGGCAATACACAAATAGATTAACAACTTAAAGAATCTACAATTAGCAAAGAACTCTCCTCAAACTAGAGCTATGGGTGGTTTTAAACTTAGGTGTAAGAATTATCTCTATGCTGAAGCCATAACTGTGAGACTTTATGTAGAAGTTCTTGTGAATTTGTGTGAATGCTTCAATTTTTCGGAGAAAGTTCGATTTTTAAATGCTATGGGGCATGGGACAGATATTACATGTGTGCATGAAAAAAAAGATTTTGTTTTTGGGACGGGAGGGGGAATGAAGCAGGATCTAGCCTACTTGAAATCAAACAGTAGTATCTTTTGAAAAGGAAGCACACTCCAAAAGAATCCATGAATGCTAAACATGAAAAAAATTTCCAGGTTCAAAGACCAAATCAAAGGGTTGCTCTTAACATCTAGTGGTTGATATGTGCCACACAAACAATTGATGTACCACAAGATAAGAATTGAACAACTATTGTGTGCCCAAAATAATTCATAAACTGAGTTCCTGATGAAAAAGCCATAGTTATGCTAAAATGTTACATATTCCAAACAAGGATGATGCCTATCCTGAAAGTACCAATGGTTCAAAATGTTGGAAGCCAAACTTAGACATCTTCAAAAGTCAAATTCATACATTGTGAGGTTATATTCTATGTAGAAATCAATAGATTGTACACAGTAAACAAGAAATTTGCTCTCCTAAAAAATAAAGGTAGAATTGGAAAAAGAATCTCAGTCTTCATGAAGTTCTCAGAGATTTTGCTGGACATTCTGTCCAGCAAAGACGTTAGATTTGCTGGACCGAAAAAAATCAGCTGACATTTACAAACATTTGAATGATCTGGATTTTTTGATTGCAATTTTAAGCTACTTTCGGACAGGTAATGTTGAAAATTCTGGCGGACCGCTCCTGATCTCATCGGAATTGTCCGATGCACCGACAAACTTTGTCAAGACTGGTTCAAGAAGTTTCTTTAAACAATTACAGACATTAAAATTTTCCATAAAAAACAATCTTACAGTTATATTGAAATGAACATCTATGATAATAATGCACTATACATACACATTTAATCACATCACATCAGTAAAATAATATTATTCATTTAAATCTAAGGTCAATAAATTACACTTGTTTTTAGTTCAAGTTTTAAAGCAGAAATTACTTACTCTGTAGTTTGTGTGTGTGTGGCCACTGTTGGCAGATAATTAATTACACGGTCAATTTTGGTTATTCAAAAGTATATTAGCAATTCAGTGGCTTTTATTTTGATACTGACTTGAGTTATTCAACCTGAAGTCAGTATCAAAATACAAGCCACTGAATTGGTGATATACTTGTACTGAAGTGTGAAACAATGTGTTTTTTATAAAGTAAATAAAAGCAAAAGAGATCAGTAAGGTTTTTGGGTTGTTGTCAATGAACCCAATTAATAAGAAATTTTCACCAAAACACCAGCATGACTATGAAATAGAATGTTTGATTTCCAGTATGTATGAAGTAATATTCATTTGAGTAGTATATATTTCATTATAATCTGACAAGGAAGTGATTTGATCCTCATTAGATGATATATTTATGATATGATTTATGACAACACTATCTCTCAGCACTGTTATAGTGATATTAAATGGTTTTGTCATTACCTCGTTATCACCTGTACAGGTGAATCCTTTACAGTGTTTCTACTAATTCTAGTTAATGTTTCATCTGGTAGATAAATAAATATTACAAAAGTTATTTTGATTTTTACAACATTACTTAAAAAGAATGTTTTCAGTCATACACTGATGTTGGGACTCTAGAAATTTACAGTGATCATCATGAGTTGATTGACTGTTAAAATGTCCAAACAACAAAGTGATGCTGGACATCTTAATTTAACACCTGTTTTCATTAGATAATTTCTGTCTGACATCATGATGATTGGTTAATGTTGTCAGTTTTACCATGACTTCTCTATTAACTAGCAGAGTTTGTATTGTCTATATTTTACATTAGTTCTCTACTAACTAGCAGAGTTTGTGTTGTCAGTAATTTTTCACTAGTTCTCTATTAACTAGCAGAGTTTGTGCTGTCAGTAATTTTACAATAAGTTCATTACTAACTAACAGAGTTCATGTTTTCAGTAACTTGACACTGAGTTCTCTACTAACTAGCAGCGCTCATACTGTAAGTAATTTTATACTGAATTCTCTACTAACTAGCAGAGTTTGTGTTGTCAGTAATTGTTGTTCAGTAATTTTACAAGAAGTTCATTACTAACTAACGGAGTTCATGTTTTAAGTAATTTTACACTGAGTTCTCTACTAACTAACATGGTTTGGGTTGTCAGTAATTTTACATGAATTCTCACGAACTAGCAGAGTTTGTGTTGTCAGTAATGTTACACAAGTTCTCTACTAACTAGCAGAGTTAGAGTTGTCAGTAATTTACCACTAGTTCTCCACTTACTAGAAGAATGTGTGTTGTCTATATTTTACACTATTTCTCTACTAACTAGCAGAGTGTGTGTTGTCAGTAATTTTACACTAGTTCTCTACTAACTACCTGAGTGTGTGCTGTCAGTAATTTTAAACTAGTTCTCTACTAACTAGCAGAGTGTATGTTGTCAGTAATTTTACACTAGTTCTCTACAAACTAGCAGCGCTCATACTGTAAGTAATTTTATACTGAATTTTCTACCTACTAGCAGAGTTTGTGTTGTCAGTAATTTCAGTTCAGTAATTTTACAATAAGTTCATTACTAACTAACAGAGTTCATTTTGTCATTAATTTTACAATAAGTTCACTACTAACTAGCAGAGTTCATTTTGTCAGTAAATTTACACTGAGTTCTCTACTAACTTGCAGATCTCATGTTGTCAGTAAATTTACCCATAGTTCTCTACTAACTAGCATGGTTTGTGTTGTTTAATTTTAAAATAAATTTATTACTAACTAGCCGGGTTCATGTTGTCAGTTATTTTACACTAGTTCTCTACTAACTAGCAGACTTCATGTTGTCAGTAATTCTACACTAGTTCGCTACTAACTATCAGAGCTCATGTTGTCAGTAAATTTACACTCAGTTCTCTACAAACTAGCATGGTTTGAGTTGTCAGTAATTTTACATGAGTTCTCAAGAACTAGCTGAGTTTGTGTTGTTTAATTTTAAAATAAATTTATTACTAACTAGCTGGGTTCATGTTGTCAGTTATTTTACTAGTTCTCTACTAACTAGCAGACTTCATGTTGTCAGTAATTCTACACTAGTTCGCTACTAACTATCAGAGCTCATGTTGTCAGTAAATTTACACTCAGTTCTCTACAAACTAGCATGGTTTGAGTTGTCAGTAATTTTACATGCATTCTCTGCTAACTAGCAGACTTCATGTGGTCAGTAATTTTACATGAGTTCTGTACTAACTAGCAGACTGCAAGTTATCAGTAATTTTACACTAGTTTTCTACTAAATAGCAGATCTCATGTTGTCAGTAAATTTACCCATAGTTCTATACAAACTAGCATGGTTTGAGTTGTCAGCAATTTTACATATAAGTTCTCAAGAACTAGCAGATTTTGTGTTGTCAGTAATTTTAAAATAAATTCATTACTAGCTTGCCGGGTCCATGTTGTCATTTATTTTACACCTGTTCTCTACAACTTAGCAGACTTCATGTTGTAAGTAATTTTACACTAGTTCTCCACTTACTAGAAGAGTGTGTGTTGTCAGTAATTTTACACTAGTTCTCTACTAATTACCTGAGTGTGTGCTGTCAGTAATTTTAAACTAGTTCTCTACTAACTAGCAGAGTGTATGTTGTCAGTAATTTTACACTAGTTCTCTACAAACTAGCAGCGCTCATACTGTAAGTAATTTTATACTGAATTTTCTACCTACTAGCAGAGTTTGTGTTGTCAGTAATTTCAGTTCAGTAATTTTACAATAAGTTCATTACTAACTAACAGAGTTCATGTTGTCATTAATTTTACAATAAGTTCACTACTAACTAGCAGAGTTTATTTTGTCAGTAAATTTACACTGAGTTCTCTACTAACTTGCAGATCTCATGTTGTCAGTAAATTTACCCATAGTTCTCTACTAACTAGCATGGTTTGTGTTGTTTAATTTTAAAATAAATTTATTACTAACTAGCCGGGTTCATGTTGTCAGTTATTTTACACTAGTTCTCTACTAACTAGCAGACTTCATGTTGTCAGTAATTCTACACTAGTTCGCTACTAACTATCAGAGCTCATGTTGTCAGTAAATTTACACTCAGTTCTCTACAAACTAGCATGGTTTGAGTTGTCAGTAATTTTACATGCATTCTCTGCTAACTAGCAGACTTCATGTGGTCAGTAATTTTACATGAGTTCTGTACTAACTAGCAGACTGCAAGTTATCAGTAATTTTACACTAGTTTTCTACTAAATAGCAGATCTCATGTTGTCAGTAAATTTACCCATAGTTCTATACTAACTAGCATGGTTTGAGTTGTCAGCAATTTTACATATAAGTTCTCAAGAACTAGCAGATTTTGTGTTGTCAGTAATTTTAAAATAAATTCATTACTAGCTTGCCGGTTCCATGTTGTCATTTATTTTACACCAGTTCTCTACAACTTAGCAGACTTCATGTTGTAAGTAATTTTACACTAGTTCTCCACTTACTAGAAGAGTGTGTGTTGTCAGTAATTTTACACTAGTTTTCTACTAACTAGCAGAGTGTGTGCTATCAGTAATTTTGCACTAGTTCTCTACTAACTAGCAGAGTATGTGCTGTCAGTAATTTTACACTAGTTCTCTACTAACTAGCAGAGTTTGTGTAGTGAGTAATTTTACACTTGTTCTCTACTAACTAGCAGTGTTTGAGTTGTCAGTAATTTTACACTAATTCTCTACTAACTAGCAGAGTGTGTGTTGTCAGTAATTTTACATCATTACTGTATATTGTATCTGTTCTTTGTTATTCCTGGATTTATATCTATTTAACATGATGTTGTGTAATGAATAAAATTCAAAATAATTATATAAGGATATATTTTAAATATTTCTGTCAGTGTTCATTTTCTAAATTTCTATCATATCCAATTCTAATTTTAATTATTGGAGCAAGATAAATTATTAAAACTTTCTACAGATCTTCTTAAGAAGGCACACCACTAAATCGAGCCCCCGTTTACTTCAATGTTAAATTTGTCATTTTCAAAAATTAGGGAAAAATATAAAATGAATTTTCCCATGTCGGGCAATATGTTGACATGTTTTTCAAATAAAAGCTGTCTTAGAAAATTGTACTTGAACAGTACATTGTTTACCAAATAAGAATTTTTTTCTCGTTTCAAATTTCCAAGTGAAAATTTGCCCCATCACTTCAAACTGAATACCGGAAATTACAGGCACATTAATATGTCCAGTTCTCGGAACTTTTAAGGGTTACCGACATGCGTAAAGTGTATTTCGTAGGGTATTCATTCCTTTCCAGAATAAATTCACCTGTTTATGCTTTAGATTGTGGCATTAGTTGTGACAGATCGACGCCGAAACCCATAGGAATTATTTTGTACTACTTTCATACTCTGTCGAAATTGCTCCAGCTATTTACTGTAGCGCCCCCATAAATATGTTTCACATTTCAATTTACATGTACTTGGACATGAAGTTTGTGGATGAGATTTGTTAATAAGTTCTATGACCACGAAAAAATATTTATATCTTTCTATAGATGTTACATATCAATTTTCAATTTATTTGGCTCAGGGTTTCAGAGAAGGAGATCAAAATTGAAAACTCTAATTGGTACAATAGATTCCAAGTGATTTAAAATATCAGTTTAACATTTCTAAAGAGTACCTCCTACATAACATGCCTTGTATGATTTTCATGGAAGCTGATTAATCTCGATATAGACCTTATATCAATCAGATATATCCTTTAATCAGATTTTTATTCTGCAGACATATCCTACAGTTTTAATATATTTCCGTCATTATGGGAACACCAGAATGTCCAAAGTGTTTTTAGTAACATGCAATAAAATAGTCTGTCTAGAGACTTGTTTGTAAATGTTAAATAATCATTTGATAATATTTTATGGCAAAGAAAACTGTCAAGATTATTATCCAATCATAATTCAGTCAGGATTCTGTGCAGTGTAGGCAAAATGAGTCTCTACTGAATTGACAAAATTGTACGGGAAATAAAGTAGACAGGATTTGGATGGGTGGGATTTGTATGAGGAGAAAACATGGAGTGAACACTATTTTTGGTTTACTTTTCATCTTTACACATCCCACCAGACCAAGATAAGGGAATGAGGGGTGCCAATTTTACATACCACTACAGGGTATAGAGAGAAAAAATGGAGCGAACCATTTTTGTTTTGCTTTTCATCTTTAACTTCATTTCATAAACAATAAGAAAAATGTTGAACACTAAGTAAAGCCTGATAATGGTATGTACTTTGACAAATTTCTTATTTTTTTTTTCACATTTTGTACATAGTTGATACAACATTTTCTAAGTAAATGACACACAAACTTTGAATATTGATATAATGTGTTAAATATTTTTTTTTTTTTCAAGCCTTTTTTTCATTTGGTAGTATGAACCATTTCTACGAAATATTTTAGTTTGTTACCAGTATGTAATACCAATAACAGGTGACAATAAGATAAACCTGTCTGGTTCATGGTTGTACATTTCAAGGAGATACATGTATTAAAGGTTCATGGTTGTACATTTCAAGGAAATACATGTATTAAAGGTTCATGGTTGTATATTTCAAGGAGATACATGTATTAAAGGTTCATGGTTGTACATTTCAAGGAGATACATGTATTAAAGGTTCATGGTTGTACATTTCAAGGAGATACATGTATTAAAGGTTCATGGTTGTACATTTCAAGGAAATACACGTATTAAAGGTTCATGGTGGTATATTTCAAGGAAATACACGTATTAAAGGTTCATGGTGGTATATTTCAAGGAAATACATGTATTAAAGGTTCATGGTTGTATATTTCAAGGAAATACATGTATTAAAGGTTCATGGTTGTATATTTCAAGGAAATACATGTATTACAGGTTCATGGTTGTATATTTCAAGTAAATACATGTATTAAAGGTTCATGGTTGTATATTTCAAGGAAATACATGTATTAAAGTATCAGTATTTCTGGTCTTATACAAAATATAGATAAAAGACATAGTTTTATGGTAAATTAAATGTAAACATAACTTGAATCCAAATTAACATAAAAATAATGGAACATCAGCATTTATCATTTATTAATGGTAAACTCATTATTTTGTTTGAAATTTGAAAATTAAGATATAATCAAACACATCTATATAAATTAAAGGGGAAAAATTTGATTTTAACTCTCATTACTGGCACTGAATATACATTGATCAGACTTAGACATCATGAAATAAACTTACTCAAAGTCAAAATTTATACTTTTTAATATATAATTAACGTGTGATTTCAGCATTATTTATTTTCTACTTGCATGTTCAGAAATGCATCATTTATCTACTACCTGGATACTTATTTCTATATCTTTATAATGAACTTGTTAGCTATTTTTTTACCTGTTTTTAATTTGAATGTTGCCATTAACCTTCAGTAAAATATTTTACTTTTAACAGAATCAAAAAGGACATAGACACTGCTTAGGTGTAAACACAGAATGATTAATATCTACCAAAGGAAACTATGAAACGGTCAAAGAGAAATATGAAAGATATTCTCTGCTATATACATATTTCAGTACAGTACAAATTTACTGAGATAGAACATGCAATTTATACAAGAGGAAATTTTGCATTTCATGTGGGAAATATCATAAATTAGAAAATTAAATTATAAGAACAGTTTTAATTTTTTGATACAACATAACAATTTTATATTCTAATGTTAACTGCCTCAATCTAGGTTATTTTGTAATATCTTTTCAATAATTAAATAAAAACAATTCTATGTATTACATCTGTTAATGCTGACTACAACACAAGTATTGACAATAATCATGAACAGATTATCATTTCTTGTTAGTTGTGTTAAAGCCCAGACAATAACCCAAAAGATTGTAAAGTAGACTCAAGGGCTGATTAAATATACCAAAATCTTTAACCATCAACAGAATCCATACATATTATACAGTTAACTTTCACATGAATGCTAGCACTATTAAAATATTTTATAGTATAATTACTCAAAATATTGTCCTGTGACCACTTCAATAACAAAATATGCAATTACATCAATACAAAAAATTAATCATGAAGATTCGTATGCATTGATAAAAAATATAATTTTTTCCATGGATAATTTTACTCTATATAATATCTAATAGCATAATTAACTTTTAATGGAAAAATGTTATAAAAAACAAGGAAGGAAGACATTGGTGTATAATTTTGATAATAAAGCCATCAGGATAATTATCTTTCTGTCATAGAAATTAAATATCTACAGGAAATCATTACTCTGATGAACAACCTGGTTTTATAGGGAACTACCAATTAAGATAATTACTTTCTGATAAACTGTTTTTTATTTATTGTTATGGGACAGTTGTCAATAGAATGGTAAATATACCATAATTCTCAGAAAATCTCCACAATCAGACTATTTACAATACTTCTGCTTTCCAATCAACGAAATTAAATGAAACATTTGCACTAATCACGATAATTAATGAGTCCTGTAATATCGACAAGTAATAAAAGGACCATCGACTACAACCTATTAGTAATATGTGGGAAATTTCCTCTACTCTTCACAGGACTATTTAATGCTCCAATTGGCAATTTAAGCTATTATTTACTCATATAAAAATACTTCTCTATACTGTTTAACAAATTAATGAATCCTGTTTGAAACTGGGTTACAATTAACCAAGCCTGTTTAAAACTGGGTTACAATTAACCAATCCTATTGGAGGTTACAATTAACCAGTCCTATATGAACTATTATTACAATTAGAGTCCCAATCTGTTTCATTTGAATCTCCTTTTTTTCATGTGAAATAAGAAATGGTCTGTCAAATTGACAACAAAACAGATTTTCATTCATCACTGTTTAGATCCTCGCGCCAACATGCCAACCTGCCCAATCACTGTTTAGATCCACTCGCCAACATGCCAACCTGCCCAATCACTGTTTAGATCCACTCGCCAACATGCCAACCTGCCCAATCACTGTTTAGATCCACTAGCCAACAAGCCAACCTGCCCAATCACTGTTTAGATCCACTCGCCAACACGCCCAATCACCAACCCACCATTCTTGGCCAAAATAATTTGGATTTTTTCCTTTGAAAAATATGGTTAATAAAGCCATTTAAATGACAATTATTTACAGAAATTTTCTCTCAACAGATTTCTTTGTTTATTATACTAGTAAATTAAACTTTTTCTTATTATTATTTCACAGAAGTCTAATTATTTATTCATGATAACAATATTTTTCTATGTTGCATAAAATGGAAAACAACCCAGAATCCTGAATATTTTAATTCAAACATTCAGAGATTACACTTATAACAACATGACAGGCAAGTTTGAAGGAAATATGATCACATATAATAATGGAGCTTTCTCCTTAAATAAATACCATACATATAAAAGCAGCAGTCTTATATTCATTGAACTAGACAATTTCTAGAACATGTTTCAATAAGGTTGTTTTGCAGTTCTGGCTATGACCATCATTAAGACTCAATAGTCCGTGAGAGTATCATCCGCTTGTATTGCTAATACAAGTAATTTTGTAAAAATTTACAATAATGTAAAAAAAAGATTTATTTAAAAAAATAAAAAAAATCAGTAATGTCTTTCTTTTTTGTTCTTAAAACAGAAGTTGTCTTTTGTAACAAGAACATTCTGGCTTATTGTTTCCAATGTTTGCTTCTTTACACAGTTATGAAAATTTATAATTTACAGAAAATTCTAAGCAAAGATCAAAATGTAAGGTAATATGTTTTGGATTGAATGATAGTTTAATGAAGGGCAATTCATAGTCTTTTATTCTTTTAGCACAAATAAACATTAACCAAGTAACAATTAGTTCCAATCACATAGTACCAGTGAGAAACAGGTTAATGTAAATAAAAGAGGAAGTAAATTAACGAACATCAATCTTTTTATCTATCAGTAATTCTGACAGTTTCTTTGGTATATAACTGACTAGGTCAGGATGACTTTATCAGAAGTCTTAATTAAAACAACTAGTTTTCACAAGCAAATGAAAACAATATAATATTAAAATAATAAACATATAGTATGATGGTACAAACAAACAAAAATGACATATTAAAATAACAATCTTATATTATGATGGTGAAAAACAAATGAAAACATTATAATAACAAGAGGCTCACCAGAGCCTGTATCGCTCACCTGGAGTCTGGTTTTCATTGGACAATTAATCAACTATTTGACCAAGTTTGTTGCAATTGGTTCAATTGTTCAGGGAAAATTTGTTGAAGATTTATTTTTCATAAGGTTTAATGTTAAAATATGTTCCCTGATGGTGGTAGTCCTGGCAGGAAGTTGATAAAATTGACCAGGAATAAGGGTGAACCTTAAATAAATGTAACAGAACCCGACCTCAAATTACACAAACCAATAACTCCTAAATAGAATTTGGGATTCCCTTCAAAATTTCAGGGTAGGTAGATCTCAACATGGCAAACATTTTTCAATTTACATTTCACTTCTATCTCAAATAGTTTTGGAGATAAATGCAAAAATGTTAAAATTTTAAAAATTTGACAAAAAAGGGCAATAACTCCTAAATGGGTTTTGGGATTTCCTTTAAAATTTCAGGGTATGTAGATCTCAACATGGCAAACATTTTTCAAATTTACAGTTCACTTCTATCTCAAATAGTTTTGGAGATAAATGACGAAAAATGTTAAATTATGAAAATTTGACGAAAAAAGGACAATAACTCCTAAATGGGTTTTGGAATTTCCTTCAAAATTTCAGGGTAGGTAGATCTTGTCATGCTGATCAAATTTACCCCATGTCAGATTTTCGATATCTGTAACGGTTTTTGAGTTATTAGCAAAAAACAGCAATTTACCCCTATGTTCTATTTTTAGAAACAGCGGCCATGTTTTTCGACGAATCAAAAATCCCCACATCAGTTCTATGCAGGGTACCCTAAGCAACAATCTTACCAAGTTTCATATGATTTTGAATAGTAGTTTCAGAGAAGAAGATTTTTGAAATAATAACATAAAAAAAAGCCAAAAATGTGAAAAAAGGGCAATAACTCCTAAATGGGTTTTTGAATTTCCTTCAAAATTTCAGGGTAGGTAGATCTTGTCATGCTGATCAATTTTACCCCATGTCAGATTTTCGATATCTGTAACGGTTTTTGAGTTATTAGCAAAAAACAGCAATTTACCCCTATGTTCTATTTATAGTAACGACAGCCATGTTTTTCGACATTTCAAAAATTTTAAACGATAGAAATTTTCCAGATGCCCTAAAGAACAATTCTGCAAAGTTAGGTTGAAGTCGGTCCAGTAGTTTAGGACGAGTTAACGTTTGAAAAAGTTTACAGACGACGACGACGACAGACGACGACGACGACAGACGACGACGACGACGGACGCCAAGTGATGGCAATAGCTCACATGGCCTATGGCCAGGTGAGCTAAAAATAACAATTTTTTCCATTGCACATACTGATGAAGCCAATTAAAACATCAAAACACATCATATCTCAATACTGTTTTCCATTGCACATAGTGATGAAGCCAATTAAAACATCAAAACACATCATATCTCAATACTGTTTTCCATTGTACATACTGATCAAGCCAATTAAAACAACATATCTCAAAACTGTTTTTCATTTTCCCTGACTAAACATTATAGTCAACCAAAAATCTTTAAATTAAAATATTTCACTCAGACAAGTGCTAAGGATTGTCCTTGGGGTGGAAACTCTTTCTCAGTGTTGAAGGCTTCATTGTGAATATAAAATGAAACACCTCAATAAAAGCAATATTCCTTCACTTTTTTGTATGTACGCAAGGACCCTCACCTTATATTACACTCATGTAATCATACCATAGATTTTTAATATATTTGCAAATTCGGTACAATATTTTGTAATTATTTCAAAAAAACTTTTTATTTCATATAGCATGGCATCAATTTTGAATGTGCTATCATTGAAAATACTACTAATCTTCAAATTCTACCTAATAGAGATATTCTACCTAATCTTTAGAACAATGAAAGAGCTCTAAACTTATACAGGCAAAAATGTCACACATGTGCACATGCGTGACACGTGCATTCACATGTGTGTCACATGCGTGAGTTAGATATGTTTCATGCCATGCATGTGTGCAAAACTCAAAACAAATGTGATCATGCATTTCACAAGTGAATTTCATTAGTGAGAAAAAACCTGTGATACATTCGTTTTCAAACACACCTATAGTTGCTGAGAATTTTGTGACACGAGGACAGATGGGCAGAGTTAAACCTTTGGAGAGGGTGTATAATGTTAGTTTATTAGGTATATCAAAAGTTGATACTCTATTGGATAAATGCTACAAGCTGCCATCATCAAATCTATGATTTATGTAAAAAGTTATCTCCTAAATACAATTTCCTTCAACACTTAAAAAACTAAACTATGTCTGTCTGATAAAGTTGACAATGTGTACATTTTTATCCTAATAGAATACCACCTCCATTCTTTTGGGAAAAATTTAGGAAACTTTATGTGAACCAAACATCCTAAATATCTTTTTATTATTCATTTGGTCTACATGCTTTGAAACCTAAAGATTTCCCAATGCAGTCCAATAAAAAATATAATTAATTCATGCAAGCCCTGAACTAGCTGTCTGATTGGCAGGATTTACCTTCATCACTATTGGGAGCCACCCACTCAACTCTTATCTCACAAAACTAATAGTCAATTTTTTTCTGTTTCTGTTTTTAAATCTGGTTAAATATTTTGACCAAAATAAAAAGGCAATCATTCTGCCTTGGTATAAAGCTTTTTGAATTCTTTTTAAAAATTTGGTCAAGAAAAAAATGTAGAGAGTTCAGAATAAATTAAGACAAAAAGCTATCTGAGTGACAGAAACCCCTATTTACCTTTATAATTGTTTGGAGCCGCCCATCTGCCCGAGACCCCAGCTGAAGTACATCGTAAACTAATAACCCAATTTTCAACATATATTCCATATGAGGTTACAGTTAATATTTTTAAAACAGCCGACAGATCAAAAATAGGAATTAAAATCTAATTACAAAAATTTGTAAGGGTTCCAGGGAACCCAGCGTCTCACCTTATTTTGCTGTTGTCTTTGTTTTCAGTGTAATAGTTGAATGTACATAATTTTTCTCCACATGTTATTTATTGATCACGAAGAAGCTTCTGTCATATTTTGGTAAAATCCAGGATGGTTTATGAAAGTAATTAATGTTTTAAAAACTTTAACTGCATGTATATAATGTTAACTACAAAAATGTAGGAGAAAAACTAAGTCCATTTATAAGTAAAATAAAGAAAAATTGAAAAAAAAATTATTACAAAATTTTCCTCTGGATCTTTTGATCATGAACAAGCTGTTGTCCAAGTTTGGTAAAAATCCAGTATGGTTTAAGAAAGTTATTAATGTTTAAACAAGAATGGACACACTACACGTCTCACCTGAGTATGCACATGGACTCAGAATAATGATTATCTGATACCCGACATTGCAAGTCAAAGGAAAATGTGTTAAAAGAAATAGTAATGGGCATGCGATAATTTGTCTGAAAAATCTCATGCATGTCATTCAAGCCTAAAACTGTGTCCCAAGGAGAGCTTACAGGTCTCAGACTGGTATGTACCCACCAAGCACTATCTATAGACCAAATATTATGGGCCTAGGTAATACAGTTGCTGAGAAATGGACTTAATCTCAAAAATGTAACACAAGTCACTCAAGTATGAAACTGAGGTCAGGGTTCAGAGACAGGTGTCAGACTGGCATGTGTCCACTAAGAACTATCTATTGACCAAATATGGTGGGTCTAGGTACTAAGGTTGCTGAGAAATGGACCTAATCTCAGAAAATGTTACAAAGTCACTCAAGCATGCAATTGAGGTGAAAGTCCAGAGACAGACTTGCATGTACCTACTAAGAACTATCTATAGACCAAACACGGTGGGTCTAGGTTGCTGAAAAATCTACTTAATCAAGAAACGTGGATGAAATATTTTTGACAACAAAACCTATGGTTAAATGATTTGTTTATACTTGTTTAGTTCTGACATGTGCACATAAATATTGACTCATTCAAAGTTTCAGGTAGATTTGTACAATTCTTCTCTAATAAAAACATCACAATATATTGAAATGTCAAGGAGAAATTGTCTATACCTAATACTCCAAAATAATTAAGAAGGAATTCTTTTCAACCTAATTATTTTCCTGTAAAAATTACTGGAATGATGATATTCTATGATTGATTATAGAGACAATTTGTTTACATTCTGAAATGTCAACAAAAGATTCTTGTTTCTCTATATATTACATGATAATTTGTTTCTCTGTCATTGACTACTGGTCAGAATAATGTATAAAATTAACATTCTACCAATACCACAAAACAAAATATATAAGAAATGATGTTTCAAAAAAGCTTATAATAATTGAAAACAATTCAGTTTTTGGAATGCTCACAGTTATTGAATTTTGTGTAAAATGAAGGAATTTATGTAAATTTTTGACTGTTTTATCAACCCTTTTCAATAGTAAAAATAAATAAAATTATTGATAAAAACTTTCATTAGTTGATTGATTGTCGCTTTAAGTCCAGTGGCAAATATTTCATGCTCCTTCAGGATGAGAACCAGTTCAATATAAATGAGACATAACAAAATTCATGGAAACAGTAACAACTAAAAATCTGAAAGACAGCTGGATTTTCCTTGATCTCTTTTCTTACTCGCACCCCTGCCCACCAACAAATGCTGAAATATTTTTGGTTGGAAAATTTTTGGTTTGGTAAAAAAAAAAGGATGTGGAAAAAGTTGAATAGGGGTTAATGCAGGGGTAAGTTGATATGAAAACCCAATATTAGACCATATGTACTGATATAACTAACACATTTTAAATAAAACATATCACTCAACCAATTTACAATTAATAGAAAATTAAACAATGGGATGGAGATAATTGCAGTTTACTTTTGTCAACATCAATATATAATTTGACAGTAGTAAATATCGATTTAATAGCATGACTTACCTACCCTGAGTAAACTTAATTTACAACCATCAAATCTACAAGTAATGCTGACAGTTATAAAAATATAATGCAGTTATTTTCTAATTTTGTTATGATATAGCTTTGACATGCAGCCATCATACTTAAACTGATAACTCTCTAAAAGGAAAACAGCAATGATTGTCAACATCTATATATATAACTGTCCCCACTTATACAGTACCCTTTGATGTATGATTTTTGCAAAAAGTGAATGTTTTGATGTGCATATTTGAACATGCAATTGTGATCCAACTAAAAACCAGCAGTAACTCAAACAGAAATAATGAATTTAATGCACAAGACACTGGATCTGATAGGCCACATTCCGTTTCTATATAAATTACCATTGCATTGAAATCTGGGTATTTCTAGGACAGGTAGGTCCAAAGCCAGTAAAATTGTCAGATTAGTATTAATCTGTATGTCAGGTAGGTCCAAATGATTCTCATGATAGTTAGCGTACATTGGTGGAATGTGAGTATATCAGGGTAGTTCTAGGACAGGTAGGTCCAAAGCCAGTAAAATTGTCACATTAGTATTAATCTGGATGTCAGGTAGGTCCAAACAATTCTCATGATAGTTAGTGTACATTGGTGGAATGTGAGTATATCAGGGTAGTTCTAGGACAAGTTGGTCCAAAGCCAGTAAAATTGTCACATTAGTATAACCTGTATGTCAGGTAGGTCCAAACGATTCTCATGATAGTTAGTGTACATTGGTGGAATGTGAGTATATCAGGGTAGTTCTAGGACAGGTAGGTCCAAAGCCAGTAAAATTGTCACATTAGTATAACCTGTATGTCAGGTAGGTCCAAACGATTCTCATGATAGTTAGTGTACATTGGTGGAATGTGAGTATATCAGGGTAGTTCTAGGACAAGTTGGTCCAAAGCCAGTAAAATTGTCACATTAGTATAACCTGTATGTCAGGTAGGTCCAAACGATTCTCATGATAGTTAGCGTACATTGGTGGAATGTGAGTATATCAGGGTAGTTCTAGGACAGGTAGGTCCAAAGCCAGTAAAATTGTCACATTAGTATTAATCTGGATGTCAGGTAGGTCCAAACGATTCTCATGATAGTTAGCATACATTGGTGGAATGTGAGTATATCTGGGTAGTTCTAGGACAGGTTGGTCCAAAGTCAGTAAAATTGTCACATTAGTATTAATCTGGATGTCAGGTAGGTCCAAACGATTCTCATGATAGTTAGCATACATTGGTGGAATGTGAGTATATCAGGGTAGTTCTAGGACAAGTTGGTCCAAAGCCAGTAAAATTGTCACATTAGTATTAACCTGTATGTCAGGTAGGTCCAAACGATTCTCATGATAGTTAGCGTACATTGGTGGAATGTGAGTATATCAGGGTAGTTCTAGGACAGGTTGGTCCAAAGCTAGTAAAATTGTCACATTAGTATTAACCTGTATGTCAGGTAGGTCCAAATGATTCTCATGATAGTTAGCATACATTGGTGGAATGTGAGTATATCAGGGTAGTTCTAGGACAAGTTGGTCCAAAGCCAGTAAAATTGTCACATTAGTATAACCTGTATGTCAGGTAGGTCCAAACGATTCTCATGATAGTTAGCGTACATTGGTGGAATGTGAGTATATCAGGGTAGTTCTAGGACAGGTAGGTCCAAAGCCAGTAAAATTGTCACATTAGTATTAACCTGTATGTCAGGTAGGTCCAAACGATTCTCATGATAGTTAGTGTACATTGGTGGAATGTGAGTATATCAGGGTAGTTCTAGGACAGGTTGGTCCAAAGCCAGTAAAATTGTCACATTAGTATAACCTGTATGTCAGGTAGGTCCAAAGGATTCTCATGATAGTTAGCATACATTGGTGGAATGTGAGTATATCGGGGTAGTTCTAGGACAGGTTGGTCCAAAGCCAGTAAAATTGTCACATTAGTATTAACCTGTATGTCAGGTAGGTCCAAACGATTCTCATGATAGTTAGCGTACATTGGTGGAATGTGAGTATATCAGGGTAGTTCTAGGACAGGTTGGTCCAAAGCCAGTAAAGTTGTCACATTAGTATTAACCTGTATGTCAGGTAGGTCCAAACGATTCTCATGATAGTTAGCGTACATTGGTGGAATGTGAGTATATCAGGGTAGTTCTAGGACAGGTTGGTCCAAAGCCAGTAAAATTGTCACATTAGTATTAACCTGTATGTCAGGTAGGTCCAAACGATTCTCATGATAGTTAGTGTACATTGGTGGAATGTGAGTATATCAGGGTAGTTCTAGGACAGGTAGGTCCAAAGGTAGTAAAATTGTCACATTAGTATAACCTGTATGTCAGGTAGGTCCAAACGATTCTCATGATAGTTAGTGTACATTGGTGGAATGTGAGTATATCAGGGTAGTTCTAGGACAGGTTGGTCCAAAGGTAGTAAAATTGTCACATTAGTATAACATGTATGTCAGGTAGGTCCAAACGATTCTCATGATAGTTAGCATACATTGGTGGAATGTGAGTATATCAGGGTAGTTCTAGGACAGGTTGGTCCAAAGCCAGTAAAATTGTCACATTAGTATTAACCTGTATGTCAGGTAGGTCCATGATAGTTAGTGTACATTGGTGGAATGTGAGTATATCAGGGTAGTTCTAGGACAGGTTGGTCCAAAGTCAGTAAAATTGTCACATTAGTATTAACCTGTATGTCAGGTAGATCCAAACGATTCTCATGATAGTTAGCGTACATTGGGGGAATGTGAGTATATCAGGGTAGTTCTAGGACAGGTTGGTCCAAAGCTAGTAAAATTGTCACATTAGTATTAACCTGTATGTCAGGTAGGTCCATGATAGTTAGTGTACATTGGTGGAATGTGAGTATATCAGGGTAGTTCTAGGACAGGTTGGTCCAAAGTCAGTAAAATTGTCACATTAGTATTAATCTGGATGTCAGGTAGGTCCAAACGATTCTCATGATAGTTAGCGTACATTGGTGGAATGTGAGTATATCTGGGTAGTTCTAGGACAGGTTGGTCCAAAGCCAGTAAAATTGTCACATTAGTATAACCTGTATGTCAGGTAGGTCCAAACGATTCTCATGATAGTTAGCGTACATTGGTGGAATGTGAGTATATCAGGGTAGTTCTAGGACAGGTAGGTCCAAAGCCAGTAAAATTGTCACATTAGTATTAACCTGTATGTCAGGTAGGTCCAAACGATTCTCATGATAGTTAGTGTACATTGGTGGAATGTGAGTATATCGGGGTAGTTCTAGGACAAGTTGGTCCAAAGTCAGTAAAACTGTCACATTAGTATAACCTGTATGTCAGGTAGGTCCAAACGATTCTCATGATAGTTAGTGTACATTGGGGGAATGTGAGTATATCTGGGTAGTTCTAGGACAGGTAGGTCCAAAGTCAGTAAAATTGTCACATTAGTATTAATCTGGATGTCAGGTAGGTCCAAACGATTCTCATGATAGTTAGTGTACATTGGGGGAATGTGAGTATATCAGGGTAGTTCTAGAACAGGTTGGTCCAAAGCCAGTAAAATTGTCACATTAGTATAACCTGTATGTCAGGTAGGTCCAAACGATTCTCATGATAGTTAGCGTACATTGGTGGAATGTGAGTATATCAGGGTAGTTCTAGGACAGGTTGGTCCAAAGCCAGTAAAATTGTCACATTAGTATAACCTGTATGTCAGGTAGGTCCAAACAATTCTCATGATAGTTAGCGTACATTGGTGGAATGTGAGTATATCAGGGTAGTTCTAGGACAGGTTGGTCCAAAGCCAGTAAAATTGTCACATTAGTATAACCTGTATGTCAGGTAGGTCCAAACGATTCTCATGATAGTTAGTGTACATTGGTGGAATGTGAGTATATCTGGGTAGTTCTAGGACAAGTTGGTCCAAAGGCAGTAAAATTGTCACATTAGTATTAACCTGTAGGTCCAAACAATTCTCATGATAGTTAGCATACATTGGTGGAATGTGAGTATATCAGGGTAGTTCTTGGACAGGTTGGTCCAAAGGCAGTAAAATTGTCACATTAGTATTAACCTGTAGGTCCAAACAATTCTCATGATAGTTAGCGTACATTGGTGGAATGTGAGTATATCAGGGTAGTTCTTGGACAGGTTGGTCCAAAGCCAGTAAAATTGTCACATTAGTATTAACCTGTAGGTCCAAACAATTCTCATGATAGTTAGCGTACATTGGTGGAATGTGAGTATATCAGGGTAGTTCTAGGACAGGTTGGTCCAAAGCCAGTAAAATTGTCAGATTAGTATTAACCTGTATGTCAGGTAGGTCCAAACGATTCTCATGATAGTTAGTGTACATTGGTGGAATGTGAGTATATCTGGGTAGTTCTAGGACAGGTTGGTCCAAAGCCAGTAAAATTGTCACATTAGTATTAACCTGTAGGTCCAAACAATTCTCATGATAGTTAGCGTACATTGGTGGAATGTGAGTATATCAGGGTAGTTCTAGGACAGGTTGGTCCAAAGCCAGTAAAATTGTCAGATTAGTATTAACCTGTATGTCAGGTAGGTCCAAACGATTCTCATGATAGTTAGTGTACATTGGTGGAATGTGAGTATATCTGAGTAGTTCTAGGACAGGTTGGTCCAAAGCCAGTAAAATTGTCACATTAGTATTAATCTGGATGTCAGGTAGGTCCAAACGATTCTCATGATAGTTAGTGTACATTGGTGGAATGTGAGTATATCTGGGTAGTTCTAGGACAAGTTGGTCCAAAGCCAGTAAAATTGTCACATTAGTATAACCTGTATGTCAGGTAGGTCCAAACGATTCTCATGATAGTTAGTGTACATTGGTGGAATGTGAGTATATCTGGGTAGTTCTAGGACAAGTTGGTCCAAAGCCAGTAAAATTGTCACATTAGTATAACCTGTATGTCAGGTAGGTCCAAACGATTCTCATGATAGTTAGCGTACATTGGTGGAATGTGAGTATATCAGGGTAGTTCTAGGACAGGTTGGTCCAAAGGTAGTAAAATTGTCACATTAGTATAACCTGTATGTCAGGTAGGTCCAAACGATTCTCATGATAGTTAGCGTACATTGGTGGAATGTGAGTATATCAGGGTAGTTCTAGGACAGGTTGGTCCAAAGGTAGTAAAATTGTCACATTAGTATAACCTGTATGTCAGGTAGGTCCAAACAATTCTCATGATAGTTAGCGTACATTGGTGGAATGTGAGTATATCAGGGTAGTTCTAGGACAGGTTGGTCCAAAGCCAGTAAAATTGTCACATTAGTATTAACCTGTAGGTCCAAACAATTCTCATGATAGTTAGCGTACATTGGTGGAATGTGAGTATATCAGGGTATTTCTAGGACAAGTTGGTCCAAAGCCAGTAAAATTGTCAGATTAGTATTAATCTGGATGTCAGGTAGGTCCAAACGATTCTCATGATAGTTAGCATACATTGGTGGAATGTGAGTATATCGGGGTAGTTCTAGGACAGGTAGGTCCAAAGTCAGTAAAATTGTCAGATTAGTATTAACCTGTATGTCAGGTAGGTCCAAACGATTCTCATGATAGTTAGCGTACATTGGTGGAATGTGAGTATATCAGGGTAGTTCTAGGACAGGTTGGTCCAAAGCCAGTAAAACTGTCACATTAGTATAACCTGTATGTCAGGTAGGTCCAAACAATTCTCATGATAGTTAGCGTACATTGGTGGAATGTGAGTATATCAGGGTAGTTCTAGGACAGGTTGGTCCAAAGTCAGTAAAATTGTCAGATTAGTATTAACCTGTATGTCAGGTAGGTCCAAACGATTCTCATGATAGTTAGCGTACATTGGTGGAATGTGAGTATATCAGGGTAGTTCTAGGACAGGTTGGTCCAAAGTCAGTAAAATTGTCAGATTAGTATTAACCTGTATGTCAGGTAGGTCCAAACGATTCTCATGATAGTTAGCGTACATTGGTGGAATGTGAGTATATCAGGGTAGTTCTAGGACAGGTTGGTCCAAAGCTAGTAAAATTGTCAGATCATGTCTCCTTAGTTGTTTTATTTTTAAATCTGGTGTCTGAATTTATTTCTATAGTAACTGAGTAGATTTCATCTCTCTATACACCATATATAACATCTGAATTTAATAACTAGTCATACATGCTAATCCAATTTTAACAATACCAATAAGTATTAATTACATTTTTTTCCAATTTAAATTTTGAGAATGCCAATAAAAATTGATTATTTTTTCTTAATTTCCAGTAAAAGTTTGATAGTAAATTATCCTATGACATATGTTAATCAATTATAAGACAGGGATCCCTCCCACAAACCAATCAGTAGTGTAACCATCTCTAACTCTAGTAAGATAGGAATTATAACTGTAAGGTAAGTTTTATATTTTATATAATACAAATCAAATTAACAGTTGTAGATTATTCTGCAGTGTCTAAGAGTAGTATGTTAGGAATTATCAAATTCTAAGGTAAGTTTCATGCTTTATATAATACAACCCAAATTGTTAAGGTCTCTAACTGTAAGGAAATCAGGAATTATTCTAAGACTCAAGTAAGCTTTCATATTTTTTTATAATAAAAAAACAAATTCAAAATATTTTAAAAGTGAATTTTATAAGCATTATTTTTTAAAAATAATTCAACACTTTGGATATCTCTTTACATTATACAAATAATTCAACACTTTGGATATCTCTTTACATTATACATGTATAGGTTATATAACTCACTGGTAATAATTATAAATAATATTCCAGACAATCAAATAACCTGTCTAGAACAAGTATTAAAAAAAATATGGCCAAACATTTGTCTCATGGTTTACATACACTACACCTCAATCTGCTAAAATACTTATACATTTAAAAAAAAATTATCTAAATATTTTGATTATTTACATTTGTGCAGATGTGTGTGTGTGTTTTTATCATGTTTTAATTTTAACGAACATTTCTAGCAAATTATCAAAGAGATATATCTTTCAAAATGATTCCACAATAAATTGAAAAGACTATCTCCTATTATTTTGAAACACCTTTTTTGCCCAGATAAACTGATCAATTTAAACTGTCTTTACTGATTTTAGATACAGTTTACAATTTATAATATTATGACATTTATATATATAAAATCATAAATTCTACAAAATATATGAAGATTCAAGCCATGGATATAATAATCCTTATACACAGAAAAAGAACAGCAGTACTGAACACTTTAATTCTCAGAAAACAAAAATATAACAAAAGGACTAATAGGCCAAAGAAAAATAAGAAATATGATAGCTATTTGTGATGTTGTTTGGTGACATTTCTGATCATTTACTCAGTAAATTACAAATTAGAATGATTTCTTTTATCAGAAAATGTCTAAAGTTCTGAAGCCAAAAAAATAATGACTTGTTGTTGAATGATATTATTAAAAAAAAAAAAAAACATTTCACTCAGTCATTTATGCAAATTTTTACAAAAGCAAAACAAATCAAATTTTTGTATTATGAGTTCCAAGTTTATATTTCTAAAATTTTCTTATCTTCCTGAAAATATAGCTTCAAAGACAAACTCCTTTCCATTCTTTTTTTATAATGAAGATTATTTTCTGAAACGAACTAAATACGAAAATATGAAGTTCTGTATCCCCAGTACTATGGAACAGAACAACAGGATAGAAAAATCTCCTGGAACAAAATTACTAGTTTTATAAAATTGCTGGAACAAACCAGCTGTTAAATAACCACTGTTGGATAGCAGTAATGAGTATAAGGTTCAGGTACACTATTTATTTTCATGTGATAATTCATATAAAATCGCCTGAACTTGACCTCATTTTTTCATTTCCCTATATTTTGCCAAAGTATTGCTTTCAGGTAAAGTACTTAAAACTCTCACAGTATCATTTTGTTCCATACATTATCCCTATTCCTATATACATTTATTGTATTGTAGTGGGTGAAATATGAAGATTTATTCACATCAGAAATATTTTCTTGGAGGGCTTCCCGAGGTGTATATGGATTGAGATGTGAATAAATCTTCATATTTCACCCACTACCATGCTAAAAATGTTTTATTATACCAAATAAAACCAAATATATTTTGATTCGCAATGTGTAAATCACATGATTTTTTACCACAATATATTTAGAAAACAGTTTTCCACTTTAGAACATTTTTTATTATAATGAATCAAACATATTATATCGAAAACACAATAAAGAATATGCATTTGTCAATCGTCCTTGATACTTACTTTATGTCAATTCCTTTAACTGATATACATACTGGAAAAGAACCAAGATTTCCGAAGGGGTGCAATATGATTATTTGTTCAAGGAAAATATGAAGATTTGTTCAATATGATCACATGATTGCACTAACCAATCAAATTTAGTCTTACAAATAATTCGTCTAAGGTATCATAATAAAGGTTTTTGCAAGAACACTGGTAAATATTATATTGCATATTATTCTTCTGAAATGGTAAAATTTTCACAAAAACTCATACAATAACCATTTTATTGTATAAATAAACCTTTAAAATGATAAATAATTCTAGCTTAAACATTCATTACTTCACTGTTTCATGGAATATTGTGTGCTAACTTTTGGTTACATTCTACATGAAATATAACACTGCCAAACAATAACATTATAGATATTGACAGAAAATGGCTTATAAAGTCCTCCTGGTCATAAGTTATATTTATTTCATAGTTAATTAATATCTACTGTCCAATACTTAAGCTATGTTCTAACTCTGCCTCTGTTACAAAATCAATTTCCGATACTAAAAACAGTTTAAGTCAGCTTAAAGAAGCCATAAAAAGATTTCCTTTTTTTCTATCTTGCATAATCTTCATTCAATCAATAATACAGGGTAAAAACAGGGTGTCCCAAAAACAATATGTACAGTAAATACAGATATGTATAATATAAGAATTACAACTCGTATTTTAATTTTTGTTTTTATTAAACTATTACAGCTTGTACAGGAATGATAAAAATTAATCTTTCGTTACTTCCAGTTAGGGGGGAATAATAAGTGACATTACTGTTCTGTATAATACTCAATGTTATTCCTATTCTATCCTTATTGGTAGCATGTTTATTATAGCTCTTTTCAGAAACTCATTTTGGAATCACGAAAATTATAATTATTTCATTTGCTGGGACCTAGTACTGGTTCACTGCAGTGCAGAGCAACCAGTAGGAGGTAAAAAGAAATCATTTATTACTGTGAAATACAAATTTTTCCAGCTTTAGAATCCAGTTTGATTACAAGTATGTTGAAAGCAAAAAGATTGTAAGTAGTTCCCAATTTTATATAAACCAAACATTACGTGCAAATTATCAAGTTTTAAAAACAGTTAATCCTTTACTCTTCATTGCAGCAAACCAGTAATATGTCCCGGAACATCCCGGCAAGGGAAATAACTTGCTTCAAATTAATATGCTGTTGGCGTGGCCAATGATGCGAGCACAGCAATATTGGCCCTTCCAAGAAACTCATTTTTGGTATCACGATTCTGACCTAAAATTATCATTTGAAGCAATTTATTTCCCTTACTTTACCTACTTCCGCCGAATGAAACTTTTCTAGCCTTAATATTTAGCACAATATGGCCACCCTCATTAAACAAAGACTTTTCTAAATGACCCATATGTAGAAAATGTATATGCTCCTACAGTGCTCACTATAATTTTAGAGTCAGAATCGTGATACTGGAAATGAGTTTCTGAAAAGGGCTATAAATCAAATGAATTTCATGGATACTGCTAAAATATCATTATAAATAATATTCTGAACAAAATTAAATGCTACAATAAATCTTGGTTATTTACAATTTTATTTTCTGGAACTGTAAGCATCTCTTTCGGTCACAGCTTTTATTTTCTGTTCATTTCTGAATGTTGCAGAAACTTGTTTTCTGATTATGTCTCAATGTTACGGAACTGTAGCCTTTATAATCGGTCACTGTCTGGATTTATTGAACAAAGAAAAATTTAGTGACCTCAAACTTAATCCTTGGTCAATAAACATTTCTACTGTTTATATTTAATCAATGCATTGCCCTCAACCAAGACTGAATACTTTATAATATTTACTTCAATGTCTTTTTATTGTATATATGAAAACTCTTTAAGTATCAAATTTGCTTTATATCTATGAAATGACAATTTCAAAGCATTATTGACTATTAACTTAATAAAATCACTAAGTGATTCAATTTGTGTTCTTCTACAAGACAAAAATAATACTTAGATACAACAGCACAAAACAAAGGGTAAAATCCAATGTCTGCAACTGGTGTGAAATACATAAGGGTATACAGAAACATTCTGATCTATATTAAATAAATAAAATAAAATCAAGGCAACAGAAAATTTAAAGTCAATATTCTGAAATATTCTATAAAGATACACATTTTAATGTACAACATCTGCATTATGTTGTGCACTGGCTAAAAAGTTGAAAGCCAAAACAATTAGCCAATGAATGGAGATAAAATGGTATGACCATCTCAATTATTTTTTGCCATACTGTATAGAAACTGATAAGAACAAACTGGTATTTTATTTATAAGATATAGCCCTTCATGACTGGAACGAAGTCTTCTGACCACTCTAAAAATACAAGAGTTAATTGAACTGTCTGTTAATACTGAAAGGAGGAATAACAAAAATATTCATATATTTATCATCATTGTGTTGAAAGATATATAACAACTGTGAGAAGTTACTATGATAATAACACTAAAAATTGCTTAACTAAATACTTAACAAATATTGCCCAAGGTTAATATAATGATAAAACTGACATTATATCACAACAGTTCTGTAAAACTGATAAAAAGTCATATCACTTATTAACCTTATCAAACAATAATACAGGGTTGTATAATTTTCATACTACATCAATTTGAACCAATTCCATAAATATCTTTACAGAATTATCATCAATAAGGATATTTGTATCAAAATCAATGTAACTAAACATCTGACAAGACCTGCAAGAGTTCTCTCAATGACTCAGCAGGCAGCTCCATGATACTTAAGTTTTGGGTTCTTTGGGAAGTATGGTTGCAAAGTGGCAAATTAAAGGAAAGAGTCCAATATTTAATTTTGTTGCTTCTGTGTAAGTTGAAGTTAAATAGTTTGACAATTTGTTATTTTGCTTATAAAACAATTATGAAAAATCTGCACTTATTTTTTTCATTTATTTAACAAATTATGGCCCAACAGGATTTAATTTATTGTGGCTTTCAGACAATCCATACATGTGTATGCTACCGTTAGTCATGTCTTACTGATCAATTTTTTCTTAAAAAGTATTTCAGTATCGAGAATTTACTCAGATGATCTTGTGTGCCTTCTATTAAATTTTGACGCTGCCCTATTCTACTTAAGGCAACAAATTACTTAACAAGACTTACAAATTAATTTTCTTAGAACTTAAATTCTTCCAACATCAATTCTGAATGACATGCAAGGTCACATATATCTTAGTAATCCAGTAAAAAACTCCATTACAGAAAACCAATTTACTTTGATAAAACTACCAGGGTAACACATGATATCACAATTTTATTTTTCTTCAAGTGTTTTTGTCAGTGAGGCAACATTTTATAGGTACCACTGGTGATATGATAATAACATCTAGGTGTAGCTCACACCAATAAGATGACATCCCATAGATTACATATTGTGATATGTTTATAACATCTAGGTGTATCTCACACCAATGAGAGAACATCCCATAGATTACACATGGTGATATCTTCTGGGGGGTAACTCACACTATTGAGACAAGATCCCATACATTATACAAGGTGATATACCGGTATGTTGATTTAACATTTTATAATTTAACACAAAAGTTTTGAGAATTTTTTAGACAAAAAATAGAAAAAAAAGGGTCTCACCCCTTATATAGCCTATATGAAATATGTGAGTACTCTTTTAAATGTTGCACAAATTACATTTATTTAACATTATCAATTGTCAGGTGTCAAATTTTTTTAGCTTGATGCAATTTTGGGAGGAAAATGACTGATTTTTTTCACTATAAAATATGTTTGGCCTACACGACTTAACTGTACTATAAATTTTCATTTAGGTCAGTAGAGACCTCAACAAATATTGAATATTATTCAATAATCATCTATCATTCATCAATCATATCTATCATATCTTGATTAATCAGATGATAAATGATTAGGTCCTACGATGTTTTATTAATTTTGCAATTCGATATTGACAGAAATTACTTTAAAATGGAAACAAACAGAGAAATAGAAAAAAGACAAATCTACTGAAAGCATTATGAAAGATAATAACTATCTCAGATTTCCTGGTTTGTGGGATGATGTAAATAGTCAAAGTCTATGATGACCCATATCTAAAAGTATTCATCTTTGGTTACACATTTTGGTAATCCCAGAACAAAATGTGTAAAATTGATTTGATACTCTCACGATATTTACTATATCCAAAAATTCAAATATTTATTAGTATAAAGGAACAACCATTTGATTTGTTTAAGTCAGAAGGAATTTGAAAAACAAAATCAAAGTCTAACATTTTGTGAAACAATTACCGTCTCAAAAATGTCTCAAAACTGTTTTAAAAATTGGCAGAGTTGAATATTACATGAAATCAATATATTTGTTTATTGGTACCACAGCAATTCCTAGATGTATCTGTTTATTGGTCAAACAATGACCCCTAGGTGTATTTGATTATTGATCACACAGTGATCCCTAGATGTATCTGTTTATTGGTAACACAGTGAACCCTAGATGTATCTGTTTATCAGTAACTCAGTGATCCCTACATGTATTTGTTTATTGGTCACACAGTAATCCCTAGATGTATTTGTTTATTTGTAACACAGTGATCCCTAGATGTATCTGTTTATTGGTAACTCAGGTATCCCTAGATGTATCTGTTTATTGGTAACACAGTGATCCAAGGATGTATTTGTTTATTGTAATCTCTGTGTAACCAATAAACAAATATATGTCATCAATAAACAAATAAATCTACAGATCATTTTGCATTTCTTATATAACTCTAAAAAAAAATAAGACAAGCACAGAATATTTTGTTAAGATTAATTTATCTGACCACAATGACTGCAGGACAACATAAAACAGAATAAGTGATGTAATTACACACAATATAAAATTCTTGTGAACAAAGCATTATATTTTGTTGAATTTAGAAAACTGGACAAATAAATCACTTTTATACCAATAAATATTTAAATTAGATTCACTAATTACTTCTGATCTTTTTTTGTTTGTGAACCTAATAAACTTACATAATAATGATTAAAGCACCTGTTATCATATACAATGATCAATTAGGTATTTGATGTATATTACTTCTTTTACATTAAATCAAACCAACATTCAAATGGTCCAAGTCAACAGAAGTTAACAAGTACTAGGGGGCATTCTTGCACTAGGTAGTCGTGGTTACATCAATATGAAAAAAAAAACCACTTTGCTTGGGTTTCGGTCACTTGTATGTTGGGACTTCATGACAGGCATTAATCAACTATACCCATTCTTTCATAAATAGGTTATATCTGAGAATATTCTATGTATACTCTGCATGGAAATTTATTTTCTTGAAGGTACAGGTGTTGGATTGAAGAATCTGACTATAAAAGTATGGGCCTTACAGATACCATGTTTGACAAGATTTCCCCAAACAATAACATGAAATTCTAAATATACAGTGAAGCTTCCTTTGCTCACTTACTATAAATATCTCCAACTATGTTTTTTATAATTCCATTCATAGAAATTGGTATTGTTTATAATTTTACAACTTTTTTCAAGGGTCCCTTGCATGTTCTGGCCTCATCAACAGATGGATATTACACAGGTTAAACACAATACACAATTTAAAGCTTGTTTAAATTTAACTAGAACTAAATAAATTGAACTGGGCTCTGTATATTATACTGAAATCTCATACTGATCATACCAATATTTAAATACAAATTTTTTATTACTTTTTTTTACACTTTGGCTTTCTTCTATCAATATAAGAAGTGAAAATTTAGATTTTATCTGGGTTTATGAAATAGAGGATGTCATGAATTCAAATTAAATTCAGACTAATAGTCCACAAGTATTTGTTCAGTATTGAAAGGCAATACATCTTGTCAGGCAAAATTTCTTACTCATTAACCGGCTGAAGTGCCTTTTTACTACCAATGGAGGCAAACTCCTGGCAAAGGGGAAATGAAAATGTTATTGACAATAAACAAATAAAGACTTTTGTATGTAGGTTGCATTTTCACAAAACACAGTGCAGGACAAAAAACATGAAATAAAACTGCAAACATATTACACTAAAAGAACCATGAACCACACATGCCATACTTTGCATGTTAAAAATAATGCAGGACCACACATGCCATACTTTGCATGTTAAAAATAATGCAGAACCACACATGATATACTTTGCATGTTAAAAATAATGCAGAACCACACATGCCATACTTTGCATGTTAAAAATAATGCAATGATCATTTATATATTCTAAAATACAAAACTTAAAATTAGCAGTAATGATACATAAAAAAACAATTAAAACAAAGGCTCCTTGCCAAAATTCTTTTTCTTCAAATAAATGCCCATGGTAAGCTCCTTTGTTGTTAACAGTTAGCTTTGTTTCCACAAAAAAAGTAAATATGTAATTAAACAGAATATAACATCTAGCTCCCATTAAACAGCAATCCCATACGAACCAAGGAATTAACCAACATTTCTGATGACAAATTAACGACTGTTTGATGACATAATCCTGATGTTTTAATTATAACATTGGAATTAAGTCTTCATCAACAGATGGATATTACACTTAAGAGTATTAAATTAGTTGTTTTTTTCTGACTATATCTTTTCCTTTACCGAACAAAATCAGCATATTTTGTTGTAGTTTTATCATTTACCTAGAGAGCAATTTCTTTATTACATTTGATCTTTAGCTCTGACAATTTTTATCTCAGACTTTTCTGTGTAGGGAATTGATGATGTCATCATAACAAAATGTCATTTTTGTTATTTCAATCTCTCAACATACGATAATGTATTTGCCTTCTAAAACATTTTTATATTATTTGCATTATGACAACCTCTTTTTGTAGATTCCATTTCTCAGTTGTTGTCTTAAATCAACATTTTTCTTGTATATTCTCATGTTTATTGGTATATTTGACTACCTTATGATCACTTTTTATTCTTCCAACCTTTAGAATAATGAAACAACAATTTAGAGACAACAGTATTCAGGGTATTTTTAACAATAGGGCTTAAATTTATGTGATGCAAAAAATCAAACATTACTGCTGCATATTTCATGTACTCCTGAAACTTATTTTTCAACTAATAAGTTGTATCTTATTCTACAAATCTCAAATAACAATAAAATATGTCCTAAATGTCAACAAGGTTCAAAATTTAGGCAAGAAAAACCTGCCCATATTCCCATATCCAATTATAACTGTAATTGTGACCAATTTGATCACACTCACTGTAACAATTATTTTGCCCAGAGGCAAGAAAAAAAGAGGCATTAACAATTTAAATTGATACTTTTAAGAAATTTTCAGATTTTCTTTGAAAACAAATTCATAGTTTATGTGGCATACACTGTAGCATAGAAGACCAAGCAATAATATGGTCTGTTGAAACTTCATTAAATATGGACCATATAAATTTGAGAAATAATCAATCCAGAGAATATGACATGTGTAAAAGTCTAACTTTATAAAATATTTAGTTACCCAATAAATAAATATCTATATATTAATCAAATAATTTAAACTAAAAGCCTTATTAAATGTCTTGGGATTTTAACTGGAATAAAATTGATGTTTTAAATTAAACAATTGTATTCTGCTCTTCAAACCTCAGACAAAATTCATCAATAATAAAAACTACAGTGTTATATTAACATAGAATGTCAAATTTTACATGGTATTATGGTGACAAAATGAGCTTGTTCCATTACATTAGAGTCAGATAAAATATCCTGGTGAAAGAATTAACAATATTCATTGCATATTTGGTACCTTTTCACTTTAATATCAATGAAGGGGTTTATTCTAGACATAAAAGCAAAAATATAAAATGCAATGTAATCTAACCAGAACCTAAATCAACAAATTATGTTGAAATTAATTCCAACACTATAGAATATCTTCAGCAGAACAACCTTCAATACACAGATACTTCATCAGAACAACCTTCACTACACAGTACCATAACACTATAGAATACCTTCATCAGAACAACATTCACTACACAGTACCATAACACTACAGAATACCTTCATCAAAACAACCTTCACTACACAGTACCACAACACTACAGAATACCTTCATCAGAACAACCTTCACTACACAGTACCACAACACTATAGAATATCTTCATCAGAACAACCTTCACTACACAGTACCACAACACTATAGAATATCTTCATCAGAACACCCTTCACTACACAGTACCACAACACTATAGAATACCTTCATCAGAACAACATTCACTACACAGTACCACAACACTATAGAATATCTTCATCAGAACAACCTTCACTACACAGTACCACAACACTATAGAATATCTTCATCAGAACAACCTTCACTACACAGTACCACAACACTATAGAATACCTTCATCAGAACAACATTCATTACACAGTACCACAACACTATAGAATATCTTCATCAGAACAACCTTCACTACACAGTACCCCAACACTATAGAATATCTTCATCAGAACAACCTTCACAACACAGTACCCCAACACTATAGAATATCTTCATCAGAACAACATTCACTACACAGTACCACAACACTACAGAAGACCTTCATCAAAACAACCTTCACTACACAGTACCACAACACTATAGAATATCTTCATCAGAACAACCTTCACTACACAGTACCACAACACTATAGAATATCTTCATCAGAACAACCTTCACTACACAGTACCACAACACTATAGAATACCTTCATCAGAACAACTTCACTACACAGTACCACAACACTATAGAATACCTTCATCAGAACAACCTTCACTACACAGTACCACAACACTATAGAATATCTTCATCAGAACAACCTTCACTACACAGTACACAACACTATAGAATATCTTCATCAGAACAACCTTCACTACACAGTACCACAACAGTATAGAATACCTTCATCAGAACAACCTTCACTACACACTACCACAACACTATAGAAGACCTTCATCTGAACAACCTTCACTACACAGTACCATAACACTATATAATACTGTGTACTGTAAAACTACAGAATTCCTTGAGCTGAACAACCTTCACTACACAGTGCCCCAAGATTATAAAATACTTTTTAAAATCTTCAATACAATGTACCCAAACACTATAAAATACTTCATACAGCCAAAACTGACTACTTATGTTGACCTTTAAGTTCCAGTACAAGGTACCCAAACACTATAAAATACTTCGGACTACTTATATTGACCTTTAACCTTCAGTACAAGGTACTATAAAACTATAAAACCTGCTGTATATTACCACTATTCACAGTGCTTATTTAATTAACTGTCAATATAAAACCATTTATCTTACTAAAAATTCAGTTCATTTCTATCATGTGCCATAATTTGTTTTTTATTGAGGAAGCAAAAAATCTTCTTCAAAAGCTGAAACTGATTCTTCTTGGATCAAATAATCTAATGTGCATTACAATGCAATCAACAGGAAAGGTCTAAATCACACAGGTATAAAATAGTTACTGACAAAATTAAAAACAAATCTGAGTAGGTGGATATCTGTAAATATCATTAGTCTTTTACCAGGCAATAGGAACAAGTCCAAAAGTTGTCCTTTGAATTCAACTTCTATTATATATAGACAGAAAGGTGCTAATAGCATTCGCATGTCAAGTGCTTTTTACTTTGGGAGTCCTAGTACCCAAGGTTATAATTTAGTTTAGGGTCAAGATCAAAGTTAACATTAATGGCTTGGGGTAAGGGTAAAAAAATAACAATCCAAAGATACTATTATTAGATATAGTAAATTTATACAATGCTGTATATGACGCATTTCAAGGAGTTACCTCTCATCAGCAGCATCAAAACCGAAACTTTGAAGACCAAAAACCAAACTTATATTAAACAAGAAGTACTCAACCAAAAATACCGAAACAGGAAGCCAAATTTCAGCTAAGGAAATGATCAAATGGAGGGGTTAGGATATCGGTGATCTCAGGAACAGGGCTTAGCTAGACCAATAATTTTTACTGTGTAATAGTAGGGCAAACTACAAAAGCATTTGTCAGATTACATTGCATGAAAAACCTGCTCTCTTGGAAATATTCAGACATTCCATCATTGAGAAAAGGCAATAATTACAACTAAAGGAAACAAAACCTTCAATAGTAATTCTTTTTGATATTTTAAAGAAATTTATTAAGATGTTCCTGAGTTGCAGTAGATATGAGACACACAAATAGTACAATATTACAAATTTCAATAAATGTCCAACAGCTGTATCATATTTAACAAAATTTACAGAGTAGAATTGATAGAAAAGTATATTAGTTTTATAAATAAATTATTTCAACACAATTAGGGATCTGTAATTCATGCAGAAAGAACAAGTCCCAAGGAAATTAAAAGTCCAGTATATAGGTAATAATAAAATTACATATTAAACGAAATATAATACTGTACTCTTACAACAAAAAACAATTGATTGGTTTATGCAGAGATGTAATTGCTGGGATTTTTTTTACAGAAAGTTAATGGATTTGTTTTAGCACTGAAATTATATTCTGTGTTATTGAATTGTACTCCATATATGCTTCCATAATTAAAACCATTTTTTATTTATATCCATAAAATTTAATAGAGAAAAATGAACTTATCAAAAATAATTACATGCATACATGCAGGAAGCTAAAATAAACTTTACAACAATTTACAAAGTCTCAAGCAAGAGATTTTTTCACATCAGTAATATATGTATCCTAACCATTTCATTTAAGCTTTATACAACTTGTTATCACATAAAAGCAATATAAAGTATAGTTATATGACAATAAATTAACATAAACTGTTGACACAGAGATATGTCTCGCATACCGGCAGAAAAAGAAAAAGACAATCTGATGGACAGCAACTTGCTCAATTGAAAGTCGCTGGACCATAACTTGGGCAAAGCCTCAAAATGGTTGTCAAACTAACTTAAGCAGAAAACTTAACATTGAAAATTGCTAATTAATTGAATATCGCTGGACCATGACCTCGGGGGCAAGGCCTCAAAATGGTCGACAAACTAACATGTACTGATAGTAATGCAACTTTATACAAAATATCATTGATCTATCACAAGTATTTCCTACCAAACTAACTTCAGCAGAAACTTAACATTGAAAATTGCTAATTAATTGAAAGTCACTGGACCATGACCTAGGAGGCAAGG
Organism: Mytilisepta virgata; assembly: GCA_028015205.1. Lineage (NCBI taxonomy): Eukaryota > Metazoa > Mollusca > Bivalvia > Mytilida > Mytilidae > Mytilisepta > Mytilisepta virgata. Next base: position 4,031,220 of record CM051518.1, on the reverse strand, counting down.
CCTCAAAATGGTTGACAATTTTTATAGTAATGCAACCTTATTCAAATATCATTGATCTATCACAAGTATTTTCTATCAAACTGACTAAGCAGAAAACTTAACAATTGTTGACGCCTACATCGTCAACGCCAGAAAAGCAGGTGCGATAAAAAATTACTGAGTGTCTTTTTTCAAACTGCAAGTGTTTTTTGGGGGAATATCTCAAATGTTTCTTTAAAATGAAAGTAAAGAGTATTACACTACCTCTTGCTCCCAACAGTCGTACTGAATTATTGTCATTTTCCCTGTTGAAATGTCCGAAATATTTTACAAGAACTGGTTTTCCAATTTTTGTGTACATTTCAACGATATTAGCATCATATATGACGTCACCTCAAACAAATATGACGTTGTAAAATATGTGCAAGTTCAGTTTCATCATTGTTGACTTTTAAGACAGACCTAATCATAATATTGTTTCAAATGTACAGATTAGTAATGAGGTCCCGAGTTTTTCATGCAGAAATCCATTGCCAAAGTATTTGAGACACACAGTAGGGTTTTTTCAAGCCTCTAATTTCAACTGCCACATGTTGAATTTTCATATTTCTTTAATTTTATGTATAATTACGTAAATATTTTTTCAATTTTCTATCAATTAGTTGTTTTAAATTTTTAAAATTAGATCCAATAAGTTTTAAACATACCAAATATCCTAAACGTTACAAGCCAGTTAGGTGAAACATGCTTTAATATTTATTACTATAATGATATATGAAAAACACAAATGCATTTGTCTTTTTTTTTTGTCAGTTTTCATATCTGGAAGCCTTATTCAATTTTAAATGTACAAAAATATTCATGCTTAATTCAAATCCGTTGCTGTGACAATATAATTTCAGTCAGTCTAAAGCCAACAAATAAAACTGTATTTATTCAAGAATCTGTCATATCCACTATGCATTATTTAAACTTATTTTGACATCAAAAGCAGGAACACTTCTTATTCCTCACAACTAAAAACAGAATTTGCAATCAATTCTTTTGACAGCCTTTTTTGCATTTACATGGTCTCTTGAGACCTTACTAACATAAAAACGTACATATTTATACACAGGGAGGGATAAATTGACTATATATAATAAAAAAAAACACAAAAAACCCAACCCTCATTACATACATTTAAGGATTTATCTAACTTGTGTTTACTCAAATTACTTGTAAATTTTTAACAATAAGACAAAGTGAGGCCATTCAACAATCATAAATCCAGAGACTAAGACAAAACTGAAATAGGAAAGGACTAGGTCATATAAAAAAATAGACACACAACACAAAAAACAAAATATTTTTAGCAACATGAACCCCACCAAAAAAACCAAGGATGAACTCAGGTGGATAAGCAGCACCTGCCTTGAAAAACTGCCCATTTGTTTGTCCAGTGTTGAAAGTCATTATATGGAAGCAGACTTGTAGAGTCATTTACTATCAATTAGATATTACCAATAATGTTATCAAACGGAACATGTAAATTCTCTAACCCTGAAATAACGTGAAAGTTTGAAGTGAAAATGTAAACCACTTTTAAAGAAATTAACAAAAAACTGTATTGCATCAAATAAATCTACCCAATGCACTGTGTAATTCAGATTGGTAATATGTGCAGATAACAAATCTTATAATAAGAAAATGAAAGGATATGTGGTATGCATCTGTAAGGACTAAACCTGACAGTACAAAATCTAGGGTCTTTGCCTTGAATGTCATTGCCTTCACAGGAAATATATGTTTACAATTGCCCATCCTACTTTAGCTGTAATCTGATGTAACTTATTTTCATCTCAAGGATATATACACAAGTTTTCGTGATCTTTTATAATCAGTATCAACCATAAAATATAATTTCAATAATGGTGTAGTTCCTGTTCATAAAAGAAGTTTCTTGCATATCAATTTAGATCAGAGTTTGTGCTCATGTAATCTGATTGAGAAAACAGGTTACAGTTAGAATATTAAGCTCTATTCAAATAAAACAGTTTCATAAAAAGATGCTCACGACAGCCAACTAATTCACACTTAAACTTGTGAATAACATAGCCAAAGAGAAATCATTCTTATTGAACAGTTAAACAAAATGCTGCCATACTTAAAAGTGTGAATGCCCGTCAATGTAGTGAAATCTTTCATTAGATATAAATTTTGATACAATGTCAATGTATTGTGGATATTTCAATAATTTATGTCTCATCACCAATGTTCAAGGTCAAAACTAGAGAACGAGAAACCAAAACATTCAAATGCCGAAATGATGGATAGAACCAAAACCCTAATCTGAGGGGTTACTTATGAGTGAGATTTTAATAAAAGAAGGCTGCCACGGACAATAAGGTTACTTTTAGTTTCTTCTTGGTTCCAGTAATATATTTTTCTGTGATTATCAGATCTCTTTAAATGGGAAAATAATCTTTCTGAGGAACAAACAAGGTATAACATCCATTAAATGCCAAATGAATACAGATATATTAAGGCAGATGATAAATTTTACATCTGTCATCATACTACCATTAGGTAGTCCTAGAACTATCATTGACACCACAATTTATTCTGTCTACACATCATTTAACTATTCCAAAGTTTTATCGTAAGATTAAAGCACCTTCAGCAAAAAAAAAAGAAGATATAATTGATATGCACGGCGTAACAGATGTTCTCCAAACATTCCCACTGCATCAATTTCTAGGGCTCCCTGAATTTTTTAATTTTTGAGTGGTGGCATCTTGGATTTTCCAATATGGCCGATCCAAGTCCTTGTGGTGACCTATTTTTAAACCAAGTAACAAGTCTCTACAATTTTTTTTTCATTTTTTTACAAATATTTTCCAACTTTGAATGGCACCCATGTTGGATTTCTTAATATGACATTGTGCAACTTCAGATGGTGCTCTATTTTTGTGCCAAGTTTGGTTCAATTCCATTTGGTCGTTTCTGACAACACTTGAGGGTATTTCAGGTTATGCAAAAAAAGAATAATAGTAATAAGAAACAGAGTAAAAACAATTTAACAATTTTTAATGCATTATTTTTTTCAAATTTTGAAGTTAAATTTTCAAACATTAATTTAAAATGACTTTGGACATACACATGCTGGAAGTTTGCCTTCAATGACATAATTTGGTCTTTATACACAACAATTTAGAGAATGCTCCGAAATTCAAACTCCTATTTTATAAGGGAATTATCTAATAGAATCAATTTTAACACACACCTGTCATGAAAAACCTATCCTACATCTTCTTAAGTCTAACAATGCAACATATGAACATTAACATCTTGAATGTATTAATAGTTTAACATCGTCAATATAAACATTTTTTTCTATTACTTTTTACCCAGTCTCCACTCCTATTTTATATCTGAATATAAAAAAAACAGACTATATTTTATGTATTGCTTTTAACCAGTTTTTCATTTTTTATTTATTTTATCAATTATAGAAAATTACACAATTAAGTAATTTGGTGACAAATAAATTTACACTTATAACCAAGGACAAGAATCAAAATGCTGTAAAAAATTCCAGATTTTTTTTCTTTCTAAATGTTAATGTTACTATAATGTCTAAATATAAAAGACAATAAACTAAAGAATTTCTACCATCAAAGATCTTCCAATTGATTTTTGGATAAACTGAAAATAGTAGGTAACATTATTGACCAATGAAAAGAGAAATTTAGAATGAATTACATGTATTAAGACCCACACACCACAAGCTGTTAGCCATACATTAGAAGTAAAATCAATACAAAGGTGTGAATGTTTTAAATCTTCCTGAAAACTGTAGGAGGAGTCATTTATTGGTTTTAAATTTTATTTTGTTTAAAAAAACATGCCATTTTCCGTTTCCACCATTTAAGAATTGAAAATGGATGGTACTAAAATACTTCATTATAAGGTAAACTATTACTAAATTCTGGATAATCTGAAACTTATATTTTATTCTTATTTTACAATTTTTTTTGATTTTTGAAAAGAAAGTTTCAATATATTAAAAATAAATTGGGAAAAAAATACCTGGTACTAAGCGGTTCTTACGGCATGTCCCTTATGTTTCATTGCCATTTAAATAAAATTTATTGCACAAATTTTGGTTTCCTTCAATAAAAATTACTTCTAGTTAAAAATAAAAACAACTAAAATGTACAAATATCAATCATTGTTTCAGAATGACAATCAATTAATATTTCTCTAAAAAAATTTTTCAACCTCTGAAACAAACATGAATGATCAAATAAATCTATAAAAGGAAAATTATATTTTTGAACTTTTTACAGGTGTTACCGTATGAAATATACTTATAATAAAAATATCAACTTGTAACAATATCAATAATTTATATTTCATTATGATATTTCTATTGTAGGATTGAAAATTACAATGAGAACAAAAACAGATATTATATAGACCTTAGTAAACTTGTGGCAGAGAGAAATTAGTAAAACTGGTGATTATTACATTCTGATGGGACATTTCTGGACTTTAGACATGGAAAATCTCACAGAGGAAGAAATGTATGAAATGATGGCTAACATGCAAAAAGAGTTTGAAAATATTTCTGAATCTGCAAATGAATATAATGTTTTACAAGAGGAGTCATGGAGGATATTCATCATTACTTTATATGCTGTTGTTATTGTGATTGGATTCGTAAAGAACCTGATTGTTTTTACCGTAATAGTAAAAAGTAAACAACTTCACACAGTGACAAATATTTTTATTGCAACGCTTGCATTATCTGATATCATGTTGTGCGTTTTTAACCTGCCATTCCAACTCCATTATCAAGTAACATCTTACTGGTCGTTTGGGCCTGTCCTGTGCCATATAATTATTCCACTTTTTGCCGTTCCGATCTTCGTCTCAACAGCGGCCATGCTGATGATCGCTATCGATAGATATATGTTGATCGTTTATCCATTCATGAAACGTATGACAAACAGAACAGCGATATTTATCGTAACATTGATTGTAATTTTAACTGTACTTTTCGCTACACCTTCAATATTACATACAGAACACCATCAGGTACATATTCCTGAGATAAACTTCCACAGCAGTATGTGTATAGAACTATGGCCAGACTCCAATCATACTGAGTATTTAATGTATAGTCTTGGAGTTTTCATCGTACAGTTTTCAATTCCACTCATAATTATCATCGTGTTGTATTTTCGTATTTATCTGGTGCTCAGGAAAAGACCAATCAAACGTCATGAAACTATGAGGAACCAAAAAACAAACAAAATATTGGTGGCCATAGTTTTCCTATTTACTGTCTTTTGGTTGCCATGGAATTTATTTGGGCTAATATTAAGTTTCGAAGGAAAATCAATTTCCAAATCCTCTTTTGGACCATACATCAAAATGACTGACTTACTGCTCAAAATAATTGCTATGAGCACGGCTTGTGTAAATCCATATCTATATGGCTGGCTTAATGATAACTTCAGAAAAGGACTGGAAAATATGTTCAATGGAAGGTGCAAGCATAAACAGTTCAAACGATGTAGTGATGGGATAACAATGAATCACCCATCCCGAACATTGGATGTTGGGCTGACGACAGCTTTATAAAGTTTCAACTTAATAAACAAATCTATCAAGAACTTATCTAATGTTGAGTACATCTTGGGACTATCATACTCATCAGTGGTGATAGGACATAAGAGGGACTTTCATACTCAACAGTGGTGATACGACATAAGAATTTTGTTTAAGCAATTTTTTGTGATGTTAAAAAATGATGACTTTTTATTAAAATAATTTCTTTTGTGTACTTAATTCTATAAATCATTATAATCATTGCTCATTTCACTTCAAATCGCTTATAAGATTTTATCACAATAGAAATTAATCAAATACTGAAAAAGCCTACCAAAGCAAATAAGGATAAAGGAAAAAAAACATGCATATAAACAGCATTCCTTTCCATATGAAAGTTAGTTAAAGATGTGTTATACCCTTTAATACTACATATTTACAGGGTTTTACCAATCAAACTATAATTTCAAGAGAGAGTTCTTTCTTTTGAAGGACATTAATTTTGGTTGTAACTATGACATAAAAAATAAGCTATCAATATTCCCTGTATATAAAATTTATAATCAAACTTTATTCCATCTTTTACATCTTTATAATGATTATTATGTTAAAGGTATTTTCTATATAAATACCTCTCCTTAGATCTGCATTGCTGCAAAGCAGTAGCCTTAACCGATTATGGGAGTTAACTCCCTTGACTTTACAGTTTTCGAGTCAGACTTGTGGAATTGACTATTGGTTTGAAAGGAAGCTAAAAAACGCTGTTGCTGTTTCTCAACAACAATTCAATTTGTTGATAAAATGGTCACATTTTAAAAATATTTTCTTACAATTGGTTTATTTTAACATTATTGCAAACATATACTATATATCTCACCGATAATTTAATAGACAGGTTCTGAAAAATCTTAAAATAACTTGCTTTTCCATGGATCTTCAATTCAAATTCTGGGTACCTATCAAACAGTTTAAGCCCACCACTGCCCGGTGTCTGTCAGACTATCCTGTTGATTTTATGTTTGTGTTTTGTGCTCCTTTATGATCAGTATGTCATTGTTGACCTTTAATGTTATCAGTTTTATTGTCAATTTGAATATTTCAAGTAAAAATTTTTTTTTTCCTTATTCTGATGCTAAATTTTCTGATAAGGGATCATACTATTAGACAGCTGCAGACATATCTATATCACCTGTTTATATAAAATTGTGATAAATGTCATATTATGGAGACGTATGGTCATACCACAAAAAATTATAATCAATAGTTTAACATATACTTATATATATTTTACAAGTTACTGCAAATATGGTCATAATTCATGGTACAAACTTTTTTTCAAGGAGGAGGAGGTTGATTTGCTCCCGACCTAAACTTTCACCTATTACATGTACAACATCAGACAGTCTTTTATAACAATGCCTCAGCAGCATACTACTTTTACATGAACATCATAATTAAAATAAAATAGAAAACTAAACACCACCGAAACACTTCTCAATTTCATTGAATTAAGGTAATGACAGTTACCTTATTTCACAGTACCTTTCAAAAAATATTTAACCTTAAGAGTGTTCAGGGAAATATAAACATTTATTGTGAAAAAAAATGGGTTAATCTTAATTTTATGAAAAAATTTCTATGGAGTCCTAAAAAATATTTCTCTCTGGACCTTCCAAATTTAACAACATTTAATTCATACTAAAATTCTGGCTATAAAAAATTCCAACCGGTAAAAATATGACTAAGTTTTGTAAGATGACACTAATTTTTATTGAAATGTGTACTTTAGAACAATTTAGTTGTACAAGTTTTATTCCAATTTTCTTCCAATGTCTATAGTACAAGTTAATTAAAAAAATCTGTAGGAATAGCAGAGCTCATGTTTTTTTTAATGATCAATCAGAAATATCCATCTTAGCAAAATAAGAACTGAGGTAAATATTAAGATTAGAAGTGAGGTAAATATTAAGATTAACACCAAATATTGTTCCATTGGTTCTCAGTATCACCAAAAACTTCAAACTATATTTTAAAATATGTTAATTGTCTCTTTGGTTTATTTATAATGTAAACTGTAACAGATATTAGTGAGAAATCAACCAAATTAAATATGTCTAACCCTGGAAAAATATCAAAGTGGTACTGCTTCGTATCATCTGATAATTATTTTAAGTAAAGAATTATTTAAATGATATGAAGGTACCCTGATCATCATTTTCACAATGTCTTAACCTAAGCATCCACCAAATACCGGGATATATGTTACTCAATTTTATTACCAGTAGGGTAAAATACGTTAAAAATGCCTTATCTTTATGAGCAAAATGAATGCATTACAGCAGGGCCATAACAGCATTTTGTTCATAATAACCGGTTATTACAGCTTTTTCAAAATGGCTGATTTTTTTTCAATACTCCACTTGGAAATTTCAGGAACAGCAAACTAGAACATTTTAAAACATATTTTTGAAAAAACTGTCCGAAATTAATCTTTAAAACTGTTCTCCCAAGTTTTGCTTACCTACCATTATATTTGTTCTATTTGGATTAATGCAAATGCTATATACAAACTGGTTAATAAAAGTATTAAGAAATGGGTTTTTTCATAATGGCCCTGTTATATGTCCTTGGTCTGTAATAAATGGTCTTCGGATGATGTAATTACAGCAATCCTCAGTCCATTATTACAGACCTGTCCTTGGTCTGTAATAAATGGCCTTCGGATGCTGTAACTACAGCAATCCTCAGTCCATTGTTACAGACCAATTACAGCATCCGAAGGCCATTTATTACAGATCAAGGACATATAACAGGGCCATTATGAAAACACCCATTTATTAATACTATAAAAACAGCCATTCTATAAACCTGTAAGAGCATACTTTTGTTTGTTCAGATAAATCCAAGCCAATGCCCTTTAACTGGAGTATCTTATAATGTTCTTGCTACATTTACTACCCCTAAGTTGATCAGGTAATGGATTGTTTGCAGTAATCAAACACACCTGACACATTGATTTATTATGAATCAAACACACCTGACTGTTGATATATTACAACAACAACATTGTTGCCTTTTGTCTCTATTAAGTCATCATGTTTATGAACAGAGAAGGGTATGCTGTACCCATCAATCTTGTTAAAGAATTGTTGTTAGGAAATAAATGTTAAGGTAATTGGTATTATACAATTTACTTGGCAATGAAGTTTACATTCTTCAGCATAACAGCATAAATATAAAACTGTAACACACTGGGCTGCATATATCTAGAAATGATACTATGAATTATCATACAGTGTTTAACCATACATCATATCTGACTGGATTTTACTCTTTGATGATACTAATTACATAATTAATAGTTAAATAATAATTAAATTCCAAGCCAAACACACCTTGCCAAGATCTGGTTTTGAACTTGCAACCTCATTTTATTTCACTTTAGGCACAAATCTATTTATTGTTATTGTTTTAAAAAATAATCAAAAAGAAAAAATTCAGAATAATATAATTAATACATCTCAGATCAATGTTAATCTTTTCCTTACAGATCAATGTTTATCTTTTCCTTACAGAAACTTCATTGAAATATATAATACATATTTGTAGCATTCAGGCACCTGATGTGCATCTCTCCTAAAAAAAATTTTTTATCATAAAATCATCCAATACATTTTTTGCTGCTATATCAATCATTACCAACACTTCAGCCCCCTAACTTCGAATCCTGGGTCCGAGCCTGAATGCTATTAAAAATCAGCTGGGTGAGCCTGACACTTTTCATTATACTGTTATGTCTACTGGTCCATAGATAGATTATATCAAAGAATGAATTCAGGAAATAGATGATAGACACATTCAGCACAGGAACAGTTTGACCTGAACTGATTTTCCTGTTGAGAGTGGATTACAATATTTTTACAGTTTAATTTCAGATTAAATTTAACAACAGACTGCAGAAATATACCAACAAATAACTAGAGAGTGTTTCTCCCATGTCATTTTATATCACCATAAAGATATTCTTCAGAATAACATCAATTTTAGCATTGCAAGGGACTTGGTTAACAACATGACACAACAAATCAAAGAGCTCCTAATTTGAAGGGAAATCTGGGGAATCACAGAAGACATTTTATGGAAATTAAATTATTTTTGCCACTTGACTGAATGTTGTAGAGATGGCAAAATATTGGCGATATTATTATATTTTTTCTGTTAATACCATTAAGATAAAGAGGTAAACCAAATATTTCAAACTTTTAAAACCATTTATCAATATCTGTCATAGAACTAATATGTCTATTCAATCAAGTATAAAAGTGATCTAGATTATATTTCTGACACATTATCCAATAAGGTACAATCTGTATAACTTCCCTCCCCACAGCAAGCAATTCTTTAGCAGACACATTTACAAATTAACTGAATTAAAACAAATAGTTCCATTAATGGATGTGACCTAAGTAGGTCATATCATCCTTCATCCTGTACAGACACTGATCAATCCTATATATTTATCTGAGCAATTACATCGGAGTAATTAATCGTGGACTGATTAAAACTAGAGGAAAGAAGAAACCAATTTTATAACAGTACAAGTTTATTATAGAAGGCAAAATAATAACTGGCTATATCTTATAAACATCTAGGACAAAGCCACATTATGTTTGTTTTTTTAGTTGGGGTTTAACGCCGTTTTCAACACATTTGGCTATTTCGCGGCAGCCAGTTTTTATTGGTGGAGGAAGCCGGAGTACCTGGAGACAACCAACAATCGCTAGGAAAATTGACAATCCTTGTCAATTAAGATCAGAGTCGAACACACCCCACCACAGGTGAGATTCGAACTCACAACCCTAGCATTGACAGGCTAGTGATCATTAGTAGTCATGGCGAACTACCTAGACCACTCGCCACATCATGTGGACTTTCTACTGATTAATGACAATAAACTCATATATATCTTATAAATATACAATATAATATGTAGATTGTCAGAAAATATAAAGTATATTTTTACAAGACTTAGAAATGGTTAGAAATGCATTACCAAGCATTTTTTACTTGTTTCGCAGCGAGCACAAATAAACATTATATTTTCTGACAATGTACTTTACATTGTTTCAATGAAAAGGCATAAAAATGGGACATTTATAGCTGATTTGAAGGATGGGCATATATGCTCATAATCTAGGGAAACATGAAGTCATAAACGCAATACAAAATATCACTGAATGTGAGGACAAGGGTACCAGGAGACTGAACCAATATCGAAACAATATTGAGCTGACTATATTGGTCAGCTAAAGGCATAGTTGCAGGATCAGGATCAGGATCCAGGACATTCACATCTGACAGACTTTCTACTCAGAACTTGTGATGAATATCTTTGTTTAAAGGGGCATTTAGTTGTTGTTTTTGGGGTGTGGGCTGCTGGTCTTGACTGAGAACTGTACATCTCCTACGTATAACTTCTGATGACTGTACATCTCCTACATATAACTTATCTTTTCTCTGTTCAATCCAATTAAATGTTCTCATTGACACTTACCCCATAAACTTTCATTTCCATTTAAACACAGAATAATACTTTTATAATATCAATTTTACATGAACACTTAAACTGTTCTTTCAAATGTCTTCTAGTCTACCTACTGTCCAATGGGACGGAGTTTTCACACTACTGTCCAGTGGGAAGGAACTTTCACCCTTCGGTCGAGTGGGAGGGAGTTTTCACCCTTTTGTCCAGTGGGAGGGAACTTTCACCGTACTGTCCAGTGGGTGGGAGTTTTCACACTACTGTCCAGTTGGAGGGAGTTTTCACACTACTGTCCAGTGGGAGGGAGTTTTCATCCTTCTGTCCAGTAGGAGGGATCTTTCACTCTACTATGCAGTGTGAGGGAATTTTCACCATTCTGTCCAGTGGGAGGGATCTTTCACTCTACTGTGAAGTGCAAGGGAACTTCACCCTTCTGTCCAGTGGAAGGGAGTTTTCACCCTTTTGTCCAGTGGGAGGGATCTTTCACTCTACTGTGCAGTGGGAGGGTGTTTTCACCCTTCTCTCCAGTAGGAGGGAGTTTTCACCCTTCTGTCCAGTGGGAGGGATCTTTCACCCTTCTGTCCAGTGGGAGGGATCTTTCACTCTACTGTGCAGTGGGAGGGTGTTTTCACCTTTGTGTCCATTGGAAGGGAGTTTTCAAAATTCTGTCCAGTGGGAGGGATCTTTCACTGTAGGTAAAGTGGGAGGGAGTTTTCTCCCTTCTGTCCAGTGGGAGGGAGTTTTTACCCTTCTGTCTAGTGGGAGGGATCTTTCACTCTACTGTGCAGTGGGAGGGATCTTTCACTGTAGTGTAAAGTGGGAGGGAGTTTTCTCCCTTCTGTCCAGTGGGAGGGAGTTTTTACTCTTCTGTCTAGTGGGAGGGAGTTTTCACCCTTCTGTCCAGTGAGAGGGATCTTTCACCCTACTGTCCAGTGGGAGGGGACTTTCACCCTTCCATCCAGTGGGAGGGAGTTTTCACACTACTGTCCAGTTGGAGCAATCTTTCACTCTACTGTGCAGTGGAAGGGAGTTTTCACCCTTCTATCCAGTGGGAGGAAACTTTCACCCTACTGTCCAGTTAGGGGGAGTTTTCACCCTATTGTCCAGTGGGAGGAAACTTTCACCCTATTGTCCAATGGGAGGGAACGCTCACCCTACTGCACTACCCTAGGATGTCATGTGATTATAAATCTTTCACTAGAAAAAATAGAATTTCCAGCTTCATGCAAAATCCTCTCTTGCATATCTAACAAAATATCATTTACTCTCTAATTCAACCAATAAGTGTTTATCTTAGGTTATAATTTTTTTTTTTTTTTTATCTTATATTCTATTAAATCAAATACAAAAGATTATCAGACTTGTTATCAACATAATGTACAAAAACCTGTATTCTATTTAGAATCTGAATCTTTGACAGAATGTATGATATTGTTATAGAAGTACAATCTGAAAAAAAACTTTAATTCTAGTACAAATAATATGGACAGATAAGCATATGATCAAGGGTAACACAATATGCCATTAATTTAACAGACAGAAGGGGGAATTCACACTAAAAATACTATTGCACACTACCCTCTCTCCAAATATTTGAAAAGCTAACATGTTAAAAAAAATATTAGAGATTTTTACTGATGTTCAAAACAATAAAAAGAAAATTGCAAACTTATATGTCACTACAGAGACTTACAAAATTTATAACATAAAGTAAAATAATGTAAAAAAAATTACAAATTATGACAGAAAACATGTAATCAAATATGATACTTGAGATTATAAGAATTCATACAGAAATGTATTCCTGAAGAAAATGAAAAAAAAATTGTTTCCCAATACTTATCATCATTCAATTTATCTGTTTGTATTTAGTGTAAAAATAAAATGCTCCGCTGGGCGCAGCTAGATACGACCGCAGATGTCGAACCCTGAATAGTTGGGGCAATTATGAACACAACATTCAAGCTTGATACAATACTGAATTTGGATTGTGAATAAATATTTGACACAGCATAGGTTTCTGACACAGAATGAATGTTGTTTAAGAACTTAAAAATTTTTAATTTACCTATTCAAACCATATCAGTATTATTTGTTTTTATATATAAATCAGAAATAACCAATTTAAAATTTAAAATTGGGCACACATATCAATTTCTTGCTATTGCGCAATACTGTGTAATTGAAAATTTCTTCAAATATTTGACACATAATAGGTTTCTGACACAGAACTGAAATCAAAGAACTTAAAATTGGTCATATGATTTGAATTTATATTCAATTTTTTGCTTTTGTGTAATACAATATGCTGTGGAGAATTGCCCCCCCCCCCCCCCCAAAAAAAAAAAAAAATAATAATTTACCCCTTTTTTTAGCTTTTGTGCAATACACTATGAAGTTGCACATTGACCCCCCTCCCAAAAAAAAAAACAAAAAACAATATAATTTATTGTAACCCCCCCCTTTTTTTTGCTAAAAAAAATTTGAAATTTTCTTTTTAATTTATGAAATATGAAATGAGAAAAAATTACCCCCTCCCCAATTTCTCATTTACCCCCCCCCCCCCAAATTTTGTTTTCAACCCCCCCCCCCCCCCCCCATTTCTTTATACTTTGCAACCATAACAGCCCATTTAAATACACCATAACATATTAAAATAGAAAATGACATCATAGTCATGGATGGCAAATTTTAAATATACATATTAAAAGCAGTTTAGATAAGATAAACAAAAAAGCTTCATCAGCACATTTTATATTGGCAAATTTCCAATGGAATTTGTTAATAATAAAGTTTTGATAACAGGGCACACATATCAATTTCTTGCTATTGCGCAATACTGTGCAATTGAAAATTTCTTCAAATATTTGACACATAATAGGTTTCTGACACAGAATAACTGAAATAAAGAACTTAGAATTGGTCATATGATTTGAATTTATATTCAATTTTTTGCTTTTGTGTAATACAATATGCTGTGGAGAATTGCCCCCCCCCCCCCCCCCAAAAAAAATAATTTACCCCCTTTTTAGCTTTAATTTTGGACCCCGATTTGGACCAACTTGAAAACTCGGCCCATAATAAAAAAACTAAGTACATGTTTAGATTCAGCATATCAAAGAACCCCAAGAATTCAATTTTTGTTAAAATCGAACTAAGTTTAATTTTGGACCCTTTGGACCTTAATGTAGACCAATTTGAAAACGGGACCAAAAATTAAGAATCTAAATGCACGGTTAGATTCGGCATATCAAAGAACCCCAATAGTTCAATTTTCGATGAAATCAAACAAAGTTTAATTTTGGACCCCGATTTGGACCAACTTGAAAACTGGGCCCATAATAAAAAAACTAAGTACATGTTTAGATTCAGCATATCAAAGAACCCAAAGAATTCAATTTTTGTTAAAATCAAACTAAGTTTAATTTTGGACCCTTTGGACCTTAATGTAGACCAATTTGAAAACGGGACCAAAAATTAAGAATCTAAATGCACGGTTAGATTCGGCATATCAAAGAACCCCAATAGTTCAATTTTCGATGAAATCAAACAAAGTTTAATTTTGGACCCCGATTTGGACCAACTTGAAAACTGGGCCCATAATAAAAAAACTAAGTACATGTTTAGATTCAGCATATCAAAGAACCCAAAGAATTCAATTTTTGTTAAAATCAAACTAAGTTTAATTTTGGACCCTTTGGACCTTAATGTAGACCAATTTGAAAACGGGACCAAAAATTAAGATCCTAAATGCACGGTTAGATTCGGCATATCAAAGAACCCCAATAGTTAAATTTTCAATGAAATCAAACAAAGTTTAATTTTGGACCCTTTTGGCCCCTAATTCCTAAACTGTTGGGACCAAAACTCCAAAAATCAATCCCAACCTTCCTTTTGTGGTCATAAACCTTGTGTTTAAATTTCATAGATTTCTATTTACTTATACTAAAGTTATTGTGCAAAAACCAAGAAAAATGCTTATTTTGGCCCTTTTTTAGCCCCTAATTTCTAAACTGTTGGGACCAAAACTCCCAAAAACAATCCCAACCTTCCTTTTGTGGTCATAAACCTTGTGTTAAAATTTCATAGATTTCTATTTACTTATACTAGAGTTATTGTGCGAAAACCTAGAAAAATGCTTATTGGGCCCTTTTTTGGCCCCTGATTCTTAAACTGTTGGGACCAAAACTCCCAAAATCAATCCCAACCTTCCTTTTGTGGTCATAAACCTTGTGTTTAAATTTTATAGATTTCTATTAACTTATACTAAAGTTATAGTGCGAAAACCAAATGTCTTCGGACGACGCCGCAGACGACGGACGACGATGCAGACGACGACGACGACGACGACGATGCCAACGTCATACCAATATACGACCGCAAAAATTTTGCGGTCGTATAATAAGGATTTCACAATTTCTCAATGGCCAAGGAGAATTCTTTTTGAAACTTCTTGTATATTTGTACTATAATATAAACCTTTACTTTGTAAACTTTGGCAATAAAATTATATCTTTTTTAAAGAATAAAAATTAGTCTAAGAATTTCACATTTCATGAAAAGTGACAATTATATAACATATATTTTATACTACAACTTTTTCCTAAATTTCTTACTTAAACACTAACATTTGCCTAAAGATTTTCTAACTTGCAAAAGCATATCTATCCATTTTTCATCATTTATTTGAATTTTAAACATTTCTAAAATTAATTAGCCCAAAAAATCTTTTGAATTGATAGCCCAAAAAATTATTTGAACTGAGCATACAATGTCTAAAACTTGTCAAACTAAAAAATTTTGTTTGTCGTAACTATAAATTTTCCCCTTTTCCAATGATTGAAGACCACAGGACCAGTCGTTGATGATATGAATCACATGACTACATAAAGATGGAATGTTACATCCCTGACAAACACCCTATATTTATTTCTATATTTTATATCATTGTTCCATCTATCGACTGACACTGGTATATTACTAAAAAAAAAACTGCCAACTCTAGACTGAAAATCAAAGGTCAACAAAGGTCATGTGATCTTTGACCTTCATGTCATTAATTAATGACAAAATAGATATTGATATGTCAGATCATACTTCATCTTTTAGAAAACATAAATGGATATTGTTGCATGTCTAGACAAAATTGTAAAATTCTGAGAAAAAATAGTTTCCATGGGCAGAGAAGACAATTTTCTTCAATAATAAAGAAGTTCAACAATTAAATATAGAACTGTCATGTAAAGAAAATTATTACAAGACAAAAAGATTTTAAGAAAGAAGATTAATATAAGCCTCTTACAGATAAGACCACACTGAAGTACAAGATTTTTCTATTTGTTTGCTGCACTGATGTAGTCCATAAATTACCATAATATTCTAATTAGATGTAAGTTACCCTCTGAAAAGTTTTAGGGTACATTTGTTTCTGAAAGTAAACAATATCAATGATGAATATCGTTTATCTCTTGTTTAGTAAGAGAAGACCCTGCAGAACAACACAGACATGTATTACACCATAACCTTATGTTTCACAAAAACTTTGAAAATAGAAAAAAAAACCTGACTAACTTAACCTCATATTATAGTGAAATATCATTCTCAGACAAAAACATTATTATTCTTTTTTATCATCTATAAACATAGTACATGTATTAAATGTTTCATGATTTATAAACTCGATCCAAAATTGTGTTTGTTTTTCAGTTTTGAAATGATGTTAGAAAGCATGGGATGTTGGGTGTCAATTTGAATTTTGATTATAACTTTAGTTATAATTAAGATTTAATTTTTTACACAAGAAAATTTCCACATATTTTTTAAATTAATTAAATGAGGATGTTTAAATGCATCGTTTAATTGATTTTTACAGGTTTCAACAACAAACATTAAGAGATTGTATGATTTTTTTTTGCATCTGCATCGTTTATGTAAACAATATATGAACAACTGCATTGATGAAAAGAAATGTCACATAAGATGGAATAAACAACTACAGAAGTAGTATCGTTCATGTCAGAAACATTTACACTCTTAGATTAGAAATCTGATGGAAGGTTATACTGTGGTCACAAGTAAGCTACAAGGATAGAACCTACTCTAAACGTAAGTGTTATAATGACTGTGGTCAACAGATGATTTATGCTGGTACTTTGAATACAAGTGGTAACATATTGTGTTTAGAGTCTCTCTGAATGAAATAATTGTACTGATATGATAGATACCCATCATGGTTGGTCCCTATAGAAATATTTTTAATTAACTGATTCCAGACAAGAGGAAATCATTAAATGCTGTCACTGATCATATTTTTCAAACAATTAAATAAGATAAATGGAACATTAAATTTAGTACTGAATCTTGCTGAACACTACCCATTGAATTACTACACTGCTGCTAGGCACTTGTGAATGATCACAGAGGCTCAACCAACAGAGCCGATTAGTGCATTCCCAGATGGCAGAGAGGGGATGCCCTCTCATTTGGGGGTTGTCAGGTCATAATACATAATACTGGAACAATAGTCCTTGTATAACAACACTGCTGGAACACTAACCATTCATTGTATTACAACACTTCTGATTCATTATTGAATTACAGTAATATTGGAACATTACCCCTTCTATTACAATACATACTGGAACATTACTCCTTGTATTACAATACTGCTGGAACACTACCCATTCTATTACAACACTGCTGGAACATTATCCATTTTATTACAATACTGCTGGAACCCTATCCATTTTATTACAACGTTGCTGTAACATTACCCTTTGTATAACAACACGGCTGAAACACTAACCATTGTATTACAACACTTCTGATTCACTAAAGATTAAATATATGATTTTGTATGAGTTTACACAGCAATAAACTCATACAAAATCGTATTTAATCCTTATAATTCCATTTCAAACATCGAAAAGTTGTTCCTAACCGAAATATAAAAAAAAAACTTTGCCCTTTTCAGGCGACATCCATCTTGAATCTGGTACTATTTTTGGCAGCTGAGCAATTGAATAAAAAAGTCAACAAAGTCATTTACAAATCGAAAAAAACAAGGACACTTATGTTTTGATAGATTTTAACATAATCTGAAGCGTACTGAATCTACACAATGTCCTATTATTTCCGTTTGAAGAATCAAACTTGCACTGTTTAATATATGATGTTTCAATCTTGAATGTGACATCTATGCAGCAAATTTTCGCAGAATTTTTTAAAACACAATTTTCATCAATTTTTAACCATTTCTCATTAAATTTTAACTATTATTGTCAGTATCATCCTTAAATTTTATTCTTTTACAGCATTCTTCACATTTAATGTCTCATTTGAAACTTTAAATAATCAAGAAAGTGCATGAATATACTTGCCAAATATGGGTTTATCAATGTATAAACTTTTATGATTTTGCACTTCCAACCAATGAAATTCTTGTATTTTATCATATGCAAATTAAAATGGAATTATTAACACTTGTATAACAGTAATACTTGAACATAACCCCTTGTATTACAATACTGCTGGAACACTACCCCTTGTATTACAACACTGCTGGAACACAACCCATTTTATTACAACACTGCTTGAAGACTACCCCTTGTATTACATCACTGCTGGAATACTACACCATGTATTACAGTAATACTGGAACTTTACCCCTTGTATTACAATACTGCTGGAACACTAACCATTGTATTAAAATATTGCTGGAACAATACCCCTTGTATTACAACACTGCTGGAACACTATCCATTGTATTCCTGACTGAAACACTACCCCTTGTATTACAACACTTCTTATTCACTAACACAACAATGCTGGAACACTACCACTTTTATTACAGAACTATCCCCATTATGATATTGTACGTTGTTACAAAAGAATGGTGTCCAAAAAAAAATAATTGCCATGAAGACTATTGGAATTGTGCCTCTATTCATATATATCTTATTCTGAATTAATTATCAAACACAAAAATTGTAATCATTTCTAGAAAGTAGAATGCCTGAATATCATTATGCTATTTTGGATTACATCTCATTTAGCAGAAAAAGTATATTACATATGAAAGAAACATATATATATATATATATATATATATTACTATCCCAGATAATTTGATCAAATATGATTACTACTGGGCAATACCTGCCCTCTCTGATCTTGATCAGATATTTTACACTGTAATTAATGAAATACAACAGAATATTGAGTTTAACATCGGTTTTTGTTCCATTATAGAGTTTCCTCCCTCGCTATATTACTCTCATGATACTTCACAAAGATAGTACATAAGAACTTTACCATGTTCCATTCTATTTATGTTGGTCATTTAACCATAGCTTATTGATGAATCAATCATCTTGTAATTTGTGACAGGATGTTTGTTGCATGCAGAATGCCGATCTTTCACAACTGATTAAATGCTGAAGTAGATGTAGGTGTTAAAGGTTAATGTACCACCACTCATGGGAGATTTTAATTAACATGAAAACACATGATAGACTTGTAAGCATTAAAGACATGACAAATATTAGAATCTTGAAGAAAACACAAGGTAATGGGATCAGAAAGCATTAACATAACACTGACAAATGACAGAATTAATTCAAGTGTTCCTAAGACATATTGGGGAAAGTTACTATGTTACTTGTACATCAATATTGATCACAAAATCATAAATCTCTACGACATGGGGATATCAGCAAATATGTGATTCACTATAATCTATATAATTACTCTCTTTTTGGATTCAATATAAACATAATGGATCTGGTACTAGTAAAAGACAAAAATTATGTCAAGGAAAACTTCTTAAAACTGAATATAAACATAATGAATCTGGTACTAGTAAAAGACAAAAATTATATCAAGGAAAACTTCTTAAAACTGAATATAAACATAAAGGATCTGGTACTAGTAAAAGACAAAAATTATATCAAGGAAAACTTCTAACTGAATATAAACATAATGGATCTGGTACTAGTAAAAGACAAAAATTATATCAAGGAAAACTTCTTAAAACTGAATATAAACATAATGGATCTGGTACTAGTAAAAGACAAAAATTATATCAAGGAAAACTTCTTAAAACTGAATATAAACATAATGGATCTGGTACTAGTAAAATAAAAAATTATATCAATGTTTCATTTGTTCAAATTTCTAATTAAAGCTAAATCTATCTTATCTCAGCTAAATTTTTTTTATGGTATTTTAATTTTTTTTTTCTTAAACTATATTCTTTACAGTTTTAAGAAGTTTTCCTTGATTATTACAAAACATAAAGAAAAAACTGACCAATCATCATTTATGTTTAAAGAAATTAATCTGGATCCAATGTTTACTTGGACAATAAAAATCTCCAAAGTTCTATGTTTAATATTAATGCTTGTAAAGATCAGAATTTGTGGTGTTTGAGGCTATCACTGCATTATGATCCTCAGTTACAAAAAAATCCTACACCCAACTGCAAGTTCACAACAGTAAACAATTAACAAATTCATACTTTCAGGTAACATTTGTATAATACACCAATAAAAGTCGATACCTAACTAAGTCCTCATGACAAAAATGTGGACATATCTCAATTGGCATCTAACACATCACAGGGTAGAGTGAAATAACATAAACCAACATTACTCTCTCTCTAGCCAAGTTGATTAGGACATAATTTGCTTATATTATGGTAATGACAAGACATACTGTACAGAAACCATTTATTACAGCTATATATGTTATCACTTTTCTACAAACGTTTATTTATAAATTTTCATCATTACATCATTGAAATGAAGTTATCTTTTGCTCAACAACTTTGTTTTAATTGTTTCATACAGGTATATGTTTTATCAAAATATTTTACATAAAAAGAGTTGTCATTTATTGCTGTAACAAGCTTGCCATTGCGATTTGGAAACACATGGGGTGTTAACCATATCAGATTATTACTGTGATCCATTGGATAACACACATTTTTCTACATCACTAAGAATGAAATCTGATACAGAATTAGGTATAAAGTGCTAAGACTTTTCCTTTCTGTAAAGAGAAATTTATCATATTTGTTTTAGGTAACAATCATATTACTGTCCTTCACCCTTCTTGATACAATTCCAACTTCTATTTTGCTGTTAAAATAACACCCAATATTTGTGAAAGAATTTTGACAGCTGTTAAATAGATACAATAATCAATATTTCATAAAAAATTAATGATTTTCAAATCCTTTGACTCTTTATTTTATTTTAAAGTTTATATTCCCTTTAGAAACAAGACCTGAGCCAGCATTTAAACAGTCATGTTTATCTTTAATAGCTTAAAGTCTGTCATAAACAATATGTTTAATATAAATATTCATTTTTTGTTTTTTTCAAATGTCATTAAGTTATTTTTCCCTCAAGATAAAAAATTTCTTGGTTGATAAAATATAACAGTAAATATTTCCAAGTTAAACTAGAATACTGTGATGTGATCATCAGAAAGGGCCCCGCGACATATATACTGTTGTAGAGAACAGAAAAATATTTCAATTGACTGACAGGGTATTGTAAATATATTTACACATAAACTTGGTTAAAATGAATAAAAACAAGAGGCTGTCGAATGACAGCAAACCGGATTTTCCTGCATGGAAATGATGTTTGCAAATCTGGATTCCCAAACAGGATGAAGTAAAGAAATATAAATGAATTTTTGTTGGGTTTTGTAGGGTTCAGAAATGGAAAGGCAAAAATCAATCTTGACCTCCTATTTATAGTAAGTGACAAATATTGGAATTTTTGAGGGTATATAAGTACACACACATTTGTTAAGCAGGGGTTGGTAGGCAGAAATCATGAAGTCAATAATGAAAGAAATACGCCAATGAGATTATAACCTTATTTTATATGAATCCAAAGAATCTTGTGGTCACTCCAATAACTTTCCAGATTCCCACTTTCAAACAGTTGTTGTCTTGTAATATATGTATGGTCGATGGAAGAATGATAGTCTGTGGTTTCATCGTAATGAGCTTGGCTTGTACTTTCAAGTTTTTTCAACTGCTCATTTTGTTTGAACTGGTCAATATTAATATCTACAAGAAGAACTGTGGAATAATTGGGTGTCATGACAGAACGTGTCCTGAACGGTGAAAGTGAAAATCGTCAATATCGGAACGGTGAAAGTGGAAATCGTCAATATCGAACTTGACCTCTATTTTGTCATCAGTAACAACATATTAAAATTTGAAAAGCTTTGGTTGAACAGTTCATAAGTTATCACACGGACACCACTGGAAAAACCATTTTTCAATCTTTCAAGAACCATAACTCTTGAATGGTGAAAGTGAAAATCGTCAATATCGAACTTGACCTCCATTTTGTCATCAGTAACAACATATTAAAATTTGAAAAGCTTTGGTTGAACAGTTCATAAGTTATTGCACGGACACTGTTTGGCAGCCGCCGGCCCGTCCACCCGCCCGGCCGCCCGCCTGCCCGCCCGCCGTACATCACCAAATTAATAACCGATATTTTTCAATGAAAATCCGGTTAAAAATGTAGAATCTAGAGCACTATCAAGAAGTTGATAGGGAAAACTCCGACAAAAATTATCCAATAGCACTCATTTTCGAACTTGATCAAGGTATTGCCCATATACACCTTCCATATAAATTTGGTTGAAATCCCTGCAGATATGTAGAATTGAGAGTGCTAAGAAGAAGTTGATAGGGAAAAACTAAGTCAAGGGCAGTAACTGCCACAAAAATTATCAGATAGCATTCATTTTCGAATTTGATCAAGGTATTGCCAATATACACCTCCCACATAGAATTAGTTGAAATCATTTGAGAAATGTAGAATCGAGAGCACTAACAACAATTGTTGACGGACAGAGGGACGGACAGACGGTCACAGTGAAAACTAAAGGGTCCCGCATCATCCGATGTGGGGCCCTAATAAATGTCATATTGTGATTGCTCAGGACATACTATTGTGGGTAGCTTTACAAACAATGACATGACTAAGTGTCCCTGACACAGAAAAATCTTTTAAAAATTTCTGAAAAACAAATCCATTTCAAATATTTTTTTTTTCTATTTTGACACTAAATCCTAAGATAAAATCATATAACCATTTGTAAATCCCTTGCCTGCTAACTGTAATCACTTCATTTATTCTTAAGTGAAGAAACAAATTTGTTTCTTGAAACACAGCTTTTAAATCAGAAGTCACTTTTGGATTTGATGATGATTTTTATGTTTACTATTTGCTGAAATCTACATAATTGATACTAAAAATTCTAAATACGTGACAATCCAAGAAATTAAGTTAATCGGCACAATGTAAAAACATGCAAAGTGCTAACTTATTAGCAGGACATGTCAGATGGAATGAATTTTATTAAAAGTTGGCTTCGTTAAATATAATTTTAAATTAAGGAAAATTAAATTGTCAAATGAAAAAAAAAAAGAAAATGTGTCTATAAGACATGAATGCCCCACCTTAAAAACAATACAGGTGTTGCTGAACTGCGTTGTACTATACAAGAGGACTGTAGTGGTGAAATACTATAGGTTTCTGAAAAATGAACCTAAACGCAAAACTTAACCAAAGTCACTGAAGCATGAAATGTAGGTCATAGCGACCCAAGTGTTGCTGAACTGCATTGTAATATACAAGAGGACAGTAGTGGTGACATATCATTGATATATTACCATAGGTCTCTAAGAAATGAACCTAAACGTGAAACTTAACCAAAGTCACTGAAGTATGAAATGTAGGTCATAGCGATCCAAGTGTTGCTGAACTGTGTTGTACTATACAAGAGGACTGTAGTGGTGAAATATCATTGATATATGACTATAGGTTTCTGAGAAATGGAGCTAAACGCAAAACTTAACCAAATCAGGACGTACGGACGGACAAGGGTAATTCTATATGCCCCAGCCACATTCATGGCAGGGCATAAAAAAAAAAAAAAAAGGGAACAATTCAGCCTGGAACATATGAATCTAAATATTTACCACTTTGAATGATAAATGATTGTGTATAGACAGAGAATAATATATGGCAAAATGCGTATCACATGCCGTATCACCCTGAGGGATGATATTGATCGAGGGATGATACAGCATATGATACAGATTTTGATATATTTTATAAGCTTTATCATATGTTTTAACAGATCATTCTTGTAACATGAACAATATCATTTTAAGAGGTATGATAAAGGGGTGATGATATCGATTTCATCACGGTAGAAAAAACAGCTGACAATATTCTTTCAGTATCATATATGCAATTTTCCTTTATTTACTACTATAAGTATATGATAAAATGTTTATTTTCTACCTGTAAGGGTCATAAATAAAGGTTTGGACCAAGTTTTTATTTTGGAATATTACCAGGAAGGACATCAAGAACAACAAGAGTGGACACACTAAATGTCTCGCCTGAGTATGAACATGAACACAGAATAATGATTATCTGATACCCGGCATTGTTAAAAGAAAAAGTAAATGTCAGGCAATAATCTGTCTGAAAAATCTCATGCATGTCATTCAAGCCTAAAACTGTATCCAAGGCAAGCTGACAGGTCTTGGACTTGTATGTACCCACCAAAAACTACCTATAGACCAAAATGGTGGTTCTATATAATACATTTATAACATTTGTTGAGAAATGGATGTATTTGTAAAAATGGATCCAACTAAGAATTAATTTGTTGTAACTCTTAACAAAAAAACAAATAAATAAATCATTCTCTTCTATTTATTTCAGAATTTTTCTATAACACCTACATTGTATATGTTCAATGTAGGATTGTATCTGCTGATAAGGGAGATTACTCTAACAGATAAATGAAAATTAAATTCTGATAAATTAAAGGAGGGAATAAACAGAAAGCAACTGTTACTGTTTATTATGCAAAAATTGATATTCACTGACATTCATTTCCACTTAAGTATAGTCAATTTTTTGGTTTCACATTAGAATAAATTGATATATGGGGTGAATATATCTTCTGTACATCTCATCATTTAATATCCAAGAAATCTGACCTGTACCCCAATGTCTGCTGAATTAAAATGCAATGTATACATATAAATAAGCAAGAAACACTTCAGCTGATTTGTAGGCTGTGCTTTCTGCTGGGCCTCGTACTTCTTATTTGGCTGAACTACTGTAAATTCAGAAATTCAAGCAATGTTTTTTATTACTAAAAATGTGACCCTGTAGTAATTAATTATAACTCACATTTGGATTTCTGCTAGTGAAGTACGTTAATGGTATTATTTAATGTCTCCATGTTTTCTGTTGAGCAATAATATTTGTATTTACATTAGGCTGTGTCTACTGTAGGTTATGTCTTTTACTAATTATACACCGTAGATGTTATTTATACACTATTTTGTTTGTTTAGTTGGGGTTTTATGCCGTTTTCAGCACATTTTTGCTATATCGCGGAGGCCATTTTATTGGTGGAGGAAGCTGGAGCCCAGAGAGAACCACCGACCTTCGGCAGGAAAATTGACAATCCTTGTCAATTAAGACTGGAGTCAACACACACCGCCACAGGTGAGATTCGAACTCACAACCTCAGTGTTGACAGTGTACTATTTTGTATATTGTGCCTAGCACAAGGTTGTTTACTATATTATTTATTTATTTATTTAGTTGGGGTTTTATGCCGTTTTCAGCACATTTGGCTATTTCACGGCGGCCAGTTTTTTATTGGTGGGGGAAGCCAGAATACCCGGAGAGAACCACGTACCTTCGGTAGGAAAATATGCAATCCTTGTCAATTAAGATCGGAGTCGAACACACCCCAACACAGGTGAGATTCGAACTCACAACCTCAGCGTTGACAGGCTAGTGATCGTTAGTAGTCATGACGAACTATCTAGACCACTCGGCCACCGAGGCCCCTGTTTACTATACTACTAGTAGGTTTACTTATTACTACATTATACTATTTTGTATACTGTGCATAGCACAAGGTTGTCTACTATACTACTAGTAGGTTTACTTATTACTACATTGTACTATTTTGTATACTGTGCCTAGCACAAGGTTGTCTACTATACTACTAGTAGGTTTACTTATTACTACATTGTACTATTTTGTATACTGTGCCTAGCACAAGGTTGTCTACTATACTACTAGTAGGTTTACTTATTACTACATTGTACTATTTTGTATACTGTGCCTAGCACAAGGTTGTCTACTAGTACTACTAGTAGGTTTACTTATTACTACATTGTAAGTTATTCCTAGTATTACTACCAGCTGTGTCTTGTACATTTGCTACTATGTAGGTTGTGCCTAGTACTACTTTGTGGTGAGTTTGATCCTAGCAGTACTTCTTTGTAGGTTGTGCCTAGAACCACTTTGTGGTGAGTTTGATCCTAGCAAGTACTACTTTGTGGTGAGTTTGATCCTAACAGTACTACTTTGCAGGTTGTGTCTTGTATCACTTTGTTGTGAGTTTGATCCTAACAGTACTACTTTGTAAGTTGTGCATAGTACCACTTTGTGGTGAGTTTGATCCTAACAGTACTTTGTAGGTTGTGCCAAGTACCACTTTGTGGTGAGTTTGATCCTAACAGTACTTTGTAGGTTGTGCCTGGTACCACTTTGTGGTGAGTTTGATCCTAACAGTACTTTGTAGGTTGTGCATAGTACCACTCTGTGGTGAGTTTGATCCTAACAGTACTTCTTTGTAGGTTGTGCATAGTACCACTTTGTGGTGAGTTTGATCCTAACAGTACTACTTTGTAGGTTGTGCCAAGTACCACTTTGTGGTGAGTTTGATCCTAACAGTACTTCTTTGTAGGTTGTGCCTAGTACCACTTTGTGGCGAGTTTGATCCTAGCAGTACTTCTTTCTAGGTTGTGCCTAGTACCACTTTGTGGTGAGTTTGATCCTAGCAAGTACTACTTTGTGGGGAGTCTGATCCTAACAGTACTACTTTGTAGGTTGTGTCTTGTACCACTTTGTTGTGAGTTTGATCCTAACAGTACTACTTTGTAGGTTGTGTCTTGTACCACTTTGTGGTGAGTTTGATCCTAACAGTACTACTTTGTAAGTTGTGCATAGTACCACTTTGTGGTGAGTTTGATCCTAACAGTACTTTGTAGGTTGTGCCTAGTACCACTTTGTGGTGAGTTTGATCCTAACAGTACTTTGTTGGTTGTGCCTAGTACCACTTTGTGGTGAGTTTGATCCTAACAGTACTTCTTTGTAGGTTGTGCATAGTACCACTTTGTGGAGAGTTTGATCCTAGCAAGTACTACTTTGTAGGTTGTGCCTAGTACCACTTTGTGGTGAGTTTGATCCTAACAGTACTACTTTGTTGGTTGTGCCTAGTACCACTTTGTGGTGAGTTTGATCCTAACAGTACTACTTTGTAGGTTGTGCATAGTACCACTTTGTGGTGAGTTTGATCCTAACAGTACTTCTTTGTAAGTTGTGCATAGTACTACTTTGTGGTGAGTTTGATCCTAACAGTACTTTGCAGGTTGTGCCTAGAACTACTTTGTGGTGAGTTTGATACTAACAGTACTACTTTGTTGGTTGTGCCTAGTACCACTTTGTGGTGAGTTTGATCCTAACAGTACTACTTTGTAGGTTGTGCATAGTACTACTTTGTGGTGAGTTTGATCCTAACAGTACTTCTTTGTAGGTTGTGCATAGTACCACTTTGTGGTGAGTTTGATCCTAACAGTACTTTGTAGGTTGTGCCTAGAACCACTTTGTGGTGAGTTTGATACTAACAGTACTACTTTGTTGGTTGTGCCTAGTACCACTTTGTGGTGAGTTTGATCCTAACAGTACTACTTTGTAGGTTGTGCATAGTACCACTTTGTGGTGAGTTTGATCCTAACAGTACTTCTTTGTAGGTTGTGCATAGTACCACTTTGTGGTGAGTTTGATCCTAACAGTACTTCTTTGTAGGTTGTGCATAGTACCACTTTGTGGTGAGTTTGATCCTAACAGTACTTCTTTGTAGGTTGTGCATAGTACCACTTTGTGGTGAGTTTGATCCTAACAGTACTTTGTAGGTTGTGCCTAGAACCACTTTGTGGTGAGTTTGATACTAACAGTACTACTTTGTTGGTTGTGCCTAGTACCACTTTGTGGTGAGTTTGATCCTAACAGTACTACTTTGTAGGTTGTGCATAGTACCACTTTGTGGTGAGTTTGATCCTAACAGTACTTTGTAGGTTGTGCCTAGTGCCACTTTGTGGTGAGTTTGATCCTTACTTTGTAGGTTGTGCCTAGTGCCACTTTGTGGTGAGTTTGATCCTAACAGTACTTTGTAGGTTGTGCCTAGTGCCACTTTGTGGTGAGTTTGATCCTAACAGTACTTTGTAGGTTGTGCCTAGTGCCACTTTGTGGTGAGTTTGATCCTAACAGTACTTTGTAGGTTGTGCCTAGTGCCACTTTGTGGTGAGTTTGATCCTAACAGTACTTTGCAGGTTGTACATAGTACCACATTGTGGTGAGTTTGATCCTAGCAGTACTTCTTTGTAGGTTGTGTCTAGTATTACTATCCAGGTTCACTTGGTTGGGTCTAGTACTACTTTGTGGTGAGTTTGCTCTTAATAGTGCTACTTAGTAGGTTGTGCCTAGTACCACTTTTTTGTGAGTTTGATCTTAATAGTACTACTTTATAAACTATAATCAATATTTCAGAACTTAATCACATATATATCATCTTTCTTCAAAATAAAACCATTTCATTATTGAAATATAGCCATAAAAGAATCCATAATAGTTTTGCACTAGATAATGATGAAAATCAGCTAAATATTTATATATGACTTTTCATAATAGGAAAATAGCTCAAGGAATGTTTACTTATATTTCTAACGGATTACAAATTATACTCCATAAAAGAACACAAATTAGGACATTACTGTAAGATAATGAAGACTCATAAATATGGCTTTATTAAACTTATCACGATATTGTTGATTTTATTTGTGCAAGGGAATATATT
This sequence comes from Mytilisepta virgata, assembly GCA_028015205.1. Taxonomy (NCBI): domain Eukaryota; kingdom Metazoa; phylum Mollusca; class Bivalvia; order Mytilida; family Mytilidae; genus Mytilisepta; species Mytilisepta virgata. Next base: position 4,002,101 of record CM051518.1, on the reverse strand, counting down.
AAGTTAATACAAGATCGTTTTATAAGATGCTTAAAAATTATTTCATATTGGAAGTCAAGGTTACATGAAGATGCTTTGAAATAAAGCTCATTACCATAAACAATATACCAACAGCTGAACCTTATATGTAGTTTTCATGTAGTAATTCAGGTATTAATAGGTATACAATAAGAATTTGGTGTTGTGTCCATAAACCCTTAGGATATATTTTTTGTATTATCTTTTTAATGGGAATATCTTTAAAATCTAGGATCAAGACGACAAAATAAACTAGAGCCTCCCAGCAGCCTATATCTTTAATCTGGGTCAACAGACATATCTCTCAAAAAGGACAATCTAAGAACAATACACGTAGCTGATTCTGGTCTGGTTCCAACTAAGAAAGTGGTTTCAGACCAGGAGATTTTTTAAATAAATTGTCCCTTAGGGTCATATGTTAAACTAAGTTCGGCTGTAATGGCCATCTAGGGCATCAGAAACAATTCTGAAATTGGTGCAATGTCTGGTTATAATTTGTTCAGTGGTTTCAGAATAAAAAATTTTCAATTAAGGGCATACAATACAGTTTCGATCTACTATTGATTTTTCTTTGATATTTTGCATAATGATACTTTTTTCACTGATCTTTCTAAAAATGCAAAAGAAAATTAGACCTTCATGAGCTACTTTTTGAGATATTTAATGTTCAATTTTCGGGATTTTTACTACAATTTTGCAAATGTCGCCTTTTCACCTATTTCGAAAAATATCAATTACTTTCTTGTTTTGAATAAAGAAGGTCAGGATTTCTTCTCTTCTGATAAATAAAATTATGGCGATTATGTGCTACAAGATCTTTTCATTATTTCATAATATGTGATATATATCCAAAAACTTTGAATTTAGGCACAATACATCAGTGTATTAAAAAAATCTCAATTATTTTTTCCAAATATTGCTGGACACTGACAATTTATGCCGATTATTTAACTTCTGTTTCTATCCAAGGCAGTATTTAATGTTTATAACGTATATGATTAGTGTTTCTCATATTTATGTCTAATTAGTATTTGTACCCTCTTTTGAAAAAAAGCGAATCACCATAAATTAGGAATTCCAGGAATTAATTCTGTAATTTCATTTTTATTAGATGATGTACAAAAATGTAAAAGTATCTGCATGAATATGCATGATACATGTTATTTGTCTACTGTCACTTCCTCATAATATTCATGCATCATTTGAACTAAGGGAATTTACAACAACATCTACTATAAATCTAGATGTTAACGTATCGGAATCTTGATCTATTCCAAAAGGGACAAAAACTTTCCATCATGAAACCCATTAAAACGCCACCCTTTAGAGTATCCTAAAGCAGATACTGCTCATGCTTTCAGAGGACTTGAGTTTATCCGGTTTTTTTGTGGAGTTCCTGCTGCTGGTTTCTGTGTGTACTTTTTAGTATTTTGTGTTATTTGTTGTTTGTCGTTTTATGAAGTAATGTAATTCTCCGCGAAAAGGAGACGTCCGAATTAGTGACGCTGCAGGAAAAAAAAAACAATTTAATGCTGTTCCGCAAAAAGTTCTGGTTGGATGTTAGTGACGCAATTATCTCCCCTGTAACAGTATCGTATGCCCTTAATATTTCCATATGGTCGTATGTTAAACTAAGTTCAGCTGTGTGGATCTCTTGATAGACTCATTGGACACAATTATGAAAGAAGACCATCTAAGGAGTATTGCTGCTAAGTCTGAATCCAGTTGGCCAAGTTATTATAAAATCTCTATTTTTTGTCTCACATACTTCAACAACTGATTTCTGCATGAAAAACTTCATTACTATTCTGTACATTTAAAATAACAAGTAAGTATGTCTTAAAAGTCAACATAGATCAAACTTTCGGAAACAGAACTAGCACATATTCTGCAACGTCCCATTTGTTTGTGGTGACGTCATATATGTAAAAATTTATAAAATGCACAAAAAAATTGGAAAAACAGCTCTCATAAAATATTTAGGGCATTTCAGCAGTGGAAACGACAATAATTCATTATGACTATTGGAAGCAAATGGTAGTGCAATACTTCTTACTTTCATTTTAAAGAAACATTGAAGATATTCCCTAAATACCACTTGCAGTTTGAAAGAAGACAAACAATAACCTAAAATTATTAATATTTTACTGCACACTTTTATAATTTCATTAGTGAAAGAAAATCTTATGTTTACATGTGAAATAAAAGTCAGTAGGAAGTGACGTAACAATAGTCATCACTAAAGTTCTTATTAAATAGGACAAATATACCTAAGGAGCCATCCAAAAAATGCAATCCATTAAACTGACAAAACCCGGGAAAACAAATGAACACCACAAGCACAACAAATTAACACTGAAAACTAAAAAACAATGAACAACACGAACTCTTATAAAAACCAGGAGTGAACGCCGGTGCTCCAGAAGGGTAAGCAGTTCCTGCTCCATATAAAAACATTTCAGTGATTCTGGGTATTCAGATTTCAATATTTGTAATACATGTACTCAAAGTCTTCCATGAATATTATATTTCATTTTTTTATTTGGTGATATATGATGGATTTAGAGAAATTAACATATATATCCACAAATTTTCCTTAATAATGGCAGCCAACTGTTAATAAACAAAACAAAATTCATTCCAATATGCTTATACAATTTTAATGATTTCTTATCAATATTTATACTCCTTGAAATTAGTGCTGGTATTATTTGGTGATTGTATCTCTGTGTGCACTTTTAATTAAATTTCCTATTGTAATATGACATGCTTCAAACGCTTTCAGTCTATCCGTGGTAAAATATGGATATATTGGTTCTAACGTCACAGATGTCAGACTGCTTGTTTGGCAACATCAAAGTAGTTTCCAACAAGCTTTCACGACGTCATACTATAACTTGCGTTGTGTAATGGCTTCTTCGTGTCTGAATACCGATGTTTCGGCATTTCAAAATGAAGTAGAAACTGCCCTATTAGAATAGAAATAATTCACGGTGCCTTGAAAATATCATGATTTTACAACGGGGAGGCCTTTTAAGACATTATTTTACCACTAGCTGTCACTCGTGGCAAAATTTGGCAAAAAGGGTCTACCCGTGGTAAAATCATGATATTTTGAAGCCTCCGTGAATTATTTCTCAAATAACTCATGTCTGTTTCATCATGGTTTGTGTTTATAAATATGGAATAGAACTGTATAAATTAATACACAAATGCTTTTTACCAATACATGTTCACCTGGCAGGGTAAAAAAAGAACTGACAATTAAATATTTGAATATATTAAGTTGTACATCTGGAATGACGGTACATGTATATAGCTGAACTGAATTGACTGTCTGCAGAGTGTAGGTATGTGGAGCTACCAGTCAGAAGTATCTGAGACCAAAACAGAGGTTTATGGAATGTCAGGCCAGAAATGGCATGTCCTGAAAGGGTTTTCTGGTTTATATGCCTTCCATAAGAAATACAGAAAGAAGTGGGGGAATATCTGTTGTGACCAGAAAGAGGTGCAGATATCTGACATGACCAACAAAGAGGTTGAAGTATCTAAATTGATCATAAGTGGTGGGGATATCTGGAGTGACATGATAAGAATATGCATATTTTATTAAAATATCTTCTGATAATAAATTTTGCATGCTGCATATTACTACTACTGGGTTTGTACATCTTATTTCTTTTTACAATAAAATAGAGAATGGAAACAGGGAATGTGTCAAAGAGACAACAACCCGCCGAAATAACCTATAATTTATTACATTATTTTTTTTTAAATTGGTTTAACTTTCTATAAAATAATATCATTTAAAATTCAGTTATGTTTTCAATTTTTGTCATAACATTCCTGTATTTCATGTCATAACAGGTCAATTATCAATACTTAATTTGCAAACAAATGTTGCCATTCTTAAAATAATTACTTGCATGCTTTAGTAACTTCAGCTAAATCCAGTACATGCATGGGTTCTGGGATTCTTGCAAGCTATGCTAACTTACCTTTGGCTCTGGAATTTTTGCTAGCTCTGCTAGGTTATGACACAGTCTGACATGTTTTAAGTTGTATGGATTATTTCTGTTTTCTTCAAAAGATCTTAAAATTTTGTCACTCATCCATTCAACCTGAAAAAATTTGAATGAAGCTGTAATTAAGCATAGATTACATTTATTAAACAAATATGTACATTACATACATTTGTAAATGATCTTATGACAAAAATATTAACTTCATTATCATTTTATGGACCCTCTAGGGACTATGGACAACTAATATTTTTAATCAAGAAATGTGTTGAAAATATCAGGGATATCTGGTATAAAGTTACATGAAATTACAAGAAATTTCAATGATCTAACTTTTATAATATATAATAAGTTTCAATGTTTTGGTAACGTTAAAAGAAAATACTATTCATTTAAAAATCTCATCAATGAACCTATTAAGGTCCTGAAACTCCAGTAATATCTAACAGAAGAAACGATCACCCTGCAAACAGTGATTTAGCAAATTCCCTTGCCAGTAATATCTGACAGAAGAAACGATAAACCACTAAACTTACCTGAGATTTTGCAAATTCCACGACATTAAAGCTGACATTATTTAACAAGGCAAGTGAATATGGTGACAGTCCTGATTCAGCTGTTCTCCACATCTGGTCCTACAATTGATAAATAATTGATATTACTACTTTATCAATTTTGTAATCTTTTTCTAAATATGAAAGCTCTTCACTTTATGGATTTAAATCAAAATTTTTGACTCTCTGAAAAATATGCTTATCTTAAAATTTTAATTTATTCGAAAGTACATAGATCATGAAAGAGTTTAATTTTCTACAAAAGTAAAAAAATAATCAAAACATATTTAATATACAATTCCAGGAGACATATAAATATAAATAAATCATAAACCACATGTGGTATGTTTTTTTTCGTAGGAACTGATTATCTGACATAATATTACAGGATATAGATAACATTAAATACAACTTAACAACTGTGATAGCTTCAAATGTTTTTTCAAAAAATAAAACATGAAATTCATAGAAGCCTTCAATCATGTCACACTTTGTTTGCAGGACACAGATCCCCCCTTTTAATAGCATATATCTAAATGTAAGTAAACTTGATAATTACTGCCTTATAAAGATGCATTACTTCAAAATCACATTATATAATTTATCTCCACTGCCATGTAATAATAAATACCAATTTTAAATTATTTTTTTTTATATATACTTAATCTGTTGTCAGAGTAGTATGCTTAAGTTTTACTGACTCTTGTATTATCAAGGGAAATAACTCAAAATGTGAAATCTGTCAAAATCAAACTTGTTAATCTATGAATTATTATTTGTGCATGGTTAACAGATTTTATTGAGAAGAAAGTGGTGACAAGGGTATCATGAAAGTATATACTACAAGCAGAATATATAAAATATATTTCACACATTTTATATTGCTAGTAATTAGGCTGGTTGTTGGATAAATGACAAAAAACGGTCATTTTTAACAGAAATAGTCTATTTTCTTCTGATTATGTATATAATTAGTCGTTTAATTAAAAGCATCATTTGTTAACAAGAAAGTCAGGCTTCACAAGAGTATAACGTTAATTTCAACCCTTCCAAAAATCATGTAAATAAATCAGGGTTTTATGTAAGATATATCAAATCTTGCATTTAGTAATCTTAATACAGCAGGAATTTTTTTTAGTTAAATGTATTTAATTTGTTACCAGTAACTGGACCAACTCCAGCATTCTTCCAGCTGTATCTACAGCAACCAAAACATTCCCATCATTTCTCATTGTCTGAAGAATGGTAGCTAAAAAAATAAAGAATTTTTTTTTAAATTTTTTTTACAAGAAATAAAATAATTAAGAGTAATAAGATAAAAGCTTAACCAGCTTTCTGTTTTAGCTGATAAGAACACTCCTTAATCATGTGATCATAGGACAAAACTGAATACATTGTTGTAAACTACTTGTTCATCAATAGAACTTCATAACTTTTAAAATTTGTTATGCCATTTAAAAGTATAACATTTCAAATAGTCTGTACTAAATATTTTTGCTAGATTTACTGCATATAAACATAAAAATTCAATTTAAAGTCTGTTATTGTATTTTAACATTTACTATGTATCCACATAAACTATATCATATATATAAAATATATTATGCACACTAATTATCAATGAATTTTGAATTAATACAAAGATTTATACGTGTTTACTGGGTCCTTCATAAAAAAAATCTCTACCATTTTACATAACGTAGGAGGATAACAAAGGTACGTGTATTATTTGCAAATTCCAAGACTTCATTACACTTTATTATCACAAGCAATCATGACAGTATTACTAAAAGTAGTGCAACTAAAATTCACAGAGGATACTCTAAATTTATATATGGTTATAGGGTGGGAATCTCAAAGTTTTCAAACTAATAAAGACAATAATATTTTGAGGGGCAAAACATATCTCATAGGGACTCCCTATTAAGGTGTCTACTCATATGGAGAAAGAAAATATATGGTTACAGGGATTTCAATCATTTCCAATTATTTAAAAATTTGTAAATTTAAAGGTGTCTGAGAGGATGGGTCCCCCATTTCCAAAGTAGTTTCCAATATGACAGCCAGCCCGGGACCGTCAATCTAGGAAATGCCATTAAAATCCACCAAACAGTATCCGAGCTATGGCTCAGACAAGTTATTACGTTGCCAACTGAATAAAAAGGCAGCAAAAATCAACATGGCAATGTCTACGAACTTCTTTTAATCTGGGAGATATAATGACAATAGCCCAAGCATGAGTTATGATTTCTTTTTATAATAACTACCCGTAATCATTTTAATTTTTCAACACAAAAATACACCTTTCGTTCTGTCCTCACTTTATAAAATCATGAAGATCGACCTGATCAATGCATGTTAACAACAAAAAAAACGAAATAATACGTCATACTTGGGGCAATGTAATTTCATTTTGATTTCAGAAATTTATCTTTTTTGTTCCTTCAAATATCCGTTTTATTGTTAAAGACAAAAACAGTTGCAAACTTCAAACAACCTGCCATGTTGTCACTGACAAATATGCAACATGTGATTTGTATCTTGCTTGAGATTTGGAGCATCTCACAAATAATTTTAACAACATGTGTTTGAAACATTTGTTGATTTGGTCGTATTGATAGAATATAGACATCTATAACTTTTTAATTTCTAATTAGAGAATTTTTCTTATAAAAATTTGTTCATTTCATTTATATTCAAAAATGTTTTAATTCATTCCACAGAGAATTGCAAATTCACAAGTCCATTCTGAACTTGTTTCAGATTTCTTTTCGAAAGTAAACTTTGTTCCAGGTAGGAAAAAATCAATAAAAGTTATTTTAAAATCGTTCTTATTTCAATCGTTATGAATAAGATAGACCATTGAATTAGATTAAAAAGATGAAATAAACACGCGATAAGGACTGAAAGTATTTAACCTGCTGAAAATGTTAAAATTACCGACCATGCAGGTCCCGAAATGACCAGGTGTCAATTTTACTGGATGCCAAAATGACTTGTATTCCTGTCACCAGCTGGTAACAATGTTTATAACTTTGACAAATTTGCAAATGTTGAAAAATACAAACGAAATAAAGGATATCGATTAATTCAATACTCTTGAATTTTCAAAAGCTAAAAAACATAAAAGTTATTACGGTATCTGATTACAGGCATACGTTTGTAAATTAAATTGAATGTCACCTAAATTTTCATATTCATACGCTGAATTTATCTAGACTCAAAACGGAGTCTTCTTTATCACCCAGTTGTTGTTCAATAGAGTTATCTTTCTATAAATGATCATCCATCATATGATCCTACATGTATGCACTGTACCTTGATTTAAATTTCATTCAGTTCATAGAACTATTTGCAGATTGGGATTACTTTGTCCTATTGAAACTGTCGTGGTGACAATAGTCCAGTACTGGACTAAAAACAGGAATGTGTCCACAGGATACGATGCCCTGCTGCACTATCATCTTCTATGTTCAATGAAACATGAAACCAGGGACAAACCCCCAATTTGACATGTAATTGAGACATATCACATAATAATGAACATATGTACTAAGTTGATGTCACTACAAGTTTATCCTAAACTACCTTCATCGAAAACTTTAACCTGAGAAATGAACTGTTTCCACACTATCATATTTCTATATTTAGTGAACCATGAAAATGAGGTCAAAACCCTACTTTGACATGCAAATTAGAAAGACCACATTATAAGAAATATGTGTACTAAGTTTCTAGTTGATGTGACTAAAACTTAACCCTAAACTACCTTCATCAAAAATTTAATCTGATTCAGGAGGGACGGATGCACGGACTGAAAAACATAATGCCACTCTACTATTGTAGGCAGGGCATAAAAAAGGCTCCTTCCCTCATCCATTTTTATAAAAATTGTCCTGAGAACCTAAGTAATATTTTGTATGGCCTTGTATACATACTCATTAACTGTTCATCTCTGAGTCTTCTTCTTGATTGTACATAGGTAGCATTAAAAGCATCAGTTATCAATACCGATGGCCTGTTTAATGTGTCTAATACACAACCATTTAAATGCCTGAAAATTTTTTTTTAAATATATAAAATTATATAAATAATACATGATAAAAATTGAAATAGACACATTTGTTTTATTTCTGAAACATGTTCTGAAAATTATAAATTGTAAAAATTTAAAAACACTGAAATAAACAGGGTCGGAAGAAATGACTTCTTCATATATACAGTTTTACACTTAAATCTAGAACATTCTGACCCTGCTAATCTAAATTATGTAACGTCTAACCAAATTTTGCAGTTGTAGCAAGCCATCACCTTGTTGGTAATCATACTGTATTGGCTTTTATAGTATGGTTTATGCATCAGAGTGTCAGGATAGATAAGGGGGAGTTTTGGGTACCTATTAACATATTCTAATCTCAAATATATATGTCAAGCTGTCTTGACTCATTATTTCATCCATTTTTCTTGGGTTTTCAGTTTAGTGAGACTCAAATTTATCTGGGGGATTGAAGTCCATAATCAATTGACCAATGACATACATGTTAATCACCTGCAGTAAATCAATCAAGAATTGGCAACAGGATTGATTACAAGTTTGACAATTCACAATCAACTTGAAATGTTCATTCCTCCTGTTTACATATTCTGGTTTTAATTTCCTGTTGACATATTCTTACAAAGATATTGTCAAATTTAAGTTTGTATGTTAATGTCGTTTATATCATAGTTTCATCTGAAGAATTTATGAAGGATCAAAATGACTGACTGACATAACTTCGGCACCATTTTGTTTGTTTTCAACTTTCCGCAAACAAATGAGTAAGAGGTGTTGCCCTTTGCCAAAATTTCTTTGCAACTTCTCTTCACTCTGAAAATGCTAAACCGACAACTTGAGGGCAATTGAAAATCTTTTAAGGTGAATTTGAATCTCTATTTTGCAGTCTAGAGTACTCCCTATATAAAATGTTAACAAAAGAGTACAAAAATAATCTGAATAACTATGTACTATTGTCAACTACATTTGAATTTAATTTTGGAGTTTACTGTTAGTGTCAAAATAAAAAAAAATTGTACAGGTTAAACTTGCTAAATTTAAACATATTAAAATTAAATCACCACATTGTTAACAATATCTGCTAGATTATTCATATGCTATAAATCCTAATTTTACAATGGCAACTTTGCTATGGATGTCTATGTTTGATTTGTTTACTTTCTAAGGTATAGAGAACATGAAATTTCAGTATTCTGTTGTGAAACTACTAACCTTTCTTTTTTATGATTATAATCAACAGCATATACTATTTCCTCCTCTCCATCTTTGACTATTTTCCATATATTACCACCAATCATGTGACCAGCTGGTAATGGAGTTATCTGAATACCATGACCTTTACCTAAATTGGTAATTAAATTTGTACATTGTGATCTTCAATAAGGCAAGGATTTATGTTCCATTCAACATTTTAAGTGGCTGGCAGTTTATAGCGGTTGACAAAGCCAAAGTATGATTAAGTAACTCGCTGACCTCAAACAGAAAAACTGGCCATTTACTGTCTATACAGCATTAATTTAACCAGAATTCATGGTGTAGAAGAGCTATTCTGAAAAGGGTAAGAATAGTTTGGATGTGTTAGTAGAGGTGTAACGATTCACTGATGTACCAATAGTTTTGATCGTGTACAGTATCATCACTTCAGAATCGCGATACATTTCCTGATTATATGAATTGTTGTTGGTTAAATTTTACACTCTCCGAACTGGTTTCCAGTTTTTTGACAGGAAAAATTTCAGTTATATTGTCATTAGTCTGGTGTACCAAGTTTCACGTGTTAAAAATTTCAACATGACAATGTATTAAGATACACTTCTTTCATTTTATTTATTCCAGCTATGAACATCTTTAATCGTAAATTTTCGGAGTAAATTTCTGTGTTTACAATGTTCATTTGCCAATTTAGGAGTACATTTTGAGTGACAAAGTAGATAACGAATGTACTGTTATATAATGGTATCAAAAGTAAATATCATGATACATATGGTATCGTGAATTTTCTAGCGATACTTAGGCCTAGAAGGGAGTCTGATTTTTAATATGCTGAAATGGAACTGCCTTAATTTTTTTTAACTACATGTATATTCAACGTTTAAAAACAAATCCTATGCTATGTAACTGATAACTGGTGTGAAATATCATCAAACTTCTATCAAACAAGGTTGATATCTAAATTATAATGGGATGAAAAATCTCCTACCTTTCAAATGAACTGTTTGTGAATATTTCAACTGTATTATTTTGTCAAATGCATGGTCCACATCATCCAATGTAAAAATCTCAAAATCTGTTGTGTTGTGTCTAGACTGAAAGAATAATGAAAAATCTCTTGTGTCTAGACTGAAAGAATAATGTAAAAATCTCAGAATCTGTACTAAATGTATGTCTAGAAACTTGCCTGTCGAAAACTATTCCAAAACATTTTAGCACACATCCAGAGCTAATGATCTTCTGTATATAAGACATTCAGATAAATTTCATAACTTTAATTTTCATATTAGAACATCCAAAAATTTTCAATTAATGCTGTAAATTCTTTTTTTTTTAAATCACTTTTACATAAAATACGCAAAAATTATACAGAAATACCTAAAAGTTTATGGTCATCTTTTGGAAAAATTGGTTATGACTGAAGGAAAGACACTTTGCTATCTGAGTGACCTCAAATCACATTTTTGTGTGTCACTGTTTGAAGAAGCACAAAGCCCAGTGGAAAATCAAGTCAAATCAGATAAATTCAAATAAGGCACAAAAAATCTTTCCATTTATATCTTACTGAAGAAATCAACAAAAACACAACTGAGATTGCTTGAAAATAACATTACAAATACATATACCGGTAATAACAATTCTGTTGACAATGAATAATCCCAAACGGATGATTTATTACCTGATACAGATCATACATAAACATTTGTCCCATTTTATAGACAGGCACTGTAGCATAGATTGGACATCTTAATCCCGCCTTTCCTACCATATATGGTAATGCTCCTAAATGAGCATGATCTGGATATGTCAACAGGACTGCATCTATCTGATGTAAATGTCTGAAAATTAAAACATAGGTATGATGTGTCACTTTTCCCTACATATAAAAAGTGTTAATAAAACTTATAAAATAATTGCCGTCATTCATATATCTGTCACAAATACTACTGACTACATGGCTGTAATATGCTGTTGGCGTGGCCAATGATGGGAGCACAGCAATAGCCCTTCCAGAAACTCATTTCTGATATCACAATTCTGACTCTTTGAAGCAAATTATTTCCCTTACTTTACTTACTTCTGTTTCTGGCGAACGAAACTTTTTCTAGCCTTAGTATGTAGCACAATATGGCCATATTCGCTTTAATAAATTCACTTCGGAATGCATAATGGCTGGCCCCATTAAACAAAGACTTTTCTAAATGACCCATATGCTCCCACTAGCGCTCGCTATAACTTTTTCTCTTTTACCAACCCTCTTCAAAGAGTTCATCTGAATGCTCTTAACTGTTTTTTAACTATCTTTAATGGAGAATAAAGGACTATGACTAAAGTTAAGGAAAAGAGCAGCACTCTTATTTACTGAAGTAAAACTAAAGTCTTCTACATAAAGAGAAATCTACACCTCAAAACAAGTTCAAGATAACCATTAGCAGCTGTTTGAATTCTTCACTAATGTTACATGTAATACAATACAAGAACGAATGACTCTGTTGAAAATGTTGAACAAGTATTTGACTAAATACCTCTAGTTCTAATTGGCTCAGTGGTTTCAGACAGTTTTTCAGAAGTTTTTTTTTAAAGTATATGTCAACACTTTTACCCACCTTATCAAGGACTTAATCAAAACAAAACAATTATATATGAAATAAAGGCATCCAATTCTTCCGTAAATGGCTGTTTTCAGTGGGAGATGACCCATGGAAGATCTTTGCACGTGCATTGATCGCCCACTGTTGTAACGTCCGATCAGAATATTTTCGTCATACCTACATTATTTCACTTCGTCAAATGTGCTCAATGAATTTACCTAGGTACAGGAAACCTAAAAATCGCATATTTACGAAAGAAATAGGTACATATGCTTGCTCAAAAATGAAGAACTGAAAGATGTTCAACTTGTTTTTAAAATCCATCGTATTTTTCCTTTTTGCGCTGAATTTTAAAAACTTGTTGAAGATTTTCCAGTCTTCACTTTTAACTTGTGTAAGAAACTATTAATATTTTGCAACTCCTCTTGAATATTATCTGATTTAAAGAAATCTGCTGAGTATTTACATGATATACAACTGAAATATTCTGTACAACAAGGAATTTTTGGCACAACTTGCTAACCTCTTCAATTCTTTAATAAAATCCATATTAAAATCTTCATCCCATCCACAATCAAGTAAAAACCGGAACTCATCGACTTGGAGAATATAGCATGTTGGAGATTCATCATGAGCTCCTGATAGAGGCTGCAGTCTAATAATAGATGTCATACTGTCTAATACAACTTAAAATGGAATATAGGTACACTGTCACATCTACAACAAAAAAATATGATCATAATCAGTCACTTTGTTTTGTCATTATACAGATTTAAATTAGATCCAAATTAATTGTTTTATAACAACCAGCTCCAAACCCCTCTCCCCCATCTTCTTAGTGCTTTAATTAAAGTGTGAAATAACATACAAAGAGAGTTAAATTTCATCATTCACATAAAAAAGTGTACTTTTTGTACATGTGTCATCTCAGATGTAAACTTTTGTCAATGAAACATAAATATAAAAGTATTGATGGGAATCAGAAAGAATCTCATAATCGATCAATGATTACCTATAACAGGCCATCAAGTGGTTTTTGGTCCAAAAATAGGGCTTTTTATAGGGCCGAATTTCTTGAAAAATAGGGTATAATAGGGCAAATTAAATAATTTATAGGGAAATTATAGCGATATATCTCTCAACTTCACCCCTTTTCAAAACTGCAAAGGCATCCTGTTGCTGCAGTCAATTACCAAGACTTGATTGAGGTGCACATAAAATGACAAAAAGAAGACAGAGAGTTTCTCTGAAATATTCAAGTACTGGATTTTATATCTACAGTTACATGTATTTAACGATACTCTTTACGGTTTGCAAAGGAGGGGAACGCAAAAACACATTTTAATTTTCGACCAATTAATTCTAATTTATAGGGCTAATATAGGGAAAAGGGCAACTTTATGCCAAAATATAGTGATTATAGGGCATTTTCAAAAAGACAGGGATTTGAAGGCCTGTTACAATGTATAAATAACTAATGAACAATTATAATTGGACTAAAAAACGAATTAATCAACTCATTTATTTGCTATTTAATAGTGAAAATTCTGGAATACTGTGTGATTTGCTTAACAAAAGGGACTATGAGGTAAGTATTTTTAAAATTTGTGCCACTTCTGGTTTTAACATCAGCAAACAATTGATGTTTTATTAGGCTCGCCATCAAAATAAAGGTAATTTCAGATGAAGTTTACTGTCATTTCATCAAAAATACTTTTCAGGTCATGTTGTTTCAAATAGTAATAAATTAAAGAGCAATCATGTATGTTTTAAAAGAAGGAGGGTGTCTTGGCAAAAAATGATGCTTTGGCAATTCAATTAGGTTAGGTTTAGGCTAACATTGTAAGTAAGGCTTAGGGTTAATATAGAATACCTCCATATGGAGTGGGTCCCCTAAAGTAAATGAAGGCCCATGGAAGTTTACGTTTGAAAAGAAATCAGAAACATGTTCGGTCAAAATTGCATATTTGCGTTTCTCAGGGGAATAAATTTGAAATATTTAAATGAAATGAATAATGCTTTTAGAAAACAAATACTTTTATTTTACATTTAAAATTTATAATATATTCTAACAGGACGAGGAGACAACAGACGTTTAACAGGTCTGGTCAAACTTGTAAACAAGAGTATATCTGAACGGTGAACTGAAACTCGCTTTTGCGAGTATGACATCATCAATTTTGTCATCAGTTTGAGTTTCTTCACCTGTTGTATATTCTTTCACCTGTAATGAAAATGCGTAATGCATCATAGCTGTAAATTTGCATATATATTCTTCAAACATTTTTAACATTTCTACCGAGCAAATTTAAAATCTACCGTGCAATTATGGAGATATTCAAGGTCAAAGTTGGCTGGAAGTTAGGCGATCTTTCAGGTGTTTTGGCATAGGTAACAGACACATTTCATCTATTTTTGGGACTTAATCTTATATAAAGGACATAACTTCTGTAGGGAAAGATTTTTTTTTATTTATAATTGTATTCTTTATGACTTGTTTTTTTTTATAGAAAATAAATTAACGCAAGTCACTTCTGCATATGAAACTAAGATGTTCAAAATGTTTCAGTAGTTCTCTTGTTGATTTTTATTTATTAATTTTATTTTTCAACAATTATTTAAGATATATTTACAAATATTTTGTATTTATTTTGTGATTTTTGTATATTTCATAAAATACATTGAATGCTGGGAAAGAAACCTCGCTTTTGAGAGTATACTCGGTTTTGCGAGTTCAACCAGACCTGTTGAACATCTGTACACAGTTGTGAAAATCATTTGTGAGATGCTCTGAATCCAAATCATGTGTGGCGGGTCATTTGAAGTTTGCTACTCTTTTTGTCTTCAACAATAAAACAACTATTTTAAGGTACAAAAAGATAAATTAATCAAAGCAAAATGAAATAACAATACAGTCGAGTCCAGTAAATCCACCAGTCCAGTAAATGCACCCCTTAACTTCTGGGAACTACACTTTCGTATCCAATGTAAACTTCGTCTGCTACTTTGCACCAGAGAATGTAGTCACAAACAAAAAGCCAAATTGAAGTGAACAACTATTTGGTAAGTACCAAAAAAGCATTAAAAACATTTTAGATTTACTTATGTCTTACCTACGTGTGAACTAAATAACCGTATTGTTCAAATTTATTGCTTTTGATAAATTTGAAACAAATTCCTTATTAAATCAGTAACAAATCATGAAGAAGTAATTTTCGTGTCTTTCCCTCCTACCAAACATAAAAGTATTTCGACCCACCTAAGAATATTTTCACGCAAGGGCGAATTTACCGGATGTGAACAAGCAGAATGTAAACACAGATAAGTTTCACGTTTGATTGATTTGCATGTCATTTTCGTTTTTTTTTATTATAGAACAAGATAACTATCGAGTTCAATATCTAATTAAGTTGCCTATATTAATATTTGTAATTTCTATCATTATCAGTTTAAATAAAGCAACATATCATCACCTAACAGGAGATTTCCAATCCAGAAATCTGGCATTCAAAATTTTCATCCATGTTTTGAAGTCCCTGAGGGGTTCTCGCTAAAGGCACGTCCAAATAAGGAAGTTTCCATTGACAAAATACTATTTCCCGTGATACTGTCAGTCGTAGTCATAGTAAGGATATCTGTATAAGTTCAGGCCACGCCCCCTGCAATCTCACGATATATATGTCATGGCAGAAAGAAAACAATTTTGAAACAGACAAAATGACCACAGATAGATATTATTCACCAAATCAAGGGCCCACAAACATGTTTTACAATAGACATGTACATAAACAAATTGATTATTACATGAAATTACAAGTTACTACAAAGTATAACACAAAAATATTCATAACCACATGTGCAAAACAATGATTTCGACATTAACAATATTTTGACCGATGTTCTGTCTGTGAAAAATCTAGGATGCATTTTTGATAAAACACTAAGTATGGAAAATCAAGCCTCCTCGATTACAAAATCATGTTTTCATCAAATACGCAACATCGGACGAATAAGACCTCTTAATAACAGTTGATGCTTGCAGAACTTTAGTGTGCTCGCACGTAACATCACGATTAGAATACGGCAAGGCGTTACTCTATGGGACAAACAGTTGTGTTACGAAGAAACTTCAGCGCGTACAAAATACAGCGGCTAGATTAATAAGAAGAACTCGAAAACATGAGTCAATAACATCGACACTTATAGAATTACACTGGCTGCCTGTTTGAATACAAACTGTTGCTTTATGTATTTAAGGCAATGCACGGTAAAGCACCGATATATCTGCAGCAGTTAGTTGACCATTACCAACATGCCAGAACTTTACGATCAGAAAACTGTATGCTTTTGCGAGTGCCAACTAAACGGTATGGTGACAGGCGATTCGATAAAGCTGCATCAGATCTGTGGAACAATCTACCACTACACTTAAGAACTGAACAATCTTTGGACGTTTTTAAAAGGGACTTAAAGACATATCTTTTCAGGAGGGCTTTCATGAATTTCTTATAAAATTTTTAATAAATGACTTTAATTTCCCATTGTCTGATCTGATTATCCATTTACATTGATATTATTGCCTTTTAGGAATGTTTTAATTTTCGTTTTAAGAGATTTTAACATTGAATTTAGATACATACTTTTTTTTTTTTTTTTTAAAAGTTTAAAATTGATATTTTATTTTTCAAGTAATTATTGTTTGGACAAAGATATTTATGAGATTTTTATGTGATATTATTATTATTATTCTCAATTCTTCACCTTTTGTTCTATAAATAAGGTTTCTGTTTGATTCTGTAATTCTTAAAACTATTCGAAACTTTTTTTTTTTAATCTTTGGTTACAAATTGTTTTTAGTGTAACTATTCCTTTTTCATGTTTTTGTTTTACTTATAACCTTAATTTTAAAAGGTGTATATATTTGTATATTATACTTTTTATTGCAATTGTATTGTTATCAACTATAATTTTACTCATGTATGCATTGTAAAGCGCTTAGAGTATTATCTGTGATATTATATTTGCGCTGTATAAATATTGTATAATAATAATAATAACAATGAAGTAATTTTACATTTAATATTCTGCTAATTATACAGTGCAATAATATTTTAGTTAAACACAACCTCTTATTTGTCATACATAAAAGTTATTTTTGCTCCATTAATGTAGGGCTTTAGCTCCGGTGCGTCTTTTTACCACAGAACACCGCAGAATACCACAGAACACCACAGTACACCACAGAACACCTAATTTCTAGCAAAATTGTAGAAATAAAGTATATTTTTGCTTTTATAATTATAAATTATCAATATTTTTATATTAAGAATGTACATTGTACTTATCGACAGTCTTCACAATCCAACTTAGAGTTAAGATTGAAGAATGTCGGTGATCCTTTAATGTTTGTCCTGATCATCAAAGCAATTTAGAACAAAATATATTTTTTATTTCAAATATCCAGAGTGTTAGGCGAAAAGAACTTATTAACTCTCGTTCCACGATTTGCACACTGAAAATTTTGGAAATTCTAAAACAAGAAGTAACATCTGAAGTAAATATTTTTGAAAGGCGACTTCTCGTTTATTTGATTAATTCACACATATGTGTGTTATAATGTTATAAATTCTTTCAATAATAGTAATAGTTTATTGTCATATAAGCTAAAATGAACAGCTTGTGACAAATTTTAAACACAAAAAGATAATTATGATAAAATAATAATTTAAGTACTAACAAAATTACGACAATGTGTTACACACTTCAACTGACTGTTTTAAAAAGGATGTATTTGCCGCGAGCCTTTTTTTGGATTTAATATAATTCAGGGACAAAACAGATTTATATATTGATAGAACATATAGGGCAAAAAATGTACATTTTTTTTCAATTACACTAAATTAGGAAGTCAATTGCATGTATTTAGGACAAAAAGTTACAATTCATGATTTGTCATTTTGACATATTATTTAGGACAAAAAGTCTTAATTCATAATTTGACCTATTATTTTGAACAAAAAGTCACAATTCACAACATTTTTGCACATCATTTTTAAAAAAATTTTAATTAATAATTTATAATTATTCAGCCAAATATATACTTAATTTCAACTTATTCCCTAGTTTTTAGGTGTTCTGTGGTGTTCTGCGGTGTTCTGTGGTGTTCTGTGGTAAAAAGACTCTCCCCTTTAGCTCTGCCGAGTCAAAAGTTTTCACAGTAGCTACATTATTGTAGCCATGACCAGGTCGATCTTATGGAGTCATGTTATGAGGACGGAAAGACAAAAACTCTAATTTTACGACGATTTACCAATATTCCTAATTGCCTGTAGCTATAAATTATGTGCAAATATTTCAGCCTAAAAAGCCAAAGGTACCTTTTTTAAAAAAAAATGCCCTTCATAATTAAGAAAAGCAAAAAAGGAAGGAAAGTGATTTTGCTATTTTCACTGAGTATGAAAGCATGTGAATACTTTTTCTTGATCAGTTGGTCTATCTTCGGTCAAAGCGGCAGAAAAAAAGACTCATGCTGCTGTACGGCGGAAACAAACTGTTCTCCCTAAGGGAGACAACTCTATATTTTCCGGTTGAACCTTTGCAGCAAATGACCCTGAACGTGATTACTGTCAACTTTTTTGGATGGATGAAACTTTTCCAAAATTAGAATAGTTTTACAGGGCGTTAACAAATATGAAATTAATGAATAATGTTTCTCTTTTTAGTCTCAGCATGTGCAGTGGTTTCGTGTGTAATTTTAATTGTCTTTTTAAAGCTTTCAACTGACAAACAACATCAGCAACAGGTTAGTTTGACACATATTCAAGTTCATTGACCCCAGGTTATTTTGTTTACGTGTTATCATATTTCTTTGCCTGATTTATTAACAACATAAAAAAGTTCAATGTAGGATAAAAAACTTAATTCACATATATTTTTTTTAACACCCCCCCTTTTTTCTGTCAGTTTAATATAGATATTTTCTAGGGTCACGATTCATTGGCAAATACTTCTCAAAGGCATCTAGATGATAATTAAAAATAAATAGAATGAAAATACTTTTGATAAGGATCGACTTGCATAAAACTTTTGTTTCCTTCTACATTTTAGTTACCTAAAATATCTAGATAGTTTTCAAAACCATCTAGATACTATTTTAGTACTTACCAGTAGATAGAAAAAACCATTTTATAGTTCATATTACTTTGGTGATTAAAGATAATATAGAAAAAGAATATTTTGTTACCAATCATGGGCCTACATGTACTGAATTCATGAATATAATATACACAATAGGGATTCCCATAGCTTGTTTTAGAAGGGGGGCCCGCCCTGCCGCCTTTAACTGCCGCCCTTCTGCCCTTTGTGCAAAAATAATTAATCTGCAGATATTTAACAATGCATAAAGAATGGTTTAATGAACAAAGCTGCTTTGCTTTTGACAATATATGGAAGGGCATTCAAAGACAGTAGAATAAACTACTTGGCTGTTTACAAAAATGTAAAACTATTGTTTGAATAAGGTCATAGAAGGAGATGTACATATATAAGAAAACAAGAACTAACGGAAAAAAGTACATGTACTTCTATTGCCCTGTCGAACATATCGATTCGATGGGTGCCCCTTCTGCCCTGACCTAGACTTGAGTTTTACCCTGCCCTACTCAAGCTTCTGTGGGAAACCCTACTCAAGAATATAAAACACCACAATCATACCATGGTAAAATAGAACAATAAATATTGCACTGAAGAGATAGATAGATTTATTCACCAAATCAAGGGCCCAAAAGGGGCATGTTTTACAATAGACAAGTACATAAACAAATTGATTATTAAATGAAATTACAAGAAAGATGTCACTTAATGTGTGTGTGTTCATTTAATATTATTATTATGTCCCGCCAAGTTGGGGGATATATAGATTTTGACCTGTGTATCCGTCTGTTCATCTGTTCGTCCATCCTACCTCATGTTAAGTTTTTTGTTTAAGCTTTTTTCCATGAAGATGGGGTGATGTCATTATGAAACTGGGTACACATTTACATCATGTTATTAACTTCCTAAAGTATATGCTGTTTTAGGGTCTTTACCTTAATTTCATGGTTCAGGGAACATGAGTGAATCATCAGTTTAGGTTTGCATTGAAGCTTTTTAGCTCACCTGACCCGAAGGGTCATGTGAGCTATTGCCATCACTTGGCGTCCGTCGTCCGTCCGTCCGTCGTCCGTCCGTCCGTCTGTCGTCCGTTAACTTTTTCAAACGTTAACTCCTCCAACACCATAAGTCCAACTGCAACCAAACTAGGTACAGTTATTAATTGGTATGGGTGCTACAAATCTATTGTTTGGATTTTTGATTCGTATAAAAACATGGCCGTTATGGCTAAAAATAGAACATAGGGGTAAATCACAGTTTTTTGCAAATAAGTCAGAAACGGTCACTGATATCAAAATTCTGGCATAGGGTAAAAGTGTTCAGCACCTCAAGATCTACCTGCCCTGAAATTTTGAAGAAGATCCAACGACCCATGTAGGAGTTATTGCCCTTTTTTTGACATTTTTGGCTTTTTTTTATGTTATTATTTCAAAAATCTTCTCCTCTGAAACTACTAAATGGATTTGGATAAAACTTAGCATGATTGTTCCTTAGGGTATCCTGCACAAAATTTATGCTTCGATTTTTGATCCGTCGAAAAACATGGCCACTGTTGCTAAAAATAGAACATAGGGGTCAAACAACAGTTTTTTTTATGTTATTATTTCAAAAATCTTCTTCTCTGAAACTGCTATTCAAAATCAAATGAAACTTGGTAAGATTGTTCCTTAGGGTATCCTGCAAAAAGTTTATGCTTCGATTTTTGATCCGTCGAAAAACATGGCCACTGTTACTAAAAATAGAACATAGGGGTCAAACAACAGTCCTTCGCAAATATCTCAAAAATCATTAGGTTACGCCAAATTCTGCAGGTTGAAAGTGTTCAGCATGATGAGAGCTACCTGCGTGCTGATTTTTGTGAAAATCTTTCAACTGATGTTAGAGTTATTGCCCTTTTTTGACATTTTTGGCTTTTTTTTATGTTATTATTTCAAAAATTTTCTTCTCTAAAACTACTATTCAAAATCAAATGAAACTTGGTAAGATTGTTCCTTAGGGTATTCTGCAAAAAGTTAATGCTTGGATTTTTGATTGGTCAAAAAACATGTCCGCCCTTACTAAAAATAGAACATAGGGGTCAAAATGCTGTTTTTTGCTATTCTTTCCTGAATTATAGAAATAAAATGAAGATGAAAGCTACTTTCAAGGCAAACATGGTATCCCGAGTTGAATGGTGATGATGAAAGTTTGTTTTGGATGGCCATTTTGAAAATGGCTGCCATTTTCCCGCCATTTTTTACACTTGCTCGGATTTCAACAATATTTGGTTTTTAAAGTAAACATGGTATCCTTAGTGAATGGTGATGATGAGAATGTTGTATAACAATGATTAAACTTCATAATATGTGAGCTTTTAATTGCCATCACTTGGTGTCTGTCATAATCGTTGTTAACAAATTTTCAACATCTTCTCCTCTGAAACTACTCGGGGGAATTTGATGAAACTTAGCATGATTGTTCCTGCAATATTTCCTTTTCAAGTACAATAAAAAGCCTTAACCCACAATTTTTACATAACTTCTTTCAAACATTTTAAAAACGAAGACAACATATAGACCAAAAGATTTATACTTGTATTTGAAGATTAATTAAAGCTTGTATTTTGTATTATGAATCATCAGATTGACCATGACTGTATCTTAATCAAGCGTAGGGAGAACTCATGCCCATTTCTTTCCAGAGGTTCTTAAAGGTTTTTAAAGGTATTTTCAGCATTTTACGTGACCTTTAATACTCAGTTTAGTTTACAACAAACATTAATATATTAATTTAGTTTATAGTGCATTGTTTACCAGGTGAGCGATTCAGGCTCTTGAGAGCCTCTTGTTTTCTATGAAGATGAGATCACATCGTCTTGAAACGTGGTACACATATGCATCATGATAAGAACTTTCTAAAATTATGCCTTTTAATGGTTTTGACCAAGGAAATTTAATGCTCCTGACTCAGATTTAGGTTTGTGTTAAAAAGCTTAATCTGTGAAGATGGGTCAAATCATGATGAAAATTGGTACACCTATACATTAAGATATGAACTTTCTAAAATTTATGTCTTTTGCATTTTTATGACTTTTTTTCACAGTTCTTTGCTAATAGGAAATATAATAGTGCCACCACAGGTTAAGGGTTTGCTATGAAGCTTTTTGTTCCATATATATGGAGTATTTGGTGTTTTCCATTGTGCATTTAAGTAAAAGTTTTTATGTAGTCAAACAAGGTTACAATGATATTCAATATTTAAAAAATGTGATTTTTCCGTTTTATGTTTTATACAAGACACCTTCTGTTAGGAAAGATAATTCTTGTATATGGGAGAATTCTAGTTTCTGCGAAAAAGGAATAGAAAGTAAAATTTGTCTATGTGTTATTCAGTTAAATGACTAATAATTTGGGCAACTATACTGACCATCAAAAGAAACGCAACAATTACACTTAATAAACATTATACATGATTTTTGAGGTGCTGGAATTTAAAAAGTAATCCTCCAAATAACTTAAAATTTTTATCAGTAGTTTCTGGGGTAGCCTGCCATTAGGATTTTCAATTTTTCAACTTGAGATTTTGAATTCTCAAAAAACAATGTTTTTTACCCAAAAACACAATTTCAAAACTTTATCCATTTCTTTTCATCATAAACATTGTGGGAATAAAACTTTAATGTCTGAAAACAAGATTTATGGCTTTTATCAGTGTTCAACTTTTGTGTGCCAAAATGTTTTTACTCAGTGCAAATTTTTGACTTTGAAGTTGTCAGATTGACCGTAGCTGAGTGTGTTTGCTAACAAGCATACTGAAAGTCTTTTTAGCTCACCTGGCCTAAAAGGGTGACCCCCTTCCAAAATTGTGTCAGGCATCCCCGACTTCCAACCAACATGGCTGTTGTGACTAAAAATAGAAATAAGGGGGAATGAATTTCAAAAATCTTCTTCAATGTGACTATGGCCAATTGGAACCAAACTTAGCAGCAATGGTCCTTAGATGGTCCTTTCAGAATATGTCCGATGACCCGGACGATCAACCAAGATGACTGTCACAGCCGAACTTAGTTTAACCTAGGACCCTATGGGAAAATTCATTAAAAATCTTCTTTTCTGAAACTACTGAGCCAATTGCAACCAAACTTAGCAGCAATGGTCCTTAGATGGTCCTCTTTCAGATATTTGTCATTGACCCGGTTTGTCAACAAAGATGGCCACCACAGCTGAACTAAATTTAACATAGGACCCAAGGGAAAATACTTTAAATTATCTTCTTGTCTGAAATATCTGAGCCAATTAGAACAAGACTTGGCAGCAATGATCCTTATATGATTCTCTTTCAGAATTGTGTCCGATGAACTGGACGATCAATCAAGATGGCCACCACAGCCGAACCTAGTTTAACATTGGACCCTATGGGAAAATTCATTAAAAAATCTTCTTTTCTGAAACTACTGAGCCAATTGCAACCAAACTTAGCAGCAATGGTCCTTAGATGGTCCTCTTTCAGATATTTGTCCATTGGCCTGGATTGTCAACAAAGATGGCCACCACAGCTGAACTAAATTTAACATAGGACCCTATGGGAAAATTCTTTAAATAATCTTCTTGTCTGAAATATCTGAGCCAATTAGAACAAGACTTGGCAGCAATGGTCCTTATATGGTCCTCTTTCAGAATTATGTCCGATGACCCGGAATGTCAACAAAGATGGCCGCCACAGCCGAACATAATTTAACATTGGACCTTATGGGAAAATTCATTAAAAAATCTTCTTGCCTGAAATTACCGGTGCTTGGAACCAACCTTAGCATCAATGGTCCTCATGAGCATGCAATATACATGCAAAATTTCACTGGTACAATTGTGTAACTATAAATTCTTACATTGTTTCTAGAGCATTATCAGATTTATCTAATCAAGATGGTAAAATTTGATAATTTATCTATAGAGATTTGATAAATCTGATAATCCTTGAGTAACGGTGTAATAATCTGTATCTTGGTTAGAGGGATGAAATGGTTGGGTTTTTATTTGTAACTTATTTTGCCATGAATATACAGTGATAGAATATCAGTACTGATTGTTTATAAGCCAATTCGGTTCTGGGAGCCTGACTAGTACATGTATTATTACTTTTGACAAAATTGTTGAACATTTTCAGTATAATAATACATGGTCATAGAATTTGAAATTGTCTTCTTACATGTAGGTTACTGTACTGTTCAAATTATAATCTGTGTTTCTTTATTTCAGTATAGTGATCATTTAGTAGATCCTATCAACTTCCTTAGAGCTGTAAAAAGTACTAAGGTAAGTTTATTCAAACTTTCAAGGTTGATATAAAAACTAAACTTTGAGATAAATTTGCTAACGCATGTACAGTGAACTCTGTCTTGGGAAAGCACAACCATGAGAGTCTGACACATGCATTCCTGGCTAAGGTTAGTGGTTCTTTCCAGCAATAAAAAGTGGCTGGCCTATTCACTGATGAAGCCAAAACCACATATTAAGTATATCACTTGAAACTATTGTGCCAGTGGAGACCAAACTTTGATAGACATTTCTATGTAAATTGTACAGTCAGTATAATGTCTAATTAAATTATTACATAATTAATTCATCAAAAATACATATGTTAAAATAAGATTATTCTGAAACCACTGGATAAGTTTGGATCACAATATGAAAGAATGGTCCATGGGTAGTTCATTTTAAAATGGTGTTGTGTGATTTGCACCTTTGTGGAACATTACTTCAAAAAAGCTTAAAAATTACTCTTGTATCCTAAGATTTTATGGTCAGTTGAGATTGGGCTTAAGTGAAATGTAAAACATTAAATCTTCATTGAATTTTTATGTCATTCTGAAAGATTGGCATAAAGGTACTACATGAGCATAAAATGATCCTGTGATCCAATTTCTTTTTTATTTCAGCCTTTTCCTGTTAATTCAAGATATGGATGGAAGGTTTTTTGTTTCTATAATGACACACGGATTTGGAAGAGAAACCTGATTGTGGATAACAGTGGTACTAGGATTCAAATTCTAGCATGCTTTGTTAAAGTTTCTGCTCCAGTTCAGGTAATTTGCAACAGTACTTGTACATGAAGAATGTAGGCTTATACATAGGTCCATTTCAGGTAAGTGGTAACAGTACTTGTACATGAAGAATGTAGGTTAAACTTTATACAAATGTACATCATATCCAGTTTAGGTACATGTAAGTATAACAGTACTTGTACATGAAGAATGTAGGTTTATACATCAGGTCCAGTTCAGGTAAGTGGTAACAGTACTTGTACATGAAGAATGTAGGTTTATACATCAGGTCCAGTTCAGGTAAGTGTAACAGTACTTGTACATGAAGAATGTAGGTTTATACATCAGGTCCAGTTCAGGTAAGTGGTAACAGTACTTGTACATGAAGAATGTAGGTTTATACATTAGGTCCAGTTCAAGTAAGTGGTAACAATACTTGTACATGAAGAATGTAGGTTTATACATCAGGTCCAGTTCAGGTAAGTGTAACAGTACTTGTACATGAAGAATGTAGGTTTATACATCAGGTCCAGTTCAGGTAAGTGGTAACAGTACTTGTACATGAAGAATGTAGGTTTATACATTAGGTCCAGTTCAGGTAAGTGGTAACAATACTTGTACATGAAGAATGTAGGTTTATACATCAGGTCCATTTCAGGTAAGTGTAACAGTACTTGTACATGAAGAATGTAGGTTTATACATCAGGTCCAGTTCAGGTAAGTGTAACAGTACTGGTACATGAAGAATGTAGGTTTATACATCAGTTTCTGTTCAGGTAATTGGAAACAGTACTTGTACATGAAGAATGTAGGTTTATACATCAAGCCAGTTCAGGTAAGTGGTAACAGTACTTGTACATGCAGAATGTAGGTTTATACACTGTACATCATCTCATGTTATTCTTCAGGTATGTACTAATGCTACTTACAAATGCATAAAAGTTCAGGTAAATACTTACAGTAGTGGTGCAATAAACATGAAGTTTATTTCTACTTAAGTTCACATTGGTATTAAAACACTACTTACAAAAAGGTTATGGCATCAATTCAGGCAAGTGTTAACACTATTTACATCAAGGTTATGGCTTCAGTTAAGGCAGATTTTAACACTATTTAAAATGTAAATAAAGGTTATTGCTTCAGTCAAAGGTAAGTGTTATCAATACAAAAAGATACATTCATAATTCTTTTGTAAAAACCGATGTTATATGTAGATTATTTGTTATTCTTACAGATAATTTTTTCTTTCGCAAACTGAGAATAAACAGATTTTCATTAATCTTTTGTTTCATTACTATCTGCATACATGTTTGTCAGTAAGGAAATACTCCAATTTTATGTTTTTAATCATTAAATTTCATCACTTATAAAATACAGGTTGTTGCAAAAGCCTTGAAAGATGTGACTCGTTTCATAGAATGGCGACCAGGATTTGAATCTTCAAGCCATTGTCAGAATGGTAAACAACAAGGATGTGTGTCACATGATTTCATTAACATTGTAACGGCTAATCAGAAACTCAGTATCTATTCTGTTGTGGTTGAACAGAAAAACATTGAAAGGTATGTACAGTACAGTTATTTAAAGATAGTTCCAGTGATTATATTAAGAACAGTCCAAAATACATTTTATTCCATTACAACACAAAGTCAGAAGTTAAATTGTTAAATGCTTAACCTTTCAAATATTTGCCTATTTATATAATATATTATATAGATATTCTTATTTTTGGGATCGTAATTTTAATTATTCCATTTGACACAGAATTTGAGTCGGGATTTATCATTATGTCTGTTTATTAGCTTTATCATTTTCTTTTGTGTCTAGGCTACATTTTCTATAATGGCCCAGATCTAAGCAACTACAATCCATAGAGGAATCTTGTCAATGCAGATATCTTGGTTAGGAATAAAGGCCCATGCATAAATATCACCTTAATCTGCATACTATACATGAATGACTTTGGTTATCATGACCTAGTTTTACACCTCATTGACGGATAATTTTGCAAGAAAGTTTATATATAACATTATAGTACAAAGCAGGGTTCATATACAGTAACATCAACATTTTCTAATCTTTAATATGGTTATATAATTGCCACTGGATGTTAAGCAACAGTCAATGAATTAATAGTTAGCCAAATGCTAGAGACCAGCCCAGTCAATTAATTAATAGTTAGCCAAATGCTAACACCCGCCCAGTCAATTAATTAATAGTTAGCCAAATGTTATACGCCAGCTCAGTCAATTAATTAATAGTAAGCCATATGCTAGACACCTGCCCAGTCAATTAATTAATAGTTAGCCAAATGCTAGACACCAGCTCAGTCAATTAATTAATAGTTAGCCAAATGCTAGACACCAGCCCAGTCAATTAATTAATAGTTAGCCAAATGCTAACACCCACCCAGTCAATTAATTAATAGTTAGCCAAATGTTAGACTCCAGCTCAGTCAATTAATTAATAGTAAGCCATATGCTAGACACCAGCCCAGTCAATTAATTAATAGTTAGCCAAATGCTAGACACCAGCCCAGTCAATTAATTAATAGTTAGCCAATTGCTAGACTCTAGCCCAGTAAATTAATTAATAGTTAGCCAAATGCTAGACACCAGCCCAGTCAATAAATTAATAGTTAGCCAAATGCTAACACCCGCCCAGTCAATTAATTAATAGTTAGCCAAATGCTAGAGACCAGCCCAGTCAATTAATTAATAGTTAGTCAAAAGCTAACACCCGCCCAGTCAATTAATTAATAGTTAGCCAATTGCTAGACACCAGCCCAGTCAATTAATTAATAGTTAGCCAAATGCTAGACTCCTGCCCAGTCAATTTCTTATAATCACCATGTATCAAATACACTGATGAAAATTTCTTGCTTTATTAGAATGCTATAAATTTTAAGGATCACGTCATGCTTAAATGTTTGTTATAAAGTTTACATGGTTCAAGCTTTTGGAAACAAAACATATTTATTAATGGTCATAATAAATTTCATGCTAAAAAAAACAGTCAATAGTGCACAGAAAATGTTACATTGTAAATCTACTCTTGTGGATAGTTTAAGACATTTAATCATTTGAAAAGAAAAAAATATTTATTACATGTATGACTATGGGAAACAATAGATACAGTAACTGTATTTATGTATATATTAAAGACACAGCTTGTGTAGGTCACATGATTATTGATGAGAAGTTTAAGAAAGAACTGAAAATTTACCAATACATGTATAAGATCAGTAAGTCAATTGATGTTGCTATAAATATTAATTTCTTGCCTCAAGTTCATAAAGTGATGGGTTTATTCCCCAGCCAAAAACTTTAGAAACTGGTATTTGATGCTTCTCCACCAAGCACACAGCATGTAGGATTTAAAGCAAAAACTGGTGGGCTCGGTGTCAGAATAATGCGTACAGGTGGTATGAAATGGCTTCTTGTGGACTGTTACTTTGTGAGCTAGCACGTTATAAATCCAGTTCACTGTATTTGTCTAGTACAAAGTACGGTTCATATCACATTAACACGTTCTTATCCTGATATGGATGTAATAATTGCCACTAGACTGTAACCAATAATCTATCAAATAATCAATCATGTTATTATTATAGAATATTCATAAAAAATTGGTATAATGGTAGTCCAGAGTTTTCTTGGATCATAAACAATTGGTATACTGGTAGTCCAGAGTTTTCTTCGATTATAAACAATTGAACTCTCACTGACAAATATAACAGATTTCTGCTTTTATCATTTATTTCTGTTATATGTTATATATAATTTTACAGGTACTGGAGGAGAGAAGACAATGGTTGTTTTTGGTTATATGTTATATATAATTTTACAGGTACTGGAGGAGAGAAGACAATGGTTGTTTTTGTTATATGTTATATATACTTTTACAGGTACTGGAGGAGAGAAGACAATGGTTGTTTTTGGTTATATGTTATATATAATTTTACAGGTACTGGAGGAGAGAAGACAATGGTTGTTTTTGGTTATATGTTATATATAATTTTACAGGTACTGGAGGAGAGAAGACAATGGTTGTTTTGGTTATATGTTATATATAATTTTACAGGTACTGGAGGAGAGAAGACAATGGTTGTTTTTGGTTATTAGAATCCTCTGATTCAGGAATATTGTTTTATATTCTGCAGCCTGTAGAAGGTAGATATTTAAGTCTGACAGAGATAGTTTTGTTGCCTCACATGGTCTATAGGGCTATCAATGACAGAGATAGTTTTGTTGCCTCACATGGTCTATAGGGCTATCAATATTGATTTGCTTTGTATCCTACTTTTATTGGTGAGGAGGAGATAAATTCCAGTGGTAAATAGGATGTGTGGCACAAAATGATGTATTCATTTATATAAAGTGTCCATTCACATAAAGTGTCAACAGCATCAATCAACAGTCATGTGGAATTCTGATGGCAAAATTTGCTCAGTCATATTGATCTGATATCAACGGCTGTAGCCATATATATAGCCTGAACAACTCCATACAACAGTAAGCATCTGTTGGAAAGCCTGTCTTTTTCTGTGAGTCATTTCTTAGGCACAAAAATGGGAGATATTTCTTATTCAATACTCAGGACACAATATTTGGCAATAAGGTCAAGTTTGTTAGGTTGGTAACTGCTGCTGTAAAAAAAGGGACATAAACAAAAAAATATGACATTTTGCACATTTGAAAAGGGGAAAAAGGGCAAGAAACATACAATTTTATTTGAATGGTGTAGGGTGCAATTCTGTGGTCTAACCCTACATGTTTCTCTGGCTAGTCATCATATTTTCCATTTTAAGGATTTTAACACATTAGAAATGTTTTTCTTTCCTGAATTGCTCATGCATTCCCCAACAACATTGACATTATATTTTCAGATTTGGACAAATGTTGTTTAACGTTAGTAAGTCATTCAGTTTGTCCTGTCACAATACACGACAGTGCAGTCACCATGTCCTGTTACGCTCAGTCTATCAGAGATTATATGCTTTATCGAAAAATGAAAGTAACACCTTTATTGAACATTCACATTCCACAAACTAAAACTGCAATCTACGAAAAATCATCGATCAGTCTGACGGATGAAAAACCATTGATATTGTCTTCAGCTACTGATGATCTCACAGAGTCTTCTCTTCTTTCTTCAAGTGATGATGAAAATTCTACCGATCAGTTCCATAAAAATTTTGCTGTTCTTAATCCTGCTGAGAAAAGTATAGTTTTGGAGAAATCAAATTTTATTTTGCATCCTCAATCCAAAGTGAGATTAAGATCACAGTCAGACACAAATACTGGTGAAGAAAAGCTGAACAATATTGTTAAACAGAGGTCAGCTACCTTACCAAAAGACATTACGTCATCAAAGTCGGCTCCAAGTCAACATATCAGTTCTGATATCAGTCAGAAAGTGAAAATTAATGGTAGGAAAGTAAATATATGTGATTTAGATCAAAGCTTTGATGATGATGTTTTTATTGGAAATTCTAAACTGCTACCTGAAAATGTTAATACTCAAATTGACAAGAATTGCTTGCCAAAATCTGACAATACTCAATATACTGTGATATCCAGTAAATTACCTGTGGAAGATGGTGCTCAAAACAGCCTACAAAATGTGCCTTGTGATAACAATTATCAGTCAGTTCAACATCCATTGAATAATGGAAAGTTAGTAAAAGATGACCAGGGAGATATAGTCAGTATTGGTTCTAATCAGGTGATTTATGAACAAAGTTCAAATGATGCAGTAGATTCTGGAAGTTTCTCAGCAAATCAGAAAAAAGAAGAAGTTGATTCAGATAAATCCTCACCTGAGAACATTAGACATATTACTTTGGCCAATCAGTGTGCTGCTGATCTCCTTAGAGAGGTAAGATTTACCTTATCAATCTATAATATGTGATATGTGTAATATAGATCTCCTTAGAGAGGTAAGATTTACCTTATCAATCTATAATATGTGATATGTGTAATATAGATCTCCTTAGAGAGGTAATATTTACTTTATCAATCTATAATATGTGATATGTGTAATATAGATCTACTTAGAGAGGTAAGATTTACCTTATCAATCTATAATATGGGATATGTGTAATATAGATCTCCTTAGAGAGGTAAGATTTACCTTATCGATCTATAATATGTGATATGTGTAATATAGATCTCCTTAGAGAGGTAAGATTTACCTTATCAATCTATAATATGGGATATGTGTAATATAGATCTCCTTAGAGAGGTAAGATTTACCTTATCAATCTATAATATGTGATCTGTATTATACAGATTTAAGGTAAAAAGAAAGTCTTTATTGAACAAGAAACCAGAATACTTAGGAATGTAATAAGAAATTGAGCCAAAATAATTCTTTTTAATACTTACTAAATATTAGGGTAACAAAATAATGTGACACAGATTTTACAGTACATGTGTCCTGTTTCAATTTGTAATCAATATTATGTCACAAATTATCCTCAACAATCAGTTTAATGGAGTCTCTCAAAAAAAGGTAAAGGTAGAATAAATAAACAGAAAATGAATTGCATCATATATAATAATGGTACTGGGAATCTTTAGAAATATGGTGAATTAAAACAAAAAAGGGGACTGTAAGTCCAATATTTCTGAAATCAATGGCCTATTTTAGAACTGTAGAATTTTACCATAGGGAATAACCTGATATTCATGAATCATGTACTGGTATATTTTAGTTTTTACAAGTGTCTAATCTTGATCTGAAGAAAACAACAAGCCAGCAGTCAGGAAGTTGGGGGTAAGTATTATAAATATTGTATTGATATAATATTTATGATTTGTGCAGATTCAGTATATGTAATAGTATACATTTTAAAGTCTTGTGGAAGCTTCATACAGTTTGCCATACATGTTATTTCTCATACTTAAAGTTATGCATGTTAAGGTTAGATGTTATTTTCCACACATTCATGGGGGCCTCAGTGGCTGAGTGGTCTAGGTAGTTCATCATGACTACTATTGATCACTAGTCTGTCAACGCTGGGGTTGAGAGTTCGAATCTCACCTGTGGCGGAGTGTGTTCGACTCCGATCTTAATTGACAAGGATTGCCAATTTTCCTACCGAAGGTCGGTGGTTCTCTCCGGGTACTCCGGCTTCCTCCACCAATAAAAACTGGCCACCACGAAATAGCCAAATGTGCTGAAAACGGCGTAAAAACCCAACTAAAACAAAACAAACCAAACATTTATTATTTTAGCTGAATTAAGGAATCCACATTGTGATTGATAGAGCATGAAATATTAAATACAGAGATGATTTTAATTTTGTTATCAGATTTTGTGGACTGGAAAATGATGTTGTTATTTTGAAGAAGACACACAGTGAGGGCAGCTCTGTAGTAAGGTATACACATTGTTGAGATGAGATAAATAATTTAGAAAGCTATGCATGGACAGAAAAAGATATAGAAAAGCATGTTTGTGTATTTAATTACATCCATTTAACCTAGATAGAAACAATTTAACATTTTATTTTCGTTCTCCTGTAGAAGTTAGAAATACTTAGAAGTTTTTATATTTTACTTCTGTTTAGATTGTTAAAATATGCCAAGTACAAACATGTTTATTTTAAAATTATCTGAGGATAAATTTAAAGTGAAATCTAGTTCTGTCAGCAGGCACTTGATAAATTAATATTGTTTTTTCAGCCTCACGTCTTAATCCTTATTAAAATGTCATTGCGATGAATTTGGAAATGATGTATATAATTGATATATTCAATGTTGAAAAAACCTGTGTGATTTAAAAAAAAAATTTAAAGTTAAACAAACTTTAGGTTTTTCTTTATCATGATTGAAAGGACTTAGTTTTTGCTGCTTCTTCTTGTTTTACTTAAAAGTTACAGGATATACTAATCTTCATGACCCGACACGAATGTGGCTGGGGCATATAGATTAACCCTTGTCTGTACGCATGGACATACGTCCCGATTCGGTTAAGTTTTGCAGTGAGCTTCATTTCTCAGAAACCTATAGTAATGTATCAATGATATTTCACCACTACAGTCCTCTGTATAGTACAACACAGTTCAGCAACATTTGGGTCACTATGACCTACATTTCATGCTTCAGTGACTTTGATTTAATTTTACTATATTAGGGTCAATTAATCAGAATCTTATGGTAATATATCAAAGATTTTTCACCACTATAGTCCTCTTGTATAGTACTATGCTATTCAGCAATATTAGGGTCACATTGACCTACATTTCATGGTCAAATTACTTTGATTAAGGTTTATGTTTACGTCCATTTCTTTCCTAATTAGGTCAATATTCCATAACTTGTTTTTAGGGCGAGGAATCTATGTCTTATAGACACATTTTCTAGTTTTATTGAATATGAACAGAATTACATGAAAATATTTGGATAGTTAAAGTTTGGAAAACTCTTTACAGCTTTTGTCAATTACATTTAGCCTATATCCGTTTTTTTAATCAAATATCTTTAGACTTATGGTTTGAACTAGTAAATAAACTGTATTGTTTCAGACTAAAATTGAATATTTATTTACAGTTACATGGGAAAGGGATTAATTAATGCATCTCCTCAGACAGTAATGGAAACAGTAAAGAACCCAAGAACTAAATTTACCTATGATGAAACTTTAAAGGTAAGTTTTTTAATCTGCAATCACTCTGCCAGAGGCAAACTGAACTTAATGAAAAATTTACAAACAATTGAGTACCTGGACAGTTACAGTTCATTTCTATAGATTTTTTTTTAACTCTGTCCCCTCAATTGTGATTCACTGACTGAACATTTTTCATGGAAAATAAAATATTTTGATCAGCTCATTGTAAAATGAACCACTTATGAGATGACTGATTTTTTAGCTCTGCTAAATCAATCTGGGTCTGCTGACTTTTAAATTTCTTCTTTTTATTTAACATGTAAGAGGTTTTGATTAGTATAGTTTGACAGGAATTACTTATAATACTGGTAATTGATATTTGGTATGCAGTTTAAGCATTGGTACCCATTACCCAACATTGCAGTGTAAAAGTACATCACCTGTCTTAATGATGATTGTTTCACACTTTCATCAAAGTGAAAAATTATTTATAGTATAATTAATTGCTGAACTCAAATACAGGAAATAAACAACGCATGACCAAACTACGCCGTAAATCATCAGTGCGATGCGCACAGCACACGAGGTTATTTACAGCTGTAGTTCACTAACAAGTTGTTTATTTCTGGTATTTCAATTCAGTGATTAGTTATACTTTTTATTACATTGTACAGAAAAATGTATTTTAGCAGAAATAGATTGAAATAAAACGGACTATATGTTTTGATATTTCTCTGCGGAAATTGTGACGTCACTTCCTAGAGTGAAATACCGGCTGTTCTTTTCACATGTGATTTACCAGATTTTCTTTCACTCAGATACTAAGGTAAATCACTGGTTACAATGTAATAAAAAATCTTATTGTATAGAAATAATCAATTATCAATGAGACAGCAACCCTGAAACAAATTTGAAATGAACAAAAATGTAAATTTATTTACAAAAAAAAATTACAATCATATTACACAAAGGTAATTCACCAAAATTGAAGTATCATTATACATTTTACATGCATGTTATGTACAGTATTGAAAAGCTGTTGCCAGAGTTACTAACACTAAGCTCTATATTATTTTTCTTTACAGAAAGTTGACATTTTAAATGACATCACTAAGAACATTAAAATAGGTATGTAATGTTTATTCCTGATATTTGTATACATTTGTAATTGTGAAGTGGTCATGAAAGTTGCAGATAAAAGTTCATGGGTGTTTCTACAACAGTAGAACTTTGACTCCAAGGTGCCATCAAAATCTGTTAAAGTTATCAGTAGTTTGAGTTACTGAAATATGTTCACAGCCGATCTTAGTTTAACATAGGGTCCTATGGGAAAATTTATTGAAAAATCTTCTTGTCTGAAACCATTTGACCAATTGGAACCAGTCTTGGCAGCAATGGTCCTAAGGAGGTCCCCTTTCAGAAATATGTCCAATTTCGTGGACTATGAACCAAGATGGCCACCACAGTTGTTATTTCAGTGTATTTTTACCATGAGGTGATTAATATGTGTGTTGTTATTTCAGGGTATTTTTACCATGATGTGATCAATGTGTGTGTTGTTATTTCAAGGTATTTTTAACATGAGTTGATCAATGTGTTGTTATTTCAGTGTACTTTTATCATGAGATGATCAATGTGTGTGTTGTTATTTCAGTGTATTTTTACCATGAGTTGATCAATGTGTGTGTTGTTATTTCATGGTATTTTTACCATGAGGTGATCAATGTGTGTGTTGTTATTTCAGGTTATTTTTACCATGAGATGATTAATAAGCTTCTCATTATTTCAGTGTACTTTTACCATGAGGTGATCAATGTGTGTGTTTTTATTTCAGGGCATTTTTACCATGAGATGATAAATATATGTGTTGTTATTTCAGGGTATTTTTACCATGTGAGTAATGTGTGTGTTGTTATTTCAGGGTATTTTTATCATGAGGTGATCAATGTGTGTGTTGTCATTTAAAGGTATTTTTACCATGAGGTGATCAATGTGTGTGTTGTTATTTCAGTGTACTTTTATCATGAGGTGATTAATGTGTTTAAGAAGAATTGTTATGATTTCTGTGTGCTGCAGTCAGAAAGACAAGATGGGGATAAATATGTACTGGCCAACATGTCTGTGGACGTAGGACTACCTAACCCTGCAGGTGTCCAGAGAGCTCAGGTTAGTATCAGGTCATGATAAATATGTACTGGTCAACATGTCTGTGCACACAGGATTACCAAACCCAGCAGGTGTCTGGAGAGCTCAGGTCAGTATCAGGTCATGATAAATATGTACTGGTCAACATGTCTGTGGACACAGGATTACCAAACCCAGCAGGTGTCTGGAGAGCTCAGCTCAGTATCAGGTCATGATAAATATGTACTGGTCAACATGTCTGTGGACACAGGATTACCAAACCCAGCAGGTGTCCGGAGAGCTCAGGTCAGTATCAGGTCATGATAAATATGTACTGGTCAACATATCTGTGGACACAGGATTACCAAACCCAGCAGGTGTCCGGAGAGGTCAGGTCAGTATCAGTGTAGTGGCCAACATGTCTATTAACACTGGATTACCAAACCCAGCAGGTGTT
This sequence comes from Mytilisepta virgata, assembly GCA_028015205.1. Lineage (NCBI taxonomy): Eukaryota > Metazoa > Mollusca > Bivalvia > Mytilida > Mytilidae > Mytilisepta > Mytilisepta virgata. The sequence goes on along the minus strand of CM051518.1, from coordinate 3,965,282 downwards.
AAGAGAGCTCAGGTCCATATTAGGTCATGATGAATATGTTCTGGCCAACAATTCTGTGGACACATGATTACCTTGCCCAGTAGGTGTCCGGAGAGCTCAGTTCTGTTTCAGAGCTCAAACCATGGTTTAGTAGATATTTTCTGAGATTTGCCTTAGGCAGACAGGATCAAAACTTAAACCATTACATGTATATCTCTTTTATATTTGTTTTTGTTATATATTTCCTGCTAGTTTACTTCATTAACCTGGTCTATGACTATTTTGTAGATGTTACCAAGTGGCTGGGTAATACAACCTGTTCAGAAGGAAAAAAAGATGTATTCCATGGCAACATATGTCATACAGGTAATAAATAAAGTTCATTCAAAAATATTCAGGAAAACTTCAGCTAGTCAGTCTTCTTGTTGAATGTATTTCTCGGGTACAGAGACAGTATCACTGCATTCATAATATAAATTTATAAATACATTCATTACCCTTCAAAACAAGAAAGATTTGTAAACATCTGGGCCCAGTTGTTCAACTAATTTAACTGAGGTTTAAATTATATAGAAAATCACTACATTCAACCTGTGGTTACATTTAACCCTCGGTTAAATGAGTTGAACAACAAGGCCCTGATGAGAAAGACAGGAAGGTAAAAACCTTCAGGGATATTGAGTTATATTTTTTATTTATATATGTATGTTTATGTAATCGCTTTGTTTTTTGTGAAATTAAAAATTTATTCTGTAATTTATAACAAATAAATTATAATAAGTAAAATCAGAAAATTATAATAAATCAAAAATACATTTCTTGGATATTAATATTAATATTTTTTGTATAATTTACCTGCATATTTTTTTCATATATTTCTGGAAAGAAAATTTGTATTTTGATATTTTAGGTTGACTTTGGAATGCCTACATCTAACTTAGATAAAACAGCAATTGAGGAACTTGTATCCAAACAGGCATTAGGTATTGCTTTTCTTCGTCAATTTCTTATCCCAGCAAAATGGAAGTCAAGGCAACAGTCTTCTCCTGTTTCCAGACAACAGTCTTCCCCAGTTCCCAAACAACAGTCATCTCAAGTTCACAGCCAACAGTCATCTTCAGTATCCAGGCATCAGTCAACAAAGTAGAAGTTAAACAATAGTTGAACCATTTGTTACCAAAGCAACAGACACTAACCATGGTTACTTAGTCACTTTTCGTCTCAAAATATCAAACTGCCATATATTTTATTATACGTCTTATTCCTGTCTCAACAGTGCCTTGAATCAGTCTTCCTTGTTGTTGCTAGTCAATACTCATTTACTGATTATTATTAATTAAACAGTGTATTAGTAGTTTCAATACGACTAAAACTGTCCTTTCAATACAGAATCATTAACTCGGCCAATACGGATTTTTTGTTGTATTGGTCAACTTGTACCCAGCAAATATAGGGTGAGTCGATTTTCTCTAGACTTTAGTTTGAATACATATGACAACTCCGAAATATTTACATTACGTATATTACCTTATCTTAATTTATATATGGGCTGTAATTAAAGAAAAATGCCTGATCCTATTTGAATTTAGGTGCTTTAAAATCAATAATTTAAAGTTATTCATTGTTAGGTCTGACTGAAAATATCTTTCATTACATCTTCCGATTTTAATTTTTTTTATATACATATGATTTTTTAAAGAGTTGATTCATACAAAAAAATCATCAATGATATGCATTGTGAAAATTAGTTAATTAATAAAGATATCATTACATGGTTATTTCTCGGACTCGGGCCAATACACCAAGCCTCCAACCAATAACAAGGCCAATACAGAAATAATCAGGTAATAATATAATAATCATTCATAGTTTAACCAAAATGATATTAACTAATTACTGGTAAGTCTGTGAGGTAAAATTTGTTATCTATATTTTGTAAACAGACACCGTATTTATGTTTTGTTGTAATATAAATATTGGTTAATCAGTTTAAATCAGGGTAATATATTTTTACTTTGAATCTGTCAAAACCTAAAAGATATTATTTTATATATATGTAAATTCAATTTAACTCTGACAGAAATTTATACCGATTTGATTTTTTACTACCGGTACCCTTTTTAGCCAGTTTTTATTTATTTTTTTTGTTAGTCACAATCCTACGGTTTATAGGATGAATTTTGAATGATAATATTGCATAGTTATAATTAGGTATTATTGTTCTGTTTTGCTGTTTATAAGGTATGCAATTTTACCAAACAAATCTTGAATTTAAAATATTTATATCTACATGTATGTAAAATATAATATGATTGCAGGATACTAGGGTGGCTCAGCTACTAAAAATTTGATTAATTTACTTCTGCTTATTTTTTTTATTATAATTATTTTAAAATATTAATTTAATATTTTAATTTTTGTTTTTTTATTAATTTAAAATATTAATTTAATATTTATTATCTATTTCCCTTAACCAATGATTTAATGTCTAGAAAGATAATTGATTATCTCCCTGGGTAAAGTTTGTTGTTTAGTTATCTGTCTGAAGAAATTTAGTAAAGCAAAATAATTGATTAATGTTTCCAGTTGAAGTTTAAATTTCAGTGTTTTCCAATTATTCACCTTGGAAACAAATTACTAAAAAAAGTTGTTTTCATTAATATTGAACAAATGTTCTGAACAACAAAGGCAGTGATAGGTGAGATCCATACCAGAGTTTGGTGTATAAATCAATTTAAATGTTTTACAGTCAACAGCACAAAGGTTTGGAAGTACACATAAGTATTAGGTCAAGAACACATAAAATTATGTAAATGACATTGATTCTAAAAGCTGTGTTTGTGTCAGTTTTTAAGGCTTACCCCCAAAATATGCATCCGACACACCCGAAGAATCCTATTTTTAGGCTAATCAAACTAGCTGTGCTGGATTATTGTTGCTACGACGGTTTCCTGTGACAAAGTACTCCCAATCTCCAAATAGTTCTTATGAACTTAATAAAATTTAAATCAAGATACAATGCATCTGATTGTATGCAGTTATTCACTGCAGAATATCATTTATAGAAAGATAACTCTTTCGAAATAACAACTGAGTGTTAAAGAAGACTGTTTTTGAGTCAATCAAAATTTACCATATGAATATGAAAAGTTAGAGAAGTGCAAACTTGATGGAAATTCATTTTAATTTACAAACAACAGAGTTCGTAACTGTTACTGGCTGGTGATGGTCGGTAATTTTAACAAGTTCAGTAAATTAATTGCTTTCAGTCCTTATTGAGTGTTTAGTTCGTCTTTCTAAACCATTTCAGTCATCTACTGTATTAAAAATAGTTCAAATAAGAATGATTTTATAATACATTTTATTAAATTGCATACACCAGGTCGATCTTGTGCCAAAAAAATGAGGTCAGAACGAACAAATTCAATTTTCAACAATTTTCCAATTGTACTAAAACATTGGTGTGTTTTGGTGTCGAAAAAAATTAGAATGACTATGGGTATGTTATATAAAAGGAAGTCATATTTATACTTTTATTATTTAAAAGTCTCCCAATATAAAAGCAGTGGAAATTGATGGCATTCTGTACTATTAGAATTTTTTTTATGAAGGACCTGAGACTACTATAACAGTGTTATTGTAGTGTCAGGAAGGACCCAATAAACAATTATACATCTTTCTGTAGTAATTCAAAATCAATTGCTAATAATTATGCCTGAAATAATTTATTTAGATTCATTTTTTTTAAATAGGGAAAAATTTATTCCTCCTTTTAAAAATCATCTTTACAAATTAACTAAATATTTTAAATGCCTGTTACAGTAGGATGTTAGCATCAGTGCTGGACAAAAGCACTTTGTGCTATGTTTATCCTTTCTACAAAACAACATCCAGAAAAAAGCAGTTGATATGTTTTATTAGTTTATTGGGTGTAAAATTTTTATGGCCTTATTTTGATAAGTAATTTTTTATTAATAATGAGATTCAGGTATTGATTTTTAGCCTCTTTCTGTAAACTTGTATTATTTTATTCAAACTGCATGAAAATCATAGAACAGATGTGTTTTACTATATTTTATCCGTATATTGTCTGATTGTCAAATGTTTGAAGGTGGTGATATTTTAAATTTTTCATTATCGCATTTAGTTTAAAAATATTTCTTTTATAATTATAAAGGTCAGTAGAATTTTAAATGTTTTATTTTATAATATAATATTGCTTTATTAGAATGTTGTCAATTTTACATATATCTATTAGTACCAACATTTGTCAAGCGATATTGTGAGATAAATAATTAAGAAATAGTTCATGACACTGGGGGCCATATGGCAATAAATGGACTGCATCCCAAAACTGTATATGTATATAATGTTTTTGGAGCAACCTGCCGGTCCATATATTGCCATTTGGCCTGAAGTGTTATGAACTATTTCTTATATTATACTTATAAATCATATTTAGATTGCCATACTGCATTAGCCCATGAGGGGGTTATAATCGCCTTAAATATCTGTTTATAGGCTAATTATTTTTTCCCCTACCCATTCCAAAAAGTAGTTTTTTATACGACCGCAAAATTTTTGCGGTCGTATATTGGTATGACGTTGGCGTCGTCGTCGTCCGTCGTCTGCGTCGTCCTCCGAAGACATTTGGTTTTCGCACTATAACTTTAGTATAAGTTAATAGAAATCTATGAAATTTAAACACAAGGTTTATGACCACAAAAGGAAGGTTGGGATTGATTTTGGGAGTTTTGGTCCCAACAGTTTAAGAATCAGGGGCCAAAAAAGGGCCCAATAAGCATTTTTCTTGGTTTTCGCACAATAACTCTAGTATAAGTAAATAGAAATCTATGAAATTTTAACACAAGGTTTATGACCACAAAAGGAAGGTTGGGATTGTTTTGGGGAGTTTTGGTCCCAACAGTTTAGGAATTAGGGGCTAAAAAAGGGCCAAAATAAGCATTTTTCTTGGTTTTTGCACAATAACTTTAGTATAAGTAGATAGAAATCTATGAAATTTAAACACAAGGTTTATGACCAAAAAAGGAAGGTTGGGATTGATTTTTGGAGTTTTGGTCCCAATAGTTTAGGAATTAGGGGCCAAAAGGGTCCAAAATTAAACTTTGTTTGATTTCATTGAAAATTGAACTATTGGGGTTCTTTGATATGCCGAATCTAACCGTGCATTTAGATTCTTAATTTTTGGTCCCGTTTTCAAATTGGTCTACGTTAAGGTCCAAAGGGTCCAAAATTAAACTTAGTTTGATTTTAACAAAAATTGAATTCTTGGGGTTCTTTGATATGCTGAATCTAAACATGTACTTAGTTTTTTTATTATGTGCCCAGTTTTCAAGTTGGTCCAAATCGGGGTCCAAAATTAAAGCTAAAAAGGGGGTAAATTATTTTTTTGGGGGGGGGGGGGCAATTCTCCACAGCATATTGTATTACACAAGAAGCAAAAAATTGAATATAAATTCAAATCATATGACCAATTCTAAGTTCTTTATTTCAATTATTCTGTGTCAGAAACCTATTATGTGTCAAATATTTGAAGAAATTTTCAATTACACAGTATTGTGCAATAGCAAGAAATTGATATGTGTGCCCTGTTATCAAAACTTTATTATTAACAAATTCCATTGGAAATTTGCCAATATAAAATGTGCTGATGAAGCTTTTTTGTTTATCTTATCTAAACTGCTTTTAAATTATGTATATTTAAAATTTGTCATCCATGACTATGATGTCATTTTCTATTTTAATATGTTATGGTGTATTTAAATGGGCTGTTATGGTTGCAAAGTATAAAGAAATGGGGGGGGGGGGGGGGGGGGGTTGAAAACAAAATTGGGGGGGTAAATGAGAAATTGGGGAGGGGGTAATTTTTTCTCATTTCATATTTCATAAATTAAAAAGAAAATTTCAAATTTTTTTTAGGAAAAAAAAAGGGGGGTTACAATAAATTTTATTGTTTTTTGTTTTTTTTTGGGAGGGGGGGTCAATGTGCAACTTCATAGTGTATTGCACAAAAGCTAAAAAAAGGGGGAAATTATTATTTTTTTCGGGGGGGGGGGGGGGGCAATTCTCCACAGCATATTGTATTGCACAAGAAGCAAAAAATTGAATATAAATTCAAATCATATGACCAATTTTAAGTTCTTTGATTTCAGTTATTCTGTGTCAGAAACCTATTATGTGTCAAATATTTGAAGAAATTTTCAATTACACAGTATTGCGCAATAGCAAGAAATTGATATGTGTGCCCAATTTTAAATTTTAAATTGGTTATTTCTGATTTATATATAAAAACAAATAATACTGATATGGTTTGAATAGGTAAATTAAAAATTTTTAAGTTCTTAGACAACATTCATTCTGTGTCAGAAACCTATGCTGTGTCAAATATTTATTCACAATCCAAATTCAGTATTGTATCAAGCTTGAATGTTGTGTTCATAATTGCCCCAACTATTCAGGGTTCGACATCTGCGGTCGTATCTAGCTGCGCCCAGCGGAGCATTTTATTTCATTTACAATCTTACAACCTAAAATATCAGTCTAAATAAGTTTTTTAAAGGCCTGGGAAACAAACCCCCAAAATATCTAACCAAGAACATGTTCATGCCCCTCTTCCCCCACCCAAACATAGCTTTGATGTTAATTGGAAAAATCTAGATGATGGATCAGTAACACTTATGTACACAAAAAATACTTCAAAGTATATTTTACCCCTTTAAAAAGTAGCCAATTTGAAAAAATTACCCTCACCCGAACCATTCACTTTAGTATCTGCACAAAATCATGAACCAATCGAAAAGAATGACATTCTACAAACAAGAATAAGAAATGGAAAAAATCGAATACACTGTTTTATATGGTATTTACATTTTCATTTCATTTCAAATATTTTATTGATAATATATCAAAGGGATTGGATAACAGGCAATGCCTATATAGATCCTCTCCCGAAACAAGATGGAAATATAACAAAACATAGGCTACATGTATACAGTATAAGAGGACAACACTACAATCTACCTATAGCATTTCTAGAACTTTACAATTTTAAAGTTAAATTAAAATATATTTATGATATGTACATTATAAATCGATGTGGAGTACTTGTACAAAAAGGAAAAAAGGTAATGTTGAATTAAAGCAAACTTGATATATCATTTTGTATTACATTGACTTTAAGCATATATTCCACCAAATATCAATTTAGTCTTATCATATGTTTGTATATAGGGTCATGTTTTGCAATAAAAAAAATGTTATCAAAATATGAAACATAATAGATATGTTTAAATTAAATAGGAAAAAAGTGCAAAATTATCTCAAAGAAAAAAAATACATGAATTTAGCTAACACTCAAGAAAACAAATTGATTGAAAACAGATAATAAGGGGGAAAAAAAGATAGAAATGGGTAGCAGGAGTAGCAACTTGAAGATCTAGGGACAGCCATTCCACAAAAATTAACAAAGTTTACAAGATTATAACATACACTAATATACCTGTGCATCTGTTACAAAAATAATAATAATAAAAAATAATAATCATTGGAATCTTTTGGTATCAGCTATATACCGTAACACGGTATTTACTACGTGTTCGTTTTTCGGTATTTACAGAATCAATTATTCTTTGTAATTGGTCATTTGTGTGAGAAGCGACCCGAATTTGACCACCAGACAAATGTTTACAATCTGAAATTAAAACACAAAACAAACCTGTTAGCAATTCTGGTAAAAAAAAAGTGTATTGGCCCGGAGCTCCGGTCCATATACGATTATATGGACCGGAGCAGATTACGTAGAATAATAGGAGAAAAACATCAACAATTATAATATATGCAATTAATGTACTTTTCTAAAAGAATTTTAGTCTGTTGCATTTATTGCAATGATAAATACTTGGCATTAGTTTTCAGTTTACAGTATTACATATGTCTCTCATGATGTCATAAATGGTATAATAGGAGTTATATATAGTACAAAATACTTTGTGATGTCAGCTTTTATTGTATAGCAACATGATATTCCATGTAGAATATAACAAAATTTAGCATGCAATATTCTTTTAAAAATTTATGTCTTTGGTATAGAAAATTAACTTATTTGCCACCTAGCTAGACAATAAAAGGGTTATTGCACAAGTATTGTGTGTCCCTTGCAAAAAATTTAATTGCTTGCAAGCTTGTGCAGTATATTATTTTGCTTGGGACAATATTCCTCAATATGTGATAACCATATATTACTAAATAAAAGAGTGCGAGATATTGACAGTATTAAAATTATATATTGTATTTTTATATCAGTATGTGAATTTTATATACATGTACTTGTATTTTATTAAGATTTAACAGTGTTCTCCTTAGATATGAAAATTTTAAACCAAGATGCAATATGACTTGAACAAACTACAATTTGATTGTAAAGAAATTTTGATTTGACCTAACTTCTGCCCATGATCAAAAGAAAACTTAATATCTCCGATTAATTTTACTTATAATTATTTGACAAATCTAATAAAATACTGATTAAACAGAACCATTGGCCTTGCATCAATATCTGTCAGATTTAAAAAATTAAAATTCAGAATTGAAAAATGTAACGCTGAGTTGAGGGAGACGAAATTTGTTTTTGGACGATTTTATGCTAAAAAATCATCTATATCGATAAAAAAAAAATTTGGGCTATCAAAGGGGGCATATGTGCCCCCCAACCTCCCTTTATCCACCACTGAGATGAACGTGGTCAAAAATAAAAGATGGAGAATTAAGTAGTGTTCTCCCCAGAAACCACTTCTGGGGAGAACCCAAGAAACCACTTCTGGGGAGAACACTTCTTAATTCTCTGTCTTTTATTTTTCACCTTCCCAGTAGGGAACCTCTTTCCATTTTTCTCACTTAGTAACAAGAGTTATCACAGTATTAAATGAAATATAATATATATATTTCAAAATGACATATGGGGCCTCGGTGGCCAAGTGGTCTAGGAAGATGTCGAATCTCACCTGTGGTGGGGTGTGTTCGACTCCGATCTTAATTGACAAGGATTGCCAACCGAGGTCGTTCGTGTTCTCCGGCTTCCTCCGCCGCCGCAAAAAAGCGAAATGTGCTGAAAAGGGTGTAAATCCCAAACAAAACAAACAAAATGACATATTAATTTTACAAAAGCTTGTTTCAGCTACATACCTGTATAACCATATCAACAAATTTTCTCCCTGAATTTTTTTTTTCTGGCTAATATTGCCAGTATGATAAGATATAAAATTTACCTCATTGATATTGAAGAAGTGATTGTACATTGAAGTTCAGATGAAGTAACAATTTTAGGCTCTACTGATTGTAAATTGAAGTTCAGATTAAGTAACAATATTAGGTGCTAACGATTGTAAATTGAAGTTCAAATGAAGTAACAATTTTAAGTGCTAACGATTGTAAATTGAAGTTCAGATGAAGTAACAATTTTAGGTGCTAACGATTGTAAATTGAAGTTCAGATGAAGTAACAATTTTAGGCTCTACTGACTGTAAATTGAAGTTCAGATGAAGTAACAATTTTAGGCTCTACTGACTGTAAATTGAAGTTCAGATTAAGTAACAATATTAGGTGCTACTGATTGTAAATTGAAGTTCAGATGAAGTAACAATTTTAGGCTCTACTGACTGTAAACTGAAGTTCAGATTAAGTAACAATATTAGGTGCTAACGATTGTAAAGTGAAGTTCAAATGAAGTAACAATTTTAGGTCCTAATGATTGTAAATTGAAGTTCAGATGAAGTAACAATTTTAGGTGCTAATGATTGTAAATTGAAGTTCAGATGAAGTAACAATTTTAGGTGCTAACGATTGTAAATTGAAGTTCAGATGAAGTAACAATTTTAGGTGCTAACGATTGTAAATTGAAGTTCAGATGAAGTAACAATTTTAGGTGCTAACGATTGTAAATTGAAGTTCAGATGAAGTAACAATTTTAGGTGCTAATGATTGTACATTGAAGTTCAGATGAAGTAACAATTTTAGGTGCTAACGATTGTACATTGAAGTTCAGATGAAGTAACAATTTTAGGTCCTAACGATTGTAAATTGAAGTTCAGATGAAGTAACAATTTTAGGTGCTAATGATTGTACATTGAAGTTCAGATGAAGTAACAATTTTAGGTGCTAATGATTGTACATTGAAGTTTAGATGAAGTAACAATTTTAGGTGCTAATGATTGTAAATTGAAGTTCAGATGAAGTAACAATTTTAGGTGCTAACGATTGTAAATTGAAGTTCAGATGAAGTAACAATTTTAGGTGCTAACGATTGTAAATTGAAGTTCAGATGAAGTAACAATTTTAGGTGCTAACGATTGTAAATTGAAGTTCAGATGAAGTAACAATTTTAGGCTCTACTGACTGTAAACTGAAGTTCAGATTAAGTAACAATATTAGGTGCTAACGATTGTAAAGTGAAGTTCAAATGAAGTAACAATTTTAGGTCCTAATGATTGTAAATTGAAGTTCAGATGAAGTAACAACTTTAGGTGCTAATGATTGTAAATTGAAGTTCAGATGAAGTAACAATTTTAGGTGCTAATGATTGTAAATTGAAGTTCAGATGAAGTAACAATTTTAGGTGCTAATGATTGTAAATTGAAGTTCAGATGAAGTAACAATTTTAGGTGCTAACGATTGTAAATTGAAGTTCAGATGAAGTAACAATTTTAGGTGCTAACGATTGTAAATTGAAGTTCAGATGAAGTAACAATTTTAGGTTCTACTAATTGTACATGATGAATACCAGCTGTATATTGTCATGAATTATGTGTATCAGATCTCATGCTTACTCAGATTAATGCATTAATTATCACAAAGATACAATTTTATAATTGCTGTTCCAAAAATTATTGTATGGAAGAGTCAGAAGGCACTTTAATTAAAATTTCATTGGTGGTGTATATTATTTAAATTGGCCTTAAACAGTAAAGGTAATAAAGAATTTAAGTCTCTATCTTAGATTTAATATTGGCTGTTGATAGGCTATGAAGATGTCAGTTAGAATTTCATACCAAACACTCATTGCTAAGTATCCTATTTACTACATTAAAATGTTTAGTTCCGAAAGAACACAGAAAGGGAGTTTTCCTGATGTTGACATCAAAGTTATTATATTGTTGACACATACTTTTTTCCTCATTCAACCTATTTTGTTAATACAATGAAATAAAAAACCCTGAACCTTGATGTTGATATCGAAGTTGTCACACTAAACATGAAAAGGACAGTATTTTTTGCACCTCTTATAATGAGTAAAACAGATAGATTTGTAGTGAGGCAGAGATTGTATCTTTGTCACCATTGCCTTCATCTCCACAATAGTGATTCAGGGGGGATAATCTCATTGCAGAACGCATCATACAAAGGTAACTGTACCTTCAAACATGCACCATTGCCTTTATCTCCACAGTAGTAATTCAGGGTGCATAATCTCAGTGTGGAACACATCATACAAAAGTAACTGTGCCTTCAAACACGCCATACACTTATACAGACTATATTAAAGTTACTGCCTTTCAACACTCCATACATTTATACAGACTTTATAAAATGGTTACTCTGCCTCCCAACACTCCATACACTAACTTCTGGGACAGCACTCACATCATTATCAATGCAATAATTATTTAAACAATGCAGTAATTTTGTTGGTTATGATATTTGTTATACGAGGGATGTTTAAATTACAATAAAGCTTTTATAATGATTGCGTTCATGTAATTTTTTTATGTCCCGCCTATGATAGTAGAGGGGCAATATGTTTTTCAGTCCGTCCATCCGTTCCAAATCAGGTTAAAGTTTTTCGTGAAGGTAGTTTAGGGTGAAGTTGTAGTCACATCAACTTGAAACTTAGTACACGTTTCTTATGATGTGGCCTTTCTAATTTGCATGCCATATTAGGGTTGTGACCCCATTTTCATGGTTCACTGAACATAGAAATATGAGTGTGGAAACAGTACATTCTCATGTTAAAGTTTTTGGTGAGGTAGTTTAGGGTGAAGTTGTAGTCACATCAACTTGAAACTTAGTACACATGTTCCTTATAATGTGGTCTTTCAGATTTGCATGTCAAATTAGTGTTTTGACCCCATTTTCATAGTTCACTGAACATAGAAATATGATAGTGTGGAAACAGTTCATTCTCAGTTTAAAGCTTTTGGTAAAGGTAGTTTAGTGTGAAGTTGTACTCACATCACCTGTATTATTCGATAATTATGCCCTGCCTACGATAATAGAGGGGGCATTGTGCTTTCTAATCTGTGTGTCCATCCATCCATCCTGAATCAGGTTAAAGTTTTCGGTGAAGGTAATGTTTAGATTTTAATGCTGCTGACGAGAGGTAACTCCTTGAAATGCGTCATATACAGCATAGTATAAATTTACTATATCTAATATTAGTATCTTTGGATTGTTATTTTGAAACTCCCGGGACGATGCCTCTGCATGGTGGACCCTAGGTCCCCGAGGGTATTCACCAACAGAGTTGTCAGACTTGTCTGACAGGATTATTCATTGATTTGTTATAGAAATTACCAGTACTTAGCAAAATTCAAAAATAATAAAATTACTAAGGGTTCATTCCCTGTATTGCACATGGTAGATCTACTTAGCTGAAATTTGGCTTCCTATTTCGGTATTTTTGGTTATGAGTACTTCTTGTTTTAAAATAAGTTTGTTTCGATTTTAATGCTGCTGAAGAGAGGTAACTCCTTGAAATGTGTCGTATACAGCATAGTATAAATTTACTATATCTAATATTAGTATCTATGGATTGTAATTTTAGAATAAAGTTGTAGTGACATCAACTTAGTACATGTACATATGTTCATTATTATATGATTTGTGTCAATTGCATGTCAAATTAGGGTTTTGTCCCCCAATTTTATGGTTCATTGAACATGGAGAATGATAGTGCAGCAGGGCATCATGTCCTCTGGACACATATTCTTGTTTCATATTAACATTCAGTTGTGTGGCAAGTCTGTATAACCCTGTTTAATTTATTTTGAACATTACATTTAGATATCCATTACCATGGAAACAAAATTGTAACCCTCTTTATTAGGTCACGTGTACCAAAAATTAAAGATCCATCTTCTATCTACACTAATAATAAAACCCCCTCTGAAACACCAGATTCAATTTAAACTAAACTTGACAGTAATGCTCTTAAGCAATTTTCCCATTTTTACCATAGGAGACACGGTAGAAGAACTGAGCCAATCAGAATTTGTCAATGAAATAAAAACTGATCCTGATTTACTTAAATCTTATTCTTTCAACAGATACTGACTAAACTCAATGAAATTTGTAACAACATGACTAATTCAATGTTCTGTCCTGATTCTTTTGGTTTTTTGTTTAGATTTTTGCATTTGAGTCTGATCTAAAAACATTTCAGGTCAGAGTGTCATAATCCCTCAGTTTTAGTCAAGCTTTATTGATAAAATATATCAAAATTTGACACTCGGTGGACAAAAAAATAATAAATTTGCTGTTTCTAAATAAAGCCAACAGGACAAATTTTGAAACAATTCATCTGGTGGGCCAAGTTCATGATTGTAATTATTCTATAGTGTATGTTCTATAACAAGGTTTTCAAATTATAAAAAAATATCTGGATGGGCCAACAGGACAAAGGTTTTGAAATTAGGATAATTTGTCTGAATGGGCCAAGTTCATGATTGTAATTACTCTCTAGTGTATGTTCTGTAACAAGGTTTTCAAATTAGAAAAAAATATCTGGATGGGCCATCAGAACAAAGGTTTTGAAATTAGGATAATTTGTCTGGATGGGCCAAGTTCATGATTGTAATTACTCTCTAGTGTATGTTCTGTAACAAGGTTTTCAAATTAGAAAAAAATATCTGGATGGGCCAACAGGACAAAGGTTTTGAAATTAGGATAATTTGTCTGAATGGGCCAAGTTCATGATTGTAATTACTCTATAGTGTATGTTCTGTAACAAGGTTTTCAAATTAGAAAAAAATATCTGGATGGGCCATCAGAACAAAGGTTTTGAAATTAGGATAATTTGTCTGGATGGGCCAAGTTCATGATTGTAATTATTCTCTAGTGTATGTTCTATAACAAAGGATTCTCAGAATTCAGTTATCTTACTGAGGAAAATATAAAGTTTTCAGTATTCAAAGTTTGGTTTTTTTTCAGTCAGTTGGCAATTTTCAATCAAAATTTTCCTTACAAACACTTTTTTTATTGTATGTCTTTCAGGTTCGATTCATACCAGCATATAGAGGGCACCCCACAGGATTGGAAAGAATATCTGATGAACAATTCCATTTTTAGAGATTAACTAAATTTACTAGCTTTTGTTCATGACTGGGATATTTTCTTGGTGTCCTTTGTAGGCAATGGTATGTTATATAGAGGTGTTCTGTAACTGAACAATACACATTTTTTTTATTTATTTATTACACTGCTTGATCATGTAGGTTTCATAATAGTTGTAGCAGTTAATAGATAACCTCCCCCTCCACTCATGCCTATATGTGGGTGTGTCCTCATTGGTAAAACCTGAAAATAAAAAAATTCATCCACATTTACATACTGCTACATATGAATAAGCGTTAATGTTTTTTTAACAATAAACTTTTTCTACAAATACGAAAACATTATGCTGAATTGCAGATCAATTTGAATGAAAATACCATGGATGTGTCAAGATATCAGCTATTATTCTGAGTAAATCTAACACTGCTATGTAGAATAGGAATACACCATGGATGTTTCAAGTTGTCAGCTATTATTCTGAGTAAATCTAACACTGTTATGTAGAATAAGTATACACCATGGATGTGTCAAGATGTCAGCTATTATTCTGAGTAAAACTAACACTGTTATGTAGAATAAGAATACACCATGGATGTGTCAAGTTGTCAGCTATTATTCTGAGTAAATGTAACACTGTTATGTAGAATAAGAATACACCATGGATGTGTCAAGATGTCAGCTATTATTCTGAGTAAATCTTAACACTGTTATGTAGAATAAGAATACACCATGGATGTGTCAAGATGTCAGCTATTATTCTGAGTAAATGTAACACTGTTATGTAGAATAAGAATACACCATGGATGTGTCAAGTTGTCAGCTATTATTCTGAGTAAATCTAACACTGTTATGTAGAATAAGAATACACCATGGATGTGTCAAGTTGTCAGCTATTATTCTGAGTAAATCTATCACTGTTATGTAGAATAAGAATACACCATGGATGTTTCAAGTTGTCAGCTATTATTCTGAGTAAATCTAACAATGTTATGTAGAATAAGAATACACCATGGATGTGTCAAGTTGTCAGCTATTATTCTGGGTAAATGTAACACTGTTATGTAGAATAAGAATACACCATGGATGTGTCAAGATGTCAGCTATTATTCTGAGTAAATCTAACAATGTTATGTAGAATAAGAATACACCATGGATGTGTCAAGATGTCAGCTATTATTCTGAGTAAATCTATCACTGTTATGTAGAATAGGAATACACCATGGATGTGTCAAGATGTCAGCTATTATTCTGAGTAAATCTAACACTGTTATGTAGAATAGGAATACACCATGGATGTGTCAAGATGTCAGCTATTATTCTGAGTAAATGTAACACTGTTATGTAGAATAAGAATACACCATGGATGTGTCAAGATGTCAGCTATTATTCTGAGTAAATGTAACACTGTTATGTAGAATAAGAATACACCATGGATGTGTCAAGATGTCAGCTATTATTCTGAGTAAATCTAACACTGTTATGTAGAATAAGAATACACCATGGATGTGTCAAGATGTCAGCTATTATTCTGAGTAAATCTAACACTGTTATGTAGAATAAGAATACACCATGAATGTGTCAAGATGTCAGCTATTATTCTGAGTAAATCTAACACTGTTATGTAGAATAAGAATACACCATGGATGTGTCAAGATGTCAGCTATTATTCTGAGTAAATCTAACAATGTTATGAAGAATAAGAATACACCATGGATGTGTCAAATTGTCAGCTATTATTCTGAGTAAATCTAACAATGTTATGTAGAATAGGAATACACCATGGATGTGTCAAGATGTCAGCTATTATTCTGAGTAAATCTAACACTGTTTTGTAGAATAAGAATACACCATGGATGTGTCAAGATGTCAGCTATTATTCTGAGTAAATCTAACACTGTTATGTAGAATAAGAATACACCATGGATGTGTCAAGATGTCAGCTATTATTCTGAGTAAATCTAACAATGTTATGTAGAATAAGAATACACCATGGATGTGTCAAGATGTCAGCTATTATTCTGAGTAAATCTAACACTGTTATGTAGAATAAGAATACACCATGGATGTGTCAAGATGTCAGCTATTATTCTGAGTAAATCTAACAATGTTATGTAGAATAAGAATACACCATGGATCTGTCAAGTTGTCAGCTATTATTCTGAGTAAATCTATCACTGTTATGTAGAATAAGAATACACCATGGATGTGTCAAGTTGTCATCTATTATTCTGAGTAAATCTAACACTGTTATGTAGAATAAGAATACACCATGGATGTGTCAAGTTGTCAGCTATTATTCTGAGTAAATCTAACACTGTTATGTAGAATAGGAATACACCATGGATGTGTCAAGTTGTCAGCTATTATTCTGGGTAAATGTAACACTGTTATGAAGAATAAGAATACACCATGGATGTGTCAAGTTGTCAGCTATTATTCTGAGTAAATCTAACAATGTTATGTAGAATAAGAATACACCATGGATCTGTCAAGTTGTCAGCTATTATTCTGAGTAAATCTATCACTGTTATGTAGAATAAGAATACACCATGGATGTGTCAAGTTGTCAGCTATTATTCTGAGTAAATCTAACACTGTTATGTAGAATAAGAATACACCATGGATGTGTCAAGTTGTCAGCTATTATTCTGAGTAAATCTAACACTGTTATGTAGAATAGGAATACACCATGGATGTGTCAAGTTGTCAGCTATTATTCTGGGTAAATGTAACACTGTTAAGAAGAATAAGAATACACCATGGATGTGTCAAGTTGTCAGCTATTATTCTGAGTAAATATATCACTGTTATGTAGAATAGGAATACACCATGGATGTTTCAAGTTGTCAGCTATTATTCTGAGTAAATCTAACAATGTTATGTAGAAAAGGAATACACCATGGATGTGTCAAGTTGTCAGCTGTTATTCTGAGTAAATCTAACACTGTTATGTAGAATAGGAATACACCATGGATGTGTCAAGATGTCAGCTATTATTCTGAGTAAATCTAACAATGTTATGTAGAATAAGAATACACCATGGATGTGTCAAGTTTTCAGCTATTATTCTGGGTAAATGTAACACTGTTATGAAGAATAAGAATACACCATGGATGTGTCAAGTTGTCAGCTATTATTCTGAGTAAATCTATCACTGTTATGTAGAATAGGAATACACCATGGATGTGTCAAGTTGTCAGCTATTATTCTGAGTAAATCTATCACTGTTATGTAGAATAAGAATACACCATGGATGTTTCAAGATGTCAGCTATTATTCTGAGTAAATCTATCACTGTTATGTAGAATAAGAATACACCATGGATGTGTCAAGTTGTCAGCTATTATTCTGGGTAAATCTAACACTGTTATGAAGAATAAGAATACACCATGGATGTGTCAAGTTGTCAGCTATTATTCTGAGTAAATGTAACACTGTTATGAAGAATAAGAATACACCATGGATGTGTCAAGTTGTCAGCTATTATTCTGAGTAAATCTAACACTGTTATGTAGAATAAGAATACACCATGGATGTGTCAAGTTGTCAGCTATTATTCTGGGTAAATGTAACACTGTTATGTAGAATAAGAATACACCATGGATGTGTCAAGTTGTCAGCTATTATTCTG
Organism: Mytilisepta virgata; assembly: GCA_028015205.1. NCBI lineage: Eukaryota > Metazoa > Mollusca > Bivalvia > Mytilida > Mytilidae > Mytilisepta > Mytilisepta virgata. The sequence continues at coordinate 3,947,329 of CM051518.1, read as the reverse complement.
AGTAAATGTAACACTGTTATGTAGAATAAGAATACACCATGGATGTGTCAAGATGTCAGCTATTATTCTGAGTAAATCTAACATGTTATGTAGAATAAGCTTGATAGAATACGACAGTTATGTTGAATACATTTTACAGAAACTAGCATCAAATATTACAACCTGTCAGTTATAATTTCAGTACATGTATTTTCATGTCTGTTAATCTGTCTTATCCACAGATAAAATGACTTTTTTTCCTATTAATTTTTACAATACTTGATACAAACTCAGTGTTTTCATTACAATATTTTCAAAACTACATTTGTTTAAACAATTCAAGTTTGATGCATTAGAAATAAAAGGTTAAAATGGCTTGGCAAGGACTTAATGACTGTGAAAAAGACTCTGGCCTAGCAGAGTAGTTTTTGGGAGTAAAAAGAAAATTATTGCCAATAAAAAAGTCAAGTCTGTTTACAATAGAGACATAAATAAATTAATTCCAATCTCCAGCCAACTTATTTTCAAAATCAGTGTGGGTAGATTTGTTTTTATTTAAATAGCAGTGAGAAATTGTACACTGTTGTTTATATTGATTAGTGCATGATGGTCAAGTTGACAAAGGATGTTATCAGAAATGAATAAGCAAGATGTTATTTTGTTACTTATATTGATATTCCATGATGGTCAAGTTGACAAAGGATGTTATCAGAAATGAATAAGCAAGATGTTATTTTGTCACTTATATTGATATTCCATGATGGTCAAGTTGACAAAGGATGTTATCAAAAATGAATAAGCAAGATGTTATTTTGTCACTTATATTGATATTCCACATTTTATTCAGCAGATGAAATACATGATAATGTATCTATCGTGATCTTCACAAAAGGAAAATAAAATGCTCCGCTGGGCGGAGCTAGATACGACCGCAGATGTCGAACCCGGAATAGTTGGGGCAATTATGAACACAACATTCAAGCTTGATACAATACTGAATTTGGATTGTGAATAAATATTTGACACAGCATAGGTTTCTGACACAGAATGAATGTTGTCTAAGAACTTAAAAATTTTTAATTTACCTATTCAAACCATATCAGTATTATTTGTTTTTATATATAAATCAGAAATAACCAATTTAAAATTTAAAATTGGGCACACATATCAATTTCTTGCTATTGTGCAATACTGTGCAATTGAAGATTTCTTGCTATTGCGCAATACTGTGCAATTGAAAATTTCTTCAAATATTTGACACATAATAGGTTTCTGACACAGAATAACTGAAATCAAAGAACTTAGAATTGGTCATATGATTTCAATTTATATTAAATTTTTTGCTTCTTGTGCAATACAATATGCTGTGGAGAATTGCCCCCCCCCCCCCCCAAAAAAAATAATAATTTACCCCTTTTTTTAGCTTTTTTGCAATACACTATGAAGTTGCACATTGACCCTCCCTCCCCAAAAAAAAACAAAAAACAATAAAATTTATTGTAACCCCCCCCCTTTTTTTGCTAAAAAAAATTTGAAATTTTCTTTTTAATTTATGAAATATGAAATGAGATAAAAATTACCCCCTCCCCAATTTCTCATTTACCCCCCCCCCCCCTAAATTTTGTTTTCAACCCCCCCCCCCCCCCCCCATTTCTTTATACTTTGCAACCATAACAGCCCATTTAAATACACCATAACATATTAAAATAGAAAATGACATCATAGTCATGGATGGCAAATTTTAAATATACATAATTTAAAAGCAGTTTAGATGAGATAAACAAAAAAGCTTCATCAGCACATTTTATATTGGCAAATTTCCAATGAAGTTCATTAAACTAGAGTTATTGGCAAATTTCCAATGGAATTTGTTAATAATAAAGCTTTGATAACAGGGCACACATGTCAATTTCTTGCTATTGCACAATACTGTGCAATTGAAAATTTCTTCAAATATTTGACACATAATAGGTTTCTGACACAGAATAACTGAAATAAAGAACTTAGAATTGGTCAATTTATATTCAATTTTTTGCTTCTTCTGCAATACAATATGCTGTGGAGAATTGCCCCCCCCCCCCAAAAAAAAAAAATAATTTACCCCTTTTTTAGCTTTAATTTTGGACCCCAATTTGGACCAACTTGAAAACTGGGAAGAAAATAAAAAAACTAAAATTAAGTACATGTTTAGATTCAGCATATCAAAGAACCCCAAGAATTCAATTTTTGTTAAAATCAAACTAAGTTTAATTTTGGACCCTTTGGACCTTAATGTAGACCAATTTGAAAACGGGACCAAAAATTAAGAATCTAAATGCACGGTTAGATTCGGCATATCAAAGAACCCCAATAGTTCAATTTTCGATGAAATCAAACAAAGTTTAATTTTGGACCCTTTTGGCCCCTAATTCCTAAACTGTTGGGACCAAAACTCCAAAAATCAATCCCAACCTTCCTTTTGTGGTCATAAACCTTGTGTTTAAATTTCATAGATTTCTATTTACTTATACTAAAGTTATTGTGCAAAAACCAAGAAAAATGCTTATTTGGGCCCTTTTTTAGCCCCTTATTCCTAAACTGTTGGGACCAAAACTCCCAAAAACAATCCCAACCTTCCTTTTGTGGTCATAAACCTTGTTTTTAAATTTCATAGATTTCTATTTACTTATACTAGAGTTATTGTGCGAAAACCAAGAAAAATGCTTATTGGGCCCTTTTTTGGCCCCTGATTCTTAAACTGTTGGGACCAAAACTCCCAAAATCAATCCCAACCTTCCTTTTGTGGTCATAAACCTTGTGTTTAAATTTCATAGATTTCTATTAACTTATACTAAAGTTATAGTGCGAAAACAAAATGTGTTCGGACGACGACGCTGACGACGGACGACGACAAAAATTTTGCAGTCGTATGAAAAGAGACCATTCCCTGTTTCCGGCACAGACACAAATAAATTCCAGATGTATATAAGACTTTTCAATTCCGTAAAATGGAATAAAAAGAAAAACCAGGGGCGAGCCAAATATCTGGCAGACAGGAATGAAAATCTAGGGATTAATCATGTCTTATTAGGTGAGAAAGAATACAGCAGATGAATGCTTAAAGTTCAGGCAAAGGAAAGGTGCTAATCTTCATTACAAGTATTTCTGGAGAAAAAATCTCAGGTATCTGTTTATAGATACATACCTGATATTCTCTAAGCCAGGTCTCTGTCAATCTGTAGTTGACAATGCCTCCCCTTTCTCTCATGTAAGCATAGCAGTCCATCAATGGCTAAAAATAAAATAAAATACACTGATTGTTTAATTATATACTTATTCTATGTAAATAATGTAAAGAACATGTTAAAAGATCAGGAATGTTTTTTCCCAAAAATAACAAAACTGGACTAAACACTGTGTATACAGAACTAACAGACTTTTTTATTTACTGTTTACCAGTAACTGGAAAAATGTGAAAAAATTAGGGTTGAGGAGGGGAAATAAAAATCAAAATCAAAATATTGTCCAGTCAATACTTCAAATAAAGAAAAAAACACTATTTTTGGTGAGCATTTGTTTTGGTTTTGACAAAAGCCAGAATAAGTTGGAAATCACAAAAGAAAGAATTTCCTTCACACACTGAATTCTGTTTGCAAGGAATAATCATTATAAAATTGAAAAAACAAAGAAAAAAGCCCTTCATATTGGATTCTGTATGCAAGAATAATTATATTACATTGAAAAACAGAAAAAAGTCCTTCACATGGGATTCTGTATGCAGGAGTAATCATTATTATTAAAATGAAAAACAGATATTAGTTGGACTTTACTAGAACATCAAGACAGAAGACAACATGTATGATTCTTATCCTGGTGTAATCTAATACCAATGCATAAACTGAAACCAACTATGTTAGTCTGACCATTTTCAAAAGACCTTCAAAATTTTAACAAGGAGCAACTGCAATAGATCTTTTTAGGGATCAACAAGTTATATGGCTTAGAAAAGATCAAAGAAATGTTTCACTAGAAAGGGATGGGGGCTGTAGTTCTTTTGGGTTTTTTTTTCAGTTTCATGTTGCCTGATTTTGATGGAAAATAAACAAATCTGTTTTACAAAAAAAAAAATAAAATGTATCTAATTTTCACAGTTTTCAGCAAACACAGTAATGTAAAATTCCAGGACAAACCCTGATTTCATGTGTAAAAAAATAATTTGCTATTTTTTTTCATACAAAAATAATTACCTGTTCTAGAGACAAAAAATGTAACAAAAACCATAGCTGGGTTTGTTCCTGAACAAGAGTGTAATGATTGTTCATTGTGTTAATGATAAAATATATGTTCTGGGTGAAGTATATTCCGGTACGGATGTCTAATGATAGTATCGAAGAACTGGAACAGTGGAAGTCCCACAGTACATTCCTGATGTCAGCTTGGTGATGATCACATGAATCAGGTCAATCATTATATCCTTCAACAGTTCTCTACCAAGCATTTGATGACAGAGATTGAAATGACATTTGACAATTTTATAAGAACACAATGAGCTAACTACTGACTATCAACAACGAATGTTCCCAAGTGAAAGTAGACATTTTTTGGAGCTAAAATAAATCACTCATCCCGATCTCGTTACTTTTATTTTTATAATCATCAAAAACACGAGATGGTGGAGAAAATGAAAATAAGAGTTCGTCGAGTTCATTTTTATTTTGGTTTTCCCAAAAATCGGGTCGGCGCTCCCGTTAAACAGAAAATAAAAAAAGTCTGCCCTAAGCTACTATAAAACAAGAACTATCTTTAAAAAAGATATGCGATGTAGTATCCCTGACTGTATTTATTTCTCCATTCTTATCATATAATAATGTGTAGGTCGGCCATTCTTAGCTGAAATCTCATTTCAAGGATTTTTTTGCAGTACATGTATATATCATAGAATGCAGAATTTTTATACATAAAATTTGAAAAACAATATTTCAACAATAAAACTCCCACCACCAGCATCCGCTGACGGGTGTGTATACGACGGATGACCACATTGTAGATGCCTTAAATGTAGGCTAATTAATGTATTTAATTTTAAACACAAATTTCCAGGTGATAGGATTACACTGCTGTCTTTTCCATGGTAAATGCCAGAAAATGTCTCGTCACACCTAAACAGTGCTTGTCCAGTATAAATTTATGTATTATAGATTTAACGCGGATGTAAGTTTTTGGAGAAATTTTCAACATTAAATAACCAGAAATCTACGATTACAAAGTTCGCCTTATTCCCCCACTAATTTTGGTGTGTGGCTGTGTAGCTCCCTGAGATGCATCCTTACAGCAAGTAATGATTGTAGGTCTCTTGGTATTGGAGAACTTAACTCAGATGTTAAACTTACCCTAAGTCAATGAAGCGCCGTAAGTAGGTCAGAGTGACCTTATTTTGGTAGGAGGCTGTTTTACTCCCTGAGATGCACCCTCACATCAAGTAATATAATTGTAGGTCACTTTGTATATAAAAACTGATTTTTGACATAAAACTTTAAAGCCAGTCAACCGTGTAATATGGGTCATGTGACCTTCATCTTAGGTCACATGGTCAGTCTCTTCATCATGCACCTGCACACAAAAATATATGGCTCTATGTCAACAAGTAACTGAGAACTGGCTGTGGACGCGGACGCCGGGGTGACTCCAATAGCCCCCCTCAACTTCGTTGAGGCGAACTAAAAATGTATTCAGCGGCATAAGATGAAGTATGAATTTAGAATTTAAAAATGTGCATTTTATTGAAATCCTGCCAACCAAACTACATTTTAAAAAATAAAGGAAATTGAAGTGAAATTCAAATTCAAATTAAATTTTTTAAGATTCGGTTAAAATAGAATATTTTTTTCCTGGATTTCTAAAATAACAATAAATACAATTCAAACCGTATCTTTAGAAGATGCACTATGAATAGGTTTCATTGACAAAATTATTTTTTTCACATTTAAAAAATTCAAATTAAATTTTTAAAGTTTTCCACAGTCCCGGGCCTCGATCCATATCACTATATGTAGCCCAGAAATTTATTTAGTTAAGATCACCAAAAAAGTACTTAAAAAAAGGATTTTTGATCATGAATACTGCTTGAACCGAATTCATATTTAAAAATATTTTGTAATTTGAAATAATAATCACACTTGAATGCAGTTTCTTATGGCATACGATCTATAAATAGAAATTTAAATGTACATACACAGAGTTTTGTCTCAATTCATTGACACAGACGTAATTGATCCGCACTGTGTTGACCCATATCTTTGAAATACCAATTCTTTAAATCACAGCAGTATTTATTAACTAATTAGAATTGTTGACCTTTTGAATGTCATTTTTTTTCAATTTTTAAAAAAAACTAAAGGCTCTCAAGAGCCTGTATCGCTCACCTGGATTTAACTTTTCACCTTGAGCAGACCTAAAAATTTAAGTGTTGCAGTCAATTTGGCTTGTTTTTCTATAGGATTCTATGTCAAACTAATTTCAGCTGTGGCAGTCATCTTGGTTTAGTCCAGGTCAACGGATACATTTCTAAAAGAGAACCATCTAAGGACCATTTCTGCTAAGTCTTGTTCCAACTGGCTAAGCGGTTTCAGACAAGAAGATTTTTAAATGAATTTTCCTATAGGGTCCAATATTTAACAAAGTTCGGTGTGGCAGACATCTTGGTTGACAATCCGGGTGATCGGACATATTTCTGAAAGAGGACCTCCTAAGGGCCAATGCTGCCTAGTCTGGCTCCAATATGTCAAGTGGTTTCAGACAAGAAGATTTTTCAATGAATTTTTCCATATGGCCCTATGTTAAACTAAGTTTGGGTGTGGTGGCCATCTTGGTTGACAGTCTGGGTCATCGCACAAAATTCTGAAAGAGGACCATCTAAGGACCATTGCTGCCAAGTCTAATTCTAACTGGCTTAGTGGTTTCAGACGAGAAGATTTTTGAGTGAATTTCCATTAGGGTCCTATGTTAAACTAAGTTCTGCTGTGGTAGCCATTTTCGTTCAAAGTCCACGAAATCAAACATATTTCTGAAAAAGGACATCCTAACGACCAATGCCACCAAGTCCTGCTCCAATATGTCAAGTTGTTTCAGACAAGAAGATTTTTTAATGAATTTTCCTATAGGGCCCTGTGTTAAACTAAGTTTGGTTGTGGCAGCCATCTTGGTTGACAGTCCGGGTCATCGCACAAAATTATGAAAGAGGACCATCTAAGGACCATTGCTGCCAAGTCTAATTCTAATTGGCTTAGTGGTTTCAGACGAGAAGATTTCTAAGTGAATTTCCCATAGGGTCCTATCTTAAACTAAGTTCTGCTGTGGTGGCTATCTTGGTTCACAGTCCATGAAATCGGACACATTTCTGAAATAGGACCTCCTAAGGACCAATGCTGCCAACTCTGGCTCCAATATGTCAAGTGGTTTCAGACAAGAAGATTTTTCAAATAATTTTTCCATAGGGCCCTATGTTAAACTAAGTTCGGCTGTGGCGGCCATCTTGGTTAACAGTCCGGGTCATTGGACATATTTCTGAAAGAGAACCTCCTAAGAACTATTACTGCCAACTTTGGTTCCAACTGGACTTGTAGTTTCATATAAGAAGATTTTTGAAAGTCACCCCCCCTTTTTTTCTATTTTTAGTAACAGCAGCCATCTCGGTTGGAAGTCGGGGATGCCAGACATAATTTTGGAAGGGGGCCACCCAAGGACCATTCCACCAAAGTTTGGTCTCAATTGGCCCAGTGGTTTGAGAGGAAAAGATCTTTAAAGGAAAGTTTATGCTGGATGCGTCTTTAAAGGGCAAAAACTCCTATAAGGGGTCAATCAATGATTTTGTTCATGTTGACTTATTTGTAGATCTTACTTTATTGAACATTTTTGCTGTTTACAATTTGTCTTTATCTATAATAATATACAAGATAATAACCTAAAACTGCAAAATTTCCTAAAAATTAACAATTCAGGGGCAATAACCCAAAAAAGGGTTGACCGATTCGTCTGAAAATTTCATGACAGGTAGATCTTGACCTGATGAACATTTTTACCCCATGTCAGTTTTGCCCTAATTGCTTTAGTTTTTGAGATATAATACAAAAACTGCAGTTTACCCCTATGTTCTATTTTTAGCCATGTCGGCCATGTTGGTTGGCAGGCGGGGTCATCGGACACATTTTTTAAACTAGATACCCTAATGATGCTTGTGGCCAAGTTTGGTTCAATTTGGCCCAGTAGTTTCAGAGGAGAAGATTTTTGTAAAAGTTAACGGACGACGGACGACGACGGACGACGGACGCCAAGTGATGAGAAAAGCTCACTTGACCCTTCGGGTCAGCTGAGCTAATGAATAAAGTAAAATTGTGAAAAGTGATAGCTTTTCAAAACTAGAGGCTCAGTGGGCTGAGCCTGTATCGCTCACCTGACAAAATACTTCTACAAACTTCCATTAATTCTTTGGTTGAATTTGCTTCAAAAGTTTCAGAGAAGATGAACTTTAACATATTTTCCCATAGGGTCCAATGTTAAACTATGTCCTGCACTGGCAGCCATGTTTTATGGCGGATCACAAAAATTTCGGCAATCTTAGTAAAGGACCTTTCATACATCATTCCTGTAAAGTTTGGTTAAATTTGCTCAAGTAGTTTCAGAGGAGATGAACTTTAACATGTTTTCCCATAGGGTCCAATGTTAAACTATGTCCTGCACTGGCAGCCATGTTTTACAGCGGATCGGAAAAATTTCGGCAATCTTAGTAAAGGACCTTCCATACATCATTCCTGTAAAGTTTGGTTAAATTTGCTCAAGTAGTTTCAGAGGAGATAAACTTTAACCTGTTTTCCCATAGGGTCCAATGTTAAACTATGTCCTGCTCTGGCAGCATGTTTTTTGGCGGATCGGAAAAATTTCGGCAATCTTAGTATAGGACCTTCCATACATCACTCCTGTAAAGTTTGGTTAAATTTGCTCAAGTAGTTTCAGAGGAGATAAACTTTAACATGTTTTCCCATAGGGTCCAATGTTAAACTATGACCTGCTCTGGCAGCCATGTTTTTTGGCGGATCGGAAAAATTTCGGCAATCTTAGTAAAGGACCTTCCATACATCATTCCTGTAAAGTTTGGTTAAATTTGCTCAAGTAGTTTCAGAGGAGATGAACTTTAACATGTTTTCCCATAGGGTCCAATATTAAACTATGTCCTGCTCTGGCAGCCATGTTTTTTGGCGGATCGGAAAAATTTCGGCACTCTTAGTAAACGACCTTCCATACATCATTCCTGTAAAGTTTGGTTAAATTTGCTCAAGTAGTTTCAGAGGAGATGAACTTTAACATGTTTTCCCATAGGGTCCAATGTTAAACTATGTCCTGCTCTGGCAGCCATGTTTTTTGGCGGATCGGAAAAATTTCGGCAATCTTAGTAAAGGACCTTCCATACATCATTCCTGTAAAGTTTGGTTAAATTTGCTCAAGTAGTTTCAGAAGAGATAAACTTTAACATGTTTTCCCATAGGGTCCAATGTTAAACTATGACCTGCTCTGGCAGCCATGTTTTTTGGCGGATCGGAAAAATTTCGGCAATCTTAGTAAAGGACCTTCCATACATCACTCCTGTAAAGTTTGGTTAAATTTGCTCAAGTAGTTTCAGAGGAGATAAACTTTTAACATGTTTTCCCATAGGGTCCAATGTTAAACTATGTCCTGCTCTGGCAGCCATGTTTTTTGGCGGATCGTAAAAATTTCGGCAATCTTAGTAAAGGACCTTCCATACATCATTCCTGTAAAGTTTGGTTAAATTTGCTCAAGTAGTTTCAGAGGAGATGAACTTTAACATGTTTTCCCATAGGGTCCAATGTTAAACTATGTCCTGCTCTGGCAGCCATGTTTTTTGGCGGATCGGAAAAATTTCGGCAATCTTAGTAAAGGACCTTCCATACATCATTCCTGTAAAGTTTGGTTAAATTTGCTCAAGTAGTTTCAGAGGAGATAAACTTTAACATGTTTTCCCATAGGGTCCAATGTTAAACTATGACCTGCTCTGGCAGCCATGTTTTTTAGCGGATCGGAAAAATTTCGGCAATCTTAGTAAAGGACCTTCCATACATAACTCCTGTAAAGTTTGGTTAAATTTGCTCAAGTAGTTTCAGAGGAGATAAACTTTAATATGTTTTCCCATAGGGTCCAATGTTAAACTATGTCTTGCTCTGGCAGCCATGTTTTTTGGCGGATCGGAAAAATTTTGGCAATCTTAGTAAAGGACCTTCCATACATCATTCCTGTGAAGTTTGGTTAAATTTGCTCCATTGGTTTTAGAGGAGATGATCAATATGTGAAAGTTTACGGACGACGGACGGACGACGGACGGACGACGCACGACGGACGGACGACGGACGACGGACGACGGACGCCAAGTGATGGCAAAAGCTCACATGGCCTTTGGCCAGGTGAGCTAAAAAGCAGAGGTTCGGGCACATTTGGCTGATATCAGAACATTTGTGACAATTGAAGGATGATATTCGAACATCACCATTTTCCTCAATGTTATCCAATCACACTGAAAATTTATCACATGCGGTCTGTTGTCATGGGAAAGCATCTCTTTAGTTAAATAGGTCAAAAGCGACCTTATATAACTACGTCGAAAAAATCTACCTCTTTGTATTGGCTGTACACCACTACTGGTCTACAAGGTGCCACATAATCTAATAATGCTAAGACAATCGGTGTCGGATGGAATTTACAAGCTACAACCAATCTGAAAAGGAACAGCTGTTTTATAATATACAAGTAGATCATTTCCAAAATTCAACTGACATTATTCCAAAACCCAATTTTTTATTTCATAGTTTTATCATACTATAGAAAAAAATGTTATTGCGAAAGAAATGAAACTTTTCCATTGATTCACTTGTAGTTTTCCTGTCCATTTAAACTTTTGTTCTTCTGCTGTATTCAATAGCTATTGTTCTCTGTGGAGTTTATTCAATGGAACCTTTATATTTCTTCTAAGAGAAATCCATCACTCATTGATTAATCTACCTGAACAAAACATTTAACTTTCAGTGTTGAAAATACATGTACCAATACTAAATAAGGACACACAAAACTGCATGTGATGTTGTATTTATTCTTTATCAAATAATTTTAGTAGGCTACTAGATTGTATAAGGCCAAAATAAAAAATAGGTGTGTTTCCGGTTGCCCGACCGACCCTAATGTTTTGGCTCCAACCCCAAATTTTTTTCCCCGAAAAAAAAAAGAATTTTGGTAATTTTCACTGTGTTCGGAAAATAAGCTCTTCCTTCAGCATGTCCCAAAATAGTCTGGGTCTATTTTTAACGCTATTAAGAAATCGTTTTATTGACTGTGACTGATATAAAACAATGGCCGGCTATAATGGCAAAGTTTGAAAATTTTATAGGCTGGAAATCACAGCCAAGTCTTCTGTGAGTTTGGAACACTGACTCATCATATCTTACATAATTTACACAATGAACTGATGAAAATAGCCTGAAGGAATAACAGATTGATAATAAAAATACACAAAAACAACAATGGAAGCAGCCCCCCCCCCCCCCCCCCCAACCAAAAAAAAAAAAAATTTAAAAAAAAAACCCTACCTACCGACCCTATTTTTTTTTTGGACATGCAACAGGAAACACACCTATTTTTTTTTTTTTTTTGGCCTAAAAGGGAAATGTTGACTATTTTCAACATTGAAAGTTAAATTTTTTGTTCAGGTTAATTAATCAACGAGTAATGGATTTCTCTTGGAAGAAATTTTTTCTCATTGCCGAACTGTATTAACAAAATGATCAGCAAATTTTCTTTCTGCCAAATGTAGTAACAAAATGATCAGTGAATTTTATTATTAGATAACTAGAACTAGCATGTGCACAACTTCAATATGTGTACAATCTTTCTGTGAAGTTTGATAAATGTGGGTTGAAAACTGTAGGAGCAGCTGTTGGCACAAGATTGGTACCCTATTTTCCCTGCCCACCCACCCACCCGCCCAACATCACCATACTATAACCCTGATTTGCACTTCATGCAACCCTGCCAAAAACTTTCAGTGAATTTCCTTATTGCCTGACTTTAGTAACAAAATGATCAGTGAAATGTCAATGTACGTCTCAATGGTTTAACAATGAATAGAAGGCATTCACAATTTTTGTTATCCCTACAATACATTTGACATGGATACACTTTATTGTAAACAAATACAGGAAATTTTGCTGGTCAATTTCTAAATAAAGGATGGATGGATGAATTATTGTTTAACCTCTAGTGTCAATTATTATATGCATATCAGGACAAGAGTAGGTTGATGTGATATAAATATAAACCTTGCTTTGTATTAGACTGACATGCTGAGTTCACAGGGTAAGTCCGCAGGAAGACATATCATCCCACCCAAACACATTATACTGTCCTTTGCTCTTACTCCTAGATACCACATGCTTGGTGGAGAAGCAGCAAATACCAATTTTGATGTCTTTGTTTTGACCCAGCATGGGGGATGATTAAATGAAGAGATTCTAAAATAAATCTAATTGTAAATTTTAATCATAATCCACACATACCCATCCATATTCCTCTCTAGTAACAGTTGTTTGGCTTCTCTGATTTGTTTATTTCTCAATATTTTACTTTTCTCTCGTGTTTCCTGAAATAAATCACAACGAAATACTCAGTACGTTTGGTTATTTTTTCTGTAATTTGACCTTCAACACTACAGCCAACAACCAAGTCGATTCAAAAACAACAATGACATAAAACCAAATTTACCATAAAAGCACAAAAAAACTAATTTTTAAATGATGGCCTAAAAACTTCAAAACAATTATGACTTTAAAAAGATCTAAAAGTTTACTCCTAAAGTTTGTAAGTACAGAGGACCAAATATTTCCAAGAGTATTGCAAAATGGCAGATATAACGAATGAATATTTGGTGTAAAAAATTAAAATGTCACAAACAATCGAAACACCATTCCATTTCATTCTCCTGCTAAATCTCCCTTAAAATAAAACTGAAGAAAAAACAAAACAACCCAAAGGGCTGGTAACACTGATTATATTACGTTTAACAAATCTTATTTGTTTCACGGAGTTTCCATTAATAAACTTCATGTTATTCTGATGGTCTCTGAAGCCCATCCAATGAATTTGTTTAGAACTTTGATCAATCAAAACTATTAATTTGTTGGTCTCTTGGATGATTAAGACTGAGATCATTAGCCAAATTTTTAAGGATGGGATTCGTCTATCCAACAAAAATTTTGTGCATATCAAGGTCAGAATTTAGGATGCAGGATTACAACAAAATAAGAATACTTTATAATGCCAAAATAAACTAATATACAATCTATTTTATCTACAGATTACCACTGATTCAAAATTTTAAACTGTTTCATTTATATTTTTACAAAATTTTATAACCTTTGTCTCAAAAATACTTTTCAAAACCTCAAATTCATCAAATACCTTTGAAATAGGTTATTTTTTCACCAATTTTACTGTGTTGTATTTAAAATTAGACAAATTACAGGAACCTTCAAATGTTTAATAAAGATTACAAATCAAACTAATTTTATAAAATGTGTTAAAAACTACCCACTTTCATTGTTATTACTAGTTATACAGTTTCATATGGGCAGAACATTTAGACAGTTTTGCAAACGGATTTTTATGTGGTTGAAAAATTGCTGAAAATTTCAACAGATGAATAATTTTATTAATTTCTAAATACCTTATCTCTGTGTCGTCTTTTGCCTTGTTTTCCTTCCTGTTTACTCTCTATTTTTAAATGAATTTTAATTTCTAAATACCTTATCTCTGTGTCGTCTTTTGCCTTGTTTTCCTTCCTGTTTACTCTCTATTTTTACTGTATCATCTTTACTTTCACTTTGAGTCTCACCATCCTCCATACTTTCATTTTCTGTTCCCTCTTTATGTCCTGATGCACACTGTTCTGTGCTTTTATTTATAGTACTATCTACATTTAGACTTTCACTTTGACCTTCTGTTTTACTTTCGCTTTGTTGATCATATGGAGAATCAGGATTTTCAATCTGGTTAATCTGATTGATAGGAAAGCTATATAAATTGTCCAAAAAACTTTTGGGGAAATCCATAGCATCTAATGCTGGTCTGAAAATAAAAAATTTCGTTCATTTAAAATCATTATGTTAGTATAGAAGCAATCTATCCTTCATGCTTTAATTAAATAACAGTTATGTAGATATGGTTTTCCTACTTTACGATATAACAATGTTAATACACTTAGTTACATACTTTTATTTCAGGTGTTACTTGACAAAAAATTACTTATCCAGAGAAATCCAATTAAATTATCATAATAAAGGTTTACACACATATAATACAAATACCACAACAACACAGTGAAAATATATGAACTATACAGCTATATACTCTGTGGAACCTATTTCACAAGAAATTTGTTCCAGGAACATGTCAGGGAAAATAGGTTGCTCTTCACATGGTAACAAATTTTTTGTTACATATAAATCTATAAACGATGTAAATAATGCAATGGAGAATTTGCAATGACTGCTCATCCTCTTACAAATTCAACTTGTATCATCGTTGAAAAAAGTTGTTTATGCATAAATTATATTAGTAAAGGTTAACTTACGCACAAAATAAAGAATTATACAGTCTAAACAATACTTTACACCTATTTAAAATAACAATTCCACACTTGTCATTAACTTAATGTTTACAATTTGTCACAAACTGTCTACCAAATTGGTCAAACATTTACCAATGAAAATTTTCTATATTCATTATATTTGAAATGTGATAAGCCAAAAGACATGAATTAACTGTAAGATCAGTGAAAGACACTGATTTGAATCTAGACATGGATTTGAATCTGAGACAAGTCATTATTTAACTGACAATTATCCAGTTGCAATAATGTTAATCTGACCTACAGTAATTTACATATATATTTTATATAAAGGCAAATGTTTTATTTAACTGAAAAATAATACTATCTTGTTGTACCATAAACAGAATGTATTACCTTGTTGTACCATAAACAGAACATATTACCTTGTTGTACCATAAACAGAACATATTACCTTGTTGTACCATAAACAGAATATATTACCTTGTTGTACCATAAACAGAATATATTACCTTGTTGTACCATAAACAGAACATATTACCTTGTTGTACCATAAACAGAACATATTACCTTGTGGTACTATAAACAGAATATATTACCTTGTTGTACCATAAACAGAATATATTACCTTGTTGTACCATAAACAGAACATATTACCTTGTTGTACCATAAACAGAACATATTACCTTGTTGTACCATAAACAGAACATATTACCTTGTTGTACCATAAATAGAACATATTACCTTGTTGTACCATAAACAGAACATATTACCTTGTTGTACCATAAACAGAACATATTACCTTGTTGTACCATAAACAGAACATATTACCTTGTTGTACCAAAAACAGAATGTATTACCTTGTTGTACCATAAACAGAATATATTACCTTGTTGTACCATAAACAGAATATATTACCTTGTTGTACCATAAACAGAATAATATTACCTTGTTGTACCATAAACAGAACATATTACCTTGTTGTACCATAAACAGAACATATTACCTTGTTGTACCATAAACAGAACATATTACCTTGTTGTACCATAAACAGAACATATTACCTTGTTGTACCATAAACAGAACATGTTACCTTGTTGTACCATAAACAGAACATATTACCTCGTTGTACCATAAACAGAACATATTACCTTGTTCTACCATAAACAGAATATATTACCTTGTTCTACCATAAACAGAATATATTACCTTGTTGTACCATAAACAGAACATATTACCTTGTTGTACCATAAACAGAACATATTACCTTGTTGTACCATCAACAAAACATATTACCTTGTTGTACCATCAACAGAATATATTACCTTGTTGTACCATCAACAGAACATATTACCTTGTTGTACCATAAACAGAACATATTACCTTGTTGTACCATAAACAGAATATATTACCTTGTTGTACCATAAACAGAACATATTACCTTGTTGTACCATAAACAGAATATATTACCTTGTTGTACCATAAACAGAACATATTACCTTGTTGTACCATAAACAGAACATATTACCTTGTTGTACCATAAACAGAATATATTACCTGTTGTACCATAAACAGAATATTTTACCTTGTTGTACCATAAACAGAATATATTACCTTGTTGTACCCTAAACAGAATATATTACCTCGTTGTACCATAAACAGAATATATTACCTTGTTGTACCATAAACAGAATATATTACCTTGTTGTACCATAAACAGAATATATTACCTTGTTGTACCCTAAACAGAATATATTACCTCGTTGTACCATAAACAGAATATATTACCTTGTTGTACCATAAACAGAATATATTACCTCGTTGTACCATAAACAGAATATATTACCTCGTTGTACCATAAACAGAATATATTACCTTGTTGTACCATAAACAGAATATATTACCTTGTTGATAATTCACCTGTGTAGAAATGTATAACTTTACCATGTCCTGTAATAAAGAAAATGTTTCATTTTAAACTTTATTCACTAAGTTTAGATTTAAGACATAGAATTCCAGACACAATATACGAAATGATGAAAATTAGTATATTTTATTAATGTTTCAGAATATATGGATTTTTGATAATATTTAAGGACATATGGTATTTGTATATTAACCATATTATTCTCCAGAACAGTATAATTTCTTCCCATGTTTGTCTTGTGAATGGAGTTACATGTGGCTGACTAATGACATTAGATATACATTCAAATATTTATTTAATAATAATGTCATAATTATAATGAACCAGACAGGTTAAAGGAAAACTTAATTCAATACATTCATCCACAATGTTATACCAGGATATTTCTACACATGTTTAAATTTTACATTTTCACCAAGACATTTTAAACTTATGTTTAAGTTATTAAATAATTTTGATGAGGATTTATACAAGAACCAAAAGGTAGCCTTGTTTATATATAACCTACCTCCAAGTCTCTCTAAAACAGCAGCCACCACCAAACCATTACATGTATCCACAACAGCTATATTACTGTTGGCATGTATATTACCATAAGTCAATATCTGGCCTAAAGTGTCGATTCTAATATGACTGAAACAAAACGTAATATGTAATGATACAATTCAGAAAATTACTTTCATTAATTAATTGATAAAATGGTAATAGACAGCTCTCCGACAGACTCCACTATACAACACAATTAAAATCCATGTAGTATTTGACAGATTGTTGTTTAATGCCAAGTTAATAATAAATAATCCCATTGCAGTGAAAACAAGTGGTATGTCAGTTATAAGTAAATGCACCAAAGATTGATTTTATTTTTTTATTTCACAGCTACAATAACTGATAATAAAAACTTATAAAATTACTTTTAAGGTCAGAACCTAAAAAATAACTTACTGCACAGTAATCTACATTTACATTGATTTCTCAGTTTTCTTTTCCCAAACATAGTTGTATCGATTCAAATAATTATATTGACTATGACGAACATACCATATTTTCAATATTCAAATAATTATACTGACTATGATGAACATACCATATTTTAGCTGGTGCTTTACCATGGTACATCTCACACAATAATCTGGCAGTTGGTTTTAGAACTGTAAATATTTGTAAATGTCTGAAAAAAATATAATACCTTGTAACCTTGCTTTTTAAATATAAATTCTTTTTTAAATATATATCCCCAACTTTTTTAGTATATAATCTTTCTATAGTATTATGTATTTTATCTTGAGTTCTTTTTTCATCAATGAGACAGGCGAGTTCCTATTTTTATCTACCCTGATTTTTTTTATAAGTGTAAGGTGAGATAAACATTCAGTTATATTTTATATGTTTTCTTAATTGATGTCCTGATAACAGGGAACAGTAACATCCTTGATGGGTTTTACAACATTTGACGTTCAAGGTTTATTTTTCACAGGTAAAAATTATTATCAAAATTAACTACCATAATGTTACGAATGGTGATTTGTTTGATGTACTTTGTTGTTAAAGAGGTTTTTTTTACAACAATCCATAGAGATCAATTTACTTTTTCTTTTTTTTCTTGATCCATTTTTCCTGTGCATATTCTGTCTTTTCTTTAAATGTTGTACTATTCTCTATCAGCTGTTCTATTATCTCCTAAAAAAATCACATATATTTTCAATCATTTTTATTTTTGTTATACAAATGTTTGTTGATCCAAGCAAACCACAAACTTAAATGTTCAATAAAATAAAAATTTTATCCAAGTTATAATGTATATAAACAAAGACAGTAGAAAGACTATACACTTATAGAAGGCTGGAACAACAGGAAGGTTTGTATAGATCTCTAATGAGGCAGATGGATAATAAATCATGTACCACTACATAAGAAATGTACGTATTTGACTTTGATTTAAAGTACAAGAGTACTAAATTTCGCCTGAGTACCAAATGGACACAGAATAAAGTCTAACTGATAGCCGACATTGCAAGTCAAAGGAAAATGTCTTAAAAGAAATAGTAATGGTCAGGCAAAATTTGTCTGAAAACTCTCATGCATTTCATTCAAGCCTAAAACTGTGTCCAAGGTCAGCTGACAGGTCTCAAACTATCTATAGACAAAAAATGGTGGGTCTACATACATTTATAACATTTGTTGAGAAATGAACTTTTTGTAAAAATGGAATGAGAGTCACTCTAGCCTAAAATTGTGGTCAAGGTTAGGTGTCAGCCAAGAAGTATTTAGTACATACCATATATAGGGGATATAGGTATTGCAGGTACAGAGAAATGGACTTAATCATGAAAAGCGACTCGTGTGAAATTCAGGTCAAGGTCTCAGACAGCCATGTACCCACCAAGGACTATCTATAGACCAAATATGGTTGGTCTATGTATTGCAGTTGCTGAGAGATGGACATTATCCCAAAACGTGAAACAAGTCACCCCTTCATGAAAGAGAGGTCAAAGGTAAGGTGTCAGATGTTAAAGTGGTATATACCCACTAAGAACTTCTATCAACCAGATACTGTGGGTCTAGTTACAACAGTGGCTGAAAAATGTAATATTAAGTCACTCAAGCATGAAATTTAGGATAAGTTCAGTTGACATGTGTTAGACTGGTATGTATCCACTAAGAACTACCTACAGACCAAATATGATAAGGGCCTATGTATTACAGTTACTGAGAAATGGACTTAATCTCGAAAATGTAACACAAGTCACTCAACCATGAAATTGAGGTCAAGTGAAAGCTTTGAGAGGTCTTCCGAATGTTTTTAGGCAGGAAATTTAATCATCGTTAAACCAACATGTGATGATATCGAAATTTATCTAACGTGTCAAGAGATGTATAAGTGAGCACATAATAGGAGAAATAACCCTCTAACATGCAAATATAATTTTACAAGATTTATAGCAAGCGCAGCAAGCGCTATAGGAGCATATGCATTTTATATATATGGGTCATTTAGAAAAGTCTTTGTTTAATGGGGCAGCCATATTGTGCTACATACTAAGGCTAGAAAAAGTTTTGTTCACTGGAAACTGAAGTAAGGGAAATAACTTGCTTCAAATTATAATTTTAGAATCAGAATCGTGATACCGGAATAGAGTTTCTAGAAAGGGCTATTGCTGAGCTCGCATCATTGGCCACGCCAACAGCAAATTACATATTCCAACATAGATTTAAATAAAATGTCATTTTTAATTTCTCACCTCTCCTTCCATACCAGTCTTCTTCATTTTTTCAATATCTTCACGTGACAATTTCTGGTTAGAATCTAGGTCATGTAGTCCTCTGTTATCTTTCCCTTGCTCTGTTGCTAATGAGAATGAAATATCTTATTTCTTTAAGAATGTTAAATTGTAATATCAGTGCTGTTAACTATTGTGAAATACTATTGTAAACAATTATATTTGACCTGTTTTTCACAAAAAATTCTGGTTAAAATCAAGGTCATATGTAGGTCTCTTTTCCTTGGTCTGTTGCTATAAAGAATGAGACTTATGTAATGCACATCCTTATAATTTCATGTTATTACATCAGTTCTGTAAATGTTGTATTAATCTTTTTAATTTACTTTAGATCTGATTTTGATAAAAGATGGCTTTCAATAAATACTTTTGACATTTTCATGGTTACATAATACTTAACTATATCCTTTCACATCTTATTAATTTATGTACAACTGCATCTTGCTAAGATTTAAAAAAATATTTTCTCAAAATTAAGCTAACATATTTAACCTATATAAACTTACATTGGAATATATCTCCAGTTTTGTCAATTTTAACCATTTCTCCATTTGTTACCTTGAAAGTTGATCCATATGGATGACCTAAGACTCCATCTAGAGTGAACTTCACCTTATCAAGCCATACATACCTGAAAAAATATTCTTCATATGTCAGCTTGATAAATCTGGAAAATATGTCAAATTACACTACCCTCTAAATATTTTCTAGTACATACTTACTTCACAAGTAGTAGTTCCTACCAAGAAGGAATTCTAAAATTCTGACACACCCAAAATTCCTTCAAAGTTAAAAAATACCAGTACATATTTGGATATGCGTCTCTCTTTTGTAAAGCATAATTGGAAACTGATCAAAATGGCTTCTGTAATGATAACACCTGTTGACAAGAAATATATCATACATGTGACAAATTTGAATGTGCATGGGTGACATTTTGCTCAGTATCAGTGAATTCGAGTTAGATTTTTTGTTGACCTATAAATAAAAGCTTGTATTTCAACATTTTCCCGTTTTAATTTTACTGCTATTATTATTTGTTGGTAAATTTTATGTTTTATTAAAAATAAATGTTAATAGCAGGCTTGCATGGGTCATTCACATGGTCCCATATAGTTAGCATGCTTTGCATAAACAAACTCTTACTTAAAGTCCTATGTTTTGTATCGATCCAATTTGAAATAAATAAAGGAGTCTGAATCATGTCTTTAAAACAAATATAACAAATGATAAACTTCATCAAATTTATATTTAAATTAGGACATTGCTGCATCGAAATTTTAGCAGTAAAACAACGATAAATGTCTTAAAAACAGATTTATATCTGCAAACCTGGTAGGGAAACTTATTAAATGCCTGAAATTCCAGAAAAAAAACCAAATTGTATGCTTTCTACTACTTTTATCCATCTCTATGTGCAGCAAAAACATGTTTTTAAAAAATGTCCAATGACGAAAAGGAATCAAAAGTTACCACTGCAAAGATAGTCTATTGAGTCTAATGTCTCCCAACCAGAAGAATATCTCCCTGTCCCAACTATTAGGTTATGGTTTTGTCATTTAATTTTTTCTTTCTTTCATGGTAAAGTGCAAATTCTACATTCTCATATTAAACAAATGGCTGTGTAAAAAGGTTGTTTGACTGATTAAAGATTAACATACAGTAGCAATGTTACTTGTTTGAGGGATAAATACTCATTTGGGACAATTGA
This sequence comes from Mytilisepta virgata, assembly GCA_028015205.1. Taxonomy (NCBI): domain Eukaryota; kingdom Metazoa; phylum Mollusca; class Bivalvia; order Mytilida; family Mytilidae; genus Mytilisepta; species Mytilisepta virgata. The sequence goes on along the minus strand of CM051518.1, from coordinate 3,925,772 downwards.
GGCTTTGAAAGAGGGGATGTCCCAAACCTGATCATTGGTGTAACAAAAAACAGCTGTGACTGAATAAGATTATTTATTTTATAGTGCGAATTTCTCTGACCTTGCAACACTCATATTTTTATTTGGATATTGTCATGTCGGCATATCAATATTCAAATGAAAAAAGGAGAGTTGCAGAGTCAGACTCAGAGGAAATTCGGACTATTTATTTTCCAAACTTTGCAACTGCCTACTGTCAACCATGCAGACCATTTTCAATCATTATGTTATCACTCCATGAGTTGTATCACCTCTTTCTTTTTATCTGAAAGACCTGGCAGCACTTTCCTTTCTTTAACAAAACTTGATCGTTTTCTGACAACAGTTGTTTGGAAGATTTCGACTTTGCTGCACATGCCATTTCTAAAGTGAAAGTATCAGTTTAAAGAATTTGGTTTTTTATTTGATCATTAAAATATCCCTTACAATAAACGTTCTGCTGATTACATGGTTTCTTAAGTTTTCGAAAATGAATATGATAAATCTAAATCTTCCGAATGTAACGTTGCCAAGCGCCCTCTACAAACAATTGCACGTGTGTTTGTGCGGTTTCACTTTAACCAACATTTCAGTCTTCTTTGGTACTGAACATGATACAGAAAGAATGAAAAGTTTGTTGGTGAAATATGACAGAGCCATTTTGCAGCACCCGAAGACCTTGTGGACAATTCTGTACATACAGCCGCATAAAATTTCCTAAGTACATTCCAGTCCAGCAGAAAAAGAAAAAGTTTAAATTTCCAACAGGGAAAATCGATGTAATAGCACCGGGATGTTGGTTGGATATCCATGCATGGTATGCAGATTTTCTTTATGAAAAAAACTACAGGAAAAAACATTTGAAAACATCATTAAGTGATTCCGTTATTGGGAGTACAAAGGCTAAGAAAAAATGTCAACATTTTTGTGATATGAACGAACAATTTTTTGATTGGACATGTAGGAAACCAATGGTAAAAAGAGAAAAACGCTTTGGAATCAGCAATATACAGTACCTTACATATGGATCTTCATACGAATCTCATGAAAAGAATACTTCTGTAGAATTTTACATCAAAATTGAGAAGGATCAACAACCAATGTTAAGGCTTTGTCATCTTAAAACAGAACTAATTGTAAACTGTCTGCAGATATTTTTCAAACCATATGATAATACAACAGTTTTGTGGGTTAACGATTTAGACTATCACATCGAGAAAGCAACAAAGTATTTAAGCAAGGATATTTTCAATGAGTTAGTAAAAGATAAAGGTACAGATGTAAAAGCAATTTTATATGTAGATAAACATGCATCTAACCTTATAAGACATAAAGACCTCTGTTTTATTGAAACACTAGCAAAACTCCTAGAAATAGATAAAAATGAAATCTGTATATTAAGTATGTCAAATTGGTATGAATCAGACTTTAGTTTTTAATTGTTGTTGTAATAATAAAACATTTATAAGACAGATGTTTCAAATAGTCACTAGTCTGTTTTTGAATATGTATGTAGGCTATTTGAATAATATACTGTTTTTGTCATATTGAAGTGCTAGGCTTCTGTGATGGATCACGGGAGCTCAACCCACAGAGCTGCCTAGCGCATACAATGTAACATAAAAAACCAATAACACACAAGATATGTTATCGGACTCGGACTTCTTTTGAACTGACATAAATGGTTCCAGGGCAGAACTGTCATAAATGGTTCTAGGGTAGAACTGTCATAAATGGTTCTAGGGTAGAACCGTCCAGAATGGTTCTAGGGTATAACTGTCCACAGGCACTAGACGTTCTATCAATAATAATAAAATATGGGCAATGGGAAGAAAATAGTGTCAATGTATATACATTGACACTATTTTCTTCCCATTGCCCATATTTTATTATTATTGATAGAACGTCTAGTGCCTGTGAACTGTCATAAATGGTTCTAGCTCGGGACACACCCTGTCATAAACAGTTCTAGAACTGTTCTAGAACAGTTCTTCTGACAGTTTAGGACAGTTTTAATGAGAGGTTAGAACTGAGCTCAACTGTGCCTACTTACTAGGTGTCTCTGCTGATGGAATCAAGTTCCCGGGATGTCACTAACTCAGTATACCTACTGACTTGATGTCCCTACTCCTATATTAGATGTGAAAGTAACACTTTAATAAAATTGCTATTGTAATCTTGTTAAATTTTATGTTAAGTAACGAGTATTCATTTTGTGTACAATAAATGGTGTTTCTCTTGGCCTTACAAATCAGCTCGTCAATCTTGTTTAGGTTATTGTTTTCACCTTTAAATAACACAACTAATGAACCATAATTCGACGAAATATATGCATATCATGTGCCTCAAAATTGGCATACTAGATTATTCATTCCGAAAACATACACATAACTGCAGAACATCCAGTTTTTAATCAATTGTCATGGCTACCATACGTCTGGCGATCTTATTGACTGGACGAAAAAACTTCATATAAATTAGTTTATCTTACCTGCTCTCACAACCTATAGATGTATTTTGCCGTGATTTGTTTTTAAAAGATGTACGATCAAGATTGTCATAAAAAGGTAGCATTATTATTACCATATTTTATTTGTAAAATAGCTTGCTATATACCGGATACCATTTAGTTCCAAAAATCTAGTCCCTGGATTTTGAAAAACTAAAATTTCCGCCAGTTAACATGTATTATTGATACAACTGGTCTAATGTCAGCAGGATTTTTTCAAACTGGAGAAACTACACGAAAACCTAGCTTGGATTATTTATGAAAATGATGAGATTGAAGTATCTAGTAAAGTTGAAAACAATGACAAGGCGACTGAATAGGAACGTAAACAAATAAACCCGAATTTGAAAAATTAACCGGTCAGTTAAAATATTATCTGCTTTTAATGAAGAGTTAGTCCTTAAAGAAAATAAAACTAAACTAAACACGTCAAGGAAAAGTATCTGTTGTCAAGTATTCGGAAAAGCAATATCAAAGAAAATCAAAATTCGTATAATAGAATATGAAAAAGAACTAGAGGATCTCAAGAGCCTGTATCGCTCACCTGGAATTAACTTGTCCACCTTTATCTTGGCTGGTTTTCCCATAAGTACAATGTTAAAAAAAAATTGGGTGTGGTGACCATATTAGTTGACATTCAAGGTTATCAAACACTATTCTGAAAGAGGACTGTTGCTGGCATTAGTTTGGTACATAATGGCCAACTTTAAGGTATGATGATCTGCAGAGTAATGATGAAAGGGACCATCTAATGACCATTGCTGTCAATTCTTGGTCCCAATTGGCCAAGTGGTTTCAGATAAGAACATTTTTAAAATTAATTCGCCCCATAGGGTCCTACTTTGAACTAAGTTCGGCTGTGGCAGCCATTTTGGTTGACTTTCCTGGTAACCGGACACAATTCTGAAAGAGGACCATCTGAGGACCATTGCTGCCAAGGTTTGTCCCAATTGGCTCAGTCGTTTCAGACAAGAAGATTTTTTAATGAATTTTCCCAAAAGGTCCTAAGTTAAACTATGTTCAGCAGTGGCGGCCATTTGGGTTGACAGTCCAGGTCATCCGACACAATTCTGAAAGAGGACCATCTAAAGTCCATTGGTGCCAAGTCTGGTTACAATTGGCTTAGTGGTTTAAGAGAAGATTATTTAAGTAATTTTCCAATAGTGCCCTATGTTAAACTATGTCCAGGTGTCACGGCCATCTTTGTTGTCTAACTCTAACAGAGGACCATTTAAGGACCATTTCTGTCAAGTTTGGTTCCAACTCGCTCTGTAGTTTCAGACATCTTGTATTTCATATCAGCATGAGGACCAGGTAAGGATCATTCCTGCAATATAATAATTCAATTGCTTTTGTTGTTTCAGAGAAGATTTTTTAAATTCCAGCCAATCGCAGTGCATAAATGGCTCTGGTAGCCATGTTTTTGAATTTCGGATCGGAACCAAAAACTTCGATTTGTTAAGAACCATTATCTGATCATTCAGGCATAATATTACTTCCAACTGTCAAACGGTTTCTGGATCCTATGTTTAAAGTATTCTGAAGATGAAATTACAGACACGTTAGATTATATCATAGACAACATGTTTGTTGAATTTTGGCCGATTTGTTTCTGTACTCATATGAAGCGGACGTCATTCAAGGGTTACTACGTGAAAACAAAAAGAAACTAGCACAATCCTTTAATTTCACTTTTCGTTATATAGATGACGCGTTGTCGTTAAATAACAACAAATTCCAAGACTTTCTACATCTTATCTACCCCAGTGAGCTTGACATTAAGGATACTACAGATACACCAAAGTCCGCTTCATATTTGGATTTGTTTCTTCAAATAGACAATGAGGGGCATTTGAAGACAAAACTTTATGACAAACGTGATGACTTTAACTTTTCTATTGTTAATTTTCCATTCTGGAGTAGCAATATACCAGCATCGCCTGCATATGGTGTCTACGTTTCTCAGCTTATCTGATTTTCAAGGGCATGCGTGAGTTACCCTAACTTTCGACAAAGAGGATTACTGTTGTCAGAATAAAACGTATCACAAAATACCGAAATAAAAGCTTCTTAACCGGGATAAGTTTATGTCATCACTTAGGAAATGTTACGCTCGCCATCACGAATTGACCGTTACAGTGTTCCAATATCTAAGATGATGTTGGATCTGTTCCCATTGTCGTAAAAATTCATTTGCCTCCACCGATTTGTGACTTCCACCGGACTGACCTTGTTGAACTCCACGACGGGTGCCGTATACGGATCAGGAACTGCTTACCCTTTCGGAGATGCCGAATTCACTCATGGTTTTTATAGGTGTTGTTCATTGTTTATTAGTTTTCAGTGTTTATTTGTTATGCTTGTGGTTGTTTATTTGTCTTCCCGGGTTCGTCTGTCCAATGGATTATGTGTTTTTATTTGCTCTTTAGGTATATTTGTCCTCTTTAAATTTGTCATGTAGTGGCGCTCATCTTGGATTTCAGATGGGCATAAAAAAATATAATCTTTGTAGAGGACCATGTAAGGATCATTCCTGCAACAACAATTCAATTGCTTTTATAGTTTCAGAGAAGATTTTTTAAATTTCAGCCAATCAGAGCGCATAAATGGCCCTGGCAGCCATGTTGAATTTTGGATCAGAGCCAAAAACATAAACTTAGTAGAAGACCATCCAATGAACATAACCACCAAGCTTGGTTTCAATTGGCCATGGAGTTTTGGAGAAGATTGAAATGTGAAAAGTTAACGACGAACGGACGACGGACGCGAAGTGGTGGCAATAGCACCAAATTTACGATACCGTCACAAGGCCCAAATTTCAGTGAAATTATGCTATTTCTGTAGACATGTGACAATGAACAGAACGAGGTGACCTCTTAGAGAAAGGAACTGCATACAATTTAGAAAGACTACCTGAGATAATCCCTAGATTGTTTGGTAGATCAGTGTTTCTCATCTATTTTTTCTGTTAAGTTCTCTTCGTTGTTTATGTTTCTTTGTACTCCGCTGTTTATTTTACTCCAGTGTGATCTTGCTCTCTGGATTTTCTGGTCTTGTCTTACATCATTTAATGTATCAAAGCTCGTCTCAAATGAATTCCATGAAAACACACCATAATAAAGATGGACACATGTCATTTCATTCTCGATTCACGCTGCGGAGGGAAATTATTCATATCCCAAACTAGTACACTACTTGAAGTCAACTGGGATATTTATCCCCGCAATTTCGAAGAAAGTTCGGGGATATAGCGATTGTATCCGTACGTCCGTCAGTCACTTTCTTGTGACAACAACTCCTCCTTCACTTTTGGGTTTAGGAATTTATTTTCTATATAGAATGGTTGCATACCACCTGTAGATGCGCAATAAGGTTTTAGAATTTTGATTTTCAAAACAAGGGGCAAACATGGGTTGAATTTGGAATTCAAGCTTGTGACCCGTTGTAGCGTAAAATTTACAAGTCCGTAAAAAATGGTAGTTCCGTTTCCGGTTTCCGGTTTGTCTTTCAAATTTTACGCTGTTAACTGTAAATTTCGCAAGTCGTCGTAAAATTCACAAGCTAGTTAGAAACACAAACTATTCTGTTAATTTTAACATATATACAAAGGACTACAAACCGTTTACACAATATTGAATGAATTAGTACTTACTTAACATATGAATGAATGAAATAAATTATAAATATGCTTGTGGCAGCTTTGAAAAACTTGCATTTTTTATGGCCTAAGTATTTAAACAGTAAAAATTCCAAGTCTCTCCCTGGGTTTCAAAATATATATGTGTATAGACATGAAATGCACCAGAAATTAATTATTATACCACACTATGTACCGGTATTTATAAAGAAATTAATATACTTCTCAATATGTTTTGGTCAAGCATCATCCAAAAATATACCATAATCCCATCAGAGTCAAATGAGGCCATAATAAATGCAAGTTTCCTCTTGTGTTTCAAAATATCAAGATGTTTGGATATGAAATGTTTCAGCAATTCATTATTAAACCCGACTCTGTATTAATAAAGGGAAATTACATACTTCTCAACATATTTTGGTCAATTATCATCCAGATATATACCAAATTCCACCCGAGTCAAAATTCTTAGGCCATAAAAAATGCAAGTCTCCCCTTGATTTTCAAAATATCAACATGTTTGGAGATGAAATGTTTCAGAAATTCATCATTAAACCCAACTAGGTATTAATAAGGGAATTTATATAATTCTCAACATATTTTGGTTATTAATATCATCCAAATATATACAAAATTCCACCAGAATCAAAATTCTTAGGCTGTAAAAAATGCAAGTCTCCCCTTGATTTTCAAAATATCAACATATTTATAGATGAAAGGTTTCAGAAATTCATCATTATACCCAACTCTGTATTAATAAGGGAATTTATATACTCCTCAACATATTTTGGTCATTTATCATCCAAATATATACCAAATTCCATTAGAATCAAAATTCTTAGGCCGTAAAAAATGCAAGTCTCCCTTTCAGTTTCAAAATATCAACATGTTTGGACATGAAATGTTTCAGAAATTCATCATTAGACCTGATTATGTATTAATAAAGGGATTCATATACTTCTCAACATATTTTGGTCAATTATCATCCAGATATATACCAAATTCCACCAGAATCAAAATTCTTAGGCCATAAAAAATGCAAGTCTCCCCTTGATTTTCAAAATATCAACATGTTTGGAGATGAAATGTTTCAGAAATTCATCATTAAACCCAGCTATGTATTAATAAAGGGAATTTATATACTTCTAAACATATTTTGGTCAATTATCATTCAAAATTATACCAAATTCCACCAGAGTTACAATTCTTAGGCCGTAAAAAATGCAAGTCTCCCCCTGGGTTTCAAAATATCAACATGTTTGGACATGAAATGTTTCAGAAATTCATTATTATACACAACTATGTATTAAAAAAGGGAATTCATATACTTCTCAACATATTTTGGTCATTTATCATCCAAATATATACCAAATTCCACCTGAGTCAAAATTCTTAGGCCATAAAAAAGTCTCCCTTTGATTTTCAAAATATCAACATGTTTGGACATGAAATGTTTCAGAAATTCATCATTATACCTGACTATGTTTTAATGAAGGTAATTCATATACTTCTCAACATATTTTGGTCATTTATCATCCAAATATATACCCAAGAAGAGACTTGCAATTTTTATAATAATTAATTTCTGAAGCATTTCAGGTCCATACACCTAGAAACTTAGTGACTCAAGACGAGACTTGCAATTTTTACGGCCTAAGATTTGGAACTCTGATGGGATTTTGAATATTTTTGGACAATAAATGACCAAAATATGTTAAGAAGTATATTATTTCCCTTTATTAATATATAGTGAGGTATAATAATTAATTTCTGATGTTTTTTATGTCCATACATGTAAGTATTTTGAGACCCAAGGAAAGACTTGCAATTTTTACGGCCTAAGATTTTTAACTCCGATGGGATTTGGAATATTTTTGAACAATAAATGACCAAAATATGTGTAGAAGTATATTATTTCCCTTTATTAATATATAGTGACCTATAATAATTTATTTCTGAAGCATTTTATGTCCATACACCTAGAAATTTAGTGACTCAAGAGGAGACTTGCAATTTTTACGGCCTAAGATTTGGAACTCTGATGGGATTTGGAATATTTTTGGACAATCAATGACCAAATTATGTTGAGAAGTATATTATTTCCCTTTATAATATATAGTGAGGTATAATAATTAATTTCTGATGTTTTTTATGTCCATACATGTATTTTGAGACCCAAGGAAAGACTTGCAATTTTTACGGCCTAAGATTTGTAACTCAGATGGGATTTGGAATATTTTTGAACAATAAATGACCAAAATATGTTGAGAAGTATACTACTTTCCTTTATTAATACATAGTGAGGTATAATAATTAATTTCTGAAGTTTTTTAAGTCCATACATCTAGGTATTTTGAGACCCATGGAGAGACTTGCAATTTTTACGGCCTAAGATTTTTAACTCGGATGGGATTTGGAATATTTTTGAACAATAAATGACCAAAATATGTTGCGAATATATTATTCCCTTTTATTAATATATAGTGAGGTATAATAATTAATTTCTGATGTTTTTTGATGTCCATACATGTAAGTATTTTGAGACCCAAGGAAAGACTTGCAATTTTTACGGCCTAAGATTTGTAACTCAGATGGGATTTGGAGTATTTTTGAACAATAAATGACCAAAATATGTTGAGAAGTATACTACTTTCCTTTATTAATACATAGTGAGGTATAATAATTAATTTCTGAAGCTTTTTAAGTCCATACATCTAGGTATTTTGAGACCCAAGCAGAGACTTGCAATTTTTACAGCCTAAGATTTTTAACTAGGATGGGATTTGCAATATTTTTGAACAATAAATGACCAAAATATGTGTAGAAGTATATTATTTCCCTTTATTAATATATAGTGACCTATAATAATTTATTTCTGAAGCATTTCATGTCCATACACCTAGAAATTTAGTGCCTCAAGATGAGACTTGCAATTTTTACGGCCTAAGATTTGGAACTCTGATGGGATTTGGAATATTTTTGGACAATAAATGACCAAAATATGTTGAGAAGTATATTATTTCCCTTTATTAATATATGGTGAGGTATAATAATAAATTTCTGATGTTTTTTATGTCCATACATCTAAGTATTTTGAGACCCAAGGAAAGACTTGCAATTTTACGGTCTAAGATTTGTAACTCGGATGGGATTTGGAATATTTTTGAACAATAAATGACCAAAATATGTTGAGAAGTATATTATTTCCCTTTATTAATATATAGTGACCTATAATAATTTATTTCTGAAGCATTTCATGTCCGTACACCTAGAAATTTAGTGACCCAAGAGGAGACTTGCAATTTTTACGGCCTAAGATTTGGAACTCTGATTAGATTTGGAATATTTTTGAACAATAAATGACCAAAATATGTTGAGAAGTATATTATTTCCCTTTATTAATATATAGTGAGGTATAATAATTAATTTCTGATGCTTTTTATGTCCATACATCTAAGTATTTTGAGACCCAAGGAAAGACTTGCAATTTTTATGGCCTAAGATTTGTAACTCGGATGGGATTTGGAATATTTTTGGACAATAAATAACCAAAATATGTTGAGAAGTATATTATTTCCCTTTATTAATATATGGTGAGGTATAATAATAAATTTCTGGTGTTTTTTATGTCCATACATCTAAGTATTTTGAGACCCAAGGAAAGACTTGCAATTTTACGGCCTAAGATTTGTAACTCGGATGGGATTTGGAATATTTTTTAACAATAAATGACCAAAATATGTTGAGAAGTATATTATTTCCCTTTATTAATATATAGTGACCTATAATAATTTATTTCTGAAGCATTTCATGTCCGTACACCTAGAAATTTAGTGACCCAAGAGGAGACTTGCAATTTTTACGGCCTAAGATTTGGAACTCTGATTAGATTTGGAATATTTTTGAACAATAAATGACCAAAATATGTTGAGAAGTATATTATTTCCCTTTATTAATATATAGTGAGGTATAATAATTAATTTCTGATGCTTTTTATGTCCATACATCTAAGTATTTTGAGACCCAAGGAAAGACTTGCAATTTTTATGGCCAAAGATTTGTAACTCGGATGGGATTTGGAGTATTTTTGAACAATAAATGACCAAAATATGTTGAGAAGTATATACTTCCCTTTATTAATACATAGTGAGGTATTATAATTAATTTCTGAAGCATTTCATGTCCATACACCTAGAAATTTAGTGACTCAAGAGGAGACTTGCAATTTTGTCGGGATAAGATATGTAATCTGTCAAGTATTATTATATAAAATTTGTTCTAATATTTAGAAATTTCTATGGTTACTCATATATTTTGTTGAAAACCTTGCTTATATTATGTACTTATACCATACAAGATATTGTGTTCATTGAATTATTGAAATGTGGGGAAAAAAATTTAATATATGGTAAGAATACAGGAATTTCAATAGTGTTAATGTTTCATAGACAGTAAGCTATACTGTTTGCCATAAAGAAAACATTTTATAAGCAAATTTGATAAAATTTGGTAAAAAATTGCAATTGTATTGTATTTAGGATATACAATATGTCCTACAGTTTAGATAAAAGAATTGAAAATAATTATCCTTCTTGTTTTGACAAAACTGAGCAATTTAAGGCATTTCATGCATGAAGTCTGTCAAGTATTCTTAGATTTTGAAAGTTCTATGGTTTTTTATATAAATTGAAAAAAAACCTTGCTTATATTATGTACTTATACCATACACTTAGTTGCCAAGTTAATTGAATCATTGCAAATGTAAGGAAAAAACTTTTAATATACGACAAAATACAGTAATTCCAATAGTGTTAATGTTTCATAGACAGTAAGGTACAATGTGTGTTTTAAAGCAATTTTTTTGTGTAAATTTATAAAAATATGGTAATAAAAAATGTTGGTGTCCTATGTGTTATGAGAATGAGAAAAATTAAAATGTCCAACGAAATAGAGTAACCAAAAAAGTGTTTGTCCCCTTTTGAACCGGTGTCAATCCCCTGATAAATTTTGCCCGGTCCCTAACTACAGTTTGATGGAGATATATTTAAAAGTGACGAAATCTGTATTAGAGTCAAAAGCTACATTTTAAATGGCTCTTGAAGTTCATGAAAATGTATGCAGGCAGAGATGGGGAAAGGAAAAAATGTTTTTTTTAAGTTTATCCTATTATTGATATCACTTGATATATTTTTATTTTTGTGTCTGATAATTTAATTACCATTAATCAATTTATGTGTGAAATAATAGCTGTACTTGCCTTATTTTGGCCAAGTAAACAACTACAGTACAATCAACATATTAAATTCTATTTTGACCACTATAAGACATAGCTATCAACAGTATTTTATTCATGTTTATAAAAGCCCTGATAATCTACAATTCTTTTAAATTACATCTATACAGTCAGTACACATAAACAGGATAGTATTATATGATCCCTGACATAAATGAGTTTCCGCTTAGAAATTTTCATATAAATTACATATAAAACCACAATTTTTCAAAATTTTGTCCTCAAGTTATTAAACATTCGGGAATTTATCTTGAGTTATTTGCTCAAATGTTGGTTAAAAGTATATTTTCCTATCAATTGTTAATATAACGGAAACGGTTTGTGAAAGTGAAACTTCCAATTTTTACACAGGAAGTGCTTTAAATATATGCACATGCGTGCTTGCATTTTTTACGGAACTTGCGATTTTTACGATACACCGTCTTTCATTTTTCAATTTATGCATTTTATTTCTATACAGTATTTTCATGCACCATATGCAGATGCGCAATAAGGTTTTAGAATTTTTATTTTCTAAAATTGGGGCCACAGGGATCGAAGTTCGAACAAGAGTGGACACACTACATGTCTCGCCTGAGTATGCACATGGACACAGAATAATGATTATCTAATACCCCGACATTTTGCAAGTCAAGAGAAATGGACCTAATCTCGAAAATGTGACAAAGTCACTCAAGCATGCAATTGAGGTCAAAGTCCAGAGACAGGTGTCAGACATGCATGTACCCACTAAGAACTATCTATAGACCAAACACGGATGGGTCTAGGTATTACAGTTGCTGAAAAAAGGACTTAATCAAGAAATTGCTATTAAAGTCACTCAACCATGAAAATAAGGTCAAGGTCCAGAGACAAGTGTCAGACTGGCATGTACCTATAAGGAACTATCAAGAGACCAAATACAGTGGGTCTAGGTATTTCTGAGAAATGGACTTAACCACGAAAAAGTGAGAAAGTCACTCAAGCCTCAAATTGAGGTCGAGGGCCCAAACCAGGTGTCACACTGACATGTACCCACCAAGAACTATCTAGACCAAATATGGTTGGCCTAGGTATTTCAGTTGCTGAGAAATGGACTTAACCATGTAAAAGTGACAAAGTCACTCAAGCATGAAATTGAGGTCAAAGTCCCAAGCCAGGTGTCAAACTGGCATGTACCCATCAAGAACTATCAATAGACCAAATATGGTTGGCCTAGGTATTTCAGTTTCTGAGAAATGGACTTATCCACGAAAAAGTGACAAAGTCACTCAAGCATGAAATTGAGGTCAAGGTCCCAAGCCAGGTGTCGGACTGACATGTACCCACAAAGAACTATCTATTAACTAAATATGGTGGGTCAAGGTATTTTAGTTTCTGAGTAATGTACTTAACCACGAAAATGTGACGCAGGTCACTCAAGCATGAAATTGAGGTCAAGGTCAAAGGCAGGAGCCAGACTGACATGTACCCACCAAGAACTATCTATTGACAAAATATGGTGGGTCTAGGTATTAGTTTCTGAGAAATGGACTTGAACAAGAAAAAGTGACAAAGTCACTCGAGCATTAAATTGAGGTCAAGGTCCCTAGCCAGGTATCAGAATGGCATGTACCCACTAAGAACTATCTATAGACCAAATATGGTTGGCCTAGGTATTACAGTTACTGAGAAATGGATTTTACCACGAAACTTGGACGCAGATTTTAAATTCCTGTTTATGAAGTCAGTGAACGATGAAAATGAGGTCAAAGTCACAGACAAGTATACTGCGGGAAACCTTATACGATAAGCTACCTTGTGCACCATAAATCTTAATTTTAGGTATTACATGTGCAAAGTTATTAAAGTTTTAAAACAAATTTACGCCGCCGCCGCTGGAAATTAATACCTATATCTCGCCTCCGCGACTTTTCGTCGGAGGCGAGACAAACACTGTCAATTTAAACTTGTTACCTTAACTCATCTTTCATTTTACAATTTATGCATTTGATTTCTATACAGTATTGTCATGCACCATATGCAGATGCGCAATAAGGTTTTTGAATTTTGATTTTCTAAACAAGGGGCCCAAAGGGGTCGAATTTTGAAAAATTATCAATTTAAACTTGTGACTAACTTGTGTTTTGTTTTTCAGTTTATGCATTTTATTTCTATACAGTATTGTCAAACACCATATGCAGGTGTGCAATAAGGTTTTAGAATTTTAATTTTCTAAAATTAGAGTCAACATGTGTCGAAATTTGAAACTTTTAATTTAAGCTTGTGACCTTAACTTCTCTTTCAGTTTGCTTATATATAGTATTGTTCTACACTATATTTAGTTGCACAATAAGGATTTAGAATATCGATTTGATCCGGGGGCCCACACAGGCCAAATTTCAAAATTGTCGGTTTCAGCTTGTGAACTAAAGTTTTTTTCATTTTTCATTAGGTTTATTGATTTAATCTCTTTATAGAATGACTGCATACTATTTTAGGATGGGAATAAGATATTATATTTTTGACTGTAGGTAAGTGGCCCAACTACTTCCTGGGGTTGCGGGGATCACTGTCGATTCCGATAGTCCAGATTTTATAATATTGCCTTTATCACTTTAAGTTCGTTCATGAACAAAGGTGACTGAATAATCCTTTGTATAAACGGCACTTGTTCCTGTCCCTTAGGTACCCGATTTGCATTTTGCACATTTTTCATACATATTTCATTAAGATCATGTGAATAATATCAAGATGAAAGCCTTTAAAAACCATTTGGCTTCTCGTTACCTTGTAATTGAGTCTAGTGCGATGAAATCAAATCAAATATATGTATTTCCGAATAAAGGGCCCAAGGGAGGGGGGGGGCAATTTAAAAAAAAATCAAATCATAACTAGAGGCTCACCAGAGCCTGTATCGTTCACCTGGAGTCTGGTTTTCATTGGACAATTAATCAACTATTTGACCAAGTTTGTTGCAATTGGTTCAATTGTTCAAGGAAAATTTAAGATTTATTTTTCATAAGGTTTAAAGTTAAAATATGTTCCCTAATGGTGGTAGTCCTGGCAGGAATCTGATAAAATTGACCAGGAATAAGGGTGAACCTTAAATGTAACAGAACCCGACCTCAAATTACATAAACCAATAACTCCTAAATAGAATTTGGGATTCCCTTCAAAATTTCAGGGTAGGTAGATCTCAACATGGCAAACATTTTTCAATTTACATTTCACTTCTATCTCAAATAGTTTTGGAGATAAATGCAAAAATGTTAAAATTTTGAAAATTTGACAAAAAAAGGGCAATAACTCCTAAATGGGTTTTGGGATTTCCTTCAAAATTTCATGTTAGGTTGATCTTGTCATGCTGATCAATTTTACCGCGTCAGATTTATGATATCTGTATCGGTTTTTAAGTTATAAGCCAAAAACAACACATGCACCCCTATATTCTATTTTTAGCTACGACAGCCATGTTTTACGTCAGATCAAAATAAATTGAGGATCGTTTGTAGAGGACATGTCATAGATCATTCCTATTAGGTTTCAAACCAATCGGCCCAGTGGTTTCAGAGTAGAAGATTTTTGAAAATCAGCCAATCAGAAACAAGAATTGCCTCTGGTGGCCATGTTTCTTGACCAATCACAACTAAATGAGGAAACTTTGTTAAGGACCTTCCATACACCACTCATGCAAAGTTTGGTTGGAATTGGCCAAATGGTTTCTGAGAAGAAGATGTTTGAATGAAAAGCTAACGACGGACGGACGACGGACGGACGGACGACAAGTGATGGCAAAAGCTCACCCTGGCAATAGCCAGGTGAGCTAAAAATGAACAATATCTTTTATAAATTCAAGATGATATTACAAAAAGATGACACTACAGCAGTGCATAAATAAAATGTTTACCTAGGGCTGTCTTATAACATGTACAACACAACATGGTATTTTTAGAGACAAAATTTACATAATGTTTTGATATGAAACCTCAAAAACCAAATAAAATAAATAAAATATATAAAAGAGGTGCAAACCATTCAAAGGTTTATGAAAACCACCATATGGATGTAGACAAAACAAGATGACGATCAATGATCCCATTTTATCGCCACTGCTACACTGGCAACACAGAAATACACATTGTCTACTGGTGCAGTCAGTAATATTTCACAATACAAAAAAATTATAATTAGAAGTGTAATGTATGGCAAGCCATTTAACTTCAAGATATCTCAAATAATATATAAGATATCTTCTATAATCCAGTTTTTATAAGATATCTTATAAACTTTATAAGATATCTTAAATACTTTATAAGATATCTTCTAAAGTTTATAAGATATCTTAAAAATATTTTTTATATAAGATATCTTATATACTTTATAAGATATCTCATATATTTTATAAGATATTTTATATAAAAAAATATTTATAAGATATCTTATATACTTTATGAGATATCTTATATACTTTATAAGATATCTTATAAACTATATAAGATATCTCGTAAAGTTTATATCTTATAAAGTATATAAGATATCTCATATAATATATGATATCTTATCTTTTTCATATAATTTATAAGATATCTTATAAAGAAATTTATATGGGATATCTTATAAATTATATGAGATATCTTATAAACTATATAAGATATCTTACAAACTTTATAAGATATCTTATAAACTATATGAGATATCTTAAATACTTTATAAGATATCTTCTAAAGTTTATAAGATATCTTAAAAATATTTTTTATATAAGATATCTTATATACTTTATAAGATATCTCATATATTTTATAAGATATTTTATATAAAAAAATATTTATAAGATATCTTATATACTTTATGAGATATCTTATATACTTTATAAGATATCTTATAAACTATATAAGATATCTCGTAAAGTTTATATCTTATAAAGTATATAAGATATCTCATATAATATATGATATCTTATCTTTTTCATATTGTGACCAGGTGGATAAGAAATGAAATGAAAACTGTTCACTAAAGTAAGTTGACTATACGACTCAATAAAATACTGAACACCATTGAAAGTTAATTACAGGTAAATAAGAAAATATAAAGTTTGAAATACAATTAGCAAAGTAAATGAAACTGAATGAAATATTTAAGACGAAAACTTTTAAATGGTAAATACCTTATACTGCTGGCTACCCAGTATGAAGAGGTCAAGCAGCATATACAGAAGTTAGTTGAAAACAAGATTATTCGTGAAAGCACAAGTCCCTACGCCTCACCCATCGTATTAGTACGGAAAAAAGACAATTCTCTGCGCATGTGCGTGGACTTTAGAAAAATTAACCGGAAATCCTATAAAGATGCTTATCTATTACCTCGTGTTGAGGAATCATTCGATGCTTTAAGTGGAGCAAAGTTATTTTCAACAATGGATTTAACTAGTGGTTACAATGTCGTGGCGATGCATGAAGATGATATCGAGAAAACTGCTTTTGCAACACCGTTTGGACTTTACGAATATCTTCGAATGCCGTTCGGATTATGCAATGCACCTGCAACATTCCAGCGTTTGATGCAACATTGTTTTCGAGACGAGATTTTTAACATTTTGTTAGTCTTCTTAGATGACATTATTGTCTACTCAGCAAATATTGAAGAACATTTGAAACGTTTAGAAGTTGTTTTCAAAAGATTAAGGAAACATGGTTTAAAATTGAAGCCTTCAAAATGTCATTTTTTCAAACGAGAAGTCCGTTATTTAGGTCACGTCGTTTCAGATGAAGGAATTCATACCGATCCAGATAAGATAAGTGCAGTTCAAGATTTTGAAATACCTAAAACCGTTAAGAAGTTAAAGTCTTTTTTGGGTTTAGCAGGATATTATCGTCGATTTACACTGGGATTCAGCAAAATTGCAGCACCGTTACACAAATTGGCTCAAAAATTTACTCCTCATCCACGAAAATTATTTGGCAAGGAATGGACTAGTGATTGTCAGACTGCTTTCGATACTCTGAAAGAACACTTAGTAACTGCTCCAATATTGAGTTATGCAAAGTTTGGTGAACCATTTATTCTAGAAACTGATGCAAGTATGCAAGGATTAGGTGCTGTTTTGTCTCAATATGTCGATGGACAATTGCGTGTTGTTGCGTATGCTAGTCGTGCTTTAAGACCAAATGAGCGTAATATGGACAATTACAGTTCCAGAAAATTAGAACTCTTAGCTATAACTTGGGCAATTACTGAAAAATTTAGAGATTATTTACTTGGATCAAAATTTACTGTGTATACAGACAATAATCCGTTGTGTTATCTACAAACATCGAAACTTAGTGCACATGAACAAAGATGGTTGTCAAAATTAGCAGTTTTTAATTTTGATGTGAAATATAGACAAGCCAAACATAACAACAATGCCGATGCTTTATCACGTATGCATGATAAAATTGAACTTTCGAAATCCGAGGATGTTAAAACACTACTTCAAACTTTTGTTACTGGAACTGTTGTACCGAATGACTTAGCATCACATATACAGTCTGTGCCAACGAAATCAGTTTATACAGAGGAATCTTTTGTAACACTACCTTCTTTAAATAGACTTGAAATTAAGGATTTACAAGAACGAGACCCTGTGATTGGTAAATTTATTGAGATATGGAATACTAAACGTAAACCTTTGAGATCGGAGCAACGGAAATTTGATAAACCGTTAGTTACATTATTACGTCAGTGGGACCGCATTGAAATTGAAGATGGTTTGATTTATAGAGTAATCATAGATCCAAATCATGGTCAGTTGAAACAGTTGATATTACCTGTCGTGTTACGAGACAAAGTGTTGAATAACTGTCATGATAAGTTAGGACATCAAGGAATTGAACGTACTTTCACTAATGTTCGAATCAGATGTTATTGGCCGGGTATGTTTAATCATATTAAGGATTATTGTAAGAAATGCGAACGTTGTATTGTGTCTAAAATGCCGCAACCAGCTATAAGACCAGCTATGGGACATTTGATAGCTAACAGGCCGTTACAAATACTTGCAATTGATTTTACTGTTCTTGAACCAGCACACGGAAAAGAAAATGTATTAGTTATGACGGATATTTTTACAAAATTTACTCGTGCAGTACCTACGAAAGATCAGAAAGCAGACACTGTTGCTAATGTATTGTTGACTGAATGGTTTTGTGTGTATGGAGTACCAGAGCGTCTACACTCCGATCAAGGTCGGAATTTCGAATCTGATGTTATTTGTCAGCTTTGTAAACTTTACCAGATATGTAGATCTCGCACTACACCTTATCATCCAGAAGGAAACGCACAATGTGAACGTTTCAATAGAACATTGCATAATCTTCTGAAATCACTTTCTCCAGATAAGAAGAAACATTGGCCAAAGTATTTACCGGAACTTGTCTTTTCGTACAATGTGTCACAGAACTCAACAACAGGTTATAGTCCTTATTATTTAATGTTTGGTCGTAATCCAAAATTGCCAATTGATTTTTTACTTGGAACAAATCAGACTGATGAAACTTATGAGTCGTTAGATGAATGGATTGTTGCACATCAAAAACGTTTACGATATGCTTACGAAAAAGCTGGGGAGCAGACAAAAGATCGTGCTGAATACCGTAAAACTGTACATGATCAGAAACGTTTTAATCCTGAAATTTGTGTCGGTGATAAAGTTTATATCAGAAACCGTGGTGTACCTGGACGAAATAAAATACAAGACACTTGGAGCTCAACTGTTTACCGTGTGGTACGTTTGTCAGAAAACACCATCACTGTAGAACCTAATGATGGCGCTGGTATTTCTAGAACTTTGAATCGTCAACATGTCATTAAATGTAATATACAACAATCTGTGGATCATAACAACAGTGACTCAGACAGTTCAGATGATACGTTTATACCAAGACGAACAACTAGAACAACTGCGGGGAAACATACAAATCCAAATAGACTTCCAAACTCTGTTTTTTCTAAGTAATATCATTCAGGATGCTTGTTCATGTTGTTGTACATATTTGCATTTTTTGTCTTATTTTTGTGGTATTTATTATAATAGTGAAGGGAGTATGTGGATATAAATATTTGCATTTATCGAGACGATTAATACTTAGCTGGGGAGTATGTGGACAAGTTGATTTATGTACAATTTATCTATTTGATAATATCCCCAAATTTGTACTTCATTTTATCCTTATATTATAATGATCTAACTATATTGAACACATTTTGTATTATATGGTTCAGTGAATCCAAATACTCCATGTAGGCTCTTTGATTTTTACTCACTACTGGCTATTGGACAAACTTCTTTTCTTAATAGTTGTTTTATCTGGTACTGGCCGGTTTGACCTTGTATTTTGACTATATATACTGTGATTTTTATCTATATTGTCAATGCGGAATAAGTCAGACCAGAAGCAATATTATGAGCCGTAGCCAGCAGTATAAGGTATTTACCATTTAAAAGTTTTCGTCTTAAATATTTCATTTAGTTTCATTTACTTTGCTAATTGTATTTCAAACTTTATATTTTCTTATTTACCTGTAATTAACTTTCAATGGTGTTCAGTATTTTATTGAGTCGTATAGTCAACTTACTTTAGTGAACAGTTTTCATTCGCATTGAATAACAAATTGTTTAATTTAGAGTTGTTATTTAACTGTATTTTACATTATTATATATTGGCAATTGTGTAATTAAACATAATATACATTATTTGCTACAAAATTATATATTCATATGCATTTATTTGTAAAGTTATATTTATTTGTCATTATCTGTATATTTCAGATCTGTCATTGCCTTTTTTGATTATATTTAATAAAGTATTTGAATTCCGCATTCGAGTCATCATAAGCCTTATTCCACCTGGTCACAATATAATTTATAAGATATCTTATAAAGAAATTTATATGGGATATCTTATAAATTATATGAGATATCTTATAAACTATATAAGATATCTTATAAACTTTATAAGATATCTTATAAACTATATGAGATATCTTATAAAGTTTATTAGATATCTTGATGTTAGAATAAATAGTAAAACAGCTTGCCATAGTAATGAACTATTAAAATAACACTGAACATGAGTATCTTATAAAGTTTATGAGACATCTAATAAATATTTTTTATATAAGATATCTTAAATGAATTTGGCTTCCTTTTTCGGTATTTTTGGTTATAAGTACTTCTTGTTTAAAACAAGTTTGGTTTTTGGTCTTCCAAATGTTTCGGTTTTAATGCTGCTGATGAGAGCTAACTCCTTGAAATGTGTCGTATACAGCATAGTATAAATTTACTATATCTAATATTAGTATATTTGGATTGTTATTTTGAAACTCCTGGGACGATGCCTCTGCATGGTGGATCCTAGGTCCCGGAGGTTATTTGCCAACCCAGTCGTCAGACTTGTCTGACATGATTATTCATTGATTTGTTACACAAATTACCAGTATTTAGCAAAATTTAAAAAATAATAGAAATACTAAGGGTTCATTCCTTGTATTGCACATGGTAGATCTCCTTAGCTGAAATTTGTCTTCCTATTTCGGTATTTATGGTTATGAGTACTTCTTGTTTAAAACAAGTTTGGTTTTTTGTCTTCCAAATGTTTCGGTTTTAATGCTGCTGATGAGAGGTAACTCCTTGAAATGCATCGTATACAGCATAGTATAAATCTACTATATCTAATATTAGTATCTTTGGATTATTATTTTATATACTTTATAAGATATCTCATATATTTTATAAGATATCTTATATAGTTTATAAGATATCTCATATAGTTTATATATAAGATATCTCATATAATTTATAAGATATCTTATAAAGAAATTTATATGAGATATCTTATAAATTATATGAGATATCTTATAAACTATATAAGATATCTTATAAAGAAATTTATATGAGATATCTTATAAATTATATGAGATATCTTATAAACTATATAAGATATCTTATAAACTATATGAGATATCTTATAAAATTATTAGATATCTTGATGTTAGAATAAATAGTAAAACGGCTTGCCATAGTAATGAACTATTAAAATAACACTGAACATCATATATCGATGTTTGTTAATATTTCTTCCTATAAAAAAATTCTTCAATTCTTTAAATATTAGAAGAACTTATAAATGGCTTCAAGTAAAAACTAACTTTATGCCATGCAAAATGTTTAGCCGCAGTACGAACATCATCCAGTTCTATGTCAGAAATGTTAAAGTGTTCCAGTAAATAATAGACTAAATCCTCATTTAAAGGATTTTTGCATGCTTCTTTGACTGATGCGTTCATATCAAACAGTTCGGGGGCCCCGTTTTGTACAAGTATTTCCGCGATGTCTAATTCACCACTTCGACATGCCTCTATCATTGCTGATTTAAAGTCAATTATACTGCAGTCAATTTCACTGAATATAAGGTGGACAATTTTGTCCCATCCTTTAAAGCATGCAGTGTTCATTGCGCTTCGAATATCCAGTAAACTGTGATCAACTTTCTCTAATAACAATTTAACCACCTCTATCTCGCCATTTGAACTTGCGTTATGCAGTGCTTCTCGCATTAACAAGCCATTTTGTTTTACGCTATCAATTTCTGTATTAACTATATCTGACCAGCCAAGCGCGCATGCTTTTGCTACAATAAAATCCAAATCCAGCTGTTTACGATTAAATTTCAGTAAAACGAATTGAATCACAGTCTTGCTTTTAGATTTTTCAAACGTCCTTTTAACAACATTCTTTACATCGAAAACATTTGCACCAAACCTATTGAACATTAGTTCCAATATTTCCATTCTCCCGTTTGAACAAGCTTCTGTAACGCTTTCCGTTATATCCAGTAATGAGACGTCAATAGTATCCAACAGTTTGGTTACGATATTTTGCCAACTATGCCCACATGCTTCTTTCATTAAGGTTTTCAAATCAATTAATTTAAGATCTACGTTTGCTAGTAAAAATTCTACAACTTCTAATCTACCAAAAGTACAGGCATCATTCATCATCAACCTCCTAGTTAATGAGTCAGTTTCTCCAACTCTCCAAAGCCTTTTCACGATTTCGATCCAACCAAATCCACATGATTCAATCATTATAGTCGAAATATCTAATAGTTTCAAATTAACATGTTTCAAAAGCCAATTAGTTGTTGAGAAATGTCCGTACTGACATATTAAATTAGCTACGGCTTTCATGTCAAAAATGTCACGATCTGCATCTTCCCAAAGCAAATTTACGATATCTAGCTTCCCATAACGACAGGCTTCGTTCATAACTTCACACAAATGCCTTTTCTTAAATCCTTTTATATCAACTTTCTTTAATAACAAATAAACCAGAGACATTTTGTAATCTTCTTTCGTCTCAGTAGTTTTATTAGTATTATGCAGAATACTTGCCAGGATCTCTCCTGGGTCGATTAATTCAATCTTGTAATTATCAAATAACCACTCCATAAGATTATAATTTTTGCTGCTGCCAGCTTCATTCATTGCCAAATTCAAGTAGTGCACTTTGTCCTTTTCCGAACTCTCTATCAGCAATTTTAAAATTTCATAGCCCTTATTGCCGTTTTTGCATGCTTCCTTTATTGCTGCCGAAATGTCATACATATCATGTTGACCCATTAGAAAATATTTAATTGTGCTAATACTAGAGCTGCGAGCGGCTGCATTAAACGAATCAATGAGACTGAACTGTTCCTTACCAAGAGTTGTTAAAAACCACTTCACTACATTTGTATTATCATTACGACAAGCGTTGTTCATTGCTTTTACCATATCAAAATTTTCATTTCCAAATTTACTCCACAACCATTGAACGGTATCAAGACCAGACGAATATGAATTTCTGCAGGCTTTATTCATTGCAACTCTTATATCGAATTTATTTTTATCTAAATTTTCCCACATCCATTTTACTAATTCTAAGTTACCATGCAGACATGCTTCGTTCATTGCATTTTTTATAATGGAAGGCTGCAGATCATTTTTGTTTTGAAGTACCCATTTAGCTACACCCCAGTGTTTCATCCAACAAGCTGAATCCATGAATTTCTCTAAATCAAACATCCTGAAACCTATGTCCTCAATCAGCTTCTTTACTAAATTTTCTTCAACCACTTTAAATACTATATGCATGGCTTCGTTTTTTTCCAACAGTCTATTATCAACATTCTCCATGAGCCATTTTACTGTATCTAACCAGCCGTATCTACATGCACTGTTCATAACATATTTCATATCAAACAGTTTATGATCAACATTCTCCAAGAGCCATTTTACTGTATCTAACCAGCAGTTTTCACATGCAGTGTCCATAACTTCTTCCATATCAAACAGTTTATGATCAACATTCTCCAAGAGCCGTTTTACTGTATCTAACTGGTCTCTGTAGCATGCAGTGTTCATAACTTCTTTCATATCAAACTGTTTATGATCAACATTCTCCAAGAGCCATTTTACTGTATCTAACCAGTAGTTTCCACATGCATTGTTCATAACTTCTTTCATATCAAACTGTTTATGATCAACATTCTCCAAGAGCCATTTTACTGTATCTAACCGGTTGGCTCTGTGGCATGCAATGTTCATAACTTCTTTCATATCAAACTGTTTATGATCAACATTCTCCAAGAGCCATTTTACTGTATCTAACCGGTTGGCTCTGTGGCATGCAATGTTCATAACTTCTTTCATATCAAACAGTTTATGATCAACATTCTCCAAGAGCAATTTTACTGTATCTAACCAGCCGTTTTCACATGCATTGTTCATAACTTCTTCCATATCAAACTGTTTATGATCAACATTCTCCAAGAGCCATTTTACTGTATCTAACCAGCCGTTTATACATGCACTGTTCATAACATATTTCATATCAAACAGTTTATGATCAACATTCTCCAAGAGCCATTTTACTGTATCTAACCAGTCCTTTTCACATGCAGTGTCCATAACATATTCCATATCAAACAGTTTATGATCAACATTCTTCAAGAGCCATTTTACTGTACCTAACCAGCCGTTTATACATGCAATGCCAATAACATATTCCATATCAAACAGTTTATGATCAACATTCTCATAGAGCCATTTTACTGTATCTAACCAGCCGTATCTACATGCACTGTTCATAACTTTTTCCATATCAAACAGTTTATGATCAACATTCTCCAAGAGCCATTTTACTGTATCTAACTGGTCTCTGTAGCATGCAGTGTTCATAACTTCTTTCATATCAAACAGTTTATGATCAAAATTCACCAAGAGCCATTTTACTGTATCTAACTGGTCTCTGTAGCATGCAGTGTTCATAACTTCTTTCATATCAAACAGCTTATGATCGACGGTCTCCAAGAGCCACTTTGCTATATCTAACCAGCTTCTGACACATGCCATGTTCATTTCTTCTTTCTTCTGTCTTTCGACATTCTCCAAGAGCGAATTTACTGTATCGAACCAGTAATTGTAAAATGCCGATTTCATAACTTTTTTCATATCAAACAGTTTATGATCAACATTGTCCAAGAGCCACTTTGCTGTATCTAACCAGCTTTCTTTACATGCAGATACCATAACTTTATTCATATCAATCCATTGATGATCAACATTTTGCAATAACAACATTAATGCATCCTCGTTATTATCATTACAAATATTATCTATTATATTCTGCACGTCATTTTGTTTGATATCAACAATTTGCAGAATGACTTTCAATTCATCAAACTTCTTAGTTTTACTCAAATTACTTACTATGAGCTTCATGTCAAATATTTGTTTATCAACATTTGACAGCATCCATTGGAACAAATCCTCATGCATTCCAAACCAATCCTTACGTATTGCATGTAATAGTATAGTGCTAACATCCAAGTACTTATGATCAACTGTATCAACCAGTAGCTTTAGAAGTTCATAATTTTCAAGAAAGCATACCACATCAGTTAATTGTTTTAAATCATATTTATCGACTTTAACCTCCAGTAGCAACCATTTTACTAGATCTTCAAGTGAATGATTATGTTTTCTATATTTATCTTTTGAGAAAATTGCTTTCATATTCAACTGCTTATGATCGACACACTTTAACAACATGTGTAGATCTTCTTTACACCCCCTTTCACAAACTGTATTTGTTATTTCCTTCATGTCGAACAAGTGGTGATCAATATTGTCAAGTAACCATTGTGAAACAGTTTCATGGGGATCGTTCCATATGTTATTTATAGCTAAAATAAATGCTTTTGTGAAGTCAAAATTTACTATGGGATAAGATTTACACAGTAGCTTTACAGTGTCTAATTTGGTGAACTCGCATGCGTTATTCAGCATTTTTATCTTGTCAAATGATTCAGGTTTAAAGTTTTCCATCAACCATTTCACAGTTGACACAGGGCATCTAGAACATATTTTGTCTATAACAGTTTTGAAAGAGCTATTTTGCTCTGGTGTAGGATCGAAAAGTTTTATTAAATTAAGAATATTATCAAGTATTTCCTCGTTAGTTTCAAGTTCACAGACATGAACAAACGCTTCCAATAGAGACACCTTACATGCTAACTGGATATCTTTTGCCACTTCAGAGTTTAGTATTGTTTTCATATGATCTAGTAAAACAATAATCACGTGATCAGTTTGCTGTTGTCTGGTAATTTGATCCAGCAGTACAGCCGGAAAGTACAATTTTATTTCTTTTAAATTTCCATCGTAGGTAATGGATGTTTGCAGAAGATATGTTTGTTCTGAATATTCTCTTGCTGATGCCTCAATCAGTTCTTGAATAAACTGTGTTTCCCTTTGTTTTATTATGTTAGAATCGCACAGCAACTGCATGTTCAACAAAAATGACCGGTTAAAATATTCAGTTTGTATTATCTGAATAATCCGTGAAGCAAGTTTCGGATAATGTTTTATTGGTATTCTAATCACTATTTCCCCTTCTTTCTCCTTATACGACTGAAGCCGCACCATCTCTCTAATAAAGTCAAAACTGAGTCTGGATATGATAAGTTCTAGATTTACTTTACTGTAGGATATCATAACACTTTCAAGAATAGTTTGATGCTGAAAGTGATAAGTAGATGAATCCGATATATATGTTAGGTATCGACCCTTCATCAATCTGGCAGCGTCTGTAATGTCACATTCCAGTAGTTTTCTATTATATAAGCCATACAATGACTGTAGTATTTCAAGTCCTCTGGAGGTGTTTACATTGTTTTCGTCCAATAGGTCTCCGTTCAAAAATAAATAAACCAGTGTAACATAAGCCATTTTATTCTGATGGCTCTCTTCTCCAGTTTTTCTGAGATTTTCAATTTCATCAAGTAAGTATTTGGAAGGATGCTTGAAAAAGCTTAAGCCTAATCGTGTAAATTCTCGGTTCCCTGTAAATAAAGAACAAGCTTCTGGAAAGCCAAGGAGAGGGTCTGACTCTACAATATGGTGAAATGTCACATGGTTTATTTTTACAGTTATTTTTGAATTCAAAATACAATTGTCCAAGTAATTTTCTAATTCATTAAAACTTTGTAATTCAAAATTATTTACGTGGAAATATTTCTTTAGCAGACATTCCTTTTCATTTGTTGTCATCTTAAAAGTTTCGGAACTAAGGTCAACCTCACATTTTGAATGGAACATTTTGTGAGATGCAAGAATCCACTGACAAGACATCCGTATTGTATCACGGATTGTTAAAATAACCTTAACATTTCCTGTACATAGGTATGCCTGTAACCTGTCAATAATTTGTACATCTGTATTTTCTGAAAACCGAACATTTGTTCTACCAAAAACGTCTTCAAACAATATAAGGGTTTTCTTTTCCTTTGAGACAACTTCTGTACATTCTTGAAGATCGGTCAGTTTTATACATTCGTATTCGGGATGTTTGTGATTGAACTGTCGTAGCAATTCCAGGCTGTTTCTACTTTTTCCAGTGCCAGCACTTCCTGTTAATATAAGCAGTGCATTCTCTTCTAAAAGCTTTAAACATTCAGACACAGCTAATATTTCCACGTAAGTAGACTCATTTCTGTGATTTTCAATTTCTGTCTTGGTCATACCTGAAACATATAATTGTATTGGTTGGTAAAGGCTTGATCATACTTATTAGGGAAAGTGTGTTTGTAATAGAGTTGCCGCTTGAAGATGAAACTGACGATGTTATTTCGAGTTTAAATACTAGCCTAATTGAGGAAATATTCTCACAGATTGTAAAAGAATCAGTCTGTAACTTCAAAAAAGCAACCAAATCAAAACGTTATGACAAACGTGATGATAAGCAAGGTCTCCAACCTTTGGGGTGTAAATTTCACAGATGATGCTTTCGGCCCATAATCTTCTAAGACAGGGTTATGTCCAGTCTTTGTTAATTTCATCACTCAAAAAAATTTATGTTCATCATCACGAATTGATTGGCCGATAGGAAGTTGAGATTAGATATATTCAGTTAGATTGTATGTCTTTCTGGAATTGACACCTCTCCGGACTTGACACTTCAATAGATTTTACTCACTGACAATGGGTTCGACTCCAAATTCAGATGTGAAAGTTTTCATGTTAAGTGGCCTCACTGAGTCAATAATACTCATATGCAAGTATATATATTCAGAAATGGCGAAATACAGTCAACGTTTCAATTACCAAATAATAAATGGCAGTTGACTATAGAAACAGAGTTACCAAAGCAACATTTCAATTTTTTGTGAAAAATGTAAAAAAAATATTCAATATTACCAATGATAGACTGAATATTAAGGTCTTATGTAGCGTTTCAATGGAGATGAGCTTCTACATAAAAATCCATTACATTTGTTAAGAAAAACAAAGTAACTTTTTCGGCACACTTTCTCACAATTTAACTTACCATGGCACAAAAATGGCTATCACAAAAGTCAAGGGCAGATGGTACTACACATGTCCTAGTTATTAACCCCTACATGTATTTTCAAAGCTTGTTCTGTTTATGTTTTCGCATGTTATTACTAACCTATCCTTTTTCACTTGATATTTCTTCTCTGTGGGTAAAATATTTCTAATATGATTACCATACTGTCAAATTTTACCAAATTTAAGAATCAGTATACCATAAATTTCGGGGGTGAATTTATCCGAAACTTCAATAATTAGTAGAGTCGTCCCAATGTGACTGGTGCCGTTAACGGAGCAGGACATGCTTATCCTTCCGTAGCACCTGATGTCACTCCCGGTTTTTATTGGGAGTTCACATTCCTAGTGTTTTAGTTTCTGTTATGTCTTATATTCTTTTAGTTATAGATGTATCCTTGTGGTGTTTTTTTTTTTGTGTTCCATTCTGATGATTTTGTCTTTTCCTGGGCATTCGAATTTACAAAATTTTCCACTGTTTTGTTGCTTCGGTTCTTTTGCCAATATTTTATCACATAGATGAACTGACTATTCCGGTTACATCGAGGGACCCGGAAACAAGTGCAGAAATGCAAACAAACATGAACAAATTATCTTTTGAGAAACCCACCATCTTCCCAAGTACTACTTGCATGTGGTGTTTTTCATTCTGGATTTGGTTTGGTTATTTCCATCGTAGCCTAGAGCATATGAATAAAAAAAAGGTTAGTTACTGTTTTTATTGTCCTATAAATTCACATCTTTTAAATTTGAAACGTCCTTGTTTCCTTTCAAGGTACAGATTATTTTAACTGGCCATTTATGTACTTGGTGCTGTGTAGTTTCTCTGTACAACGGGACTAGGACAAATACAGCTACCCTCCAATCTAAAGCTGACCAAGACAGAAATATTCGGTTAATAACATTTGTTAAAATATGTACATGTTATGTTCGGACTGTATGTCGGTTTTATAAATGATAACAAATATATGCTTAATGGTATAAACTTTAAGAGACAAGGTAGATCTAACAACACTCCATTTTACTTTCTGTTCCCATGACCTTTCCAATCAGCCAATCAGATTTAAGCCTTCATGATTTTGAAGGCATTAGGCTAGGGATAAAACCTGAGGATTCTCAATAGGTCATAAGAACATAAAGTAAAATGGAGTGTTGTAAGATCTACATGCAGTGACTGAAAGGAGCAATTAGTAGGTCTAATTTTAATTAGATTGGATAAACTATTGTCACTAATCAAACATTAGAAAGCAGGAAATAAACGTAGAGTAAAGATTAACATTGGTAAAACTATATGATCTATCCACTTAAAAGCGAAGTAAAATGTAATTTTTTGTTTAACACGATATTTTCGTAACAAAGTCTAAAGCATCAAGTGTCAAAAACAAAAATAAAAGCTTTTTATCCCAAACCAAATTGAACCAGGTTTTTCTCTTTAATGATACTTTAATCGGTATCAAAGAATTTTATTTCTAATAACATTTGTTTCCAATATGGTAAATAAAACTTTATAGTTTAATAATAGATAAACTGGTACTCACTTATTAATTTCTCTCTTTTGGTTAATTCTGAAAAGCATTATATACCCTTTAAAAATCTATGCATAAATCTGCATCATTTTGACAGCTGATCTTTATGGGATACAATTTACAAGAAATAAATCCTATTTTGAAAATTTAACCACTGACACTCTCCAGACCAATGTAATTAAAGAACCTTTGTGAGCACGCTCACATACCCCACGTCTTCATATTGTCACTGGAGAAACAAAATCTCACTTCACAAGTAAAATGAACACAATCAAATGCTTACCTTCACATATTTATCCTAATTTGAATGGCAGCATGTTGGGAAATTTAAATTCCAAGCGAGAGGAGTCAACAGTTATAGTATAGTGAGGCAAATAAGTTCAAAGGGGCGTAACTCCTGGAAAAAAAATTGAATCGTAATTTCCTGTCGATATGCACATCTACGTAGTATGAACTTATTATCTGAAAAGGTTTCATGAAATTCTGTTGTGTGGTTTGAGAGGAGTTGCGATGACAAACTGTTGCAGTAGTACATTAAAGTAAATAAGTTCAAAGGGGAGTAACCCCTAGAAAAAAAATTGAATCGCAATTTCCTGTCGATATGCACATCTACGTAGTATGTCCTTATTATCTGAAAAGGTTTCATGAAATTCTGTTGTGTGGTTTGAGAGGAGTTGCGATGACAAACTGTTGCAGTAGTACATTAAAGTAAATAAGTTTAAAGAGGCGTAACTCCTAGAAAAAAATTGAATCGCAATTTCCTGTCGATATGCACAACTACATAGTATGTCCTTATTATCTAAAAAGGTTTCGTGAAATTCTGTTGTGTGGTTTGAAAGGAGTTGCGATGACAAGAAACGGGACGACGGACTGACGGACGGCACGACGGAAGGACGGACGGACGGACGGGTCAAAAACATTATACCCTCTGCAACTCGTTGCGTGGGGTATAATAAGACCATGAACAACTATGTTAACAATTTTAACCTCAAAATACCTCTTGGTTTTTAAGAAAAATATGTCCTTTTCCTACCTAATACTAGGTAGAACAGATCACACAAAACAAAAAAAAGTTTATCTTATGGAGGGATATTACATTAAGGCTACTTTTGTATGTCTTCAGAATTTTTAAAATCAAATCAAATCAAATTTGAAAAACTAAACTTCTCTCATCTTCCACTTTGTCTCTGCAAAATTTGCAGTATAATTCGTTTGTTTAAATATTTGGTTTATTGTACCTCCCGGTTTCAATAGCAAGTGATGTTGCGCTAGTTCTAATTTTGGTGAGCAGTGATCTCTCATATTTTTGAATGTCAAAGCTCAAGTAAGCTTTTAAGTCAAATGATGAGTATATTATACTATAAAATCTGAGTTTACCAGCATTATTAGATTTAATATCCTCAAGTTGACCTAAAATATTGTGTTTATAAAAGTTTTTTAGTGAATCCTCACAAACTATATATGATATCTGAAGTGAATCCACATTAAGTAACTTTTTTAGTTTATATAATGATTGCAACCAGCAAGAGCTCTTCTGTGAATACAAATTTTTATCTTCTATGGGTGCAGATCTTAATAAATTAAATTTTGTGTTGTTTTTAAGCATCCACGTTTGATTCATAGCTTTCGTAATCCCGAAACACTAAATTGTATTAAAAGTTTCAATAAAGAATTGCTGTCTATTAATATATATCGGTTAGCTTAATACTTGCCAGATTCCAAATCTTCCACACGCTTATATAGTTTTTGCATTTTTGACAGTACTTCTTCTTTCGATTCCACCACTATACCAGATATATCATATAGTCTCTAACAATATATATATATATTAATACAAGCTGTATATGGCGAAAGAATTTATTATACAGACAGCTTTGGTTTTGAAAAGTATTACAATTTTCCAAGAAAAACACAAAAGTTCCATTTATATCGGAGGTTATATATTTTCGATGTATAAAATTGATCTGATATCAGATAATAGAAATTCATTATTATACCGTATGGAATATATTTTTTGCTTTTAGTTCACTTCAGTTTTTTTTTAAAGTTGATAGTTTGATATTTAAGAGTTATCAATAAGCATATTTAAAATGACCACAGTTAATCAAATTAAATATAACCAAAACTCTTGTAGAGGACGTCCAATGTAACAAAAACAAAAAACAAAACTATGTTTCGGAGAAATTTTCAACAAAGACATGTTTTAAGATTGTGGAATATTTTCTAACAACAGTCGTTATATGCATTATAAGTTCTCTATTAACTGTTATTATTTTATCTGATGTGGTTGCGAAATGTTATCATGTTATTTGAATATTGCTTCTTTGGATGTTTCTAATATGTTACTGTAATATCTGCATGTACTTTCTGTTAGGATGTACATTTTTAATGTTCTTGAAATATAATATTTTTTATAACTGTTATTTACAAGAACCAAAATCAGATTCCACATTGATGAAATATTTGTACTATATTGTGGCCTTTATGTTTTCAGTATTTCATCTGGATATTCATGGGAAAGAGTTCCATATGGCACCCCTAGCTGTGTATATCTCAGACGGAATAAGCAAATAGATGAACTTATGGGGCTGCCAAATGGAACTCTTGCCTATTCATGTACATGTATATGATAATGCAATGAAATATCATTATATGTCATTGATAAGGTCCTGGGGCCCGTATGCATGAAACTACTTAAGTTAAGATTTTCCTAAGGAAACTCTTATGACAAGTATAAAACTCCGCCCGTTTATCCTAAGTGGTATGCATAAAAATTCTAAGTTTAAGAAAAATCTTCATTTTAAGCTCAAATACCAAAAATAAGATCACCTGGTAAAAGAGTTTGCAAAAACATTTCGGAAAACTATTATTTTGGCACTAATTCCTATTTCCAAGGGCAATAACTCTAACAATAATTATCAGATCAGCATGAAACTCAAACTTGATCTATATCTCATCATTATTAGCTCAAATATCAATAAAATGCTCCGCTGGGCGCAGCTAGATACGACCGCAGATGTCGAACCCTGAATAGTTGGGGCAATTATGAACACAACATTCAAGCTTGATACAATACTGAATTTGGATTGTGAATAAATATTTGACACAGCATAGGTTTCTGACACAGAATGAATGTTGTCTAAGAACTTAAAAATTTTTAATTTACCTATTCAAACCATATCAGTATTATTTGTTTTTATATATAAATCAGAAATAACCAATTTAAAATTTAAAATTGGGCACACATATCAATTTCTTGCTATTGCGCAATACTGTGCAATTGAAAATTTCTTCAAATATTTGACACATAATAGGTTTCTGACACAGAATAACTGAAATCAAAGAACTTAGAATTGGTCATATGATTTCTATTTATATTCAACTTTTTGCTTCTTGTGCAATACAATATGCTGTGGAGAATTCCCCCCCCCCCAAAAAAAAATAATAATTTACCCCTTTTTTTAGCTTTTGTGCAATACACTATGAAGTTGCACATTGACCCCCCCTCCCAAAAAAAAACCCAAAAACAATAAAATTTATTGTAACCCCCCCTTTTTTTGCTAAAAAAAATTTGAAATTTTCTTTTTAATTTATGAATTATGAAATGAGAAAAAAATTACCCCCTCCCCAATTTCTCATTTACCCCCCCCTAAATTTTGTTTTCAACCCCCCCCGCCCCATTTCTTTATACTTTGAAACCATAACAGCCCATTTAAATACACCATAACATATTAAAATAGAAAATGACATCATAGTCATGGATGGCAAATTTTAAATATACATAATTTAAAAGCAGTTTAGATGAGATAAACAAAAAAGCTTCATCATCACATTTTATATTGGCAAATTTCCAATGAAGTTCATTAAACTAGAGTTATTGGCAAATTTCCAATGGAATTTGTTAATAATAAAGTTTTGATAACAGGGCACACATATCAATTTCTTGCTATTGCGCAATACTGTGCAATTGAAGATTTCTTGCTATTGCACAATACTGTGCAATTGAAAATTTCTTCAAATATTTGACACATAATAGGTTTCTGACACAGAATAACTGAAATAAAGAACTTAGAATTGGTCATATGATTAGAATTTATATTCAATTTTTTGCTTCTTGTGCAATACAATATGCTGTGGAGAATTGCCCCCCCCCCCCAAAAAAAAAAATTTACCCCTTTTTTAGCTTTAATTTTGGACCCCGATTTGGACCAACTTGAAAACTGGGCCCATAATAAAAAAAACTAAGTACATGTTTAGATTCAGCATATCAAAGAACCCCAAGAATTCAATTTTTGTTAAAATCAAACTAAGTTTAATTTTGGACCCTTTGGACCTTAATGTAGACCAATTTGAAAACGAGACCAAAAATTAAGAATCTAAATGCACGGTTAGATTCGGCATATCAAAGAACCCCAATAGTTCAATTTTCGATGAAATCAAACAAAGTTTAATTTTGGACCCCGATTTGGACCAACTTGAAAACTGGGCCCATAATAAAAAACTAAGTATATGTTTAGATTCAGCATATCAAAGAACCCAAAGAATTCAATTTTTGTTAAAATCAAACAAAGTTTAATTTTGGACACTTTGGACCTTAATGTAGACCAATTTGAAAACGGGAACAAAAATTAAGAATCTAAATGCACAGTTAGATTCGGCATATCAAAGAACCCCAATAGTTCAATTTTCGATGAAATCAAACAAAGTTTAATTTTGGACCCTTTTGGCCCCTAATTCCTAAACTGTTGGGACCAAAACTCCCAAAATCAATCCCAACCTTCCTTTTGTGGTCATAAACCTTGTGTTTAAATTTCATAGATTTCTATTTACTTATACTAAAGTTATTGTGCAAAAACCAAGAAAAATGCTTATTTGGGCCATTTTTTAGCCCCTAATTCCTAAACTGTAGGGACCAAAACTCCCAAAAACAATCCCAACCTTCCTTTAGTGGTCATAAACCTTGTGTTAAAATTTCATAGATTTCTATTTACTTATACTAGAGTTATTGTGCGAAAACCAAGAAAAATGCTTATTGGGCCCTTTTTTTGCCCCTGATTCTTAAACTGTTGGGACCAAAACTCCCAAAATCAATCCCAACCTTCCTTTTGTGGTCATAAACCTTGTGTTTAAATTTCATAGATTTCTATTAACTTATACTAAAGTTATAGTGCGAAAACCAAATGTCTTCGGACGACGCCGACGACGGACGACGACGACGACGACGACGACGCCAACGTCATACCAACATACGACCGCAAAAATTTTGCGGTCGTATAAAAATAAGATCCCTTGGTAAAATGGTTTGCAAAAACAGTTCAGAAAACTATCATTTTGGCAATAATTCGTATTTCCAATGGCAATAACTCTAATAATAATTATCCGATCAGCATGAAACTCAAACTTGATCTATAACTCATCATTATAAGCTCAAACATCAAAATAAGATCACTTGGTAAAATGATTTGCAAAAAAAGTCCGGAAAACTATTATTTTGACAATAATTCCTATTTCCAAGCCCAATAACTCTCACAATTATCCGATCCATGTGAAACTCAAATTTGATCAGTAACTCACGAATATAAGCAAACATACAAAAAATAAGATCAGTTGGTTAAACGATTCCAGAAAAAAGTCAGGAAAACTGAAGTGTGAATGACAGACGGAGTGCAAACATGTAGTCCGCTTCGGCATTGCCTGTAGGAGACTAATAACTGTACAAGCTAAAACAAAATCAAAACTAGAGGCTCCCAGGTGCCTGCATCGCTCACCTGGACTGTCATATTGACTGGCAGCATGGAACATTGCTGTCAAATTCCATCTGCACATGAACTGGCTCACTGGTTTCAAACAAGAAGATCTTTCAGTAATTTTCCCAATTAGGTCCTATGCTAAACTATATTGCGCTCTGGCAGCATCTTAAATGACGGACTGGGTCATCCGATACACTTCTTAACTAGAGGCTCACCTGAGCCTGTATCTCTCACCTGGTTCCTAAATGTCCAGTCAAACATTTTTAGGTTACTTCCTAATATCTATAATTGGCCAATATTTCCGAGAGTCCAATGTATGCCAAAACAATTTCACATTTCATATTTGAATCCTTGTGATTTATAGGTGTTCTACACCAAATATTATTGCACTTGCATAACTGGTTCTAAAGTAGATTTTTAAATATTTAATTGAATATCCCCTGTAGGGCCCCTTTGTAGTCCTTCCCTGAGAGCATATAACAGTTGGATTTACTTTTGAAAGTATCCAAGGACTATTATGGCCAAGTTTGATTTAAATTGGCCTTGTAGTTTCTGAGAAGACAGTTCAAAGGTGTTTTCCCATTGAATCCTATGTAAACTTTGGACCCAGAGTCCTCGGACCACATGGATCCTAGGACCTTCATTGATACAAATTTGAATCCTCATGATTTATCAGTGTTCTACATCAAATATCATTGCACTGGCTTCACTCGTTCTGAAGATTTTAAAATATTTAATTGAATTTCCTCTTTAGGGCCCCTTTGTAGCCCCTCCCCTGAGAGCATAAAACTGTTGTATATAATATTGAAAAGGGACTACCCATGGACCATTATAGCCAAGTTTGTTTTAAATTGGCCTTGTAGTTTCTGAGAAAACAGTTCCAAGTTGTTTTCCCTTTAAATCTTATGTAAACTTTGGACCCACGGTCCTCGGACCCTAGGACCTTCATTGATACAAATTTGAATCCTCATGAATTATCAGTGTTCTACACAAAATATCATTGCACTAGCATTTCTGGTTCTGAAGAAGATTTTGAAATATTTTATCGAATTTCTCCTTTTCCTTTAGGGCCCCTGTCCTGAAAGCATATAATTGTTGGATTTACTTTTGAAAAAAGGGACTACCCAAGGACCATTATGCCAAGTTTGATTTAAATTGGCCTTGTAGTTTGAGAAAATGGTTAAAAGATGTTTTCCCATTGAATCCTCTGTAAACTTTGGACCCATGGTCCTCGGACCCTAGAAACTGCATTGATACAAATTTGAGTCCCCATGTATATCAGTGTTCTACATCAAATATCATTGCACTGGCTTCACTGGTTCTGGAGATTTTAAAATGTTGAATTTTCCCTTTAGGCCCCTTTGTAGCCTATAGGAGGAAGAAACTGTCGGATACAAATTTGAAAGGGGACCACCCAAGGGCTATTATGACCAAGTTTGGTTCAAATTGGCCTGGTGGTTTCAAGGGGAGAAGATTTAAATGTGAATTGTGGATGGACGACAGATGCTTATTGATGACAATAGCCCACCACATGGTCCTTTGGACCAGGTGAGCTAATAAATCGACGGAGCAGTCGGAAACAACAGCTAATTCCTAATTTGCGAAAAACAAAATATACATTGGAAAAGCCAGTGAACAGTCCATCTGTTTTCTTTGAAAACATGGGTGTATTTTTTTTTTTAATAATTTACAGTGTGAAATGTCTCTTTTATATCGTTTCTGACTAGTTTGGTTTAGACTGGTGTAATTTAAGACCAAGGTGTGATTTCCAATAGAGTCAAATGAAAAACTAAGTACCCTCTAACATATGTCAGCAACCCATTCAAAGTAAAATGAGGATTTTTTATAGGACCATTAAGACATTATTTATAAAAAGTTCAGAACCATTGGCCTTATACTTTCAGCAAAGATTTTTGAAAATCAGCCAATCAGAAACAACAGAATTGACTCTTTTAACCATGTTCTAGATCTATCTTGATGAAATTAAGATTTTTAGAGAATAATTAACCTTTCATACATCATTTCTGCCTAGTGCGATAAAATTGGCATGCAGTTTCAGATGAGATGATTAAAATGTGATCATATATATAGGCTTCAATGTAAAACTGTGTACTATTAGCAGCCAGGACACAATGAAGCATCTTTGAAGAGGATGTCTAAGTCAAGAATTCACTCTCTAATGGCCACCTTGTTCACTTCCATCCACACCAAACCAGTAATTTTCTAGAGGACCTCCCATACATCATTTCTGCCAATTATGGTTTAAAAAGGCCATGCGGCTTCAAAGTAGAAGATTAAAACATGATTTCCCTTAGGGTTCAATGTAAAACTATGTAGCACTATAGCTGCCACATTAGCCATCTGGTCGGAACGAAATGAGGAATTTTTGTACAGGACCTCCTAGTTATCATTCTTTAAAAATATCAAAACATTTGCCTTGTAGTTTCAGAGGAGAAGATTTTTGAAAATCAGCCAATAAGAAACAAGAATTGCCTCTGGCAGCCATGATCTTCATCCATCCAATGCAAACAAAATGAGGAGTTTTTCTACAGGACCTCCCATACATCATTTCTGCCAATAATGGTTTAAAAAAGCCATGCGGCTTCAAAGTAGAAGATTAAATTATGATTTCCCATAGGGTTCAATGTAAAATTATGTACCACTATAGCTGCCACATTAGCCATCTGATCGGAACAAAATGAGGAACCTTTGTACAGGACCTCCCAGTCATCTTTCCTGTAAAGTATCATAACATTTTGCCTTGTAGTTTCAGAGGAGAAGATTTTTGAAAATCAGCCAATTAGAAACAAGAATTGCCTCTGGTGGCCATGTTTCTTGACCAATCAGAACTAAATGAGGAAACTTTGTTGAGGACCTTCCATACACCACTCATGCAAAGTTTGGTTGGAATTGGCCAAATGGTTTCTGAGGAGAAGATGTTTGAATGAAAAGCTAACGAGGGACGGACGACGAACGGACGACGGACGCCAAGTGTGGCAATAGCTCACCCTGGCAATACCCAGGTGAGCTAAAAAGCCATTGCTCCCAAGTTTTGTTTCAAATAGCCATCTTTAAGTAAATTTCCAATAAGGTACTATTAAACTACTTTTCTCTCTGGAGGCCATCTTGTATAGCTGGCGGGGTCATCGGAATTAAATCTGAAAGAGTACCACTTAAGGACCATTGCTTTCAAGTTTTTTCCCAATTGGCCAAGTGGTTTCAGACATGGAGATCTTTCAGTAAATTTCTCTAAGGGTCCTATGTTAAACTAAATAAGGTTCTGGCAGCCATCTTGGATGGTAGACATGGACATCGGATATACTTCTGGTAGAGGACCACCTAAGGACCATTGCTGTCAAGTTTTGTTCCAATCGGTCCAGTGGTTTTAGACGAAAATCTTTTAGTAATTTTCCCATAGGGTCTTATGTTAAACTATGTTCGGTGAGAATGTGAAACTGAACTAGAGGCTCTTAAGAGCCTGTATCGCTCCTGTGGATTTAACTTGTCCACCTTCAGCAGAACTGAAAATTTAAATGTAGCAGTTATCTTGGCTGGTTTTCCCACAGGTACAATGTTAAACAAAGTTAT
Organism: Mytilisepta virgata; assembly: GCA_028015205.1. NCBI lineage: Eukaryota > Metazoa > Mollusca > Bivalvia > Mytilida > Mytilidae > Mytilisepta > Mytilisepta virgata. Next base: position 3,886,564 of record CM051518.1, on the reverse strand, counting down.
AGTGTGTTGGCCATCTTAGTTGACATTCAAGGTTATCAAACATAACTGTAAAAGATGACCATTACTGTCATTAGTCTGGTTCCAGATGGCCAAGTTTAAGGTATGATCATCTGAAAATTTAATTTTCCCATAGGGTCCTAAGTTAAACTAAGATCAGCTTTGGTGACAGTGTTGATTGGCAGCCAAGGTCTGAAAGATGACAATCTAATGACCATTGCTGCCAAGTTTGGTTCCAATTGACTTAGTGGCTTAAGACCAGAATATATTTTAATGAATTTTTCCATAGGGTCCTATGTTTAAGTTAGTTTGGCTGTGGCAGTCAATCTTTTTTGATAATCTGGGTCATCAGACACAATTCTGACAAAGGACCATTTAAGGACCATTTCTGTCAAGTTTTCTTATAACTGGCTATCTAGTTTCAGACAAGAAAATGTTTTAATGAATTTTCCAATAGGATCCTATGTTGGTCTCCCTAGTCAACGGACACACTTCTAAACTAGAGGCTCTCAAGAGCCTGTATCGCTCACCTGGATTTAACTTTTCACCTTGAGCAGACCTAAAAATTTAAGTGTTGCAGTCAATTTGGCCGGTTTTTCTATAGGATTCTGTGTTAAACTAATTTCAGCTGTGGCAGTCATCTTGGTTGACAGTCCAGGTCAACGGATATATTTCTAAAAGAGAACCATATAAGGACCATTTCTGCTTGTTCCAAGTGGCTAAGTGGTTTCAGACAAGAAGAATTTTAAATGAATTTTCCTATAAGGTCCAATATTTAACTAAGTTCGGTGTGGCAGCCATCTTGGTTGACAATCCGGGTGATCGGACACATTTCTGAAAGAGGACCTCCTAAGGACCAATGCTGCCAAGTCTGGCTCCAATATGTCAAGTGGTTTCAGACAAGAAGATTTTTCAATGAATTTTTCCGTAGGGCCCTATGTTAAACAAAGTTTGAGTGTGGCGGCCATCTTGGTTGACTGTCCGGGTCATCGCATAAAATTCTGAAAGAGGACCATCTAAGGACCATTGCTACCAAGTCTAATTCTAATTGGCTTAGTGGTTTCAGACGAGAAGATTTTTGAGTGAATTTCCCATAGGGTCATATGTTAAACCAAGTTCTGCTGTGCCGGCCATCTTGGTTTACAGTCCACGAAATCAGACAAATTTCTGAAAGAGGACCTCCTAAGGACCAATGCTGCCATGTCTGGCTCCAATATGTCAAGTGGTTTCAGACAAGAAGATTTTTCAATGAATTTTCCTATAGGGCCCTATGTTAAACTAAGTTCGGTTGTGGCGGCCATCTTGGTTGACAGTCCAGGTCATCGGACACACCTCTGTAAGAGGAGCATCTAAGGACAATTGCTGCCAAGTCTGGTTTCAATTGGTCAAGAGGTTTAAGACAAGAAGATTTTTCAATGAATTTACCCATAGGGCCCTATGTTAAACTACGTAGATCTTACATTTGTAGATCTTACTTTGTTGAACATTTTTGCTGTTTACAATTTGTCTTTATCTATAATAATACATTCAAGATAATAACCTAAAGCTGCAAAATTTCCTTCAAATTAACAATTTAGGGGCAATAACCCAACAAAGGGTTGACCGATTCGTCTGAAAATTTCATGGCATCTAGATCTTGACCTGATGAACATTTTTACCCCATGTCAGTTTTGCTCTAATTGCTTTTGTTTTTGAGATATAAGACAAAAACTGCAGTTTACCCCTGTGTTCTATTTTTAGCCATGTCAGCCATGTCAGCCATGTTGGTTGGCAGGTGGGGTCATCGGACACATTTTTTAAACTAGATACCCTAATGATGCTTGTGGCCAAGTTTGTTTCCATTTGGCTCAGTAGTTTCAGAGGAGAAGATTTTTGCAAAAGTTAACAGACGACGACGGACGACAAGTGATGAGAAAAGCTCACTTGACCTTTCAGGTCAGGTGAGCTAAAAAGGACCATCTAAAGACTATTGCTGCTAAGTTTGGTTCCAACTGGATCAGTACTTTCAGACAAGAAGATTTTTCAATGAATTTTCCATAGGGCCCAATCTTGGTAACAGTCCAAATCATCCGACACAATTCTGAAAGAGGACTATCTAAGGACCATTGTTGCCAAGTCTTGTTTCAATTGGCTCAGTTGTTTCATACAAGAAGATTATTTAATGAATTTTCCCATATGGTCCTTTGTAAAACTAAGTTGCACTGTGGTGGCCATCTTGGTTAACATTCCGGGTCATTGGGCATTATTCCGACAGAGGACCATCTAAGGACCACTGCTGTCAACTCTGGTTCCAATTGGCTCGGTAATTTCAGACAAGAAGATTTTCAAATGAATTTCCCCATAGGGTCCAATGTTAAACTAGGTTCGGCTGTGGCAGCCATCTTGGTTGATCGTCCGGGTCATTGGAAACAAATCTGAAAGAGGACCATATAAGGACCATTGCTGTTAAGTTTGGTTCCAATTGGCTTAGTAGTTTCAGACAAGAAGATTTCTTATATGAATTTCCCGTAGGGTCCTAAGTTAAACTAAGTTCGGCTGTGGCAGCCATCTTGGTTGATCGGCCGGGTCAAAACACATTCTGAAAGAGGACAATCTAAGGAATATTGCTGCTCAGTTTGGTTCCAATTGGTTAAGTAGTTTCAGACAAAAGGATATTTAAATCAATTTCCGAGGAACATTGCTCCCAAGTCTGGTTCCATTTGGTTCAGTGGCTTTTTAGAAGAAGATTGAAATGTGAAAAATTAACCAGGTGAGCCAAAAAACGTGCATGCTTGCTGTCCCCCCCCCCAAAGAAGGCAGACGGTTCCGGGACCGTAGATAACTTCCTTGCTACCCACTGTCATCCCAATTCCCCCAAAATTGGAACGTTTGCTCCCTTAAATATTTCTGTTCAGTGAATTATATTTATTTTCATATATTTTTCATTTTGTCATTGCCTTAATTGTAAAGTCATGTATTGCAACTTTCCTAGTTAAGGAACTACTTAAGTTAAGTCCTGCATACGACTTTTTAAAGTCTTTTCCTTTACTAGGGAAATTCTTAGTGAAATCTTGGTATGCGAAACAATAAAGTTAAGAGGTTTTATGCATACGGGCCATGATAATGTTCTGTCGGAAATGCTTTCTGATAATAATGTTAAAACATCTACCTGCATTTTGAGTACTGTAAATTCAGAAATTATTGCGATGTTTTTATTATTGCGAAAAATGCAACAGGGTTGTAATCGCAATATTTTTAACTTGTATTTTGGAATTTTTTATATGAATGAAGTGGGATTTTTCTCAGTATCACAAAAATTAACATCGCATTTTGGTCTAAAATGACAAAATCGCAATAATAAATGCACGCAATAATTTCTGAATTTACAGTAACACATTTTGCTTTTTTTTGTCTTTAAGACAGGTGCTCACCATGGAAGGACACTCTGAATCAGAACTGTGTTCTGTGAATACATCATGTATCTCCCCCAATTTTGATATTATGAGAGTCCTATTAAAGGGCTAAGCTAAAAGCAGCATGGCACGACCACAACATGTGGACTTGTAGTGTGGACACACTTATTATGCTTGACTCACTATATTTGTAAGTGTTGGATATTATAATATAAATTGCACAGAAATATTGGACCCTCCACAAAAACCAGATAAAAAAAACAGAAAATCCATCCACGTTGCTTTTTTGGTACCTTTAACCCCCTATATCTCAAAAACTGTAAAAAGTATGATACATGTAAGAAAAATCTATTAATTAAGGTGTGTCCCCTTTTGGCCCTTTTTTCTCTAAAACGGTATGTCATAGTGAAAAACAGATAACAAGTTTTTTCATTTTCATCAAGGAACATTAACAAGAGGCTCTCAAGAGCCAGAATCGCTCACCTGGCAAACAATGCACTATAAACTAAATTAATATATTAATGTTTGTTGTAATGGGTAACGTTCTCCTTACTCCTACAATGTAAGATGTTGGAATTCCGTTCCTCCATACCCCCAAGTCAGTAAATAGCTTGCCAGACAACCTCTAGCATTGCTAGAGTAAGGTTTTCTTGTAAGTTTTACCGAATTCCTATGTAATGGAGGTGGTCGAAATGATCTCCCCTGATGTGATGAATTTGTTATCCTGATAAAATATAAATATAATGCAATGGAATACTTTAAATTTTCGATGTGTTGTGAAGGACATATAAACAATGACTGTTAAACAGCAATATTTCTACAACTGTTGTGTTTGAAGTTGAACATTTGCCATTTTAAATGAGAGTTGATACCGCTTAGATGAAATTAACCAGTGGTAAGTACCCTCTGAACAGACTGTTCTGGTTACCTATGTGAAATTACATCTTTGGCATCTAAAAAGTGAACTCTCCTTTTCTGAAGTATCACAGTTTCAATTACATGTACTTGAAAAAGAAATATTGCAGGAACAATCATGCTAAGTTTCATCCAAATCCCCCTAGTAGTTTCAGAGGAGAAGATGTTTGAAAATTTGTTAACAACAATGATGGCGGACACCAAGTGATGGCAATTACAAGCTCACATATTATGAAGTTTAATCATTGTTATACAACATTCTCATCATCACCATTCACTAAGGATACCAGGTTTACTTTAAAAACCAAATATTGTTGAAATCCGAGCAAGTGTAAATAAATTGCTTCGCTGAGCGCAGCTGGATATGACCGCAGATGTCCAACCCTGAACAGTTTGGGCAAAAATGGACACAATATTCGCACTTGATACAGATCTGAATTTGAATTGTAATTAAATATTTGACACATAATAGGTTTCTGACACAGAATAACTGTAGTCAAAGAACTTAGAGTTGGTCATATGATTTGAATTTATATTCAATTTTTTGCTTTTTGTGCAATACAATATGCTGTTGCGAATTGAACCCCCCAAAATATTTGAAGAAATTTTCTTTTTAATTTCTGAAATCTGAAATGAGAAAAAATTGTCCCCCCACCACAATTTCTTATTTACCCCCCCCCCCCCCAAATTTTTTTCATCCCCCTTTTCCCTTTTTCCAAAAAAAATCTTTCCCTCAAGATATGGTCATAATCCCTATTCAAATTTCTCATGGAGTTTGCAATCATAATTACCCATTTAAATACATCATAAAAGTTTTAAAATAGAAAATGACATATGGCTAAAATTAATATTAATTAAAAGTAACTTCTAAAAATAAATTGACAGCTATAAATCACCCCAAGACAATCTACATTCCTTTATATATAATTTACAGGCAGTTTAAGGGAGGTAATCGAATCATACACAACATTTTACTTTAAATGTGTTTGGATTACCTCCCTTACACCAAGATAAGAACCAACAAGAAAAATGCTTATTGGGCCCTTTTTGGCCCCTAATTCTTAAACTGTTGGGACCAAAACTCCCAAAATCAATCCCAACCTTCCTTTTGTGGTCATAAACCTTGTGTTTAAATTTCATAGATTTCTATTAACTTATACTAAAGTTATAGTGCGAAAACCAAATGTCTTCGGACGACGACGACGACGACGACGGACGACGACGCCAACCGTCATACCAATATACGACCGCAAAAATTTTGTGGTCGTATAAAAATGGCGGGAAAATGGCAGCCATTTTAAAAATGGCCGTCCAAAACAAACTTTCATCATCACCATTCAACTCGGGATACCATGTTTACCTTGAAAGCAGCTTTCATCTTCATTTTCTTTCTATAATTCAGGAAAAAATAGCAAAAAACAGCATTTTAACCCCTATGTTCTATTTCTAGTAAGGGCGGACATGTTTTTCAACGGATCAAAAATCGAACTTTGTGCAGGATACCCTAAGGAACAATCTTTTGATTTGAATTTCATTTGATTTTGAATAGTAGTTTCAGAGAAGAAGATTTTTGAAATAATAACATAAAAAAAAGCCAAAAATGTCAAAAAAGGGCAATAACTCTAATATCAGTTGACAGATTTTCACGAAAATCAGCACACAGGTAGCTCTCATCATGCTGAACACTTTCAACCTGCCAGAATTTGCCGTAACCTAATGATTTTTGAGATATTTGCGAAAAACTGTTGTTCGACCCATATGTTCTATTTTTAGTAACAGTGGCCATGTTTTTCGACGGATCAAAAATCGAAGCACAACCTTTGTGCAGGATACCCTAAGGAACAATCATGCTAAGTTTTATCCAAATCCATTCAGTAGTTTCAGAGAAGATTTTTGAAAAATTGTTAACGCCGACGACAGACGACAGACGACGACGGATGCAAAGTGATGAGAATAGCTCACATGGCCTTTTAGGCCAGGTGAGCTAAAAACTAAAAATCATAATAATCGGATTTAAATTTAAAAAGTTACACCGAAATGATAAAATAACCCTTTAAGACCCCCACAAAAAAAACAGAGGGACCAGTTTTCCCAAAATCAATCCAAATATGTACTTCTTATGATGGATCATTGTAATGATACCTTCAATAGAACTAAAGTAAATGAGCGGAAACCAAACTGTCTATGGAAGCCGAGGCCAACGTACGAAGACGACAGGCTCATACCATAAAACGTCCGCAAATATTTGCGTTCGTATTAAAATTAAAGTATGCCGCAAAATTGCTGTTTTAGAGCACCTTTAACACATTTTATCACAGTGACGACAAAACGAAAATACCTGAGTTATTATTATTGTACTTTTCATATGAATCATTTGAAAAAAAAAAATACCAATAGAATCTGATAAGAATTAAATTAAAATAAATTGCTTCGCTGAGCGCAGCTGGATACGACCGCAGCTCCAACTCTGAACAATTGGGGCAAAAATGGACACAATATTCGCACTTGATACAGGTCTGAATTTGGATTGTAATTAAATATTTGACACATAATAGGTTTCTGACACAGAATAACTGTAATCAAAGAACTTAGAATTGGTCATATGATTTGAATTTATATTCAATTGTTTGCTTTTTGTGCAATACAATATGCTGTGGCGAATTGCCCCCCGCCCTTCAAAAAAAATAATTTACCCCTTTTTTTGCTATTGTGCAATACACTATGAAGTTGCACATTGACCCCCCCCCCCCCCCCAGAAAAAACAAAAAACAAAAAACAATAAGAATTATTGTAAACCTCCCTCCCCTTTTTTTGCAAAAAAAAAATTTGAAATTTTCTTTTTAATTTCTGAAATCTGAAATGAGAAAAAAATTGCCCCCCCAATTTCTCATTTACCCCCCTAAATTTTGTTTTCAAACCCCCCCCCCCCCCATTTCTTTATACATAATTTACGACTTGTAAGTGAGGTAATCGAATCATACACAACATTTTACTTTAAATGTGTTTGGATTACCTCCCTTACACCAAGATAATAACCAAAAATGCTTATTGGGCCCTTTTTTGGCCCCTAATTCTTCAACTGTTGGGACCAAAACTCCCAAAATCAATGCCAACCTTCCTTTTGTGGTCATAAACCTTGTGTTTAAATTTCATAGATTTCTATTAACTTATACTAAAGTTATAGTGCGAAAACCAAATGTCTTCGGACAACGACGACGACGACGCCAACGTCATACCAATATACGACCGCAAAAATTTTGCGGTCGTATAAAAATATTTAAAATTTTTGTCTAAGCCCTTTTACCTCGGATACCGTTAGATATAGAAGAAATTTGTTGGCATACTACTGAAAGCACTCATAAAGATGAATATCAAGAGAAAAATCCTCATTTAAATTGGCTGATAATAAAAATTTTAGTTGACCTTTGGCCTGCATTGAAAAAAGATGCATAATTTTTTCTTATGTAACTTTTATTGCTTCTATATGGTGAACCATTTTTAAAAATCATCAAATTCGGATTATAAATATCTTTTTTTAGAAAAAATGTGTCCTACAATACATAAATATATCCTGTGACATAGTTTCTCTTTTGGCCCTTTGTCCCACTGTATCAAAAATCGTTAGAGAAAGAGGAAATCTGTTGACATATCACTGAAAGCAATCGTCAAGATGATGTAAGAGAAAATTCAAATTAAAATCAGCCAATATGACAGATGAACGAGTACTATTAAGACACATGATAAAGCGAATGTCATAAAAATAGACAATCAAAATTGTTTTTACAATTGTTTTAAAAATATTATAAAAGACCCAGCGAAACTCGCTCACCTGGCATGACCTTCCACAGCTGCTGTCTGTGAAGTTTCGGTTTATTTGGCCCAGTGGTTTCAGAGTTAGTCAGCCAATCAGAAAACAAGAATGGTCTGTGACAGCCATGATTATTATTCAATTAGAACAAATTGAGGGATAAAGGACCTTCCATAGACACTATCTGTCAAGTTTGGCTCTAGTTGGCCCAGGAGTTTCAGAGAATTCCTTTTTTAAATCAACAATTCAGAAACAAGAATTGCCCATGGTGGTCATGTTTCTCGCCTGATCTTGACAAAATGAGGAAACTTTGTAACAAAAAACCCACAGATGCTTCCTGTCAAGTTTCGTTCCATTTGGTCAAGCGGTTTCAGAGAAAAATATTTCTTTATATCAACCAATCAGAAACAAGAATTGCACATGGTAGCCATGCTTGTCGTCCAATCAGGATGAAAAAAATTAATTTCATAAAAGACTTTCCACAGATGCTTTCTGTCAAGTTTCGTTCCATTTGGCCAAGCAATTTCAGGGGAGAAGATTTTTTTATATCAGCCAATCAGAAAAAACAAGAACTGCCCATGGCGGCCATATCTGTAGTTCGATCGGGACGAAATGATGAAACATTTTAAAGGATCTCCCATATATATGCTTCCTGTCAAGTTTTGTTCCATTTGGCCAAGCAGTTTCATGGAAAATTTTTGAGAAAACAGTTGCCCATGGTGGCCATGTTTGTTGTCCAATCGGGAAGAAATGAGCACACTTTATAAAGGACCTTACATACATGTAGATGCTTCCTGCCAATTCCATTCGGCCCAGTGGTTTCAGAGGAGAAGATTAATATGTGAAAATTTAACGGACGGACGGTTGCCAAGTGATGATAAAAGCTCATATGACCTTTGGCCAGGTGAGCTAAAAAAGCAGAATCTGGATTAAACCCTCGAAATCAATCCTATCCCTATTTTCACAAAGGACTATACTTGCACAATTAATTGATGTAAGGATGTTTATAGAACATTAATAGAACAAAACGACGACAGGCTCATAAGTCATATAAAAAAATTGGCTTACAATCTACTATAGTTTTTATCTTTGTATAAGGCTACTTACAGTCGTGGTATCTTCGTTTCGTCTTATCTGATCTAACAAACAATTCTGGTATTGAAGGCACACTGTTTCATCTAAACTTCTGTACTGAACGTCTCGAAGCTGCTGTCTAACGTCGGATTCCATACCACAAGCATATGCTACATCTAACATTGCACTTTCGATCTCTGTTTTATATCTAGAATAATTAGAGTTCGATATTCTTGCTGATGATGCATGTCCATAAACACTGTTCCTAATCTTAACCAATGTTTCAACAGATTTTCGTAGAGAACAAAATTCCAAAAGCTTCTCTTGTAAAGAAATGGCCAACTGTCCGAGAACTATTCCAGTTTTGGCAGTCAACGTACAAATGCAGGTACCCGAATGAGGTCTTTTCCCACTAGATGGCATCACATACATGCTGTACCATTCGTTTGAATTAACCACCTGATTATTCGATGGAAGTTTGTAGCCGTTTCGACAAAGACAGCACGGAGTATTGTATTGCCATAGATGGTAAATGGTATGTTTGTTTTGGTTCAGAAATTGTTCTAATGTCTTTCCTTTCAAACAACAGTGCCAGAAAACACTTGTACAACAATTCACAAGGAGAACTCTTGCCAATGTTAAATCGAGAACATTTGTTGTTAAACCAGATTTCGCCGAACTGCAGCAAAAATCGAATGCGCCGTATGTTCTGGTTTTATGACCTGGGTTTTTTCTCCCTTTGTCAAACAGTATTTCGAGCTGTGACGGAGATAGTACTTTTGTTCCATTTGACAACGATCCGACACATATACAACATCTTCCTCTGTTGTAACACAGGTGATAAATTTCATGTTGATGCTTGTTTATGAATTGTTCAAAGGTTAAACCTGTATTTTGTAAATCTAGATCAATCAATGATATTAGTGATTTGTTTGAATGGTCAATAATCAAAATCGCAATTCGTAAAAAATTTTCACGCTCTTTCTGTTCCATCATTCTACAACAAATAATTTTATATCTAAGAATTAAATTGTTTCTTTTTCATATTATTGGCATGTAAAAGCGGAAGAACTTCGTACACGGTCAATGCTTTTACAACACTATAAAACTCAGAAAAAAAGTTTTAATTTTTTAACAATTGTTAGGTCATTTTCAAATTTGACATTTTGTTTAAGGATATATATGTCAGAAATTTGCTGCCCTTTACTTTTTCATTTGACTCCATGAATTCTTCCAATAATTAAGTTTTTTTTCTTAATACATTTTTTAAAAAACATTCGCAAGTTTTCTTCTAAACCGAAATGTTGAATAAATTTTGACTGAGGAGTAATAAGACTAAGAAATTCTACAAGTGGAATACATCAATTACATTTTGTTTTGTAACAATATTTAACAATATAGAATATGTCTTCTTCCAACTGAGCTAATCAAAACCCCCAATTGAGTCACCAAGAGAGAATGGGAAAGAGTAGGGAGCAAGGGGTAGAGTCGGGAGAAATGGGCGGGAGACGCGAGACAGGTAAATGCCAATAAACCAACTGTGGAACAGTGATTTTGAGAATAAAGTTCTACTGTGGAGGGATGAAATTTTTACCTGCTTTGAACAGGGAGATTGAGTCAAAAATAGACAGGTTCGATATGGTTAACAGTTCGTTCCAGGTTGACCTAGGATTCAACCTGCCTGTCGAGTACAAAGTGTCCCCTTAATGCACAAATATTATAATAAATTCATAAAATTCACAAGCAAAAAAACAACAAATAACTTTATTGTCATTAAACAAATTTATATTTTGTTAAAAAAGGAATTAGGACTTGACTATACAATGACTGTACTATGTCATATCTTTTTATTATTATTATTATCTTGTGAATCGTTAAAATCACTGTACTTTGATTATATATGCCCTTCATAGGCCCATGATATTATATTCTATTTATAATGTTTGTGACAAACATTATACAAAAGATACATGTATACAAACACGTGAAAAGTACAAACTGTTGGAATACTGTACATGTTTGGATTAAGAGACTTCTGACCTCAGTTCTAATCGCCGTTTTAAAAAGAAAATAATTCTTACATGTCTGAATGAAGATGGATTTTATAAATATGAAAGTTTTTCATCTCGATCAAAAGTTTTAAAAGTAATATTATCTGCAAAATTATCTAAATTAGCAAAGAGGTCCTTCCACAAAGACGTAGGGCCATTTACCCCTGTACTAAGTATTTATTTCACTTTTAGGGCCATTTTCAAAATGTTGTCTAAAACTTTTCGAAATCTCTGGAGGCATAGCCAGGCATGTGGTCTCTAAAGGTTTGCTAATAATAACTAACAGGTAAGTTACTTAAAAAATTTCTACATACCTAAATATCGTTTTTGGAGACAATTTTGACACAAATTTAAATTTGCCAAATTTACGTCTTTAAGACAGTTTTTCAATAGGAAGAAACTTAGAACCAAAACGAATTTTTGGCTGTGAGATTATGTATCTCCTTTCATACGACAGTAGAATGGTGTTGGTTCTTAATGTCATTCTTGGCAATATTCCAATAAAGAGCTTCGCTAGGCGCAGCATGAGACGACCGCAACAATTTTTTTTTGGCACCTTTTAAACAAATGTAACCCCCTGTATCTCAAGAACTGTAAAATACAGTAAAAACGTTTGACATACTACCGAAACATTAAGATGAATTAAAAGAAATTGGATGAAAAACATTTTTTTTTATGTTTCCGCTATAATTTCTGACGTTGACCCATTGTATCTCAAAAACAAACAAAAAAAGAAATAAAATTGCTGAAATACTAATGAAAGGACTGCTCATGGTGTATTAAAAAATAATGTAAAAAAAAAATCCCCATTAAAATTAGATGAAAAATACAAATTATAGGTGTCCAGCAAAATGGCTAATTTCGGCCCATTTGACCACTTTTATCTCTGCAACGACAAAAGTAACAAAACTATGCTTTGAGAGACTTTCATTGTATTTCTTTTGTCGAACCATTTAAAAAAATCAAAATCGGATAAGAAATAAAAAGGTTTCGAAAATTAAGGCGTGTCACTTTTCGGCCTCTAATATCTCTAAAACAGTAATATACTTTGAAAAAAGGATCATAGAGAGGTTTTCCCCATTTTTATTAAGGAACATTATAAACCAAATATCATAAAAATCGTATAAAATTTTTAAAAATTACACCAAAATTATCAAAAAACCCATAATGCCCCCCAGAAAAAAAACGGGAGGGCCAGATTTCCCTAAATCAATCCCAATCTGTATTTTTATAGGGGACCATTGTGGTAAAATATATAGGATGCGTTCAATAGAATAAAGTAAATGAGCGGAAACTGTCCACGGATACCGACGCTGACGTACGACGCAGGCTCATACAATAATAAGACCACAAATGTTTGCGGTCCTATAAAAAGTGATGCAAATTGACCTAAATAGCCTATATACACGACCTCTGATAGTAGAAAACTTGAACTTTTTAATTATTAAGCATAAAATTTTGCTAACATAAAAATGCATTGCATACAATCGTGTACGATAAAAAAAAGTAAATATTAAGTTTAATAAAATGCTCCGCTGGGCGCAGCTAGATACGACCGCAGATGTCGAACCCTGAATAGTTGGGGCAATTATGAACACAACATTCAAGCTTGATACAATACTGAATTTGGATTGTGAATAAATATTTGACACAGCATAGGTTTCTGACACAGAATGAATGTTGTCTAAGAACTTAAAAATTTTTAATTTACCTATTCAAACCATATCAGTATTATTTGTTTTTATATATAAATCAGAAATAACCAATTTAAAATTTAAAATTGGGCACACATATCAATTTCTTGCTATTGCGCAATACTGTGTAATTGAAAATTTCTTGAAATATTTGACACATAATAGGTTTCTGACACAGAATAACTGAAATCAAAGAACTTAAAATTGGTCATATGATTTGAATTTATATTCAATTTTTTGCTTTTGTGTAATACAATATGCTGTGGAGAATTGCCCCCCCCCAAAAAAAAAATAATAATTTACCCCTTTTTTTAGCTTTTGTGCAATACACTATGAAGTTGCACATTGACCCCCCTCCCAAAAATAAAACAAAAAACAATAAAATTTATTGTAACCCCCCCCCCCCCCCTTTTTTTTGCTAAAAAAAATTTTAAATTTTCTTTTTAATTTATGAAATATGAAATGAGAAAAAATTACCCCCTCCCCAATTTCTCATTTACCCCCCCCCCCCAAATTTTGTTTTCAACCCCCCCCCCCATTTCTTTATACTTTGCAACCATAACAGCCCATTTAAATACACCATAACATATTAAAATAGAAAATGACATCATAGTCATGGATGGCAAATTTTAAATATACATATTAAAAGCAGTTTAGATAAGATAAACAAAAAAGCTTCATCAGCACATTTTATATTGGCAAATTTCCAATGGAATTTGTTAATAATAAAGTTTTGATAACAGGGCACACATATCAATTTCTTGCTATTGCGCAATACTGTGCAATTGAAAATTTCTTCAAATATTTGACACATAATAGGTTTCTGACAAAGAATAACTGAAATAAAGAACTTAGAATTGGTCATATGATTTGAATTTATATTCAATTTTTTGCTTTTGTGTAATACAATATGCTGTGGAGAATTGCCCTCCCCCCAAAAAAAAATAATTTACCCCCTTTTTAGCTTTAATTTTGGACCCCGATTTGGACCAACTTGAAAACTCGGCCCATAATAAAAAAAACTAAGTACATGTTTATATTCAGCATATCAAAGAACCCCAAGAATTCAATTTTTGTTACAATCGAACTAAGTTTAATTTTGGACCCTTTGGACCTTAATGTAGACCAATTTGAAAACGGGACCAAAAATTAAGAATCTAAATGCACGGTTAGATTCGGCATATCAAAGAACCCCAATAGTTCAATTTTCGATGAAATCAAACAAAGTTTAATTTTGGACCCCGATTTGGACCAACTTGAAAACTGGGCCCATAATAAAAAAACTAATTACATTTTTAGATTCAGCATATCAAAGAACCCAAAGAATTCAATTTTTGTTAAAATCAAACTAAGTTTAATTTTGGACCCTTTGGACCTTAATGTAGACCAATTTGAAAACGGGACCAAAAATTAAGAATCTAAATGCACGGTTAGATTCGGCATATCAAAGAACCCCAATAGTTCAATTTTCGATGAAATCAAACAAAGTTTAATTTTGGACCCCGATTTGGACCAACTTGAAAACTGGGCCCATAATAAAAAAACTAAGTACATGTTTAGATTCAGCATATCAAAGAACCCAAAGAATTCAATTTTTGTTAAAATCAAACTAAGTTTAATTTTGGACCCTTTGGACCTTAATGTAGACCAATTTGAAAACGGGACCAAAAATTAAGATCCTAAATGCACGGTTAGATTCGGCATATCAAAGAACCCCAATAGTTAAATTTTCAATGAAATCAAACAAAGTTTAATTTTGGACCCTTTTGGCCCCTAATTCCTAAACTGTTGGGACCAAAACTCCAAAAATCAATCCCAACCTTCCTTTTGTGGTCATAAACCTTGTGTTTAAATTTCATAGATTTCTATTTACTTATACTAAAGTTATTGTGCAAAAACCAAGAAAAATGCTTATTTTGGCCCTTTTTTAGCCCCTAATTCCTAAACTGTTGGGACCAAAACTCCCAAAAACAATCCCAACCTTCCTTTTGTGGTCATAAACCTTGTGTTAAAATTTCATAGATTTCTATTTACTTATACTAGAGTTATTGTGCGAAAACCTAGAAAAATGCTTATTGGGCCCTTTTTTGGCCCCTGATTCTTAAACTGTTGGGACCAAAACTCCCAAAATCAATCCCAACCTTCCTTTTGTGGTCATAAACCTTGTGTTTAAATTTCATAGATTTCTATTAACTTATACTAAAGTTATAGTGCGAAAACCAAATGTCTTCGGACGACGCCGCAGACGACGGACGACGACGCAGACGACAACGACGCAGACGACAACGACGACGACGACGCCAACGTCATACCAATATACGACCGCAAAAATTTTGCGGTCGTATAAAAATTGTTATGAGTGAAACAAATAAAATGAAAATGGCCCTACTCCTTTGATTTATTTTACAATCTCATCCTCAGTAACTTGGCACATTTTGTATAATCTTTTACAATCTCATCCTCAATAACTTTGCACATTTTGTATAATCTTTCTTGTTTTACCATTTTGCCAGTTGAAATTAAAACTATGAATCCAAGTGCCATTTAAAACCTCTAGTTGTCCCCGTCTTCAGTGATCGATTAAGTGAATCCCTCCCTCCCTTTTAGGCCTAAAATAAAATGCTCCGCGGGGCGCAGCTAGATACGACCGCAGATGTTGAACCCTGAATAGCCCCCTCCCCCCCAAAAAAAAATAATTTACCCCTTTTTTAGCTTTTGTGCAATACACTATGAAGTTGCACATTGACCAACCCCTCCCAAAAAAAACCCCCAAAAAACAATAAAATTTATTGTAAACCCCCCCCTTTTTTTTGCTAAAAAAAATTTGAAATTATCTTTTTAAATTTATGCAATATGAAATGAGAAAAAAATTAACCCCATTCCCAATTTCTCATTTACACCCGCTAGATTTTGTTTTCAAATCTCCCCCCAACAATTTCTTTATACTTTGCAACCATAACAGCCCATTTAAATACACCATAAACGTATTAAAATAGAAAATGACATCATAGTCATGGATGGCAAATTTTAAATATACATAATTTAAAAGCAGTTTAGATGAGATAAACAAAAAAGCTTCATCAGCACATTTTATATTGGCAAATTTCAAATGAAGTTCATTAAACTAAAGTTATTGGCAAATTTCCAATGGAATTTGTTAATAATAAAGTTTTGATAACAGGGCACACGTATCAATTTCTTCCTATTGCGCAATATTGTGCAATTGAAGATTAATTGATATTGCGCAATACTGTGCAATTGAAAATTTCTTGAAATATTTGACACATAATAGGTTTCTGACACAGAATAACTGAAATCAAAGAACTTAGAATAGGTCATATGATTTGAATTTATATTCAATTTTTTGCTTCTTGTGCAATACAATATGCTGTAGAGAATTGCCCCCCCTCCCCCCCCCAAAAAAAAATATAATTTACCACTTTTTTAGCTTTTGTGCAATACACTATGAAGTTGCACATTAACCCCCCATCCCAAAAAAACCCCCAAAAAACAATAAAATTTATTGTAACCCCCCCAACCCTTTTCTTCCTAAAAAAAATTGAAATCTTCTTTTTAATTTATGAAATATGGAATGAGAAAAAAAATACACTATG
The DNA here is from genome assembly GCA_028015205.1 of Mytilisepta virgata. Taxonomy (NCBI): domain Eukaryota; kingdom Metazoa; phylum Mollusca; class Bivalvia; order Mytilida; family Mytilidae; genus Mytilisepta; species Mytilisepta virgata. The sequence goes on along the minus strand of CM051518.1, from coordinate 3,870,019 downwards.
CTATTGCGTTTTGACCCCCCCCCCCCCCCCCCCAAAAAAAAAAAAAAAAAAAAAAAAAAAAAAAAAAAAAAAAAAAAAAAACTTATTGTACCCCCCCCCCCACCCTTTTTTGCAAAAAAAAATGTTTGAAGAAATTCTTTTTAATTTCTGAAATCTGAAATGAGAAAAAATTGCCCCCCCCCCCACAATTTCTTATTTACCCCCTAAATTTTCACCCCCCCACCTTTCCCTTTTTCCAAAAAAAAAAAATCTTTCCCTCAAGATAAGGTCATAATCCCTATTCAAATTTCTCATGGGGTTTGCAAACATAATTACCCATTTAAATACATCATTGAAGTCTTAAAATAGGAAATGACATATGGCTAAAATTAATATTAATTAATAGTAACTTCTAAAAATAAATTGACAGCTATAAATCACCCCAAGACAATCTACATTTCTTTATACATAATTGAATCATACACAATATTTTACTTTAAATGTGTTTTAATTACCTCCCTTACAACAAGATAATCTCATAGATTTCTATTTACTTATACTAAAGTTATTGTGCAATAAAATGCTCCGCTGGGCGCAGCTAGATACGACCGCAGATGTCGAACCCTGAATAGTTGGGGCAATTATGAACACAACATTCAAGCTTGATACAATACTGAATTTGGATTGTGAATAAATATTTGACACAGCATAGGTTTCTGACACAGAATGAATGTTGTCTAAGAACTTAAAAATTTTTAATTTACCTATTCAAACCATATCAGTATTATTTGTTTTTATATATAAATCAGAAATAACCAATTTAAAATTGGGCACACGTATCAATTTCTTGCTATTGCGCAATACTGTGCAATTGAAGATTTCTTGCTATTGCGCAATACTGTACAATTGAAAATTTCTTGAAATATTTGACACATAATAGGTTTCTGACACAGAATAACTGAAATCAAAGAACTTAGAATTGGTCATATGATTTCAATTTATATTCAATTTTTTGCTTCTTGTGCAATACAATATGCTTTGGAGAATTGACCCCCCCCCCCCCAAAAAAAAAAATAATTTACCCCTTTTTTTTAGCTTTTGTGCAATACACTATGAAGTTGTACATTGACCCCCCCCTCCCAAAAAAAAAAAAAAAAAAAAACAATAAAATTTATTGTAACCCCCACCCCCCCCCCCCTTTTTTGGCTAAAAAAAAATTGAAATTTTCTTTTTAATTTATGAAATATGAAATAAGAAAAAAAATGCCCCCTCCCCAATTTCTCATTACCCCCCCCCCCCCCTTAATTTTGTTTTCAACCCCCCCCCCCCCCCATTTCTTTATACTTTGCAACCATAACAGCCCATTTAAATACACCATAACATATTAAAATAGAAAATGACATCATAGTCATGGATGGCAAATTTTAAATATACATAATTTAAAAGCAGTTTAGATGAGATAAACAAAAAAGCTTCATCAGCACATTTTATATTGGCAAATTTCCAATGGAATTTGTTAATAATAAAGTTTTGATAACAGGGCACACATATCAATTTCTTGCTATTGCGCAATACTGTGCAATTGAAAATTTCTTCAAATATTTGACACATAATAGGTTTCTGACACAGAATAACTGAAATCAAAGAACTTAGAATTGGTCATATGATTTGAATTTATATTCAATCTTTTGCTTCTTGTGCAATACAATATGCTGTGGAGAATTGCCCCCCCCCCCCCCAAAAAAAAATAATTTACCCCTTTTTTAGCTTTAATTTTGGACCCCGATTTGGACCAACTTGAAAACTAAGTTTAATTTTGGACCCTTTGGACCTTAATGTAGACCAATTTGAAAACGGGACCAAAAATTAAGAATCTAAATGCATGGTTAGATTCGGCATATCAAAGAACCCCAATAGTTCAATTTTCAATGAAATCAAACAAAGTTTAATTTTGGACCCCGATTTGGACCAACTTGAAAAATGGGCCCATAATAAAAAACTAAGTACATGTTTAGATTCAGCATATAAAAGAACCCAAAAAATTCAATTTTTGTTAAAATCAAACTTAGTTTAATTTTGGACCCTTTGGACCTTAATGTAGACCAATTTGAAAACGGGACCAAAAATTAAGAATCTAAATGCACGGTTAGATTCGGCATATCAAAGAACCCAAATAGGTCAATTTTCGATGAAATCAAACAAAGTTTAATTTTGGACCCTTTTGGCCCCTAATTCCTAAACTGTTGGGACCAAAACTCCAAAAATCAATCCCAACCTTCCTTTTGTGGTCATAAACCTTGTGTTTAAATTTCATAGATTTCTATTTACTTATACTAAAGTTATTGTGCAAAAACCAAGAAAAATGCTTATTTGGGCCCTTTTTTAGCCCCTAATTCCTAAACTGTTGGGATCAAAACTCCAAAAAAATGGCCTTTTGTGGTCATAAACCTTGTGTTTAAATTTCATAGATTTCTATTAACTTATACTAAAGTTATAGTGCGAAAACCAAATGTCTTCGGACGACGTCGACGACGACAACGTCATACCAATATACGACCGCAAAAATTTTGCGGTCGTATAAAAATATAGTTGTGTTTAGGGTAACCCGACCCTACCTAATTTTTAGTGCCTACCCTAAATTTTTTATAACCTTTCTTCAACAAGCACTGTTAAAGTCAAGGTGACTCCAGTATACAACCTAACTAAAAAAATTAATGTAAAAAAAAAATTTCCCTACCTACCCTACCAAAATTTTTTCAGTGTGTTACCCTAAACACATGTATTTTTTTATTTGGCCTTACCCAGCTCTTTTTAGTTTGCCTTCACAAAATCTTTGATGCTGCCTTCTTATCCTAAACCCCTTTCCCCTGTGCTTTAAACCTGTGATGAATTATACTTGTATCTTTATTGTTGTTATTTATTTATGTCAGAGTGATATATTATTTATATAAGGGTGATATATTATTTATATCAGAGTGATATATTATTTTTACCAGTGTGATATACTATTTATATCAGAGTGATATATTATTCACCATTTCAAGGGTAACGATAGTTTTTAGATTTGGCAGGCAACTCTATATAAAAGGGACATTCTGCTATAAGATGGTATATCCATTACTAAGATCTGAGGAAACATCTTACAGAAAATGTCATACAGGGCACACTTATATATAGTTAACTAAAACAACAAAAGTGCCGACCTTTTTAGTTAGACAATATCCGCATTATGATTATGATGAATATGTCTTAGGGTTTTGTTTTGCTTTCGGTTTTAAAACGGGATTACCCTTTGACAAGGATAGTTTGAGTATCGAGAATTTGCATGTGAATTGATATAAGGGAAGGAGGAATACAACTCAATGCAAATAATTATGTCAATAGCTATGGAACAACGTTATAGAAAATCAAAGTTTGGTCTCAACTGGTCTGGTAGTTTCAGAGGAGAAAATTTTGGCTGATTTTCGGTTTTAACTATCAGTGGCCATATTGTTGCAAAGTTTTGTAAAAAAAAAAAATTGAAAAGAAGGCCACCTAAGTACTATTTCACAAAATCTGGTCGCCATTTGCCCAATAGTTCTAAAGAGAAAAATTTAAATATTAATTTTTGCTGATATTTCTTTTCCAAGATAATGAATTTTAAAAAATACACATAATACTGAAGAAAACAGCACATGAATTCATAGAAGAAACCGGGGAAAAGAAGGGGTCTTGTCCGTGATTCGTCATTTGCCTTGTAAATAGAGCTGAAGTAACAAATTTAATACTCACTATGGTAACATTTTCACTTATTATTCGACTGCTGTGAAAAGGCACCCAATCCAGCGACCAAAATGGCGTATTATAGGAGTGACTTCCTTAGTGCACTGACCTGGAACTGCAACGGTATAAAATGGAACCTGGGGGACACTTATAGTTCACTGAAACAACAAAAGTACATACCTTTTAAGTTGGACAATATCCTCACTATGATGTAAACTGCCATGAATTTGTCTCGGGGTTTTGTTTTAGATTCATAAAATCTACTTTCGGTTTTAAATCGGGATTACCATTTGACAAGGATAGTTTGAGTATCGAGAATTTGCATGTGAATGGGGAATACAACTCAATGCAAATAATTATGTCAATAGCTATTTTCTAAATACAAATAATCATAAGTAGTAAACAAAACTATAGAATATTTGTTTATTTAAAATTGACTGTAATTTTTTTTAATAATCTTTATCACGTATTATTAACCAGTAGGGTAAAATACGTTAAAAATGCCTTATCTTTATGAGCAAAATGAATGCATTACAGCAGGGCCATTACAGCATTTTGTTCATAATAACCGGGCCATTACAGAATTTTTTTCATAATAACAGGTTATTACGGCTTTTTCAAAATGGCTGCTTTTTTTAATACTCCACTTGGAAATTTCAGGATGAGCAAACTAGAACATTTTAAAACATATTTTTGAAAAAAAACTATCCGAAATTAATCTTTAAAACTGTTCTCACAGGTTTTGCTTACTTACCATTTTATTTGTGCTATTCGGATTAATGCAAATGCTATATACAAACTGGTTAATAAAAGTATTAAGAAATGGGTGTTTTCATAATGGCCCTGTTATATGTCCTCGGTCTGTAATAATGGCCTTCTGATGCTGTAATGGCCCTCGGCGTTGCCTCGGGCCATTACAGCAACCCTCAGGCCATTATTACAGACCTTGGACATATAACAGGGCCATTATGAAAACACCCATTCATTAATACTATAATGCAAACCGAGATAAAGCCGAGAGGTGGATATTGTAACTAGCTGATGTTGTTATAAAAAACTCTAGTTTAGGGCACATTATAGTCCAAGGCGATTCCAATGCCTATACTAATAATAAACCTGATTTTGTTGCCTTTGATAATTCTTGTACTTCAAATCAAGATGATTTAGAATATGTATCTGATCAAAATATACCAAGGAATAACCTTGATACCAAACTTGTCAACAATAGTGGAAATTAGTATCTACTGAATTTATGTAAGGAGTCGGGCCTTAGAATACTAAATGGTAGAACCATAGGTGATTTACATGGTAAACACACTTGTATTACATACAATGGTTGTAGTGTTGTGGATTATATGCTTGTATCTAAAGAATGATTACATATAGTTGGTTATTTTGAAGTACATGACTTCACTTCTTTGTCAAATCATTGTACAATAAGTTGTTCTTTATTAATAGGTTTTATTATGCCTCAAAATAGACCCCAATGCCAGTTGGATCCTATCCCAAATAAATTTATATGGACTCCTGAAGCAATTAATCTCTACACACGAAATAGTAACAGTATAGAGAGTAAAAACAAATTTGAACAGTTTTTGAAATCCACTTTCACAGGCTCTGATTCAGCAGTAAAATCATTTAATGCAATACTATATGAAAATGCTTTAAAGTCTGCAAAACTAGTTAAGAAAGTCCCAGTCAGAAATAAAAACCAAAATAGTTCAAAAAGAAGACCTTGGTTTTCTGAATCTTGCCGCGAACTTCGTGTTACAGTAAAAAATTATGAAAAGTTAGTTGGTAAACATCCCCACAATTCTGAATACAGACATAAATTTTATTCTTTTAGATCTAAACTTAGACGTCTATGTAAGTATGAAGAAAATAAATACGAAAAAGATATATTTTCAGAACTTTATTCATGTGAAAAAGACCCAAAGATGTTTTGGAACATTTTGAATAAACTAAGCAGACAAAAAAGTAATAACCAACAAAATGAATCTTTACCACAAGAAGATTTCATCAATTTTTATTAAAAAAAATTGAATAGCTGTGACAAAAACCACAATAGCTTTCACTCTAAAATTATTAAAGATTTTGACTCTCTGGTAGAGAGGTATAGTCTATCACATGTTACAGATGACTTGAGTTCAGAGATAACAATTGAAGAGATAGTAACAGCTATTCGCTTAATTAAAAATGGCAAAAGTAGATCAGCCGACATGATTTCAAATGAAATGTTGAAAAATTCAATTCCCATTTTAATAAAACCACTTCATAAACTCTTTAATAACATATTTGAATCTGGTCAATTTCCGAGAATATGGAACGAAAGCTTATTTGTTCTCTTGCATAAGAAAGGGGACAAATTTGATCCAGGGAACTATAGAGGTATATCTATTAGTTCCAACCTGGGTAAACTTTTCAATAAGGTTTTATATAAACGTTTAGTAAAATTCATGGATAACAAAAATTTAATAAGTATAAATCAAATATTCACTCTTAAGACCATAACTGATCAATATAGACAAAAAAAAGAAAAAAAGTTTTTGCTGCCTTCATTGACTTAAAAAAGGCATTTGATACCGTATGGCGACTTGGTTTATTTTCTAAACTCATAAAACACAATATCCCCCATAAAATTTTTAATGTTATTCATTCAATGTATACTGATACAGTATGTAGAATAAAATTCTCTAATGGGCTTAGCCCTCCATTCTTATCAGAAAGGGGTGTTAAACAAGGCGACGTATTGGGTACCCTTCTTTTTAACTATTTTATAAATGAATTAATAGGTAATCTTGATAACAAACATACGGATCCAGTTGCCATTGGGGATACCTCTTTGAACATTCTTTTATATGCAGACGATATTGTTTTGCTATCTGAAAGCAAAGAGGGTCTGCCAAATTCTCTTGATATTTTACATGAATATTGTTCATCATGGAAACTTCAAGTTAATACTGACAAATCAAAAATTATGATATTTAATTCTAATGGCAAGACATTTTTAAACCATTTTACCTATGATTATGCAAATCTTGAAACGGTTACAAATTATTGCTATTTAGGTATTGTTTTAAAGTATAATGGCAATTTTTGTCTTGCTGTTAATACTCTAATGGCAGGAAGGCATACTATAAGATAAAGAAAACTATAGGTCTCAACAACCCATGTAGACTTCTTGAAAAATTGTTTGATTGTTTAGTTACTCCCATTCTTAAATATGGTAGTGAAATTTGGGGGGTGGACTCAAATTTTAAAGATTCTGACCCCTTTGAAAAACTTCTCATGTTAAATTTATCAAAGATATATTAGGGGTTCATTGTAAGGCATCTAATGATGGATGTCGAGCCGAACTTAATAGAATTCCCTTGAAAAATAAAATATTATATTCAATATTCAATTTCCTGAACCATATAGTTTCTACGGAAAATTCTTTGGCATATATTCACTAAATCTGTAGATTCAAACCCTTGGGTCATAAAGATATAGAGTCTTTTTAATTATGTTAAAGGTAATTTAAATTCCATTAAACAAAGAATTAATGACCAATGTTTGCAAGTTCAAAATGCAAACATACTTGAATCTAAGAAGTTAGACTTTTTCAAGAGCGTCTACATAATGGGTCGAAGACCCCCCTATGTTGATATTTTAAGAAACAGAAGTGACAGAGCTGCAATATGTAAGATCCGTATAAGGGCTCATACACTGATGATTGAAAGAGGAAGACATCCAAATATTCCCAGAAATGAGAGATACTGCTCTGTATGTAATTCTGGTCAAATTGAAAATGAAAAACATTTTCTTTTACATTGTGAAAAATACTCAACTAAAAGGGCCATATTTTACCAAAAAGTTTCAAATATAATCGATGATCCTACAAAATTTGAAAAAAATGATAATAATATAAACTTTTTATTAAATAACAATTCATACACAATTCTAAGATTGACTTCCTCTTTCATTTCAGACAGTTTGAACCTGCGAAAAGCTGAGCAAACTCTATAGAACTGTCAATTTGTCTTTAATTCATAGTCAATATTACATATTAATATAGTCATTGTTTACAACACTTATTATGTATAATCTATTATATAATTAATACGCCATGAGCCTTAACCATTTATTGTTGATGAGTTTGTGCTAATAAAATATTTGTATTTTTATTTGTATTTGTAAAGTGCACTTTATTCTATTTTAATGGAAAAAAATCCATGAGCTAGCAATTACATGTATTAAGGTTTACTCAGCAGTAGTATATGGGCACAGGCAAAGTCGTATTTGTGGTGGTGGTGGTGGAGCCGGAAGTGACGTCACCGGAACCGGAAATGACGTCACGGGAAGTGGCGTAACCGGAGTCACGTGACCGGAACCGGAAGTACCCGGAAGTGGTTTGCGCGCATGCGCAACCGAAAGTGACGTGTTTTCCCGCCATTTGTTGTCATCGCATGTTCAGGAACCGGAAGTGGCTTTTGCGCGCATGCGCAACCGGAAGTAGTGGATTTCCCCATGATTTGATTACGGAAGTGACGCAAGTCACGGACCAGGATGTGCCATGCTTGACCAGATTGAATTATCTCCCTTTTCCCGCACTTCTCGGTCGTCTCTGGCTCTTTCGTCGGTCTCTAGGGTCTGATACTCTCACTGTTATGTCGAAGTCCGAGAGTATACGAAGTACACTATTGGATTATCTCCCCTTATCCCGCTCTTTTCATCTGCGGGTGATGTTTTCTGTGAGGACCAAAGGTAGGATTGGATTATGTCCTCTTACCTCCAAGTGATGCTGTCACCATTAGATCAATGGAGGGGTGTCCTTAGCAACCGCCTTAGCAACGGCGGTCCATTTCTATGATGCACTTCGTTTCTCTTCTCTTGCTCCATCCCGCTCCTCGCTGCTCTTCTCTTACTCCGTGCTGCTCATCGCTGCTCTTCTCTTGCTCATCGCTGCTCATCACTGCTCATTGCTGCTCATCTCTTGCTCATCACTGCTCATTGCTGCTCATCTCTTGCTCATCGCTGCTCATAGCTGCTCATCTCTTGCTCATCGCTGCTCATAGCTGCTCATCTCTTGCTCATCGCTGCTCATTGCTGCTCTTCTCTTGCTCATCGCTGCTCATTGCTGCTCTTCTCTTGCTCATCGCTGCTCATTGCTGCTCATCTCTTGCTCTTTGCTGCTCATCGCTACTCAGGACCTTACTCGCGTGCTCATTTCGCTCCTGCTGCTTGTCACTGTTCGTCATCGCTGTTCATCTCTTTATCCACCATTTTCCCGCACTTCTCGGTCGTCTCTGGATCTTTCATCGGTCTCTAGGGTCTGATACTCTCACTGTTATGTCGAAGTCCGAGAGTATACGAAGTACACTATTGGATTATCTCCCCTTATCCCGCTCTTTTAATCTGTGGGTGATGTTTTCTGTGAGGACCAAAGGTAGGATTGGATTATGCCCCCTTACCTGCAAGTGATGCTGTCACCAATAGATCAATGGAGGGGTGTCCTTAGCAACCACCTTAGCAACGGCGGTCCATTTCTATGATGCACCTCGTTTCTCTTCTCTTACTCCATCCCGCTCCTCGCTGCTCTTCTCTTGCTCCGTGCTGCTCATCGCTGCTCTTCTCTTGCTCATCGCTGCTCATCACTGCTCATTGCTGCTCATCTCTTGCTCATCACTGCTCATTGCTGCTCATCTCTTGCTCATCGCTGCTCATTGCTGCTCTTCTCTTGCTCATCGCTGCTCATTGCTGCTCTTCTCTTGCTCATCGCTGCTCATTGCTGCTCATCTCTTGCTCCGTGCTGCTCATCGCTACTCAGGACCTTACTCGCGTGCTCATTTCGCTCCTGCTGCTTGTCACTGTTCGTCATCGCTGTTCATCTCTTGATCCACCCTTTTCCCGCACTTCTCGGTCGTCTCTGGATCTTTCATCGGTCTAGGGTCTGATACCCTCACTGTTATGTCGAAGTCCGAGAGTATACGAAGTACACTATTGGATTATCTCCCCTTATCCCGCTCTTTTCATTTGGGGGTATTTTCTGTGAGGACCAAAGGAAGGATTGGATTATGTCCCCTTACCTCCAAGTGATGCTGTTACCAATGGAGGGGTGTCCTTAGCAACCGTCTTAGCAACGGCAGTCCATTTTATTGCACATCGCTGCTCATTGCTGCTCATCTCTTGCTCATCGCTGCTCATCGCTGCTCTTCTCTTGCTCATCGTTGCTCATCGCTGCTCTTCTCTTGCTCATCGCTGCTCTTCTCTTGCTCATCGCTGCTCATCACTGCTCATTGCTGCTCATCTCTTGCTCATCACTGCTCATTGCTGCTCATTTCTTGCTCATCGCTGCTCATCACTGCTCATCTCTTGCTCATCGCTGCTCATCTCTTGCTCATCGCTGCTCATTGCTGCTCATCTCTTGCTCTTTGCTGCTCATTGCTACTCAGGACCTTACTCGCGTGCTCATTTCGCTCCTGCTGCTTGTCACTGTTCGTCATCGCTGTTCATCTCTTGATCCACCCTTTTCCCGCACTTCTCGGTCGTCTCTGGATCTTTCATCGGTCTCTAGGGTCTGATACTCTCACTGTTATGTCGAAGTCCGAGAGTATACGAAGTACACTATTGGATTATCTCCCCTTATCCATCTCTTTTCATCTGTGGGTGATGTTTTCTGTGAGGACCAACAGTAGGATTGGATTATGTCCCCCTACCTCCAAGTGATGCTGTTACCAATAGATCAATGGAGGGGTGTCCTTAGCAACCGCCTTAGCAACGGCGGTCCATTTCATTGCATTCACTTAGTTTCTCTTCTCTTGCTCCGTGCTGCTCATCGCTGCTCTTCTCTTGCTCATCGCTGCTCATCACTGCTCTTCTCTTGCTCATCGCTGCTCATCACTGCTCATCACTGCTCATCTCTTGCTCATCCCTGCTCATCTCTTGCTCATCGCTGCTCATTGCTGCTCATCTCTTGCTCATCGCTGCTCATTGCTGCTCATCTCTTGCTCATCGCTGCTCATCACTGCTCATCGCTGCTCATCTCTTGCTCTTTGCTGCTCATCGCAACTCAGGACCTTACTCGCGTGCTCATTTCGCTCCTGTTGCTTGTTCCTGTTCGTCATCGCTGTTCAGCTCTTGCTCCGTGCTGCCCATCGCTGCTCTTCTCTTGCTCATCGTTGCTCTTCTCTTGCTCATTGCTGCTCATCACTGCTCATCGCTGCTCATCTCTTGCTCCGTGTTGCTCTTCTCTTGCTCTTTGCTGCTCATCGCTACTCAGGACCTTACTCGCGTGCTCATTTCAGTTTTACGGCTACTGCTGCTAGTGATGGTCGATTGTCGTTATTCAAAGATTGGATCTGTGAGAGAGCACACGGTGGGTCACTCTGCATTTATCCAGGCTTGTGACTGGCTATTATAAGATAGGCTGCATTAATCCTCCTCAATTTTTTAAGGCCACTCTGCATTTGTCCAGGCTTGTGACTGGCTATATATATGTATAAACATATATAGGCTGCATTACCCTCCTTCCCTTTTTTTTTTTTAATTTTTTAAAATTTTTATTTTTTTTATATATTTTTTTTTCTGTTTTTTTCTCTTTGTACCAATTTCACATAGAGTCATTGCTGTCTTCAGCTGGTGGTGGGTCGTAGTCGTTCAATACACGATTAAGCAGATATTTTCGTTTTTCTACGGCATATTCCCATGATTCTTTTGATTCGTAGTCTTCCTCTTCTCTCAAGCGTTTAGCCGTTTTCTTGATCTTTCTATGTACGGGGTCTTTATTCATGTCTTGATGCCAGGACAATAGTCCGAGGTAATGGTTTCGCATTTCGTCTCTGTATGTGTCAAACATGTCTCGATATGCTGCCAAGCGTGCCTCGTCTTCTTCCATTCCGGCTTCGACAAGTTCGTTTACTTTCTGTGAGTATTCCGATTGATGTACTTGAAATGTTCTATTCAAAATGACTTCCCATGGAGACTGTTCGCATTGCTCTTCGGAGTCTTCGTTGGACTCCTGTTCACTACTTTGTTCGGATTCCTCGTTATCGGCTTCTGTGGTGGTATCTGAGACTGAATCACTATGGTCTGTTGAATCCTTCTCCATACCGTGTGCATTCTTTTTGTGTCGCACTATGTTGAAGTTTCGCTTGGACTGGTATCCACATATGTCACAGGTATACATTTAAGACGTCTTTCTTTCCTTGGATTCAATAGTAGAATGAGCTGCGGTCGTCCTGCAAGTGCTTATATTACCTACAGGTTCCTCAACGGCTTGTTGATTCATACACAAACGTTTGGCAAAGTATTCGTTTCGAGATTGTTGCAGTTCAGATTTCACTTTTCTGATGAGGTTTCTATTAAGTCTTGTTCACTCGTTGTCAATCCTTCTACACCCCTTGCAGACATTCATGTTTTTGTAGACTTCCGCAAAGCTCTTGTTCATTTGACACTTTGTACATTTCTTGTTTGGATCCACTTTGCTGGGTCCTCCACTTGTGTTGTCCAGCCGTTTGGTTCTCTCCACTTTGGTTGGAAGTATTTTCCTTTTCATTTCTGGTTTTGCTTTGGTCTTTGAAAGATCCACAGGTATTAAGTATCTACCATGAACCAATAAACCGAGAGGCGTTTTCGACTCCATTGGTACGTGTGTGTTGTTTGACGGTCTTCAAACAACTGACGAAATTAAACAAAACCTCTGAATATATTTTCGTTAAAAGCTTTTCATTGGCATCATGGTGGCGAAGATTGTTTTTGTCTATTCATTCAGACAACACAGTTCGCTGCTCGTCATTGTAGTTTGCTGCTCATCATTGCTCATCTTTTGCTCCGCGCTGCTCATTGCTACTCATCTCTTGCTCATCGCTGCTCATTGCTGCTCATCTCTTGCTCATCGCTGCTCATTGCTGCTCATCTCTTGCTCATCACTACTCATTGCTGCTCATCTCTTGCTCATCGCTGCTCATAGCTGCTCAGGACCTTACTCGCGTGCTCATTTCGCTTCTGCTGCTTGTTGCTGCTGCTGCTGCTGAGGAGGTGAAGGTGGGATTCTTACTGTTTCGTTATGAGTCACCTCTTGTTCTCGTTGATGTTACGATGGACATCCAAGATGGCTGCGGACATGTAACGCGGACCTGAAAGAGAGCACCCTCATGAAACAGAAATTTAAGAGTCTTTCCGGACGGAAACGAACGTTTCCGGATTTCAGCCCTAACCATAACCCTAACTCGAGTCCTAACCCCAACCCTAACTCTAACCCTAACCCTAACCCTAGTTCTAACCCTAATTTTAACTCTAACCCTAACCCTAGTGCTGTCTCTAACCCATATCGTAGGGCTGTCTCGTACTCCTACTCTAAGCGCTCATACCTCACGTCGATGGTTCACTGGTGCAAGCGTGACAAACACGAGGCAAACAGTCACGCTTGCTTAGGTGATCCAACGACGTGAGGTATGAGCGCTTAGAGTAGGAGTACGAGACAGCCCTACGATATGGGTTAGAGACAGCACTAGGGTTAGGGTTAGAGTTAAAATTAGGGTTAGAACTAGGGTTAGGGTTAGGGTTAGAGTTAGGGTTGGGGTTAGGACTCGAGTTAGGGTTATGGTTAGGGCTGAAATCCGGAAACGTTCGTTTCCGTCCGGAAAGACTCTTAAATTTCTGTTTCATGAGGGTGCTCTCTTTCAGGTCCGCATTACATGTCCGCAGCCATCTTGGATGTCCATCGTAACATCAACGAGAACAAGAGGTGACTCATAACGAAACAGTAAGAATCCCACCTTCACCTCCTCAGCAGCAGCAGCAGCAACAAGCAGCAGAAGCGAAATGAGCACGCGAGTAAGGTCCTGAGCAGCTATGAGCAGCGATGAGCAAGAGATGAGCAGCAATGAGTAGTGATGAGCAAGAGATGAGCAGCAATGAGCAGCGATGAGCAAGAGATGAGCAGCAATGAGCAGCGATGAGCAAGAGATGAGTAGCAATGAGCAGCGCGGAGCAAAAGATGAGCAATGATGAGCAGCAAACTACAATGACGAGCAGCGAACTGTGTTGTCTGAATGAATAGACAAAAACAATCTTCGCCACCATGATGCCAATGAAAAGCTTTTAACGAAAATATATTCAGAGGTTTTGTTTAATTTCGTCAGTTGTTTGAAGACCGTCAAACAACACACACGTACCAATGGAGTCGAAAACGCCTCTCGGTTTATTGGTTCCTGGTAGATACTTAATACCTGTGGATCTTTCAAAGACCAAAGCAAAACCAGAAATGAAAAGGAAAATACTTCCAACCAAAGTGGAGAGAACCAAACGGCTGGACAACACAAGTGGAGGACCCAGCAAAGTGGATCCAAACAAGAAATGTACAAAGTGTCAAATGAACAAGAGCTTTGCGGAAGTCTACAAAAACATGAATGTCTGCAAGGGGTGTAGAAGGATTGACAACGAGTGAACAAGACTTAATAGAAACCTCATCAGAAAAGTGAAATCTGAACTGCAACAATCTCGAAACGAATACTTTGCCAAACGTTTGTGTATGAATCAACAAGCCGTTGAGGAACCTGTAGGTAATATAAGCACTTGCAGGACGACCGCAGCTCATTCTACTATTGAATCCAAGGAAAGAAAGACGTCTTAAATGTATACCTGTGACATATGTGGATACCAGTCCAAGCGAAACTTCAACATAGTGCGACACAAAAAGAATGCACACGGTATGGAGAAGGATTCAACAGACCATAGTGATTCAGTCTCAGATACCACCACAGAAGCCGATAACGAGGAATCCGAACAAAGTAGTGAACAGGAGTCCAACGAAGACTCCGAAGAGCAATGCGAACAGTCTCCATGGGAAGTCATTTTGAATAGAACATTTCAAGTACATCAATCGGAATACTCACAGAAAGTAAACGAACTTGTCGAAGCCGGAATGGAAGAAGACGAGGCACGCTTGGCAGCATATCGAGACATGTTTGACACATACAGAGACGAAATGCGAAACCATTACCTCGGACTATTGTCCTGGCATCAAGACATGAATAAAGACCCCGTACATAGAAAGATCAAGAAAACGGCTAAACGCTTGAGAGAAGAGGAAGACTACGAATCAAAAGAATCATGGGAATATGCCGTAGAAAAACGAAAATATCTGCTTAATCGTGTATTGAACGACTACGACCCACCACCAGCTGAAGACAGCAATGACTCTATGTGAAATTGGTACAAAGAGAAAAAAACAGAAAAAAAAATATATAAAAAAAATAAAAATTTAAAAAAAATTAAAAAAAAAAAAGGGAAGGAGGGTAATGCAGCCTATATATGTTTATACATATATATAGCCAGTCACAAGCCTGGACAAATGCAGAGTGGCCTTAAAAAATTGAGGAGGATTAATGCAGCCTATCTTATAATAGCCAGTCACAAGCCTGGATAAATGCAGAGTGACCCACCGTGTGCTCTCTCACAGATCCAATCTTTGAATAACGACAATCGACCATCACTAGCAGCAGTAGCCGTAAAACTGAAATGAGCACGCGAGTAAGGTCCTGAGTAGCGATGAGCAGCAAAGAGCAAGAGAAGAGCAACACGGAGCAAGAGATGAGCAGCGATGAGCAGTGATGAGCAGCAATGAGCAAGAGAAGAGCAACGATGAGCAAGAGAAGAGCAGCGATGGGCAGCACGGAGCAAGAGCTGAACAGCGATGACGAACAGGAACAAGCAACAGGAGCAAAATGAGCACGCGAGTAAGGTCCTGAGTAGCGATGAGCAGCAAAGAGCAGGAGAAGAGCAGCGATGATCAAGAGATGAGCAGCGATGAGCAGTGATGAGCAGCGATGAGCAAGAGATGAGCAGCAATGAGCAGCGATGAGCAAGAGATGAGCAGCAATGAGCAGCGATGAGCAAGAGATGAGCAGCAATGAGCAGGGATGAGCAAGAGATGAGCAGTGATGAGCAGTGATGAGCAGCGATGAGCAAGAGAAGAGCAGTGATGAGCAGCGATGAGCAAGAGAAGAGCAGCGATGAGCAGCACGGAGCAAGAGAAGAGAAACTAAGTGAATGCAATGAAATGGACCGCCTTTGCTAAGGCGGTTGCTAAGGACACCCCTCCATTGATCTATTGGTGACAGCATCACTTGGAGGTAGGGGGACATAATCCAATGCTACCGTTGGTCCTCACAGAAAACATCACCCACAGATGAAAAGAGCGGGATAAGGGGAGATAATCCAATAGTGTACTTCGTATACTTTCGTACTTCGACATAACAGTGAGAGTATCAGACCCTAGAGACCGATGAAAGATCCAGAGACGACCGAGAAGTGCGGGAAAAGGGTGGATCAAGAGATGAACAGCGATGACGTACAGTGACAAGCAGCAGGAGCGAAATGAGCACGCGAGTAAGGTCCTGAGTAGCGATGAGCAGCAAAGAGCAAGAGATGAGCAGCAATGAGCAGCGATGAGCAAGAGATGAGCAGCGATGAGCAAGAGATGAGCAGTGATGAGCAGCGATGAGCAAGAAATGAGCAGCAATGAGCAGTGATGAGCAAGAGATGAGCAGCGATGACGAACAGTGACAAGCAGCAGGAGCGAAATGAGCACGCGAGTAAGGTCCTGAGTAGCGATGAGCAGCACGGAGCAAGAGATGAGCAGCAATGAGCAGCGATGAGCAAGAGAAGAGCAGCAATGAGCAGCGATGAGCAAGAGAAGAGCAGCAATGAGCAGCGATGAGCAAGAGATGAGCAGCAATGAGCAGTGATGAGCAAGAGATGAGCAGCAATGAGCAGTGATGAGCAGCGATGAGCAAGAGAAGAGCAGCGATGAGCAGCGATGAGCAGCGATGAGCAAGAGATGAGCAGCAATGAGCAGCAATGTGCAATGAAATGGACTGCCGTTGCTAAGACGGTTGCTAAGGACACCCCTCCATTGGTAACAGCATCACTTGGAGGTAAGGGGACACAATCCAATCCTTCCTTTGGTCCTCACAGAAAATACCCCCAATTGAAAAGAGCGGGATTAGGGGAGATAATCCAATAGAGTACTTCGTATACTCTCGGACTTCGACATAACAGTGAGAGTATCAGATCCTAGAGACCGATGAAAGATCCAGAGACGACCGAGAAGTGCGGGAAAAGGGTGGATCAAGAGATGAACAGCGATGACCTACAGTGACAAGCAGCAGGAGCGAAATGAGCACGCGAGTAAGGTCCTGAGTAGCGATGAGCAGCACGGAGCAAGAGATGAGCAGCAATGAGCAGCGATGAGCAAGAGAAGAGCAGCAATGAGCAGCGATGAGCAAGAGAAGAGCAGCAATGAGCAGCGATGAGCAAGAGATGAGCAGCAATGAGCAGTGATGAGCAAGAGATGAGCAGCAATGAGCAGTGATGAGCAGCGATGAGCAAGAGAAGAGCAGCGATGAGCAGCGATGAGCAAGAGATGAGCAGCAATGAGCAGCGATGTGCAATGAAATGGACTGCCGTTGCTAAGACTGTTGCTAAGGACACCCCTCCATTGGTAACAGCATCACTTGGAGATAAGGGGACATAATCCAATCCTTCCTTTGGTCCTCACAGAAAATACCCCCAAATGAAAAGAGCGGGATAAGGGGAGATAATCCAATAGTGTACTTCGTATACTCTCGGACTTCGACATAACAGTGAGGGTATCAGACCCTAGACCGATGAAAGATCCAGAGACGACCGAGAAGTGCGGGAAAAGGGTGGATCAAGAGATGAACAGCGATGACGAACAGTGACAAGCAGCAGGAGCGAAATGAGCACGCGAGTAAGGTCCTGAGTAGCGATGAGCAGCACGGAGCAAGAGATGAGCAGCAATGAGCAGCGATGAGCAAGAGAAGAGCAGCAATGAGCAGCGATGAGCAAGAGATGAGCAGCAATGAGCAGTGATGAGCAAGAGATGAGCAGCAATGAGCAGTGATGAGCAGCGATGAGCAAGAGAAGAGCAGCGATGAGCAGCACGGAGCAAGAGAAGAGCAGCGAGGAGCGGGATGGAGTAAGAGAAGAGAAACGAAGTGCATCATAGAAATGGACCGCCGTTGCTAAGGTGGTTGCTAAGGACACCCCTCCATTGATCTATTGGTGACAGCATCACTTGCAGGTAAGGGGGCATAATCCAATCCTACCTTTGGTCCTCACAGAAAACATCACCCACAGATGAAAAGAGCGGGATAAGGGGAGATTATCCAATAGTGTACTTCGTATACTCTCGGACTTCGACATAACAGTGAGAGTATCAGACCCTAGAGACCGATGAAAGATCCAGAGACGACCGAGAAGTGCGGGAAAAGGGTGGATAAAGAGATGAACAGCGATGACGAACAGTGACAAGCAGCAGGAGCGAAATGAGCACGCGAGTAAGGTCCTGAGTAGCGATGAGCAGCAAAGAGCAAGAGATGAGCAGCAATGAGCAGCGATGAGCAAGAGAAGAGCAGCAATGAGCAGCGATGAGCAAGAGAAGAGCAGCAATGAGCAGCGATGAGCAAGAGATGAGCAGCTATGAGCAGCGATGAGCAAGAGATGAGCAGCTATGAGCAGCGATGAGCAAGAGATGAGCAGCAATGAGCAGTGATGAGCAAGAGATGAGCAGCAATGAGCAGTGATGAGCAGTGATGACCAAGAGAAGAGCAGCGATGAGCAGCACGGAGTAAGAGAAGAGCAGCGAGGAGCGGGATGGAGCAAGAGAAGAGAAACGAAGTGCATCATAGAAATGGACCGCCGTTGCTAAGGCGGTTGCTAAGGACACCCCTCCATTGATCTAATGGTGACAGCATCTCTTGGAGGTAAGAGGACATAATCCAATCCTACCTTTGGTCCTCACAGAAAATACCCCCAAATGAAAAGAGCGGGATAAGGGGAGATAATCCAATCCTACCTTTGGTCCTCACAGAAAACATCACCCGCAGATGAAAAGAGCGGGATAAGGGGAGATAATCCAATAGTGTACTTCGTATACTCTCGGACTTCGACATAACAGTGAGAGTATCAGACCCTAGAGACCGACGAAAGAGCCAGAGACGACCGAGAAGTGCGGGAAAAGGGAGATAATTCAATCTGGTCAAGCATGGCACATCCTGGTCCGTGACTTGCGTCACTTCCGTAATCAAATCATGGGGAAATCCACTACTTCCGGTTGCGCATGCGCGCAAAAGCCACTTCCGGTTCCTGAACATGCGCAGACGGCACATCCGGGTCCTGGCACGTGACTTGCGTCACTTCCGGCAACAAATGGCGGGAAAACACGTCACTTTCGGTTGCGCATGCGCGCAAACCACTTCCGGGTACTTCCGGTTCCGGTCACGTGACTCCGGTTCCGGTTACGTCACTTCCGGCTCCACCACCACCACCACAAATACGACTTTGCCTGTGCCCATATACTACTCTCAGCAGTCGCTCACCAAAAACACAAGAACGAAAATGCGAATAAGAAAAAAGAAATCGGAAACGACAAAGTAAAGGCCAATAAAAGTCAACTGCGGACAACGGTTTGGAGGGGGGGGGATTTCCTATATTATGGTAACTACATAAGTGCTGCCCAAAAGGTTATATTTATATTTTTTATCATTTAAAGTATGGAAAAGGGAATGCTATTTTAGATAACTATATAGAAGAAGAAGAAGATTTTATTAGCCAATTAATGGGCCCATGGAGGGCATAGTTACAGTACAAAACAAATATGATTGAGTTACATATATGGGTCATTTTCAAAAAATGTGCATTTTTAACATTGCAAAATTGAGAAAAAAAACAATTTGTTTGAATCATCATATTTATTAAACTTGCAAAATATATGATACTTCTTGAACAAAATACTCAAATATGCAATCTTAATGACATAAGATAAAAATATTATTGACACATTTTCGACTGATGGTGCAAAAATTTTGTCTATCCTGTTACCACATTTGTGAGAATTTTTTTCCTATCAACAGGAAAAATGTGAAAAACGTATTGATTATTTCTCAAAGGTACGTTAGTGGTGCTTCAGAAAACAATAACAGAATATTTAATTTCTTTGCATTAACGAGATAAAAATATCACTTAATATTGTGTCCTGAAAAAACTATCTAAAAATAGATTTCCAAATGCTGCAAAAATTGCTACAATCAACGCAAAACCAACTGAAGCACTTCCTTATATTCGGCTTATATTGGACTTTTGAATCAATCCATCACTTAGTTCTTTGATTACATATAATTTTAGTAAAACGCTATTTTCTATGGTAACAGGAACGGACATCGAAGGTTTACATATACATATTTGTCTATCCTGTTACCAAGTTGCAGTAACAGGACAGACAGTAATAGGATAGACAAAATTATATGTTTATTAATTCTATTGCAAAACAACAGCTCCTCTTGCACAGTTGTTTGTTTCTTCTTAAAGATATGTAGACTATCAAATGTTTCATTTCATTTTCAAATATTTCATAATGTCTACAGATCGAAGTTGTTTATTCTTATACTTAATCTGCCTACCCTGTTACTTTATTCCAGGATAGACAGTAACAGGATGGACAAAATTATATGTTTATTGATTATATTTCTAAATAACAACTTCCCTTACATCGGTGTATGGTTTTTTCAGTTAGCGTTCTTTGTTTCCAAACAGTTAGTGACCCTTTTGAGAACGTATGCATGGGTGTAATAATGTATAAATTTGTTGGTAACATGATACACATTTTAAAAGGGTACGTTATCAGGTTGGCTTACTTTTCTGGTTATAACTTCGCTTCTGTTTCTTCTAACGTTCTATTGTTTTGGTTGTAATTTGGAAAATATTTGTACTTTTGATTTCATCATAGAAGATATTCGTATTTACAGGCAAACATTATTGCTCTGCAAATTTAGCACCGGTAACAGGACAGACATGCATTTCATGGACGCCAACATAATTTACTTTTTTATGAGCAGATATATATATATCTTCAAGACTACTTTCTTGTTAAAATTCAGTTATATGCTATTCAAAAAAATAATGTTGCCGATTTGAAAACATACAAAAAATCATTGAAAAATAATGTGCAAACATGGTTCTCTCAGTCCGGACACACGCAATTTGCTCAATATTGAGCTTCAAAATCTATTTTGGATTGCAAGGAGAAAATCGTTCTCAATGTAGATGTGCCGATTTGAAAAAATTGCGAACTTTTGTTTCAGCACAAAAGGATAATGCCATTGTGTCTGAATATTTTTTTAACATAGGTGGACAGGAAAATGGAATTTTTTGAAAATGACCCATATAAAACAAACGTGTATGACAAATGTATGGTATATAATATAACCATGTAAATGTTTAAGTAGTTCATATTTCCACATTAATAAACTTTCATGCTATATTATTCCCACCTGCATGCAAAGATCTTTCGTTCTCATTGAACTACATGTATTTGTGAAAATACGAGATAAGAAAATATATGAAATGGTCAGGATAAGTGTGGGTTATATATGATTTATAGGTTAGACTTTCTTGAAATTTGAAATATACGAAAATGGCGGCATTCGAATATGTTGGCAGCACACCTGTAAACCTGTACCATAATAAAGGACGAGTGAACCCCCCCCCCCCCTACTGCAGACTAGTGAATTTGTTTTGAGAATAACTTTCTGCTGCAGATGAATGATATGTTTACCTAAATCACATACATTGTACACAGAATTGAACACAATATAATTAATTTCAACGTGGTATGTCATGAAATTATCTGACATGGGTCCAATGCCCCCCCCCCCCCCCCCAGTTCTAAGACTGTTTATTAAAGGCTCTAATATGACAAGTTCGGGAGCGGGACTGAGAATGAAAAGAAATGTATTTGTAAAATTAATTTCTTGAAATTATGGAACTTGTTCTTTTAAAAAAGTTAAAATTTCGGGCATAAGGTTGAATTTTGTTCACAATAAAAAAAAGAAGTGATCCTCGTCATTTACAACTTTACAGTTATTGCATAATCTTTGCTCTCTGGGAATGTTCATATATCCACATAATCTTTGTTCTCTGGGAATGTTCATATATCCACATAATCTTTGTTCTCTGGGAATGTTCATATATATCCACATAATCTTTGTTCTCTGGGAATGTTCATATATATCCACATAATCTTTGTGCTCTGGGAATGTTCATATATCCACATAATCTTTGTTCTCTGGGAATGTTCATATATCCACATAATCTTTGTTCTCTGGGAATGTTCATATATCCACATAATCTTTGTTCTCTGGGAATGTTCATATATATCCACATAATCTTTGTTCTCTGGGAATGTTCATATATATCCACATAATCTTTGTTCTCTGGGAATGTTCATATATATCCACATAATCTTTGTGCTCTGGGAATGTTCATATATCCACATAATCTTTGTTCTCTGGGAATGTTCATATATCCACATAATCTTTGTTCTCTGGGAATGTTCATATATATCCACATAATCTTTGTTCTCTGGGAATGTTCATATATCCACATAATCTTTGTTCTCTGGGAATGTTCATATATATCCACATAATCTTTGTGCTCTGGGAATGTTCATATATATCCACATAACCTTTGTTCTCTGGGAATGTTCATATATATCCACATAATCTTTGTTCTCTGGGAATGTTCATATATATCCACATAATCTTTGTACTCTGGGAATGTTCATATATATCCACATAATCTTTGTACTCTGGGAATGTTCATATATCCACATAATCTTTGTCCTCTGGGAATGTTCATACATATCCACATAATCTTTGTTCTCCGGGAATGTTCATATATATCCACATAATCTTTGTACTCTGGGAATGTTCATATATCCACATAATCTTTGTACTCTGGGAATGTTCATATATATCCACATAATCTTTGTTCTCTGGGAATGTTCATATATATCCACATAATCTTTGTTCTCTGGGAATGTTCATATATATCCACATAATCTTTGTTCTCTGGGAATGTTCATATATATCCACATAATCTTTGTTCTCTGGGAATGTTCATATATATCCACATAATCTTTGTACTCTGGGAATGTTCATATATCCACATAATCTTTGTCCTCTGGGAATGTTCATACATATCCACATAATCTTTGTTCTCCGGGAATGTTCATATATATCCACATAATCTTTGTACTCTGGGAATGTTCATATATCCACATAATCTTTATACTCTGGGAATGTTCATATATATCCACATAATCTTTGTTCTCTGGGAATGTTCATATATATCCACATAATCTTTGTTCTCTGGGAATGTTCATATATATCCACATAATCTTTGTTCTCTGGGAATGTTCATATATCCACATAATCTTTGTTCTCTGGGAATGTTCATATATATCCACATAATCTTTGTTCTCTGGGAATGTTCATATATCCACATAATCTTTGTTCTCTGGGAATGTTCATATATATCCACATAATCTTTGTACTCTGGGAATGTTCATATATCCACATAATCTTTGTTCTCTGGGAATGTTCATATATCCACATAATCTTTGTTCTCTGGGAATGTTCATATATATCCACATAATCTTTGTTCTCTGGGAATGTTCATATATATATCCACATAATCTTTGAACTCTGGGAATGTTCATATATCCACATAATCTTTGTTCTCTTGGAATTTTCATATATCCATATAATCTTTGTTCTGTGTGAATGTTCATATATCCACATAATCTTTGTTCTCTGTGAATGTTCATATATCCCCAGAAACTTGAAGTCCTGAGAAGCTAAGATAAGTGTCGCAATAACCGTAATTGTAGACAAGGAATATAAGCACACAACGAGTTGATTTCTATGGGGGGAGGGGCGGATTAAGGATAAGAAGGCATGCCCAAAGAAGGTGGTCGATTACTAAATAAGGATCCTTTAATCAAGCAATACAAATCAATTATTATAGATAGGACAATCAGGGAATTGAAAGGACCCTTTGCTTCATAGCTTGATTTTAACTGGCTCGGTGAATTTTCCAATAGGGTCCTATTAACAAAGATCAGCCTTTTGGTCAATCGTGGTCAGCTTGCTTCCAAGTTTCAACTTTGGTTCCTTTCGGCTAAGTGGTGTAAGGGGAGATCATTTCAGGAAAAATTTACGACGACGGGCGACAATGACCAACACCAAGTGATGGCCTACAAATTTTCGGCCACCTGAGCAAGATTTTGACCTACAGATAGTATCTGTTTGGACTGGGGGTGGCAAAAAGGCTTCTTTACAAACTTTGACATACATTTCTCTTTAGTCAAAATTCTGAGATTTTTTGTGAAAGGCAAAATTATAAACAAAATAAATAAAAAGACTTATTTCTGGCTATCACCCCAATATCCGAACAAATAACAATAGAACTGGTGTTAACAGCAAATTAACACTTACTTCAACAATTTCAAATTGTTAACTTGCTAAAAGAGTTCGTTTTTCTTTTTAACGAATTCTTATTTAGCTAAATAATTAATAGAGTTCTAATTCAAACAAACCTCGTGTTTATCATATTAGGTTATATTGGAAAATAGACCTCGATTAACTTTGTTATAATAGAAAAATATCATTTACAGCGACGCCTCATCAGTGATTTTTATCTGATTTTTTTTCAGTAACTCTAACAACACTGGTACACAATTTTGGAAAGGAATAACCCGAGGATCATTTCACCAGAGTTTGACACTGGTACACAATTTTGAAAAGGAACAACCCAAGGATCATTTCATCAACGTTTGATCTTGAATACCATAGTGATCTTAGAGAAAACATTTTAAATACATTTTTAGCTATTTTTATGATTTTGTGATTAACATCGGTCATATTGGTTATAGGTCACGACACAAAAATGCCACTTAAGGACTTTCTACTTAAGTTCGATCTCAGGCTGATATGGTCATATCCGACCAGGTGCGTTCGGAATATGTAATAAGGCAGTATATGATAAACAGATTAATGCACACTAATCCATATCGGACCGGGCATCATCCCGAGACTCCCATATCGAACCGAGGTCTCGGGGTGATACCCAGTCTGATATGGATTATTTCATTTATTAAATATAAACCATAAATATAAGGTTGTCGGTTGGACTCCCATAAACTGACCTTGACCCCATTTTCATGTTCATAGTATAGTTTTAAGTTGTAAAGTTCTTCCCTGGCTTTGTCTGGATTACGTTTTTTTATTGCTCCTTAGGTATATTTGTCCTTTTTACAATAAAATTTCCCAAATATTTTATTACTTCAGTTCCTCCATATATATATATTCAAAAAGATCAATGATATTTGATAAAAATAATCATGTCTATTTAACATGTTGCTTGACCTTGACCCCAATTTTAGGTCAAATCTGGGTGATTAGCACAGTTCACCAGTAATGTCATACATCTAACCGTTACCTCAGTTTCATGTTTCACTAACTAAAGTTATTATTATTATCTCAATTTCTCAGTGACTTTGGTAGTAGGTGATATTTGGTGTATAGATCATTGTTTGATGTTTATGTCAGTCTGACATCAGGGGCGTTTCCAGGATATTTGAAAGGGGGGCGTATAATAAATCTTTCGCCGAGCGGAGCGAGGGGAAAATTTCTTTGGACCTTTTTTTGCTAAAAAAAATGAAATAATTGTGAAATGCACTAATGTAACGGTTCCTGACTTGGAGCATGTATATTTTATAGTTAAAGTGTCAGGGTTTGACATTTTTTATGCCGAATTCTCTCCATTAATTTTCTATGGTATATTAAAATGATTGGATGGATCTTAACAGCAGTAGACCAAAAACGAGATATTCCAAATTCTAGGGTATAAGGCGTTACTTAACATTTTAATAGTCCTAGGCCAGGATTTTATGAACGGGAGGTGTAACTACGGTTGCCCTGGTAGAGGGTCCATGGGGAAGCTCAGAAGCTCCTGGTTTTTTTTTTAAAGGGGGGGCGTACGCCCATTACGCCCTCACCTGGACCCGCCCCTGGACATATTTTCACCTTTACCAAGTTTTTGCGATTAGCTCAGTTTCTCAATAAATATTGCGGGTAGATCCATTGTTTGTCTTTGTCACCTTTCCTTGACCTCAGTTTCACTCTTCACTGACTACTGTCAAGTTTTTGTGAAAGATCATTTTCATGGTAGTTAGGCAATATTTTGTGGTAAAAATCATTACCAGATGTATAACGAAATCTACATACTCTCTTTATCTTGATCTCAATCATCTACATA
This sequence comes from Mytilisepta virgata, assembly GCA_028015205.1. NCBI lineage: Eukaryota > Metazoa > Mollusca > Bivalvia > Mytilida > Mytilidae > Mytilisepta > Mytilisepta virgata. The sequence goes on along the minus strand of CM051518.1, from coordinate 3,844,114 downwards.
GTCTCAATCAATTGAGAAGGAGGCAGGTTATACATTTTGTCTATTTACTCTTGTTAGTATGCAAGTAAATAGTAAAGTTAAGAAATACCAAAGGGAAAGGAGGGGGAAATCGAAAATAACTGACTAACTCCACAGAACAACGAAGACAAGACCGAAACAATAGAAATACTACACTTAAAAACTAAAAACATATGAACAACATGGACCCCGACCAAAAAAACCGGGGGTAGACTCGGGTTTTCCGGAAGAGTAAGCAGTATCTGCTTCCTGCATGACACCTGCATGCTGCCCATGTCAAATCCGGTATGAGGAAGAAACAACATCAATGGAATATATTTAGCTATAATGGTCCAAGGTCAGAGGTCTACAGAACATTCCATTAAAGTTTAGAGAAGATATTTGGGTTGATTTTCTGTTCAAATGAATATTAGCCAGTTGGTGTAAAATTTGGATCCCTGTACATAATTTGGAAAAAGGGACAATCCAAGTACTATTTCACAAAAATTTGGTCTCCATCAGCCTAACAGTTTCAGAGATATTTTTTAGATATATTCATTTTTGTTGATATTTCAATTCCATGGTCTGTCTGATCCATAAGGCCATGCCAAATTAATTACTTATTTTTTGGATTTTTTATGAAAATTAGAGGTAAAAGCAATATTTTTTATAAAAAAAATTTCGCAGGTGAAAGAATTTTGTACATGCAAGGAAATTTTTTTTTTTTTTTTTATTTTTTCAAATAAAGCAGATTACCTCAAGCAAGCGACTATTTTTCTTGACATTTTTAGCTATTAATCAAACCTGTAGTACAATTAAATTCATTGAGCAACATGGTGGTGGTTTAAAGATTGTATCTTAGATGTTTCTTCCTATTTTAATTTTGTTTGATAAATAATCTGCTCAGTCCAATATACATGTATTTACCTCAAAGCTGGCTTAATTGATGTTCCATCAGTATCTTTCCCAAATAATTTCATATGATCTTTAAACCATATAAAATGAGGGGTACCAGCAGCTGAGGGATGATTTTCAAGTGCATTTAAACTAATTTTTAAAAAAATCTATTTTTAAATTAAATAAAGCACATCTGCACACAATTTGCCACTTTTCAAAAATAACACTATATGTAACATATCTAAACAAAATAAAACATGTACATGAAACATGGTAATTTCATTGACAAGTGGTGTCTTTATTATTTTAGATACAATCATTTTTCTTTTGAAAAAATTGAAGAATTTTATCATTTTAAATCTGTCTGTATCGTTGTTGTCTGATCGGGACAAAATGAGCAAATTTTTATAAATAACCATACATAGATTCTTCTTTCCAACTTTTATTCCATTATGCTTAATGGTTTCAGAGGAGAATATTAAAATGTGAAAAGCTAACAAATTGGACAGACAGATGGATGGATGGACTGACGACAGATGCCAAGTGATGATAAAAGCTCACATGCCCTTTTGCTAGGTGAGCTAAAAAGTCAAAGTCTAAAAAAATTATTTTTTATCACTCAACATTTCCTCAGTTAAGGGGTTATCCTTCATCTGTGGGTTTGCTCCAAACCTGTTTAATTTTAATGTTTGTTATCTTATCTAGTTTTGAAAGTGAACTATCGAGGGACTATTTCACCAAAGTGATCTTAACTGCCTTAATATCATTTTCCTGGTTTTTTATTATTACTATAAATGGCCAAGGTCTGGGACCCAAAACTTTATTTGAAGGATGGCCACTTAAGTAATATTTTACTAATGTTTGGTTTCGATTGGTATGGTAGTTTCAAAGGAGAAGATTTTAAACATGTTTTTCATGATTTTTTATTTTTGATGTATCATCAGTCATACTGGTCCAAGATCCAGGACATGATTTGAAAGGGGAACACCCAGGGACCAATCTATCAAAATATACACCGATATTGGGTATGGTAAAAACTTATGGTACATGCAGACAATGCCAATCCATCACAACAGAAATCTCTCAGTTGCTGTATAAATTCTACACTGTAATCATTCATAAATTTTCAACTGGCTATTATATTTTGATCTGCATTTTACTTTTTTACAAACTTTCCCCTCGTCTTATATTAATAATTTTTTTTTAATCATATTTTATTTTATTTTACAATCAATCACATTAATCACTGTATATTTATCTTGTAATTCTTCAGCCTCACATGGGGCCTCATGATTGACAATAAAACATTTCTTGTTGTTGGTAACAAAATCATTGCTATGGTACTTATTTATATCTTAGAACATTATGTCAGAGTGCATAAATAAAATGACTATTATTATCACAGTATGCAAATCAATTTTCAGAAGAAGATTTTCCTGAAAAGAAGGTTTTCAGTTCCTCATAATGTTTAATTTCACTGTCAGATAAAGATGGTGTAATTGTTGTTAGTGCCTGTTCAAAATTTTCTTCTGTCACAAGAATAGTCTCCTGATCAGTTGTCTCCCCTGAAATAAAGAAAATATGGTAGACAGAAATAATTATTTACAAAACAATAATCAATGATAATTATAACTAATTGTCTGACACACTAATCATTGAAAATAATTAACTTTGTGGGTATAATTTCATGTGTATTTACACTGATAAAGGATCCAGTTTCTGATTCTTTATGCGACTATCAAAAAAAAAAAATGCAAGAAAATTGCATTCATATATTATTTTAAAATTAAGATATATTTTGAGTAATTACATGCTGACATTAATGATAAGAATGTGCAATAATTATATTTATACTGCAATCTTTCTATTTCAACAAGCAAAATGTGTTGTCAGTATATTTACAAGTGATATACGGTCACTGACAGTATATAACATTTAGGCCACACCTACTTGACCTGATTGATGGGACTGAAATGAACAACTGACTTAAGTCTTTAGAACAAAATTTAAATAATTCTTCTCTAGTTACTTATTTTATATTGTTGAATAAAATTTATTTGCAGTCAAAGTTTCCTTTATTTTAATAATCTTATGAGACTATAGTATACCTACTCGTGGATCGTTGAAAAGGTGAGTTCTCCCACCAAATCAATTGGGGGCTCATGAGGGGTAACACATGTTTTAAATAATTGTGAAATTGGTAGTAATATCCTCTAATATCACCAAAAGATTGCAGTATAAAGACATAAAATTGATATACGAATTCGGCACCTCCTCCGTGTTTCGATTTTATGTCAAGTCAATGCAATGTTATTGTCTATGTAAATCATCAATAAAACATTGGACAATGAAAATCATTTTTTGCTCACATGTAATATAAATAAAAATTTGAGAAGACTTTTTCTTGATAAACTAAAAGATGTAAACAACATATCCTCTGATACATTTATTATTAATTTTTAAGTTTAACAAGAAACTTCTTAACAATGAAACACGCACTGATTTCAAGGCAGTAAGTGTCTTCATAAAACAGTCATTAGAACTGAGGAGGGAAGACCCTACCCACCAAACGAAATACGATGTAAACGATTTCTTTAGATACTGTTTTATTGTTATGTATGTAGATACCATAGTAATGTCTTGTATTTTTGTATATGCCCAACCCTTAGTGGGTTTATTTGCATTAATAAAGTACAATAAAACCCTAAATCATATTACCTGTCAATTGTGACCTTAAGATGAAGAACAGCAATAAATTTTCTGTTTGAACTGTACTGTGTAACATGCACGTGTGGATTTTGTGTAAGGAATTCATCCACTGTTCTTTTTCTTACACATTATATCGTACTGGAATTCTTTTCATTAAGTAACACTGCTATAGAAAAACTTTATCATCCAAAAAGAACCAGTTTGAATAAACTCACCTTTTTCCAACTGACTGATTTTTCCTTTTAAAGCATTTAACATGGCATCTGAACATAAAGCATACAAATCAGCACCTGTCAAATTCTTTGGACATTTCTCTGCAATATTATGTAGGTTTACTGTCTTCTCCATGTTAAATCTAGAAAATATTTATATAATACCTCATAAACAACACCAATAAATTATATTCTAATCCAACATTGGTTGTAACATTAATTTTCATAGGATGACCTCAATAATTTCAAGTCATTAATTCTGCAATTGATGCCCTCTGAGAAGATACACAGGCAAAGCATCACTTCCAGATACCAGAAAATATTATAAATGGACTTAAACACATCCCTGGTAAACTCAATTTGCAACCATTAAATCCACAACTGATGCAGGAAAATATTATAAATTGACTTAAAGAGTAACTAAAACGCTTATAGAAAGTTATTTTCATTTTATAGTACTAAAAAAACGTATAAAAATGCAGAAAACCTGATGAAATTTGGTAACTTAGTTTTCGAGATATTAGCAGAATACTGGCCGATCGTCATTTGCACACCTGAACGATTTGTTAAAAAAGTCGCCACTTATTCTAATATTACTACTCGCCGGAAGTGACGTACTGTGCGGTTCAGATCTTGTACATAAATATGTACAGGTCATTTGCAAAGTGAAAGCAGATTCAGTTGATTGTTTATACGTTATTGGTGACAATTATCGATTGACAGTGCTTCTTATATATTCACCGACACTTGTTTGATGAAACATTTTATTTAATTTAAATCTACAATTCAACAATGGGAAGGAATTGTGCAGTTGCGGGATGCAGCAACTCTGCAAAAACGGGACATACTCAACACGCTTTTCCAAAAGATGACCGACAACATAACTTGTGGGTTCGTTTTGTAAAACTAACCCGTGTGGATTTTACTGTGCCAACTAAACACTCAGAACACTTCTCAGAAGAATGCTATGAGGTTGACAGGGTGAGATTCAAGGAGTTATTTGGTTTATCTGCTCATAACAGCATGTCCATTGCATCTGTTGTACACTATGACTTATTATACATATAAAGTATATTAAATTTATAAAAAATAGTTGTGATATTATACAATGTATGCAAATCCACCAGAGACTTAGCAATGTATATGATTAAGTTTGACTTGGCATTACTATCATGAGTTTGAATACCTAGAGACTTCAGAAATAATATAAAGCATCATAATTCTTTGCGCTAAACAGCTGATGTGCATTTGGTGCCATAATAGAATTATAAAAGTTTAATTGAATAAAGACTTAACCTATGTTTGCTCACATTTATTACATTGTGTCTTGGATGGAGGGTTGTGATTTATATTTTGCCTAAATTTGTTCATATATGTATAAGAGGACTTTAACTTACTATTTTAATATATATAATTTTATATATTTCTACTTGTGTGAAAAATGGGCAACCAGCATGACCAGTATACATATCCTGATAATGCAGAAAATAATTTGGGTAAAAATGTAGCTTTTGTTTAAAGACATTCTATTTCATTAGGCAATGTAAAGCTAAAGCAAAGTTTGAATGTCTAATTATTTATTAAAAGAATATGTATTTATTTATTCATTATTTATAAAAAATATATATATATATATATATATATGACACTTCCAATCGTGCAAGAAATTTTATTTTCCCCCTAAATAGTATTAAACACCTGTGAAAATTAAAACTAGTTCATGATATAAAACAAATTAGTAAACATGTGGATGGATATGTATCACCTTTAATCCTGGTAATTAAAACAGTTAAAGTTTTAGCACCTATTAATTAACATCCTGTTATCTAGTAATAAAGATCAAACAAAAGTTTTAATCCCTCCAATCAGGTAAATAACAACTTGGCCATGCACCTAACACCTGTGGAGTAAATCAATATAACAAAATCATTAGAAAGGTGTTATGAAAACCAGTTTTGACTGATATTATAATTCAAATTACACAAAGAGCATAAAGTCCCATAACCAATATTAACCAAATCATAACTCTACAAATGTGAGAATTATTTTATAAGTTGAATCATTTTTTTTAATTAAAATCCATCAAAATCTTTTATTAAAGTTTTAGGTGTACAGTGCAGTTTCTCCAATGATTCTCTACATATTTTTATTATTACAACAAGGATTGTAAGAAATTACTTATCCCTCTCTACATATATGTCTCTGATTAAACTAAGAAATTTATTATATTTTTATAAGAAAATTCTGAAATTTAATGAATCTGTCAATTCAATAAAAAAAAAAAAAAACACATTACAATTCTACATCAAAATCTATATTACTATTCAGTAACTTATATCACTATTTGTAAAACATCTGTTTTAAAACTATCAATTAATATTGTGTCTTATATTTGCTTGTTTAAAAAAATAGTGTTTGCTTTTTATTCCTATAAGATGGTCTTCCATTTGTATTTATGTTATACACACCTTTCAAAATATCTATAATTTCATTTTCATTCTTTTTATATATATGTATATGGGGGCATTTATTGAAATTTATTGGCTATACTATTATAGTTATATTACCAGAATTCCCCATTTCTAGAATTAAATTATTATTTCAAATTGGTAAGCACTGATAATTCTAAAATTACAACATCCCCTTTTTAAAGACATAGCAAAAGTATAGTTTCCCAAAAATCTAATAAACAATAAACTTATTTATTTAAACCTAATTTGTTGATGCCTTATGTGTTCAAGAACATGAAGAGGATTAAGTAAGTAAGTAAGTAATTCTAGCCATAAGTGTTGCAAATTCTCTACCATCGTCGCTGTTACCATCAGAAAGTTCGGGCTCAAACTGATATGGTTGAATATCTTCTTCTGTAACAATTGGCCGGTCAACTTCTTCAATGCTTTCAAATGATGAGCTTTGAAATGACAGCGATAAATCACTAGCATTGCTGTTTCCATCCATAATATATTCCTTCTGGTCAATGTAAACAAGTTCAAGAGTAGCCCGCACTGTACGTCATTTCCGGTCAATCGGGGTCACTCAGCGAGGAAACCCTGTTTCCGGAAATAGCGCTGATTGGATTTCCCACAGGTAAAAATAATCCAACTTCACTTGCTATTTTCTCCGTTATTACTTGACCAAATTTCATCGGTTTTTTTGCGTTTTTATACGTTTATTTAGTACTATAAAATGAAAATAACTTGCTATAAGCGTTTTAGTTACTCTTTAAACACATCCCTGGTAAACTCAATTTGTGACCATCAGATCCACAACTGATGCAGGAAATATTATAAATCGACTTAAAAAAATCCCTGGTAAACTCAATTTACAACTAATGCAGGAAAATATTATAATTTGACTTAAACAAATCCCTGGTAAACTCAATTTACAACCATCAAATCCACAACTGATGCAGGAAATATTATAAATCGACTTAAACACATCCCTGGTAAACTCAATTCGCAACCATCAAATCCACAACTGATCCAGGAAAATATTATAAATCGACTTAAACACATCCCTGGTAAACTCAATTTACAACCATCAAATCCACAACTGATCCAGGAAAATATTATAAATCGACTTAAACACATCCCTGGTAAACTCAATTTACAACCATAAAATACACAACTGATCCAGGAATATAGTAAAATACAATAGTTATCTACTAATTTTCCTCAATTTATAACAAAATGAATTTTTACTTAAGTTTCTGAAACATAACTAGAGGTTCCCAGGAGACTGTATCGCTCACCTGGACAATGTCAATCTTGACTGGCAGCCTGGAACATTGCTGACAAGCTAACTGGCTCACTGGTTTCAAACAAGATCTTTCAGTGATTTTTCCCATTAGGTCCTATGTTAAACTATGTTTGGCCCTGGCGGCAATCTTGGATGACAGGCCGGGTCATCAGATATAATTCTGAAAGAGGACCACCTAAGGACCATTGCAGCCAACTTTTGTTAAATTTGGCAAAGTGGTTTTAGACAAGAAGATCTTTAATAAAATTCCCCGTAGGGTCCTATGTTAAACTATGTTCAGCTCTGTCAGACATCTTTGATGACATGTGGGGTCATCGGATACATTCTGAAAGAGGACTACCTAAGGACTATTGCTGCCAAGTTTTGTTCCAATTGGTCTAGTAGTTTCAGACAAAAAAATCAAGTAAATTTCCCATAGGATCCTTTGTTTAACTATGTTCGGTTCTGGCGGCCATCTTGGATGACAGGCCGGGTCATCGGATATAATTCTAAAAGAGGACCACCTAAGGACTATTGCTGCCAAATTTTGTTCCAATTGGCCAAGTGGTTTCAGAGGAGAAGATCTTTAAAGGAAAGTTTACGATGACGGAAGGGCCAGGTGAGCTAAAAAGGTGCGACACGAAACTGCAATCAACAAACATTATATTTCTTTCACCTGAAATATGGTAGCATAAACTACTTGAAATTGCTTCAAATATATTGATATCTTTGAAAAGCAAAGTTCAAACATATTTAAATATAACAGTAATAAAATTGGTAACCAGTAAGCTTCCACGACTGACATTTTCCTTACAGTATGCCTGCCACTAAAGTGTTAAATCAGACAATTAAGCATACTGGTGGTCATTGCTAGTGCTATGAAAATGTTTTAACAGGAAGCAAGTGTCAACGAAGATAGAACTGGAGAAAAAACTGATATTCATGTAAATACAAACTGACACACAAAAAAAAAAAATTATCTGGGTTATGTTTGACTTACTTCCTTGTTAGAGCCTGAATAATTTTCAACTGTGAGTCAGTATCTTGGCTTACTCCGAGATACAGCAACTTATCAAACCTTAAATAATAAAACCATGTTCTAAAGTATTAGTGTGTACAACAGTATGTCAAATTAAATATGAAAAGGAAAGGTAAAGGGGAATACTTCAGTGAAGGCACCGTATTTGTATCGAAACCAATATTATCATTATTTCACATCCAACATTTTTTGGAACTTAAATATCTCAAAATTGTAATTAGAATATCAGGATTTCATCAATAACTAGCAATTATTCATCATAATTTTTATATGTGCTTCAATGTATTTGAATAAATATTTTCTAAAGTATAAAAGTTTATGCTCGAAAAGTCTACGTAGCTTAGTGGACAAATCTTAAAAATCTTAAAATTTGGAAAACTTTACTAAAATGCATCATTTGATTAAAAACTCAGCAAAATCATAATATTACCTCCCTGGTCTGAGTAATGCTGGATCCAGTAGATCTGGTCTGTTGGTAGCTCCAATAACAAACACATCAGAAGACTTATGTAACCCATCAAGTTCTGCTAGCAACTGCGAAACTACCCTGTCAATAAATCAATGGTCGTATTTCCTGATTCTTAACTGGACTACACGTTTCCCAACCTTGTTTCTCTGTTATTAATTTGTAGTTAACTTTTTCTCAACTATTCATTGGTCAGAATTGAATTACGCTAGATTTCTTTCCTGTTTACTGACCATTATGATGATTTGAAAAATGATAACATTGACCAGAGAATTGAATTGTGGATAAATGCCTTCTAAAAATTGTCTATCAGCACACAGCTTATTTTTCAAACAATACCTCCAAAAACAGCAGATTTGCCGTGCAATCGGTACCTACATAAAAGTTTAATTCCCAAAAAAGAAGTTTCCCCAACTACTGATGCGGTACTTTTGACCTAAAGTTTAAAATCCATCTAAGTGTGCTGGTTAAAGAGTCATATTTATCCATTTCAACTTCACATTCTTAATTCCAACACTGCCCTAGTTCACTGCAGACAGGAGTGCCCAATTAATCCAAACGTTTTGAACCAAACTTACCTCTCCATTCAAATGACCCTTCTATTACTTCATTGTAAACTTACCACCTGTCTATTATTTTTCCTGAGTGTCTTTTTCCCATTTCTAAACATTTTGTCCTTTTCACGATGTGATTATATGAGTCTTATTTTCTCATTAAACTTTACATGTCCATTACACCACCCAAGTATGAGTCTCATTCCTTTGACTTTTAAATCTTACCTGTCCATTACACCACCTGAGTCCCCACTTTTCCCCCTGTTTGGTGCCAAGGAATCCAGCTCATCAAAAAATATAACACATGGAGTAGCACTTCTAGCTCTTTCAAAAACTAAAATAGTTAAACAGCTGATCATTATATCAACACGAACAAAAGGGATTTATTTTTGGAAAAAAAGTTAAAATCATTATCAACAGGCTTTGTACCTCAATCTGCCCCTCAATATTATTTTCTTAGGATTACACAAATATCAAGAAAAATACAATTATCATTTACCCCATAGGTTACCTTAATTTTTAAATGAATGAGTTGTTTGGCAACTCAATGTAGATTCGTATTTCAAGATTAGCTCGTTAGTAATACTATAAATTAGACACATGACAGAAACAAGCAATAAGAAAAGTTTCTAAATATAAGTCTTATATACTTACCTTCTCTTATATTCTGTTCACTCTGTCCAACATACATGTTAATTAATTCTGGACCTTTAACACTGTCACATAAAAATATAAAAAAAATAAATATTTCTGTATGTTACTTTCTTAATTTTAAATTTATAGTCTTGACATCTACAGGGGTATATCCTTTTGATAAATATTTGGTTTATATTTCAGAAATTTTCATTCCTTAATTTTAGCCAAAAACTGACTTCAGAAACGAGCTGGAGCTAAGGTTCTGCAAAAAAAAAATCCCCAAAAAATAACTATCAACATTTAAGAAAATTTTTTATAAATCTTATATTAAAGGATGTACTATCTAATATGATCTAATTTAGAATTACAACAAATCACCAACAGCTACCTTAAATAATTAGGAAATATAACCAAAGATACCAATGGTTAGAAGGGGCCTCGGTGGCCGAGTGGTCTAGTTAGTTCGTCATGACTTCTAATGATCACTAGCCTGTCAACACTGGGGTTGTGAGTTCGAATCTCACATGTGGCGGGGTGTGTTCGACTCCCATCTTAATTGACAAGGATTGCCAATTTTCCTACCGAAGGTCGGTGGTTCTCTCCGGGTACTCCGGCTTCCTCCACCAATAAAAACTGGCCACCGCGAAATAGCCAAATGTGCTGAAAACGGCGTTAAACCCCAACTAAACAAACTAAACAAACCAATGGTTAGAATAGTTATGTTTTTCTCACCTTAAAAAATTTAAGGAACACTCTGTCGCCACAGCCTTTGCCAGTAGTGTTTTTCCTGTGCCTGGCGGACCATACAGTAACACACCTATAAATAAACATGGATTCTGCAGCTTGACAAATTCACAATAACAAAATATAATAATTATACACCAAAACATCAGAAGTTGTTGTAAAACTGGAATTATAAATAAACAAAATTCTAACTTGATCGGTATCCTCTCATAAACTAACTATACCAATATACTTTAAATCAATCCAGTGTCATAAAATGTTTTTAGAAAATGGAAAATATCTCTGTCAAGAATCATTTGAAATCCATGTCATAAATTGTAAATCAATGTACTTGAAATTCGAATCAGATAATAATTCCAAAATTTGTTATGGCAATTGTATATGCATATACCTGAACGTCGAAGACCAGCAGCTAATAATTCTGGGAACTGTAAAGGTAATTGTATTGTATCTAGAATCTCTGCCTTGACATCCAGTAACCCACCAACATCCCTCCATTTCACACTGGGAATCTATCAATATATCAGATATCTAAATAAAAGTCAGAAAGGTTTTACTATTGTAAATTTTTGTCATAAAATATTCACTGTATTAATTCAATCATTATTATATTTTTTTAATAATGTGATAAAAAGGTAAGAATACATTATTAAAGGCCTTATTTTGATTTTAGACTTTTGTTGGCTAACCTTCACATTCACCTGAAAACATGACTCCAAAACAACACAATGTATTATTATATACATGTACATTCCATTATAGGATGGTTGAAACAAGCCGTGTACAGAAGTTAAAAAAAAACAAAAACAGGAAACCATCTGTATTTTTCTTCCTTTATTAAAGAAATATTTAGACAAAAAATTTCAAAAAGCTAACATAACTTTCTGGACAACTTTAACCAATGTTATAATTAACTTATCGACCATTTATTGTCAGTTAAAATAAAAAGACATTTACTAATATTTTACTTACCTTTATAAATATTCATTAAGGAGAAAAATGAATGGGGATTAATGCACACAAAAAATCCCCCAACTTGTACAATAAAATATATTAGACAGTGCACGTGAACCAAAATTATAAAATTTCAGGGATCAAATTTGCGATGCCCTATTCATACCATTTGCGAGGATGGTCTTGATAAACGATGATAGTCCATCGTATGAGGAATTTGGCTGACCCGTGTTAAGGGAGATCAACACCGTTAGCCCGTTAAAGACTCCTCTGTAGAGGTAGAAAAAGAGTAGGCTAAAATGCCACTACAGGGGCTGCTCTCACACCCGTCACGTGGTGAGGGATTGCTATAAGTTGGTATAACTTGTTTCCCAATCCACTATAAATAAATAAGTTAAAACTAAAACTAAAATCTCACACTTCATAAAAGAAATTAAAAAACTGTCCCAAGTATGTCATTGAGCCATGATATAACATTATTACTAATATGTATGGATAGACAGACTAGGTTAAAGGATGACAAATACAAGGAGGCTGAAAATAAAATAAAACTGACAATCAGGAAATAACAAACCTACCCCTGATGTCTCATCTTTTGTTTAACAGTGGCTACCTTATTCAACATAGGTACATTTATTGGTAATAAAAACAATTTTTTGATAACAAATATTAGCCTTGAAATAACAGAAGATACCTTTGGAGCTCCAATGGTGTCAGAATGTGCTGCCTGTAGCTGGTCTAAGGCATTAACAAAGTCTTCCTGTTGGACTACTACACCAGCCATAGCTAAATCATTCTCCTCCTCCAAAGTCAACTCTCTATTACCACCAGAACTGTTAATATAGTTCAAATATACAGGTCAATAAATGCAATGATCAGATTGTTAATTTAATGCTTGTTAATTCAGGTTAATGCTTTGTTCTATGACTGTCAACCACATGCTTCATAAAAATAGCCTTTATTACTTAAACTTCCAATAAAATCTACTAAAAGTCATCAAAACCTCAAGAACTATTCATCTTCTTTAGAAATTCATAATCATGATCTCATGAATAGAGGTTATACATGTAATGTTATGACTTTAACCAATGAAATTCAATGTAAAAGTATCAATGGAATTATAAAATAGTGAAACCACAAAATTCAATATGCATAAAAAACATAAACTCTAAAAACTGATTTCCATTCAATGGATTCCATTGAAACGTATACATCCTATTATAAGATACCTACCAGAATTTAAGGGCCTGAGTATAAGCTTCTCTCTTTGCATGTGATACTAAAGCAGTCATATCCCCCAGTACAAAACCCTGTAATTATATACAAAACTGTATCATAAATAACTTTAGACTCAGCAAAATGTCTGCCAACTTCCAAGATCGGTGATACCAAAGTAGTCATCAGATATAAAGAGGATTACATTTTGTACCTCTCTTTAAATCTTTAAAACTGAAATTAATTCAATATCGATACATTCACTAAGATTTTTCATTTATAAATTTTAATGGTTTTCTCTCATATAAGAGTCTGAATTAACTGTTCAAAGTTTAGGTATATTTTAACATATATAACTCTTACTGCAGTTCTCTGAGCTAAATACTGTCCTGACAGGTCTCCAGCATAGCATACACTCTGGAGTAATCCATCTAACATCTCAGCTCTTTCATTTTCATCTGGGGACTATAAATATTGAGGTGTAGCCATATTAACAATTAACAACTTGATATCTTGTGTTGTTCATTTTAATAAAGGGAGATAATCATTATAGCAAAATGAAATCATTTTAGGACTAGTGATACAGGGATGATTCTACCAAAAATTGCTGGCGGCCTTAAAAAAATTTGTGGCAAAATTATAATTCCCCTAAAACAATTATCAGTATTTCCTTAAATTCTTAGCGGTCCGAAATTGACTTGTAATTAGAAGGGCAAATTCTTGATCACTTGAGCGCTTTAATCATGTCATGAGGTTTCCATTTGATACGCTGCAGTTTAAGGAGTTTAATCTGTTTTAGCCGAAATTAATAAGGCAGATTTTGAACAGTAAACAAACGGTAAGGGCTTTATTGAATCCCAACAGGAAAATTTTAACTTGTAAATACTTCTTGTCTATGTATTGTAAAAGCATAAATGGATCGTGCATTAATGCACACTGACAGTGTTCTGCAGAATTTCCCGTTCTGATTATTAATTTCATAGTAGTTAGCTGACATTCACAATTATGACAGCCTTTTGCAGTTTAAAGAATTTTTTATCCTAAATATTTTGAAAACGTTCATAGTTAGCTGACAAAACTATACATTTTAACAAGGATACAAAAAGAGGAACATTTTTCAAAATATCATTCAAATCTAATAGTGCTATGATTGTTGTTTATCATATTGATGTTGTCGGTTCACAATTTTTCCCAAGTTTCTGGAAAATTCCCAATTTGATAGTTTGGGGACCCATTTTAAAACATGTGAAATCGTCCCTGTGATAGCAGATAGGGATATAATTTCAGGTATTCATGTATGTTACACTATAAAATAAGCTGAATATTTAGTCATTTAATTTTATAATTCTCTGCTGGACATATTTAAATCAGCTACCTAATCTATTGTTCTGAAATATTAGATGTTTAATATGATGTTCACAGAAAATTTTATAGGCAATAAAACAGTCAAATATTTCGTATATAAGTAAGATTTTAAAACATGTAAAACATTTCTTTTAAAAAAAACTTAATTTGATATATAGTCAAACCTGTATATAAAGGGCACACGTTTGACAAAGGAAATGTGCCCTATATGAGCATGTGCCCTTTATACAGAGGTTAATTTTACAAATTTTGTTAATAACGGGGACATTTTCACAGTGACCTTTATAGACAGTGATTTGCTATATAGAGGTGCCCTTTAAATCAGGTTTGACTGTAATTACATGTACTACCTCAATCTGAAGTTGGTGTAAGAATGTTTCATGAACGTCTGCTGCCAACTTGTTTGCTGATGACGTAGTTCCTATGACAACCACAGGAAACTCACACTGTTTTGGTAGATCCTGCATACAAGTACGGAAGGTACTGGCTACTCTTGGATCTAAAATAAAACAATAGTTTGGAATATAATGAAAGATTTTGAAGGAGAGAGTTGATAATATGTGAGGATACATATATTCACAAAAAGAGAAATTGTCCAGTCATTTTAATTGTATTTATTTATCTTTTACAATGCCATCTTGAACTTGCAGTAAGGTGAAAGTTTTGTTCTATGTTGAAGATCTCATTTTGGCTTTGTCTGAATTTGCTCAGTGAAAACAGAGATTTTGTGTGTTCACCTCATCCACTTTAGAGATAACTGTATTTTGTTTTAAGTTTTGTTGACATTTTGTTGATTTTATCATTGTTAACTAATTAAATTTAGCGATGTGTAGTGGACTTAGATAAACTAATATTAGCAACACTAACACAGCCTAGAACATTGCTGTCAAGCCAACTGCCTCACTGGTTTCCAACAAGAAGAATTTCACTATTTTTCGGTTTAGGTCCTATGTTAAACTATGTTCGGCTTTGGTGGCCATCTTGGATGATGGGTGGGGTCATGGGATATAATTCTGAAAGAGGACCAACAAAGGACCATTGCTGCTAACTTTTGTTCCAAATGGCACAGTGGTTTTAAGCAAGAAGATCTTTAAGTAAATTTCCCATAGGATACTATGTTTAACCATGTTTGGCTCTGGCGGCCATTTTGAATGGTGGGCAGGATATCAGAAACACTTTTGAAAAAGGGCCACTTAAGGACCATTGCTGTCAAGTGTTGTTCCAATTGTCCAAGCAGTTTCAGACAAGAAGATCTTTCAGTAAATTCCCCATAGGGTCCTATGTTAAACTATGTTCAGCTCTGGCGGGCATCTTGGATGGTGGACAGGGTCATCGGACCCATTTCTAAAAGAGGGCCACCTGAGGACCATTGACGCCAAATTTTGTTCCAATTGGCCCAGTAGGGTCATACGTTAAACTATGTTTGGCTCTGGCAGCCTTCTTGGATGACAGTCCAGTCCAGGTCCAGGTACAATTCTGAAAAAGGACCATTGCTGCCAATTGGCCCAGTGGTTTCAGGAGAAGATCTTTAAAGGAAAGTTTATGACGATGACGACGGATGACGGCGGACGCCAAGTGATTGCAATAGCTCACATGGCCTTGTAGACCAGGTGAGCTAAAAAGGTAATATTTATTTTTATTTTGTTGAAAACTTTCTTATGTTATTTAACTATTATAATATGGTTGCTCCTTTAAATACCTTGGCTTAGTTACAGAATAAACAATGTCAAAAGTATAAAAAATACTGCATTAAAAATTCTATTCAATTGTTTTCTTTTGTATGTGATCTGCTGCCCTAAGAAGATCTATCTATATACCATACATTATTTTCACACTTTCTTAGGACAGCAGATAACTATATCCTGTATACTTTACCTTCTGTATTTCTCTCCTTGTCTTTCCCTAAGGCATGTATACTGTGTAGAAGTAATATACACGGTGAATATGTAGTGGCTACAAAATAAAAAATTTCTGGTTAGATCTATCTTATCAAGGCATTATAATTGTCAATATTTACACTGGTATTAATATTCATAAAATGATTTCTGAATACATGTTTTGGAAAATCTTAAACATTATATTGATTTCAAACTTTCATTTATTAATAGTAAATGAGTGCATTTTTTATTGATTCAATATAAGAACATCTACCTGATGAGACTGTATTTCTCAGTCTGGATTCTGTTGCTCCTGATGCATCTCCATATAACATATGACAATTAACCTGTAACATAACATATGACAATTAACCTGTAACATAACATCTGACAATTAACCTGTAACATGACATCTGACAATTAACCTGTATCATAACATATGACAATTAACCTGTAACATAACATCTGACAATTAACCTGTAACATAACATCTGACAATTAACCTGTAACATAACATCTGACAATTAACCTGTAACATGACATCTGACAATTAACCTGTATCATAACATCTGACAATTAACCTGTATCATAACATATGACAATTAACCTGTAACATAACATCTGACAATTAACCTGTAACATAACATCTGACAATTAACCTGTAACATAACATCTGACAATTAACCTGTAACATAACATCTGACAATTAACCTGTAACATAACATCTGACAATTAACCTGTAACATAACATCTGACAATTAACCTGTAACATGACATCTGACAATTAACCTGTAACATAACATCTGACAATTAACCTGTATCATAACATCTGACAATTAACCTGTATCATAACATATGACAATTAACCTGTAACATAACATCTGACAATTAACCTGTAACATAACATCTGACAATTAACCTGTAACATAACATCTGACAATTAACCTGTAACATAACATCTGACAATTAACATGTATCATAACATATGACAATTAACCTGTAACATAACATCTGACAATTAACCTGTAACATAACATCTGACAATTAACCTGTAACATAACATCTGACAATTAACCTGTAACATAACATCTGACAATTAACATGTATTTAAATATAATGCCCTATATATTGTCAAAGGATATTTTGTGATAGTACATGCCAAATATTTGCCAGGTCTGAGTGACATATTACCCAACATGAAGTGAAGGGTAATATGTCACTCAGACCTGGCAAATATTTTGCATACAACCGTCACAAGACCCAAATATTATGATTATTATACTGAATGCAATTTATTTCAAGATTATTAATAAAATATATATAATAAAATTAATTTCAACAACGTTTTTATATTGTCTGCTTTAGAAAAGCACATGTTATTATGTTGCTGTTTGGGTGATATCAAACACAATATTGATTACAATTTTTACCGTTGTGACGTATTTATCTGTCTAAAGGCAAAATTTCAATTTCGATTCACCAAAGTTCATATGCAAAATAATACAGTAATCAATATCATTGCAGTTCCAAGAATGAAGTATATGCACATTTGCATATAGAGGCTTTTATGTATACCTAATTTGTGTCAACTTAAACAATAAAAAGTATCTTTTTTTGTTTATCGTTACAAAGAAATCATGCAACCACAATAGATTGTGTACAGCAACAATTATAACAATGTTATACATAGCAATACACATTTATGTAGGCCACTGCATCTTAATTTCTGAATGATGTGATGGTAACCAGTAAGTCTGTAAAACATGTTCTATTCATTTTTCAAGTGTAAATGATGAATTATACAATTTGACTGTGCAATTGGTTATCTCATGAAAATAGTTTTATTCAAAATATACTCTTAAAGGACAGATTGCAGCATTATAATCACGAGAGAAATGGAAAGGCCGAACCAATGTTGGAAACATACAAAAAGCAAAATTAGTGTATTCATCCTCTTATGACAGAAATAATTCATGAGGGTTACAGAGTTTTGGTCATTTACACATGGGCTGGGCCATAATATTACTATTTTATACCTCGTTATCACTCGGTATAAAATATTTCAATTTTTAATGTTAATTATTTTTTAAATATTTTAAAATACTCTCATTGCATGAAAACTGTCATGTGATTCAAAAATAAATTGAACGTTTTTACAGAAATTCAACATTGCGGGAAACAACCATATTGCTCATCTCCAAACATCCCAATTCCCCCCACAAGGGAGACAACTGCATAATTCATCTGCATTAAAAGTCATGAGAGTCAAATTATGTCTTGCTCCTGTGGAAAAAATAATAAAACAAATACGGCCTTCATTTGAGGTGACATTCAGATTTAGCAACCCTTGACAGGACCTCTCTCGGGTTGCCAAATCTGAATGACTACCTTAAATTAGGGCCGCAATTGTATAAAGTTATTAAAATTTAACCTTTATACACAAACGATTAACTTATACTAGAAGAACAATCCAAACAGTATCTGAATAAGATGACAGATGAATCTTGTGTTAATCTACATTTAAGTAACGTACCCATTCAATACAAGAACATGGAAAGAAAATGAACAGCACTTTTATTGTTGTTCTTCATCTTGAAAATGTTTAATAACCCATAAACTCATACTTTAAAGCAAGACCTTAATTTGAGTATTCTTTACAATACCTTGTAAATATGTAGATGGAGTCTTTTGGCCACCATTGTAGCTAGGGTAGTTTTTCCACACCCAGACGGCCCAGTCAACAGTATTGTTGGCAGTACTTCTCTATACCGAGTCTTGTCAATCCTTTGTTATGAAATATTGAACGGAAATAAAATCAAACATATTTTTGTCTTTTTAAAATACATTTTTCCTCCTCAACAAACTGAATATTTTATCATAATTAAATCTGGTTTATATATCAGTAATACAGTATGCGAATATTCATCAATGAGTTACATACTATCTTTTATTACACTGAAACCGGTGATTTACTGTAGCATCAGAGTGGAAGAAAATCTGGTAAATTACATGTGAAAAGAACAGCTGTTCTTTCACTCTAGGAAGTGATGTCACAATTGCAGCCGAGAGATATTGAAAGACATAGTCCGTTTTATTTCAATTTATTTCTGCTAAAATGCTAGATTCTTTAAAATGTAATATAAAGTATAACTAATTGCTGAATTGAAATACCAGAAATAAACAACTTGTGACTAAACTACAACTGTAAATAACTTGTGCACTATGCGCACTCATCATTTACTGTGTGGTTCAGTCAGGCATTGTTTATTTCTGGTATTTGAATTCATCGATTAGTTATACTATAATAATGCCAGTTTTCACCAAACATGAAAGTTCCAAAACCTCTGAACTATAGGTAGATAACGATTTCAATATCAATATTTAACTACTTCCATGTATCATGTAAATCTTTAGAAAAATAAAACAATCTATACAAATGATTTAATAACAGAAATCTTACCCGTGCTGAAGATGGGGTCTGATGATCTTCTCTAAAAGATCTGCATACTTGTTCATCCCATGGAGATAGGTCTGGTCCCAATATGTTAGTGGTCCATCAGTGAGATATGACAGAGCTATTACTGGTACATAACTGTGACATGACCCATACTGAAAATAAATAGTATGCATATGGCCTTAAAAATCAAAGTCTTTAATGGTCTATCAATGGAGGATGATGTTACATCTGTTCTGTCCCTAATCATTAGATAGGTGTATACAAACAGGTCTATCAGTAAAGGATGATGTTACATCTGTTCTGTCCCTAATCATTAGGTAGATGTATACAAACAGGTACATCAGTGGAGGATGATGTTACATCTGTTCTGTCCCTAATCATTAGATAGGTGTATACAAACAGGTATATCAGTGGAGGAGGATGTTACATCTGTTCTGTCCATAATCATTAGATAGGTGAATACAAACAGGTATATCACTGGAGGAGGATGTTACATCTGTTCTGTCCCTAATCATTAGATAGGTGTATATAAACAGGTATATCAGTGGAGGACGATGTTACATCTGTTCTGTCCCTAATCATTAGATAGGTGTATACAAACAGGTATATCACTGGAGGATGATGTTACATCTGTTCTGTCCCTAATCATTAGATAGGTGTATACAAACAGGTATATCAGTGGAGGACGATGTTACATCTGTTCTGTCCCTAATCATTAGATAGGTGTATACAAACAGGTATATCACTGGAGGAGGATGTTACATCTGTTCTGTCCCTAATCATTAGATAGGTGTATACAAACAGGTATATCACTGGAGGACGATGTTACATCTGTTCTGTCCCTAATCATTAGATAGGTGTATACAAACAGGTATATCACTGGAGGATGATGTTACATCTGTTCTGTCCCTAATCATTAGATAGGTGTATACAAACAGGTATATCACTGGATGAGGATGTTACATCTGTTCTGTCCCTAATCATTAGATAGGTGTATACAAACAGGTATAGCACTGGAGGATGATGTTACATCTGTTCTGTCCCTAATCATTAGATAGGTGTATAGAAACAGGTATATCACTGGAGGAGGATGTTACATCTGTTCCGTCCCTAATCATTAGATAGGTGTATACAAACAGGTATATCACTGGAGGATGATGTTACATCTGTTCTGACGCTAATCATTAGATAGGTGTATACAAACAGGTATATCAGTGGAGGATGATGTTACATCTGTTCTGTCCCTAATCATTAGATAGGTGTATACAAACAGGTATATCACTAGGGGGATGGTCACATCTGTTCTGTCCCTAATCATTAGATAGGTGTATACAAACAGGTATATCACTGGAGGAGGATGTTACATCTGTTCTGTCCCTAATCATTAGATAGGTGTATAGAAACAAGTATATCACTGGAGGAGGATGTTACATCTGTTCTGTCCCGAATCATTAGATAGGTGTATACAAACAGGTATATCACTGGAGGATGATGTTACATCTGTTCTGTCCCTAATCATTAGATAGGTGTATATAAACAGGTATATCAGTGGAGGATGATGTTACATCTGTTCTGTCCCTAATCATTAGATAGGTGTATACAAACAGGTATATCACTGGAGGATGATGTTACATCTGTTATGTCCCTAATCATTAGATAGGTGTATACAAACAGGTATATCTGTGGAGGATGATGTTACATCTGCTCTGTCCCTAATCATTAGATAGGTGTATACAAACAGGTATATCAGTGGAGGATGATGTTACATCTGTTCTGTCCCTAATCATTAGATATGTGTATACAAACAGGTATATCAGTGGTGGATGATGTTACATCTGTTCTGTCCCTAATCATTAGATAGGTGTATACAAACAGGTATATCAGTGGAGGATGATGTTACATCTGTTCTGTCCCTAATCATTAGATAGGTGTATACAAACAGGTATATCAGTGGAGGATGATGTTACATCTGTTCTGTCCCTAATCATTAGATAGGTGTATACAAACAGGTCTATCAGTGGAGGATGATGTTACATCTGTTCTGTCCCTAATCATTAGATAGGTGTATACAAACAGGTCTATCAGTGGAGGATGATGTTACATCTGTTCTGTCCCTAATCATTAGATAGGTGTATACAAACACGTATATCAGTGGAGGATGATGTTACATCTGTTCTGTCCCTAATCATTAGATAGGTGTATACAAACAGGTATATCACAGGAGGATGATGTTACATCTGTTCTGTTCCTCATCATTAGATAGGTGTATACAAACAGGTGTATCACTGGAGGATGATGTTACATCTGTTCTGTCCCTAATCATTAGATAGGTGTATACAAACAGGTATATCACTGGAGGATGATGTTACATCTGTTCTGTCCCTAATCATTAGATAGGTGTATACAAACAGGTATATCACAGGAGGATGATGTTACATCTGTTCTGTCCCTCATCATTAGATAGGTGTATACAAACAGGTGTATCACTGGAGGATGATGTTACATCTGTTCTGTCCCTAATCATTAGATAGGTGTATACAAACAGGTATATCAGTGGAGGATGATGTTACATCTGTTCTGTCCCTAATCATTAGATAGGTGTATACAAACAGGTATATCACTGGAGGAGGATGTTACATCTGTTCTGTCCCTAATCATTAGATAGGTGTATACAAACAGGTATATCACTGGAGGATGATGTTACATCTGTTCTGTCCCTAATCATTAGATAGGTGTATACAAACAGGTATATCACTGGAGGAGGATGTTACATCTGTTCTGTCCCGAATCATTAGATAGGTGTATACAAACAGGTCTATCAGTGGAGGAGGATGTTACATCTGTTCTGTCCCTAATCATTAGATAGGTGTATACAAACAGGTCTATCAGTAAAGGATGATGTTACATCTGTTCTGTCCCTAATCATTAGATAGGTGTATACAAACAGGTATATCAGTGGTGGATGATGTTACATCTGTTCTGTCCCTAATCATTAGATAGGTGTATACAAACAGGTATATCAGTGGAGGATGATGTTACATCTGTTCTGTCCCTAATCATTAGATAGGTGTATACAAACAGGTATATCACTGGAGGATGATGTTACATCTGTTCTGTCCCTAATCATTAGATAGGTGTATACAAACAGGTATATCACTGGAGGAGGATGTTACATCTGTTCTGTCCCTAATCATTAGATAGGTGTATACAAACAGGTATATCACTGGAGGAGGATGTTACATCTGTTCTGTCCCTAATCATTAGATAGGTGTATACAAACAGGTATATCACTGGAGGAGGATGTTACATCTGTTCTGTCCCTAATCATTAGATAGGTGTATACAAACAGGTATATCAGTGGAGGATGATGTTACATCTGTTCTGTCCCTAATCATTAGATAGGTGTATACAAACAGGTATATCAGTGGAGGATGATGTTACATCTGTTCTGTCCCTAATCATTAGATAGGTGTATACAAACAGGTATAGCACTGGAGGAGGATGTTACATCTGTTCTGTCCCTAATCATTAGATAGGTGTATACAAACAGGTATATCACTGGAGGATGATGTTACATCTGTTCTGTTCCTAATCATTAGATAGGTGTATACAAACAGGTATATCAGTGGAGGATGATGTTACATCTGTTCTGACCCTAATCATTAGATAGGTGTATACAAACAGGTATATCACTGGAGGAGGATGTTACATCTGTTCTGTCCCTAATCATTAGATAGGTGTATATAAACAGGTATATCAGTGGAGGAAGATGTTACATCTGTTCTGTCCCTAATCATTAGATAGGTGTATACAAACAGGTATAGCACTGGAGGAGGATGTTACATCTGTTCTGTCCCTAATCATTAGATAGGTGTATACAAACAGGTATATCACTGGAGGAGGATGTTACATCTGTTCTGTCCCTAATCATTAGATAGGTGTATACAAACAGGTATATCAGTGGAGGAGGATGTTACATCTGTTCTGTCCATAATCATTAGATAGGTGAATACAAACAGGTATATCACTGGAGGAGGATGTTACATCTGTTCTGTCCCTAATCATTAGATAGGTGTATATAAACAGGTATATCAGTGGAGGAGGATGTTACATCTGTTCTGTCCCTAATCATTAGATAGGTGTATACAAACAGGTATATCACTGGAGGAGGATGTTACATCTGTTCTGTCCCTAATCATTAGATAGGTGTATATAAACAGGTATATCAGTGGAGGATGATGTTACATCTGTTCTGTCCCTAATCATTAGATAGGTGTATACAAACAGGTATATCACTGGAGGATGATGTTACATCTGTTCTGTCCCTAATCATTAGATAGGTGTATATAAACAGGTATATCAGTGGAGGAGGATGTTACATCTGTTCTGTCCCTAATCATTAGATAGGTGTATACAAACAGGTATATCAGTGGAGGATGATGTTACATCTGTTCTGTCCCTAATCATTAGATAGGTGTATACAAACAGGTATATCACTGGAGGATGATGTTACATCTGTTCTGTCCCTAATCATTAGATAGGTGTATACAAACAGGTATATCACTGGAGGATGATGTTACATCTGTTCTGTCCCTAATCATTAGATAGGTGTATATAAACGGTATATCAGTGGAGGATGATGGTACATCTGTTCTGTCCCTAATCATTAAATAGGTGTATATAAACAGGTATATCACTGGAGGATGATGTTACATCTGTTCTGTCCCTAATCATTAGATAGGTGTATACAAACAGGTATATCACTGGAGGATGATGTTACATCTGTTCTGTCCCTAATCATTAGATAGGTGTATACAAACAGGTATATCACTGGAGGAGGATGTTACATCTGTTCTGTCCCTAATCATTAGATAGGTGTATACAAACAGGTATATCACTGGAGGATGATGTTACATCTGTTCTGTCCCTAATCATTAGATAGGTGTATACAAACAGGTATATCACTAGACGGGTGGTAACATCTGTTCTGTCCCTAATCATTAGATAGGTGTATACAAACAGGTATATCACTGGAGGAGGATGTTACATCTGTTCTGTCCCTAATCATTAGATAGGTGTATACAAACAGGTATATCACTGGAGGAGAATGTTACATCTGTTCTGTCCCTAATCATTAGATAGGTGTATACAAACAGGTATATCAGTGGAGGATGATGTTACATCTGTTCTGTCCCTAATCATTAGATAAGTGTATATAAACAGGTATATCACTGGAGGATGATGTTACATCTGTTCTGTCCCTAATCATTAGATAGGTGTATACAAACAGGTATATCAGTGGAGGATGATGTTACATCTGTTCTGTCCCTAATCATTAGATAAGTGTATATAAACAGGTATATCACTGGAGGATGATGTTACATCTGTTCTGTCCCTAATCATTAGATAGGTGTATACAAACAGGTATATCAGTGGAGGATGATGTTACATCTGTTCTGTCCCTAATCATTAGATAGGTGTATACAAACAGGTATATCAGTGGTGGATGATGTTACATCTGTTCTGTCCCTAATCATTAGATAGGTGTATATAAACAGGTATATCACTGGAGGATGATGTTACATCTGTTCTGTCCCTAATCATTAGATAGGTGTATATAAACAGGTATATCAGTGGAGGATGATGTTACATCTGTTCTGTCCCTAATCATTAGATAGGTGTATAGAAACAGGTATATCAGTGGAGGATGATGTTACATCTGTTCTGACCCTAATCATTAGATAGGTGTATATAAACAGGTATATCAGTGGAGGAGGATGTTACATCTGTTATGTCCCTAATCATTAGATAGGTGTATACAAACAGGTATATCAGTGGAGGATGATGTTACATCTGTTCTGTCCCTAATCATTAGATAGGTGTATATAAACAGGTATATCAGTGGAGGAGGATGTTACATCTGTTATGTCCCTAATCATTAGATAGGTGTATACAAACAGGTATATCAGTGGAGGATGATGTTACATCTGTTCTGTCCCTAATCATTAGATAGGTGTATACAAACAGGTATATCAGTGGAGGATGATGTTACATCTGTTCTGTCCCTAATCATTAGATAGGTGTATACAAACACGTATATCAGTGGAGGATGATGTTACATCTGTTCTGTCCCTAATCATTAGATATGTGTATACAAACAGGTATATCACAGGAGGATGATGTTACATCTGTTCTGTCCCTAATCATTAGATAGGTGTATACAAACAGGTATATCACTGGAGGAGGATGTTACATCTGTTCTGTCCCTAATCATTAAATAGGTGTATATAAACAGGTATATCACTGGAGGATGATGTTACATCTGTTCTGTCCCTAATCATTAGATAGGTGTATACAAACAGGTATATCAGTGGAGGATGATGTTACATCTGTTCTGTCCCTAATCATTAGATAGGTGTATACAAACAGGTATATCACTGGAGGAGGATGTTACATCTGTTCTGTCCCTAATCATTAGATAGGTGTATACAAACAGGTATATCACTGGAGAAGGATGTTACATCTGTTCTGTCCCGAATCATTAGATAGGTGTATAGAAACAGGTATATCACTGGAGGAGGATGTTACATCTGTTCTGTCCCGAATCATTAGATAGGTGTATAGAAACAGGTATATCACTGGAGGATGATGTTACATCTGTTCTGCCCCTAATCATTAGATAGGTGTATACAAACAGGTGTTAATTGATTGGTATGTTATTGTTGACTTTTCTTGTTATCTACGTTTGTTGTTTATGATACATATAATACCATAGTATGAAAAACATGTATTACCCATAATTTTTTGTTCACTGATCCTTTTAGACGCATATATAGATATATCAAAGCTAACAAGAGGCTAAAAAGAGCCTGAATCGCTCACCTGTTATATTTTGTGTAGATCTTGCATCAATGATTCTTTTTGCTACTTAATGTATACCATCGCAATTTTCTCCTTAATATTGACCTGTTGAGCTAAAATATAGAATCACGAACCCAAATATATATGGTTGCTAGGGACTTTTTCAATGACCTTGCCTCTTGACCTTTCTTTTTGACTTGTACAGGTAAATTATAAGGTCCTTAACCCAAATATTTATGGTTGTTAGGAACTTTTTCATCCATTGCTAGAGACTTTTTCAATTACCTTGACCTTGACCCTCCATTTTACTTGTACAGCTACCATGTTTCTTGACGGAGGAGAAAACACAAAATTTATACTAGATACCCTAAGGATCTATCAGCCTAAGTTTGGCTGAAATTGATTCTGTAGTTTCAGATGAGAAGATTTTAAAAAGTTTACAAAGTTTACAAAGATGATGAAAAAACTGTGAAAAATTGTCTTTAAAGAGCAAAAACTCCTATAAGGGGTCAATTGACGATTTTGGTCATGTTGACTTATTTGTAGATCTTACTTTGCTGAACATTTTTGCTGTTTACAGTTTGTCTTTATCTATAATAATATTGAAGATAACAACCTAAAACTGCTAAATTTCCTTAAAATTAATAATTCAGGGGCAATAACCCAAAAATGGATTGACCGATTCATCTGAAAGTTTCATCGAAGGTAGATCTTGACCTGATGAACATTTTTACCCCATCAATTTTGCTCTAAATGCTTTAGTTTTTGAGACATAAGCCAAAAACTGAAGTTTACCCCCTATGTTCTATTTTTAGCCATGGTGGCCATGTTTCTTGATGGACAAAAAAATAAAACAAAAATTTTATTCTAGATATCCTAAGGAACATTCAGACTAAGAATGGTTGTAATTGGTTCAGTGATTTCAGAGGAGATCTTTGAAAAAGTTTACAAAGGATGACGGACGCCAAGTGATGGCAAAAGCTCACGTCCTTTTAGGACAGGTGAGCTAAAAATGATATACTGATAGCAGAAATACCAAATACACACATGTATAACAGGGTGTATGCTCAACACTGGTAAGTAAAATAAAAATATTTAAAATACGTTCTGAATTGTTGATTCTGATTGGTCCACAACGTGACGTTTGGGATCTTTTATTTTTCGATAAATGGCATTCAGTGTATGCATATCCGACCCAGTAAAAGAGTGCCATTTTAAACCGCTTATTTGTTTTATATTTTGATGAAAAGTGTAATTATTATGGAATTACCCTGGAATTATAAGTAATTAGAGTTGTTTTGAAGGAATTTATCGGAGTATAAAGGACACCAATTCTCTCATAGACTGAATAAAGTCCAAAGAATACTGGTAAGTAAAATAAAAATCTTTAAAACAAACGTGATGTGAAATATATATTTGCCTCATATGAAAAAACCAATTCTATCAATGTAATAAAAAATTTAATTTGTTTTTTCAAAGTCATTAAACTAATATTTTTGTTCACCTGACCTCATTTACCTAATTTTAAATTCATTCAAAATAGCAATTTGTGATTAATTATCACTTACAGAATTATTTCTATGGTAGAGAGATCTATGGTGGTTTAGTTTATTTGTGGTAACTATCAGTGCAGTACTGAACTCTAATAGATGTGTTTGACTACAATCTTGACTGACAATGACTGCTAATTGTCAGGGCTGATGGTTCCTTCTAGGTATTTCATTTTCTTCACAAACAAAAATTGAAATCAATAGTATACCAAATTCAACTAAACAACAAACAACAAACAAACAAACAAATTTATACCTCTACAAGGGTTGTATTATCTTTATCTACAATATAACAAGGAACTGATGTCTTTGGACCGTCTACTTCAACAACTTTATAAAATACAACAGGATATCTCTTGTCAGCATCAACCATAACTGTTAAAAACTCTGGGTCATCTGTAACATAGCACATAAAATATATCAGGATATCTCTTGTCAGCATCAACCGTAACTGTTAAACACTCTGAGTCATCTGTAACATAGCACAAAAAATATATCAGGATATCTTTTGTCAGCATCAACCGTAACTATTAAACACTCTGGGTCATCTGTAACATAGCACATAAAATATATCAGGATATCTCTTGTCAGTATCAACCATAACTGTTAAACACTCTGGGTCATCTGTAACATAGCACATAAAATATATCAGGATATCTCTTGTCAGTATCAACCGTAACTGTTAAACACTCTGGGTCATCTGTAACATAGCACATAAAATATATCAGGATATCTCTTGTCAGCATCAACTGTAACTGTTAAACACTCTGGGTCATCTGTAACATAGCACAAAAAATATATCAGGATATCTCTTGTCAGCATCAACCATAACTGTTAAACACTCTGAGTCATCTGTAACATAGCACATAAAATATATCAGGATATCTCTTGTCAGCATCAACTGTAACTGTTAAACACTCTGGGTCATCTGTAACATAGCACAAAAAATATATCAGGATATCTCTTGTCAGCATCAACCATAACTGTTAAGCACTCTGGATCATCTGTAACATAGCACATAAAATATATCAGGATATCTCAACCGTAACTGTTAAACACTCTGGGTCATCTGTAACATAGCACATAAAATATATCAGGAGATCTCTTGTTAGCATCAACCGTAACTGTTAAACACTCTGGGTCATCTGTAACATAGCACATGAAATATATCAGGAGATCTCTTGTCAGTATCAACCGTAACTGTTAAACACTCTGGATCATATGTAACATAGCACATAAAATATATCAGGATATCTCTTGTCAGCATCAACCGTAACTGTTAAACACTCTGGATCATATGTAACATAGCACATAAAATATATCAGGATATCTCTTGTTAGCATCAACCGTAACTGTTAAACACTCTGGGTCATCTGTAACATAGTACATAAAATATATCAGGATATCTCTTGTTAGCATCAACCGTAACTGTTAAACACTCTGGATCATCTGTAACATAGCACATAAAATATATCAGGATATCTCTTGTTAGCATCAACCGTAACTGTTAAACACTCTGGGTCATCTGTAACATAGCACATAAAATATATCAGGATATCTCTTGTTAGCATCAACCGTAACTGTTAAACACTCTGGATCATATGTAACATAGCACATAAAATATATCAGGATATCTCTTGTCAGCATCAACCGTAACAGTTAAACACTCTGGATCATATGTAACATAGCACATAAAATATATCAGGATATCTCTTGTTAGCATCAACTGTAACTGTTAAACACTCTGGGTCATCTGTAACATAGTAAATAAAATATATCAGGAGATCTCTTGTCAGTATCAACCGTAACTGTTAAACACTCTGGGTCATCTGTAACATAGCACATAAAATATATCAGGATATCTCTTGTCAGCATCAACCGTAACTGTTAAACACTCTGGATCATATGTAACATAGCACATAAAATATATCAGGATATCTCTTGTTAGCATCAACTGTAACTGTTAAACACTCTGGGTCATCTGTAACATAGCACATAAAATATATCAGGATATCTCTTGTTAGCATCAACCGTAACTGTTAAACACTCTGGATCATATGTAACATAGCACATAAAATATATCAGGATATCTCTTGTTAGCATCAACTGTAACTGTTAAACACTCTGGGTCATCTGTAACATAGCACATAAAATATATCAGGATATCTCTTGTCAGCATCAACCATAACTGTTAAACACTCTGGATCATATGTAACATAGCACATAAAATATATCAGGATATCTCTTGTCAGCATCAACCATAACTGTTAAACACTCTGGATCATATGTAACATAGCACATAAAATATATCAGGATATCTCTTGTCAGCATCAACCGTAACTGTTAAACACTCTGGATCATCTGTAACATAGCACATAAAATATATCAGGATATCTCTTGTTAGCATCAACCGTAAGTGTTAAACATTCTGGATCATATGTAACATAGCACATAAAATATATAAGGATATCTCCTGTCAGTATCAACCGTAACTGTTAAACACTCTGGATCATATGTAACATAGCACATAAAATATATCAGGATATCTCTTGTCAGCATCTACCGTAACTGTTAAACACTCTGGATCATATGTAACATAGCACAAAAAATATATCAGGATATCTCTTGTTAGCATCAACTGTAACTGTTAAACACTCTGGATCATCTGTAACATAGCACATAAAATATATCAGGATATCTCTTGTCAGCATCAACCGTAACTGTTAAACACTCTGGATCATCTGTAACATAGCACATAAAATATATCAGGATATCTCTTGTCACTATCAACCGTAACTGTTAAACACTCTGGGTCATCTGTAACATAGCACATAAATATATCAGGAGATCTCTTGTCAGCATCAACCGTAACTGTTAAACACTCTGGGTCATCTGTAACATAGCACATAAAATACAACAGGATATCTCTTGTCAGCATCAACTGTAACTGTTAAACACTCTGTGTCATCTGTAACATAGTACATAAAATATATCAGGATATCTCTTGTCAGCATCAACCGTAACTGTTAAACACTCTGGATCATCTGTAACATAGTACATAAAATATATCAGGATATCTCTTGTCAGCATCTACCGTAACTGTTAAACACTCTGGGTCATATGTAACATAGCACATAAATATATCAGGATATCTCTTGTTAGCATCAACCGTAACTGTTAAACACTCTGGATCATCTGTAACATAGCACATAAAATATATCAGGATATCTCCTGTCAGTATCAACCGTAACTGTTAAACACTCTGGGTCATCTGTAACATAGCACATAAAATATATCAGGATATCTCTTGTCAGTATCAACCGTAACTGTTAAACACTCTGGGTCATCTGTAACATAGCACATAAATATATCAGGATTCCTAAACAAAGATGCAAGGAAATGGAAAATTCAAACTTGAATCCCTAGGTTAATTGTAAAAATAACAGAAATCAGAGGTAAAAGCTAAGTGTAAACCATTAATACATCCTAAAGCATACTGCAATTATTTCTCTTTAAGACATTAAACAGGATCATTAAAATAAAGTACCTAATTAAATATTCTTCATTACCTCCCTATAATATTTCCTATGCAATTAGTAAAGTTGTTTATGGAGACAATAAACAACATGATTTAGATTTATCATAATACATCTAAAATGCACAAAATCTTAGTAAGGGGAGATAATAAATGTCCAGTAGAAGAGGTAAATTCACCCCTGTCTGAGGGTTTTATTAATTTTTTATTTTAAATATTATAATTTAGACAACAGCAAATTAGAAGATAACATTGTATAAATAATTAACAAATACTTCCTATATGTCTATAAATCAGGTACATTTGTTTGAAACTGAAAACTGTTTCAACAGCTATCAACTTTTGATAAATGAGCTATAAATATGAGATACAAAATGTAAAATAATTTTAAATGATTATTAAACTAAAATTGAAAAACTCCCTTACCTGAGCTTTTTATAGGTATTATGTCATCGCTTGTAACAAGTCTGTAAAAAAAATATTAGTCACAAAAACAAAGTTACATTTAGTACTCACAACTATATTTTATATATGCTAAGTGAACTGAGGGTACATTTTGTGAGATGAAAATAACTGGAAAAATTTATCACAAGAATAATAAGAAAATAAAGTTATATCAAAGTTAACTGTGTTCTACTCAGAACTAAGAAAGTTAATTAATATGTAACACTCAGAGACGTGTCCTTCACCTTGAACATGTCCAGTCGCCCAAATGTGTCTATTTTACATCACAGTGCACCCATTTGGTGTTAGACGGTAAAACGTCTCTGATGAAGACTGCCCAATCATGCCTGCATACTCAAAGAGCCCAAACATGACCATTTTTATGTGAAGATCGTCTGGGACGTTTTTCCTGTTAACATATGATTAATCCTTCCTATTTTTGCCAACAAGAATGTAATCGTATATCTTGTCATTTAGTGTTATTTTTTTCCATATTGAAAGCTGAACGGTGCCATTTTAGGAAAGAAGGGTGTGTTTCATTAGATTTCACACCACTTTCAACACAACTGGCTATTTTTTGTTGGTGAAGGAAGCCGACAACCCTCGTCAATTAATGGCATAAGGGAAAAAGTGGGTTAATTCCTGACACAAAATCACTACCTGTATATAAAAGGCAAAAATGAAAGGAAATTAGCTCTGCTTTTACTGTTGTTCTACATCTAAAAAAAGTCATAGTGATGCCTTCATTTTTGAACAAACTTTATAGTATAACAGGAAAGAAATAAATTACCCGAAAATCTCTCAATGTTTGTCCAAAAAACATAACAAACACTTTGAAACATCCACAGGGAGTTGGAGTTCATGTATACTTCTGGTGTGTGTTCATTTGGGGTTCTTGACTCATGCACATCTACTGATTATCTCCCTTTTGAAAAACATTGAATTTGATTAACTCGTAACGTTGTTACATTCTAAATCCTCACTCAACGACTACGGTTATTTTTTGGCAGTGAGTTGTACTGGTTGAAGAATTAAACACGCACTAGTACAAAATTGAGGGTTTCAAATTGGGAACATGTGTCAAGTATGATCCAAATTTTTTACCCTTAGGCCTTACTGCTATCAGATAAAGAAATGTATAATAGTTATATGATAATTAACCAGTAAGTTACTATGTAACTGAGATAGACTCCAAATTGAGGGATGAAGGAGAAGCTGATAGACGAATAGTAACAATTTCAGAATGCACTATAATTCAAGACTGACGATGCATACATGTATGTCAACAACATGTATCATCTATTGATAACTACCCAAACTGATAATTACAAGTAAAAGAATAATTATTCCAATATCTTTTCTCTGTCAAAAATCTGGCGTCTTCAATCGGTTGTTATTGACGTTTTTGACATCGTATAAGAACTAAGACGACACAAAATAGACTTTGGAAGTAAGGGTGGACAAATTTTAGCCTGTGTTCGATTTCTGGACATGTTTCAGGAGATGGGCACATTTGAGAGTTTTACAAATATATAAGCTACTTCATTTATTAAGTGTCCCAAACAGACAAAATATGATATGAACAGAAACACATAATTTTCAATAAATAAAAAATAACATGATGACCCTCAAGATGTATAACTACATGTATCTTTCCTTGTTAAATTCTAAGATAATGTTTAATTGATGCATTCTCCGTATTCCTTCATTTCTGATACATAATACAGTATAAGAATAATGGTAGATCATTTTTTGGGGCCTTTTATTACAGAAGTTAAAATACAGAATATCTGTCATGAGTTTATATAAGCCTTAGTCTTACTCAGTATCTATAAATAACTTACCTTGGAACTTGAAAGAAAGCTTTAATGGCCTCCATTTTAACTCCTTTAACATTGTAATATGGTGAGTTGACAACTGTAATGTGTACCTTTTCAGCAGTTGGAATACTGGATGACCATGATGAACTGGTTGTTCCATAGTTCTCTTCTTCACAACAGTATTTCTAAGAAAATAACAAAATGGAAGTTTTAATTTAATTTCCTTCTTTTTTTTCTAAGATGTTCTTCAAGACATGACAAAAATTATGCTGTTTTGTTTTTTTTTTGTTTTTTTTATAGCCAAATGTCTATTTGACTAAAATATACACTAAACAGGTACCAAAATAACACTACAATGAAGCAACCTTTACCCTCAAACAATAACCATTTCAAATACAATTAAAGGTTGAATGAGAAACTACATACATGTATGATACTCTGTAAGTTCTTCCATGTAATTGATACTATTACCAGTAAATATACATGTTATGTATATACACAAATATTTCTTTAGGCCACATCAAATTCATTTTTAGTCCTTTGGATTTTTAGACGGCAAAAACAGGTGAACGCAAATGGAGATTTTCATTTTAATTTTTTTTTCTTGAGGACTATTTTTTGGGGGCGAAGATCACACTTACATGCGGCACACATTTCTTTAACTAAAATATCGCAAAAAATTGGGAAAAAAATCCATATTATTACAAAATTTTATGAGCGGGCAAACAATTTGGGGTGAATTTTCAGTATTTTTGCAAAATGAAGTGGCAAATTAAATTTTCTTAAAATTTGCATAGTTAAAAAGTCCAAGCAATTAAAGATCAATTTGGTGTGGCCTGATACTATAAAAATTGACTAAAAAGTTTAACAACCCTTTTTATGTTATTATTATTACATATAGTCAATGTAGATGCAAATAACATTAAAAACTATGATGGTAGTAAGATAATTCATCCAGATTCCATACATGTATTTGCCATATAACACAAAACTGAATCAGTTAATTTGTAATTCGATAAAAAACCAAAAAATATCAAAATTTGCAATAATATGCAAACCTCTTGTTTACATATGTATGTTAAAAGCATGTAATAATTTAATTTGAAATGTAACAGACAATTTGATTTGCTGTTTAATTTTTGGGCAAGTTACACTATACATTGTATTGTATAATCAACTTTAGGTACTGTGACGTCACCAACTTATTAATTATCAGTCCGCGATTGAAATATTCCTGGGTTAAATAAATTATTCAAATGATTTGACCTGCAATTTTGGATCCAAATTATTTTGAAAATTAAATTATGATTGTTTTAAATTTTGGAATAGGTTATAGTTGTATAACCTACTTTGGTCAGTTTACGCGTAAACAGTTTTAAGCACAGTTTAGGAGACAAAACCATGAATCTTATGTGTAGATGGACAAACAAATGTACAAACAATATTCTCATGACTAATAGTCGTGGAAACATAGAAAATTCTTCAACAATTTAAGATGACTTTCTTTTTATGACATTAAATCTTATTATCTTTTTCATATTTATATATTTACCTCGATGATTAATGGCACCTGATGTCCATGTTTATAGTGTGTTTTCTGAAGATTGAAGACCAGTAATGGTGAAACAAATACTTTGTTGGTCTTTTCTACATTATCTGATACACACTTAACAAGTCCCAATCTGTAATGAACATTTTGTGTATCAGAATGACTTTCAAATGAAATTTTCACAAGGCTTTCTTCAAAGAAACCATTCTGCAACATTGTGTTTTTTGTCATGCCAACTATGTTCATAGGATCAAAAGTAATGTTTCTCTGGGGTTGACTCAGTAATTTTCTCCAAAGTACTTCTTGCTGAACAACTTCAACATCAAATGATGGTAAGGAACTAGTTCCTGACAATTTCTTTACACCAATTGTTTTAGCATTAAGTTTCAAAGAATCTGGAATAGATGGCTGGCAGAAATCTGACACAAAATAATTGACAGTATCTATCCTATTCAGCTTAGGCTTTTTTCCTGGTTTATCCAATTGCAAAGGCTTAAATACTTCATCTCTATCTTTAGAATAAGAAAATATGATTTCAGTTTCCACATTTATTACACCCTGCCGCAACGGACATGCCTCAAGAATGATCATATCAAAAAAGTAACAAGGATCAAATTGTCCATCAGTAAAAAATTCATCATCAGGGTCTGGATATGGTGCAAGGAATATGTCATTAGTTCTGATCAAAACAGGATGTTTCTGCACTTTTGACAACAACCATTTGTCAAACTTTATATTGTTTAACCATGCAAACGTTTTTTCTTCCGATATGCCAATTACAATTTTCTGCAGTTTGAAGACTTCTATTTTTCTTACAAACACACTATCATCCACAGAAACTTGATAATGTGATAAAAACTGTTGTGTACATGTAATGACTATGCAGTATTCATCAATATCTCTAAAATCTGCTTCAACTTGTACATGGAGAGGGTCATCCTTCTCCACAATTTGAACAAATGCCGTTATATCTAACTGATCAGGATTGTATTGGCTAAAACTATCATTTTGTTCTGGATTAGTGGATGATGGTGGATATGGATGAGAAGGAGAACTCAGATTGCTTTTGATGTTGGGTGATGAACCTGGTGTGGACGAAAATGAAAGTGATATGTCTCTTCCTATATCTGATTCAATACACTTCTTGGCAGCTACAGTAACAAACGAATATGTTTCTTCTTCAATTTCTAAATTGTCAGCATGGTTTCGTGTTATGACAAGATGCAGTGGGTGCCTGTCATCTCCTAATTCAACAATATTCAATAACGCTTTCCTTCGCTGTTGAACTTTCATTTTCAAATGACCTTGATTACTCCTTAAAGGTTTAAGATCAAAACTATGTTATTCAAACGCTGATAAGACTCAAAATATTATGTCCTTTGTTGTGTACTTTTGATTCTGAGTTATTTACGATTATTAGTCGAACTATCAGCACGAGAGTTGCCGAATGAACTTCCGATGAAAACAAAACAAGCGTGATCCTCACTATATAACTCCGTTGTCAACTTGACAGCAAAAATAAGCATGAAGTAAGACAGATATGGATGTTGTAAAGTAGAGAATGATTTGTCTCCCAAATTTACCCATTGCACAAATACTGAATCCTGAAATAGAATATCTTTATTTCCTAATCAAAGACAAAGGGTCCAACACAGACATATAGGGGTGTAACCCTGAGGTGTAACCATACACTTTTTTGGACAAATGATACAGACTGCGATATTTCAGCAGAATTATGATTCGTATCACAATATTTTTTTTTTGTACAATCCATTGAGTAAGAAATTATGCTTCAAGTTCCTCGAGTTCCATCTCTGTCATGATGCGCCTCTGCTATTCATTGAAATAAAATATATTATGTGCATTGACCCTAATCAAACATTTAAATTTTGATAAATTTTTGAAAACGATATGAATCAAATCATGGCTAAAATACCAAAGGCATTTAAACAAATTTCCCCAGTTCTGAAACTACATAAATAAAAAACAAGAGTGGACACACTACATGTCTCACCTGAGTATGCTGATTGTGAGACTGGCAAGTTCCCAACAAGAACTGTCAATAGACAAAATACAGTAGATCTAGGTATTACAGTTGTTGAAAAATGGACTTAATCAAGAAACTTGGATGAAAGTCATTCAACCATGAAATTGAGGTCAAGGTCCCAAGCCAGGTGTCAGACTGGCATGTACCCACCAAGAACTATCTATAGACCAAATATGGTTGGCCTAGGTATTACAGTTTCTGAGAAATGGACTTAACCATGAAAAAGTGACAAAGTCACTCAAGCATGAAATTGAGGTCAAGGTCCCAAGCCAGGTGTCAGACTGACATGTACCCACCAAGAACTATCTATTGACCAAATATAGTGGGTCTAGGTATTCTCGTTTCTGAGTAATGGACTTAACCACGATAATGTGACGCAGGTCACTCATGCCATGAAATTGAGGTCAAGGTTAAAAGACAGGTGTTAGACTGACCAACAACTATCTATTGACCAAATATGGTGGGTCTAGGAATTACAGTTTCTGAGAAATGGACTTAACCACGAAAAAGTGACAATGTCACTCGAGCATGAAATTGAGGTCAAGGTCCCAAGCCAGGTGTCAGACTGGCATGTACCCACTAAGAACTATCTATTGACTAAATATGGTTGGCCTAAATATTACAGTTGCTGAGAAATGGATTTAACCACGAAACTTGGACACAGATTTTAAATTCATGTTTATGAAGTCAGTGAACCATGAAAATGAGGTCAGGGTCACAAGACAAGTATACTGTGGCAAACCTTATACGATAAGCTACCTTGTGGACCATAAATCATAATTGTAGGTATTACATGTGCAAAATTATTAAAGTTTTACAAAAGTTTACGCCACCGCCGGAAAGTAATACACATGTAATTTTATACCTATATCTCGCCTCCGCAACTTTTTATACGACCGCAAAATTTTTGCGGTCGTATATTGGTATGACGTTGGCGGCGTCGTCGTCCGTCGTCAGCGTCGTCGTCCGAAGACATTTGGTTTTCGCACTATAACTTTAGTATAAGTTAATAGAAATCTATGAAATTTAAACACAAGGTTTATGACCACAAAAGGAAGGTTGGGATTGATTTTGGGAGTTTTGGTCCCAACAGTTTAAGAATCAGGGGCCAAAAAAGGGCCCAATAAGCATTTTTCTTGGTTTTCGCACAATAACTCTACTATAAGTAATTAGAAATCTATGAAATTTTAACACAAGGTTTATGACCACAAAAGGAAGGTTGGGATTGTTTTTGGGAGGGTTGATCCCAACAGTTTAGGAATTAGGGGCTAAAAAAGGGCCCAAATAAGCATTTTTCTTGGTTTTTGCACAATAACTTTAGTATAAGTAAATAGAAATCTGTGAAATTTAAACACCAGGTTTATGACCACAAAAGGAAGGTTGGGATTGATTTTTGGAGTTTTGGTCCCAACAGTTTAGGAATTAGGGGCCAAAAGGGTCCAAAATTAAACTTTGTTTGATTTCATTGAAAATTTAACTATTGGGGTTCTTTGATATGCCGAATCTAACCGTGCATTTAGATTCTTAATTTTTGGTCCCGTTTTCAAATTGGTCTACATTAAGGTCCAAAGGGTCCAAAATTAAACTTAGTTTGATTTTAACAAAAATTGAATTCGTGGGGTTCTTTGATATGCTGAATCTAAACATGTACTTAGTTTTTTTATTATGGGCCCAGTTTTCAAGTTGGTCCAAATCGGGGTCCAAAATTAAACTTTGTTTGATTTCATCGAAAATTGAACTAATGGGGTTCTTTGATATGCCGAATCTAACCCTGCATTTAGATTCTTAATTTTTGGTCCCGTTTTCAAATTGGTCTACATTAAGGTCCAAAGGGTCCAAAATTAAACTTAGTTTGATTTTAACAAAATTTGAATTCTTTGGGTTCTTTGATATGCTGAATCTAAACATGTACTTAGTTTTTTTATTATGGGCCCAGTTTTCAAGTTGGTCCAAATCAGGGTCCAAAATTAAACTTTGTTTGATTTCATCGAAAATTGAACTATTGGGGTTCTTTGATATACCGAATCTAACCGTGCAT
Organism: Mytilisepta virgata; assembly: GCA_028015205.1. Lineage (NCBI taxonomy): Eukaryota > Metazoa > Mollusca > Bivalvia > Mytilida > Mytilidae > Mytilisepta > Mytilisepta virgata. The sequence continues at coordinate 3,804,410 of CM051518.1, read as the reverse complement.
TTAGATTCTTAATTTTTGGTCCCGTTTTCAAATTGGTCTACATTAAGGTCCAAAGGGTCCAAAATTAAACTTAGTTTGATTTTAACAAAAATTGAATTCTTTGGGTTCTTTGATATGCTGAATCTAAACATGTACTTAGTTTTTTTATTATGGGCCCAGTTTTCAAGTTGGTCCAAATCGGGGTCCAAAATTAAAGCTAAAAAGGGGGTAAATTTTTTTGGGGGGGGGGGGGGGCAATTCTCCACAGCATATGGTATTGCACAAGGAGCAAAAAATTGAATATAAATTCAAATCATATGACCAATTCTAAGTTCTTTATTTCAGTTATTCTGTGTCAGAAACCTATTATGTGTCAAATATTTGAAGAAATTTTCAATTGCACAGTATTGCGCAATAGCAAGAAATTGATATGTGTGCCCTGTTATCAAAACTTTATTATTAACAAATTCCATTGGAAATTTGCCAATAACTCTAATGAACTTCATTGTAAATTTGCCAATATAAAATGTGCTGATGAAGCTTTTTTTGTTTATCTTATCTAAACTATTTTTAAATTATGTATATTTAAAATTTGCCATCCATGACTATGATGTCATTTTCTATTTTAATATGTTATGGTGTATTTAAATGGGCTGTTATGGTTGCAAAGTATAAAGAAATGGGGGGGGGGGGGGGGTGAAAACAAAATTTAGGGGGGGGGGGTAAATGAGAAATTGGGGAGGGGGTAATTTTTTTCTCATTTCATATTTCATAAATTAAAAAGAAAATTTCAAATTTTTTTTAGCAAAAAAAGGGGGGGGGGGGTTACAATAAATTTTATTGTTTTTTGTTTTTTTTTTGGGAGGGGGGGGGGGTCAATGTGCAACTTCATAGTGTATTGCACAAAAGCTAAAAAAAGGGGTAAATTATTATTTTTTGGGGGGGGGGCAAGTCTCCACAGCATATTGTATTGCACAAGAAGCAAAAAATTGAATATAAATTCAAATCATATGACCAATTCTAAGTTCTTTGATTTCAGTTATTCTGTGTCAGAAACCTATTATGTGTCAAATATTTGAAGAAATTTTCAATTGCACAGTATTGCGCAATAGCAAGAAATCTTCAATTGCACAGTATTGCGCAATAGCAAGAAATTGATATGTGTGCCCAATTTTAAATTTTAAATTGGTTATTTCTGATTTATATATAAAAACAAATAATACTGATATGGTTTGAATAGGTAAATTAAAAATTTTTTTAAGTTCTTAGACAACATTCATTCTGTGTCAGAAACCTATGCTGTGTCAAATATTTATTCACAATCCAAATTCAGTATTGTATCAAGCTTGAATGTTGTGTTCATAATTGCCCCAACTATTCAGGGTTCGACATCTGCGGTCGTATCTAGCTGCGCCCAGCGGAGCATTTTATTGTCACAGGCGAGACAAAAACCATATTGTTAATATTGTATGTGGTCCCCATGTATTGTGTATCAAACATTCAGGAAAAATACCACGATTTCGGTACATATGGTGAATTTTTTCCCCTTTACACAGACAGATAACAGAATAAACAATAAACAGAAAAAGCATCTTCATTTTCAATGATTGTATGTATAAAATTACATCTAATATTTCGAAGTAATGACTATGATGTCAGTAAATGTTGCATAAAAGTTATTAGTGAGATGTACGAGTTCAGACGTTCACTAGCTTAAGTTATTTCACTTTATATATTATATATAATTGAAGTACATAAACATACACAATGAGATTATATTTTATTATTATTGTATTGCTTAGATTATGATATAGATATTATTAACTATCTGTAAAACTGTACCTTCTCAGTCAAACAGAAAGAAACAAAAATACAAAATTATATATACTACATTTGTATGTACATAAATTGATTGTAATGATTAATCCAGATTTTGCCTAACATTTTCATATGTACTTAATACTCATGTAACAATAATAGTAATGTAAGTCTATCTATATGTATTTATATAATACATTCATATATGAACATTTACTCTGTGTATACAAAGGAGAATCACTCCTCCTGACCTGATATGCAATTTAGACGAATATGGAGATATTGGGGGGGGAGGGTGTATTTATTTTTTTTTTAAATGTTGATATATTTAGTAGCTGTATTATCTGTATGTATGTATGCTATTGTGTCATTATGTTCATGAACTAAACTGCTAAAGGAATACTCCACAAGTGCAGCAAATGGAAAGTGATTTTACACATGTAATGGTTCTACAAGTTCAGTTGTCCCAAGGGTATATGTAGATGACCTCAACCCATTTGTTAATGTCATTTGGAATTCTATGTCCTGAGAAGTGATGTAATAAAATGCCTAAATAAATTTTATTCTTTTTTACCTAGTCCAATGGTAGGATTTGTTGACACAATTCCAATATTAACCTGACTAATTCAAATTGCAGATGATGTATATGAAAAATATGAACAATAAATAAGCTGATGCTATTGGTTAATTTCTAGAATCACTGTGTAGACAACTATTATATAATCTTCATAATGGAAGATATAAGGTTATTACAGAAAAATAGAATGTTAGAAAGCTTAGTAAGGAGGTATAAGGTTATTACAGAAAAATAGAATGTTAGAAAGCTTAGTAAGAAGATATAAGGTTATTACAGAAAAATGGAATGTTAGAAAGCTTAGTAAGAAGGTATAAGGTTATTACAGAAAAATAGAATGTTAGAAAGCTTAGTAAGAAGGTATAAGGTTATTACAGAAAAATGGAATGTTACAAAGCTTAGTAAGGAGGTATAAGGTTATTACAGAAAAATGGAATGTTAGAAAGCTTAGTAAGAAGGTATACGGTTATTACAGAAAAATGGAATGTTAGAAAGCTTAGTAAGAAGGTATAAGGTTATTACAGAAAAATAGAATGTTAGAAAGCTTAGTAAGGAGGTATAAGGTTATTACAGAAAAATGGAATGTTAGAAAGCTTAGTAAGAAGGTATAAGGTTATTACAGAAAAATGGAATGTTAGAAAGCTTAGTAAGAAGGTATAAGGTTATTACAGAAAAATAGAATGTTAGAAAGCTTAGTAAGAAGGTATAAGGTTATTACAGAAAAATGGAATGTTAGAAAGCTTAGTAAGAAGGTATAAGGTTATTACAGAAAAATGGAATGTTAGAAAGCTTAGTAAGAAGGTATAAGGTTATTACAGAAAAATGGAATGTTAGAAAGCTTAGTAAGGAGGTATAAGGTTATTACAGAAAAATAGAATGTTAGAAAGCTTAGTAAGAAGGTATAAGGTTATTACAGAAAAATGGAATGTTAGAAAGCTTAGTAAGAAGGTATAAGGTTATTACAGAAAAATAGAATGTTAGAAAGCTTAGTAAGGAGGTATAAGGTTATTACAGAAAAATAGAATGTTAGAAAGCTTAGTAAGAAGGTATAAGGTTATTACAGAAAAATGGAATGTTAGAAAGCTTAGTAAGAAGGTATAAGGTTATTACAGAAAAATGGAATGTTAGAAAGCTTAGTAAGAAGGTATAAGGTTATTACAGAAAAATGGAATGTTAGAAAGCTTAGTAAGAAGGTATAAGGTTATTACAGAAAAATGGAATGTTAGAAAGCTTAGTAAGGAGGTATAAGGTTATTACAGAAAAATGGAATGTTACAAAGCTTAGTAAGAAGGTATAAGGTTATTACAGAAAAATAGAATGTTAGAAAGCTTAGTAAGAAGAAGTACCAATGTGCTATGCTACTAGTAACTTATCATAAATGTGCACATGGTCTGCAGATTTGTATTACTATATCAGATATCTTGAACTTTACTATTATTATATAGTATTCCCTGCAGTTTCGATATATACTGAAAACTTATATGCAGTTGAGTAGTGGTGAGGAATAATTGCACAAACATTAATAAATAGTGGAGATAAGTGAATATGTAACGTTAATCCCTGGTGTATGATGTATATACTGTATTGGAAAAAATAGAAAAAAAATATAAACAGATTTCCTCTTCAATAGAGGTGTGCATTGATTGGAAGAAGTTCCCATACAGATAAAGAACTGGCAACAGTAGAATACACGGATGATTATATGATATGTTTTTTTTTAGTTTTGAAATATGTTATGGTGAAATAAATTTTTGTAATTTTTAAAAATATTTCGGAAGCATATACTAATTTATTCATTCTTTAATTTTTTTTATCAGTGGATTATTTTTCCTAACTGTAATATTTTAAATAATTTAAATTTGAGTGGTTGAAAATAATGTCCAAACCACACTTCTTTTATATTGAAATCTCATTAAAGCTAGACTGTAAAATAATTTCATACCTGTTACCAAGATAAACACAACAGGGTCTCTGATAATTATTTTGTTAAGCAAATTACCAGTATTTAGCAAAATTCAAAAATAATAGAAATACTAAGGGTTCATTCCTTGTATTGCACATGGTAGATCTCCTTAGCTGAAATTTGGCTTCGTATTTCGGTATTTTTGGTTGAGTACTTCTTGTTTAATATAAGTTTGGTTTTTGGTCTTCCAAATGTTTCGGTTTTAATGCTGCAGATGAGAGGTAACTCCTTGAAATGCGTCGTATACAGCATAGTATAAATTTACCTTATCTAATATTAGTATCTTTGGATTGTTATTTTTAAGATGAACAGTGTCATAACAACTCATGTATATATTTAAATTGTATAAAGACATTATAATTTAATATATCATGAAGTACTCTGACTGATGGCTGTACAATGTTATCTCCCTTGAACTACATGAGAATTTGCAATGGGTTAAATGAAACTTTCTTTTTTTATAACCCCTTAGGCAGATTCCATTTTAATTACTTTTTAACTATTCAATTCAGACTGCTTAATGGTTCCTTCCATATGAACAAAAGACACATATGTATTCTCCTTTAAGCTCTTGCTTGACTCTTACTTACAGGTTATGTGGATAGTCTGTTGGTACTTTTCCCATGTGACTGTATTACTGTATTTTATTACTAACAGGTATGATGTTCTGTATTGGTTGTACAATTGTACATGTACAAGTCTGTAAGTGTACTCTTCATATGATTATTTATACTTACAGGATAAATGTAGATGGCCTGTTGGTACAGTTCCCATATGACTATATTTATCCTGAACAGTACATGTACATGTTGGAGCTGAAGAGAACTCTTGATGCTAAGGTGAACTATATCAATGAAAATTTTATAAATAAAAGAAAATAAAAAAGTACCAATGGAAAATTCTAATGCTAAAGTTCTTTGGCATTCAGATGTTAAGACAGCTTAAAGTTTTCAATGTTTGGAGAATTCGGGAATGTCAGTTAATTAAAGCTTTCAATGTTTGGAGAATTCGGGAATGTCAGTTAATTAAAGCTTTCAATGTTTGGAGAATTCGGGAATGTCAGTTAATTAAAGCTTTCAATGTTTGGAGAATTCGGGAATGTCAGTTAATTAAAGCTTTCAATGTTTGGAGAATTAGGGAATGTCAGTTAATTAAAGTTTTCAATGTTTGGAGAATTCGGGAATGTCAGTTAATTAAAGTTTTCAATTTTTGGAGAATTCGTGACCGTCAGTTAATTAAAGTTTTCAATGTTTGGAGAATTCGGAAATGTCAGTAAATTAAAGTTTTCAGTGTTTGGAGAATTCGTGAATGTCAGTTAATTAAAGCTTTCAATGTTTGGAGAATTCGTGACCGTCAGTTAATTAAAGTTTTCAATGTTTGGAGAATTCGGAAATGTCAGTTAATTAAAGTTTTCAATGTTTGGAGAATTCGGGAATGTCAGTTAATTAAAGTTTTCAATGTTTGGGGAATTCGGGAATGTCAGTTAATTAAAGTTTTCAAATGTTTTGGGAATTTGTGAATGTTAGTTAATTAATCACTTGTTATGTTTTTAACAATTAAATATTGATCAAAATTTATGAATAATTTTAAAATCAGAATGTCTATATTATTGCAGGGACATTGTGCTTTGGAGATGCCATCAGGTACTGGGAAAACTGTGTCACTCTTATCTCTTATTGTAGCTTATATGCTGGTGAGTTTATCATTACTGTAAATACCATTGATTATTGTGCCTTATATGCTGGTGAGTTTATCATTACTGTAAATACCATTGTTTATTCATGATACTGAGTAAATTTATGCGTTGAATATGCAAAAGGGAACACACATTCCCCGTTTCCATTCTCTATTCCCTGCTGATCTTAATTATTTTGGTGAATGAGTTTAATTGAAATTTTGTTCAGGCACCTTAAAAAATCAATATCTACCTCCCTTACCTAATTTTTAGCAGAAAGTTTATTAAATTCTGACAATTTTTGGTAAAGGTGGCTTAGACACATGTGCCAATGCATAGATATACATCTAAAAGAACGATTTGGTACACATACAAGTAATCTAATTAGTACCTTAGTGAATTTTATACAAGATAATAAATACAAAATATTTTATTAAAGAAAGCTCAATAATGAACATTTTTGTCGAGCTGCTATTTTGTCGTGGAAGCGAGACATAGCGATTCTACATTCCATCTTTGGTGGTGTCATCGGCGGCGTCAACATTTACATTCATTCTATGGTTAAAGTTTTTAAAACATTAATTTCTTTCTTAAACCATCCTTGATTTTTACCAAACTTGAACAGAAGCTTGTTTATGATCAAAAGATAGTATCTAGAGGAAAAGTTTGTAATAATCTTTTTCTCATTTTTCTGTATTTTATTTATAAATGGACTTAAGTTTTACTGTCATCCATTTAAAGCCGGTTTAGGCAAGGTGGTGACTTATATATATTAATTGAAAGGCCTAGATAATGGTTTACTTCAAAGAATAACTTGTTTATTTCAAAATGTTTGGAGACATTAATTATTTGTTTGTTGAATTAAAAATGCATTTATTCAGTACAAACAACATATATATTTTACAGGCCAATCCATTAGAAGTTACAAAACTTATTTATTGTTCAAGAACAGTTCCAGAATTAGAAAAGGTATTTGTTAGAAAGATGATATAAACATCATGCAATGGATTTGTCTAAATCTTTAACATTTCCAAATTCAATGCAATTTTCAAAATTTAGCAATTAAAGATGAAATTACAAAAGGTTTTATTTCTTTATGGCTGTATCATAATTAAGGCAAATGCAACATTTTTAAAATACAAAACTAAGATGTAGGAAGAAAGATAATTTTTTTTAACTTTTCTTGTATTTATTTTGGAGATATTTGAAATTTATCCCTCACTTTTAAAAGACCAATATAGTACTATGTCAGAGTCCTTTATGTTAGCGTTTATCTTCCATATATAACCACTAAAATGTTCTCCAACATATACATTTTTTTAAAAAGATATATTCACATATGTATTTACTACTTATATCACAGTTAAAGGTAAAAACAAAAGAATATTCAACAAATCATTATTGAGACAACATCCAATATGTTGATGTGTAACTAATGAATAAAAATGAGAAAAGTTAATATTTTAAAGACACTTCTTAAAATCTGATTCTATTTTGTTATTACTCTTTTGTTCAGGTGGTTGAAGAATTAAAGAATTTGATGATATTTTATGAGAAATCAACAGGGGAAAAGCCCAAAATACTAGGACTAGCCTTGAGTTCAAGGAAGAATTTGTGTATTAACTCAGAGGTTTGTACAGTCTGTATAGAACTGTAAAGTCTATATTATATCATACCAATATTTAATGATATCATTGAAAAAAATTTCCCATTAAAAGATAATAGAGAATTTCATTTATAAACTGATAGTTGTAATATATGCGTGCAGGCAAACCAATTTGACTCTTTAACTTAGATATGCAAATCATATCACGTATTTAAATTTAATTCGAGAATTATTTTATTGCATTCAATTTAGTGAAATTGTGTTTGTATGACAGGTTAGCCAAGAAAGGGACGGTAAGAACATAGATGGACTATGTCACAGGTTGACATCATCCTTTGTCAGAGTTAAACGTAAAAGTGATCCTACAGTTCCTGTTTGTGATTTTTATGAGGTGAGGTTTAGTGTATAATTGTTCAGTTTTAAAGATTTGTAACAAAGACATACCAAATGAAAAAAAAATCAAAATTTAAAATAGTACATATATGTTTACATTTACATATAGCCATAGTGATAAGAATGTCATGTTTACTGATATAAAATCAGAACTACCGGTTTCTACCATTGTGTCAACATTTATTCTCGTTGATTTTTAGCCGATTGAATCATATTATAGAAAAATGTGAAATATAGAATGTTGTGGAAAGTCTTTTTTTTTATCAATACTATATACACTTATTACTGTGCTCCAAGATTGTGGTGTTAAATTCCGATCTTAATTCACAAAGTTTGCTATTTTTCCTGCCATAGGTAGGTGATTTTCTCTGGATGCTCGGGCTTCCACACCAATGAAAATATAGCTGCCATATTGTAGTCAAATGTACTAAAATCCCAATAAATCCCAGATTGTGATCATGTTGTACTTATTCTTTGGGTATTTAAAGTTCTGCTTGAAAGTAAAAGGAATATGAGTTCTAACCAAAAGCCATGGAAATTTGTGAAAAGTATAATTCCTGAAATAGTATAATTTCTGAATAGTATAATTTCTGAAATAGTATAATTTCTGAATAGTATAATTTGTGAATAGTATAATTTCTGAATAGTATAATTTCTGAATAATTTCTGAATGGTATAATTTCTGAATAATTTCTGAATGGTATAATTTGAGAATAGTATAATTTCAGATATCATGTAGAAATAAATATGCATTATCTTTATTTTGTTACATAAAATATTTTCATTTTAAAAGCAAACTTTATTCCTATCTTGAAACAAAATCCTGGCTACAAAACAATTTGTTTTGCTATTGGTTTCATTGAGAAAAATCTCATTTTATATCCTTTTACCATTAGATATTAAATATTATTATTTTATATTTTGAATTTCACCTCTTTATTTTGAATTATTATGTCTTATAGAGATTTGACAAAATAGGAAGACAGACACCACTACCATCAGGAGTATATGGTTTGGTAAGTTTTGAAATTTATAAATTACTTTAATGTTTTATAATTCTTACATGGAAATTAATTACAATTAGCAAGGAGGAAAATCAAAAGGAGTTTTTTATTAAAGCTTACAATCTATGTCTGTGAAGTACACATGTATCTATAAATGTATTAACATTGCCTTATCTTTGTAATTCTGTTTTAGGATGAGTTAAAAGATTTTGGAAAAGACAGAGGATTTTGCCCTTATTTTCTTGCTAGATATGCAGTGAGTACTTGTATACTCTATATTTTATGTGTTGATATTATGTGCATAAAAATAAAGAAACTCTAATGTATGCTATAGTATAAAAGAAATAAAGTTACTTAAAATATTATAATTACATAATTTAATGTTATTTAACTATATTTACATTAATGTTTAATAATTATGTTTCTTTTGGAAAGGTGACTATTTCTGTAAAAATGATGAGAAACAATACTGTATATGTTTGGTAAGAAATTGTTTCAGAGTGTTTCATTCCACTTCAACATAATTAAGTTATTAATATTTTGTTTTCAGATAAACCATGCTAACATAGTTGTGTACAGTTATTACTATCTACTGGATCCTAAAATATCAGAACTTGTATCTAATGAGCTATCCAAAAAAGCTGTTGTAGTTTTTGATGAAGCTCACAATATTGGTATGTGTTGATGATAACTTTTAAATATGTAAAAGATTCTTAATCTTGGAAAAGTTCAAGTCATGTGATTTTTGTCACAAACAAATTACTCTGGTATAAGTCTTTTATGGTTGATTTACCATCATATATTGAGTAGTTATTACTTTTTGAATGTCTTAATATAGATGCATAGCTGAAACCTGTATATCATGTCTTCAGTTGAAATATATGATAAATTGAACAGTACATATCACATACCTTGTATCACGTCTTCAGTTGAAATATATGATAAATTGAACAGTACATATCACATACATGGTATCTTGTCTTCAGTTGAAATATATGATAAATTGAACAGTACATATCACATACCTTGTATCACGTCTTCAGTTGAAATATATGATACATTGAACAGTACATATCACATACCTTGTATCATGTCTTCAGTTGAAATATATGATAAATTGAACAGTACATATCACATACATGTATCATGTCTTCAGTTGAAATATATGATAAATTGAACAGTACATATCACATACATGGTATCATGTCTTCAGTTGAAATATATGATAAATTGAACAGTACATATCACATACCTTGTATCACGTCTTCAGTTGAAATATATGATACATTGAACAGTACATATCACATACCTTGTATCATGTCTTCAGTTGAAATATATGATAAATTGAACAGTACATATCACATATATTGTATCAAGTCTTCAGTTGAAATATATGATAAATTGAACAATACATATCACATACCTTGTATCAAGTCTTCAGTTGAAATATATGATACATTGAACAATACATATCACATACCCTGTATCACGTCTTCAGTTGAAATATATGATAAATTGAACAGTACATATCACATACCTTGTACCATGTCTTCAGTCGAAATATATGATAAATTGAACAGTACATATCACATACCTTGTATCATGTCTTCAGTTGAAATATATGATAAATTGAACAATACATATCACATACCTTGTATCAAGTCTTCAGTTGAAATATATGATACATTGAACAGTACATATCACATACCCTGTATCACGTCTTCAGTTGAAATATATGATAAATTGAACAGTACATATCACATACCTTGTATCATGTCTTCAGTTGAAATATATGATAAATTGAACAATACATATCACATACCTTGTATCAAGTCTTCAGTTGAAATATATGATACATTGAACAGTACATACCACATACCTTGTATCACGTCTTCAGTTGAAATATATGATAAATTGAACAATACATACCACATAGCCTGTATCAAGTCTTCAGTTGAAATATATGATAAATTGAACAGTACATATCACATATATTGTATCAAGTCTTCAGTTGAAATATATGATAAATTGAACAATACATATCACATACCTTGTATCACGTCTTCAGTTGAAATATATGATAAATTGAACAATACATATCACATACATGGTATCACGTCTTCAGTTGAAATATATGATAAATTGAACAATACATATCACATACATGGTATCATGTCTTCAGTTGAAATATATGATAAATTGAACAGTACATATCACATACCTTGTACCAAGTCTTCAGTTGAAATATATGATAAATTGAACAATACATATCACATACCTTGTATCACGTCTTCAGTTGAAATATATGATAAATTGAACAATACATATCACATACATGGTATCACGTCTTCAGTTGAAATATATGATAAATTGAACAGTACATATCACATACATGGTATCACGTCTTCAGTTGAAATATATGATAAATTGAACAATACATATCACATACCTTGTATCACGTCTTCAGTTGAAATATATGATAAATTGAACAGTACATATCACATACATGGTATCACGTCTTCAGTTGAAATATATGATAAATTGAACAGTACATATCACATACCTTGTATCACGTCTTCAGTTGAAATATATGATAAATTGAACAATACATATCACATACATGGTATCATGTCTTCAGTTGAAATATATGATAAATTGAACAGTACATATCACATACATGGTATCACGTCTTCAGTTGAAATATATGATAAATTGAACAATACATATCACATACCTTGTATCACGTCTTCAGTTGAAATATATGATAAATTGAACAGTACATATCACATACATGGTATCACGTCTTCAGTTGAAATATATGATAAATTGAACAGTACATATCACATACCTTGTATCACGTCTTCAGTTGAAATATATGATAAATTGAACAATACATATCACATACATGGTATCACGTCTTCAGTTGAAATATATGATAAATTGAACAATACATATCACATACATGGTATCATGTCTTCAGTTGAAATATATGATAAATTGAACAATACATATCACATACCTTGTATCAAGTCTTCAGTTGAAATATATGATACATTGAACAATACATATCACATACCCTGTATCACGTCTTCAGTTGAAATATATGATAAATTGAACAGTACATATCACATACCTTGTATCAAGTCTTCAGTTGAAATATATGATAAATTGAACAATACATATCACATACCCTGTATCACGTCTTCAGTTGAAATATATGATAAATTGAACAGTACATATCACATACCTTGTATCACGTCTTCAGTTGAAATATATGATAAATTGAACAATACATACCACATAGCCTGTATCACGTCTTCAGTTGAAATATATGATAAATTGAACAATACATATCACATACCCTGTATCACGTCTTCAGTCGAAATATATGATAAATTGAACAGTACATATCACATACCTTGTATCACGTCTTCAGTTGAAATATATGATAAATTGAACAGTACATATCACATACCCTGTATCACGTCTTCAGTTGAAATATATGATAAATTGAACAATACATATCACATACCTTGTATCACGTCTTCAGTTGAAATATATGATAAATTGAACAATACATACCACATAGCCTGTATCAAGTCTTCAGTTGAAATATATAATAAATTGAACAATACATACCACATAGCCTGTATCAAGTCTTCAGTTGAAATATATGATACATTGAACAGTACATATCACATACCCTGTATCACGTCTTCAGTTGAAATATATGATAAATTGAACAGTACATATCACATACCTTGTATCAAGTCTTCAGTTGAAATATATGATAAATTGAACAGTACATATCACATACATGGTATCATGTCTTCAGTTGAAATATATGATAAATTGAACAGTACATATCACATACCCTGTATCACGTCTTCAGTTGAAATATATGATAAATTGAACAATACATATCACATACCTTGTATCATGTCTTCAGTTGAAATATATGATAAATTGAACAGTACATATCACATATCTTCTATCAAGTCTTCAGTTGAAATATATGATAAATTGAACAGTACATATCACATATCTTCTATCAAGTCTTCAGTTGAAATATATGATACATTGAACAGTACATATCACATACCCTGTATCACGTCTTCAGTTGAAATATATGATAAATTGAACAGTACATATCACATACCTTGTATCAAGTCTTCAGTTGAAATATATGATAAATTGAACAGTACATATCACATACATGGTATCATGTCTTCAGTTGAAATATATGATAAATTGAACAGTACATATCACATACCCTGTATCACGTCTTCAGTTGAAATATATGATAAATTGAACAATACATATCACATACCTTGTATCATGTCTTCAGTTGAAATATATGATAAATTGAACAGTACATATCACATATCTTCTATCAAGTCTTCAGTTGAAATATATGATACATTGAACAATACATATCACATACCTTGTATCACGTCTTCAGTTGAAATATATGATAAATTGAACAGTACATATCACATACCCTGTATCACGTCTTCAGTTGAAATATATGATAAATTGAACAATACATATCACATACCTTGTATCACGTCTTCAGTTGAAATATATGATAAATTGAACAATACATATCACATATCTTGTATCACGTCTTCAGTTGAAATATATGATACATTGAACAATACATATCACATACCCTGTATCACGTCTTCAGTTGAAATATATGATAAATTGAACAGTACATATCACATACCTTGTATCACGTCTTCAGTTGAAATATATGATAAATTGAACAGTACATATCACATACCTTGTATCACGTCTTCAGTTGAAATATATGATACATTGAACAATACATATCACATACCTTGTATCACGTCTTCAGTTGAAATATATGATAAATTGAACAGTACATATCACATACATGGTATCACGTCTTCAGTTGAAATATATGATAAATTGAACAGTACATATCACATACCTTGTAACAAGTCTTCAGTTGAAATATATGATAAATGGAACAATACATACCACATAGCCTGTATCAAGTCTTCAGTTGAAATATATGATAAATTGAACAATACATACCACATAGCCTGTATCAAGTCTTCAGTTGAAATATATAATAAATTGAACAATACATACCACATAGCCTGTATCAAGTCTTCAGTCGAAATATATGATAAATTGAACAGTATATATCACATACATGGTATCAAGTCTTCAGTTGAAATATATGATAAATTGAACAATACATACCACATAGCCTGTATCAAGTCTTCAGTTGAAATATATGATAAATTGAACAATACATACCACATAGCCTGTATCACGTCTTCAGTTGAAATATATGATACATTGAACAATACATATCACATACCTTGTATCAAGTCTTCAGTTGAAATATATGATAAATTGAACAGTACATATCACATACATGGTATCATGTCTTCAGTTGAAATATATGATAAATTGAACAGTACATATCACATACATGGTATCATGTCTTCAGTTGAAATATATGATAAATTGAACAGTATATATCACATACCTTGTATCAAGTCTTCAGTTGAAATATATGATAAATTGAACAGTATATATCACATACCTTGTATCATGTCTTCAGTTGAAATATATGATAAATTGAACAGTACATACCACATACCTTGTATCATGTCTTCAGTTGAAATATATGATAAATTGAACAGTACATATCACATACCTTGTATCATGTCTTCAGTTGAAATATATGATAAATTGAACAGTACATATCACATACCTTGTAACAAGTCTTCAGTTGAAATATATGATAAATTGAACAATACATACCACATAGCCTGTATCAAGTCTTCAGTTGAAATATATAATAAATTGAACAATACATACCACATAGCCTGTATCAAGTCTTCAGTTGAAATATATGATACATTGAACAGTACATATCACATACCCTGTATCACGTCTTCAGTTGAAATATATGATAAATTGAACAGTACATATCACATACCTTGTATCAAGTCTTCAGTTGAAATATATGATAAATTGAACAGTACATATCACATACATGGTATCATGTCTTCAGTTGAAATATATGATAAATTGAACAGTACATATCACATACCCTGTATCACGTCTTCAGTTGAAATATATGATAAATTGAACAATACATATCACATACCTTGTATCATGTCTTCAGTTGAAATATATGATAAATTGAACAGTACATATCACATATCTTCTATCAAGTCTTCAGTTGAAATATATGATAAATTGAACAGTACATATCACATATCTTCTATCAAGTCTTCAGTTGAAATATATGATACATTGAACAATACATATCACATACCCTGTATCACGTCTTCAGTTGAAATATATGATACATTGAACAATACGTATCACATACCTTGTATCACGTCTTCAGTTGAAATATATGATAAATTGAACAATACATATCACATACCCTGTATCACGTCTTCAGTTGAAATATATGATAAATTGAACAATACATATCACATACCTTGTATCACGTCTTCAGTTGAAATATATGATAAATTGAACAGTACATATCACATACATGGTATCACGTCTTCAGTTGAAATATATGATAAATTGAACAGTACATATCACATACCTTGTAACAAGTCTTCAGTTGAAATATATGATAAATTGAACAATACATACCACATAGCCTGTATCAAGTCTTCAGTTGAAATATATGATAAATTGAACAATACATACCACATAGCCTGTATCAAGTCTTCAGTTGAAATATATAATAAATTGAACAATACATACCACATAGCCTGTATCAAGTCTTCAGTCGAAATATATGATAAATTGAACAGTATATATCACATACATGGTATCAAGTCTTCAGTTGAAATATATGATAAATTGAACAATACATACCACATAGCCTGTATCACGTCTTCAGTTGAAATATATGATACATTGAACAATACATATCACATACCTTGTATCAAGTCTTCAGTTGAAATATATGATAAATTGAACAGTATATATCACATACATGGTATCACGTCTTCAGTTGAAATATATGATAAATTGAACAATACATATCACATAGCCTGTATCATGTCTTCAGTTGAAATATATGATAAATTGAACAGTACATATCACATACCCTGTATCATGTCTTCAGTCGAAATATATGATAAATTGAACAATACATATCACATACCCTGTATCATGTCTTCAGTCGAAATATATGATAAATTGAACAATACATATCACATACCTTGTATCACGTCTTCAGTTGAAATATATGATAAATTGAACAGTACATATCACATACCTTGTATCATGTCTTCAGTTGAAATATATGATAAATTGAACAGTACATATCACATACCTTGTATCACGTCTTCAGTTGAAATATATGATAAATTGAACAATACATACCACATACCTTGTATCAAGTCTTCAGTTGAAATATATGATAAATTGAACAATACATATCACATACCCTGTATCATGTCTTCAGTTGAAATATATGATAAATTGAACAGTACATATCACATACCTTGTATCAAGTCTTCAGTTGAAATATATGATAAATTGAACAATACATATCACATACCCTGTATCATGTCTTCAGTTGAAATATATGATAAATTGAACAGTACATATCACATACCTTGTATCAAGTCTTCAGTTGAAATATATGATAAATTGAACAATACATATCACATACCCTGTATCATGTCTTCAGTTGAAATATATGATAAATTGAACAGTACATATCACATACCTTGTATCAAGTCTTCAGTTGAAATATATGATAAATTGAACAATACATATCACATACCCTGTATCATGTCTTCAGTTGAAATATATGATAAATTGAACAGTACATATCACATACCTTGTATCACGTCTTCAGTTGAAATATATGATAATGTGAACAATACATATCCCATGCTGTAAGGTGAGGATGAGAAACAAGGAATTAATTTATTATGGTGTAATGTTAAAGTATGCATCTCCAGATACTGATATTGATATATATATATAATTTGAATGTTTTACAGATAATGTTTGTATAGAATCTATGAGTATTAAAATATCAAAAAGAACGTTAGATCGATGTCAACAGAATTTAGAAAAATTAAGTGATCATATAAAAAGGTAAATACTTTAGTTATTTAAAATACTTTGTTAGTAACATTAAAAAATATGGACTATGTATAAAGAGGACAAATATACCTAAGGAGCAAATCAAAAAACATAATCCATCAAATAGTAAGATGCATTGTGTATCAGTATTGTAATATTAATACATCATATGAAAAAGATGGGTTTGTAATGATAATGTGAGAAAAATTATCTGAGCATTATGTGTTCATGTGACAGTCTGATGTTAAATATTATTGTGTGAAAGTGAATGGATATTTGCAATGCATCACAAGTCCAAATAAAAAAAACAACTACAGTAATAGATAAATATAATACATTTGGTTTCAAATAACAGTTGAAACTTAATATCAAGTTTTGATCATGAAAATTTTAAATATTTTCTAGTAATGGAATAAAAAAATTTACAGTAAAGATTGTGATATATTAACTACTCCATATAAACCCATGTGTGTAATCTAAACAATTATTAATATCTATTGATCTTTGTTCATATAAACTCATGTGTGTGATCTAAACAATTATTAATATCTATTGATTTTTGTTCTTAGAATCAAAGAAACGAATGCAGAAAAGTTAAATGATGAATATTTAAAGTTAGTACAAGGACTGAGGGATAAAAATGTAGCCAGGGAAACAGACCAAATATTAGCTAACCCAGGTAATCAATACTATAGCCAGAAAAACAGACCAAATATTAGCTAACCCAGGTAATCAATACTATAGCCAGAGAAACACACCAAATATTAGCTAACCCAGGTAATCAATACTAATTATAGGCAGAGAAACAGACCAAATATTAGCTAACCCTGGTAATCATTACTATAGCCAGAGAAAAACCAAATATTAGATAAACCCATGTAATCAATACTATAGCCAGAGAAACAGGCCAAATATTAGCTAACCCAGGTAATCAATACTATAGCCAGAGAAACACACCAAATATTAGCTAACCCAGGTAATCAGTACTATAGCCAAAGAAACAGACCAAATATTAGCTAACCCAGGTAATCAGTACTATAGCCAGAGAAACACACCAAATATTGGCTAACCCAGGTAATCAATACTAATTATAGGCAGAGAAACAGACCAAATATTAGCTAACCCTGGTAATCATTACTATAGCCAGAGAAAAACCAAATATTAGATAAACCCATGTAATCAATACTATAGCCAGAGAAACAGGCCAAATATTAGCTTACCCAGGTAATCAGTACTATAGCCAGAGAAACACACCAAATATTAGCTAACCCAGGTAATCAGTACTATAGCCAAAGAAACAGACCAAATATTAGCTAACCCAGGTAATCAGTACTATAGCCAGAGAAACACACCAAATATTGGCTAACCCAGGTAATCAATACTAATTATAGGCAGAGAAACAGACCAAATATTAGCTAACCCTGGTAATCATTACTATAGCCAGAGAAAAACCAAATATTAGATAAACCCATGTAATCAATACTATAGCCAGAGAAACAGGCCAAATATTAGCTTACCCAGGTAATCAGTACTATAGCCAGAGAAACACACCAAATATTAGCTAACCCAGGTAATCAATACTATAGCCACAGAAACAGACCAAATATTAGCTAACCCAGGTAATCAATACTATAGGGCTGAAACCTTGTACCTTTCATTGTTATTTGATTTGGCATAGAAAACAAAGGAGATGTGTCTACCTTTTATTTAGATTTCCTTTTAGATTATTGTATAGGTTATCTTAGTATCTATACCAATTGTAATCTGTTTATATAGTGTTAAAAGGTATTTGCCAAATATTCTTCTGTATGACTAGTTGTCATCCCTTTGTGTCCATTTTGATCTTCACCATGAGAACCATTGAACAGATTTAACCAAAGTTGATAGAGATGTTCCATAAAAGGTCTTCCCAAGTGTTGGTACTTTGATACTGATTCATCAAGAAACATGCCCGTCACTAATTTCTGATTGGCTGAACTTTGAAAGACTTTTTCTTAAAAACAACTTATCCGATTGAATCAAACTTTACAAATATGTATCTATTATGGTATTGAACAAGTGATGTTACTGTGGTACTGATTGAAAAATCAAGATGATGGCCAGCGTCTGACTTGGTCTCTATAGAAAAATGTATTTAAAATTCTACTCTTGTAAAAGAATTGAATAGATTGATGCTTATGAAGACTTGAATATTTTTACCTGTGTCACCAATGGTGAAAGCAGGTCTATTAGCTGCTCGACTCCGACTTTCTGTAACGCTTAGGTGTACATACTTTATGTATTCTGTAACTCCGATTGTATTGAACCAATATTTTTAAAACTCTTCATAGTATTTATATACATATTGAAGATGTGCACCTTTTATTTTGGAAAAATTTGACAATTTTTTCTATGAATTTTTGCATGTTGAACTTAGCCATTTTTCAGCAATACATGCTATGAATGGTGTATTCTTTGTGTAATCTGTAACTCTGACTGTATTGAACCAATATTTTTCAAACTCTGCATACTGTTTATATACATATTGAAGATGTGCATCTCCTTTTTGGGGGCAAATTTGATACATTTTTACTATGAATTTTTGCATGTTGAACTTTTTCAGCAAAATATGATGTGCATGAATGGTACATACTTTGTGTATTTTTTACTATGTTGCCTGCAAGGGCCCAGACAAACATACAAAGGTGACGCAGAGTAAATATTGTGCTGAGTATAATCTTGGAACATATTTCTTTTGACACATAAGGAGTAAATAAAAATTACAGTATTATCTTCCAGACTTCATATATCTAAATTTTGAGTTTAAAAATCTCTAGGATGAACAAATGACTTTGAGATATCAGAGGTTTTGATTTTAAAGAGTTTTGAGTCAACTGTATTTTGTTTTTGTTTATTTCAGTCTTGCCAGATGAAGTTCTGCAAGGTAAGTTATTCATTTCTGAAATGTATATTGTTATGTCTTATAAATACTTTGAAGTTACAGATTAAGCCTTAGAGATCAGTTCAAACTGATGCTATCCAAAAACACTTAACTTTTTTGTTATGCATGAAACCCTATTTCATACTGATGATGATGAAAGGAGTAAGTACTATAGACAAAAGCCAGCAAAAGCAAATTTTGATAATCAAAAAAGAAGTTTTTTTCAACAATATAAAATGTATTTAAAAAAATTTTGATTAAAAAGGATTATATGTATAAAATGCATATAATTGTCTGTTTAATTATTTTAAGTGATATTTCATAAATTCTTTAAATTCAACAGATAATTAATTTTAAATGTACCTTTTGTTTGAATTAATGAATTTGAATGAAAAAACATATATATTTATTCCATTGCAAAATATATATTTACAGAAAATGTACCAGGAAATATTAGGACAGCTGAACATTTTTCAGCATTTATGAAAAGATTTTTGGAATATCTGAAAATAAGATTAAGGGTTCAGCATGTTGTATCAGAGAGTCCGCCATCATTCCTTAAAGACTGTGTACAGAAAGTGTGTATAGAAAGAAAACCTTTAAGGTAATTTAATATGAACTGGAACATCAAAGAGGATGGTTTATTACAATTAATGTTATAGAGTTGGTTCTGTAAATGTTATGGTTGAAGAACCTAAAAAAGAACTGGGTAGAAATATTTACTGATAAGTTGCTGTTACATAGTATGATTTTATATCAGATTTTGGATATGATTTTCATTTTTGTTGTTTTATTGGGGTGTAAAAGCCTTGACCCAATTACATTTTGCATTTTATTCTTATAATTACATTTTATATTTTAAAATTAAAATAATTGACTGCAGTTTTAAATTATTCTCAGTATTGTCTCGAAATAATACTGCGCTGCATTATCGTTGTCATGGAAGCATGTGCTAAACAAGATTTTGAATTTTATTGGGTAATTAAACATCAGTTTCAAGAATCACGTGACTAGTGTCTTCCAATAAAAAGTATGGATTTCAATGAAACAACCAAGTAATGTAATTATTAAGCTGAATCGAACCATAAACTCAATAGTACTTTATAGTTATGACTGTATTTAATTTTTTCTATTTTTAGATTTTGTGCAGAGAGACTGAGTTCATTAATGAGGACATTGGAGCTTACAGACATACAAGATTTCTCTGCTCTAACATTGATATCAAACTTTGCTACACTTGTCAGTACTTATACTAAAGGTGAATTGTCATAATTATTCACTATGAATACAAACGTATTTAAATAAATGTGTAAATACTAGATGATAAATTATGTTGCCTGTAATATAAACTACTTTATATTACAGAGTCTGTGCTCAGCTCAAATAATACTGACAGAAATGATTTGAAGTTAGTATACATTTGTATAAGCATGCATACATCTCTGTTTGATGAACCATCAAGAAGAAATAAATCATTGAAGTGGACATCAGAATTTGTTCTGTACTTTTAGTTTTATAATTTGATCAATATTTTACATTTATTTTGTAATGATTCTTGTAACTTTACAGGTTTTGTCCTAATTATTGAACCATTTGATGACAGAACACCAACAATATCCAACCCAATACTACACTTCAGTTGTATGGATGCATCTATAGCAATAAAACCTGTGTTTAATAGATTCCAGTCAGTCGTCATAACATCAGGGGTACGTAACATAACGTAAACTTCTACTGTTTAATAGATTCCAGTCAGTTGTCATAACATCAGGGGTATGTAACATAACATAAACTTCTACTGTTTAATAGATTCCAGTCAGTTGTCATAACATCAGGGGTAGGTCACATAACATAAACTTCTACTGTTTAATAAATTCCAGTCAGTCGTCATAACATCAGGGGTAGGTCACATAACATAAACTTCTACTGTTTAATAGATTCCAGTCAGTCGTCATAACATCAGGGGTAGGTCACATAACATAAACTTCTACTGTTTAATAAATTCCAGTCAGTCGTCATAACATCAGGGGTAGGTCACATAACATCAACTTCTACTGTTTAATAGATTCCAGTCAGTCGTCATAACATCAGGGGTAGGTCACATAACATAAACTTCTACTGTTTAATAGATTCCAGTCAGTCGTCATAACGTCAGGGGTAGGTCACATAACATAAACTTCTACTGTTTAATAGATTCCAATCAGTCGTCATAAAGTCAGGGGTAGGTCACATAACATAAACTTCTACTGTTTAATAAATTCCAATCAGTCGTCATAACATCAGGGGTAGGTCACATAACATAAACTTCTACTGTTTAATAGATTCCAGTCAGTCATCATAACATCAGGGGTATGTCACATAACATAAACTTCTACTGTTTAATAGATTCCAGTCAGTCGTCATAACATCAGGGGAAGGTCACATAACATAAACTTCTACTGTTTAATAAATTCCAGTCAGTCGTCATAACATCAGGGGTAGGTCACATAACATCAACTTCTACTGTTTAATATATTCCAGTCAGTTGTCATAACATCAAGGGTAGGTCACATAACATAAACATCTACTGTTTAATATATTCCAGTCAGTTGTCATAACATCAGGGGTAGGTCACATAACATAAACTTCTACTGTTTAATAGATTCCAGTCAGTTGTCATAACATCAGGGGTAGGTCACATAACATAAACTTCTACTGTTTAATAAATTCCAGTCAGTCGTCATAACATCAGGGGTAGGTCACATAACATAAACTTCTACTGTTTAATAAATTCCAGTCAGTCGTCATAACATCAGGGGTAGGTCACATAACATAAACTTCTACTGTTTAATAGATTCCAGTCAGTCGTCATAACATCAGGGGTATGTAACATAACATAAACTTCTACTGTTTAATAGATTCCAGTCAGTTGTCATAACATCAGGGGTAGGTCACATAACATAAACTTCTACTGTTTAATAAATTCCAGTCAGTCGTCATAACATCAGGGGTAGGTCACATAACATAAACTTCTACTGTTTAATAGATTCCAGTCAGTCGTCATAACATCAGGGGTAGGTCACATAACATAAACTTCTACTGTTTAATAAATTCCAGTCAGTCGTCATAACATCAGGGGTAGGTCACATAACATCAACTTCTACTGTTTAATAGATTCCAGTCAGTCGTCATAACATCAGGGGTAGGTCACATAACATAAACTTCTACTGTTTAATAGATTCCAGTCAGTCGTCATAACGTCAGGGGTAGGTCACATAACATAAACTTCTACTGTTTAATAGATTCCAATCAGTCGTCATAAAGTCAGGGGTAGGTCACATAACATAAACTTCTACTGTTTAATAAATTCCAATCAGTCGTCATAACATCAGGGGTAGGTCACATAACATAAACTTCTACTGTTTAATAGATTCCAGTCAGTCATCATAACATCAGGGGTATGTCACATAACATAAACTTCTACTGTTTAATAGATTCCAGTCAGTCGTCATAACATCAGGGGAAGGTCACATAACATAAACTTCTACTGTTTAATAAATTCCAGTCAGTCGTCATAACATCAGGGGTAGGTCACATAACATCAACTTCTACTGTTTAATATATTCCAGTCAGTTGTCATAACATCAAGGGTAGGTCACATAACATAAACATCTACTGTTTAATATATTCCAGTCAGTTGTCATAACATCAGGGGTAGGTCACATAACATAAACTTCTACTGTTTAATAGATTCCAGTCAGTTGTCATAACATCAGGGGTAGGTCACATAACATAAACTTCTACTGTTTAATAAATTCCAGTCAGTCGTCATAACATCAGGGGTAGGTCACATAACATAAACTTCTACTGTTTAATAAATTCCAGTCAGTCGTCATAACATCAGGGGTAGGTCACATAACATAAACTTCTACTGTTTAATAGATTCCAGTCAGTCGTCATAACATCAGGGGTAGGTCACATAACATAAACTTCTACTGTTTAATAGATTCCAGTCAGTCGTCATAACATCAAGGGTAGGTCACATAACATAAACTTCTACTGTTTAATAGATTCCAGTCAGTCGTCATAACATCAGGGGTAGGTCACATAACATAAACTTCTACTGTTTAATAGATTCCAGTCAGTCGTCATAACATCAAGGGTAGGTCACATAACATAAACTTCTACTGTTTAATAAATTCCAGTCAGTCGTCATAACATCAGGGGTAGGTCACATAACATAAACTTCTACTGTTTAATAGATTCCAGTCAGTCGTCATAACATCAGGGGTAGGTCACATAACATAAACTTCTACTGTTTAATAGATTCCAGTCAGTCGTCATAACATCAAGGGTAGGTCACATAACATAAACATCTACTGTTTAATATATTCCAGTCAGTTGTCATAACATCAGGGGTAGGTCACATAACATAAACTTCTACTGTTTAATAAATTCCAGTCAGTCGTCATAACATCAGGGGTAGGTCACATAACATAAACTTCTACTGTTTAATAGATTCCAGTCAGTCGTCATAACATCAGGGGTAGGTCACATAACATAAACTTCTACTGTTTAATAAATTCCAGTCAGTCGTCATAACATCAGGGGTAGGTCACATAACATCAACTTCTACTGTTTAATAGATTCCAGTCAGTCGTCATAACATCAGGGGTAGGTCACATAACATACACTTCTACTGTTTAATAGATTCCAGTCAGTCGTCATAACGTCAGGGGTAGGTCACATAACATAAACTTCTACTGTTTAATAGATTCCAATCAGTCGTCATAAAGTCAGGGGTAGGTCACATAACATAAACTTCTACTGTTTAATAAATTCCAATCAGTCGTCATAACATCAGGGGTAGGTCACATAACATAAACTTCTACTGTTTAATAGATTCCAGTCAGTCATCATAACATCAGGGGTATGTCACATAACATAAACTTCTACTGTTTAATAGATTCCAGTCAGTCGTCATAACATCAGGGGAAGGTCACATAACATAAACTTCTACTGTTTAATAAATTCCAGTCAGTCGTCATAACATCAAGGGTAGGTCACATAACATAAACATCTACTGTTTAATATATTCCAGTCAGTTGTCATAACATCAGGGGTAGGTCACATAACATAAACTTCTACTGTTTAATAGATTCCAGTCAGTCGTCATAACTTCAGGGGTAGGTCACATAACATAAACATCTACTGTTTAATATATTCCAGTCAGTTGTCATAACATCAGGGGTAGGTCACATAACATAAACTTCTACTGTTTAATAGATTCCAGTCAGTCGTCATAACGTCAGGGGTGGGTCACATAACATAAACTTGTACTGTTTAGTAGATTCCAGTCAGTCGTCATAACATCAGGGGTAGGTCACATAACATAATTTCTACTGTTTAATAGATTCCAGTCAGTCGTCATAACATCAGGGGTATGTCACATAACATAAACTTCTAATGTTTAATAGATCCCAGTCAGTCGTCATAACATCAGGGGTAGGTCACATAACATAAACTTCTACTGTTTAATAGATTCCAGTCAGTCGTCATAACATCAGGATAGGTCACATAACATAAACTATTACTGTTTAATAGATTCCAGTCAGTCGTCATAACATCAGGGGTAGGTCACATAACATAAACTTCTACTGTTTAATAGATCCCAGTCAGTCGTCATAACATCAGGGGTAGGTCACATAACATAAACTTCTACTGTTTAATAGATTCCAGTCAGTTGTCATAACATCAGGGTTAGGTCACATTACATAAGCTTAGAATTCTACTGGTTTTCATCACAGGTATGGGAGGGTGTGAAAGTTAATTTTTATAAATCTTAGATACCATCAGGGTTGGTCACATTTCATCAGTCATCATTCAAAGATTCCACAGTTACAATGATATCATGGATACATAATTATACATTTATTCACATTTTTGGGGATATTATTTGATAAATACAAGTAACACCCTTACGACCAACATCAGCAGAACCTTAAATCCATTAATAGCCCAAATGCAGGTATTTAGAGTAAAAATCCTGATTTATCTAAATATCAACATACATCATGGGTTGCGATAAAATCTATTTAGAATAATATATGTCATTGTTATATTTTTCTTTTCAGACATTGTCACCTTTAGACATGTATCCCAAAATATTAGATTTTAGACCTGTTACCATGGCAACATTTACAATGACATTGGCCAGAACCTCTATTTGCCCAATGGTATGTCTCTATATTTGTTGTTAGATGCAAATGCTTAGAAGTATGCTTTCAATATAGAGTTTTTCTTGAGTCTGTGATATCTTGACATGCCGTTCCCTTTTTCATATTCAAAATAAATCATGAAGTTATGAAGAAAATATGAAGCCTTGTGGTGAAAAGTTACAGATTACGGTAAAGTAAAGAGTGGATAATTATAATAATTATACTTCTACTAACGATATTTCAGATTATCAGCAAAGGAAATGATCAAGTTGCCATGACATCCAGATTTGAATCTAGAGAAGACATAGGTCTGTATACGGTTAATTCTGAATTTATTGAATTCAGCAATTGACAATAACGTGTACTTATAAATCAGATTTATGTACATGTAAGATATAATGAGAAAATATTAAAAATGTCAGGCTTAAGGATGATTGCTGGTCTAATAGGAAATAAATAGGATTTGAAATTGGTGTTTTAGTTTGAGAGAACATATGAATAGTAAACAAATAAGCAAGAAAAAAATATAGGTTCATATGCTCATTTTAGAGCTATAAGGCCTTGAAAATTTGCAGAAAATGGGTTTTCTCTGGATTTTTCATTGTCTTTGCATTACAACTTCAGTCTCACAAAAATTTATGAAAAAATAAAAAGGATTTCATAAAATTTTGTCAAATACCATTTTAAGGTATATATGAATGAATTGTAAAAGAAAAAGTGGGGGTTCATGGGCAAAAAATTTCATGTTTAAGAAATGGATAAAACCAGAGGATTCCGAAAATCTGACAAAAAGACCAAAACATGACCAGCGAGCATCCTTAAGTATTGGGATCTTGACTTTTGTACATTGATTAAAACATGAAATTAACTCAATGTATTTACATTTCTTATACCTCACGTACTGAAAAACTGCTTAAATCTTTAGAAAGTTTTATCTATAGTCTGGCAGCAATTTTAGTCCCATAACGGCAACGCTGAAGAGGACTATAGGCTTTCACTCCATCCGTCCGCCAGTCGGTCCGTCAGTCACACTACATTTTTCCAGACTTTTTTCAGACACCATTTAACTTACTGATCCTATTTTGGGTATGTGAGCTTATATGATGAGTTACGGATCAAGTGTGACTTTCACGCTGATCAGATCATTATTGTGAGAGTTAATGACCTTTGAAATAGGAATTATTGTCAAAATATTAGTTTTCTGGACTTTTTTGCAAATCCTTTTACCAAGTGATCTTATTTTTGGTATGTTAGCTTATAATGATGAGCTACAGATCAAGTTTGAGTTTCGGGCTGATAGGGTATTTATTGTTTACCCCTTGCAAACATAGTCTCAGGATTTTTAGGAGTCACTCTGTACATTCGTCTGTGTCCGATTCACATAGTCAAGTAGCATTTGGTGTGTATTCTCACAGCTCAAGCCGGTTGGGGACATTGTATTGCTCAGCAATACTCTCAGAATGCTTGTCAAAAGTATATTGTATGAAGCAAAGGATCATGATTTCAATTTAAACAATATGTGAAAAAAAACCCAGATCTTTTTTTTTCTTGTTTTATTAAACTCTTATGCAAGTTTCTTGTTTTCCCTGAGACATGCATAGGAATTAAAATGGAAGGTTTGTAATTCAATGAGATTCATTAATGTTAAAGTCTGATGACAATCATTGTACATTTTTAAAATTATTTGATAAATGTGTATTTTTAAACACACCTGCTTATCTCTGTTATGTATAACAATTGATAATATTCTCATTATTCTCTTTCATTTTAACAATTCAAGAATGTGATTCACTGTTATATTTTTTCCTTTGTTTGTTTAATTCTAGTTATTCACATGCCAGTATAGATGCAAAATCCACTCTGAACCATTTTTAGTCCAGCACTGGTAGTTTTGTTAAAAACTAGCCGTGCTGGAGTATTGTTAACACGACGATCTGTTGAGCCAAAGTACCCCCAATTTGCAAATAGTTCCTATGAACTCAATACAATTTTAAATCAAGGTACAATGCATAGGGTTGCATGCCGTTATTCACTGAAAAATAACATATATAGAAAGATAACTCTATCGAATAACAAATTGGTGTTGGGGAAAACTGTTTTGAGTCAAGCAAACTTTAGCGTATGAATATGAAAAAATACAGAAGTGCGAAAGCAAGGGAAATTCAAAATTTATTATACGACCAAGATGTCCGTAATATTGTTACCGGCTGGTGACAGTCGGTAATTTTAATATTTTCAGTAATTTAATTACTTTCAGTCCTCATCGAGTGTTCATTTCGTCATTCTTAACCATTTCAACCATTTACTGCATTAAAAATAGTTGTAATGAGAACGATTTTAAAATATATTTTATTGAATTGTTTTCTACCTGGAAGTTATCTTTCGAAAAGAAATACGAAACAAGTTCGGAATGGACTTGTGTATTCACGTTTCTCAGAGGAATAAATTTGAAATATTTAAATGAAATTATTTTTTTTTTAGAAAACAAATCCTCTTATTAGATATTAAAATGTTACGGTTATATATATTCTAACAAGACGAATGTCAACAAACGTTGAACACGTGTAGTAAAAATGATTTGTGAGATGCTCCAAAACTTGTGGTCACATGTTGCGAATTTGTCAACAGTATGGCGGGTCGATTAGAGTTTGCTGCCGTTTTCGATTTGACACTAAAACACCTATTTGAAGGAAAAAGAAAGATATTTTTTTGAAAGCAAAATAAAATAACGATGCCAAAAGTATGACGTATTATTATGTTTTCCTATTCTTAACATGCATACGCCAGGTCGGTCTTGTGCCAAAATTGTCGGGTCAAAAATGAGGACGGAACAAACAAATTTTATTTTTTGGACGATCTTCCAATTATACTAAACATTGTTGTGTTTTGATGTAAAAAAAAATTAAGATGGCTATGGGTATGTATTGTAAAAGTCCAAATTAACGGTCAGCTGTCATATTTATCCACCGTCTCAAACCCCTTGACCTTCAAATAACTATGAAATGGTTGATATCTCAACTCTAAACGTATTTTGTTTCTCCTTATAACAAGACGCACATTCATTGGTGTATGAGGGGTACCTAGGGTTGGTCTTTATATATTTGAAAACATCGAGATTCCCACTCTATAACTAATCTGAATTTTGAGTATCCTTTAATTTGTGAATTTTTGTTTCAGTACTTTCAGTATCTTCTTAAAGTTATGCAAAATGGTAGAGAATTTTTTTTTATAAAGGACCCAGTGAACAATTATACATCTGTTTGTAGTAATTCAAAATCAATTGCTAATAAGTATGTCTGAAATAATTCATTTACATCCATTTTTTTTAATTCACGAAAATAAAATTGATGCCTCCTTTTAAAAATCATTTTTAAAAATCAACTAAATATTAATGCCTATTACAGTGGGATGTTAGCATCAGTGCTGGAGAAAAGCACTTCGTGCTATGTTTCAATGTCTTTCATAGCCAATATTAGTTCAGAACAAAGTATTCAATATAAATGTTGTGTATCTAAACGTCAAATCAGATTCCCCAAATTTTGAAATGACTTGACAGCATTTCGTAAGATTTTAATCATAACCTACTGTTATAAATTAGAGACATAAGTGGGTGTGTTTAATACCACTTCTGGACAAAAAATTTCATTTAATAATTTTTTTAATAAAACACAATATATCAGTTAACCCTTAAATGTGTGAAATTTTTATGTTTTTTTTTAGCTGTTGTACGTAACTATGGTAACCTATTGGTAGAAATGGCGAGTGTTGTACCAGATGGCGTTGTATGTTTTTTTACCAGTTATGTGTATATGGTAAGGTAATGTTATTTCATCTAGTTTACATTTTATACTTTTTGACATTGAATAGTAAAAGTGTTATTTTCAGGTTAAGAAAAAAATATTTTAACAACACTTAACTACTTATAATAACTACCTGCCAATACTGAGGTTGTTAGTTTAACTCTGATCTTAATTTACAAGGATTTCAAGTTTCCTTCTACAGGTCTGGTATTACATCTTCCTCCTCCAATACAAACTTGCTATCACAATATAGCACCCTGTATCAGAGCATCACATAAGATACCATTAAATCAAAATTCCTTAAGCAACAGTTGTAACATGCTGAAGGAGACATGGCATTCAGTATTTGTATTTAAATTTTTATCTGTCATTGAATTGGGGAATATGATGTATTCTGTATAATGATTATATTTTGGGAATTTTACTTTTGCAGATTTGAAGATACTGTGGCAGCATTAATAAAAAATCTAAACTATACATGTTTATGTTTTCAGGAGACAACAATAGCTAGCTGGTATGAACAGGTAAGACAGTAACAGGTAAAAAAATCCTATGACCTTGCAAGTAAAAAAAATCATTTCCATTTGTAATTTCAGAATTGCCCTTTGTTTTTATGTGATAGAATTGAGCTGGTCATGATAAAGACTACTAATTATTAATGATAATAAAAATATCTGTCAGTCTTATGTTTTTTATAATGAGCAGTATAGCAGTGATTTGTAGAAAGCTACTGTATACTTTTAGTACAGTTGTATGATCACAGGTGCTAGACATAATGTTTTATATGACATACTCAAACCTACACAAGGACAGCAAAACTAGATTTTCTGAAAAACTTATGATGATGGTCCAGGTTAAAATTTGAGTAAACGGTAGATAAACCCCTTCTTATTTGTGCTCAAACTTATACAGAAAACAGAAAAATTAAAATATAACACTTAAAAAATCAGGACAAGAAATCAATTTTTTACTCCAATAATTGATTATTGATTGTATAATTAATGCTTAACGCCACATTGATTATTGGAGTCACATTGTGGCAACCAATAATTGAGGATACTTACTATATTAGCATTCCTTCATACTTCATTGAAGATATCTTTATATTGTTTGACTGTTTGAAGTAAGACCTCAGTTTGATCAGTAGTTTCCTTGAAGATTTTCATACTCTGTCTTCAAAGTAACTTTGAATATTGTTTAATTCTCATCATCCGTCATCAGTAAAGTATAGTCACACACATGATCAAGAAAACAACAAAAATAGGGTGAATAGTAGTTTCATTAGTTGAAGATTTACATTGAAATTTTAGTGAATTGAACTGAAACAAGGTTGATATACCTGAGGTGATCAAGTTAGTTCAGTTTGAGGAACCAAAACTTAGTGTCCAGTTTACTTAATGTAGTATGTTAACTTTTGGTTTAGGGTCACTTTAAAGCAGCTAAACAGGCGGTATTTTCGCCATATGCTTTGTTGTAGCAGTATTTTGTAGATTTAGTAATGCCACTCATCTCAGTAAGAATATTCCACTATAGTTTGGTCTCTGTAGCTTTATTGGTTATATTGATTATAGAAGTCACATTCAAATCAAGCTGTTCATGGCAGATGCATATAGTCTACACTGAAACATATTTATTTGCACTAAATCGTTCCTCCGATACCACAATTTCTGTGCACTAAATCATCCCCCGATTTGAAACCAAGCCATTCATAGCATATGCCAGGTATATAGATTTCAGACAAACTAAAAACTTTATGAAATTAACCCATATGATTTGTAGTACTTTCAAGGGGCATAACCCCCATGTTTCTACAAGATATCCAAATATGATTTCATTTGATGTTTTGTTTTTCAAATTGTGAAACAATATGATGTTTGACAATCAAGTTCCATTGATGAAGAAGATTCAAAAAGGAAGAAGTTTAATGCTGTGTTTGTAAGACATTTCACTGCTGGTGGAGGGTATCCCAAGCTCAGTTGCTAGTATTTCAATTGATACTTTAAATTTACTGTTACAAAATTGTAAAATTTGTGAAAACTAAGGATTATCTCCCTTGTGCATAGCTCTGCCCTTAGATGGTTTTGACTTTACGTCTTTTGGTCATTTTGGTATTTTGAATTTGCTCTTCAACTTTTTGATTGTTGTTTTGGTATCAAACATTATAGGCCTTGAGCACAAGTGAGGAGTTGTAAATTGACAAAATGTGCACATCTTGTGCATCAAAATTGGAATAAAAGAATATACGTGTATTATATATGATATTCTTGAGATGGAACCTTATATTAAATTCTTCAAAAGATTCAGAGGACAAAGTCAGAGAACAAAATCAGAGGACAAAGCAAGTCAATTCAAATAAAACATATTAATATTACAAATACCACTGTTGCATTGCTATTTAAAGTACCATTTACTATCTTAGTTGCAAAAGAGATTATGTTTAAGTCATATCCATTAATCAGCATGAAACATAAATAAGTTTCTTTATTACATGTTCATTGATTAAAGTTTATTCACGGCACAAATCTTTCATATTTTGGTCATTTCCTTCGTCAGACTCGAGTGAAGCTAGTATGAGTACTTATATAAAACCAGAATTGTTAAGGGTAACAGATTTTATTTGCATTCTTATACATTTTTCAGACCTTTTGATAAATAATCCTAATGAATTTTCGGTTTATTTAGATGAATTTCTAAGTAGAGATTGCATTTCATAAATTTATTTACTATACAGTCCATGAAAAGTTTCCTCATCTTATGAACCGATTGAACCGATTTTGACCTACATTTTACTTTAACTTACATTGGTTTTATGTTCAAGATTTGTTTCAGTATTGGTTACTACAGTTATTTGTGCTCTTTTTACTAAATAGATATGCAACTTAGTGGATCTGTAAGGATCATGGCATAGGTTACAGTGACCTACATTTTATCCTTAGATTACTTGAATCAATCTTATTATGTCTTATCACAGTAACTGTAGAGAAAAGGATCCTCCCATCATGCATTGGGGGCATCATTCTTGAAGATGATACTTTGACCAACTTTTCTTCTTGTTTCTGCTTTGATGACTTTTAGTTGAGGAAAACTATTGGAATTTGCTTGATGTTTATGTATATGTACACTTAATAGTTTTTGATGGCTGGTTATTTTTTGCTAAATTTGGTAAATCTGCTTGAGTTTCATGCCTGAAGGACTTGTGTTACATTTTCGAGATTAAATACGTTTCTTGGCAACTGTAATACCTAAACCCACTATATTTGATCGATAGAAAGTTCTTGTTCGGTCCAAGTTAGTTTGACTCTTGTCACTTAACCTTGACCTGATTTCATGCTTGAATTACTTGCATTACATTTTGCTACTAAGCCCATTTCTCAGCATCTAAAATACCTAGATTATATTTCTTTTCCTGTAAATCGGGATATTTTGGTGTAGCGATATTTTGGCGGTTTTCGCTAAAAACATAGGCGTTAAACTTTGGTGTGTTAAAATTTAGCACTTTGTGTCAGTACTGTGATTAATTTTGGCACTCTCAAAAAAAAACTTAAACAATAAATGAAAATTAAATAAATAAAGTTATGGTAAGATTTTCTGATCTGCATGATTAAATGCTAATAATGTTGTCACCGTACAAGCTGTCATGATTGACAACTGATAAAATAAAATCATTCCTTTGTTTTGATTTTACAAATATGATTACAGTGATTTACAAAAATTAATCACAATGTTGCAACTATAATCATAGTTAATTATTTTTATATATAACTACATGAACTAGAATCTGAATATTTTGGAAGTTCTTTTTTTTTTATTATTCTTATTTTGGTTTGTTTAATTTTGGCGTATTGGCAACAAGCGCCAAATAAACTAAAATATAACCACAGCCAAAATATCCCAATTTACGGTAATCCATTTCTTTGTTACAATGTCAGGTATCAAATGATTATTCGGTGTCAATGTGTGCACTCAGATGAGACATTTAGTGTGTCCACTCTTGTTATATGTAAGGAACGTTTCAAAATGGCAAATGATGCTCAAATAAAACCATGGTAGTAGTTATGTCTGCTTTAGGACCATGGAACTTTGGACAGTCTGCAAGTGAAAGTGAAATAAACATGGCTGTTGTTTTTCCAATGTTCAGTCTTATTGAATATTATCTAATTGATGTTACCCAACAACTGTACATTTCAACATCATAATTTTGTTGTATACAACAGACATTTCTATTCCTACCTTCACCAGGTATTCTTCTGACCAAAAGTCTTAAAGCCAAAATCATCAACAGAGTTTGTGAGCAACACAGTAAAACTGTGCTAAAGAGAGGCCAAATTGCATGAATTATTGTTTGTGAGGAATATATCTGTGCTAATGAGACAGGCCAAATTCAAGGACATACTAAGAACAAAACAGCAAAATTTTTCAGCATAAAACTTTGTGTCATTGTCAAAGCCATTACTATAGTGTTCATGAAAAAAAAATAATAACTTGAATGTCCAGTAAACAACTCCAGAAAGAACTGTATGCTAATTGTGTAATCTGAATTCACAATTGTTCATTGTCACGAGACTTCATAACTTTTGTTTATACATATTTATGTGTTGCGTTTCTTTCGTCTGTGAGGTATTATATCAAATTATCAAGATTTATTGCCCTTCTCAGACATTACATTTTTTATACATCAACTCTTAAAAATTATAGGATCAACTCTTAAAAATTATGACATTGTTTTAACAAATTATAAAAGATAAGAATGACTCCTGAAATTTTGTTGTTTTACACATTAAATGAAAGCTGGAATCTTTGTTATTGCAGTAGCTTTTTGTAAGATTAAATAAATAAATAAAACATGAATTAAGGGAATAATGAAGAACAGATTTAGCATGATAATTCCAAGATGATGTGCTAATTCATACCGCATACATGTATAACGTGATGTGGTGATTTCTCAATAATGTATACCCCATAACATAAAATAAAAAAAACAGGTTATATTTCAGGGCCGATGGGAGTAGAGAGCGGGGGGTGTGGGGTTTGTCTTACGGGTTATCTTTTGCTTCACATTGACTGCCATTTAAGGACAAAGATTGTATCATTTATCACCATTTTTAATCTAAAGAGATGTTTTCTCATTGATTCATTACTTCTATGCTTTCATTTTCAGTTTTCATTATTGTTAGCCTTATTATATAAAAACCAATAGATTTGTAGTGCCAGGTCTATCACCTAAACATCTTAGTAACTTTCATGTATAAATCATTCAATCAAAGAGGAATAACTCAGGATAATAAAGATCATGCAATGTATTTATTTTAACAAAACAGAACATATTTATATTTTTAGAAAGCCCTATGTTGTTAAAAATCTACATTTTTTAAGGGACGGATAACAAATATTTTGGCAACATAATGGTAATAATCACAGTTCTTTGAAACACTTAAGTTAAAGCACAAATTTACATAATAGCACTAAACTGTGCAACAGTTAAAACGAACACACTTGTCACAAATCTTCACAGTTCACAGCCATTTATCACAGTAGTCTGTCCAGAATTACGCATCTGCATTCGGTATAGCTATAATTGACGATAACTGTTGAATAATATCGGCATTGTTCATGGACGGTTGCTTGGCATTACGAGCAAGTTGATGACATATATCTAGTAAGCGTTCCTCCATTTGGCGTTTCTGTACTTTTGGACGAGTATTATTGTTTCTATTTCTTTTATTTGCAAACCATGACTTGACTTGAGTAACACTGATTCCTCCTTCTTTGGCCATTTGTTCTTTTTCAGCTTTATTTGGATATGGACTGTCTTGATGCAGTTCGTACCATCTCATCATGACCTTTACAGCATGATTATTTAGCGGTTGATTGTGTCGTTGTCTTTTGTTGGAAGTAGAAGCATTATTTAAAGTTTCTATAAATTTACGTTTTCCAGCAATAGGCAGCACTTTACAGGGAACATGTAAATTGTTCTCCGCTGGTTTATTTATTGTTTGTCCATGAATACTACTTGAAGATATATCACTAGACTGAATTTGTCCTTCAATTGTTGATAAATCCTGAGAACTGTAATGCGCTAAGTTAATCACTGAATTCGTTGTCATTTCTGGTGTAATCTCAGACTGATCAAACAAATTATAATGTCCGTCATCTCTCGATTGAACGTTTTCCTTATTTTCATCATCAGAATTCTCTGAGACCTGTGTACTGTCATTTGGCTTTTGGTAGTATGTAGAACTGTTCATAGATTTGTGTTGATATGGATACACTGGAGACATGTTCAAATCTGAATTATAACCACTGTCCTGATATCCTCCGGCCATTTGCAAATACATCAGTGATGAATTCTGTGTAGCACATAAGGATGAACTCTGGGAATAGTAATAATGTCTAGCATTAGTTGGCAGTTTTTCTGACTGAGAAGCAGTGGTCCTGTGTTCCTGTTTTTCAGCTGGTATAGTAGCAAGTGCAGATATCAGATCTGGTGTTGAGCATCGTGACAGTTCGTATGTGGGTACATTGTACACTGCCACAGCACCTGGTTCTGGTTTAACTTGTTCTGGTGCAGTCTCTGTAGAGCTCTTACTTTGCATATAGTTAGCAGCATAGTACCAGTTGTACATGGGATGGTGCCATTCGGTGTTGTTATGGTCAGTGTAATTATAGTTGTACTCACTAGGTGTTGTAGATCTTGGCTGACATATATGAACTCCAGTATTTGGAATAGGTGAGAAGCTCCATGTTGGTAATGTTGATGGTTTATTATTGTCAGTTTCACTGTAAACATCTGACACTGACAAATACAGATCATCATCACTGGAAGGCTTACTCTGGTCTTTGACATGTTGAAATTCTTTTTCATCCTCCATTTTGAATATCTAGTGGAAATCAGGAACACAGAATAATTTTTTTCAGTTAGGTACTTTTGAGAGGAATGGTGGCAAACTGTCACTGTAGGGGGTATATATACACTTCCAGGTTAAAAGTTCATTTCCCTGAATGGTGTGTTCTGATTGGCTGTCTGTCAAATGTCATTTACATACTATGCCTCTGATTTACTCCAAGCTGAATTTTGATTGGATAGTAAACTACATTGTAAAGATAATTGGCAATGTTTACTCTTGCAGAAAATTGAGTAATTGGCTGTCAATTTTTAATGGTAATTGAATAACAACATCAATGTTTGACTTTTTAATATATTTTTTTTAATTTTCTTTCTGATTTCATATTTTGCTCAATGTTTTTTTTTAATTGGAACAAAAATTTGTTAACATTTTAAAGGAATTGTTAAGCAAAAATAGGTTTTATATTTTTTATTTGGTAAAAGGAAAAAGTACATACAATTTTGACGTAGTTTTAGATCATTTTTATTGGATTATTTTATGGTTTTAGATGGTATTGGGTTATATGATTATTTTTTAGTTATATTTTTTAAAATTATTTACATATTCTTATCATTGATATGATAACAATATTGACTACTTTTATTTATATGTATATAAAAATTATAATATCTTCTTTAGTTCTGTCGTTAGATCTTTTTGTAAGCTTTTAAATTTCCAGAAAATTCTAAATGAAATATTGAAAAGTGTAGGATGGATTGAAATGTTTGTAGTAAGTTTTATATCTGTGTAAATAATTCTTGGTAATGGTACTGGTAAAGTGAACTTTAACTAACATTTCAAATGATTTATAAAAGTTAAACCTATCCAAGATATGTGAATAAAAATTAAAAAAAATTTTTTTTATTGTTAATGTGCATCAAAATTTACTTATTTTTTTACTATTAACAGAGAAAACTAGGAATTTCTATTCCTTGCGCAAGAATTATTCTGGCTTGGGTGTCAATCATTATAATAATGACAAATGCTGAGACAATCATGATTGGTGGGTGAAATAATCATGATTGTCTGTTTATTTTGATTGGAATCATTACCAAAGTGACAAATATTGAGACAATCATGATTGTTGTTAAACGTGTTTTCACTGAAAGTTGAAAAGATTAATCTAGAATTTAATCATCTGTGAACTTTGAAGGGGAATAATTCTGGGGTTTTTTCTTGATTATTTTAAAAATTTTACAATTGTATTGTATTTGTAAAATTTGTGGATATCCACAAAAGAATGGTCATGTAAACATTAAGGTCAGTAATTTTTCCACTATGTTATTTACATGAAATAAAGACAGGTTGTGATGTTATGCAAATATTACAGCTTTTGAGGCCATTTTTCAAACTTCAATAAAACAGGGGGGACAAGGTAGTATTTGATTCTATAATATGATAAACATAATAAAACTTTTCTGTACTAAAAATAATCTGATTCTCTGACAACACATTTGCCTCATCAAAAATTTATATTGGAAAAATAATGATTAAGGCTGCCCTGAGAAGATAACATATATTTTTTGTCTGAACTATTTTTTTTCTGAAATATGTATATATGATACTCCATAAATGTGACATACCGGTACATGTATATTATAAGCATTCGATATGAATAATATATTACGAAGATAAAAAATTTATCATGTGAATGAGACGGTTATAATAATATAATGGAAAAACTATGTATGATTAATTGCTAAGGTAAATCTGACAATCAGTCATTAAAAACAGTCATGGTTATCTCAAAGTCAGATTGGTGTCATTACAAATCAGACAAACATTGAGATAATCATAATTGTTGTTACACATTTGTTCAGTGAAATTGACAAGATTAATCAAGACATTAATGGTACATTGACATTTGAACTTTTATTTAAATCTCACCAAGGGAGATAATTCTTTGGATTTTTTTTCTTCGTTGATGAAAATTATTCTATTATATATTATAATTTAAGATTGTTTGTGATATGATATTTAATATTATATTGTATGCACCCATAATAAAGATAAAGGAATTAAAATTTAGATAAAAAATTCTTAAACAAAAATACTTTTTGTATAATTATATTCACATCAAATCTTAAACAATTATTACAAGAATTGGCTTCTAATTAAACTTTTATGAAATGACTGATTAAAATTCTGGATTTTTGGAAAGGAAACTAAAAAATTAAATGTAAATAAGGATAAAAAATGTAACTGAATGCCCTAAGTCAAACTTTCTGTTTTAATATGGCTTGGACACCAATCATAAAACAATCATGATTATCTCAAAAGTTTGATTTTCCTGCTAACAATAATCATGATTGCTGTCATATATCTATCTATAGAAGTTGACAAGATTAATCAAGTAATCATCCCCTGTAATCATATAAGTGGTCATAAAGGGGAGATAATTTATTTCATAGGATACATCCTAAGACTTTATCCTTTTTGTCCTGCCCTTAGAAACAAGAAGCAAATTAAATTAAAAAATGAGTATTAGATAACCCAAAATGGATCTTTTATTATAAATGGCTTTATAAAGTTTTTGTATTTTGTTCAGTATTTTATTTTTTGTTCATTGTCAAATGCATTGATAAAATTAAATTTTGACACTGGAAAATTTAGAAATAGAAATTAAGTCTTTTTTTCATTTTAGAAACAGATATTACTTAACAATCAACCTTGTATCATTAAATATTCATATCATGATGACTGTTGAGTATTGAAAGTTATATAAATTCAACTTTGATCATACAAACACAGAAATTTAGTGGATAGTCGTATGAGTGAATCATTGTCATTGCTGGTATAATGTTTAAAAAAAAATTAACTAATGTGTTGAAATACAGTAAAAATTGTCCAATTAATACAAAACCAGAACTGGTCATAAATACATTTTCTGTATTAGACCTGTATTAATTACCAGTTCCGGTTTTTCTGTATAAAACCTGTATTAATGACCCGTTTCAGACACATGGGATTGTATTAAATAGACAATTTATAATGTATTTTAAGTCATTGGTTGATAAAAGTACTGTTATTTTAAGTCATTATTTAATAAAGGTGTCATAAGATGGGTATTTTTATATAAGGGCTGTATTATGT
The DNA here is from genome assembly GCA_028015205.1 of Mytilisepta virgata. Classification (NCBI taxonomy): domain Eukaryota; kingdom Metazoa; phylum Mollusca; class Bivalvia; order Mytilida; family Mytilidae; genus Mytilisepta; species Mytilisepta virgata. The sequence continues at coordinate 3,764,389 of CM051518.1, read as the reverse complement.
CCTTGTACAGTTGACCTTGACCCAATACGACTGACTCCGACATAATACAGGCTTTATATGAAAATACCCATTTAATAACACTATAGTATATAATATTTTGTTCATTCGTAGGGTGAGGAGAAGGCTTAACTAAGTTGTAAGTGCCTAATGCTTTTGTCCTTTGAACAATAAAGATATATTTAAAGCAAAGTATTGCTGCTTTATCAGTTGAGCATTACCCCAGTATGTTAGAAATTTTAATGAAGATTAAAAATTATTTGCCAGTGTAAAGAAATCATTGTATTAATTTTTTATTTGCAGGGAATAATAGACCAGATATTGAAACAAAAGTTACTATTTATAGAAACACAAGATGCTGCAGAGACAACTTTAGCCTTATATAATTACCAAAAAGTAAGAGTTAAGTTAAGGAGTACTGGAAATACAAAACATATATATTTCATTTTATACAACATTGAAATCTTTTAGTGGACTATAGATGATATTATCTTTGTATAGTCAGATCTATAGAACTACATAAAAGTGTAACAGTAGTGAGATAGTTATGATACTTTTAAAGATGGTGGAACATTTGTAAATGCTGTCTGATTTATAGAAAACAATGGAATTTTGAATATCCTAATTAACAAATAGTTCATGACACTGAGGGTCATATGGAAGTATACCGAAGCGAAGATCCGTATAATTTTTGTCGGGCGACCAACCGGTCCAAATACTGACATTTGACCCGAGGTGTCATGAACTATTTGTTATATTATACTTTTCTGGGATTTATTTGAATTTAATCGATCTTTCCAAAATGAGGCGGACCATATAATGTACAGCCGATCCATATAACATTATATGGACCAGCTTAGATAACATAGATAAATAGAGAAGTAAAAATGTAAACGTATAATATTTGGCTTTAGTGCATTGCACATTACAAACTGTCTGATGTAATTTAAATATTTGATTATTGAAAACAAAACCTTCATTACAAAGTTGACAATAACTGCTATTCGTTATTTGAATTTTTGACATAGGGACTAGGAGGTTATACGATTTCCTCATCTAGTTTTGTTTTTAATGAGGAAAGGGATTTTGTAACGTTAACAATACAATAACAAGATATAAGACATATTTAATCATTGGACAGGGAATCAGATTACTTAATAATTTACAGGCATGTGAAAACGGAAGAGGAGCTGTATTGTTGTCTGTGGCCAGAGGTAAAGTTTCTGAAGGGATAGATTTTGGTAAGTAATTACATAATATAACTCAAGGGAGGTAACTCAACATTGCTCTCGAAGATATGATGAAATTTATGATATACCTTTAACTGTTAAACACTGCTATACATTGGATTGTTGTAAATTAACATAATGCAGTGACATTATAAATGCGTATCTCAGGTGATAATTTTTTTTTTTTATCCGATATTCTCCCATAGTGCTGGAAAGTTTTATTAATGTAATTTGGTACTTGATACAATCAATGCAAATCTTTGGAAACTGATAATAATGTAAGATTCAGTAATAAGATTCAGATACAGTAAATATTCTGATAGAAAATGACTTAAAATACTTATTTCCATTATTGTGACTCCCATCTTTTGACAGTTTTTAAATTAATAAAATAATCTCGGTACACTATACTGTATACTTATATGATGGTTTGTTATCTGACACAAAATTTCATTATGGCAGAATAAAGGTGAAGAAATGGAGACTATCTCTCTGATTATCTTCGATAATCTCAAACAGTAAAACACTATATTTGTTTAGAATTAGTGAAAATTAAAAGAATTATGGTAAATTTTAAATTTTTGTTGTAGTATAGTAAACATTGTCATCATGTATAATGATTAAAAAAACATTATTTGTCTGTTGTTAGATCACCACTTTGGAAGAGCAGTTTTAATGTTGGGTATACCGTATGTGTACACCCAGAGCAGAATATTAAAGGTAAATCAATGTAATATTTAAATATAATACAATATTTAAGGCCATAATAAAACAATTTTTTTAATTCGTGGGGTGGGGGTTGGAAAGAGGGGGAGGGTTTCTTAAGAGGAATGTAGCTAAACTAGACTAGGCAAACATTTGATAATGATGTCATTCCACTTTGGAAGTTTTATTTGACTTCTTGTCAACAATCTAAAACAGAAAACAAAAATCTTATAAATTGTTTGACTAGATATTGTGGTTGAACACTTTTTTATTGCCAGAACGGCAAAATCCACGGTTGGTTTCTAATCAGAAGTTGTCTAAAAAACATAGTTTTGGAACCGAAGTCCAGGCAGGACACAAATGTTTCCGTATTTTGGTACAATGTATTTTTCACAAATTGGTATTTTTAAAAATAAAAAAATCAGGGTAGGGGGTAAAAGTTGGGGCAGGTGGACATGAGAATGTATGAATTTTTTTTATTGTGATCTCATAGATTCAGTATTTAACAAAATTCATATTGTACTCCACTACGGTAGTATTGTGGTGTTGTGCTTGCCAGGAAGTTGCAAGTTCAATTGCCAGGCAAGCCAAACCAACAACTGGATTCTCTAAGCATGTGGCATTTTATATAGAAATAAGTAATCTAGGATGAGATGACAACATCCAGTAGGTTATTACCTCATGAACTATAACATTAAAAATCCCATCTTGTACAAAGCAGATTTCATATCATATCAACATCTTTTCATCAGATCAGGATAAGCATGAAACAGTTACCACTGGAAATTAACCAGTAATCAATTAGTTATTATGTATCTTACTAAATAAATTCAGAATATGAATTTGATATCTTACCGAGTCTTAAAACTAGAGGCTCACCTGAGCCTGTATTGCTCACTGGGCTTCTATTAGCCCATTGGAAAATGTTTTATCCATGGCTGTTAAAACAAGAAGATTTTCGAAACATAGGGTCCTGTGTTAACTATGTCCTGCAGTGCTAGCCACCTTGGATTTCCGATCGGCTTAAAAATTATAAATTTGGTACAGGACCATCATACAATCATTCAGGCATATTATCAATTCAATCTGTTAAACTGGTTTGAAGAAGTTATTTGTATGTATTTCCCGTAAGGTCCTATGTTAACTATGTCAGGTGGTTTCTGACTAAGAAGATTTTTGAAACATTTGGGTACTTTGTTAACTATGTCCAGCAGTGGTAGCCATCTTGGATTTCTGATCGGTATCAAAATTACAAATTCGGTACAGGACCATCATACAAGCATTGAGGCATATTATTAATTCAATCTGTCAAACGGTTTCAAAGAAGAAAATGTTTTTATGTATTTACCATAAGGTCCTATGTTAACTATGACACACGGTGGCGGCCATCTTGGATTTTCAATCGGCACCAAAATTTGGTAGAGGACCATCTAAGGAACATTCCTGCAAAGTAGAACTTCATTTGGTCTTGTGGTTTCTGACAAGAAGATTTTTAAAATTTCAGCCAATCAGAACACACTATTGGGCCTGGCAGCCATGTTGAATATTCAATTGAAACCAAAGTGACAAATTCTGTAAAGGACCTTTCCAGGAACATTGCTGCCCAGTTTGGTTCCATTTGGTTCAGTGGTTTTTTAGAAGAAGATTGAAATTTTAAAAGTTTACGGACGGACAGAGGGATTATTGACAGACGCAAAGTGATGGCAAATGCTCACCCTGGTTTTTAGCAAGGTGAGCTAAAAAACAAAAAACTAGTGTCTTTTTAAACTTATAAGACCACACTGTTTTGATATTTTTTTTTATCACAATTGATACATCTCTGACAAAGTGTGTATAATAATTATTCAGAATTATTGCAAATTATGATAAGGAATGTTAACTTCATTATAGGCTAGGTTAGAATACCTACGAGATCAGTTTCAGATTAGAGAGAATGATTTTCTGACATTTGATGCAATGAGACATGCTGCACAGTGTGTAGGTCGAGCTTTGCGTGGTAAAACAGATTATGGAATCATGGCTTTTGCCGACAAGGTATATTTATTAGTTGTCAAAGTGCCTTCAAGATACTTTTTAAAGTAAAAAGTGTTTTATTTTAGTAATAAGCACAGAAAAGTAACAACAAAATTTATTGAGACTTTTTATACTAAAATTTTTTTAAATCACAAGTGGTGAACTTGATTCAAAATCTGTAGCTCTTTTAGTCAGTGGATTATATTTAAATGTTTAGTGTAAACCTTAATTTTTGTAATATTGACTGGATCACACATTAATTATTCTTAGAAGCTTTTAATATATTCTTATTTTTTCATATTTTTAAGAGATTTGCAAGGGCAGATAAGAGAGGTAAGCTTCCCAGATGGATCCAGGAACACTTGAAAGACGAGTTGTGTAATTTATCTGTGGATGAAGCCATTCAAGTATCCAAGAGATTTCTACGAAGGATGGCACAGCCATTCACTAGGGTAATTAAAAATTTGTTTTCATTGGTAGAAACATTAAGAAAGTCTGTCACATGTAGTGTTTGAAGTTATCTCCCTTGACACAATAACTGAAATATTCATTTTCTCAAGTCTTTTTATTGGAATTCTTCTTGAATCTACTGTAATGATTCTTTCAGCTTGATATTTTGGAAACAACTGTCGATAAATATGTAAGCAAGTTTATTTTGTATTTTTTGTGGTTTTTTTTTATTCCGAAGAAATAACATAATTTTGGTGAAAATTTTTGCATAAAATACAAAGAATCTTAAGATCTTAATTCTGAACTTTACAGCACTTAGTCATGCTCTCAGGATAAACAATTAAGTGATTTGTTTGTTTGTTTAGTTGGGGTTTAACGCCGTTTTCAGCACATTTGGCTATTTCGCGGCGGCCAGTTTTTATTGGTGGAGGAAGCCGGAGTACCCGGAGAGAACCACGGACCTTCGGTAGGAAAATTGGCAATCCTTGTCAATTAAGATCGGAGTCAAACACACCCCCCCACAGGTGAGATTCGAACTCACAACCTCAGCGTTGACAGGCTAGTGATCATTAGCAGTCATGACGAACTACCTAGACCACTCGGCCACCGAGGCCCTACAATTAAGTGAAGTTAGAGAGACTTGAATATCAAACATTTTGAATGGCTTAAGCATTTATGTGTAATATATAATACTATCAGAGATATATCATGATAATATCCCCATTAATGGTACTATAAGATAAAACTTGTGAAATAGCAAGATTAACTTCTTCAGAAGTTTAAAAGTTTATTAAAATTGTGACATTATGGGGCAAAAAAATTGTTGGTCATAGAATCTTATAAAATTGAGAATTTAGTAAAATTTTGAAAGTTTCTTTGGATCTCAATGAGAAATTACATACAGAAACTTATTGTCTGTACCCTTTATCTAGTAATTTCTGATATGTCAAAGTCATAGGTGTTTGTATGTAGCTTATACTTTTAACATTACTATATATAATATATAAAACTGATCATCTCAGAATGTTTTTATTGTCCTATATACTTTGATGAGTACTGTATTTTATTCATAGGAGGATCAGCTGGGTGTATCCTTACTAACTGTAGAACAACTTCAGTCTGAGGAAACAAAGAAAAAGTTAGAACAGAGGATGCAATATGTATGATACTGTTATATAATGTTATTGGCAGACCATATAAACAAATATCACGTTGAACAATCCTACCATGAACAACATCAGCTTGTGACAGTCTTCAGTTTAAATGTCCTTGTTGGTTTTGATCAAACAGGACTATTAATCAATCAGACAGATGGAAACAGATAGCACATTTACATTCTGTGACAGAGATATATTGTTTAATAAATATTTCTACATTCTTTACAATTAGTTGTGTTGAGATGTGCTCCGCATTAAGTTGCAAGATGCCTAAACATTTAACTTGAATATGAAACAATAGATATAGTTGATTAATACTTGACATAAAATCAATGCATAGATGTGACAAAGAAGAGTGCCCTAATGACTGTTCATCTTCACATTGAGGTCTTTCAACACAGTAATAGAAATTCTAACAAAAAGAAAGTCAAGTTGAGCCTCTATACAGGTTTCCTTGCTGCATGGCAATTATGTGACGTTGTGTTATTGAAGGACACAATGCAAATTTAACCATGGTCTTAACTTTCCCCACAGTCTAACAGTACAAGCCAGAAAATAGGCATATAAACTATCATGGGGTACATCAACATATATTTTAGAGAACTTGGCATTAAAGTATGGATAAAATGAGTAAATAAGACAAATGGGCTTTAAAATATTTTGGAAAAAAATGTAAGCTCAAAGGGGAAAAATTGATGTTGTATAGATGAGGTTATCCATAGAACAAACCTTAAAAACATACGGTATAAACGTCAAACGTCTTCCAAACAGCATGAGAGATAAACTCTATCAATATGATACTACAGATGAATTCTTAAAACAACTCTTGTACAGTTTTTTTTTAACTTCAAATTCTGGAATTTTATTCATTTAGCCATAAATTGTTAGAGATTTTAACATGGGTCCGTCGTCGTCCGTTAACTTTTACAAGAATCTTCTCCTCTGAAACTACTAGGCCAAATGGAACCAAACTTGGCCACAAGCATCATTAGTTTAAAAAATGTGTCCGATGACCCTGCCTGCCAACCAACACGGCCAACATGGCTAAAAATAGAACATAGGGGTAAACCGCAATTTTTGTCTTGGGGTAAAAATGTTTATCAGGTCAAGATCTACCTGCCATGAAATTTTCAGACGAATCGGTCAATCCTTTCTTGAGTTATTGCCCCTGAATTGTTAATTTTAAGGAAATTTTACAGTTTTAGGTTATTATCTTGAATATTATTATAGATAAAGACAAATTGTAAACAGCAAAAATGTTCATCAAAGTAAGATCTACAAATAAATCAACATGACCAAAATAATTGATTGACCCCTTATAGGGGTTTTTGCCCTTTAAAGATGGAGTAAACTTTCCTTTAAAGATCTTCTCCTTTGAAACCACTGGGCCAATTGGGACCAAACTTTGGTGAAATAGTCCTTTTGGTGGCCCCCTTCCAAATTTATATACCGCATCCCCGACTTCCAAAAACATGGCTGCTATTACTAAAAATAGAAAAAAGGGGGGATGAATTTAAAAAATCTTCTTTCATGAAATTACAACGCCAATTGAAACCAAACTTGGCAGTAATGGTCCTTAGGTTTTCTTTCAGAAATATGTCCGATGACCCGAACTGTTAACCAAGATGGCTGCCACAGCCAAACTTAGTTTAACATAGGGCCCCATGGGAAATTCACTCAAAAATCTTCTCGTCTGAAACTACTCAGCCAATTGGAACTAAAGTTGGCAGCATGGGTCCTTAGATGGTCCTCTTTCAGAAATGTGTCTGATCATCTGGATTGTCAACCAAGATGGCCACCACAGCCTAACATAAGTTTAATATAGGACCCTTTAGGAAAATTCATTTAAAATTCTTCTTGTCTGAAACCACTTAGCCAGTTGGAACAAGACTTAGCAATAACGGTCCTTAGATGGTTCTCTTTTAGAAATGTGTCCATTGACCTGGACTGTCAACCCATATGGCTGCCACAGACGAACTTTGGTTAACATAGAACCCCATAGAAAAACCAGCCAAATTGACTGCAACACTTAAATGTTTAGTCCTGCTCAAGGTGAAAAGTTAAATCCAGGTGAGCAATACAGGCTCTAGAGAGCCTCTAGTTTATTGGTCTAATTCTTTTACAATGAGTTTGTATGGCCTTCTGAAAATATGCTAGAAATGTGCCATTTTCATGGCTTTTCTCGATAAAAGATAACAATTTATAATTGCAGGATAAAAACAATATACGTAAATTATAGAGTTTATTTGTACATGTACTCGCGGCGAAACAGGTGTGAAATGCTTGTTATCCTTTGCATTTCTACCTGTTCTAAGGCTTGTACAAATAAATTGTATATTATCCGACAATGTACATGTAATGCATATGAAACTGAAAACATTGATTTGATGCATATTGAGGGTCTGGACCAGGTATTTATGATCTGGTCTTCTTACATTAATGGCCTCTTTTTCTCTTTTCCTTGAGGATGAAAAGATTTTTTCTGATGTTATGCCCCTTTGTAACAAAGGTTATTGTAAATGAATTTGTAGACCAATTCTGCAATTTTTTGTCTGCATGAAATGGAATAATAAATTTGCTAACCTAATGTAGATATTTGCCTAAGTTACTTCTATAAAGGTTGTACCATTTTTACTGGAGTCCAGTTTTAATGTATCATTCCCTCCTTTCACTAAGTTGGGATTGTTCTGTAAGTTTTACTGGAGTCCAGTTTTAATGTATCATTCCCTCCTTTCACTAAGTTGGGATTGTTCTGCAAGTTTTATTTTAATGCAAGGAAATCAAAAACTGAAAATGAGGATATGTACAGTATAAACCTTACACCTCTTGTGCATATAAAGCTGAAATTTCCATACACTTTTTTGTCATCTTGCATATTTAAGGTATCCGGACCATTAATGACCACGTGATTATTCAAAAGTTCCTGGATGTTCCATACAACGCAATTGAAATGACCTCGGTAATTATTGGCAAACTTCGAATATGCCAATATAACTAACTTATTTTTACAGACTCTGCATATACATGATATAAGCAACAAAGTGGGTTTCAAGTTCAGAAAAATATATATACAAAATTCCAGCTTTAAATTGTTAGGTTCAGCCATTCACGGTCAAAAAGAAATACAATTTTCGATCATGATCTATTGTGGTCCGGATACCTTAAGCAGAAATAAGACAGTATAAATTCCAACAAGTCATATAAGGTTCACATAGCGGTTTGAGGAAATTAATCCGATATAGTCTTGGTAGCATTTCCAGGTCAAATGCAAAGTAATTTTAATAGCAAATAAATACATTGCTTGTTTGTTTCATTGAAATCCACAATTCTTATTGGAAGACATCAGTCATGTGGTTAGGAAAAGTGATGTTTTATAACCCAATAAAAGTCAAAATCTTGTTTAGCATATGCTTCCATGATGACACTGATGATGCGGCAATGCAGTGGAGTAATATTTCAAGAATTAATGGAGAATATTGTAAAAGTGCAGTCAAATTTATTTACTTGTCAAATATAAGAATGGAATGCATCATTCTAGTGTTTAGGATTGTAAAAGCCTTCATGAGGCACACATTTTTAGTATGAAGCACTTCGTAGAAATGGGCTTCAGTCAAACCTTTCACACTTCAATAAAACTACAAAAATGAAGCATTCAATTTTTAACTGATATCTGACACATAAATACATCTAAATACATAAGGTTAGTTTCTATATGCATTTCTTAAGATTGTCAATTTGTTCTACCTTTAACTTTGTACAATTTTTTTTAAGAAACCATTATCACCCCAAAGTTTTACAGTCACCAACAAAACAATGTCACAGTCAAAAACAACTATATGTGTGTCCAATGGACACTACATGCCCCACAAATCATGTATTTAGTAAATAGAATTATATTTGTATATTAATGACCTTGAAGTCCCTAACGAAAGGGTAGATAAAATTCTATCTCTCAGTACTTCATGAAAAACTACCTTCAACCCGAACCTTAACCTGACTTCTAATATTGAAATTCTACAAAAAAATTTGATGACCCATGACCTCAAGATCACAGCATCCGTTTTGCATCAAAATGCTGCTGTTCATATCACAACCTATCCATGTACAAAGTTTCATGATGATACCATAACTCCTTCATGAAAAACTACCTTAAACCTGAACCTTAACTTAGATTCTCATATTGAAATTCTACAAAGAAATTCAAAAGTTGAAGACCCATGACCTCAAGGTCAAAGCATCCGTTTGGCATCAAAATGCTGCTGTTCATATCACAACCTATCCATGTACAAAGTTTCATGATGATACCATAACTCCTTTATGAAAAACTACCTTAAACCTGAACCTTATCCAGATGTACGGACGCAGAGACCGAAGAACTATATGCCTGGCCTGCCTTACAGGTGGGGCATAAAAAAGGACTGACTAAATTTCATTGTTTTTAATGCTAAATTAATAGTAAGTTTGTTTAAAAGAATTACATATACTTGATGAATATACCGGTAGTAAACACATATAATAGTATTAGGACTTTAGTTTAAAGATTTGCACTTTTAACCTCATGGCGAATCATGAAAAATATTTTATATTCTATATTAACATGAACATTTTTACTAAAACAACATGAATCACAAATATTGCCCGTAGTAAACCACTTCTAATGGCCATTTTTGTCTTATTTAATCTTGCTTGGCTTGATTTTCAAAGTATAAGATAAAGTATAGATCACATTATTGATAATAATACTTTATCCAATGAGGGTTACACAGTTATTTAATAAAACCGATCTTCCCTCAGGCCCTCAATTGTCACAAACAATAAAAACAAAAGTATTAAGATAGTTCAATATTAAGTCAAATAATAACTGCCAGAATATTATCAACAATAACAAATATTAACCATATCAATCATATTCAAAATATTAACACTATCAGTTATAGATAATTTGTATCAGATTGTTAGCAACATTCACTGTTAATATGCTGTTGGTATGGCCAATGGTGTGAGCACAGCAATATTAGCCCTTTCCAGAAACTCTTTTCCGGTATCACTATTCGGACTCAAAAATTTTAATTTGAAGCAAGTTATTTCCTTTACTTTACTTACTTCTGGCAAACGAAGCTTTTTCTAGCCTTAGTATATAGCACAATATGGCTGCCCATTACCCTGACTATTCTAAATGATCCATATGTAGAAAATGGATAGTTCCTATAGCGCTCACTGCACTCACTATCAATCATAGACATGCATTAATATTAATCATATCAGTAATATTTAAAATATAACCCAGACTGTTTAAGATCATTTCATATCTGTCCAGAGGGACCTCGGTGGCCGAGTGGTCTAGGTAGTTCGTCATGACTACTAATGATCACTAGCCTGTCAATGCTGAGGTTGTGAGTTCGAATCTCACCTGTGGCAGGGTGCGTTTGACTCCGATCCTAATTGACAAGGACTGCCAATTTTCCTACCGAAGGTCCGTGGTTCTCTCCGGGTACTCCGGCTTCCTCCATCAATAAAAACTGGCCGCCGCAAAATAGCCAAATGTGCTGAAAACGGCGTAAAACCCCAACTAAACAAACAAACATATCTGTCCAGAAACATTATACAATTTACCTACTAACCTAACAGACCAGAGGGTGTGTCACAATGTATGTACAACTCTGTAGGTCAAATATCAAGGTCAAAAACTTAGGTCAAAGTTGAGAACTCCATGTCCTATGATAAAGATTTTGTTTATGCCACCCCACCACCAGAAAGTAATACCTATATCTCACCTTTTGTGAGATAAAAAATGGAAATTGAATAGAAAATGAAAAAGTTTAATATTTGGAACAAACTGATGCTAGCAGTATCTAGGATGATGTTATGTATAAAATGTTCGTTTGTTTGTTTAACTGGGGTTTAACGGCGTTTTCAGCACATTTGGCCATTTCGCGGCGGCCAGTTTTTATTGGTGGAGGAAGCCGGAGAGAACCACCGACCTTCGGTAGGAAAATTGGCAATCCTTGTCAATTAAGATCGCAGTCGAACACACCCCGCCACAGGTGAGATTCGAACTCACAACCCCAGCGTTGACAGGCTAGTGATCATTAGTAGTCATGACGAACTACCTAGACCACTCGGCCACCGAGGCCCCCTGTATAAAATGAATTATGTATGTATAGAGTTCAGTTAATACAGTATACAATTGTGAATACGAGGAAAAATAAAATAACAAATAATTAGTATCACAGATAAGGATAACAATAAAATAAAAATATTGTCATTAATGTAAAATACCATAGTAATAAAAGAAAGCTCTGAAATTCTGTATTTAACAAGCTATTACACATAACATATGTATTTAACAAGCTTTTACACACACAATGTATATATAACAAGCTATTACAAACAAACCTGAGGCTCCTTGGAGTCTGATTGCTCACCTGTGAACCTGAGCACCATGGTTGCCAAAATTGGTTCACATTTGACTTGTAGTTTTAATAAGAGTTGTTTCAGACATGTCAATTTAGTAATTTTATGGAGGATTTTTTAATGTAGTTCACATAGGGTCGTATCTTAAACTATATACTCTGCTAGTGGCCATTTTGAATGACAGATTGGCAACAAAGTACCAATAATAGGACTCCTTTGTTAAACCAAGTTTGGCTATAGCGGCCATGTTGGATTGCCAACCGAGTCATTGGACATATTCTGAAAGAAGACACCCTTAGAACACAGTCTTTTAATTTTTTCGTTTACGGATTTTCTTGCATAAAATGTAAGGTCAGTCGGTCGAAATAAAAAAAAAAGAAGGTAAAATTACAAAGTCTGTATAACTGTCATTGGGGTGTTAGGATCAGTAATCGTCGTTCCATATTTTTGGTCTGGAAGTCCTTCCATGGAAACCCATATTGAATCGATTTTCTTATCAAATCTATTTGCCAAGTTTTGTTCAAATTTGCACAGTTGTTTCAGAGGAGAAGATCTTTAAGTGAAATGTTAACGAACGACGGACACCAAGTGATGAGAAAAGCTCACATGGCCTTTTAGGCCAGGTGAGCTAAAAACATAGTACTCAACAAACATAAATTGAACTGTTAAATATCTAAAGTTCACTAATTGACTGAAATTCCTTTTTATTTTTTTGATGATGGAGATGTTTTTGCATTCCCAGAATTAGATTTAGGTGTAATTTTAGATTCCGACCCAGACTTCTGAGGAGCATCTTTCTTAGGTGTGGTCTTCTTTGCATGAGTTTCAATTTTAGTTTTTGAGGCTGTTTCCTTCTTTGATGTTGATTTTATCTCTTTTGCAGGAGTTTTAGGTTTTGAGGTAGTTTCCTTCTTTTGTGTGGACTCAGCCTTTTCTGGAGGAATTTCAGCATTGGTGGCCGAGGCTGCTTCCTTTTTAGGTGTCCTTTTACTTTGATCTGGATTAGCTGCATCTATTTTAGCATGTTCTGTTTTCATTAAATTTCTTAATTCATCCTGAAAGTAAACACAGAACATTACTTTTTTCCTTCTGGTTCATACAAAGCAGCAATTTTTTCTTCCAATTTTGGATAAGTATAAAAAAAACCACCTGATGCACAAAAATTTAATAACTGATATTTTTGTTTTTACTTCAAATTATGGCAAGTAGAGTTCATCTCAATCATAAACATCAAAGATGAAAGTTGAAAACATAAGAAGCTAATCACTGCTTTCTTTAGTCAGATGTACTAAAGCTAGGACTTTGATGATGAAATATATGTGTAGTATTGTGAACAGTTATACTCACTCCCCATCCTAATTCATCAGCTAAAGTTTCACATCCATTGTCACATGTTCCTTGCCAGAAAACATCTCTGTCAATGAAAATGATGTGATGTTAAGTTTCTTATCCTGCAACTACATCTTTATCTCACCAATATAGTCTGCACAATATTGTTTTCAATATTGAGTCTGTAGCCTAATATAGTCTCCTGGTACTCTTGTCCTCACATTCAAGGATATTTTACATTGGGTTCCTTTTCACGGTGTTAAAGAAGTCATGTTTTCCTTGCTATAAATGTTCCATTTTCATGGATTTTCATGAAAACAGTTAGTAATTTAGTGTAGCTGGATAAACACAACATAAGTACATTGTCAGAAAAAAAAAGTAATTTGTACTCACCGCGAAACCGGTGAGAAATGCTCACAAACCTTGCATTTTTACCTGTTTCTAAGGCACCTGCAAATAAACTTTATCTTTTCTGACAATGTAAATATATTGTATATTTATACTGCAATTGTTTTATTTGAGCAGTCAAAATGCATTGACAGTATATTTACAAGTTATATACGTTCACTGACAGTATTTAACATTTAGGCCACACCTACTAGTACCTAATTGGTGGCTGACTGAAATGAACAAATTTTACTGACTGAAATGTTTAGGACAAAATTTCAATATTGTTTTGTAACTTATTTTTTGTTGTTGAAAAAATATATTTGCAGCTAAGCTTTCCGTTATTTTAAATAATCTTATGTGACTATCAATGGTATACCTGCTCATTGAATATTGAAAAGGTGAGTTCTCCCACCAAATCAGTTGGGGGGTAACAAACGTTTTAAAACAATTTTGAAATCGGTACTACCGTAGTAATGTCCACAAAAATCACCAAAGTTTTGCAGTATAAAGACAATAACAGTGCATTGACTTGACATAAAATTTGATATGCAAATTCGGCACAAATCAGGGAAATGCTCAGGAAACCCTTGCATTTTCACCCGATTCTAAGCCTCATCTGTATATCAGTTTTATGTCAAGTCAATGCACTGTTATTGTCTATGTAACCTTCCCATAACGTTTCAGCGTTACGATTAATTACAATGTTTAATCTTACCAAAGAATTATCTATAAACTTCAGATTTAAAAATGAAAGGAGAGCAACTATCTTGACAATTTTGGAATTTATATGTTTACCTAATTACTGCACGCAAATATAATGATGTAAACCATATATATCTATAAAATTGGGTCACTGGTTCCAAATTGTCTTATTCTGTAACTAAATATAAAATGCAGCCACAAAACAGATATACAAACAGTCTCATCCTGATTTGGTCTTTCATCTCGCATTTTGATTGGTCAAAATTGACCCAATAAATTTCAGTACAATTTTTAATCAAGTCAATCCGAATTACCTCTCTTTTCGCACAAAACGACAACAAATGCAATCAACATAATTTATACCCTCCATATTATTAACACACACTCACAAAAATCTGTAACAATGAAAATTTTTGATTGATGAACTCTTACATGTAAAAACCATCCACTGAGTACAGTCCATGAATTACCAGAAAAAAAACCTTGCCCAATATGAATTTTCTTTACCGAATAAATCTCTGTTTTAGGACAACAAGACACTGTATAACTAATAATATATAAAATGCTGTACTAATAATATTACCTGTAATTATGGTACACGTTTCCAAGAGTCAACATCCTTTTATTTTTTCATGCTCGTGATCAAGGCCATATGAGTCAAAACGTTGGGTAATTTTAACTTTTTAGTTTAGCTGTTGTTTTTTTACGATTTTGTATTTGGTTTTGTTCAGCTTGTGTATTTGTACATTTAAGTCGTTTTATTCCCTTTCTGACAGCTCACCATTTCCATTTATTTTCCTTGTTTTCTATTGTCGTATGAGCTGTTTCCCAACATACATGTGTTCATTACTATAAATATTACCTGTAATTATGGTCAGGTGTACTATAAATATTACCTGTAATTATTTTCACCATCAAAATCAAATCCTTTTCCAAATATCACTGACATAATTGGGTCTAATTTCTGCAAATTGTAATTGAAATTAAATATGTTTATTTTTTTTTTGGGAGGATATCTACAAATCTTGCTCTGTTTAAACTACAAATCTTAGATTACTTATTAACTTATATAAATTTTGATGGAATATATGCTGTAAAATTCAATATTATTGAAAGAGTTGTCTCTAAAATGTTCTCCAATACCACCATTTTGATGGAATATATGCTGTAAAATTCAATATTATTGAAAGAGTTGTCTCTGAAATGTTCTCCAATACCACCATTTTGATGGAATATAAGCTGTAAAATTCAATATTATTGAAAGAGTTGTCTCTGAAATGTTCTCCAATACCACCATATATCTGATATCAAACACACTATTTGTTATCCTGAATTTTAAAGGTAGATTGTATGGACAAATGCTTACCGGTGGACAACTGTTCTCCAGATTTATGTACAACCTAGGTACCTGTTGCTTTGTTCTGAAATTTGTAAGAACTTTTAAATAAATGAAGAATTATTGCACATATATTTTTTCAAATAAAAATCAGTAAATAATTCAACATGATGTCATAATGACAAAAAAAAAACAAATCTAGAGGCTCCCAACAGCCTATATCCCTCACCTGGACTATGTCCATCTTGACTGGCAGCCTGGAACATTGCTGTCAAGTTCCAACTGTCTTAATGGTTTCAAACAAGAAGATCTTTCAGTGATTTTTCCAATTCAGTCCTATGTTAAACTATGTTCAGCTCTGGCTCTTGGATGACAGGTTGGGTTATCGAATATACTTCTGAAAGAGGACCAACTAAGAACCATTGCTGCCAAGTTTTGTTCCAAATGGCTTAGTGGTTTTAGACAAGAAGATCTTTAAGTAAATTTCCCATAGGGTACTATGTTTAACAATGTGTGACTCTGGTTTCCATTTTGGATGTTGGGTGGGATCATCTGAAACAATTCTGAAAGAGAGCCACTTATGGACCATTGCTGTCAAGTTTTGTTCAAATTGGAAAAGCGGTTTCAGACAAGAAGATCTTTCAGTAAGTTCCTAATAGGGTCCTATGTTAAACTGTGTTCAGCTCTGACGGCCATCTTGGATGGTGGACGGCTTTCATAGGATATAATTCTGAAAGAGGACCACCTAAGGACCATTGCTGTCAAGTTATGTTCCAATTGGCCAAGTGGTTTCAGACAAAAAGATCTTTAAGTAAATTTCCCATAGGGTCCTATGTTAAACTATGTTTGGCTCTGGCAGCCAACTTGGATGACAGGCCGGGTCATCGGAAATAATTCTGAAACAGGACCACCTAAGGACCATTGCTGCCTAGTTTTGTTCCAATTGGTCTTGTGGTTTCAGAGGAGAAGATCTTTAAAGGAAAGTTTACGACGACGACAGACGATGGATGCCAACTGATGGCAATAGCTCACATGGCCCTTTGGGCCAGGTGATCTAAAAAGGAAAATAAAAACTCAGTCTCTTAAATATGTATTTTGAGCTTCCTTTAAAAAAATGCCAAACATTAATAAAATGTATTAGCCAATCTAATGAGATTTCAACACTGTTTAATGAGATATGATTTCATTGGGATTGAAAAAAACATTTTTTTTTATGGCTTAATTCTTCTATCCAGATTAATGAGATTTCTTGGTAGTCAGAATCACTTATGAAAACAAAATGTCCTATGTCAGTTTTAAGGAAGGAAGTAGAATTAAAGATGAAAGAAATAAACATTATATCTATATGTGAACCATATTTAACATGGGATTTACCTGTTGGCAAGTGAAGCAAATGGCTGAACTACTAATGAGGTACCCATTATAATCAGAAGGTCACACTTAGGAAAATCCTGAAATAAAAATTTAGTTAGGTATCCAAGATCATGAAAACTAAATGTTTGGTTTAAGAGCCACATATTCTTCTGTAAATTGGAGCTTGGTTCACGTGACCTCATCTCCCACTGCACAAGGCTCCACTAGGAAAGACATGAAAACTAGTTGAAGATTTTCCAGTCTTCACTTTGAACTTATGTGAAAATCTATTATTCTCAAAATATTTAACTTGAATACCGCCAGTTCCAATCAATACCTAACTCATCTTCAGCATAAATATAATACAAATAACTGACTTCATACGTTGGACAGTGTTTTATAGCTTTTGACTGTTATAAAAAAACACCGAAGAAACACTTATCTCTGTGACATATACTAACTGTCCAAATCTAGCAGGCAAAGACACACAGTATCTCAACTGTCCAAATCTGTCTAGAAGTATTATATTAAAGAACAAAGTGTCTGAAGTAATCACATCTCTCACATATGTTAATAAAACTGACTAGCAGTTCTTCACCCAACAATAAAATAACTTAAGTACTTACCTTAAATATGAACTGTCAAATCTGACTGGCAGCCTGTCAACTACTCACCAAGCAATACAATATCTGAAGAAATCACTTACCTTGAACAATAACTGTAAAATCTGGCTGACAATGACTCACCAAACAATACAATATCTGAAGCAATCACTTACCTCGAACACTAACTGTCCAAATCTGGCTGGCAGTGACTCACCAAAGAACACAATATCTGAAATTTTCATGAATCTTATCAGTTTTTATCAGAAAAGATTTGTATGTAGCATTATCAGTCTGTTATTGCTAAGTCTGGGAACGTTTTGTTCTATTTTTCATATAACTTCATAAACACCTTACAGGTCATAATATTTGTCAATGTCTGCCTTTTTATCTTTAATTGTTGATTTTGTTCTACTGTTCATTTGTCTTTTCTTTCATTTCAGTGTTTATACTTCTACCAGTTTTTTTTTATTTGCTACACTAATTTTGTTATTTTACCCAAAATATGGATCGACATGGGTAAAAGAATAAGCCCCCAACTATAAGTTTTTTTTAGTTTTCATATGATATATTCTGTAAGCTGGTAGCTCACCAGCTTGTTTTAGCATAAACCACAATAAAACCATATGTGAAATAAGGAAGTTTTTTCAAGCTTTTCTGCTATATGTCAGATAAGGATGTTTTTTCAAGCTTTTCTGCTATATGTCAAATAAGGATGTTTTTTCAAGCTTTTCTGCTATATGATGTTAATTTATGATAACTTTATCAAATTGTTGTTTTAACATTAACATTATTTGTAATATATGAGAAAAACCCCATGAATTTTAAATGAAACTTTTGTTTGCATTCGTAGTCATATGGCATAAAAACTTTCTTAGATACCTAAGTGAAAGGAGAAGGGAGATAACCTATAAATATTGTAAAGGGACTTAACCTACCAGGTTTGACAACTCCTTCACAACCTTCTTCTGTGCACTTGGGAATAGAAGGTTTCATAATTCTCTCTGGAAATATAAACAAAATAATATGTGTAACAAATACATCTTTACTTCTTTTTGATATATATTATAATTTTTTAATCATAAGTCAAAGTGTTAAGTCCAAGCTGATTTTGATGAGTCTTAGGACTTATCAATGTTTGGATGGATGGATGGATGGATGAATTATTGTTTAAAGTCCAGTGTCAACCATTAAGTGCATATCAGGACGAGAACATGTTGATATTATACGAATATAAACCCTGCTTTGTTTTAGACTGACAAGCTGAGCCAGATTTTTAAAACGTGCAATCTCATGAGGTGACATTCCGCATTTAGACATATCACCCTATCCGCACATATTATACTGGCTGTGAGCCAACCAGGCCTTTGCTCTTACTCCTAAATGCCTCATGCTTGGCGGAGGAGCAGCAAATAACAATTATAATATCTTTGGTTGACCTGGCCAGGGATCACACACATGACTTTCCACACTTGAGGCAAGCACGCTATCATGAGACCATCAATGCAGTTATCAGTGTATGGAACTGTGCATGACTGTCAAATTAAGTCCACTATAATTATGCTAAAGTTTAACAAAAACAAGAACTCCATTTAAATACTGATTGGAATAAAATCATTACGACTGAACATATATATAGGAGCTCACAGCTAGGAAAAAAAATCCTAATACAGATATGATGAAAAAAGTATTCAGTTAAACATATATATGGGAAACTGCACTGTGTAAAACAGTTGACAAATGTTATCTGATAAACATAGAAATGATACTGAAAATATTCAAGAAAAATGATAAAATAATAAGTAATCAATTTATTGGAAGATATAGTCTTATTAATCACATTAAAGTCTCCTGGAAACCTCTTAAACTCATCTAGCCGTGATATTGGCTGAAATACCGCTAGCACGGCGTTAAACAACAAGCAATCAATCAATCTAATACTCATCAAACGTAAACTTGTCTTGAACCATAATGAAAAATCCATTTCCTAAGTATAAAATTCCTCTTATTTCATTTGTCTTAGTGGTCAATTCTGACAATACACCCAGACACAATTTGTAATGGGACCATCGTTTTAAAGGAGAGGACTTTTGAAGAAAAATGTGTCATAAAAGATGGGACAGGGACTCAAAGTGAAAGCAAAAGCTTTCTGGGTTCAAATGAGCTTACAATACAACAGACTCAATTATGTAGTCTTAGTAAACTGGTATATACTGAGTAGGCTGTCTACATAACATGTGACGGTCACATTTCAACAATACCTTTCATCCAATCCTGACTGTATTCTGCTTTACACTGTAAACAATGTCCTGTTCTAAAGTGTCCATGAGCTTCTACAACTTTCTCAGGGTTTAAACCTGCCACAGTATCCAGAGTATCTATATTCTAAAACAGTTAAAGATGATATCAACATTTAATCTGTTATCACATCAATGTATAAAGATGATATCAACATTTAATCTGTTAAACATTTAATCTGTTATCACGTCAATGTATAAAGATGATATCAACATTTAATCTGTTATCACGTCAATGTATAAAGATGATATCAACATTTAATCTGTTATCACGTCAATGTATAAAGATGATATCAACATTTAATCTGTTATCACGTCAATGTATAAAGATGATATCAACATTTAATCTGTTATCACATCAATGTATAAAGATGATATCAACATTTAATCTGTTATCACATCAATGTATAAAGATGATATCAACATTTAATCTGTTATCACATCAATGTATAAAGATGATATCAACATTTAATCTGTTATCACGTCAACGTGTAAAGATGATATCAACATTTAATCTGTTATCACATCAATGTATAAAGATGATATCAACATTTAATCTGTTATCACATCAATGTATAAAGATGATATCAACATTTAATCTGTTATCACGTCAACGTGTAAAGATGATATCAACATTTAATCTGTTATCACATCAATGTATAAAGATGATATCAACATTTAATCTGTTATCACGTCAACGTGTAAAGATGACATCAACATTTAATCTGTTATCACGTCAATGTATAAAGATGATATCAACATTTAATCTGTTAAACATTTAATCTGTTATCACGTCAATGTATAAAGATGATATCAACATTTAATCTGTTATCACGTCAACGTATAAAGATGATATCAACATTTAATCTGTTATCACATCAATGTATAAAGATGATATCAACATTTAATCTGTTATCACGTCAACGTGTAAAGATGATATCAACATTTAATCTGTTATCACGTCAATGTATAAAGAAGATATCAACATTTAATCTGTTATCACATCAATGTATTAAGATGATATCAACATTTAATCTGTTATCACGTCAATGTATAAAGATGATATCAACATTTAATCTGTTATCACGTCAATGTATAAAGATGATATCAACATTTAATCTGTTATCACATCAATGTATAAAGATGATATCAACATTTAATCTGTTATCACGTCAATGTATAAAGATGATATCAACATTTAATCTGTTATCACGTCAATGTATAAAGATGATATCAACATTTAATCTGTTATCACATCAATGTATTAAGATGATATCAACATTTAATCTGTTATCACATCAATGTATAAAGATGATATCAACATTTAATCTGTTATCACATCAATGTATAAAGATGATATCAACATTTAATCTGTTATCACATCAATGTATAAAGATGATATCAACATTTAATCTGTTATCACGTCAATGTATAAAGATGATATCAACATTTAATCTGTTATCACGTCAACGTATAAAGATGATATCAACATTTAATCTGTTATCACATCAATGTATTAAGATGATATCAACATTTAATCTGTTATCACATCAATGTATAAAGATGATATCAACATTTAATCTGTTATCACATCAATGTATTAAGATGATATCAACATTTAATCTGTTATCACATCAATGTATAAAGATGATATCAACATTTAATCTGTTATCACATCAATGTATTTATTATTATATATACATTTGTACTTTGTCCTGAATGACAATGGTAAACCAAAACTTTCACATATTAATAACTGAAAGAACATTAGTGAACACATTTTTCATGTGTATGTTTATCTGTGTATAATGTGTATGTTTATCTGTGTATAATGTGTGTATAATGTGTATGTTTATCTGTGTATAATGTGTATGTTTACCTGCGTATGATGCAAGGATCGGAAAGCCTTCTATTTTCTGGACACGACCGGGGCAATTTTTATTTGTCCCGTTAAAAAAAGGGCCAAATGGATATCCAAAATTTGCCAGAAGGGTGACCTCATCAATGGCTGACTGATCTTTTCAAACTGTTTTTACAGCAATTACTATTGTCAATACGGATGGATGGATGAATTGTTCTTTAACATCCAGTGGCAGCCAGGTGCATATCAGGACGAGAACATGTTGATATGATAATGAATATGATCCCTGCTTTGTACTAGACCGACATGCTGAGCCAGATTTTTAATGTGCTAGCTCATGAGGTAACTTTCCGCAGAAAGACATATCACCCAACTCGGACACATTATACAAACTCCGAGCCGACCAGTAGATCTTTGCCTTACTCCTAGATGCCATGTGCTTGGCAGAGAAGCAGCAATTACCAATTTTAATGTCTTTGGTTTGACAAGGTTGGGGAAAGAACCCGCAACCTTCCGCAATGGAGGAAAGCATGCTACCATGAGACCACCGAGGCGGTTTGTCAATACGGTATTTACAAAAGTGTCTGTGCTTTTATTACGCTTAATTATAGTTAATGTACACCTGTCAACCATTCCAAAGTTCAATACAGGTATTCATCAGTGACAATCAATCAGGCGTTTTTCTCACCTTTCTGCTTGAAAATTAAAAAAAATCTATTACAAGGTATATATCGGACGATCTAACAGTTCGAAATCGAAAACTTGAGAAGATTAGAAATGCCTTGGTGGTTTTAACTTGGCAAAACTTAGAGATTTCCACACTGTTGCTATTTTCTGCATGTGTAATTTAGTAAATAATCATTGAGCATGTGCAAATATGAAAAGTAATAAAAATTTCATCTTTCGGGAAGATTTGCATAGACTGATTTCAAAATCTTTTAACTTTTAAGTCATTTATTTAGTTCATTTCTATTTTGTTGTGAGTCCTTTTTCATATCGATCTATTTATACACACCAAACAGGGACCTTAAAGAAGACACCTATAACATTGAAATTATCAATACACAAACAACAAGGTACATAAGGTTAAAGAGTTGATACAAATGACATTTATTTCAGGTCCTACCCAAAACATTTATAAATCATGCATAACAACATTTGTATGAAATAAGGTCGTGTGCTGAGATTGCTAAAAAAAGTGTAAACTGACAATTCATGTCTATCAAAAAAATGTCCGGCAGAGGCTGATGAACTTTCCTGATCCCTGGTATGATGTGTAATGTTTACCTGTGTATAATGTTTATGTTTACCTGTGTATGATGTGTATGTTTACCTGTGTAAAATATGTTATGTCTACCTGTGTATAATGTGTATGTTTACACGTGCAGAACATGTATGTTTACCTGCGTATAATGTGTATGTTTAACTGCCTATAATGTGTAATGCTTACCTGTGTATAATGTGTATATTTACCTGCATATGTGTATGTTTATCTGCATATAATGTGTATTTGTACCTGTGTATAATGTGTATGTTTACCTGCATATAATGTGTATGTTTACATGTATATAATGTGTAAGTTTATCGGTATATAACATGTATGTTTTTCTGTGTATAACATGTATGTTTACCTGTGTATAATGTGTAATGTTTATCTTGTGTATAACATGTATGTTTACCTGTGTATAATGTGTAATGTTTATCTGTGTATAACATGTATGTTTACCTGTGTATACTGTGATTGTTTACCTGTGTATAACATGTATGTTTACCTATGTATAATGTGATTTTTTACCTGTGTATAACATGTATGTTTACCTGTGTATAATGTCGTAATAACAGTCCTTTATCATTGAGTAATCTAATAAAGTAGTGGCACAGTGTTGGCTGAAATGTAATAATATATGAATTAATATATATGCATTACAATGTGTGTGTATTTACAAAATTATGAAATTTTTATTTTTTGTCCATCAAGAGAATTACCAGTAAGTCAGTTATATATGGTGTCTAATGCTACTAGATTTGTTTCTATAATAATATAGTCCTCCACTTATAGTTATAGAAGATCATTTTCAAAAATATAAAAGAAACATTAGAAACTTCTACACAAAATGGTTACCTTAAATGTTCCTGGCCATAATTCTCTGGACAACATGAAGAAAGGCTCTGGATTTTCCTAAAATAAATATAGAAATATTAGGGTAGGATGGAAAAAATCTTCACAAAAATTCCTGCAATTCACTAAAGTTCAAGTAATGGTATAGTGCTTTCTTTGCAGTTCTTTGTCTCAAAATAAGGTCTTCAATGCAAAGAAAAGTTCAAGTCAGCCCCTACTACAAGTCTAAAATACTTTCAATAACAATATTTGATACATTATAAACTTCTGCTAGTATGTATAACATGAATAGAAGAACTGATTAGGTATATTGTAGTGAATATGAAGAACTGACAAGGTATACAGTAGAACCCGATATGAACAACCTCTGCTATGAACGACCACCTCACTTTTCGAACAGGTTTTCATTTACACAGACACGTTTTACAATATTTTTATACTGCCGTGAACGAACACCTGACAAACATGACCAGCCACAGCGATTTTTGTACCAAAAATGTAGTTTCACCTATTTTGGACCACCAAAGCTGAAGGACTTTTCCAAAATCATGACTGGCTATTTTTAGCTGACTGACCGGAAGTTGCATACATTGTGTTATAAATTTACCTCCATTACTGGCAAAATTACTTTAATATAAAGTAAAATACACCGATAGGAATGGCCGTCTGGTTATAAATTAAACGATAATTGTAATTGTGAAAATTGAAAATTCATGTCATACATTCCTTTCCTTTCAGCAATGATTTTTTAAAAACGAGATTTGTCTGTCAGTTGACCGTTATATTTATTGTCAGTAACCTCTTGCATTTGAACACAACAAACACTTGTAACTCCTGAACAATTTCTTAAGGATGGATAACAATCATGTGATTTAAGAATTTTAGCCTGAAGTAATTTAGGGGATCATAATTAACAGGTGAGTTAATTAATGAAAGTGTGAGTTTGTACAACACTTGAATGTTTTGATAAGGTGTATCAAAATGGCTTTGTGTTCTTAATATTATAAAATTGTACAATGTTTACTCTGTTCCCACTGTATCGCTGATTCCACTGTATCGCGCTACCAAAGTTATTTCAATGCAATTTTGACACCATATTGAAAGAATAAGTACCGTGATACAATGAGAGCCCAGTATACTGAAAACTTCTTAAATTGACACAATGTTTTGTAATAAAGTATTCTTTTATAATATTTTTCTTATTTACCACAAAATCAGTAGTAAGTGAATCCTTGAACAGTCAGTCAGTAATGTGTATACATGTACATACTTGTGCTTTGATAGGCTCCCATATATCTATATGTACATGTAATGTACATAGTGTACCTAAAATGAACTTTGTCATGCATCTGAAAGGTTGAAGGCAGAAGGGTGATCTCTCAAGACAGGTTCTACTGCATTGTAGAGAATATGAAGAACAAACTAAACACCGTATAAGGCAGCCAATATTTTTTCTTTGTACTATTTCTTGTATTACAAAAATATTGCCGCAGCCAAGACATTAACAGACTAACCCTGAAATAGTCTATAGAAAATACTGCAGTTGGTTCGGGTAGATTATATTTCTGTAGGTTGTCATATAATCCTGTCTCTGGTGATCTAAAATCTGGAATTCCTGCCGCTGAAAATAACAAAAAATAATTTAATTAAATCCAGTGTTTCTAAGCAAAAGTATTTTTGTCCTAGTTTTTCAAAATAAAATTCCTAGTATGGTACTATTATTTCTTTTCTCTACAAAGACATATTTAGTTTTCTTTCTTTAAACAGAGACAATCACAAATCTGTATCATAATGCAGTTTAGGTTTTTCGTCGCTGTAGACTTACATGTAGATATCCTTGCTCCAGCTGAGAACACTTTATACTTACAAGTAAATATTCCTGCTCCAGCTGGGAACACTTTATACTTACATGTAGATATTCCTGCTCCAGCTGAGAACACTTTATACTTACATGTAGATATCCCTGCTCCAGCTGAGAACACTTTATACTTACATGTAGATATCCCTGCTCTAGCTGAGAACACTTTATACTTACATGTAGATATCCCTGCTCCAGCTGAGAACACTTTATACTTACATGTAGATATCCCTGCTCCAGCTGAGGACATTTTATACTTAAATGTAGATATCCCTGCTCCAGCTGAGAACACTTTATACTTACATGTAGATATCCCTGCTCCAGCTGAGAACACTTTACACTTACATGTAAATATTCCTGCTCCAGCTGAGAACACTTTATACTTACATGTAGATATCCCTGCTCCAGCTGAGGACACTTTATACTTACATGTAGATATCCCTGCTCCAGCTGAGGACACTTTATACTTACATGTAGATATCCCTGCTCCAGCTGAGGACATTTTATACTTAAATGTAGATATCCCTGCTCCAGCTGAGAACACTTTATACTTACATGTAGATATCCTTGCTCCAGCTGTGGACACTTTATACTTACATGTAGATATCCCTGCTCCAGCTGAGGACACTTTATACTTACATGTAGATATCCCTGCTTCAGCTGAAGACACTTTATACTTACATGTAGATATCCCTGCTCCAGCTGAGGACACTTTATACTTACATGTAAATACCCCTGCTCCAGCTGAGAACACTTTATACTTACACGTAAATATCCCTGTTCCAGCTGAGAACACTTTATACTTACATGTAGATATCCCTGCTCCAGCTGAGAACACTTTATACTTACATGTAAATACCCCTGCTCCAGCTGAGGACACTTTATACTTACATGTGGATATCCCTGCTCCAGCTGAGAACACTTTATACTTACATGTGGATATCCCTGCTCCAGCTGAGAACACTTTATACTTACATGTAAATACCCCTGCTCCAGCTGAGGACACTTTATACTTACATGTGGATATCCCTGCTCCAGCTGAGAACACTTTATACTTACATGTGGATATCCCTGCTCCAGCTGAGAACACTTTATACTTACATGTGGATATCCCTGCTCCAGCTGAGAACACTTTATACTTACATGTGGATATCCCTGCTCCAGCTGAGAACACTTTATACTTACATGTGGATATCCCTGCTCCAGCTGAGAACACTTTATACTTACACGTAGATATTCTTGCTCAAGTCAAGGAAAGCTTTATACTTACATGTAGATATTCCTGCTCCTGCTAAGGACACTTTATACTTACATGTAGATATACCTGCTCCAGCCATTGTTATGATATTTGTAGCTTTATTTTCCTTGATGTATTTGATAATTCCATTAAAATCAACAGTATCTAACAAAGACTCTATCTTTGGTTCATCCTTAAGACCAAGAGATATGGCAAAGGCATCAACCAAGGCTGTAATAAATAATTATATTTTTTATACAGAAATTAGTTAAAAGGAAATATAGAAAAATAAATTTTATAGTGATATATTAAAGACAATCCAATTTTTATTACATCATTAATATCCTATCAAATAACTTTATATCATTTTATCTGAACACTGGAATGGGTGGGAAAAGTATAGGACCTATTTATCAAAATTGAAAACACAATGTGTTTCAGAGACATAAAACCATAATTGTACAATGAAAATGCTTTTCGTAATAAAAACTTGTATTTCAGTACCTCAGCTTTCTAAAGACACTTTATTCAAAAAATGTTCCGTTTTTGCATACCAAATCAAAGGACCTTTTGTAGAAGGGTTTACATTTCTTTTATGTCAAACAACATGTAATATACAATCTGAGTAATGATTTGATAATTATGGTATGATATCTACCAAAAAATCATAGCAAGACATTATCAATCATTTCCCATATTGAGACACACTTCTTACAGTTTTCTTTAAACAGCTGAATACCTGTGTTGTAAAGACACACTCATTATCACTTTGAACTGATGAATATATAACATAGAATTGATTGTGACAATAGAAAAGAAAGAAACATATATTATAAATCAAATTTACAAATATTCATTCACAATTAAAATTCCTACTATGATCCCAGGGGCTCGTTTAGGGTGATTTAATGGAGTATACTATCAATGGCAGTTACAATCAAATCCCACACAAGTGTGTGGGAGTGGATTATAACTGTTATTGATATTATACCCAAACTTGTACTGGAGTGGATTGTAACTGCCATTGATAGTATACCCCATTAATCACCCTAAACAAGCCCCTGTGCTATGATACATTAATACAGAATATAAACACTCACATGTTTCTCCGTCGGCATCACCATCTTTTTCCTGTAAAACATGAAATTGTAAGAATAACAAGAGGCTCCCAAGAGCCTGAATCGCTCACCTGTTATATTTTGTGTAGATCTTGTATCAATGATTATTTTTGCTATTTAATGTTTACCGTCACAATTTTCTCCTTAATATTGACCTGTACAGCTAAAATATAGAATCCTGAACTCAAATATATATAGTTGCTAGGGACTTTCTCATCAGTTGCTATGGACATTTTCAATGGCATTGACTCTTAAGCTTCCACTTTGACCTAAATAGGTAAATTGTAGGGTCCTGAACCCAAATATATATGGTTGCTATGAACTTTTTCATCGGTTGCTATGGACATTTTCAATGACCTTGGATCTTGACCTTTCTTTTTGACTTGTAAGGGCAATAATAAGGTCCTTAACCCAAATATATATGGTTGCTAGAGACTTTTTCATCAGTAGCTACGGACTTTTTCAATGACCTTGACTCTTGACCCTTCTTTTTGACTTGTACGGGTAAATTATAAGGTCCTTAACCCAAATATAAATGGTGGCTGATTCGTCTGAAAATTTCATGGCAGGTGGATCTTGACATCATAAACATTTTTACTACTTGTCATATTTGCCCAAACTGCTCTAGTTTTTGAGATATGAGCCAAAAAGTGCATTTTCACCCATGTTCTATTTTTAGCCACTGCTGCTATGTTTCTCCATGGACAAGAAAATAAAACATAAAATTTATACTACATACCCTAAGGATCTGTCAGCTTAAGTTTGGCTGAAATTGATTCTGTAGTTTCAAGGAGATTTATTAAAGTTTAAAAAGATGACGAAAAAAATGTGAAAAATTGTCTTTAAAGGGCAAAAACTCCCATAAGGGGTCAATTGACGATTTTTGGTCATGTTGACTTATTTGTAGATCTTACTTTGCTGAACATTTTTGCTGTTTACAATTTGTCTTTATCTATAATAATATTCAAGATAGCAACCTAAAACTGCAAATTTTCCTAAAAATTAACAACTCAGGGGCAATAACCCAACAAAGGGTTGACCGATTCGTCTGAAAATTTCACAGCAGGGAGATATTGACCTGATGAACATTTTTATTCTACCAGTTTTGCTCTAAATGCTTTGGTTTTTGAGATATAACCCAAAAACTGCAGTTTACCCCCTATGTTCTATTTTTAGCCATGGTGGCCATGTTTCTAGACGGACAAGAAAATAAAACACAAACTGTATTCTAGATACCCATATGAAAATCTACCTACATTGTTTTATCATTTTTTAAGGTTTAAGTGTTCCATGGAAAATTTGTGTCACCTGCTCCAATCAACAACTGGATAAGGAGGAGACGGGATTTGTCTACCCCCTTTAGGGGAATATTTTATTAAAACAATGTGTCAGTGGTTGACCAACTTCAAACACAAAACATGACAATATGTACAAAAGAAATATTATACAGATGAACAGTACTTGTATATCACAAGATTTTATTACAGTGAAAGAATAGAGGAAACTACCATGTAGAACTGTCATTTCACTAATTGATATTTTCTCAAAAAGATGACTTAGACAATGTTTTGATATAAAACTCAAAAATTAATCTGATAGAAAAAATTAAATAGGAGGTGAACAATTGTATTAGTCACTGAAAGTTCCTGAATATTTCACAGAAATTCATCTACAGATTTAGAGGAAATGTGTCCAAGAGAAAATGTGATAATTGTAACAAGGCAAGACAATGGGTAGTGACCCCTATGTGACAACACTGCTAGGCTGGCAACATAAAAATATACCTTTGTGTCAACACTGCTAGGTAAAGTAGTCTGGTAAAATAACAGTAAAATGATGTGATAAAATATCATTCAACTTTAATATTAGGTATATAACTAATAGGGAGGTACAGTCCTATCAAACAATGTGTTATAATCATACTTCTACTTATCATTATACGGAGATCAAGTAAACAACAAGAATAACAATTTATGTTTTACAAGGTCACATGGAGAACTGCAATCAATTATTATGTTTTAAATCAAGTGCAATACTAAACAAAAGTAAAAGAGTGGAAACCTAACCGTGTATGGACGGCGACGACAGGCTCATACCATAATACAGCAACAATTATGTGCGGTCGTATAAAAAAAATTTAGCAGAAAGATCTAAAGACAACTTAAAAAAAACAACAATAATGCAACATATATGTATGTACATACAAAAGAGTACATAATCAAGATTTCATTTCAACCTTTGAAAAAGAAACACTTCCATATATTCATTCTGTAATAGATATAATTGAAGGACACATTTATAAATAAATATTACATTGGATCCTGAAATGTCTCCTCCTTCAGCATTCTCACCAGTTGATTTATCAACATCAGCAGGTTTACCTTCAGTATCCTTAGTTTGACTTGGAGAATTATCTCCATTTCCAGGAGTATTGAGAGAGTTATCTCCCCCTTCTGCAAATTGGCTATCTTTGTTTTCTGCATGAAATTTAAAATATCTATCTTTACATTTCTTTTTATTCTTGCATTTTTAGGATAATAAATGTCATACAAGAAATAAACTTAATTGTTGAAGTTTGCACCCACAAGTTTTTATTACCCATACTTAAAAAGGATGTTATTCTATTGTGATTTTAGAATACAATGAATTAAAATCAAAAATTAAAATTTTTCTGAGTTTTGATGGTTGGATATTTGGATTCATAAATATTTTCAGGTCTATAGCTATTGCATGACTAATGAACAAATTGTTCAGTCACAATTCAATTAAACTTTATTGACAGTCTGATGAAGACATAGGGCCATCTGCAAAGTTTAGGTCCAACACACTCAGTGGTTTCAGAAAAGATCTTCAAGTAAATATTTCCATAGGGTTCACTGTTAAAATATGTTTAGCTGTGGTTGCCATCTAATCCCGTGATTCTGTGTCTGGAGCTACAATACAGCCAGAAATATTTATTAAAAATCCGTTTTCCCTTCAACGGCACTTATCTCTGAACATGGACAAATGTGCTGGGCTAGTCATTACATTCACAGACCCAAAATATATGTTTTAACTGGACAGGTAAATACCGCAGGTGTTCAGGTCTGTCATAAAATGTATCCATGTTTATTCTGGGCATCTGCTTTATCAATAACTTGCAAATTGTTACCGTTCAAGTGCAAGACACACCCCAGTAAAAAAATGTGTCCATTGCTTCATTAATTATAATGATCAATTATTTATTCATAATGTAGCTCACTGATTAGCTACATGTTAATTATTTTTCTTGTTCAGGTGAATTACGTTTCTGAGAATATCTTTTTGTAGTGTTGTAAAATATGCAATTCATCTACATATACTTTCTCATTTGTTATGTCCAATTACAGCTTAGATGCAGTGAATTTTCTTATAATATTTGGTTCACCTGTATTACTTCAATACAACATATCTGTTATTTCAAACTGAAAGTGTTATTATATCTTTACGTACAACAATAAAATATTTTTTTAAAATATTTGTACCATGCTTAATAGGATCGGTTTTTAGAAATGGCATTTCCTCAATCTCATCATGAAGATGATCCAGGGTCGTCATTAGTGAATTTTCCATTATTAGGTTGACAAAACATGTCAATTATCATCTGAACCACTGCTGGCCCTTATATTGACAATCTTGCACTATGGAGGAACCATTTGAATTGAAGGGGTATTTTGAGTGATGATGTCATATATTTATATCCAAGAATAAGACTTATATAACTTTTTTTAATTATAATTATTATTTTTACAACAATTTAGGAATGCACTTTTACATACATGTATGCATATTCTTGTCAAATTCAGTTATTACTATCCTCTGCAAAAACAAAAATTTCTTTTGCCATTATATATTATAGAACTACATGTATCTTGACATTTTTTCTATTTAAGCAGTACATAGAAAGTGTATTTGAAACTGTAGTCAATATTAAACTACAATTGTATTTGATTGAAGATAATATTAAATACTGCCTTTTAACATATGAAAGCATATTTTTCTGCCAGTTGTTTGCATGAGAATTTTGTGCTCTGGTCACAGCTACATAAAAAATAGAATCCGGACACAAAACCCCAAAAGGGGTAAGTTTGAGGACAGACATGGAAGACAAAAGATTGATGATTCCAACAGACTCCGGGTGGAAAAGGGTATTAATATATGACAATACTTTTAAAATCAAACAAATCATAATCTAATCATAGATAAACTTGTATTTGCAGGTATGAAATTTATGTCATACTAGACCAATAATTCTGCCATTTAAAAGGTAATTTTTCAATACTTTCTTTTATCTTTTATCATGTTATCATTATGACTTTTTCTTTCTTATTTTTTATATGCTTTTTAAAAAGGTAAAAAGGCATATAAAAATATAAAATGAAAAAGTCACAATGATAAAAGATCGAAGAAACAATTGAAAAATACATTTTGAACGGCAGCATTATTCAATTTATTGGGTCTAATGTCATACAAATATAACAATTAAAAAGGGTATACAAATAAATCTAATAAGGGACGAGACAGCCTTACTGGGATGTTGTATCCCAATTCATAGAAACTCGGAAACAGTCTTTAAAAAGTACCCCCCCCCCCTTTTCCCAACGTTTTTTCGACCGCACTTCCTGATTTGACGATTGCTCAAAAGGCATTTATTTAATTCACTGGTATAAGGTCAGGAAAATTAGATATTTCCAAATCATAAATTAATCGAAAAATACCTAGAGAGCACGGTTTCTTTATTTTTTTACCTTTTGACATATTTCCTTTTTAACAATAGGGGACCTTGGTCGAAGTTCGACCAGATCAATAAAAATTTTTACTGGTTCTGAATTTTCTTTGACTGGTTACCTTCACTACTTTTCTAATGGGTACGGTACTGTAGTACATACATCACTCTCTAGGTTTTTCACTGTTTTGTGCTTCAAATAAAGTGTATTCCGAACTACAAGTTTGAAAAATGATGTGACCCCAAAACGGGGAAGTTCGACCAGCCATCGGGTAAATTCGACCAATCATCGGGAAAATTCGACTGCTTTACATCTTTTTTTTGTGACTCCGTGCCCGGAATCCGTAAATTGTTTTGTAATGTAATTTTAAATATATAATGTAACCTTTGGTGTATTTGTAATCTGTGAACTTTGATAATATACAATTATGGCCCGCCAAGGAGTTGAATATCCAGAATTATAAACCGGACAGATGTTATTTCCCGAGGGCGTTAGCCCGAGGGAAATAACTTTTGTCAGGTTTATTATTCTGGATATTCACCGAGTTGGAGGGCCGTAATTGATTTATACTACCGAACAAACATTAAATCAATTAATTTGTGTATGCCACACTTACTGAAAACTTCGATTTAAAGGTTATTTTTGTCCATAGAATAATACTATTATTTCATGCTGGTGTCAATTAAAGGGGTTATTTCACCATGGAATAATACTATTATCCCACTCTGGTGTCAATCTTCAAAGGATTATTCTATTCTGACGTCACATCAGAGGGTTATTTCCCGTAGAATAATACTATTATCCCATGGGGACGTCGAATTGGAGGGAAATATCTGAATTAAATAATGTCACTTGATGACGTCATGACCAATGAAAAGTAAGGATACATATGTGAGGTAGTATAATATATGAAGTCGCTCCTGGATCCACGTATTCGTTGATACTTATAGATTATTTACGTTTTTTTTAAACGAGATGGATTTTCTCATCCCTATCTCATCGAAGGGCGACAACCCTGAGATGAGATGGGGATGAGAACATCCATAGAGTTTTAAAAAACGCAAATAATGTATTTATCGCTATTTGGTGACGCCGTAGTTAACGCGCGTCTTTGATTTTACGTTCTCACGCTAGTAGAATGGGAACGAATATCACAAAAAAAGAGACCAAAGGAAAAATGCACAAAATAGCGATAATTCTAGCATATATTTGATACAAAAAACGAAAAAAAAAGTTAAAAAAAAATTTTTTTCATGCACGAAAAAAAGGGGGGTGGGCAGTATGGGGTTCAAAGCAGGGTCCTGTCCTCACGCACCTGTGCCTTTACCATACAACTTATGAATTCGTCTTTTTGGGTCAATTTTAATAATACACTTACATTTTAAGTGAAACCGTTATGGTTAGAAGGAAAAAGAGACGGACGGACAGACTCACACCTTAGCGTAACAAAGTACCAAATTGATGTCAATAAAACTTTGAATAAAATCGAATTGTGCTGTATATGCACTTTTCGAGGAATCTTTCACCAGCAGCTTTTGACATTGTTGGAAGATATTATTCAAAAAGTATCGAAACAAGTTGTTACAAAAGTGTTCGAAAAGGGAATCCGAATCCAACACAGGAGATATCAACCATGTGCATTACAATGAAAAAACCTGGTGTTTTAAACTATTTTTAATTTAATCATTCGGAAAATTATGAACTTTCATTGTCAGACAAGAAAAATACTTTTAAATTTCTTTTGGGGTAAACGAATGTTAAGACAAGACAACGACGACGGACACTTATACTGATGACAAATCAATTAGAATTAAAAAACACAATTTTTCAACAATTAACCTATAATAATTAATTAAGAAGAACAAATTAAATTGTTAACACCTCAAAAGAGTTATTTACAGATTACTTAGACAACAAATTCATGAATCTATCTATGGAAGTTCCAAGATCTATCTTTTTTCTTTTTTAAGTTTTTTGATTGCCTGTTTTTGTTCCCGTACCATTTTTCTTTGCATTTTCAATTGTTCAAGTTTTTCTTTGTGCTCCATTTGTTCTCGCTTTTCTCTTAAAACTTCATCACTTGTAAGAAGACGATGGCTTGTAAGAGCCCGTTTCTTCGGTTTTCTAGGAGCTTCTGACTGTGGGACTGAGAAAATTGACTCAACCTCAGTGTTCCACAAGGAAATGTTTGAAGCAACGTTAAGTTCAGATTCAGATACCTCTGAGAGAATAGTGTTATTTGTACCTAGTGCCATTAGTAACATTGGGACATCTTCTTGTGAAGGTACACCCAGCTCGGACAATTCAAGTTCCGTAGATTCTTGATTTGTTAATTCGTTTAACGTGTTGTTTAGGGAAAGTGGTTGAGCAACGGGCATAAACGGATCTTTACTGACTTTCCCTATTGGTGAGAGCTCTAAGACTGTTTCCGTAGAATTGCTAGACAATGGGATTTCTGTACTGACAGTGAGAGGTACGTCCGAACGAATAGGGGAACTTACAAGCATAACTGGTTGTTGTGTCGGTTCTTCGGTGGGCGTGAGAGGAACATCAAAAGCATCTGATGGTGCATATGCAGACTCGGGAATTAATTTAGGGTTGAGTGGGAATATTCCTGTCGCCTGAAAACTAGACTTGATGATATCTGGTGTAAAAGTTCCTTCCCATGCAGTTTTAAGCAATCTTGGCCATGTGTGTTTGCTAATGTTATTATCAGGATGTTGAGAAAGAAATTCAGTACAAGAACGGTCATATGCTTTTGAAAATGGGCCGAACACACCTTTGTCTAGAGGTTGGAGTTGATGAGTGCTGTGAGGAGGTAATGCCATTATAATGTTTTCCTTTTTTGCAGCTTCTAACAACCCAAGAACTTCATGTGACCTGTGCGAATCAAGAATAAGAAGTTGTGGTCTCGCTTCACCACAATTAGCAAGAAACACTTGATTGAACCATTGCTCGCCTAAAACGTCATCCATCCAGGCTTTTTTCTGATATGTCCATACGGTACCCTTAGGCGCGTCTATTGTGCAGAATGATTTTAAAGCCCTCTGGGTTTTACCTTTAACTATGCATAATGGCGGCAATGCTTTACCAGATGCATTAACCGTAGCAAGAACGGTGATGTTCTCCCTCGAATCAGATGTGCGACCTGGAATATTGCGAGCCCCTTTACGTGCAACAACATTTGCTGGATTATGTTCAAACCCTTTTTTTGTCTCGTCCATGTTCCAAACTGTGGATGCTGATAAAGAAGGGTTTTCACGGAAAATTTTATCAAGATCAGAAAAGTAGTTTTCAACTACAACTTTATTCAGCATTCTCGACCTTGATGTGCTTAATTTTTCTGGCTTTCTAATTGTAATTTCTGGGTGTCGAGATGTGAATCCCCTCCACCAATCATTACCAGGTATGCCATTTTTAAATGGGGTTGTTATTTTAGCTTTGTTAACTAATTGTGCGACTTTCAAAAGCAGTTGACGTTTAGTAATACCAAAACCTTTATTCGCTGCATCTACGACCAGTTCGGCTATTTTGTTTTCCAATTCAATGGGAATCGCTGGTTTTCTACCAGATCTAGTAGTTTCATTGCCTCTACCAGCAGCATAATCAATGATTGTTGTTTTTGGTATGTTAAAAACTTGACTAGCTTTGCCATAACTATAAAGACCGTCTTTCACCGCCTTTACCGCTTCAAGGAGTCTTTCTTTACTGTATTTCATGTAAATTTTTTTGCTTTTTCGGGGCATTCTGAAAAAAAAATAACACAATGTTTCACTGTTTAAGCCTTTTAATGATTAAAGTGTCTTACATACTACACATTTTGATATTATCTGTCAAATACAAAAGTTCAGCTTTAAACACACCAACACATTCTGATTTTGAAAGTTCAGTTGCTAGGAAAACTATACTTTGTTCCTCATAATATTGGTCTTCAATAAGTTCAGTTATTATTTTAGCACATGACGGAAGTTTAGATAATTTAAGGAGAAGCGCAAAAAGCTTGTCTACATCACGATGACAGAATATCCATTCCTTTTGATATAACTCAAAAAGCAGCCTCTTTGCCTGCCAATGACATTCATCCTGCCTTTTACCCGTTTCCCTGTCTAATAAGACCTTTAAGATGTTCATTTCAGATGCTGTGAAAAATTAAAAAAACTGTTTTAGAATTATATATGTTTGTGTGAAATTTTATTGAGGCTTATAAGGGCTATAAATGGTACCCGCCGGTCAGACATAAGGAAACTGATTAGACAATAAAGAAAACTGCTCGATGCTATTTTCACGACAATTCATATAAATTTACTAAAAATGCAGTACAAATCAATATGATAGACAAATATTTGATTGAATTTAACCGAATATTCAGCCCTGGAATATTTCGAATACCCGTAGTAAAATGAGTAGAGGAACATACACTTTCTTGTAGACATTGAATAATGCTTTTTTAAGATGATAACTTGCTCTTAGATAACCTACCTTACCTTTAGTAATTCATTGTTTTTCAAGGACATAAAAATATTTGGTCGAAATTACCACACATACATATAAACGTATAGGGGGAAATTCGACCGATCTTATTTTATTCAATTCTATAATTTCCGTTGAAAATTTTTAAAATATCTGTACATAAAAATAAAAACTTATATGTATTCTACTCTAAAACTTATATATCTACAATCCAAATTTGCTCGTTAACTATAAACAACGTTTTACTTACATGCTCCAAGTTTAACCTTCAATTCAAAAACTACCGCCTTTCAAACTTATTCAAAAATACCGAATTTTCTCGCGTGAGTTTGCTTTGATTTCGTTTCCGGATTAGTATTGTTATTACCGAGTTCGGCTTCGATATTGTATATTTTTTAGAACAAAGTCAGGTTAATGTTTGAAACTATTTAAAATATAGGATGAATGATAAGAAAATGTAAGCATGTCAGTGTCGGTCGAAGTTACCCCACCGGTCGAACTTCGACCTAGGTCCCCTAATACACAGTGGACAAATCGAAAGAACATCCGAACGTAAATTGAGTAATACCAAGTACCACCTATTGATTTTTTTATAACAGCGCGTAGCCACCTAAGTTATCACACCTTACCTGGAAATATTCTTCCGCCCAGGCAAATATAAAATTAAACTGTTTATAAAGATATTTTGATTGTTTTAAAGGATATTTTATAAACTATATATAAGATATCTTTTATATAAAAATGACAAATATACCTAAGGAGCAATCAAAAAATCGTAAATCATAAGCACAACAAATAAACACAGAAAACTAAAAAACGATGAACAACACGAACTTCTATAAAAACCGGGAGTGAACCCAGGTGCTCCGGAAGGGTAAGCAGTTCCTGCTCGGTATACAACACCCGTCGTGAAGTTCAACAACGAAGTCAATCCAGAGGAAGTCACAAATCGGTGGAGGCACATGAAAGGTTACGACAGTGGGAACAGGTCCAACATCATCTTAGATATTGGAACAATGTAATGGTCAATCTATTCGTGATGACGACCGTAAAATTTCCTAAGTGATGACATCAACTTATCCCTGATAAAACCCTGGTTATGAAGCCTTTGTCGAAAGTAAGGATAACTCACGCATGCCCTTGAAAATTGGATAAGCTGAGAAACGTAGACGCCATATGCAGATGATGCTGGTATATTGCTACTCAAGAAGGGAAAATTAACAATAGGAAAGTTGAAGTCATCACGTTTGTCATAAAGTTTTGTCTTCAAATGTCCCTCATTGTCTATTTCAAGAAACAAATCCAAATATGAAGCGGACTTTGGTGTATCTTTTGTATCCTTAATTTCAAGCTGACTGGGGTAGATAAGATGTAGAAAGTCCTGGAATTTGTCGTTATTTAACGACAACGGGTCATCTATATAACGAAAAGTGAAATTAAAGGATTGGGCTAGTTTCTTTTTGTTTTCACGTAGTAACCCTTGAATGAAGTCCGCTTCATATGTGTACAGGAACAGATCGAAGAGGAGAGGCGCACAGTTTGTTCCCATTGGAATGCCGATTGTTTGTTGAAAAATTAGACCGCCAAATTCAACGAATATGTTGTCTATGAGAGATTCTAACATGTTTGTAATTTCATCTTCAGAATACTTTTTGTCAGAATCAGAGTGGTTCTTTACGAAATAAGCCTTTTCTCTACCTAGAACTAGAAATATATATATCTTTTATTTTAAACATATCTTATATAGTTTATAAGATATCTTTTAAATCAATCAAGATATCCTTTTATCTAAATAAGATATCTTATTAAACTTTATAAGATATCTTGACAGTGGAATAAATATAAGAACGACTTGCCATAATTAAGTATGTAAGATATCTTGTAATGTTTATGAGGTATTTATTAACTTTATATGATATATTTTAAACTAAATTAGATATCTTATTTAGTTTATAAGATATCTTATTAAGTTTATAACATATCTTTAAAATAAAAGATATCTTATATAGTTTATATATCTTATTAAGTTTATAAGATATCTTTTAAAACAATCAAGATATTTTATGTCACATGGTCAGTCTCTTCAACGTGCACCTTCACACAAAAATAGATGACCCTATGTCAACTAGTAATTGAAAACTGCCGGGCTGTGGACGCGGATACTCCGTTTATTAGTCCCAGACGAACTAAAAATGACTTTTTCCAGTCCAAATAATGATTTTTTATTTCTGAAGTATTAAATAATAATCTATTTTAAATAAGAGCTCGTTAAAATAAAAGTGGGACAACCACATATCATATGGTCATCTTTACAATCCACCGTACATGATATCCGTAAAGGTATAACAAAATGTCGAATGCTAACGGGCACCTTCCTAACACAATATGATATTCAGAAATTAAATCAAATCAGTACAGAAACTATATGTAAAATGTGTGCTTTTGAACAGAAAGATCTTGCACATATCCTTACAAAATATTCAGCTAGAGTTTACTTCATAAAATTTAAGGCTGAAGTCATATATATATTGGTGAAAATTAATGGAACAAAAGTCACGTTAATTCTGGACTGTACGAATTACAACTCTTTATTTACTACTGATCAGATAAGAAACTTAACATAATTATCTACTGATTTATGTCTTCAACTTTACCTGAAAAGGTTGTCGCTACTAACACTTCATAGCCAGTTCCATTCGAAACCTTAAATACTCCATGTAGCCTATGTGCTGACCTTTAGATTGTATGTTTTCCTACAGAAACTGCTAGAGTATAGTACTATATAGTACTGACATTTATTACATACGAGTATATGCTTTAGTATGCTGAGTATTTTATGGGGAGGGTGACAGCAGTCATGCAACTTTTATTATACGCATTGACTACTATATTCACTGACCCTGTTGTTTTTTTTTCATTGTGTTTGTGCTCTTTTAGATTTTAAAGGAAAAACAAAATCATTTGCGACATAAGTGATGTATATTGGATTTATTACAAAGTATATGTGTGTATACCTGAGAACGTATATGAATTTGCGAATATTGAAATACAAGATCTTCAATTCCCAAATGGAGGTTAATACACAGAGAAGAGAAGAAGAAGATTAAAAAGGTATTTCGTAAGAAGTTCTTTTTTTTGTGTGGCAATTTTGTAAATAAAATTTGTTAAAGTTCAAAATAATTTTGATCATTGAACCTTATTGATCTACTTTAACGGAAAAGGGTACATATAGTGCACTGTTTTGCAACATATTGTCTGCTAAACTCTCCGACGCTTACGTACGTAACCATAATATGTTGACTCCTATCAACATGAATCAAATCATTATACTACGGTACTGTACTTAGATATGCTTTTCTTGCACTTTAATGGAACTTTAGTGCGAAATCTGCAAGGAAACCACTATATGCATAGATTTTTAGTTTTATTCTATTGGCTGATATCTTTTATCCAAGTCAGTGAGCATTTATTCGGTACTAAGAGTTTTATAGAGGGTTTCAACTCCTCAGCCAATTCGACCTTACCTGGCTTTTGGCTAATGTGTTTAGGCTTTGCTCACGATGTTTTGTCAGGTTTTTCTTTCTTGACTTCTTTTTTTTTCGTCGTGTTTTCTATCAATATGTACCCTTTGGCTTGGTGTCGTCCTTTGTCAATACAGCTTAAGGTCTCGTGTAATGAAACATTGACTTGCACATTTAAAAAAAAATGCAAAACTCTAAACAGTTCCTTTAGTCATCTGAATAATGTTCTTCTTTACCGCTCTCGATCTTTTTTATTCTTCATTCTCAATCTTATAGACATACGTCGTTTTCTTTGTCAGAACCGCTACCAGTTATGGAAATTTTGTAGACCGTGTTATTGCTCCTTTCTTATACAATCGGTTTTTCTATCGTCTTACCCACAGCCAGAAGAGTCGTCAACTTGAATAATTCCTCCCCTGTGAATCTCGGACACTTCCCCTAAAACAGTCAGTATGATCTCCATTTTGTTTCATTAGATACTTAGTTCCTAAACGTGTTGTCAAGTGCTTCGGTTTTGCAACTTTTCTGTAAGAAGAGAACGCCGAAAAATCATCATAAACCTGGCTTTGAAAACACAACCTTTAAGAAATATTTGACATGTGTCAAGTTGACTGGTGAGGTTTGGTGTCCCGAGGTAGTATATTTGTCTCGGAAACACAAGATACGAGATGGGTCCGTCTAAGAGAATTCCCGTTACAGTATATAAATATTGTTCAAGAATAACATTCCATGAGAGGAACAAAATGCATATTTTTACCAAATGGTCAAACCAACTGATAGTGCTCAAGGCCGAACATGTTAAAAGCAAAATAATCAACTCAACAATGTCAACATTATGTAGAACAAATTCAAACAACAAACTGCCACACCAGTACAGCCCAAAACCATCTTAAGACAGGCCTACGTATGAATGAGATACTCATCAAATAA
Source organism: Mytilisepta virgata (assembly GCA_028015205.1). Lineage (NCBI taxonomy): Eukaryota > Metazoa > Mollusca > Bivalvia > Mytilida > Mytilidae > Mytilisepta > Mytilisepta virgata. The sequence goes on along the minus strand of CM051518.1, from coordinate 3,722,556 downwards.
AGTGTTTTTACAATAATTTTAATTATATGATTAATAATAATGTAAACACGTACGTAGCTAACATCAGACTAAAGCTGCAAGTACTTAGAGAGCAAGAATGCACAGTTTAGGGGAACCCTAAGACCTCGACTGAAAAAAACCCCTCAGGATTGCATAAAAACAAGAAAAAATCGCAGAGATGCATTAAGGAAACCTGCAGCTTTATAAAATACAAACATAGATTATTATGAGTAGAACACCCCGTTGTACTATAGGCAACTCAACAAGAGACTAAATAGCACCTGAAAGACATCTATTCAGATGACAGGAAAGATTTCCCACCTGGTGAAATAGGTTAGGGTTAAAATCTGGTTGCACCATCTTTATGTACAGCGAGAGGGAAATTATTACTTCAAAAATTCTGATACTTTTCAAATAATCAAACCATGTACTGTTGATATATTTGACTCTTTAAAAGGCCCAGCTACTAGTGACTCTGTTCCAATCATTTCAACATGCAAACAGAGAAAAGGACAAAATAGACCTGTAAAACTTGCAATATGTTAATCACCACTCCAGATTTTACTTGTAATTTAACAGGTAAAACTTTCTATACAAGGTCATTTGAACCTCTGGACTGTTCCACGAAAAATGTCATTTATGGAATAGAGTGTTCACTGTATAGGCTATTGTATGTTGGTGAAGATCCACAAACATTGCGGGGCATGATGAACAACCACGTACTGCGGTCTGATATTGAAAATCCCCAGTTCAGGGTCCTTTATAATAATTTCAATCAACCGGACAATGATCCATCCTTGTGTATGAAAGTACGCATCATTGAGAAAATTTACCATCATACCAATAGCCCTATACTAAGTAAACCTTTCCGTACAGATAGAGAGAATTTTTGGATTAGAGAGTTATGAAATGCAATGCCATACGTCTGCAATGATAATATCAAAGGTGTAGGAAATTTGTCAAGTCCAGCCTGCAGTGATGTTAATGTAATGAGCTTATTCAATACTAGCATAAGACCCAAGCGTAGTCATGGTCAACGACATTACCATCGTCCTAGTGTAAACAAATCTTCTAAATGAGACCTTTCAAATCTTCAACATCCACTTGGATTACATTACATTTGTACCATTTGTGACAATTTAGAATCAACAAATCAAACTGAATTCTGGAAGAAGATCGGACGGGTCGGAGTAGGCGAAGAGAGAAGGAAATGTAGTATTTCACATGATCGAGACGCAGTTCTGAATGAATGGAAACGATCTTTCTATAGTTTGTTGAACCCAGAAGGCAATATTGATAATCTGCCAACGGACACAAGTACAGACAATGGTGCTACGATGAATAATGACATTACTCTTGAGGAAGTTAAGCGAGCAGTAATCAGTTTGAAAGTTAACAAAGATGTTGGTGTGGATGAAATTCCATCGGAAGTCCTCAAGAATCCGTGTTTGTTGAACTTCCTACTAAGTTTGTTTAATAAATGTTTCTTCAGTGGTACAATTCCAACAATCTGGCGAAAAGGAATTATAAATCCTATACCTAAGTCGTCGACGTCGAATCCAAAAGATCCGCTGTGTTACCGCGGTTTAACACTTGTTCCTGTTTGCTACAATCTGTACTGTCATATATTGAATAACCGATTGCTCGAATGGGAGGAGGAAAATAATATTTTACATGATTGTCAAAATGATTTCCGGAAGGGTCGTAGTACAATTGATCATATAAAGTCATTATCGTCAATTATTGAAACAAGAAAGCTAAAATGTTTGTAGACTTTCACAGCTTTTATTGACTTTCGTAAGGCGTATGATGGGATAGACAGGAGTTTGTTATGTCAGAAATTACTTGGTATTGAGATATGCGGGAATATGTATAATGCTATCGTGTCGTTATATAAGTCAGTAGAGTAATGCGTTCGGATAAATAGGCAATTAACGGACTGGTTCAATATTCAAAGTGGTCTAAAGCAAGGATGTTTACTTTCACCGATACTTTTTAATGTGTATGTGAACGGTCTTGTTACGTATATATGTTCATTAAAAGCTGGAATTGACAATGACGAGGAGAATGTATCGATTTCATTGACGAGGAGAATGTATCGATTTCATTGACGAGGAGAATGTATCGATTTCATTGACGAGGAGAATGTATCGATTTTACTTTACGCCGACGACCTTGTATTATTAGCTGGTTCGGAATCAGACTTGCAAGTTTTGCTAGATGGGCTTCATCTCTGGTGTAAGGAGAATAAGATGACAATAAACCATAATAAATCAAATGTTGTGCATTTCCGACCAAATTCGATTCCAAGGACAGTTTTAAATGCGGTGATCTTGACATAAATGTGGTGGACAAAATATACGTACCTACTGACCTAGGTTTAGTGTTAACGTAGCATCTGGACTATCAAATTATGGCGAAACACGTAGCAGCATCCGCCAATCGTGCCTTAGGGCTAGTGATATCTAAATATAAATCCTTTGGCGGGCTACCGTTTGATTCTTTCACAAAATTATACGACTCGATTGTTTGGAGTACAATTAGCTACGGAGCGGCATTGTGGGGAGGTAGAAAGTTTTCCTGTATAAATTCGATACAAAATAAGGCAATTCGTTTTTTATGGGAGTCGCACGGTGCACACCTTACGTAGCAGTGAATGGAGATTCAGCCTGGAAACCACCTTGTGTAAGACAGTGGCGAACCGTTATAAACCATTGGAATCGTTTAAGGTATATGAACACTGATCGACGAAATAAAAGAATTCATAACTGGGCGGAAAATAGTTTTAGACGTTATAAAGCATGTAAAAAATCAAATTATAGACTTTATCAGCAGTTTGAATCGTGTAATATTAGTGAATGGTATAATGACACGAACATTCATAAAGCTACGGTGTTAGCTAAAATCGAAGATAAACTTTTAACCGATTTCAAAAATAAATGGACGGATGATCTCCATCGAGTTTCTGCAAGACGTACGGATGGTGGTGGTAACAAATTAAGGTCATATAGAAAATTCAAAACCGAAATTAGATCTGAACTTTATTTAAAGACACTGTTATCTCCTGCTCAACGTAGAGCGTATTCACAATTCAGGTGTGGGGTTGCACCTATACGAATCGAAACCGGGCGCTACGAACGTTTACCAATGCATGAACAGACTTGCTTTATGTGTGATAGTAAGATGGAACTGAGGAACATGTACTGCTTGAATGCCCGCTTTATGAAGATTTAAGGAACGAACTTTATGAATACATAAAGAGTGAAGATGAGAACTTTAACATGTTTACGAATCGTGAGAAACTGTCTTTTGTGTTGGGGTGCCAAAACGTTACTGTTATATACAAATGTGCCAAAACCTGCAAATCTATTTTAGACAGAAGGAGACGTTTTTTATATCGATAATTTTTAGACTGTAAAGTTTTCGTAATTTTTAGAAATGTTAAGAAGTACACAGTTTTATAAAGACCTTTAATGTTTTGTCTCTCATAATTCTTTTAAGAATGGCATTAATATCTATTTATGTTTTTATGATATATTGTATATATTTTATTGTGTATATTAATGGTGAGACGTTAATAAACTATCTATCTATCTACCATTCTTTTTTCACTGCCTGTCAACGTTCTAAAATGTTTATGGGAATATGCACTTGACAAAGGATGTAGATATATTTTCTCCAATTTACCAGTCAGTATAATTTGTGATGTACCTTTTTTTCTTCTTTTTAAACCTGTGAGATCGGAACGATTGCATGATAACAATAGGAAATTCAGTTTTATAATAACGGAATTGATGATATCAACATCAGCAATGTCCTCCATCACAAAGAAGTAACATCTAAAGTTCCTTCTTATTTTCAAAATCAGTCTATTCCTATTATATAGATGAATACTTAAAAAAAACCCTGACATGCGATTGTTCTAATTATCCTTATATTTACAACCCCTTTGGCCACGTCATTACTGGTGATTTAAACTTTATACAACATCAAAATCTCCGAAAGGTGATTTCTCATGGCCCTAAATTTAGAATGCCCCAGAACATCAACTGGAATCATAACTTTTAAATAATAATGGATTCCGCTGAAGAATATGCTAGATAATGGGCAAAAAGAGAAAAAGTTCAACTTGACACTGTCAGAAAAGGTAAAGGCAATTAGGTCTTTGGTACAACGTCGAATTCACAAGTTGAAAACCTGTGTAAATGCACCACCAAAGTCTGTATTCAAAGACAAAGAAACTATGAAGAGATTTTCCTCCATTCATGATAAGTATGTTGTTGTTCCTGCAGATAAGGCTTCAAAAAATTGTTTTTTTTTGTCTGTAAATCCTATTACTACGAGTGTCTTATAAAAGAATTAGGAATAAATGAACACTCGTGTAATACCACTTACAAAAACTTAACTTTTGACAAAGATGAAAATCTTGGAAAATCACAAGTCGTTCGTGGCCTCAGTTAACATTCCACTGAGCAATAAATCTGAGGACCTACCTTGTTTGTATTGGATCCCTAAACTTCACAAAAATCCGTAGAAACAAGGATACATTGCCGGTTCATCTTCATTCAGAAATACTGTAATACTGTTTACTCGAGTAGTAGTATAAACCATATGTGGATTCTAAAAAAAATCTGAAGAACTTCTGGACAATTTAAATCTCGGCCCTTCTCTAATATAAGTTCTATTAAAACATTTTATTTTCCAACTCCTTACACTACCATAACACAGGGAAAATTTAAAACAAATTATCCACAATACCTTTGTCACTAAGAATAGTAAAATCCGGTACAAATACATTGTTTTGGGCTACAACTGAGCTTGTTTTGTCAAAAGTGAACCCGAGGATAAAAAATTCTATACGGCAGAACTGGTAATCACTATGCTGGAGTTCCACATTGATAATATATTTGTTGTGTTTGGAGGTAGGATATTTCAGCAAATTGTTGGCATTCCTATGGGAACAAACTGTGCCCCTCTACTCGCGGATCTATTTTTACATTTCAAACTTTAAGGACAAGGTCAAAGAGGCCCGGTCATTTAATTTCACATATAGATATATTGATGATGTTCTCTCAATTAATAATTAATGATGTTCTATCAATTAATAATTCAGACTTTTCTAATTGGATTTCATTAATATATCCTTCAGGGTTAGAAATTAAAGAAAACCACTGACACAGCTCCCTCTGCCTCGTTTTTGGACATATACTCCAGTAGGCATCTCAGTACCAGAATCTATGACAAACGTGACAACTTCAATTTTTTTTAAATTATAAATTTTCCACACCTTAGCAGCAATATACCTACCTCACCCGCTTATGGGTATATATATCTCAAGTTATACGATATGCAAGAGCTTTCAGCAGCTATTCAGAATTTGTAAAAAGTCACGGATGTCTCAGCAAGAACTTGATGAGCCAAGGTTTTCACAAAGATTTTCTTAAGAAATTCATCGGTAGATACCAAGACCTTATTCAGTTTCGGTCTCACAAATTATACAGGATGGCCTCGAGTTATAGATTCTGGTAACTTTATGACTACTGGATTTTCCTGACTTATCAGTTTTTATTTATTTATTGTTAACCTCTTTTTTTGTAAATACGAAACTATGAACGACTGTCATATAAGCGTGAGGTTTGGCTAGCAGAATATAGAGACCTTAATATATGTGAATTGTCTAGTCACTGGGGTGAAAGATGCAACGAGCTAAGTCATAACTGAAACAATTTAACTAATTTTGTTCAATCATGTCTTCCAGGGAAACAACAAAAACATCTGCCTATGGAATGTAAAAGGGAAATAACTCTTCTTATGAGATTTTATGAAATTAAAGATTACAACCCCGTGGTGCATGAAATATGCACAAAGTGCATTAAAAATATCTAAAATAACAGTTTTGCAAATTTTAGGATAGGTCTGAGTTGATAAATTCAAATTATTAATTTTTTGAAATTTTCTAGTGCTTTAATTTTTCAATTGGAAATTCCCCATTTAGAATCAATTGTGAGTCACACAAACATGACCTTTTTTATGTTTTCTTGGGCAACTCAATAAGATTAATTAACCAACAAAAGATTGTCTAATAATTCTAACGTTTAGACTTTCAAAATCCGAAAAATCCATTTTATGAGCTGAGGTGTCCATACAGTAGATTTTATTCAGCAGTATGTATGTAAAAATAAGCAACTAAAATGTAGAAGAACACTATTTTTAAATACTGTCAATATTGCATTAATTTCTATATTTACACTATGGGTAGATCTTTCAAACACATTCTTAAAAATCTACCCATGTTTTAAATCTTCTTAAAACAAGTATTTCATTCTATATACATGTATCTACATGTTGGTGACATCATCACTAATTTGTTCAACAATCTCATTTGTACTATAGTTCTTAAAATGACTGATGTTTAGATAAATGTCTTTAGATAAATTATAAATTCAGAGAAAAGACACAGATATAAAAAGAACCAAAAAAAAAAAATTCTTTGATTTAAAATCTAATGCATTGTGCGTAACTTTTCCATAATCATTGTTCTGAATCAAAGGTGTGCAAAATAAAGAATCATTAATTCTTAGATGATTTTCCATTTTCTTATTTTTCTGGCATTTTCATCACCAATTTTTTGAAATAACAAACAAGATATATATATATATGTTACAAAGTTTAATAGAGCTAACTAATCGATGAATCATATCTAACAGTAATAGGAAATTTATCTATAAGATCATGAAACAGAATCTAGAATCAAATTATTCAACTGAAACTCGGTATATATCATATACAGTAGAGTTTGTTTATAATGTATAAGTTTGTAACGAAATCAGGCTTACAACGAAGTGAAGACGCATCCCCCTTCCCATTGCTATTTAAACAGTGTATTTTTGTAGGCTTATTACATATTTAATATAATGAAATCAGGCTTATAACGAACAGAATTTTAATCCCAAACAAAGTTTTTATTGCTCTTAAGTGACCTGCTATAATGAAGACAATTGCTGAACAAACAAATTGAATACCCATCTTCCGTTACGCACAGATGATCACATATAACAATGGTAAATTGGAAGTGACACTTCGGATATCGGTAATTGAAAGGTCAATTATCCCATCTTTGTTGTTATTTATGATATCAATCAAGACTTTTATTTTAATATTCAAACAATAAAATTGCTATTAATGATGTGATTAACAAGTTGTCAATTAATTACACTCGCTTATTTAATTTTAAAAAGGTAGGTAACTCTGCGTTCTTTCTCTTCTAAGGAACGATGCCTATAAAAAAATATGATCGTTATCTCCCTGGATTTCATTATAAATGAACTCTACTGTAGTCTATTGTATGTACAAAACAATAAATTATATGGATCGTAATCATTTATCTGTCACAACCAAAACACAATTACCCATCTAATAACTATTTGTTTAAACAACCAATTTAATAACTCTCTGAACTAAAATTAATGTTTATTTATGCTTTCATTAACGAAGACATTATCCCACAACATTATAAAAAATATCACAAGTTATTTCCCTTTACAAAGGTACCTAAGGGAGACAATTCAGATTTTTTCTTTGGTCTTTACAAAAACAAATCATTTTATAATAATTAGATGGAACACGTCTTCTGATTTTTTTGTTTGTTTCTACAGCATCTCCTGAATTTAAGCATGAAGTATTTGCTACAGGACATTTATCAATTAAACAATCTTCCATTTTTATACAAAGTTCCCTTTGTTTTAGGCCATAAATTTACAATAAGGATTGATTGTACTTTTGATTTCCCTTCTATTTGAAAATAGCAGATTTAATTTAATGTTCACCACATCACTGATTTGAAACTAATATCAACATCTACAAAACACTTCAATTGTATTATAAATATGAACTATATGGACTTTTGAAGATGATGATATGTTTCATATTCACCACAGAGAGAGTATGAGGTTGATAACACTTTTTAAACAGTCTATAAAAAACATCTTGACCATGGAAAAAGCACTTAATAGATATATTACATATTTATAGAAAGTACTGGCAGATTGAAAAATATTTGGAGCATACCATGAATGTCTTATTTTAAAATAGAAACATAGTGTCAACATAGTTTTAAGACAGAAATAAAGCATCAACATATCCTAAGACCAAAAAATAAAGTACATTAATATATAAGTCAGATTTCTATTGGTCAATCAGTGATTACATGATTCCCCATTTTTCCTTGGATTACATTTTTGAAGTCCATAAATTCTCACATTGCACTTGCATGTATTAGTTTTATGAATGAAATCAAAGGTTTGATTCTGTATGAACCAGTATAATGTATGAATGCAATATGAATATTTTTTTGGGTGGAAAAGAAATATTTGTAATCAAACCATATTTCAGTACATATTTGGTATGAAGATAGCCCAAAAGGCTGGGATATCTAATGTAATAAAACTATTACTGCACCTGAATTTGATCAATATTAGGTTTTATGAAGATTGGACTTTAATTTTGAACTTGGTGTAACCTCGTTCAATATTGCTGCCCTCAACTCTATAAAACCTGATATTGAACTTGTCAAAGTGCAATAATTGTATATGATTCAGAGAAAATCAGACATCCAAAAGCAAAATAAAGTTATACTCAGCAGATAACAATCATGAATAGTTTTTTATATGTAAAAAAGAAAAGTCACAAAACTGTAACAGAATAAATAGAGACACATTATTTTTTCTTTCCTTTCTTCCTTTTAGAAGATGGTGGTTGCTGTTGTTGCTGTTGGGTAGATGCTGACCTGGCTTCTTTCTTTCTCTGTTCTCTGAGCTTTTTCATCTTCCCGACATCTATATCTGCTTTGACCATTCCAAACAAATTTTTCTTGTAATCTTTAATTTGCTTTTCAATGCTAAAAAGAGGAATTTGAAAAAACATTGAAAACATAAAATTTAAATTTATTTTTAGAAAACTATTATTGAACTTATTCTTCACTGTTAAAGGCAAATTTTTTTTGGTACATAAATGTTTAAGTAATGTAATGTGAAAGTCTTTATATTTGTTAATATATGTCTTATATATGTTCATACTGATAATATTGCATTTTTTCATATTAATGAAGTACCAAATTAAATTTTAGTTTAACCATTTGGCCAAGAAATACACTCAGTCTTAGCTCACTTATAACTAAAACAGTATTTTCTTCATCCATGTCTATCAGAGACACAAACATTTTTTGTCTAAGACAGTTTCAATGTAAAAGGGGTATATCGCCCCTGATGAAGTTTTCTTGAATATTATACCCTCAAGTATAACATTTCATATTTGCAAATTTTCAATTAGATTATTTTATATATTAGATAATAATTCTGCAAAATCATATTTAGGATTTAAAATTATAAATCTCCTATATAATGTTAAAATGTTTTTGTTTACTTAACAAAAGAATACTTAGCATTGAGACTTCAGAATGACAATAATCCCAAAAATGAAGTCCAGATAAACTTCAGAATAACAATAATCCCAAAAATGAAGTCCGAAAAACCTTCAGAATGACAATAATCCCAAAAGTGAAGTCCGGACAAACTTCAGAATGACAATAATCCCAAAAATGAAGTCCAAAAAACCTTCAGAATGACAATAATCCCAAAAATGAAGTCCGGACAATAGTTCGTGTTTGTTTATATGGAATTTAACTTGCAAAAATAAATGTGAGAAATATGGTAAATTTATACAGGTTATTTACATAATAATTGACATTTTTGCATTGATTATCATATCATTATCTATATTGTAAATAATCAACACCCAATTTGCCTTTTTTGCAATAGAAGCTACCGACATTACAATTCCACAAAATTTTGTATAAATTTTCAGGTAACAAACGTCCAATGCAAAATGCACAAAATTTCAGGCTTTTTAATGCTTCAAATTCAGGTATATAAAAAAGTATGAATAGATTTACTTGTTTTTGTCAAATGCGGAACATATAGAATTGCCTACTGGATTTTCACCATTCAATATTGGGGTTCCTCTGACTTATACTCTATAGTTTCAAGTGGGGAATTATAGAATGATAATTTTACATAAATAACAACTGTTAACATCCAACAACATGTGGGGCATTGTAGAATGAGAATTTTACATAAATAACAACTGTTGACATCCAACAACATGTGGGGCATTGTAGAATGAGAATTTTACATAAATAACAACTGTTAACATCCAACAACATGTGGGGCATTGTAGAATGAGAATTTTACATAAATAACAACTGTTAGCATCCAACAACATGTGGGGCATTGTAGAATGAGAATTTTACATAAATAACAACTGTTAACATCAAACAACATGTGGGGCATTGTAGAGTGAGAATTTTACATAAATAACAACTGTTAACATACAACAACATGTGGGGCATTATAGAATGATAATTTTACCTAAATAACAACTGTTAACATACAACAACATGTGGGGCATTGTAGAATAAGAATTTTACATAAATAACAACTGTTAACATCCAACAACATGTGGGGCATTGTAGAATAAGAATTTTATATAAATAACAACTGTTAACATCCAACAACATGTGGGCCATTGTAGAATGAGAATTTTACATAAATAACAACTGTTAACACCCAACAACATGTGGGGCATTGTAGAATGAGAATTTTATATAAATAACAACTGTTAACATCCAACAACATGTGGGGCATTGTAGAATGAGAATTTTACATAAATAACAACTGTTAACACCCAACAACATGTGGGGCATTGTAGAATGATAATTTTACATAAATAACAACTGTTAACATCCAACAACATGTGGGGCATTGTAGAATGATAATTTTACATAAATAACAACTGTTGGCATCCAACAACATGTGGGGCATTGTAGAATGATAATTTTATATAAATAACAACTGTTGGCATCCAACAACATGTGGGGCATTGTAGAATGATAATTTTACATAAATAACAACTGTTGGCATCCAACAACATGTGGGGCATTGTAGAATGATAATTTTATATAAATAACAACTGTTGGCATCCAACAACATCTGGGGCATTGTAGAATGAGAATTTTACATAATTAACAACTGTTAACATCCAACAACATGTGGGGCATTGTAGAATGAGAATTTTATATAAATAACAACTGTTGGCATCCAACAACATGTGGGGCATTGTAGAATGAGAATTTTACATAAATAACAACTATTAACACCCAACAACATCAACAACATGTGGGGCATTGTAGAATGATAATTTTACATAAATAACAACTGTTAACATCCAACAACATCTGGGGCATTGTAGGATGAGAATTTTACATAAATAACAACTGTTAACATCCAACAACATGTGGGGCATTGTAGAATGAGAATTTTATATAAATAACAACTGTTGGCATCCAACAACATGTGGGGCATTGTAGAATGAGAATTTTACATAAATAACAACTATTAACACCCAACAACATCAACAACATGTGGGGCATTGTAGAATGATAATTTTACATAAATAACAACTGTTAACATCCAACAACATCTGGGGCATTGTAGGATGAGAATTCTACATAAATAACAACTATTGACACCCAACAACATCAAACAACATGTGGGGCATTGTAGAATGATAATTTTACATAAATAACAACTGTTAACATCCAACATCTGGGGCATTGTAGAATGAGAATTTTACATAAATAATAACTGTTAACATCCAACAACATGTGGGACATTGTAGAATGAGAATTTTACATAAATAACATCTGTTAACATCCAACAACATCTGGGGCATTGTAGAATGAGAATTTTACATAAATAACAACTGTTAACATCCAACAACATCTGGGGCATTGTAGAATGAGAATTTTACATAAATAACAACTGTTAACATCCAACAACATGAGACTATTGGATTAGAATTTCTAATACTCTCTATTTAACATTTATAAATATGCTCAACTTCTGAACAGATTCTGAATAAGGAATAAATTGTACTTACCCAGACAAATACTTATAGCCTTCTAAATATGTTACAAAAATATCAATTATATCATCATCCAGCATAGTTGGTATAAATCTATGATTAAATCCTGTTTTTTGAAGTTCTGTAATATTACCCACTCCCTGTTCTTCCATAAGATCACATGCAATCTGAATGGAAAAAAAAGAAGATAATATGGAGTCAATGCTAGTTTTTTTCTCTCTTTATTAAAAAAAAATAAAAACAAAAGATGCTTCATTTAAAAAATGTCATTTAATTTGACTCAAAAGCATATCATATTATTCAAAGTTCAAGACATCTCATTTACTTTAAAACTTGGCTTTTATGAAAATAGAACATTTGTTGTAAAGTATAGAAAATATCTTGTAAAGCATTTGAGATATGTTTAAATAAATATAAATATAGTATGCCAGACAATGGACTGAGGTGATTAAATTCTTGACCAGGATTTCAGAGAAAATGAACATGTGTAAGCTTACAAACACTTCTGTGCACACACATTTTAGACATGTCAAAAATTTAAATAGGTATGCCATAAGAACACAAGAGTGGAGACACAAAAATGTCTCGCCTGTCGTGTATTTCTAATGAAAGTAAATGCTATCAGACATATTGCATACAGTATTCGAAAAACAGGCCAAAACACAAAAAATGAACTATAACCACTGAACCATGAAAATGAGGTCAAGGTCAGATGACACCTGCCAGTTGGACATGTACACCTTACAATCCTTCCATACACCAAATATAGTAGACCTATTGCATACAGTATTCAAATAAAATGCTCCGCTGGGCGCAGCTAGATACGACCGCAGATTTCGAACCCTGAATAGTTGGGGCAATTATGAACACAACATTCAAGCTTGATACAATACTGAATTTGGATTGTGAATAAATATTTGACACAGCATAGGTTTCTGACACAGAATGAATGTTGTCTAAGAACTTAAAATTTTTTAATTTACCTATTCAAACCATATCAGTATTATTTGTTTTTATATATAAATCAGAAATAACCAATTTAAAATTTAAAATTGGGCACACATATCAATTTCTTGCTATTGCGCAATACTGTGCAATTGAAAATTTCTTCAAATATTTGACACATAATAACTGAAATCAAAGAACTTAGAATTGGTCATATGATTTGAATTTATATTCAATTTTTTGCTTATGGTGCAATACAATATGCTGTGGAGAATTGCCCCCCCCCCCCCCCCCAAAAAAAAAATAATTTACCCCTTTTTTTAGCTTTTGTGCAATACACTATGAAGTTGCACATTGACCCCCCCCCCCACCCCTTCCCAAAAAAAACCCAAAAAACAATAAAATTTATTGTAACCCCCCCTTTTTTTGCTAAAAAAATTTGAAATTTTCTTTTTAATTTATGAAATATGAAATGAGAAAAAAATTACCCCCTCCCCAATTTCTCATTTACCCCCCCTCTAAATTTTGTTTTCAACCCCCCCCCCCCCCCATTTCTTTATACTTTGCAACCATAACAGCCCATTTAAATACACAATAACATATTAAAATAGAAAATGACATCATAGTCATGGAATTTGTTAATAATAAGGTTTTGATAACAGGGCACACATATCAATTTCTTGCTATTGCACAATACTGTGCAATTGAAAATTTCTTCAAATATTTGACACATAATAGGTTTCTGACACAGAATAACTGAAATAAAGAACTTAGAATTGGTCATATGATTTGAATTTATATTCAATTTTTTGCTTCTTGTGCAATACAATATGCTGTGGAGAATTGCCCCCCCCCCCCCCCCCCCCCACCCCTTCCCAAAAAAAAAAAATTTACCCCTTTTTTAGCTTTAATTTTGGACCCCGATTTGGACCAACTTGAAAACTGGGCCCATAATAAAAAAAACTAAGTACATGTTTAGATTCAGCATATCAAAGAACCCCAAGAATTCAATTTTTGTTAAAATCAAACTAAGTTTAATTTTGGACCCTTTGGACCTTAATGTAGACAAATTTGAAAACGGGACCAAAAATTAAGAATCTAAATGCACAGTTAGATTCGGCATATCAAAGAACCCCAATAGTTCAATTTTCGATGAAATCAAACAAAGTTTAATTTTGGACCCCGATTTGGACCAACTTGAAAACTGGGCCCATAATAAAAAAACTAAGTACATGTTTAGATTCAGCATATCAAAGAGCCCCAAGAATTCAATTTTTGTTAAAATCAAACTAAGTTTAATTTTGGACCCTTTGGACATTAATGTAGACCAATTTGAAAACGGGACCAAAAATTAAGAATCTAAATGCACAGTTAGATTCGGCATATCAAAGAACCCCAATAGTTCAATTTTCGATGAAATCAAACAAAGTTTAATTTTGAACCCCGATTTGGACCAACTTGAAAACTGGGCCCATAATAAAACAAGAGGCTCTCAAGAGCCTGAATCGCTCACCTGGCAAACAATGCGCTATAAACTAAATCTCATCATCACCATTCACTAAGGATACCATGTTTACTTTAAAAACCAAATATTGTTGAAATCCGAGCAAGTGTAAAAAATGGCGGGAAAATGGCAGCCATTTTAAAAATGACCCTCCAAAACAAACTTTCATCATCACCATTCAACTAGGGATACCATGTTTACCTTAAAGTAGCTTTCATCTTCATTTTCTTTCTATAATTCAGGAAAAAATAGCAAAAAACAGCATTTTGACCCCTATGTTCTATTTTTAGTAAGGGCGGACATGTTTTTCGACCAATCAAAAATCGAAGCATTAACTTTTTGCAGGATACCCTAAGGAACAATCTTACCAAGTTTCATTTGATTTTGAATAGTAGTTTCAGAGAAGAAGATTTTTGAAACAATAACATAAAAAAAAGCCAAAAATCTCAAAAAAGGGCAATAACTCTAACATCAGTTGACAGATTTTCATGAAAATCATCACACAGGTAGCTCTCATCATGCTGAACACTTTCAACCTGCCAGAATTTGCTGTAACCTAATGATTTTTGAGATATTTGCGCAAAACTGTTGTTTGACCCCTATGTTCTATTTTTAGTAACAGTGGCCATGTTTTTCGACGGATCAAAAATCGAAGCATAAACTTTGTGCAGGATATCCTAAGGAACAATCTTACCAAGTTTCATTTGATTTTGAATAGTAGTTTCAGAGAAGATTTTTGAAACAATAACATAAAAAAAAGCCAAAAATCTCAAAAAAGGGCAATAACTCTAACATCAGTTGACAGATTTTCACGAAAATCAGCACACAGGTAGCTCTCATCATGCTGAACACTTTCAACCTGCCAGAATTTGCCGTAACCTAATGATTTTTGAGATATTTGCGCAAAACTGTTGTTTGACCCCTATGTTCTATTTTTAGTAACAGTGGCCATGTTTTTCGACGGATCAAAAATCGAAGCATAAACTTTGTGCAGGATACCCTAAGGAACAATCTTACCAAGTTTCATTTGATTTTGAATAGTAGTTTCAGAGAAGAAGATTTTTGAAATAATAACATAAAAAAAGCCAAAAATGTCAAAAAAGGGCAATAACTCTAACATCAGTTGACAGATTTTCACGAAAATCAGCACACAGGTAACTCTCATCATGCTGAACACTTTCAACTTGCCAGAATTTGCCGTAACCTAATGATTTTTGAGATATTTGCGAAAAACTGTTGTTTGACCCCTATGTTCTATTTTTAGTAACAGTGGCCATGTTTTTCGACGGATCAAAAATCGAAGCATAAACTTTGTGCAGGATACCCTAAGGAACAATCTTACCAAGTTTCATTGGATTTTGAATAGTAGTTTCAGAGAAGAAGATTTTTGAAATAATAACATAAAAAAAAGCCAAAAATGTCAAATAACTCCTAAAAGGAACGAACCTACAACTTCGATCCTGTTACAAATTTTGTAGATCTTTTTGTGCCTAACAATATGAAATTTAAATTTTTCAAATTTCCTTTATAGTATCCAAGATATTGAGCTTAATAATTGCAAAATTTGGAAAAAATGCAGAAAAAGGGCAATAACTCCTACATGGGTCGATGGATCTTCTTCAAAATTTCAGGGCAGGTAGATCTTGAGGTGCTGAACACTTTTACCCTATGCCAGAATTTTGATATCTGTTATGGTTTTTGAGTTATTTGCAAAAAACTGCAATTTACCCCTATGTTCTATTTTTAGCCATGGCGGCCATGTTTTTTTACGAATCAAAAATCCAAACGATACTTTTGTAGCACATATACCAATAAACAACTGTACGAAGTTTGGTTGCAATTGGTCTTATGGTGTCAGAGGAGTTAACGTTTGAAAAAGTTTACGGACGGACGACGGACGACGGACGGACGACGGACGCCAAGTGATGGCAATAGCTCACCTGACCCTTCGGGTCAGGTGAGCTAAAAACTAAGAACATGTTTAGATTCAGCATATCAAAGAACCCAAAGATTTCAATTTTTGTTAAAATCAAACTAAGTTTAATTTTGGACCCTTTGGACCTTAATGTAGACCAATTTGAAAACGGGACCAAAAATTAAGAATCTAAAAGCACGGTTAGATTCGGCATATCAAAGAACCCAAAAGTTTAATTTTCGATGAAATCAAACAAAGTTTAATTTTGGACCCTTTTGGCCCCTAATTCCTAAACTGTTGGGACCAAAACTCCAAAAATCAATCCCAACCTTCCTTTTGTGGTCATAAACCTTGTGTTTAAATTTCATAGATTTCTATTTACTTATACTAAAGTTATTGTGCAAAAACCAAGAAAAATGCTTATTTGGGCCCTTTTTTAGCCCCTAATTCCTAAACTGTTGGGACCAAAACTCCCAAAAACAATCCCAACCTTCCTTTTGTGGTCATAAACCTTGTGTTAAAATTTCATAGATTTTTATTCACTTATACTAGAGTTATTGTGCGAAAACCAAGAAAAATGCTTATTGGGCCCTTTTTTGGCTCCTGATTCTTAAACTGTTGGGACCAAAACTCCCAAAATCAATCCCAAGCTTCCTTTTGTGGTCATAAACCTTGTGTTTAAATTTCATAGATTTCTATTAACTTATACTAAAGTTATAGTGCGAAAACCAAATTTTGCGGTCGTATAAAAACAGGCCAAAACACAAAAACTTAACTATAACCACTGAACCATGAAAATGAGGTCAAGGTCAGATGACACTTGCCAGTTGGACATGTACACCTTACAATCCTTCCATAAACCAAATATAGTAGACCTATTGCATACAGTATTCGAAAAACAGGCCAAAACACAAAAACTTAACTATAACCACTGAACCATGAAAATAAGGTCAAGGTCAGATGACACCTGCCAGTTGGACATGTACACCTTACAATCCTTCCATACACCAAATATAGTAGACCTATTGCATACAGTATTCGAAAAACAGGCCAAAACACAATAAAATGCTCCGCTGGGCGCAGCTAGATACGACCGCAGATGTCGAACCCTGAATAGTTGGGGCAATTATGAACACAATATTCAAGCTTGATACAATACTGAATTTGGATTGTGAATAAATATTTGACACAGCATAGGTTTCTGACACAGAATGAATATTGTCTAAGAACTTAAAAATTTTTAATTTACCTATTCAAACCATATTTGTTTTTATATATAAATCAGAAATAACCAATTTAAAATTTACAAGAGGCTCTCGAATGACAGCAAACCGGATTTTCCTGCATGGAAATGATGTTTGCAAATCTGGATTCCCAAACAGGATGAAGTAAAGAAATATAAATGAATTTTTGTAGGGTTTTGTAGGGTTCAGAAATGGAAAGGCAAAAATCAATCTTGACCTCCTATTTATAGTAAGTGACAAATATTGGAATTTTTGAGATGGAACTGCTGAATATCTCATTTTCTGCTGTATGAAGGGCCACGAATATGCCACAAGAAAAGTAATAACTTGACAACAACAAATAACCTTTGCATGGAAACGACGACTTGAACTGCCTTTTTTCAATTTTTTAGAACCATAACTCCTGAACGGTGAAAGTGAAAATCGTCAATATCGGAACGGTGAAAGTGGAAATCGTCAATATCGAACTTGACCTCCATTTTGTCATCAGTAACAACATATTAAAATTTGAAAAGCTTTGGTTGAACAGTTCATAAGTTATCACACGGACACCACTGGAAAAGCCATTTTTCAATCTTTCAAGAACCATAACTCTTGAACGGTGAAAGTGAAAATCGTCAATATCGAACTTGACCTCCATTTTGTCATCAGTAACAACATATTAAAATTTGAAAAGCTTTGGTTGAACAGTTCGTAAGTTATTGCACGGACACTGTTTGGCAGCCGCCCACAAGGCCACCCGCCGTACATCACCAAATTAATAACCGATATATTCCTATGAAAATCCGGTTAAAAATTGGGCGCACATATCAATTTCTTGCTATTGCGCAATACTGTGCAATTGAAGATTTCTTGCTATTGCGCAATTGAAAATTTCTTGAAATATTTGACACATAAAAAAAAACATAATAGGTCATATGATTTCAATTTATATTCAATTTTTTGCTTCTTGTGCAATACAATATGCTGTGGAGAATTGCCCCACCCCCCAAAAAAAAATTTACCCCTTTTTTAGCTTTTGTGCAATACACTATGAAGTTGCACATTTGACCCCTTTTTTAGCTTTAATTTTGGACCCTGATTTGGACCAACTTGAAAACTGGGTCCATACTAAAACAAGAGGCTCTCAAGAGCCTGAATCGCTCACCTGGCAAACAATGCACTATAAACTAAATCTCATCATCACCATTCACTAAGGATACCATGTTTACTTTAAAAACGAAATATTGTTGAAATCCGAGCAAGTGTAAAAAATGGCAGGAAAGTGGCAGCCATTTTAAAAATGGCCGTCCAAAACAAACTTTCATCATCACCATTCAACTTGGGATACCATGTTTACCTTGAAAGTAGCTTTCGTCTTCATTTTCTTTCTATAATTCAGGAAAAAATAAGCAAAAACAGCATTTTGACCCCTATGTTCTATTTTTAGTAAGGGCGGACATGTTTTTCGACTAATCAAAAATCCAAGCATTAACTTTTTGCAGGATACCCTAAGGAACAATCTTACCAAGTTTCATTTGATTTCGAATAGTAGTTTCAGAGAAGAAGATTTTTGAAATAATAACATAAAAAAAAGCCAAAAAATGTCAAAAAAGGGCAATAACTCTAACATCAGTTGACAGATTTTCACGAAAATCAGCACACAGGTAGCTCTCATCATGCTGAACACTTTCAACTTGCCAGAATTTGCCGTAACCTAATGATTTTTGAGATATTTGCGAAGAACTGTTGTTTGACCCCTATGTTCTATTTTTAGTAACAGTGGCCATGTTTTTCGACGGATCAAAAATCGAAGCATAAACTTTTTGCAGGATACCCTAAGGAACAATCTTACCAAGTTTCATTTGATTTTGAATAGCAGTTTCAGAGAAGAAGATTTTTGAAATAATAACATAAAAAAAACTGTTGTTTGACCCCTATGTTCTATTTTTAGCAACAGTGGCCATGTTTTTCGACGGATCAAAAATCGAAGCATAAACTTTGTGCAGGATACCCTAAGGAACAATCATGCTAAGTTTTATCCAAATCCATTCAGTAGTTTCAGAGGAGAAGATTTTTTAAATAATAACATAAAAAAAAAGCCAAAAATGTCAAAAAAAGGGCAATAACTCCTACATGGGTCGTTGGATCTTCTTCAAAATTTCAGGGCAGGTAGATCTTGAGGTGCTGAACACTTTTACCCTATGCCAGAATTTTGATATCTGTGACCGTTTCTGACTTATTTGCAAAAAACTGCGATTTACCCCTATGTTCTATTTTTAGCCATGACGGCCATGTTTTTATACGAATCAAAAATCCAAACGATACTTTTGTAGCACATATACAACAGATTTGTAGCACCCATACCAATTAATAACTGTACCAAGTTTGGTTGCAGTTGGACTTATGGTGTTGGAGGAGTTAACGTTTGAAAAAGTTAACGGACGACGGACGGACGGACGACGGACGGACGACGGACGGACGACGGACGCCAAGTGATGGCAATAGCTCACATGACCCTTCGGGTCAGGTGAGCTAAAAACTAAGTACATGTTTAGATTCAGCATATCAAAGAACCCCAAGAATTCAATTTTTGTTAAAATCAAACTAAGTTTAATTTTGGACCCTTTGGACCTTAATGTAGACAAATTTGAAAACGGGACCAAAAATTAAGAATCTAAATGCACGGTTAGATTCGGCATATCAAAGAACCCCAATAGTTCAATTTTCGATGAAATCAAACAAAGTTTAATTTTGGACCCCGATTTGGACCAACTTGAAAACTGGGCCCATAATAAAAAAAATAAGTACATGTTTAGATTCAGCATATCAAAGAACCCAAAGAATTCAATTTTTGTTAAAATCAAACTAAGTTTAATTTTGGACCCTTTGGACCTTAATGTAGACCAATTTGAAAACGGGACCAAAAATTAAGAATCTAAATGCACGGTTAGATTCGGCATATCAAAGAACCCCAACAGTTCAATTTTTGATGAAATCAAACAAAGTTTAATTTTGGACCCTTTTGGCCCCTAATTCCTAAACTGTTGGGACCAAAACTCCCAAAAACAATCCCAACCTTCCTTTTGTGGTCATAAACCTTGTGTTAAAATTTCATAGATTTTTATGTACTTATACTAGAGTTATTGTGCGAAAACCAAGAAAAATGCTTATTGGGCCCTTTTTTGGCCCCTAATTCTTAAACTGTTGGGACCAAAACTCCCAAAATCAATCCCAACCTTCCTTTTGTGGTCATAAACCTTGGTTTATAAAAACTTAACTATAACCACTGAACCATGAAAATGAGGTCAAGGTCAAGGTCAGATGACACCTGCCAGTTGGACATGTACACCTTACAATCATTCCATACACCAAATATACTAGACCTATTGCTTATAGTATCTGAGATATGGACTTGACCACCAAAACTTAACCTTGTTCACTGATCCTTGAAATTGGGTCGGGGTCAATTGAAAAATGTCTGACGGGGACGAGGACCTTGTAAGATACGCACATACCAAATATAGTTATCCTATTACTCATAATAAGAGAGAAATTAACATTACAAAAAATCTTAATTATTTTTTCAAGTAGTCACTGAACCATGAAAATGAGGTCAAGGACAATGTACATATGACAGACCAAAACTTGGTACCATAAGGCATCTATATACAAAGAATAAAGCATCCAGGTCTTCCACCTTCTAAAATATAAAGCTTTTAATAAGTTAGTTAACGCCGCCGCCGCCGCCAGATCACTATCCCTATGTCGAGCTTTCTGCGACTAAAGTCGCAGGTTCGACAAAAATCAGGACCCATCATCATGTTCATGCTTCAAACCACCTTTGAATAAGATATGGCCTAAAGACTAGTTGCTTTGAACTTAGTGATAAGGTTTCTAGAGAACACAGTGAAAGAAGTAAGACCCTAGAATGGATGTAGCTACCCCAATTAAGAAATTTGTTCTCACCTTACATCTGTTCATTCTAAACACCAACTATGAATTAATTGTGACCATAAATTTCCATAGTTCATTAAGTGAATTGTGTATGGTGATATATTTACAGAAATTAGTTGTGCCACAGGTACAAAATTGGTACACACTCATAACACTAACTACAAATTATTTGTGGCACATAGTTGCTGAGAATTTTGAAGCCAAAATAATCCATCATGAAAGATGTAAAGCAGCATTGTTAAACAGGAAGTAGCTTTGACACAGGTACAAAATTGGTACCTACATTACAACTCATCCTCGTCATGTTAAACACCAACTTTGAATATAGGTGCTGAGAATTTTATGAAACAAATATTTTCTCATGAATGAATGTACAGAGGTAAACTTGTATACCCCCAGTTCCTTCAAGGCTAACAGACTGATGAGAGATGGATGCCAAGTGATTATAAAAGCTGATATGGTCTGTTGCAGATAATAGCAGGAAATGTCAAAGTCATCAAGCTTTGAATAAAAATAATAATAAATAAAATGCTCCGCTGGGCGCAGCTAGATACGACCGCAGATGTCGAACCCTGAATAGTTGGGGCAATTATGAACACAACATTCAAGCTTGATACAATACTGAATTTGGATTGTGAATAAATATTTGACACAGCATAGGTTTCTGACACAGAATGAATGTTGTCTAAGAACTTAAAATTTTTTAATTTACCTATTCAAACCATATCAGTATTATTTGTTTTTATATATAAATCAGAAATAACCAATTTAAAATTTAAAATTGGGCACACATATCAATTTCTTGCTATTGCGCAATACTGTGTAATTGAAAATTTCTTCAAATATTTGACACATACCGGGGTAATAGGTTTCTAACACAGAATAACTGAAATCAAAGAACTTAAAATTGGTCATATGATTTGAATTTATATTCAATTTTTTGCTTCTTGTGCAATACAATATGCTGTGGATAATTGCCCCCCCCCAAAGAAAATAATAATTTACCCCTTTTTTTAGCTTTTGTGCAATACACTATGAAGTTCCACATTGACCCCCCCTCCCAAAAAAAAACCAAAAAACAATAAAATTTATTGTAACCCCCCCCTTTTTTTGCTAAAAAAAATTTGAAATTTTCTTTTTAATTTATGAAATATGAAATGAGAAAAAATTACTCCCTCCCCAATTTCTCATTTACCCCCCCCAAATTTTGTTTTCAACCCCTCCCCCCCCCCCATTTCTTTATACTTTGAAACCATAAAAGCCCATTTAAATACACCATAACATATTAAAATAGAAAATGACATCATAGTCATGGATGGCAAATTTTAAATATACATATAAATTTAAAAGCAGTTTAGATAAGATAAACAAAAAAGCTTCATCAGCACATTTTATATTGGCAAATTTCCAATGGAATTTGTTAATAATAAAGTTTTGATAACAGGGCACACATATCAATTTCTTGCTATTGCGCAATACTGTGCAATTGAAAATTTCTTCAAATATTTGACACATAATAGGTTCTGACACAGAATAACTGAAATAAAGAACTTAGAATTGGTCATATGATTTGAATTTATATTCAATTTTTTGCTTTTGTGTAATACAATATGCTGTGGAGAATTGCCCCCCCCCCCCAAAAAAAAAAAATTTACCCCCTTTTTAGCTTTAATTTTGGACCCCGATTTGGACTAACTTGAAAACTCGGCCCATAATAAAAAAACTAAGTACATGTTTAGATTCAGCATATCAAAGAACCCCAAGAATTCAATTTTTGTTAAAATCAAACTAAGTTTAATTTTGGACCCTTTGGACCTTAATGTAGACCAATTTGAAAACGGGACCAAAAATTAAGAATCTAAATGCACGGTTAGATTTGGCATATCAAAGAACCCCAATAGTTCAATTTTCGATGAAATCAAACAAAGTTTAATTTTGGACCCCGATTTGGACCAACTTGAAAACTGGGCCCATAATAAAAAAACTTAGTACATGTTTAGATTCAGCATATCAAAGAACCCAAAGAATTCAATTTTTGTTAAAATCAAACTAAGTTTAATTTTGGACCCTTTGGACCTTAATGTAGACCAATTTGAAAATGGGACCAAAAATTAAGATCCTAAATGCACGGTTAGATTCGGCATATCAAAGAACCCCAATAGTTAAATTTTCAATGAAATCAAACAAAGTTTAATTTTGGACCCTTTTGGCCCCTAATTCCTAAACTGTTGGGACCAAAACTCCAAAAATCAATCCCAACCTTCCTTTTGTGGTCATAAACCTTGTGTTTAAATTTCATAGATTTCTATTTACTTATACTAAAGTTATTGTGCAAAAACCAAGAAAAATGCTTATTTCGGCCCTTTTTTAGCCCCTAATTCCTAAACTGTTGGGACCAAAACTCCCAAAAACAATCCCAACCTTCCTTTTGTGGTCATAAACCTTGTGTTAAAATTTCATAGATTTCTATTTACTTATACTAGAGTTATTGTGCGAAAACCTAGAAAAATGCTTATTGGGCCCTTTTTTGGCCCCTGATTCTTAAACTGTTGGGACCAAAACTCCCAAAATCAATCCCAACCTTCCTTTTGTGGTCATAAACCTTGTGTTTAAATTTCATAGATATCTATTAACTTATACTAAAGATATAGTGCGAAAACCAAATGTCTTCGGATGACGACGCAGACGACGGACGACGACGACGACAACGACAACGACGCCAACGTCATACCAATATATGACCGCAAAAATTTTGCGGTCGTATAACAACATACCTTGAGATCAAACAGCTTTGTTCCATCTAGGATTACATCATATTTATCAAAGAATTTGGCACAAGTCTTAGAATCTAATCCATTAAATACCTTCAAAATAAGAAAATCAACAAAAAATTCAAAAATCATAGGACAATGTCAGAAGACAGATGTTTTAAATACAAGCATAAATTTTGAATTTTAATATCAAATTTCTATGTTTTCGTTATATTTGTTCGGTATATTATTGTAAACACTTTAATCATCTGACATGTAATTTGTGGTAACCCATTACAGACAAAATGTGCTATAATTTTTGTTATTAAAATATGTGTAACATTTCTCTCATATAATATTAAAACACCGTATAAACATTGTTTTATATATACTTTGTCAAATTCCATCTCAACTTGTGCTTATTGATTCAAAACATCATTTCCTAATTTTAAATGATTTGGTAAAACAATACTCACTTTTGCATATTTTCCCCATTAAAAATGGGCATAACTCGGACATGAAATATGAAATGGTCAAATTCTTTGTTTACTAGACCATAAGAACATTTCCAAATTCTAAATGATTTTGTGAAAAAATACAAATTTGAACTTGTTCTGTGCTTAGTAATCTCTGAAAAAATTTCCTAATTTCAAACGATTTGATAAAAAATTCTCAAATAATTAAATGGAAATATCAATTCCGATGTTTTCCATATTGAAAAGGGGAATAACTCAGACACGACAAATAGTAAAACAATAATGTCAAATTTGAACACAATTCACTGTATGTGTTTAACAATATTTAAACTAGAGGCTCTAAAGAGCCTGTATCGCTCACCTGCATTGAACTTTTCATCTTGAGCAGGACTAAAGATTTGGCTGGTTTTTCTATAGGGTTCTACGTTCAATTAAGTTCGGCTGTGGCAGCCAAGATGGTTGACAGTCTAGGTCAATGGACACATTTCTAAAAGAGAACCATCTAAGGACCATTGCTTCCAGGTCTAGTTCTAATTGGCTGAGTGGTTTCAGACCAGAAGATTTTTGAGTGAATTTCCCATAGGGTCCTATGTTAAACAAAGTTTGGCTCTGTCGGCCATCTTGGTTCACAGTCCAAGATATCAGACAATTCTGAAATAGGACGTTCTAAGGACCATTGCTGCAAAATCTGGTTCCAATTGGTCAAGTGGTTTCAGACAAGAAGATTTTTCAATGAATTTTCCCATGGGGCCTTATGTTAAACTAAGTTCGGTTGTAGCAGCCATCTCGGTTGACAGTCCAGGTCATCGGACATCCTTCTAAAAGAGAACCTCCTAAGGACTACTACTGCCAAGTTTGGTTGTAAGTGGCCTTGTAGTTTCATAGAAGAAGATTTTGGAAATTCATCCCCCCTTTTTCTATTTTCAGTAACAGCAGCCATGTCGGTTGGAAGTCGGGGATGCCAGACATAAGTTTGGAAAGGGGCCACCGAAGGACCATTACACCAAAGTTTGGTTCAAATTGGCTCCGTGGTTTCAGGGGAGTTGACGAAAAAGTAAAATTCCCATAGGGTCCAAGGTTAAACTATGTCCAACCATGGCAGCCATATTGGATGGTGCCCCGGAAAACCAAACATAAATTTTAAAGGGGACCATCCAAGGACCATTCCACTTAAGTTTGGTTAAAACTGGTTCAGTGGTTTCAGAGGAGTTGACGAAAAAGTAAAATTCCCATAGGCTCAATGTTAAACTAAGTCCAGCCATGGCGGCCATGTTGGATGGCGTTCGGGGAAACTGAACACAAATTTTAAAAGGGGCCACCCAAGGACCATTCCACCAAAGTTTGGTTCAAATTGGCCTAATGGTCTCAGAGAAGATAACGAAAATGTTAAAATTCCCATAGGGTCCAAGGTTAAACTATGTCCAACCATGGCAGCCATATTGGACGGCACCCCGGAAAACTGAACACAATTTTTGAAGGGGACCATCCAAGGACCATTCCACTTAAGTTTGGTTTAAATTGGTTCAGTGGTTTCAGAGGAGTTGACAAAAAAGTAAAATTTCCATAGGCTCAATGTTAAACTAAGTCCAGCCATGGCGGCCATGTTGGATGGCATTCAGGGAAACCGAACACAAATTTTAAAAGGGGCCACCCAATGACCATTCCACCAAAGTTTGGTTCAAATTGGCCTAATGGTCTCAGAGAAGATAACGAAAATGTTAAAATTCCGATAGGGTCCAAGGTTAAACTATGTCCAACCATGGCAGCCATATTGGATGGCACCCGGGAAAACCGAACACAATTTTTGAAGGGGACCATCCAAGGACCATTCCACTTAAGTTTGGTTTAAATTGGTTCAGTGGTTTCAGAGGAGTTGACGAAAAAGTAAAATTCCCATAGGCTCAATGTTAAACTAAGTCCAGCCATGGCGGCCATGTTGGATGGCATTCGGGGAAACCGAACACAAATTTTAAAAGGGGCCACCCAAGGACCATTCCACCAAAGTTTGGTTCAAATGGGCCTAATGGTCTCAGAGAAGGTAACGAAAATGTTAAAATTCCCATAGGGTCTAAGGTTAAACTATGTCCAACCATGGCAGCCATATCGGATGGCGCCCGGGGAAACCGAACACAATTTTTGAAGGGGACCATCCAAGGACCATTCCACTTAAGTTTGGTTTAAATTGGTTCAGTGGTTTCAGAGGAGTTGATAAAAATGTGAAAAGTTTACGACGACGACATACGACGACGACGACGACGACGACGACGACGACGACGGACGCAAAGTGATGAGAATAGCTCACATGGCCTTTTAGGCCAGGTGAGCTAAAAAATCAGATGATTTCATCAAGGCTAATCAAGATTACTGAATCGAACAATTTCAGGAAGTACAGAAGAACATTTGTTTTGGCCAAAGGTAAAACTTATTATCCCAGTTTGAACATTGATTATTGCATACCGGGTAATGTGACATTGGTTAAAAACCCATGCCTCAGGCATTTTATGTCTTATTTGTGTTCTGTATGCTTTAGTCAAATTATATATTTGAACATAATGTCCCTCAAGACCAAAATTAGGTTTACTTTGATGTTGTGTAAAATCTATTGTAATGTAAAACCATAGCAGTTCGCAGGAAAATAAAATTTACCCCATACGACCTATTTTATGATAAAAGTTAAATCAAAACACAAACTCTGAGGTTGGTACCTTCACCATAGTAGGGAATTTTCTGAATAAATTTATTATCTGTAAAAATGTAAATTGAAAATGCTTTTTGACTGATGATCTTGTATTTTTACAAATGAATAGGCCAAACCATGGATAAATCTATTATCTTTGTTTACAGCTGTTAGCATTAAGATTGCACCATCCTTCAGCACTATATACAGTCTTAGGCTCTGTCTCAAGCTGCACAGAAGTTCTTCTAAGTGCTACAATCTCAATGCCCTGGGCTATAAATAGATATCTGATAATGCACCTTCCAGCATTGGGAGAGAGCATAAAAATGTCCATACATAATTACTGAATAACAGAAAACAAGACTGTTAATTTTCGTAATGCATTTCCTTTGGGATATAAAAATATTATATAAAAAAAAAACAACAAAAAATTTGCAAAGGATACTTATGTCATGAGATGAGAAGGTGATGATATGGTGAGTTTGATTCATGTGTAGCATTTAACAAACTTTGATGATATAATGTTTTCAATGCAAAAAGAATTGCTCATCTTTATATAATTAGGCTATGTCAATGTCTGAAGACTTTGTATGAAAATGTAAAGATAAGGGAAGATGCAATGACAAAACATCCCATAGGATGTTAAAAAAATTACTTGCCTTGAAAGGTTCAGTATTACAATTAAAGAAATCAGACAGTTTTCCTGTAGTCATAATGTCTGGAGCTTTCTCTAGATCAAATATATAAGACTTGTCTTCTGTTACACAGAAAATTTTACTGAATAAGTCCCCTGAATGAAAACAATGGACAGCTACTATCTCCTTCCCTAGTAAAAAGTCAACAGCACTGGGACTATTTTCAATTTCATCTATAATGATTTTCTCCATTTCTGAAAAATACAATAATAATAGCCATAATAAAAATAGTTTTTAAAATTTATTAATTAATAAAATTACTGTAAATATGGAAATTATTGTGATGTTTTTATTATTGCGAAAATTGCAATCATATGAGGATGTCTATTCTAGATTTGTCTCCCTCACAGGTAAGTTTCTGGTCATTGATTGCCTACTCCAGAGACAGGTTAATTGGTAGATACATAGTTGTCTAGTTATTGTTTGGACAGCTATTATATATATTATTGTCTTAATTAATATAATAAAATTATTCTTGAGAATTGTTGAATTGTTTTGTTATTTTGTGACCTGGAAGTGTACGGTTAATTTTAACCACCAAGAATAATAAATTAAATTGATTGATTGATTGTTTGTTGTTTTACACCTCGTCAATGCAAATAATAAATTAAAAGAAAGGAAGAAAATTGAAGACTATTGACTAATCTCAGTATTAGTGGCTTTCGCTTTATCAGCAGTCTCTTTAGAACTAGCATTATCTGGATCTGGCAAATGCAAAATAAGATCATCTGGAGCATGTTTTGTTGTGACAAACATCCACATAGATATGTTGAAACTAGAATGATTTCTAAGTTGGAGACTCTTCTATTTATGCCATATCTTATTTTTCTAATCAATTATAATTTATTTGACGAATAATTAAGCTTTGTTTTTTAAAATGAATTAACTTTAATTATTACCGGTTGTTTATTCTACTTAGCTTGTGCAGTGAAAGGTTCGCAGTAAGCCAAGTATTTTAACTATGGATTTACTTTATTAAATGAAAACAAATAATATACTAGTATATAAGCGGTAGTAAAGTACATCAGTTGAAAAAAATTTTGAATTCTAATATTTTTAAAACCATTAATTAAAACGTTTACATACTTTCATTATCAATTTTTACCCGATCTGCAATCACAATAATAAAATTTTTCACATGTGCGGTCATCGCAATAATTAAACCTCGCAACTTTGCCTGGGGTAGAAGAATCGCAATAATAAGTGCACACAAAAATGTTCGAATTTACACTAGTTTGACAATCTTTCGTCATGTTTAATCTAATAGAATCTTATCTTATTAATGTACACAGCAGTTTATTTTTTGAAGAAAAAAATAAAATAAAAAGGACAGCATTATATCAAAATTTTATTCTGTCATTTTTAAACTGGTGTTTTCTTTTAATTTCTTATGGCTTCATTTAATGATTCTTTTAACAAAAGGACAATAAACTGAAATAAATACAGAAACTAACCAGACATTACTTTTACATCAACACCATCTGTTGCATCTTCATATTGTTCATCTCCTTGTTCCTGTACTGCATCCTCAAATTCCCCACTCTCCAGAGTATCATCTTTGACCTTGTCTTCACCTTGATCTGACTCCTCTACTTCCATGTTATTACCACTTTTATTCCCTGCATCTGCCAAAGGACTGTCCTCTTCAAACACAATATTTGTATCTTCAAAAGACGATTCATCTTTACTTGAATCATCTTTGAACAAAGTACCTGTATCTTCTAAGGCAGATTCATCTATCTCCATCCTTTCTTTCTTTGTCTTTGTCTCTGATTCTTCTTTTTCCTTACCATCTTTATGTTTCTTCTTTTTCTTTTTCTTATTTTTACTCTCTAAGCCTTCGCCACCTATGGGTACCTTTGGTGCTGACAACATTTTATCATACAGTAATGCTTTTCCTTTGAAAAAAAAACATGTAATATTTCTTATTGATCCTGTCTAATTCAATGTAATAATAATAATGACAGATCATTTAGATAATTTCTATTACCATTATTCAAATAGATACATATTCTTCACCTCATTAACATAAACTTTTACCGAATGTTTATTCAAAAACAGGTTTCAGTTAAAACAACTTTATGCATGTAACTATATAATAATTAGTATTAACTTTTATCATATATATACTTCTTAATAAACAAAAATTGTATATACAATATATGCTAAAGCTTGCCTTTTCTCATGTTTCTAAAGCTCTCCCAAATAAATCTTATATTTTCCGACAGTGACTATATATTGTATATATTACCCGTCAACCAACACCATCATTTTGGCCAATTTAATTTGGGGTTATAATGATAGCTTAGGATGATGCAGGTAGCAAACGAATTTCCCATGTGTTACTCTCTATGTAACCAAATCTTTCTACCAGGTATTTCATCTTTTATATTATTTTTCCTTCTTTAATATTTGTGCAGGGAAATACTTACTTGGATATCTCTGTACCACTGCTTTAAAGTAACAAGGGGGAATAACTCCATTCTCATTTCCAGCACAAAGTATAACGTTATTTGCTGACCAGTAAAATTTAAATCCATCTGAAATAAATCATTGCAGAATAAAAATCTGAAAACGTTTTGGTCATCCTTTAAATGTTATATTATTTATAGGTAGCAAACTTGTACAATGGCTTTCCAATATTTTTAATATACATATGTAAATTTTAACTTAAGAGGTGAACTTAATTTATAGACTCTTTGCTGCAATAGTTAACCATATACTTCTAATATCAATTTTAAATGAATTAAAAGTTAGTCAGTGCAATAAAAAAAATAGGTTATAAATAATTAAATTAACATGTAAGTAACTGAACATTTTTTCAGGTGATGTTTAAAGTTTCACACAGATGAGGTTTGACCTTATACATGTACTGAATAAATGTTAATCTTATACATGTACTGAATAAAAATTAACCTTATACATGTACTGAATAAACGTTAATCTTATACATGTACTGAATAAACGTTAACCTTATACATGTACTGAATAAACGTTACCCTTATACATGTACTGAATAAACATTAACTTTATACATGTACTGAATAAACATTAACTTTATACATGTACTGAATAAACGTTAACCTTATACATGTACTGAATAAACATTAACCTTATACATGTACTGAATAAACGTTAACTTTATACATGTACTGAATAAACGTTAACCTTATACATGTACTGAATAAACGTTAACCTTATACATGTACTGAATAAACGTTAACTTTATACATGTACTGAATAAACGTTAACCTTATACATGTACTGAATAAAAATTAACCTTATACATGTACTGAATAAACTTTAACCTTATACATGTACTGAATAAACGTTAACCTTATACATGTACTGAATAAACATTAACCTTATACATGTACTGAATAAACGTTAACCTTATACATGTACTGAATAAAAATTAACCTTATACATGTACTGAATAAAAATTAACCTTATACATGTACTGAATAAAAATTAACCTTATACATGTACTGAATAAAAATTAACCTTATACATGTACTGAATAAACATTAACCTTATACATGTACTGAATAAACATTAACCTTATACATGTACTGAATAAACGTTAAACTTATACATGTACTGAATAAACATTAACTTTATACATGTACTGAATAAACATTAACCTTATACATGTACTGAATAAACGTTAAACTTATACATGTACTGAATAAACATTAACCTTATACATGTACTGAATAAACATTAACCTTATACATGTACTGAATAAACGTTAACCTTATACATGTACTGAATAAAAATTAACCTTATACATGTACTGAATAAACTTTAACCTTATACATGTACTGAATAAACGTTAACCTTATACATGTACTGAATAAACATTAACCTTATACATGTACTGAATAAACGTTAACCTTATACATGTACTGAATAAAAATTAACCTTATACATGTACTGAATAAAAATTAACCTTATACATGTACTGAATAAAAATTAACCTTATACATGTACTGAATAAAAATTAACCTTATACATGTACTGAATAAACATTAACCTTATACATGTACTGAATAAACATTAACCTTATACATGTACTGAATAAACGTTAAACTTATACATGTACTGAATAAACATTAACTTTATACATGTACTGAATAAACATTAACCTTATACATGTACTGAATAAACGTTAAACTTATACATGTACTGAATAAACATTAACCTTATACATGTACTGAATAAACATTAACCTTATACATGTACTGAATAAACGTTAAACTTATACATGTACTGAATAAACATTAACCTTATACATGTACTGAATAAACGTTAACTTTATACATGTACTGAATAAACATTAACCTTATACATGTACTGAATAAACGTTAAACTTATACATGTACTGAATAAACATTAACCTTATACATGTACTGAATAAACATTAACTTTATACATGTACTGAATAAACATTAACCTTATACATGTACTGAATAAACGTTAACTTTATACATGTACTGAATAAACATTAACCTTATACATGTACTGAATAAACATTAACCTTATACATGTACTGAATAAACGTTAACTTTATACATGTACTGAATAAACATTAACTTTATACATGTACTGAATAAACGTTAACCTTATACATGTACTGAATAAACATTAACCTTATACATGTACTGAATAAACGTTAACTTTATACATGTATTGAATAAATGTTAACCTTATACATGTACTGAATAAACGTTAACTTTATACATGTACTGAATAAACATTAACTTTATACATGTACTGAATAAACGTTAACCTTATACATGTACTGAATAAACGTTAACCTTATACATGTACTGAATAAACGTTAACCTTATACATGTACTGAATAAACGTTAACCTTATACATGTACTGAATAAACGTTAACCTTATACATGTACTGAATAAAAATTAACCTTATACATGTACTGAATAAACGTTAACTTTATACATGTACTGAATAAACATTAACTTTATACATGTACTGAATAAACGTTAACCTTATACATGTACTGAATAAACGTTAACCTTATACATGTACTGAATAAACGTTAACCTTATACATGTACTGAATAAACGTTAACCTTATACATGTACTGAATAAACGTTAACCTTATACATGTACTGAATAAAAGTTTAACACAAAAAGATAAATAATATAATTCTTTTAGTATAAGAAATGTTTGAAACAGCTTATTTATTGGACTCACATTATGTTCATTTTAAAGAGTTGAATTATACAGTAAAATCAGCCACTATCTTTGTTACTGAAAAATTTTTTAACTCGGGTTTAATTTTAACCAACCTTAGAAATAAGACATAAATGATATATAGAAGATAAAAAACTAAGTATGTTGCGAAACAGCTCATATGACAATAGAAAACAAGGAAGATAAATGGAAATGTTGAGCTGTCAAAAGGGGCATAAAACGACTTAAATGTATATTCTGCTAGTTGCACAATATATAAAACATATCATACATAGTTCAATTAGTTATTAAACACACCATGTACATGATGAAAATTTTTTCTATGATTTAATATTTACCTTCTAAAGCTTTCTCCAAGTTTATATAAATCATTACTTCACACGAACTTCTCATTCCTGTGAACAAGAAAATAAATTTTTACCATTACTATATGCTAAGCTAATGTATGTCATTTGATTTTAACTTAGATTGTGGCACATTTATTTCTAAACATTTGGGCTACATAAGAATCAGTATTTAAAAGCAGAGGAACATACAACTTATTACATCATTTTTTTCAAGACTAAAGCTCCAACTTATTACATCGTTTTCTCTAGTTTCATTCTATGGGACCATGACTTTCCATCTATCACACTGTTTACTCCAGTTTTATTCTATGGGAACATGACTTTCCACTTATCACACTGTTTTCTCCAGTTTCATTCTATGGGACCATGACTTTCCACTTATCACACTGTTTTCTCCAGTTTCATTCTATGGAACCATGACTTTCCACTTATCACACTGTTTTCTCCAGTTTCATTCTATGGGACCATGACTTTCCACCTATCACACTGTTTTCTCCAGTTTCATTCTATGGAACCATGACTTTCCACTTATCACACTGTTTTCTCCAGTTTCATTCTATGGGACCATGACTTTCCACTTATCACACTGTTTTCTCGTTTCATTCTATGGGACCATGACTTTCCACTTATCACACTGTTTTCTCCAGTTTCATTCTATGGGACCATGACTTTCCACTTATCACACCTTTTTCTTCAGTTTCATTCTATGGGACCATGACTTTTCACTTATCACACTGTTTTCTCCAGTTTCATTCTATGGGACCATGACTCTCCACTTATCACACTGTTTTCTCCAGTTTCATTCTATGGGACCATGACTCTCCACTTATCACACCTTTTTCTCCAGTTTCATTCTATGGGACCATGACTTTCCAGTTATCACACTGTTTTCTCCAGTTTCATTCTATGGGACCATAACTTTCCACTTATTACACTGTTTTCTCCAGTTTCATTCTATGGGACCATGACTTTCCACTTATCACACCTTTTTCTCCAGTTTCATTCTATGGGACCATGACTTTCCAGTTATCACATCGTTTTCTCCAGTTTCATTATAAGGGACCATGACTTTCCACTTATCACATTGTTTTCTCCATTTTTCTCTCTATGAGACAATGACTTATCACATCATTTTCTCCAGTTTTACTCATTGGGACAATGAATAACCATTTATAGCATCATTTTCTTAAGATTTCACATTTTGGAATCATGACTTTAACATTTGTTATAATTTTCCATGATTTTCCACTTATAAAACATTATCTCACATTTCAGTATTTGGGATCATGACATGAATGTCCTACTTATCTCACCATTTCACAATTTGGGATCATGACTTACAAATGTACCACTTATCTCATCATTTCACAATTTGGGATCATGACTTACAAATATCCTACTTATCTCACCATTTCACAATTTGGGATCATGACATACAAATGTCCTACTTATCTCACCATTTCACAATTTGGGATCATGACTTACAAATGTCCTACTTATCTCACCATTTCACAATTTGGGATCATGACTTACAAATGTTCTACTTATCTCGCCATTTCACAATTTAGGATCAAGACTTACAAATGTACCACTTATCTCACCATTTCACAATTTGGGATCATGACTTACAAATGTATCACTTATCTCACCATTTCACAATTTGGGATCATGACTTACAAATGTCCTACTTATCTCATCATTTCACAATTTGGGATCATGACATACAAATGTCCTACTTATCTCACCATTTCACAATTTGGGATCGTGACTTACAAATGTCCTACTTATCTCACCATTTCACAATTTGGGATCATGACTTACAAATGTTCTACTTATCTCACCATTTCACAATTTGGGATCATGACTTACCACTTATCACACCATTTTCTCCTGGTTCTCCAGCAGCAAAATGAATGTGGTTTCTTCCCATTCTACTCAATCCCTGAAATGAGTCAAAAAATAGAAATATTCGTCCTCAATTGAACTACCAAAAATTATAAATTATGTTACATTAAAAAATATTACAATATTTCTTTTCTTGTTTAGCAAAATAACATGTTTATTTTATGTTTAAAGCTTAAATGTCAAATAGTAATACAAAATGTACTGTACACATATCAACATCTAAAGCTGGGATTTCTGCGTGGATAATATTTCCTCGATGTAAAGATTTTTATGTGATAATTAACATACAGATATTCATCTCGCAAATATTGTTATTTGTGCAAAATTATTTATTTCAAAAATGAATACACCAAAATAATAAATATCCTCACAGTATTTAATTTGGTAAGCCAAAAGTATCAAACCCAAGCTTTGTTACTGTAAATTCGGAAATTATTGTGTTGTTTTTATTATTGCGAAAAATGCGACAGGATTGTAATCGCAATAATTTAAACTCACATTTTGGAATTTTTTATATGAATGAAGCAGGATTTTTTCAATGTCGCAAAAATTAAAATCACATTTTGGTCTAAAATAACAAAATCGAAATAATAAATGCACGCAATAATTTCTGAATTTACAGTATTCAAATGAGAAAGAAGAATTAAATGGGTTTTACTGTATTTTTTATCTTCTCCCATGAATTTAAGTATGTTCCATGGATGACTTCTGGGGCTTCCTCTTTTGACGACAGTAGTTTCAGGTCCAGATTTTCTACCTAAAAACGAGTAAAAGATTAGATAAAATATAGACTGATGGTGTTTATTGATGAATCATATCAAAGATTAGATCAAATATAGACTGATGGTGTTTATTGATGAATCATATCAAAGATTAGATAAAATATAGACTGATGGTGTTTATTGATGAATCATATCTTGCTTTAATATAGACTGATGGTGTTTAATGATGAATCATATCTTGCTTTAAGTTAATCAAGATAGAATATATTCCAATGGGACACAGATTCCCTCACTCCCAGCTTTCTATATTATATACTTACTGATACTAAAATTAGGTCCACTGGTACATTATAAATGGATAAAACATAAAATTTATATTTGTTGAATAACAAATAAAAAATGAATTTTGAGAAAAAATTGTATTCTTCTATTGAAAAATGTGTATTTTCCAAACTTTTTAGTACATATAATTATATGTAAAACCTTTGTAATACTCATATTCATGCAATCAGTAAACTGAATGTTCAAAAGTTTTAAAACAACTTTTAAACTACAGTGTGTGTTAACAGACAGCAGTCATCTATAATACTAAATTTACGAATTAGCTGAACAGGCAGCAAAACGTGTGGTTCAAAATAAAAGATGTATGGTTCAGATTATAAAGGTCATTATCGGATTTGACAATCTGCATTTATAAATTTAAACTGTAGTTTTGTTTATGTCCAAATGGAATTTGTATGCACTTTCCCGATATGAATTGTCCCAACATATCCCTTAGAAGGTTCTCAATTGCATCATTTTAACACACAGGAATGATATAAATCACATCTATGATGTTTTCTAAAAAGAAATTAACCCCCTCCCTTAAAAAAAAAGCCTCCCTCCCTCATCCATTTTGTTAAAAAGTGGCCTGAGATCCTAAGCATCTTTTTTGCATACCCTAAAAGGCATAATACCTAAATAATAAGCATTGGGTACAATTTCAAAACATTTCACCAAAGCAAACTCTAGTTAAGAGTCCAGAAACCAAAGTGTGATGCATGGATGGACAGCAGGGGCATAAAAAAATTGATCTAATTAGATTATGTATATTTATTACTATAATTTGAACCTTTATAAAATGGTTTAGAGAACATCAATGGTTTCAGTCCAAAGTACATGTTTTACTTGCAAGAAATAAGACTCATCTTGCCTTAGTTTCAAATGGATATAACAGTATTAAACAAACATAAATTTTTTGACTATAGAGAAAGGCCAAAGTGGCCATTATTTTCATTTGGTTTTTATGCAAACAATTCTTAATTCCACTAAATTACCCTGAGTGGCTCTTAGATTTGTTTGGTACATTAATATACAATTCTTGATCCTGATTTTTATTGTGAATAAATTTATTCCTCTATGGAATGACCGTGGGTGGTCCTAGTTTTTGTTTGGTGTATATTCATACCTCCATAGTATGACCCTGGTTGGCCCTTATTTTCCATTTTCCTGTTCCTTCCTCTACTTCCATGTAAAATCTTTGTTTGTCATTACACTTGACAACTCTCTCAACATCTTCCAAACTATAATCCTGTAGGTTTCTCTGTTTTTTAAGAATCTCGTCTACATACAGAAATCCACCTAAAAATAGATTTTTCACTTGTTTAAACATACATTTGTATTTTATTTACTCAAAAAAAGAACAATGGGTCATCTTCTCTTTCTTTTTACTGATTACTTATGTCAATTATTTTGTAAAGAATAATACTAAGAATAAAAATAAGATTATTTAGTAATAATTCCTATTTCCAAGGGCCATAACTCTCAAAATAATTCTCTGTTCAGCATGAAACTCAAACTTGATTTGTCTCTCCTCATTATAAGTTCAAATACCCAAAATAAGATCACTTGGTAAAAGGGTTTCCAAAAAAATACCCACAAAACTATTTTTTTGACAATAATTCCTATTTCCAAGGGAAACAACTCTAACTAAGATAATCCGTTCAGCTTGAAACTCAAACTTGATCTGTAACTCATCATAAGAGGCTTACATACCAAAAAAAATAAATTGCTTCGCTGAGCGCAGCTGGATACGACTGCAGAGGTCCAACCCTGAACAGTTGGGGCAAAAATGGACACAATATTCACGCTTGATACAGTCTGAATTTGGATTGTAATTAAATATTTGACACATAATAGGTTTCTGACACAGAATAACTGTAGTCAAAGAACTTAGAATTGGATACAATATGCTGTTGCGAATTGACCCCTCCCCCCCCAAAAAAAATAAAATTTAACCCCTTTTTTTGCTTTTTTGCAATACACTATGCTGTTGCATACTGACCCCCCCCCCCCCCAAAAAAAAAAAAAAATCATTGTAACCCCCTCCCCACCCTTTGTTTTGCAAAATAAAAATTTGAAGACATTTTTTTTTTTAATTTCTGAAATCTGAAATGAGAAAAAACTCCCCCCCCCCCCCCCAATTTCTTATTTACCCCCCCCCCCCCCCTTTCCCCCTCAAAAAAATTCTTTCCCTCAATATATGGTCATAATCCCTATTCAAATTTCTCATGGAGTTTGCAAACATAATTACCCATTTAAATATATCATAAAAGTCTTAAAATAGAAAATGACATATGGGCAAAATTAATATTAATTAATAGTAACTTCTAAAAATAAACTGACAGCTATAAATCACCCCAAGACAATCTACATTTCTTTATACATAATTTACAAGCAGTGTGAGGGAGGTAATTGAATCATACACAACATTTTACTTTAAATGTTTTTGGATTACCTCCCTTACACCAAGATAATAACCAAACAACAAAAATGCTTATTGGGCCCTTTTTTGGAACCTAATTCTTATTCTTAAACTGTTGGGACCAAAACTCCCAAAATCAATCCCAACCTTCCTTTTGTGGTCATAAACCTTGTGTTTAAATTTCATAGATTTCTATTAACTTATACTAAAGTTATAGTGCGAAAACCAAATGTCTTCAGACGACGACGATGACGACGACGCCAACGTCATACCAATATACGACCGCAAAAATTTTGTGGTCGTATAATAATTTCAGTTGGTTAAACGGTTTATGAAAACAGTCCAGAAAACTATTATTTTGGCATTATTTTTTATTTCCAAGGGCAATTACTCTGATAATAAATATACGATCAGCATGAAACTCAAACTTGATCTGTAACTTGTCATGGTAAAACTATATACTAAATATCAAATCAATATCTTCAACTATGATGAAAAAAATTGGGAAAACTGATTATTTGCCTGAATTTTTTAAGTCCAAGGATCGTAACTCTCCAAAAAATCATCAGACCAGAACAAAATTCAAACTTGATCTGTAACTGGTCATGATAAAATTATATACCAAATATCCAGTCAATATCTTCAAGCACAACTGAAACTAGAGGCTCCCAGGAGACTGTATCGCTCACCTAGACTGTGTCCATCTTGACTGGCAGCCTGGAACATTGCTGTCAAGTTCCAATTGTCTCACTGGATCATTCAGTGAACTTTCCCATAAAGTCATATGTTAAACTAAGTTCCGCTCTGGCAGCCATCTTGGATGGTGGACAGGGTCATCGGATATAATTCTAAAATAGGACCAACTAAGGACCATTGCTGCCAAATTTTGTTCCAATTGGCCAAGTGGTTTCAAACAAGAAGATCTTTAAGTAAATTTCCCATAGGATCCTATGTAAAACTATGTACAGCTCTGGCAGCCATCTTGGATGATGAGTGGGGTCATTGAATATTATTCTAAAAGAGGACCACCTAAGGGCCATTGCTGCATAGTTTTGTTCCAATTGGCCAAGTGCTTTCATACAAGAAGATCTTTAAGTGAATTTCCCATAGAGTCCTATGTTAAATTAAGTTCGGCTCTGGTGGCCATCTTGGATTACGGGTGGGGTCATCAGATATAATTCTGAAAGAGGGCCACCTAAGGGCCATTGCTGCATAGTTTTGTTTCGATTGGCCTAGTGGTTTCAGACAAAAGATCTTTTAGTAAATTTCCCATAGGATCCTAGTTAAACTAAGTTCGGCTCTGGCAGCCATCTTGGATGATGGGCAGGATAATCGGATTCAATTCCGCAAGAGCACCACCTAAGGACCATTCCTGCCATGTTTTGTCAAATTGGCCTAGTGGTTTCAGAGGAAAAGATCTTTAAAGGAAAGTTTACCACGAAAACGGACGACGAACGACTACATTAAAATGAGAATAATAACATACTAAAAAAATCTGGGGGTATTGCAATCATAAAATCTAATTAGACTTCTCAAAGACACAAAATTAGCATTCCTCATCTTATACCATTGGTAAAAAAACTTCATATACTGCTCAGCATTCTGTAATTATCCAAGACACAATAACGGTGTCACTATATACAAGAGTACTTTAAAGATATTATCTGTAGTACTTAAGCCCATTTAAGTTATAAAGAAAAAAAAATTTGGGATTAACGTAAAAAGCAGTCTGTATTGCCCACCTGGATTCAATTTACCAATCAACAGCCGTAAAGCAGTTCACTGAAAGGCTATTTGGTTGGTGATTGGGTTCAATGTACAATTTACCAATCAACAGCCGTAAAGCAGTTCACTGAAAGGCTATTTGGTTGGTGATTGGGATCAATGTACAATTTACCAATCAACAGCCGTAAAGCAGTTCACTGAAAGGCTATTTGGTTGGTGATTGGGATCAATGTACAATTTACCAATCAACAGCCGTAAAGCAGTTCACTGAAAGGCTATTTGGTTAGTGATTGGGATCAATGTACAATTTTTTGTTATAGGATGATCTACATGTCAATATATTGCTGCCAAAATTTGTTTAAACTGGATCAAGTTTCATAGAAGAAGACATCTGGATCTATGCTAAGAATTCGTGGCCATTTAAGGTGACAGTCTTGGTCTTCGGAAAAATATCACTGATGCTCAGTAGTTTCAGGGTACATTTGTTTGGTGAATTGTCTATATGGGTCCTGTGTTTAATTTAATTTTTGAGAGCCATCTTGGCAGGTCATTAGAGTCATCAGTCGCAGTTATGGAAACGGATCTTGGTTGGCATTCTCGCTTATCAGACAATTCTGTAATGAATGATGTTATCTGCTCAGTTAAGTTCTAACTGTCTATGAGGTTTCAATCAAGAAAGATTTAAAATGAATTTTCCAATGTGGTCTGATGTTAAAAGAAGATCTGCAGTAGTGGCCATCTTGGTTAGCATATATGTATAATGTTATCAAACACAATTCTAAAACAGGAATACCTAAAGACAATTAACTCAGTGGTTTCAGATTTTTAAAATTATTTTCTAATAAAGACCTATGTTATACCAAGTCTGGCTGTCCAGGTCACAAGATAAAAGTTTGAAAGAAGACCACCTAAGGACCTATGCTGCCATATTTAGTTCTATGATTTCAGAGTGATTTTTTTCTATAGAATCATATGTTAAATCAAGTACTACTCTGCTGGCCTTTCAGACACAATTCTGAAAGGGGGATCACCTAAGGAACATTGCTGCAAATTCTGTTCCAACTGGCCCAGTAGTTTCAGATTTTTGAATGAATTTTCCAATCAGGTCCTATGTTGAAATAAGTTCAGCACGGCCATCTTGGTTGACAGTCCATCTCATGGTACACACTTCTCACAGAAGACCACTTAAGGACCATTGCTGCCAAATTTGGCTCCAATTGGTATTAGACAAGACTAAATTTTGCTGTGGCACCATCTTGGTTGGCAGTCCATCAGCAGTTATCAGAGGATTTCCGGGTGGGCTAAAAAGTCCCCAAAAAAAACTCGGCCAGTCAAGTTAACAGGAACACGTAGACTGTATTTTTAAAAAAAAATTATGCTATGAATATCTCAACTGTGTAAAATCAAGAATATTTATTATTTTTGATTTTCTAACTTATGCTAATGGTAGTTTACACCTGACAAATTATGATGAACTTGGTTCTAGAGGAATAACTCTTCACAAGAAATCATTATTATTTACAAGAAGGTCATTTTATTTCTCACATATTCAAGAAAATCACTTTCAAAAATACTGACAGCCAGTTTAAATTTTTGATAAAATTACCTTCTAAGGGTCATCTTAAACTTGATTTGAATTTTACAATTTTCCCAAGCTTTGAAAACCTCACTGCAGCTTACAGATAATAAAAGTAGATTCAGTGATAGGGCTGTTGTTCCTTTTACATACACTTTTCTCACATTTTTGTTTGTATTTTGTGCCAAGAGTTTATCCATTATGTCATTTCTTGCCCATTGCCAAATCAAAGGTGACTTTTCACAATTTGAATAAACATCACTTTATTTTTGTTGAAAGTAGAGTAATTTGAGAAATCAAAAAAAAAAAAGTTACTGGCTTTCTGGTGTTTACAGTGAGGGGTAAATCATATCACAGTATATTAAAACATTTACCTGACATAAGTTTGAATCCTTGTCTCTCTGCACCATGACGAAGTATAAATGACAATGCTTTGGACAAATGATAATCTGAATGTTCTTCCTGTAAATAACATATCTGTATAATAATGTAAACTACTAATGAAAAAAACTATTAACTCATCAAGACCATGAAATATGACCAAAGAATAATAGGAGATTTATTCTAAGTTGTTTATAGGAAATACTAGTTAACACAATAAAGTTCTTACTAACACCAATCAGATATAAAATACTGAATTTTAATTGACTAAAGTAACAATAGGGTGAAATATTAGAGAATCAAGAGGTCTGGACAGAGTCCAGGAGGGACCCAGAATACTCCTCCAATGAAATTAAAGGGATGTTGTAGTTATAAAAAATTAGTGTACATGGCGTTGTTTTAACAATTTAAAAAAATTAGAACTGTGAGCGATTAAACAAAAAGATTAGAACTGTGAGCGATTAAACAAAAGGATAAGCACTATCAGTGTATGTTCCCAAGTTTATGATTGTGAACTGTTAGTTAGTTAGTTACATGCCTTGTATGGATTTTTTATAATTTCAAAGCAGAAAGTTGCTACCTGAATGATTGTCATTGATGAATGACCTCGATTGAACTTTGGAAATTGTTGACATGTGTACAGTAATAACAAAGGCATCAACAACAATGAAAATTACCGAATTGTCATAATAATTGCTATAAAAACAGTCAGTAAAGATCAGTCGACCATCAAAAGTAAATTACTACAATGAGGTCACAATCTTGACGAATTTCAAAATTTTGGTATCGCAACTTTTCAATACATCTTTTTTTTTAAAATAGAAATTTTGGATGACCTTTTGACAAAATGTATGACCCTTTTCATAACCAGACAAATATAAAATTCCCCATTCATGTAAGGAAAATAGAATGCTTTGCAGAACCTTGATGTATAAATTGAACTCATCTTTTTCTATGTATATGGAACTGGGATTATGTCACATTTGCTTATCTTTCTCATACATAACAACTGATAATGTTACATGTTCACCTCATTCTGCTTTAGTTAAAATATCCCGGAATGTTATTCGATGGTATATATTATTTCTTAGTGCCTGTATTCAATTCTAGATTATAAAATACGAGTATAGTAAAAAAAATCAACTAATCATAGCCAATGTTTGTTTAAAATAGATTTCTCAACCATAATAGTGTGTATATAAATGGGGTAATATACACACTTCAAATGAGAACGTTTCATCACATCACATTCTCCAGAGTTAAAAATCAGTCAGCATACACTAAAAATGTAACTATAATCAACTGTAATGGCATTTATCCTAAAACCAGTTGTTGGCATGATACAGGTTATGTTCTTCTCGTATAATTTATGATGGAATGATATTAAACCCCTAGCTGGAGGGATTGTGGCTGATTTTCTATATGATATAGATCAGTTTAATTAAAGTCTGGAGCTGGCATGTCAGTAACTGCCAGTACTCCTTTGTTAATATATATTGATCATTGTCATTTTGCTTAGTTTCTTCTGTTACCTTTTTTAACTTTGGACTCAGACATCTTTTGAACTGAGTTTTACTGTGTGTATCACTGTGTGTTTGTTTATTCCACATTGGCTAGAGGTATAGGAGGAGGGTTGAGATGTCACAAAACATGTTTAACCCCACCACATTTTTGCACCTGTCTCAAGTCAGGAACCCCTAGCCTTTGTTAGTGTTGTGCATTTTTTAAATTTTGGTTCATTCTTATGTTTCAAAGTTTAGTGTGCCGTCCATTTTGCTGAACTAGTATACATTATTGTTAAGGGGCCAGCTGAAGCCCGCCTCCGGGTGC
This sequence comes from Mytilisepta virgata, assembly GCA_028015205.1. Lineage (NCBI taxonomy): Eukaryota > Metazoa > Mollusca > Bivalvia > Mytilida > Mytilidae > Mytilisepta > Mytilisepta virgata. The sequence continues at coordinate 3,677,980 of CM051518.1, read as the reverse complement.
GGTATTTTAACGCTGCATTGAAGACCCATTGGTAGCCTTGAGCTGTTATCTGCTCTTTGGTCGGGTTGTTGTCACCCTTTGACACATTCCCCATTTCCATTCTCTATTCTATGATATATGTGTATGTATATTAGTATCTTTGGATTGTTATTTTATAACAGAACATTAAGATAAACATTTCATAAGAACATGTTATGTGTCATTCTTCACTATTAAGAGGGTGAAAATTCTGGCAATTCATTGGTCGAAAGCACTTTTAAAATACTACCGTTGTTTGCTCTGTGAAAAATGCTATCAAGTTAGGCATCGTATGTAAATTATGGATTGATACAGTTTGACGCTTTTCTAACCATACTAGTTATTTTTTAATATCATTCTATTTTTAAAAAAGTCAGAATTTAAAGAGAGGCAATTGTCTCATTTGCCTCAATGTTTGTTATGGCATCGAAGTGAATCATTGACTTATTACTTCTCCAAGTTATTTCCACTTTATTATTTTCAACAAATTATTACAATACAAAATCCTTATTTCAATTTGAAATCCATAGTTCAGTGAAAATTAATACTAATTTCATTTCATTTCAGGTCAGTTTAAGTTAAATATTTTGAACAACAGCACATCAAAATATCTTGGTAAAAATAAGTGATGTTTAAGAATTAATATTATCGATGCAAATATGTTTGGTTTAAGTCATACATGTATTAAATTATATAACATGATCTTGACTTGATTTGTGTTTAGTTCATTAATAATAAACCCCTCAATGTATACTATATTACCCTGCGAGATCGTCTGTCTTCCCAATGCCCATAACCTCCATGCTGTTGTCCTTGCTGATCCCAGTTGCCTTGATTGTTGCCTTGATTGTAATATTGATCATCGTTTTGGTATCTAGGATACTGATTATCTTTGTGATGATATTTTCTATGCCAATTTTGGTGATGTTCATTCTGTTGATTACTTCCATGTCTGTATTCATCATAACCTTGTGGATGCCTTCTATTGCCCTGATCACCTCTGTATCCATCAGGATTTCTACTCTGTCCATCTGAATAAAACTCATGACTATCACTGCCCTGTGCTTGACTTTGATTAGAACCACGATCTGGGCTTGGGTCTCTTTTGTGATCTTCATGCTGCTTATCTTTAGGTCTTGCTCGATCATTTCTGTCAGGACTAGAATCTCTCATGTGATCTTCATATGTTTTATTCTGAGGTCTTGATCTATTGTAGGTGTTGCCAGAGTAATTTTTATTTTGACCTTGATGACCAAATCCATCTCTTTTGTTATGTGTACTCATTTGTTGATAACTTTCATCAGGGTCATAATTATCATAAGGTCTGTTGTTTCTGTAGTTACCCCTACTTTGTCTGGGATATCTGCCTCTTGTCCATCCTCTGTTATTTGGATATCCATCATTCCTCCTTTGATTTGGGTTATCCATTTTCAAATAGTACAAATTTATCAGCTTTCTTACATTATTTAAACGCCACGTTGTGGTTTTATGAAAATGAAAGCAACAAGAGTAATTGGATCTCCAAAGATTATTCAACTTTTGCTTTCAGTTTCACTGAACTAAAAGTCAGTGAAGTACTAATGATTTTTAGTTGTTCAAAATTGCAATTATGCTGTAATGATTAATTAATGGTTCAATTAATTGTTTAAATAATTTGATATCATGCACATAACGAACTGAAAATGGTTCTTCTTTTGGAAATTGCTTGCTAAAAATAGTACATCATGCCAAGGGGGAATAATTTACTTTCTGTTTCGTTTTTAATAAATGAGTCATTGTAATAGTGATTGCGTCTTTTTTTTTTTTAATTATAAATTGTTTATAACAATATCATTGTAATCATTGTATCTAAATATATTTTAATTATTCTGCTCCATTGGGGGCGTCTTGATTGACAACAGCAACTGTATATGATATGAATGCGAGTCAAGTCGCCCCCAAGACAAGTCGTCCACGTCATTATGACAAGTCGCCCACTTCATCAAGACAAGTCGCCCCTCATTAAGGCTTTCACTTACGATTGTCGATGATGATAGTTAAAGCTGATTAATTAATTAATTAAATTTAATAAATTATTTGGCTGGCTATGTTAATAAGGTAAGCTTGGCTTATAAATTTTAATTAGCTTGGATAATTTATAATGATAAAAAAGGAAATCAGCTTTGGTTATTCACTTGAACAGTGTCACAGCCAAAAATCTGCATAAATACTGAAGATTTGTCATTTTCGATCATTCATCCTAACAATGGCTCACCTTACTCCTTGCCTAGTCTGCGACGAAGACCTTAGACCACGCCAAGAAGTACTAACATCAGAGACGTATACGTCTCTGCTAACATGTATTACTTGTAGAAGAAAGCAGCACAGAACTTGTGGCACAGGTAGTCATTTGTAGTTCAAAATTAAATTTATAAATGTTCTGAAAGTATTTTACCAGCTACTGAAGAAGTGTGGGAAGATTTACGGCGGCCAGTGAAGACTATGTTTATGTATATGTTTTGTATGTCTTTGTTGTAAATTATATTTGCCACTGAATTATATATCTCTTGAATAAAATGTATTTAAGCTTGAATACGAATTTCTCTTCATTTTGCCTTATCACGAACAAACACAAACAAATTGCCGTCAGATAGTTTTGTAGATAAGAATTACAATGAAGCATATGAACATGATCACAAACTTTACACCAAAACACGATAAAATCTAGGTTAAATAACCACAAAATGATCTGAAAAATTAGCGATTTATTGACTTGAAAACACGTTTTTAGATGCATAAATTTTCCTTTATATCATATTCTAAGTGCAGTTTTACAGCTTTTAAACCAATATCTTAACATATATCTTTAGATTAAAGAGTGGGCGACTTGTCTTGAGAGAGCTTTTCTACAAATATATTAACATCTTGAGATTAGAAGGTGGGAGAGGATCTATATAGGCATTGCCTGTTATCCAATCCCTTTGATATATTATCAATAAAATATTTGAAATGAAATTAGAAGGTGGGCGACTTATCTTGAAAGATATATAGAATAGAATAGAATAGAATATTTATTGACCAAATCATGGCCCTCGAGGGGCAAATGGCAATACAATTATAATTTGACATATAAAATACGTAACATAACAATTATAATTCATGAACACTTTCTCTGTCTTCAAGGTGAAATGGACATGTGAAGAGAAAGTGAACTTCGTCCTCCACCTCGCCCGACGAACACTTTAAACAAAACCTTTCACTACTTGCCACACCTTCTATCATAAGTTTATGTGATGACACCCTAAATTGTGTAATTTTATTAAGAAGTAAAAGCTATTTTTCAAACCCAAAATTGGTTTTAAATAAAGTATAAGTTCTTAATTTACCATCCGAACTATTTTTTAGATCTTTATGCCATTGATCCACATAGTAAGAAAGGACAATTTTATTGAGTTGCTTTCTAAAGCTATATTCACTAAGAGTTGAAGGATTAACATTATTCAAATCAAGGGTTGTAAGAATTTGATTGATAGCTCCATACCAGGATTGTAGTTTGTTTTGAAATAATTGTTCAGAAGATAAACATGCATCATTTAGTAAAGGAAAAAAGGTATGGCACGCCGTTTTTATATTTATTCAAATTCCAAGATATCTTATTTATTTAACAAGATATCTTATTAAGTATTAAGATATCTTTAATTTTTATAAGATATCTTATTTAATTTGAAAGTAAATAAGATATCTCTATAAGTTAATAAGATATCTCTATAAGTTAATAAGATATCTCTATTAGTTAATAAGATATCTTATAAAGTATATAACATATCTTACTTCTTTATAAAGATATCTTTTAAACACATACTTTATTAGATATCTTATAAACTAATAGAGATATCTTATTAACTTATAGAGATATTGTCACCCCAGGGGCCAGTCGTATAGTGGATGGATCTGGTGGCACTAGTAAAACCAATCTCCGGTTCAACAATTTATTAGAGAACAGCAAAAATGACTTCTTGACCAAATGCGTGTGTTTGTGTCTCTCTCCTGGTTGGGAAAAATGTTGAAGCTTTTATTACAACTTGTAGCTCAACAATTTTCCGACCATAATTATATATAATGATAGAAAATGTCCACTACGGCGTCACAAATATTCCCAAACATCTGCCGTAGTAGACTTCTCCTATATTTTCAATAAGTAATTGAACAATATAATTTGTTTATAATTTGACTATTACAATTATAGTTTCTGCAGTCCGCTTTCTAAAATATTTAATGACAAATTGTCCGAAATTCAATTTCCTATATGGTCTGATAACATCTTAATTCACTTCAGTATTAGATAAATTATTCCAATAATAACTAAATATTGTTTGTCCATATAACAAGTTCAAATGTTCAAACTTTGTGTAAATTCTTGTCCCAATTAAATATCGGAGTTGTAGTTTTCATCTCAGTTGAAATGCACAGTTTCTTCTTCCATTAAAATGTCCCACATATATATATATATATATATCTATAACTTATATAGTTCTGGATGTTGCACTCGACTGTGTCACACTCGCCCCCTAACAATTAAAAGATATCATCGATAGCTTTTACTGTTCTTTCTGGTTTACAGTATAGTTCACATTGGCGATTTATAAGCACAACTTCAGGTTCTATCAACGTAGCTCATATAGGTATGTCTATTTACAACAGTTCCTTTTACGAGATTACTAAATGTACAGTTCACTAAATATTGTTAAGTTACTCCATATACATCGAGTCTATTTACACCAATTCCGGACTTCATTTGTTGACAGCGATCTTTGGATACAACTGTTTAACAGTAAACGGCTGGACTTCAGATGGCGCAGAGGCAGCTATTGGCTCATCTCTGGGGACGGTTACATCGTCATCCGGCTTAACCGGTACCATCTCTACCATTTCCACCATTCCACCATGTCGACTCGCCGATCCCGGCAGGGTCGCTTCTTGTTCTCTATTATCACTCTTGGCCACCCCTTTTGAATTATTTCTAATAATTTTGATACAATTAAAGATTCGTTTTCGACAACAAATTAAAATTATACATGTCAAAATGATAATAATTAACAAAATAGCACTGACATATGACGTAACTGATCTTATTAACATAGGTTCCATCTGCGGATTAATCTCACTTAGTTCATCAATGAGGGTACCCAGGGGAATCTGTTTTATTTCCTTTAACTTAGACGGCAATTTTATATTGTCAAAATTTGGAAATGTTTTATAAAATGGTTCCCATAAATTTTTACTTATAAAATGATAATTCTTTAAGAAATCTCTTAGATAATTATTTAGCTCATATTTACTTTCTTGATGATAGAAAGATGTTAAATGCATGTGACCTCCAAAAGCGGAACAAGTCATTTTTAACGTTAATATATCTATAGGGGGATGAATTAATACCGAACTATTGTCTCCTAATTTAATATTAGAATCTCCACAAACAATGTTAAATTGAATTGGGTTTAAAGCAGCAATTGCCCATCGACCGTCTGATAAATATTGCGCGTTCGGCAAAATAACATTCGTATTTATTACTATTTTATATACTCTGCGTAATTCAGTTACTTCGCCCATAAATAGTTTAATAACACATAATGGACTTGAATCAATAGGATAAATGGGACTTTTAATTTCACAATAATCACGCGATTCCGTAGCACATTTCTCAGCGTTTTCAGAAGTTAAAATAATATATTCTGTTTTTCTCTTATTTACCGCTAGGTTATTTGTCTCCAGATTATACTGAGCCAACAGACTCGCTCCTTGTGACTTATTTATATTCATAGGAGCTACTGCTAAATTAATAATAGTGTAAAGTTCAAACTGCCCGAATGAATCTAATAGTGGTATAGAGATAACTACAATAAGTTTATCGTTTTCTATTAGAGTCGCACAAGTCAGTGTCTTGTAAAGATTCCATAAATTCTTTATAGGATCAACCGGAAGTTGAAACTGACTTGTTAATTTTGATTTCACATCAAGTAATAAATTTCTTAGATCTGTTGGTCTAATTACTGAAGGAGACAAATGTCCTAGTGACAGCATGTTAAGTTGGAGCTTAAGATGCTGTAAATAATCCCTAGCTATCCCAATGAGTTCGTGTAAATCACTTAAAGATCTATCGAATTTTGCATAAAGTCTAAAAAAGTTATCAAGATCTTGAACATCGTTCGCTAGTGTCATACTGAAATTTTTGATTTCACTGAAACTATCTATTAAGTGATTTATACTATTCCTATTTTCCGATGTTTGACCTTGAGATAATTTCATATAACCGAAATACTTTCCGAAAGTACATGAGTTATCTGTTTTTGATTTTTCGCCAACGTATTTATGTTCCTTTGGATTGATTCCACATCGGATTCGCTTAACGTACCAAAAAGAAAAGACAACGCCTTACCGACAATAGGAATGAGGGAACGCCAACTTCTATCATTCGGTTGCACCACGTGAAGAGATTTAATATCCCGTAATTCTGTTAGAAGGAAAGTCTGAGTTTGGTTTAAATTTTCTATTTCATGCTTCAATATGCTAATCGTATTTTCAAATCGTAAATATTTTCCTGGATCTTGTCTTTCCTGTTGCCAATATCTTAGTAATTCTTCTGAAACACCCCTAGCAGTTTCAGTCAAATGTTCGTTAAGTTTAACAATTAAAGATTGATAGGGCGACAAATCTATTTCAAATGCAACCAACCACCTCGAACGAGTTGTGGTTATATCTTTAATTTTCTCAAAAATTACATTTTCTCTAATAAAAGACGCCTAAACTGAGATTACCAAGAGTGCCAATAGAAGAATTTTAATTTCCATATTTTCTTGTTTTCTGAAAACCAAGACAGATATTTAAATAAAATCATAACTGGGTTTCCAACAACCACGAGCTACCAGTCTTTTAAAAACAACATAATTCTTAAGATAGCCCTCTTTAAACTGTATTCCTAACTGTCGAGCAAAGATACACTTCACCATTTCAATATATCTCGTCTTTGTTAAAACATAAAGAAATTGAACATAATTAATCTTATCTGATCACATGGCACGAACCTCTCGATAAAGTTCTCGAAAACTTCAAGGACATTACAAAGTTTTACAAAAGGTACGTGATAAGCAGAGTTAATGGGCTTAGACTGTGAGATGCTTTTTATAATTTCTTGGAAATCTTCTAATGTACAACAATTTTCAACTGGAACTATGTTCCATTTTACTGTTGTCCATTCTCGTTTAAGTCTAGCCGAATTTTCATAAAGTGTTTCAGGAGCTTTAATTGTCCATTCCTCCCACTGTAAATAAACAGCAGGGGGATCTGTATCATACGAAGGATCAGGGATGTCCAAGAGTTCAATAAATTCTTCATGTTCTTTTTCCATCTGCAAGAACATAAGAATATATTTTACTTAAGATGTCAATTGTCTGATTAGTTGGAACATGCGGCCAAGACTGCTCTAGCAAGCAACATGTTCAAGTTGTCGACCTTTTTTGATTTATGCTTTTTGTCCGTTTTATAAACCTGATCGACCATCATCTCGCGTTCACTGTCGTTATCAGTGGAGTTTTCGCTATTTGACATGTCCATGTCATCATTATCGCGAGACAGAGTTTGCTTTTCGAGAAGTTTCTTACCTCTTAATCTCTTCTTGAGTTCCATGAGGGGAATGTCATCTTCCGATGACCAATCCTCTCTTTCGTTTCTCGCCCATTTAGCCATCTTGGCTCTAGGCATCTCTGCACCAGAGGACTCAATTTCGGATTCCGAATCTTCTTCGGATTCTTCCGGTGGTGCTACATAAACAGACTTTCTTAATGGTCTACCCACCTGATCTTTCGGTATTTCCCAATTATCTATATTAGCCGGTCTTAAGTGTCTAGCATGTGCCTTGGTAGACTTACCCCTTAGTTGGTTCTTGACTCTAAAACTTACAGGGGATGTTTTTTCTATGATTCTATAATACGGACTCCATCTATTATCTAACTTGGATGTTCTCCTGTGATTCTTGAGATATACTGGGGTACCTACATTAAGTTCTACTTCCTTACTGTTCTTATCAGCATACTTACTTTGCCTTTTCTTAGCTTGTTTTAGATTTCGATACACTGATGTAAAAGTCTTGTGTTGCTGCTCTAGAGCTATTTTGTGATATTGTTCACCAGCATATCTCCGTCTCGGTTTTAAGAGGGTATCTATGGGGAGTACAGGATCCCTGTTGTATAGTAAGAAGAAAGGAGAGTACTTTGTGGAATCACTTACGTGAAATCGAATGGCTGCCAGCATTTGATTCAAGAAGAGGTCCCAACTACTTACATCTTCTTTAATTCTCTTTGATATAATATCATGCATGGTTTTGTGGAATCTTTCTGCCTTACCGTTTCCTTGAGGGCTATAGTACGAAGTTGTGACATGATGTATATTTAAAGCTTTTAGTGTTTCTCTTACAGCTTCGTTTACAAACTCGCTCCCATTATCTGTCAATAATTGAAGTGGGGCGGAGTATCTTGGAAATATGTGTTCAATCAAAAGGTGAACTATATTATCTGCGGATTTGTCAGGTACAGCATAGGCTTCTGGAAAACCAGAATAGAGGTCAATAAAGGAAACAATATACTTGTTACCTGACAATGTTTGTGGATACGGTCCCGATAAATCAAGTCCAATCTTAGCAAAAGGATAAGGTGGGATGTCAGTTTCTTGAAGTGGGGGTCTTGATATCTTGGCACTCCTCATTTGACAAGTGACACAATTGTCAATATATGCATAAAGTTCTTTATACATATTAGGAAAGTAATACTTAATTCTCATAGAATCATAAGTTTTATCTAGGGCCATGTGACCAAGGTAATCATGATATTGTTTAATCACTAATGATTTCAGTTTTTCTGGCACATAAATTCTCAACGTGGGTTCAGTGTCAGCGTTTGACAAATAGTAAACAAGTCCTTCAATAATCATATGTCTACTTTCTTCCGTCTTAGTAGCATTACCAGACTGAAGTCTTTTCTTAAGACTCAAAATATGTTCATCTTGTTCTTGTTCTTCTTGTAAATTAAGTTCTCCAGGAATATCTAGTTCTGGTTTGACCAATTCGTCCTGTTCATCCAGTTTGCAACTAGCATACTTCCTTGGGTTAAACTTATTAGAGTTCAAGGTGTTTATTTCAAAAGTTCTGTCGTCAATGTCAACATTGTCGTCAATTATCTCATTATCAGTTTCTTTAATAATGTGTTCAGAACTTATTGGAACCCTAGACAAAAGATCTGCACAAGAGTTTGCAGTACCAGCAATATACTCTATTTTGCAGTTGTACCCCGCGATTCCGAGGGCCCATAATTGTATCTTCTTATTTTGCATTGGGGCATCTAAGATATATTTAATCGGCTTGTGATCTGTTCTAATAACAAAGTCCGCATTATGTAAGTAATGGTCTAACTTTTGCAGGGAGTAGTGAATTGCAAACGCTTCCTTCTCTATCGTAGACCATTTAGTCTGCGTTGGACTTAATTTGTGAGACAAGTAATAAATAGGTTTTTCATTTCTCACTCCATTAATCCCACAGTCGTCGTCTTCACAGCTTGTGTAAGACATGCCCCTATACAGGTGTCACTGGCATCTGTATATAACACATAGGGTTCATTAGGATCGGGGTAAGCCAGCAACGGGACTACTGTCAGACTATCTTTCAAAAAGTCGAAGGCTTTTTGACATGTGTCAGACCACTTAAATTTCGCATATTTTCTTGTAAGCAAGATGAGAGGTTCGGCAATTTTTGAAAAATTAGGGATTAGTCGTCTGTAATAAGAACACATTCCCATAAATGACCTTACTTCTTTGACATTCTTCGGTGACGGTAAAGTGCGAATTGCTTCTACTTTCTTGGGGTCAGGCTTAACGCCTTTCTCATTAATTACAAACCCAAGGTAATCAGTTTCTTTCTGAAAGAAGTTGCACTTTTTCAATTTCATTTTCAGCCCATGTTGACGGAGTCTATCGAAAAATTCTTGAATATGTTTTAAATGATCATGGGAATTTTTCGAGAAAACAATTATGTCGTCTAAATACGCTGTAGCGAAGCTTTCACAGTCTTCCAAGACTATATTTGCCAATTCTTGAAACAAACTTGGAGCTGTATAAATTCCGAATGGCATGACATTAAACTGAAACAATCCCTTGTGACAGGTAAATGCAGCCTTTTCTTTACTCTCTGCCTGAAGCAATACCTGCCAATATCCACTTTTTAAGTCGATGGTTGTAAAAAACTTAGCCCCTCCCAGTAATGTCAAAATGTCATCAATCAAGGGAAGAGGAAAAGAAATTGGTTTCAAAATTTTGTTCAAAGATCTGAAGTCTACGCACATCCTTTTCGTCCCATCTTTCTTATCTACTACTACCAAAGGAAAAGCCCAAGGTGACCTAGACCTTTCGATAATACCCGCCTCTAGCATTTCTTTTAAACATTTCTCTACTGTTTCCCGTTTATTAATTGGTATCCTATATGGTCTATTTTTAATCGGAGGGTGATTTCCAGTGTCTATTTTCATCGTAACTGTCTCCGTATGTCCTAAGTCAGTGTCTTTTTCGGCAAACAGGTCAATGTTATCCCTAACAAGTTTCTCAATAATATATTTATGTTCTCGTGGCACGTTAATGCTATGCAAGGTCTTAGTATCTTCTTGTTTTGAAATTTCACTTACATTTAAAGTTGCAACATCTTGCTCAGTGATAATTTGACCTTTTCCAACTACTTCCCCTCTTTTAAACTTAAAAAATTTGTTTGTCTGATTAACTATCATAACTGGAATTTTTCTTGAATTACTTACCTTTGCTATTGATTTAAATACCACAAGTCCCGGTTCCTCACTCAGGTAACCCGAGTCCAAAGAAGAAATTTCAAGTAATTCTGAACTAGATATTTCAAAACCTCGATTTACCTTAACTGTACATACCGTTGTGGATTGAGGTCTTAAAGTCGTTTTCTTACATAATCTTAGTATCGAAGAAATGTGAATATCTTCCTCTAACCTGATATAAGTTTTATCAATTCTAATATATCCCAAGTCAAAATACAGGCGGGCGCCATTTTGTTTCAACCATTCACGCCCTAAAATCATGTTCCTATTGATACCTTCCACTATATAAAATTTATGAGTCAAAGTAAGATTTCCCATTTTAAAAATAATATTAGCACAACCCTCTATTTTAAGCGCGTCTCCACTGACAGATTTGATACATGGTCGATCGCGGATTAATTTTGGTTTATCTTTTATATTTTGCCAAATTCTTTTATGAATTAAAGAGATATCTTCTCCCGTGTCTACAAGAGCACGGAGTCTTTGATTCCCAATTTTTACAATACAAGAGTTTGGATTCCCAGCCAAAGAAATGGTATAAATTGGAAAAGGGGATTTCTTTGAATGGCTCTCTCCGGCATTGTTACGTCGGAGAGAGCTATTTAGTTTCCCTGACGGTCGTTTTGAGCTGTACGAGTACCATTTCGGCACTCTCTACTCATATGGCCAACCTGGCCACAGTTCCAACCCACCAACTCTCCCCGGGAAAATTGTGATGCCCTATTTCTCCCTAATCCATGTCCCTGTGGACTATTTCTATTTCTTGGACTCCCAAATCCTTGTGGACTAGTTATCTCGTTTATTAGTCTTACTCTACAGTCTTTAGCCCAATGACCCGGCTTTTTACACCTCACGCAACGCCTTGGTCGAAAATGATCAATTTCCATGGGTGTTTCTTTCTGTTCAGGGACATTAAAATTTACTCTGGTTTTTGAAGACACAAACCTTTTGGGTTCCTCGTCTTGTCTTAATGCAAATCGTTTTCGGATATTTTGTTCTCTCATTGCTAATTTTACCGCGTCATTGAACGTACGCGGTTCTTCTCTTAAAACTTTCATTTTCAAATAGTCATAGTAGAGTCCGTCTAAGAACACGTTTATCATTTGTTGTTCGACGATGGGGCGGTCCCCTGCTTGAGGATATGCATCCTCCGCGATGTTTAATAAACGTTCGGCGAATATCTGAACGTTTTCGTTAGGCTTTTGTTTTGTCTTGCGTAATACCGCAAAAGCTTGATGTTGATCATTAATCTCTGCGAAGCGGGAAGTCAAACTAGGTTTTAATTCTAGCCAACTTGGTTCGTCACGTGTAGCTTCCTTATCGTTTAAATATCGACGAATGAAATCACCTACAGGACCAAAACACGACTGATAAGCTATACGCGGAATATCTCTATCTCCTACTCTAGTTAACGTAGCATATTTTTCTATATTTTTTACCCAGTCTTTAAATTTATGAGGCTCTCCTTCGAAATTAGGTACAATTTGTGACACACTTTGAGTATATATTGCAGATGTTAAACCTGTTAATTGACCAGTTACGTGATCATTATGCCTTTGCTGTTCTATAAGAAGTTGCTGAATTTGTTCCGGAGTGGCCATTTGTAATCTTTGAAAAACAAGAAAACGTCTTACCTTTCCCGACGAGTTTACAACGATTCAGATCCTGGTCACGGCACCAATTACTACGTGTCACCCCACGGGCCAGTCGTATAGTGGATGGATCTGGTGGCACTAGTAAAACCAATCTCCGGTTCAACAATTTATTAGAGAACAGCAAAAATGACTTCTTGACCAAATGCGTGTGTTTGTGTCTCTCTCCTGGTTGGGAAAAATGTTGAAGCTTTTATTACAACTTGTAGCTCAACAATTTTCCGACCATAATTATATATAATGATAGAAAATGTCCACTACGGCGTCACAAATATTCCCAAACATCTGCCGTAGTAGACTTCTCCTATATTTTCAATAAGTAATTGAACAATATAATTTGTTTATAATTTGACTATTACAATTATAGTTTCTGCAGTCCGCTTTCTAAAATATTTAATGACAAATTGTCCGAAATTCAATTTCCTATATGGTCTGATAACATCTTAATTCACTTCAGTATTAGATAAATTATTCCAATAATAACTAAATATTGTTTGTCCATATAACAAGTTCAAATGTTCAAACTTTGTGTAAATTCTTGTCCCAATTAAATATCGGAGTTGTAGTTTTCATCTCAGTTGAAATGCACAGTTTCTTCTTCCATTAAAATGTCCCATATATATATATATATATCTATAACTTATATAGTTCTGGATGTTGCACTCGACTGTGTCACAATATCTTATATATTTAAAAAGATGTCTTTATAACCAGTTAAATAAGATATCTCTATATAAGTTTATAAGATATCTCTATTAGTTAATAAGATATCTCATTTAGTTTATAAGATATCTTATTAAGTAAATAAGATATCTCTATTATTAACTATATAAAAGATATCTTATATAGTTAATAACATATCTTATAAATTAATAGAGATATCTTATTTAATAAATCAGATATCTTATTTAATTTGGAAATAAATAAGATATCTCTATAAGTTAATAAGATATCTTATAAACTAATAGAGATAGCTTATTAACTTATAGAGATATCTTATATATTTAATAAGATATCTTTATAACCAGTTAAATAAGATATCTCTATAAGTTAATAAGATATCGCTATAATTTTATAAGATATCTCTATTAGTTAATCAGATATATCATTTAGTTTATAAGATATCTTATTAAGTAAATAAGATATCTCTATTATTAACTATATAAAAGATATCTTATATAGTTAATAAGATATCTTATAAATTAATAGAGATATCTTATATTTTAAATAAGATATCTTATATATTTAATAAGATATCTTTATAAACATTTTAATATATAAGATATCTCATTTTATTATTAAGATATCTCAATTAGTTTAGATATCTTATTTAACTAAATAAGGTATCTCGAAATTGAATAAATACAACAACGGAGTGCCATAAAGAGGTACCAAGATTCTCAAGTCTATGCCAGTATTTTAAAATACTTTTGATAATATCAAAATGTAAAGGAAATCTACCATGTTCAGATAATACTGCTAAATTGCTAGTTTTTTTTTGTGTGTTCCAAGAATATATTTGCAAAATCTTATATGTAATTTCTCACATTGCGTATTAGAGTATATTCTGTCGAATGGTATGATACCATTTTTAAAACGAGCTGTTGTTGCTGTTATGGACTAGGGGGAAAAGCTGGCATCGTCCGATTATTCAGATTTATGGGCGGACACACAAAAACACATCAGCTTCCATTTTACATTTTATCCAGACAAAGATTACGTCACATACACAGTTACAGAAACAAACAGTAATCAAAGGGACGCAACTCCAATTCAACACTCACACAAAACTACACGACCATACGAAATACAGATATATAACATCCCGCCCCACAAACAAAAATTTCCTAAATTTTTACAATGGTCGTTTGTTTTGTAAAGTTTCAATTAACTTCTTGGTTGCAAGTCTGTAATTGAAAGTCCGAATAATTAAGTTGTACAATAAAATAAATATGATAAATTTCATAGAGTTCACAGAAAATACTGCTGATCCTTCGGCACACTAGTAACCATTATAAATCACACGCATCAACGCTGCACTTAACCTGAAAGTCTGGCATCCCTCAGTCCTCCAGCTGGACCTTCACGCACGCATTACTTTCATGCAGTGATGCACATCTCAATGGCATTTCTTACTAGTCAAAACATGTCATATAAATAGCTGAATACAACTTTGATAAGATCATTGGAGACCTTAAACTCCTAACATAGTGACAATCATTCAAATGACAAATTTTTCATAAGCACCCAATATTATATTAAAAAAAATCGACTACTTCTCCCTCCCTCTCGTATCATCACTCATACACTACTATCGGCATAAAAAAAAAATAATGCTGCACATGAAAAATGTCAGGAAAATACATTGCACCAATGGTTTTGTTTATGATCAATATCACACCGCTAAATGACAAACTCAAACAAAACAGCAAAATTCTAAGTAAACCGTCCAAATATTCTTATAAACTTTTTTTTTTAAAAATATGCATACATATGAAGCTAATCAATTTAATGTCCAACTATGGCGATGCAATCATCACCATCAGAAGGTATTCCGGAAAATGTCCAATATATGAGAGTCGGCGACCACTGTAAAATAAACAGGTCGAAAAATAAATCGGTCATCATATCTAGTAGATCTGTCATCTTCAAGACATCAAAGTTCAAATTGTAGATTATAACCATGGAGATGCAATCGTCTAATTAAAATCCATATGTTATCATAAAGGTTTAAATGCATAAATTTTTAAAGTTGACGTCGAAATATGAAAGTCAGTCGGCGATACAGTTATCACCGCATAATAAGCTGATAACGGGATTACTTACAGTTCAATACACATTTGTATACATGAACATTACAGACAACGAATCGCACGTGCAGACAGGATACACAACAATTACAAACTGACAAGACATGGTCTGGTTGGTCCGCAAATGAAAGTTCAAAATAATAAAATCATCCATTGCCAAAGTTAGGTCGGTAATAAATCAAACTGGAAACAAATGTTCAAAATCATAATGAATATCCCAAATTGATAAGTAATATAAAGTTACACTGATGGAAGCCATGATTGAATGAAGCTGTTAAAAGTTTTCAAACACAAAATTTCAATAATCAGTCACTGCAAAAGTCCAAAAGTCGATGAAACTGCTAAAATTGATCTTCTTTTAGGTTCTCCACCATGTTATGGACTAGGGGGAAAAGCTGGCATCGTCCGATTATTCAGATTTATGGGCGGACACACAAAAACACATCAGCTTCCATTTTACATTTTATCCAGACAAAGATTACGTCACATACACAGTTACAGAAACAAACAGTAATCAAAGGGACGCAACTCCAATTCAACACTCACACAAAACTACACGACCATACGAAATACAGATATATAACATTGCACTGAATGTACCCCAGATTTCACATCCATATAAAAGAATTGGTTTTATTGTGTGATCAAAAAAGTGCAAAGAAGTTTTGACACTAGGATTATGGGATTAAAAATCCTTACTTAATTTGAAGTATCCCTTTAGTGCTTTTTCATACAATTCATCTTGAGCATATGAAAATGAGCCAGATGCACTAAAGTAAAGCCCTAGATATTTGTATCTGTTAACACATTCAATATTGCTATCACATAAAGTAAAATTTTGAGAGAGATGTCGGCCTGCTTTGTTGAAAATCAAAACTTTAGTTTTTTTAGTATTTACATTTAAACACCAGTCCTTACAATAATTAGTTAATTTGTCCAGTCTCTTTTATAGACCAGTAGCGGAATATGATAGGATAATAACATCATCTGCATACATTAGACAGTTGACAGCACGATTGTTTAGTTCAATATAATCTGAAAGACCGTCAAAGTATCTAGGGAGATCATTAATAAAAATTTTGAATAGGTTGGGCTTAAATTATCACCCTGTCTAACTCCTACTTTGCTATCAAACCATGATGTTTTTTTTTTACATATTCTTATACAAGATTTGCTGTTCGAATAAATGGCCTTTATGATTTTGTAAAATAACGATCCAACTCCTATGTAAGGGAGTTTAAGCTTGATTCCTGTATGTACAACGGTATCAAACGCTTTTCGAAAATCAACAAAGCAGGCAAACACTCTCCCACCTTTGTTATGACAATACTTGTTTATGATACATCTCAAGATAAACATATGATCAGATGTCCTTGCTTTTTTGTAAAGCCGATTTGACATGGGTCTATAATTTTGTTTTTTTTTCTAAAAACTTCTTAGTCTTCTGTCTAGTATAGCATTAAATAATTTTCCCGGTGCACTTGTGATAGTAATACCTCTATAGTTATTTGGATCAGTTGGATCATTACCTTTGTGTAAAGTTACAATGTAACCTTCTGCCCATGCATCTGGATATATACTGAAGGTTAAACATGCATTAAAAATATTGCATAAACTATGCAGTAAACTGGATTGACCATATTTTAACATATTGTTTGAAATGGTATCAAGTCCAGAGGCTTTATTGCATTTTAATTTTGCAATTCCCTCTGAGATCTCAGCTATATTTATCTTTATATCAAGTTCATTAAAGCATTTGAGCTTTTCTAAATTTTCCAGCTTCTTTTCTAATACTTTCAATCTCTCTGAGAACCTATCGTTTCAAGGAGATACTTCCCAGGTTTTTAAAATGTGAGAACCATAACTCTGGATCAACTGACGTTCCCTAAGTTCATTTACTAAATTCCAATATCTTTTTGGATTGTCTTGGTGTAACTGATCAAGTTATTGTATAGTGGATTTTTTAAAAGATTTGAATTTAAATTTTCTCAGTTTGTTGTACTCTCTGTATAATTTGTAGTAGTGTCCTTTAATAATGGGATCTTTTGGATATTTAGAATATATTTTCCCATACTCTATAAGGTGCTTCCTCTTTTTTTTTCAAATCAAAATCAAACCATTTTTTGTTTTTTGGTCCATTTTCCTTCCTAATTTTGTTTTTTTTCAGCGAAGCATTTGCAGCAGATAATAGAACATTGGTTAAATTGGTTGTTGCCTTATTGACATCATCAATGCATGCTAATTTGCTGTTATTAATTTCTAAAATTTTTGTCTGTAGTTCTGGTGTGAGTAATGCAGATTGAAATAAATACTCGGAACCATCTGACCATATGAAATCTTGCGACATATCAACCATAGACATCTGAGAAGCATTTGTATCACATACATCATAGTTAGCAGACATTTCCCATTCTAACTTGCAATGACAATCTGACAATGTTGGAATAAAATTAGCAACATGAAAATATAATATTTGATTGATAATGTTCTGAGATACAATAACATTATCCACTGTACTTTCACCGATCCCTGTTGACAATAAAATATTTGTTTGTTTGTTTTGTTTATTCCATTTGTTACTAATTGAAAACAAAATACGAAATGCATACAGTTGTGAAATAATGACTGTGAAATAGAGAATTGTCTGATGAAAAAAAATTACTTTCAACTTTTAGTAAACATGGTAAATGACCGTTGCTGATTACGTCAAATGATTTGTCATTCGGTTAAAGTCTGCATCGCGCAAGCGCTTCTTAGTTCCTGGACGCGTTTCCGCTTTAGCAAAATGGTATGATTCCACCTGATGATTCCAAATAATTCTCTCATTTTACATATAATGAAAAATATGAAAAAAATTGTAAAAATGAATGAATATGACAGTTTTGCCATCACATCAAGATGATGATCGAAGAAACTTTCTGTACAGTCTATTAATGAATCCATAGACTATAAGAAATCTCAATTACTGAAATGACATTGCAAATTTGATAAATTTATTTCATTATGATTTTATCCTGTATTAGTCCGAATTTCCTCTGACCTGCCTGCAACCCTTCCTTTTTTTATTTTGATAACAATATGTCTGTTTGGGGTCAGAACAATGTGCCTTCAAAAAGTTGGAATCTCAGCTGCACCCTTTGGTTGTGGTACTGCACTTCAAACACTTCTTACGCTTTAATAGCCTTTGCCTTTATCATATATGGTCGAACTTGTAAATGTGAGTATATCGGAACGGTGAATTGAAACTCGCTTTTGCGAGTATGACGTCATCAATTAACTCTCAAATGTGAATTTCTTCACCTGGTTGTATATTCTTTCAGCTGTATTGCAAACGCGTAATCCGTCATACCTGTAATTTAGGATATATATTCTTTATACCTTTTTGAACATTTCTACTGAGCAAATTTAAAATCTTCCTTGTTATTATGGAGAAATTAAAGGTAAAAGTTGAGCGGAAGTTGAGCAATCTTTTGGCAAAGATAACAGACACATTTGATTAATTTTTGTGACCTAATCTTACATAAATGGACATTATTTCTGTTCAACAAGGTAGGGAAAGAAGTTTTTTTTATTCAAATTGAATTTTTATGACTTGTTAACGTTTATTTTTAGAAAATACTTAACAGGAAATCACTTCTGCATATGAAACTAAAGATGTTCAAAATGTTTCAGTAATTCTTTAGCTGGTTTTTATTTATTATTTTTATTTTATAACAATTATTGAAGATATAATTACAAATTTCTATTGTGAATTTTGTATATTTACAAAATATACAAAACACTGGGTGAGATGCTATTCCAGCCTCAGCACTGCAGATTTGAATTATAGTCATTTCGTACCCTCACCATTTCGCACCTCATGGAAGTTTATATGTATGCCATTTCATACCTCATGGAAGATTTGTATGTATACTTTTTAGCTCACCTGGCCAAAGTCCATCTGTAAACTTTAACATTTTCATCTTCTCCTCTGAATCCCTGGACCTATTGAACTGAAAATTGGCCTGTAGCTCCTATGGAAGGTCCTTTACAAAGTTTCCATAAATCACCCCTGTCCGTGAAACAAAATGGCCGCCATGAGCATTTACATTTTCTGATTGGTTGAAATTTAAAACTTCTCCTCCTCTAAAACCGTAAAGCCAATTAAACTGATTTTTTGGTATGGAGCATCTATGGTAGGTCCTGTACAAACTTTGCATAAATCTTTCGAGTCGGTGAAACAAAATGGCCGCCGGAAACCTTTATATGTGCTGATTGGTCGAAATTTAAAACTTCTCCTCTGAAACCTTTTGGCCAATCAACTTATACTTGGTATGAAGCATTTATAGAAGATCATTTACAAGGTTTGCAGAAATCAGTCTAGTCTGTTAAATCAAATCAAAAGTTTGTGACTGCCAGGTGAGCGATACAGACTCACCCACTGAGCCTCTTGTTTAATTTAATATCTTATTAGCATAAATTTCTCATATACCTATATATTTTAAGGAGTCAGCAATAACACAACAGGGCTCACCAAACTGGGCGATTAGGGCGATTAAGTCGCCTAATGCTCGCCAATGTCGCCCTGTCATCGGCTTCAGAGCGACAAATGAGTCGCCCTGTGTTTTTAAGTAAGGCGCCTCCGAACAACGTACGTAATCAGCTGCGTCTGAAGACCGTTATTTTCATTAAAAATCTCGAGCCGCCATTTTTTGTCTTCTTGGAGGAAGGGGAAAGAAACGACAAAAAGTAAGCTAGAAAATAGCGGCAATCGGAATTCTCGTGATTTTTCATTGGTCACGGTGTTTTTTACCGACCGGTAACAATATGTAGGCCTTATTTAAAAATAAATTTAGCGGATTTTGACATTATAATCTATGGACAAATGGAAATTTTGTCAATACATGTATTGATTATTAAGGTGTTCAAGCAAGGTGAATGGGAGGATTTTAAGAGTATGTTCGAGAAAAAATAATAGTAAAGAGTATATATAAATAAATATTAAAAAATAAAATGGCAATAATAAATAAGTTGTGTCAAAAGGTACAAATATTTTTGCTCATATCTGTAACAGAATTTTTCTTCCAAGTTCGGAGCACCACTGCATAATTTAATTTTTAAATTTTTTTTTTATTTCAAATAATATTCATCAGTATTTTAAGGCAGCACATGATTTTAATTAAACTTTAACAATAGTAAAATAGGCCTACCATGGTCAAAATCATGCAGCAATGTACGTTAAAAAAGTGGTGATGAGTCCTGGGACTGGGACTCATCAAAATCAGCTGGGACTCACCATTCTGGAAAATGATGAGTCCCAGGACTCATCATGAAAAATTCTCAAAGGATATTGATTAAATGCACATGAGACAAAATCTCAGATTATGACTAAAATGGAAGGATATGGAGTAAATGTAGATAAAATTTCAAAAAATACAGGATAAAACACAATAAAGGAATGTATAGTATACATTATATAAGACACAAAATAACAGGTATTTTCTCGACAGGCAACAAATTGGGGGAAAAAACACAGTCTCTCTGGTAGACTTGGAAGTCTCCCTGTCATGCCCTGAAGTCTCCCTGTTGCTACCCAGAGGGAGACTCTGAGTCTCCCTGTTATTTTCAAGTGTGGTGAGCCCTGCACAACAAATAATAAAGATATGAAAATAAAATTCGTGAAAACAATAGATTATTTATTGTTATAACTATAATACTCACCCTTCCAAGTGGATTTCCAGAACTACAAAGGACCATCTGGTAATGTTGTTTGAAGATGTTGCCTGGATCTTGATCATTGAAAATGTTGTCTGGCAGTGGCACTGCATGGTCATCTGTCTCCATAGAACACCAACATCTATGCGAGTGCTTTCTTGTGATGGTGGCCCTTCTATGGATAGGTCAGCTTCACTGATTGGATGTAAGCAGGCTGTACAGTTCCATATGCCTTACCCTTCACCTTTTACTGTACGGCGGTAGAGGTCATGAGAATTGCCTAAAATTTTGAATTAAAGCACCTATGAGATATTATATAGGAATAAAGTCAATAAACGATTGTTTTTTAAATCTGTAAAACATTGTACTTCAAGACATTTAAGACACGTGCTGTACTGGCGTAATGTTTTAAAAAGGTAGCATTCTATTTAATTGGATTAAAAATGTTGATTGAATACACGTGCCATTTTAAATTGCGACGTGTGCCTAAATATTGAGATATATTCAATTGTTTATCGTAAGGTCTATTGGAACCTAAATGTATATATATATGCATGGATTTTTTTTTAAAATAATACTTTAGAAAATATGCAATACACACTAAAAAAAGATATTTACCACACATTTTTGAAATTTAGAAGAATAGATATAAGGATACAAATAAATGAGCTTAAACAATTTTTTTCTTAATTCAGACAATCTAAGAATTAATATTTATATATGTATTATTATGTCCGAAAATTAAAATTAAAATATAGGATTAAGGCAATAATATCATTTGACATTAAGCTAGAGAATAATATTTCCATACCATATATTTTTTTTTTATATATTTCATGTAATGCAAAATTAAGGATTTATTGCTGTATGATTTAAACATAAAATACCTGTCCCACATAGACGATGTTGCCATTGTAAACATTGCAGTGCTCCTTGTCTTGGAGGAACTGTACTATTACATGTGTCGCCTGTCATGTTTGTTTGTGCATAGTTGACATTTCGGCTTGCACTTTTATGGAAAACAATCTGCAGACAAAGTTATCTATTGGTTGTCTGTAATTTCTCAAATTGAAAAACCCAAAGGGAGTTCTTTGAATTGTCACATAATGTGCTAATTCTTATGCAACACTTTTATTCATGGTTTCATTCTTAGTGAATATCAGCTAAATTGCTTGTGTCCCTTTTCACTGCATTTCCTGACAAAAACAACTGTTAATAACTATAAAAACAGTTACAGATAATTATTTCTTTGTTGGTTAATTAACCTCATATTTTTTTAGTTGAAAAATTGATTAAGGACAAATCCTGCAAACAAACAAAGTGTAATTAAAACTATTAAAGTTTCCAAATGCTGCTTAATCAAACCAATCATCGGTCTTTATAAAATTTCTACGGCTGGATGCATTTAATATGTTATATTTAAAAAAAAATAAAATCATCTCAAACTGTTTTATATCTTAAAAAATTGATAACTTTTACAAATATATGATACGAAATAGTAAACATGTATTTAGTCCATGAGTATGAAATGGTAGATGCATTTTTCCCATTGGGTACGAAATGGTTTTTATCGTTGGTATGAAATGGTAAACATGTATTTAGTCTGAGGTACGAAATGGTAGATGCATATCCATTTGGCCCACAGGGTACGAAATGGTCAAGGTACGAAATGGTTTCTATTGTGGGTACAAAATGGTAAACATGTATTTAGTCCATGAAGTACGAAATGGCAGATGTATTTCCAAAGCCCCATAGGCTGCGAAATGGTTTTTATGTTGGGTACGAAATGGTTTTCTTCCAGAGATTTTATCAAAAACATTGAATGCTGGGAAAGAAAACTCACTTTTGAGAGTATACTACGTTTCGTGAGTTCAACTAGACCTGTTTATCTGTTATTATCGTGTTAACCCAAGCTACATAGGTAGCAGACCTGGGGTTAATTACATAGCAATTTATTGCATTAAATTACCATTACACAGAAAATTTGACATTACTATTACTCTTATTTTGGAATATAATACATTAAATTACACATAATGACACTACTGGAGAATGCATTTCATTTCATTAAGTGCTAACATTAAATGGTAGAAAAAAGAATTCATTATAATAATTTATGAATTTTACATATACCCATATAAATTAATTATGTTTGTAATTATGACAGAAAATCACATAGTGTACCTAATTAGAAAATTAAAACAAAATAATGGTGATAAACATGTCACTTATTTGATAACTACCCAAGGCTAAAATATGAGATAATTGTTTTAAAAACATCACACTTGTCACCTTTATAATTTTAGCCAAGTTGACTCAAAATGAGACTTATTAAATAAATCATAACAAATAAAATAGTCTTTTCCAATTAGTGAATTTAAAAAATGAGAACAGTATCAAAAAATAATTGAAATAAGATCTTGGCCACTTGACTAAATGACAGTGCCTCCATTTTGCTCTAAAATTTCCTTTAGTATTTATAGGCAATTCAAATTGGTCAAGTATATTCTCAGTGTTGATCTCTGAATAGACCTACATTTTGGGCTTGAGTGACTCCTGGTTAAGTTTTGCATTTAGGTTCATTTCTTTGGAACAAAGCATAGTGTATCAACAAAACCTCATCAGTAGATGGCCTTGGATACTTTACTTGTTGTCAGGGTGCATCTTCGAGAATAACACAGCCTCACACCAAAAATATGTCAAGCTGAGCAATTTATCATGCTTCTTTGATTAGGTTAAGTTTTACGTCCGAGTTCAGTTCTCTGATACCAAGGGACCTACAGTCATATTACTTGGTGTCAAGGTGCATCCCGGTGAGTTACAGCCTCCCACCAAAATTAGGTCACTCTGACCGATTTATTATGCTTCATTGACTTAGGTTAAGTTTTACATCTGAGTTCAGTTCTCAGATATCAAGCGACCTACAAACATATTACTTAGTGTCAAGGTGCATCTCGGGGAGAAACACAGCCTCCTACCAAAATTAGGGCATTCTGACCTACTTTTCGTGCTTCATTGACTTAGGTTAAGTTTTACATCAGAGTTCAGTCCTCCGATACCAAGCGACTTACAATCATACTACTTGGTATGAGGATGCATCTCTCAGAGTAACACAGTCTCCCGCCAAATTAGGTCACTCTGACCTTTTTTTCGCACTTCATTGACTTCGGTCCCATTATATACATGTACAATCATTATGACCTACATTTTATTCACTTTGAAATTAAATTTTACTTCCATAACTTTTATACATGTATAAGGTTTACAGAGCAAGTTGGGGAAAGGAGGCAAACTTTGTAATCATAGATTACCTTTGTTTGTAAGAAGGGAAATAACCCTAGAAGTCCTATGTTAACATTATTACACCAAAAGCTGTAATAATATTTTGTATTTATTATATTATACTGTTCATCTGTTTTACACTTGGTTTTTGTTTGATCTATTATTTTTTTCATATTATACCCCCACTTCACGGTGTATAAGGGTGTGTCTCTGGGAATAACACAGCCTCCCACCAAACAAAAATTCAATTTCTCTTTCATTAAAAAAGTTCATGTACACAAAGATCAAATGCTTTTGGAGCATTTATTGAATTACATATTATTCTCTTGATTCTTTTGTAATTTTATATGAGATATTGCCTATGGTTTAAGAATTATTTTTTTCTTTATTAGGGACAGCAACAATCTGGAGGTCAAGGAGGTCAAGGTGACAAGAAGGATGATAAGGTATAACATAAATAGTTTTTATACGACCGCAAAATTTTTGCGGTCGTATATTGGTATGACGTTGGCGGCGTCGTCGTCGTCGTCCGTCGGAGTCTGTTGGTTTTCGCACTATAACTTTAGTATAAGTTAATAGAAATCTATGAAATTTAAACACAAGGTTTATGACCACAAAAGGAAGGTTGGGATTGATTTTGGGAGTTTTGGTCCCAACAGTTTAAGAATCAGGGGCCAAAAAAGGGCCCAATAAGCATTTTTCTTGGTTTTCGCACAATAACTCTAGTATAAGTAAATAGAAATCTATGAAATTTTAACACAAGGTTTATGACCACAAAAGGAAGGTTGGGATTGTTTTTGGGAGTTTTGGTCCCAACAGTTTAGGAATTAGGGGCTAAAAAAGGCCCAAATAAGCATTTGTCTTGGTTTTTGCACAATAACTTTAGTATAAGTAAATAGAAATCTATGAAATTTAAACACAAGGTTTATGACCACAAAAGGAAGGTTGGGATTGATTTTTGGAGTTTTGGTCCCAACAGTTTAGGAATTAGGGGCCAAAAGGGTCCAAAATTAAACTTTGTTTGATTTCATCGAAAATTGAACTATTGGGGTTCTTTGATATGCCGAATCTAACCGTGCATTTAGATTCTTAATTTTTGGTCCCGTTTTCAAATTGGTCTACATTAAGGTCCAAAGGGTCCAAAATTAAACTTAGTTTGATTTTAACAAAAATTGAATTCTTGGGGTTCTTTGATATGCTGAATCTAAACATGTACTTAGTTTTTTTTATTATGGGCCCAGTTTTCAAGTTGGTCAAAATCGGGGTCCAAAATTAAACTTTGTTTGATTTCATCGAAAATTGAACTATTGGGGTTCTTTGATATGCCGAATCTAACCGTGCATTTAGATTCTTAATTTTTGGTCCCGTTTTCAAATTGGTCTACATTAAGGTCCAAAGGGTCCAAAATTAAACTTAGTTTGATTTTAACAAAAATTGAATTCTTGGGGTTCTTTGATATGCTGAATCTAAACATGTACTTAGTTTTTTTATTATGGGCCCAGTTTTCAAGTTGGTCCAAATCGGGGTCCAAAATTAAAGCTAAAAAAGGGGTAAATTATTTTTTTTGGGGGGTGGGGGCAATTCTCCACAGCATATTGTATCGCACAAGAATTCAAAAATTGAATATAAATTCAAATCATATGACCAATTCTAAGTTCTTTATTTCAGTTATTCTGTTTTAGAAACCTATTATGTGTCAAATATTTCAAGAAATTTTCAATTACACAGTATTGTGCAATAGCAAGAATCAGTATAATTTAAACCAATTTACATTATTTACATTACAATTAAAGGATAACTTCAGTAACACCCAACAATGACTTCAATCCAAACATATATATTGAATAAACTTACAAATCAGAAATTTTAAAATTATATGATACTAACATACATACTACTGCTAACAATTAAATATGACTTAGAGCAAATATGACAACATGATTATAAAAATATGTACAAAGAGGGATAACTCTTTTTTTTATCTCAAATTTTGAATATGTGCTGATGAAGCTTTTTTGTTTATCTCATCTAAACTGCTTTTAAATTATGCATATTTAAAATTTGCCATCCATGACTATGATGTCATTTTCTATTTTAATACGTTATGGTGTATTTAAATGGGCTGTTATGGTTGCAAAGTATCAAGAGAAATGGGGGGGGGGGGGGGGGTGAAAACAAAATTTAGGGGGGGGGAATGAGAAATTGGGGAGGGGGCAATTTTTTTCTCATTTCATAATTCATAAATTAAAAAGGAAATTTCAAATTTTTTTTAGCAAAAAAGGGGGGGTTACAATAAATTTTATTGTTTTTTGTTGTTTTTTTTTTTGGGGAGGGGGAGTCAATGTGCAACTTCATAGTGTATTGCACAAAAGCTAAAAAAGGGGTAAATTTTTTTTTTTTTTTTTTTTTGGGGGGGGGGGGGGGCAATTCTCCACAGCATATTGTATTGCACAAGAAGCAAAAATTTGAATATAAATTGAAATCATATGACCAATTCTAAGTTCTTTGGTTTCAGTTATTCTGTGTCAGAAACCTATTATGTGTCAAATATTTGAAGAAATTTTCAATTGCACAGTATTGCGCAATAGCAAGAAATTGATATGTGTGCCCAATTTTAAATTGGTTATTTCTGATTTATATATAAAAACAAAAAATACTAATATGGTTTGAATAGGTAAATTAAAAATTTTTAAGTTCTTAGACAACATTCATTCTGTGTCAGAAACCTATGCTGTGTCAAATATTTATTCACAATCCAAATTCAGTATTGTATCAAGCTTGAATGTTGTGTTCATAATTGCCCCAACTATTCAGGGTTCGACATCTGCGGTCGTATCTAGCTGCGCCCAGCGGAGCATTTTATTATACTACCGGTACTTAAATAATAGTATGGGCCTGTTGGCATCATTGTCTGTACAGTTTTGTTTCTGCTCATTTACCGGATCGTCATGGGAACATTGAAAATGGCCTATTCAAGAGCTATTTCCCTTTAATATGCATTTTTGTATTTTGCTAGATTTGAATGCAATCTGTTATAAATTCTGTATGTAATTTTCATCATAAATTTAAGAATACAACATCAGAATTTATTTATAGCTAACCTGGCCTAAAAGGCCATGTGAGCTATTGTCATCACTTTGCGTCCATGGTCCGTCCATAATTCACATTTTAATCATCTCCTCTGAAACCGCTTGACAGTTGGGATCAAACTTGGGTGGAATGGTCCTTGGATGGTCCCCATTTAGAATTTTATCTGATGATCCCGCCCATCATCCAAGATGGGCACCACAACCGCACTTAGTGCAACATTGGACCCTATGGGGAATTTAATTAAAGATCTTCTTGTCTGAAACCACTGGACCAATTGGAACAAAATTTGGCAGCAATGGTCCTTAAGTGGTCCACCTCATCCAAGATCGCAGCCAGAGCCGAACATAGTTTAACATTGTACTCTATGGGAAATTTACTTGAAGATCTTCTTGTCTGAAACCAATGGACCAATTGGAACAAAACTTGGCAGCAAGGGTTCTTAGATGGTCCTCTGTCAGAATTGTATCCGATGTCCCTGTCCGCCATTGAAGATGGCTGCCAGAGCGCAACATAGTTTAACATAGGACCTATTAATGGTGAAAATCATTGAAATGTCTTCTTATTTGAAACCAGTGTGCCAGTCGGAATTTGACAGCAATGTTCCATGCTGCTGGTGAAGATGGACATAGTGCAGTTGAGCGATACAGGATCCTGGGAGCCTCTAGTTTTATAATAAGTTTACAAGGATCCTTCATTATTTCTTGAAATGATGTATCCATCAACACTGCATATGTAGTCCATGTTAGTCTTGAGGTGAAGGTCATTAATTGTCGATAATAAATACAATTGACCTCATTATTGAAATAGACATTAGACAGTTGCCAGGTGTCCAATTGACCATATAACCTTGAGTGACATAACTGTTACCCGTATGCCTGGGTAAAGTTAATTGGTGTGGCTGGTATATTGAGAGAAAATTTCTTGATTCTAATTAAAGAAATACTGAAATACCGCCTGATGTCTGGTTGCTAAGGTTTAGTAAATTGCCATTTTAATGAAAATTGTCAGGGACATCAGAATTTGGCTGATATACAGAGAGAACCAGTTTTCAGAGGTTTTACTGAATTACTAAAATTATTTCACACAATTTTTTCACCATGAATTAAGATTGATTTCCAATGTTATAAAGTAAAGAAAACCCAGTGTCTTGCTTGTTTTCGCTGTTGTCTATGTTTTCAGTCTAATAGTTGAATGTACATAATTTTTGGTAAAATCCAGGATGGTTTAAGAAAGTTATTAATGTTTAAAACTTTAACTGCAGACTGTATGTAATGTTAACTGAGAGAAAAACTAAGACTATTTATAAGTAAAATACGGAAAAATGGCAAAAAATTATTACAAAATTTTCTCTGGATACTATCTTTTGATCATGAACAAGCTTCTGTCCAAGTTTTGTAAAAATCCAGTTGTTAATGTTTTAAAACTTTAACTGCAGACTGTATGTAATGTTAACTTTAATCACAAGATGAATGTAAATATTGACGCCGCCGCAGACAATCACAGAATGTAGGATTACTATGTCTAGCTTCCACGACAAAAGTCACAGGCTCAACAAAAATCACTCCTAAAAAAACAAGTTTGTCCATAATTATCCAAGTGTGGGGGCATACTTCTTTTCTAGTTTTAGTTTAAAAACACAACTGAGAAAGGTCGTCAAAATGGCTAGTTTATCCATTTGATTACAATAATTGATAACAAGTTATCATGTTGGTCACTGTTTTACCATGGAAGCCATCTTTTAAATTGAGAAATTTGAAAGAAAAGTTTAAAGCAAAATGAATGAGGAAATTATTTCGAGATGTGACCAATAATTGAAATATCACCAACAATTCACAATAAAATTATCTGATGGAAACAGTGTACTATACTTGACACTTTACACCATGGTTATCTAATTTACAGTATATTATATTGACTAGCAATTCAATGTAAGGGAAGCACCTTGGTGGTCTCATGGTAGCGTACTTGCCTTGAATGCTGAATGTCATGGATTGGATCCCCGGCTGGGTCAGACCAAAGACATTAAAATTGGTATTTTCTGCTTCTCTGCCAAGCATGTAGCATCTAGGAGTAAGAGCAAAGGACTTATCACCTCGGAGTCTGTATAATGTGTCCGAGTGGGGTGATATGTCTTCCTGTGAACAATTACCTTGTGAGCTAGCACGTTAAGAATCTGGCTCAGCGTGTCGGTCTAGTACAAAGCAGGGATCATATTCATATCATATCAACATGTTCTCAACTTGATATGCACCTAATGATTGCCACTGGACTTAAACAATAAGTCATCCATTAGTGTTAGGGGAAATTTATCACAGCAGCTAGTGATTGGCTTACTGAATCATAATGTGAAACAAAATCGAGAGAATGCAATTTGACTAAATCCATAAACATGAGTCATTTGTTTAACAGTTGAGCTATTCTGACCTTATATGTTCTACCTTTTGATCAGTTTTAATTTTCATCCTTATTTTTTTAGGAGAAAAAGAGAAAATATGAGCCACCAATACCAACAAGGGTGGGTAAAAAGAAGAAGAAGATGAAGGGACCAGATACAGCAAGTAAACTACCACAAGGTAAATGTCATCACCTAGAGATTTGTTCATCAGTAAATATCAGAATCATATACAGAATTATTTAGTAAACTTGTGGTAAAGAAAATTTAAAGGTACAGGGTAAGGGTCAAGGAGAAAAGATACCATAGGATTGGCCATGTATAATTGGTTCTGTTAATTTTTATATCACCTCCATGGCAGTAATGAGTATTCACACACAGTATTATCTGTCATCTTGCATCCTTCATTTTTATGACATGGAAGCTTTAAGTGCATTTTCCCAGTTTTCTCCTTTGCTTGTAGACTTAAGTTTTATGTAGAAGTGACTTCTCCTTCCAAAACAAAATAAGGAGCTATGGAGAGTGAATCCAACTTGGTTTAACACATTTAACATGAAATAAATAATCAAGTAAGATTTGTTGCTTTTGGCAAAATTCTCTGCGGCTTGAAGGCATTTTTGAAATTTTTATGGCAAATTAAATCTCCATTAGCCCCTGTTATATCCAGATGGAAATTTAATTGGACTTGTTTGTGTTTGATAGTAACCCCACACACAAGATGTAGACTGAAGTTATTGAAATTGGAAAGAATCAAAGATTATCTGTTGATGGAAGAAGAATTTATACAGAACCAAGAAAGACTCAAACCACAGGAAGAAAAACAAGAGGTGATTTAATAATAATGATAAAAATGTACCATAGATGAACATTTTCAATTATTAATAAGGACTGGTAAATTATTAAGCATATGGTTAAATGATAAAAAAAGCTTGTTTTGCATCTCTTTAGAACAGGGAGTTACAATTCTATTTTATATTCTATTTACAGGAAGAGAGAACTAAAGTGGATGAATTACGAGGATCACCCATGTCTGTTGGGTCCTTGGAAGAGATAATTGATGACAATCATGCCATTGTCTCAACCTCTGTTGGTAGTGAACATTACGTCAGTATCCTCTCCTTTGTAGATAAAGACCAACTTGAACCAGGATGTTCTGTCTTACTAAATCACAAGGTATGAAGTAATGTTTTTTTCATTATCAGTTTTATGGAGGATATGCGATTTTCACAATTGTAACAAATAATATTAGCTTACTCGAAAGTTCATGCAATATATTATTTTGTTTGGAACAATATTCCGCAATATTAATGTAGTAAGGCCATGCCTCATTGATATTTAGTTCTTTGAATTTCGGTGCTCCCATTTTCAGACTTTGTAAATTTGCCGCTTCATTTTGCAAAAATACTGAAAATTATCCCCAAATACTTCTTTTTTTTCAAGAAATTAAAAATAAAACGTGTTGGCCTGCTCCTAAAATTTGGTAAAAAATAGGGATTTTGCAATATTTTATTTTAAAAATTTGTGCCACACGTAAAGTGGATCTTCGCCTGAAATAAGATAGTCCTCAAGATAAAAAAATACAATATCGCTAGCTTGCACCTACTTTTGCCATAAAAAATCCAAAGAACTAAAAATCAATTTGGTGTGTCCTAACCCTATTTTACACTTTTTCAGACAAAAACCATGAAACATAATACCAATATTTTTTGAGGCACAAGGGAGTTTACAATAATACAAGACGAGTTGACATTTTGGGAAACTGGATGGCCTGTTTAGTCATGAATCACTACAAGGAATAATCAAGATTCACAAAATAAATCCATGGAAACTGATGAAACAGATAAATTGCATAAAACGTTTTTCTTATAAACTACACTCCAAGGTTGTTAAAGAGGTTATGTATCCTACAGATAAAAACTTACAACTGTCTGCAAAAACAGAATTTACACCCCAAACACAGGTTAATATATCGTCAAGCCACACAGCATAAAAAACTATAGATCTAGTATGATATTGCTCAAGGTTAATTGGTATATGCTTAAAGCCAATCAAAATCAGCTGTGCTGTTCTTCCCATAACTGACATACTTTGTGTTACTATTTTTAGGTACATGCAGTTGTAGGTGTGTTGTCAGATGATACAGATCCTATGGTAACTGTGATGAAATTAGAGAAAGCTCCACAAGAAACATATGCTGATATTGGTGGACTTGATCAACAAATCCAGGAAATTAAGGTGATAAATATCAGTAATTTCTGAATAAATAGCAATTTATGAGACTTGTTGAAAATAAACATCTGTTAGACATCAGATTAGAAAATTGTTCTTTTAATAAAGGAATTTTGTTTTCAAACAAGAGTTCTGTTTAGACAGGTTTACACAGGGAATGATTTAGACAAGTTTCATTGAAAGACGGGTGATGTTGAATTACACATATAGGAGGAAGTAAATTTATAGTACCGGTAATATTATAGAGTTTTGTTGATATCTCATTTCAATATACTACTACATAATCAAAAATACAGATCTATTTAAGATTTGTAGAAGAAAGGCATTGTTCTTTGTCAGATATTCAAAATTAATGTTCATTTTTTTTTCAATTAAAATTAACGGTGTAAATTATCATGTGTGGTAAAAATTTGCTAATTTATTTTTTCATGCACACTCAAACTGTAGACGAATATAGGTATTTGTAATCTGCTTTGCGGATAACTTTTTAGTAGCTAAAACATCTTTTCTCTTTTGGTTTAGGAATCAGTAGAATTACCTTTGACACATCCAGAATACTATGAAGAAATGGGCATAAAACCTCCAAAAGGTGTCATATTGTATGGCCCACCTGGTACAGGTAAGGGTCTTATAAGAATAATAGGACCTTACATGAGTTCAAAGTGAAGACTGGAAAATCTTCAACATGTTTTTCAAATTCATGTCTTTCCCAAATGGAGTGCAGCAGAAAGATGCTGAATTTAAAAAACAATTGAAAAAAACAACATTCATAGACTTGAAGATGAGAATTCAGGGTGAAATGAAATTGTAAATTTACTTTAAATGCAGCCAATGTCTCTTATTTTCCAACATCTCACAATTTTTGGTATGGAAAAATCTTTTGTCTCAAATTGTCAAAATAAAAAATTATACACTTCTATGAAGTGAAATCTGAGATACAATGAAATGTTTTGGCTGTTCCCAGTGAATTTTACACAATGAGAGTTTACTGCATAGTACTTGTTTGTATGAAAATAAAAGTATATGGGATAAGTGTCAAGTTGACAGCATCTGAATAGACCACACATCCAGGGGTCATTAACTAACATTCAGCAATGAATAAAGCAAAGATGAGATCTAAAATTTGGGGATTTCAAAATTTAGCCTTGGATATTAATATTTCTAAACATAAAAATATGTTTTTCAAAATTGATTTTATTTTTCAGGGAAAACATTATTGGCTAAAGCTGTAGCCAATCAGACATCAGCAACATTTTTACGAGTTGTAGGATCTGAATTGATACAAAAGTATTTGGTAAGATTGTCTTATTTATAAAAAAAATGTCTTTTATATTATTTAAACTTTTTTAAGGCAGTAATTTCAAATATGTATTTTGTTGTTATTACTATAGGTATTGTTCAAGTTGCAGGGACCCAGATTATTTCTTGTTTATTTAAACTATTTCTGTTTGGATTTTCACAAATTGTCAGCCCTAATTATGATAAAGAATTATTATGTAACTTGTTGATACTGCCAGTCATCTTTTTCCTTTAATGTCACATTAATGCAAAAATAACAGTAATTCCTGTATATAGAATAATCTGATTGAACTGTAATATGATTCAGGCTCTATTTACACAAAATGTACAAGTGTTTTGTAGGGTGATGATCCAATCTTTGTTAGAGAGCTCCTTTGAATAGTTGAAGAACATACTTTATTCATTGTAATGATTTTTTTTTGTGTTTGTAAGTTGTCAGTCCTAACCTTGTTAGAGAACTGTTTAGAGTATTTGAAGATCATGCTCCATCCATTGTATTGAATTTTTGTGTGTGTGTTTGTGTGTTTGTAGGGTGATGGTCCTAAACTTGTTAAAGAACTGTTTAGAGTAGCTGAAGAACATGCTTCATCCATTGTATTGAATTTTTGTGTGTGTTTGTGTGTTTGTAGGGTGATGGTCCTAAACTTGTTAAAGAACTGTTTAGAGTAGCTGAAGATCATGCTCCATTCATTGTATTGAATTTTTGTGTGTGTGTTTGTGTGTTTGTAGGGTGATGGTCCTAAACTTGTTAGAGAACTGTTTAGAGTAGCTGAAGAACATGCTCCATCCATTGTATTGAATTTTTGTGTGTGTGTTTGTGTGTTTGTAGGGTGATGGTCCTAAACTTGTTAGAGAACTGTTTAGAGTAGCTGAAGAACATGCTCCATCCATTGTATTGAATTTTTGTGTGTGTGTTTGTGTGTTTGTAGGGTGATGGTCCTAAACTTGTTAGAGAACTGTTTAGAGTAGCTGAAGAACATGCTCCATCCATTGTATTGAATTTTTGTGTGTGTGTTTGTGTGTTTGTAGGGTGATGGTCCTAAACTTGTTAGAGAACTGTTTAGAGTAGCTGAAGAACATGCTCCATCCATTGTATTTATTGATGAAATTGATGCAGTTGGAACAAAAAGGTAAATTACTTACTTTGACTTCAAAGACATAGTTACTTGCATACTATTTTTCATGGGTTTTTTTTTGGTGCCTTTGGACAATTAATTATAAATATTCAATGAATTGGATATTATGTTTAAATTTTGATACTTTTGTTTTTGGGAAGTTGATAGGTATGCAGTTGTTTCTTGTTTGGAGGCCACACAATATTATCAAGCTTTCCCACTATTCAGTATTAACAGATGGTGTCTCATTTATGTGTACCCAATAGATTTTCACAAATATATTTTACAGTGGTAATTTGGATAAGTTCTTGAAATACTTCATAATAACAAATAATTGCATTTATTTTAATAACAAAACTTAATATGTTATGTTTAATAGGTATGAATCAAATTCTGGTGGAGAGAGAGAAATTCAGAGAACCATGTTAGAACTTCTCAATCAGCTGGATGGCTTTGATTCAAGAGGAGATGTTAAGGTAAATTGTCACTCTGAAATTTGGTCCAAATTTCCCATACCCATTATATAAAATATTACATTGCCTGTGATAAACCAAGCTGTAACTGGAACTGAAGAAAAAATGCTGTCAGTGTAAAAATCATTTTCTTTCCAAATTTCAGTACATATATAGGTATAAAGAAAATTTGTTAAAGTTAAGATTAAAAGTAGTGTAATGGGAAACATCAACATGAAACTTTGTCACTAAATACCTTAAGATGGGATCTATTCAAAATTTAGGTCAAAGGCTTGGTGTGATCATGATTTAGCTTTTTGTATGCTTGGCAGTATCTATTGGACTATATATTCTTCTTGTAACTAGTTTTAAAACTTTGAAAATTGTATTTGATCTTCTCAGGTTGTAATGGCAACAAACAGAATTGAAACTTTAGATCCTGCCCTTATACGTCCAGGAAGAATAGATCGTAAAATAGAATTTCCACTTCCTGATGAGAAGACAAAAAGGAGAATTTTTACGATACATACTAGCCGTATGACGTTAGCAGATGATGTCAATATAGATGATTATGTCATGGCTAAAGATGATCTCTCTGGTGCAGACATAAAGGTTGGTATCATATTGTTGTTGTGTTGAATTTTTTGTCTAATTCTACCAATTCTGAAGTAGGCAGAAAAAAAATTAGGGATAACCACAGAATAAAAAAAAAGTGCAGGAAAAGTTAAATGAGTCTAAATCATTTTACGGTATCATAGAACCTGGACAAAAAAGTATCATAGAACCTGGACAGAAAAGTATCATTGAACCTGGACAAAAAAGAAATACAAAACTGCTGTAATGGTATGAGATACATTTGTTTAATTAATACCTACTCACCAAGGTAAAGTTTCATTAAAAGTTGTTAGATTTATGATCCTTATAATTCCTTCAAATATAATAAAGTTACGACTGATCGTAACTCTTACGACCTATAGTGAAACAGTACCCATGCATAAATTTCCATCAGTATTTAGTTGTTTGGAAGACTCTTCTTTACAAGTATAGATTCCTTAATCTGTACTATTTTTCATGTTTCAAATTGACCGATATTTATTGTATAATAATTGAAGTCTTTGCTGGAAAAAGAATCCTGTATTGCATCCATCATTATTAGAATTACAAAGGTGTCGCTCATTAATAATTTATAAGTGCAATTAATGTAGTTTCAAAACCTCTTAATTTTGTGATACCAATTTGATGCACAACATGGGCACATTTCATCAATTGTGTTGAAAATCAAAAAACTAATCAAAAAGATAAAAGAGCGTATTAAAAAAATGCCAAAATGACCAGATAGTAAAGCAAAAATTTACCTTATAATTGTGCATATCTATTTATTGTGGATCTCTGCTTATATCCTTGTTTGTGGCCATTTTCTGTCAAATTTGTTATTTTATTTACATCAGTACATTATTTACTGTAAAATTTTCAGATAGAAAATAAAGGATTTTGTGAACTCAATCTCTTTTAGCTATATATATGCTACACATATGTGCCAGTGTCCTTATGTAGGTATTTCAAAACAATGTATGTTTAAGGGCTTACAGACATAAGATAATAAAATTTAGGAAAATAAATACCTGTTTCTGAATGCAATATTGGACCAGTTGAATTACAGAGGGGAGATAATTCTAAATTTTTTGGCATAAATGATTATAATTATCTCCCCTGGATAATAAAGTTTAAGCGGTTTCACATTTGTCACGCTTATATTACAGGCCATTTGTACAGAGGCGGGGTTGTTGGCATTGAGAGAAAGAAGAATGAAAGTTACAAACGAAGACTTTAGACAAGCTAAAGAAAATGTTCTGTATAGGAAAAATGAGGGCACGCCAGAAGGACTGTATTTATAGTGATTTTTTTATATGAATTAAAATTCATCTTTGTTGTTTCTTTTTGTATACTTGTTGAAGAGGCTTAATATGACTCTACTTATATTTACAACATGTATGTATGGAGGGTACCAATTTTGTATAATCAACTCCTCCCACATCTTTTAACCCAGATTTTGAAACTTTGTAGGTTGTTTATGGACATATTGAAGATGTGCATAAAGGAATATGATGTCATTTCAAGAAAATATCCCAGATTTCTCATGTTTTGGAACTTAGTAATCCTTTTATACACATTAAATGCAACGTGGCCTATTGAGTCTTTGACAAATTTTTCATATAAGCCTGATATCATCTGGAGACTCCTAATCAGCCTGAGATCTTTGCCAAGGTCTGATATCAGGACTGATATGGCAAATGGGGTGTAACTGTCCATTATATATTTCTGGTTTGTTACCACTTTCTCTCCAAAATTATTAATAGTCTGCCCGTATCAGTATTGGAATTGGTATGAGATAGAAGATATACATCAGTTGATATGGAATATTCCTTACGATTCTGTATCATTGTGGTGCCAATTATAAAGTACAAACTGTTCTATCCTTTTATATCATTTACAAAGTTATTGGTATCCCTCCAGATATTGGAACACAGTGTCCTATGTTCTGTGATGTAATCAAATGAATCAAAACAACCACGTTATAAATCCAATCTAATTTTTTTTTGGCACAACAATTCATGAGAAGCTTGATATGGACTTTGAGATATGTCACAGTATTGATATGGATTTTGTTGCCATAATGTGGATTATTTGCCCTGGATATGCATTTTTTCGAAAAGTATTTCCAGCTGTATCATATGGGCAAAACTACCGATATCAGAGTTCAATATTATTATAAGGGTTAAACCAGATTTGTCTACTCCATCCCCCCCCCCCAAACCTGTTCTGATCCTTGAGTGTATAAATATAGATTACAGATCGTGTTTAAATAAAGTTATTTTATTTCTCTCCCTGTTGCATATATATAACAACAAAATTATTAAGACACAGTGTAATCTGAATAATTATCTCCATTTTTTTTTTTTTTTTTTTTTATTAATTTGAAATTTGCTGCTTGTGGTCTGGCAGAATGAAATCAAACAACACAAAATCTTCACCAAACCTTGTTTAACTATTAATTTTCTTCTTAATAATACTAGTTTATGCTTTTCTGAAGAGTAGAATGGTTGTAGAAGTGACCATGTGAGATTTTTGGTAGAAAATATATTGGCCATTAAAGCTACTTGGTCCCAGTTAGAATATATCCAGTTTTATATCTGAACTATGTTCTGAAGTCACAGATAACAAATGTCATTGACATCAGGGGAAGCAGGGACAACAGCTCATGTTATATATAGATAACAGCTGCAGAATGTTATTTTTTTAATGGTATTTCATACCTTTCAAGCTTTAATTAAACTTGTTAATAAACTCATTTGAAGGATAGTGATATGATGTACTTGTTCTAATAATCTTTGACAAAGACTGATTTTCTTCCATTCTTTGAAGTCTTTGACAGCAATTTTATCAGTTATTTTTCAGTTTTTACATGACTTATTGCTTATTTCTTGCACTATATAAGTTTCAGTGTGAAATCTACGTAGAAGCACTAATGATGATACTTTTTATTGTGGGTTTTGCGACTTCAGCTAGCTGTGTCAACAGGTTTTGGTCTGGTTATTAACTTTGGTTACAAGTGTCAAAATGATTGAGCTAGTAAGGCCTTTAGTTCTTTGGATTTCGCCGCTCCAACTTTTGGACTATGTAAATTTTTAAAAGAAGAAAAAAATTGTGGCTTCAATTTGTAAAAATGGTGAAAATTCTCCCCAAATTTTTCACTTTTCAAGAACTTAAAAATTCGTAAGGGTTCCGCGGAACCCAGTGTCTCGCCTACTTTTGATGTTGTCTATATTTTCAGTGTGATAGGTGAATGCACATAATAGAATGCAATGTTAAGTCCATTTATACGTAAAAAACTGAAAAACAGAAATAAATATTTTACAAAATTTTCTCCTGGATACAATCTTTATATCATAAACAAGCTTCTGTCCAAATTTGGTAAAATTCCTGGATAGTTTAAGAAAGTTATTAAAATTTTAAAAACTTTAACCACAGAGTGAATGTAATGTTTCCTGGCAGAAAAACTAAGTCCATTTATAAGTAAAATACAGAAATTTTTTTTTTTTTTTTTACTAAATTTACTTCTGGATACTATATCATGATCATAAACAAGCTTCTGTCCAAGTTTGGTACAAATCCAGGATAGTTTAAGAAAGTTATTAAAATTTTGAAAACTTTAACCACAGAATGAATGTAATGTTTCCTGGCAGAAAAACTAAGTCCATTTATAAGTAATATACAGAAAAACTGGAATTTTTATTTTACAAAATTTACTTCTGGATACTATCTTATGATCATAAACAAGCTTCTGTCCAAGTTTGGTACAAATCCAGGATATTTTAAGAAAGTTATTAAAATTTTAAAAACTTTAACCACAGAGTGAATGTAATGTTTCCTGGCAGAAAAACTAAGTCCATTTATAAGTAAAATACGGAAAAACTGGAATTTTTTTTTACAAAATTTCCTTCTGGATACTATCTTATGATCATAAACAAGCCTCTGTCCAAGTTTGGTAGAAATCCAGGATAGTTTAAGAAAGTTATTAAAATTTCAAAAACTTTAACCACAGGGTGAATATTTGTGGACGCCGCCGACGACGACGACGACGACGACGACGACGGAATGTAGGATCGCTATGTCTCGCTTTTTCGACAAAAGTCGAAGGCTCGACAAAAATAAAAATTGTGCGCCTGCTCATAAAATTTTGTAAAATTGGGATTTATTCCCATTTTTGCAATATATTATTACTCGGTGGCCGAGTGGTCTATGTAGTTCGTCATGACTATTAATGATCATTAGCCTGTCAACGCTGGGGTTGTGAGTTCGAATCTCACCTGTGGCGGGGGTGTGTTCGGTTCCGATCTTAACTGACAAGGATTGCCAATTTTCCTACCGAAGGTCGGTGGTTCTCTCCGGGTACTCCGGCTTCCTCCACCAATAAAAACTGGCCGCCGCGAAATAGCCAAATGTGCTGAAAACGGCGTTAAACCCCAACTAAACTAAATAAACTAAACTAAGCAATATATTATTTAAAAAATGCACGTAAATTTGATCTGCGTCCAAAAAAAAAAACAAGTCCTCAAGAAAAAAATAAAATTAAGAATCCAAAGAAGGAAAAACTAATTTGATGTGGCCTAACTATTCTTTGCTTTCTTGGCTGGATATATAATTTTTTTCTTTTGCAGATGCAGAGATGTTTGATTAAGTCATCTCTAAATAGTTTCACCTGCAGTTTCATCCCGACAAATTTTTAAATGCCTGTTCCAAATCGGGAGACTGGGTGGTTACATTTTTCTGCTAGTGTTTAGTAATGTTTTGCCCAGATATTATTTTGCTGTTTCGATTGAGTTTCTTCTCAATGGATTTATGTGATACCAGATAAGGGCTTGTTAAACACAAATCAGATTTCAGAAATTTTCGTCAGTTTTGAATGACAAACAGTAGGAATGATTGATGTGATCGGATCATGATAAAGTTTTGTTATTCCAATATACCATGAGACAGATATGGACTAACTTGTACAAGAACAGCTTTGGTGTGATGGAACTATTTAAGTGTATTAAATGTTTACCCCATTTTCGTCCATCAATCTGTACCATGTTTACAATACAAAAAACTTCATAGCAGTTGCATGTACCATTGGGGATGTGAGAATGTAAGGATATGAGACAAATAAGTCTATCACTACTAATGTGAATTTGGTCATCCTGTTTAGGTATCAACTATTATTTTCAAATGGAGGGCAGGCTCCTTAATTTTGCACACCAAAAATAATTATAAAATAAATCTATACAGGGTCAAAACTGGCAAAAAAAATAATTAAATATTTCCAGGGATCAACACGATTTATATTGTTAACCGGATTTTCTTAGGGAAAAGGGTTATTAAGGGAAATACGACTTGCGGTCGGCTTCAAACAGTACAATGAAGGAAAATCCGGTTTGCTATCGATTTAAAAGCCTATTTCTTGTTACAAAACCTAAGCGACTTTTAACGCAGAATGGCCGGAATCGTAGGCTAGTGGATTCTTGAAAAAGATCCACGATCAAATATCTCAAATCCGCCCCCCCCCCCAGAAGATCAATTGCTAACCTTCGTCAAAGCCTGAAGAACGTCACGCGGAAAAGCCGAAAAATATGAAGCAATAAAAATTTCATAAGCGAAATCATGCATGATAATATATTTTAATATTTATCATTTTTTAGCTCACCTGGACCAAAGGTCCATGTGAGCTTTTACCATCACTTGGCGTCCGTCGTCGTCGTCTGTCGTCGTCGTCTGTTAACAATTTTTCAAACGTTAACTCGTCCGACACCATAAGTCCAATTGCAACCAAACTTCGTACAGTTGTTTATTGGTATATGTGCTACAAAACTATCGTTTGGATTTTTGATTCGTAAAAAAACATGGCCGCCATGGCTAAAAATAGAACATAGGGGTAAATTGCAGTTTTTTGCAAATAACTCAAAAACCATAACAGATATCAAAATTCTGGCATAGGGTAAAAGTGTTCAGCACCTCAAGATCTACCTGCCCTGAAATTTTGAAGAAGATCCAACGACCCATGTAGGAGTTATTGCCCTTTTTCTGCATTTTTTCCAAATTTTGCACTTATTAAGCTCAATATCTTGGATACTATAAAGGAAATTTGAAAAATTTAAATTTCATATTGTTAGGCACACAAAGATCTACAAAATTTGTAACAGGATCGAAGTTGTAGGTTCGTTCCTTTTAGGAGTTATTCCCCTTAGATCGTCAAAATTGACCATTTTTGCAGTCTTTATTCATTGTAATAAAATCGTTAACTCCTCTTACACCATAAGTTTAATTGCAACCAAACTTAGTGTAGTTGTTCCTTGGCATGAGTGCTACTAAACTATTGTTTGGATTTTTGATTTGTAAAAAAACATGGCTGCCATGGCTAAAAATAGAACACAGGGGTAAATTGCAGTTTTTTGCAAATAACTCAAAAATGGTGACAGATATCAAAATTCTGATGGGAAGCTAAAGTGTTCAACACCTCAAGATCTACCTGCTTTGAAATTTTGAAGATGTAACCACCCATGTAGGAGTTATTGCCCTTTTTCTTGATTTTTTTTTAAAATTTGTACTT
The DNA here is from genome assembly GCA_028015205.1 of Mytilisepta virgata. Lineage (NCBI taxonomy): Eukaryota > Metazoa > Mollusca > Bivalvia > Mytilida > Mytilidae > Mytilisepta > Mytilisepta virgata. The sequence continues at coordinate 3,635,944 of CM051518.1, read as the reverse complement.
ATTAAGTTGTATGATCATTCCTTTTAGGAGTTATTCCCCTTAGAACATCAAAATTGACCATTTTCACAGCCTTTCCCTTAGTTTGCAAAATGTTTAAATGAGCCCTTTAGGAGTTAAAGTTTTGTCCCTTAAATGTCAAAATAACTGTTGATGCCTTATAGATGACCCTTTAAATGTCAAAAATAGCGTTTTCTCTTGTTTTTGCCCTATAGAATGAAAACTATTGTCGATGGAGAAAAGCTGTTGTTTGCTTAAACAATCAGCTCATTGAGCTCTACAAAAGTCTGAATTGGGTCGAAGTTGTCAGATGATCCATTATAGGGGTAATAGCTCATGAAAGACTCCCTTAAAGCTGAAGGACCAGGTGAGCGATTCAGGCTCCTGGGAGCCTCTTGTTATGTTCTCCTTTTATTAGCTCACCTGGCATAAAAGACCATGTGAGCTTTTGCCATCTCTGCGCACGTCGTCCGTCCACATTTCACATTTATTATCTTGTCTGAAACCACCAGTCCAAATTGAACCAAACTTGGCAGGAATGTTAATTGGTTGGTTCTGCACAAATATTATGTTTTTTGTGCCGATTTGATATTCAACATGGCCACAAGGGGCAGATAATTCATTCTGATTGGACTTATCTTTAAAGTTCTTCTTGTCAGAAACTACGGAGCCAATTGAATTGATTTGTTGCATGAATGATCCTTGGATGAAACTCTACAAACTATATGTTTTTTGTGCCGATCAGAAATTCAAGATGGCTGCCACAGCCGGACTAAGTTTAACATTGGACCCTATGGGGAAATTTGTATAAAGGTCTTCTTGTCAGAAACTACCAATCCAATTGAAATGTTTTTATGGATGAACATTTACAAAATATATATGTTTTTTTTCTGCCGATCAGAAATTAAAGATGGCCACCACAATCGGACTTAGTTTAACATTGGAGCCTATGGGGAATTTTGTACAAAGGTCTTCTTGTCAGAACTACCAAGCCAATTGAAATGTTTTTGATGTGTGAATGATCATTTGATAGACCACTACAAAATGTATGTTTTTTGTGCCGCTTGGAGATTCAACATATCTACCAGGGACAGATAATTCATTCTGATTGGACTTATCTTGTCAGAAACTACTGACCCAATTGACCTGATTTCTTGCATGAAGGATCCTTGGATGAACCTCTACAAAAGTTATGAGGTTGTGCCGATCGGAAAATTCAAGATGGCCGTCACAGCCAGATTGGTTTAACATTGAACCCTATTGGAAATTTTTACAAAGGTCCCCGTGTCAAAAACTACCAAGCTAATTGAATTATTTTTATGTAAGAACAAGCATTGGACGAACCTCTACAAAAGATATGTCTTTTGTGCCGATCGGAAATTTAAGATGGCCGCCACAGCCAGATTAGTTTTACATTGGACACTATGAGGAAATTTGTAGAAAGGTCTTCTTGTCGGAAAATACAAAGCCAATTGAAATGTTTTTGTTGCATGAAGATCCTTGGATAAATGTCTGCTACAAAAGTTATGTATTCGTGCCGATCGGAATCCAAGCTAGCTGCCACAGCTGGACTTAGTTCAACATTGGACCTTGGAATAATTCTTTCCATATCTTTTCTAGAAGTGCTGGGCAGTGTAGAACAATTCCTAACACATCTTATCTAGAAGCGCTTTGTCAGTTGTGGTCATCTAAAATCCAGGTGAGCGATTCAGGCTCCATGGAACCTCTGGTATTATATTTCATGCCACAGCAAATTGATCTTTAGTTCTTTGGATTTCGCCGCTCCGATGTAAATTGTAAGAAAATATTTTTTTTGCCACTTCATTTTGCAAAAATGTAAATTCGCCCCAAATTCTTCTTTTTTTAAAGAAATTAAAATGAAAAATTGTTCGTCCGGTCCTAATATTTTGTAAAAATTGGGATTTTCTTCCATTTTTGCAATATTTTAGTTAACAAAATGCGTGCCGCACGTACATTTGATCTTCGCCAGAAAAAAAAGTCCTCAAGAAAAAAAAAATTCGCTCGCTCCTATATTTCCCACCCAAAAATGCAAAGAACCAAAAATTAATTCGGTGTGGCCTTACCGCTTTTATTGCCTTTATTTTCCAGCCTTGGAAAATTCAAATTATTAAGGAATTCTGTGTAAGTATTAAAGAAAGTGCTTTTAAAGGATACATTTGAGTTCCGTTACAATAGAATATTAAGATAAACCCCCGTATTGTAGAAATGTGTGCTGTGCTATTTTTTCGCGTATTGAATTCGACGGATATGGGGTTTTACATGGATGCCTAGCTTTCTGCCTTCTTCGGCACCCTTTTCCCTTCTCTAGGTCTTCTCGTCAAACTCTCTTGTGAATTTTCGCGTCATTTCTGAGGAAGACAACAAAAAATCCGTTAAACTGTACTGTTTTGGATTTTAAATTAAATAGACAAAAGATGAAAGATACCCATCTCACACAGGCACTTGTTTCTATCAATGGGAAGGTCGACTATCCATATATAGGCACTTGTTTCTATCAATGGGAAGGTCGACTATCCATATATATATATATGGATAGTCGACCTTCCGATTGATAGAAACAAGTGCCTAATCCATCTCATTAGAGACATATATATTTAGAGATTTTTTACCAAATTTTATGATCATTATTTCCAAATTGAATATGACCTTTTTCGAAATATTAAACAATAGTTTGTTCGCATATGGCACTTTTCCTGGACGGATATTTGATCTGTTCTCAGGTGGACATTTGATATGTCTTTCATCAATATTGATCACACCTCTACGGGTACCTATTGTATCGTGAAATCTGATTGGCTGTTACTTCCGGGTACCTGTCATCAACTCGGAGCAACCGTGCAAACATGTGGTCTTGTTTATTTACACTCTCACGACACAAATTTAATTAAGATGATTATGTATTCAGATATATACCTCTGGATATATAAGAGGGATCTAGAAAATTCAACACTATTTTGATAAATATATTGATTGAAATCCGTCAATACACAGAATACAAAGAAATGCCTGGAGATAGTGTTAAGGTTGCAGTTCGTGTCAGGCCATTTAATCAGGTAATTCACGATTGTAAATGACATATTTCTGCTAAGATTTTTTTATTGATTTCTATGATATTATTTTTTTTCATACAAAAATGCAGTAATTTTATAAGTTTCAGCAATGACACCTGTTTAAAGTAACAGGTATTTCCATTGTTAACTTTATAAATAAACTTTTGATCATCAGTTTTCAAATTGAACTTTACATATAAATTGTGACATCAAAATCTTTTGTGTTTGAATTAAATTATAGTAAACTAACTACTGAAATTAAACATTTTTGAAGATTGCACCAAAAATAAGTTCAGGATTTGTATCTTTAAAAAAAATATAAGTGAAAGATATATTTAATTTTTTATTACATGTAGCTGCTACACTTCCAACTATATATTGTTTATGATAGTTTGTTTTGTTTCGATTTTTATTAAGTAGAACTCTGGTCATTAAATAAAAAACATAAGCATCCCCCCCCCCCAAAAAAAAAAAAAACAAAAAAAAAAACCAAAAACAACAACATACAAGTTTAAGGGTCATATGAGATATTTAATGCTCAGAAGAAATAAAAATTTCTTTGGACTCAGAAATGTCTTCAGGATACCAATGGGGATAAATTAATCATAGATTGAGCAACCAAAGTTTTAGCATATCATCAGTAATGCCTTACTTTTTGGTCTTATTTGTAAATTTCAGAAAATTTGCTTTTGTTTAAAAAAAAATTGAATGTTGAAATTGGTGGTTTTATATAACAATTTTTAGGTGTTTAAGATATGAAAAACAGAAACCCCAGTTAAGCTAAATTATAAAAATGTGCATTTAAGGTTTAAAGGTTATAAAAATTAGGCATAATGTATATAACTTTTTTTTTATTTTGCCAAATTTTGTTGCCTTGTCCCTGTTGGTGGGATTTTTTGGTTTTTAAAAGTGCTTGTACAAAAATGTCAAGAAAACTTAGCGTACACACAAAAGGTTAGGGTTGGTAGAGAAACCTGACATGAAAATATATATATCTTAATTGTACCTTAAGAAATAATGCCACTATTCTGATTGTCTTAATAATACATATTAATTGATATTTGTGAATTGATAGAAAAAAACTAAACCAAGTGTTCAATAAGAAATATACCCAATGTTTTTAGGACATTAATATTTTCATTAGTCAATAGCATATAAGTGGAAAACTTGGTTTAGAGTTTTTCTATTTATTACATTTACACTTTATTATGAATTGATATATATTAACATTTATGTCACATTACATATGTAAGTGTGTTTTATTCTTCCAATACATATGCATTATGTAAGCATTAAAACGTCAAATATAAAAGTAAAATGTACATTAAGCTTATTCATAAATGCAGTATTTTATATAACACATATATGTACTTCAAAAGAACATAAAAGGATACTAAAAACCTTTTCAATTATTATACACTATACTCATTCATGTAGAAAATAAGGTACTGGGTAACTTGTAGAGTTTTCTTTTTAAATTGATGTAATTTTATATAGAGTTATTTAAAGTTTGATAACAAATTAAGGATAAATTCTTTGGGCATGATTAAGGTGCTTATATTTTGGGAATTAAAACTGTTTGACAGCCTTTTTATATATAAGAGAATTTAAATGATATCTTTTGAAAACTGAATATAAATGAAATGTATTGGGAAAAATTCATCACCATTTACACTAATAAAGTGACAAATTTGATTTATCACAAAATGAGTGAATAAGTGAGAACCAAAAGCTAAGGACCGATCTATGGATAAAGGAGATGTATTTCTAAAATTTAGAAAAAAGACCATATTCACTAAAATTATAATTAAACATTTAAGTAGCAAGGAGATCTTACAATGGAAACGTTTGAATTCTTTTCATCATTATTTGTGGAATGCTTAGAAATATATAAAGTACAAATATATATTGTATGCATGCATGCAAGATGTTCACCTTCTGATATATACATATAGAAATGTAAGGTGATATGGTAAATGACAATATGAATACACTGTACGGTAGAATGGATAAGTACAAAGTGTGATAATTTTACATGTTATAGGATATTAAGTTTATCCTTTCAATATAGATTGCACATATTTGTTGAGTCTTGTCACAGGGAGTGTGCACCTCCTATCCTTTTCTAGGCTTCATTCTTATTTTATGCAAAAACAGAAAAAACACCTTTTTTTACTTTCATTTTAAATAAGGAAGGATTTTAATGTCTTTGAACCAGATAATACTCCTTTGTAGTACTATAAAACAATAAAAACCAGTAATATTTGAGTAGTTAGTACTTTAATTTGTTATTTTATTTATTATAAACCAATTATCAGGTACTTAACATCAAATGTAACAGCAATTATAGATTTACCTCCCCTTAAGATGACATTCCTTTGATATTGTTATATGTAAAATAAAAATTTCCACTTTCAAAAGAAGATAAATGATGGTATTTTCTTTGAGAGAGATTTATTTGTTTATATTTCTATAAATTTTTGAAAGATTTTATTTTGACAGTCATATGGCCTCATTGTGAAGGACGATTATGAAATTTTTGTCTAGTTTTATAACTGAAGATTATAAATTAAAGATAATGGGATGTAACTGTTCTGGTGCAAAGTTATTATCTTCATTTGATATGTGAGGTAAAAATATTAAGTCTGCTTCTTTCTTCTGACAATATGAATTCAATTTTAAATATTTTAGATCTTCAGTTTTATTCTGCTATTTTTAACATATATTTCTGGTGTTATAACAAGTTTGCCTTAAATAATCTGTTCAAATTGTCTTTAACCAAGATCATATGTCACATTTTAAGTTTTGCTTAAGCATGCTCTCCTGAATTATAAGACTTTTTTAAACTTAAAGTTGAATAACACTGCAAAAATGTATAATATAGGACTTGTATAAAGGCGTTCTTCTTTTAACTTACTTTGATGTTTGAATCTGCTGGAAATCAAAGATCTCTACAAAATACAACATTGATCTTGCAGCTTATTATCCAGCCTATCAAAAAGCTAGTTTTTTATATTCATGGTTATCCCTTTCATTATCCAGCCTATCAAAAAGCTAGTTTTTTATATTCATGGTTATCCCTTTCATTATCCAGCCTATCAAAAAGCTAGTTTTTTATATTCATGGTTATCCCTTTCATTATCCAGCCTATCAAAAAGCTAGTTTTTTATATACATGGTTATCCCTTTCATTATCCAGCCTATCAAAAAGCTAGTTTTTTATATTCATGGTTATCCCTTTCATTTATATGTATATTAAACATTTGTTTACTAATAAAAGTAGCAATGTTCCACTAGTGAAAGTAGATTTGTTTCAATGCTTTCAGTATCTGTTACTTTTTATTGACAGAGGGAGAAGAATGCTGGGTCAAAGTGTGTCATATCGATGTCTGGTCAATCTACCACTATCAAGAACCCAGAAAATGGTGATACGAAAGTTTTCTCATTTGATCATTCGTACTGGTCTCATGCAGACTTTGATGAAGACGAACATGGAATATATGTATCCAGACCTAATTCAAATTACAGTGATCAGGTATGTACCAGCATTCTGAAGTTGACATACTTTGGTATGTCAGGTTTCAAGTTCTAGTGAAATTTTGCATAATTTTTAAGTTTTACAGATACTCCATGTTAAATCAAACAGTTTCTATGATAAAAATTATAGAATATGGAGTGTGCATTTATATATTAAAAACTGCAGGAGATGTACTATAAGCTTCATTGATGAACATGATGAACAAAAGCCCACACTAGCTATAACCTTATATTGTAATGGAAACCCTTGGTTAAAAAAACTATCCCAGTTATATCTTTATCAGGATGAACATTTTATGTTTTTGAAGGAATATTAAATATTTATTGACAAGAGCTTGTAAAGCCTTTTATTTACAAATATAAATTTATTATTTCTACACCAATAAAATAATTTTTCAAATAACAATTGGAAAATTGGGTTAAACATGCTATTTCTTTCTTATCGGTATTTTCATATTTTTCATATTTTCGGTATTTAATTCACTACTGTTATTGATGTTTATCTATTGACAAAGTATTTTAAACACACTGTAGAGTTGACACATTTAACTTTTTTATCTGTCATTCTGTGATTAACATACACTTCAGATTAAATAAAGGTTCTAGTTTGAACTAGCAGTTTAAATAAATAAATTTGTTTATTTTACCTTGAAGAAGGTTAGTGTGGTAGAACCTGAAAAATGCTGATAAACAATCAGAGTATTGTCTCTAATGTTTGTTTTGTCCCTCTTTTTTATCATATTATACAACATCCATGTCTCTCCTCCTATGCCTTCTTGCTGAACCAGTCTTAACTTGTGAGATTAGTATGAAAAATAAAAGTCAGGTCCTTATTTTGATAGCACATGTATGAAATTTAATTTAAATGGGAAATTATTGAAAGTTTAATTAAAAAATCATTAATTAAGTAATACAAACTTATTTATCTTGATTGACATGTAACCAGATTGATTTTCAGTTTTTCTCTACTGTTAAAGTTGACATGATGTTAAACTAAAAATTTATCAATCAATTTTCTCCCTTTGTTTAGAGACAAGTGTTTAATGACTTGGGCAAAGGTGTATTAGACAATGCCTGGCAAGGGTACAATGCAGCCCTGTTTGCCTATGGACAGACTGGATCAGGCAAGAGTTACTCTATGATTGGGTATGGCCCTAACAAAGGAATTGTGCCTATCACCTGTGAAGAATTGTTTAAAGCTGTGGAACAGAATACAGATAAAAGCACACAGTTACAGGTCAGTGAAAGGTCAAAATTAACATGTAACAAAACATTAGTTGTATCTTTGTGGTTTTTGTTTGCTGTTAATTTGTCATTGGGTTTTAGTTATTAACTTAACAAGGTCATATCTTTTCATTATTCTTTTGCTGAGTGAGTAATAATTCATGGTGGCTTCAAAATATCCGGATTTTACCACTGGTGGGCTCTTTATGCCAAATATTTTGACATGAGCGACAGTGAGTGGTAGAATATCAGCATAAAGGTCCTACCCATTGTAAAATCATGATATTTTCAAGAGACTGTGAATTATCCCTATTCTAATAGGACATTTTGAAATGCTGCAACATAAGTATTCAGACATGAAGACACCATTACACAACACAACTTATACTATAACATTGTTAAAGCTTGTGGTAAACTTTATTATAATGTTGCCAAACAAGCTGTCTGATGTTATAATATAATTTGTTAAAGGGAGATAACTAAGTAAAATGTTCATAAAATTTCTCACAATGGCATTTGCTTTGGTATGTTTAGGCAATGTAAATAAAATGGTGAGCTATAGAAATAAAAGATATTGGACCTTGAGACAGAAAAGTTAACGGGTGTTAAGTCCTACAATGTTATTATATGATAAAGTTTCTCCTTTTTGAAAAAATTATGTCATAAAATAATTCAACAATCTTCTTTTACTGATATCGTGTTATATGAAACCTTTTTTAAAAGTAAATGAAATGCATTTTAATTGAAATTAAATGGGCCATGGTTTGAATTATTGTATACAAAGCACAATATTTCTGAGCAGATCAAACAACAGTTTTCTGTGTTTGTATAAGACAGAGTTATTAATAATTTATATCATCATTATTATAGAGGTATTGATCTTTGACTTATTTTGCAATACTTGCTTCCCAAGAGTCTCTTATTTTTATTTATTTATATATTTTCTATTTTAAAAACTAATTTTGTATTGACATTGTAAATTTGTCAGATGTGGTAATACATCAGTTATTTATAAAAATGTCCTTTTCAATATAAATTCAGCATAGATGATTTTTTATTTATTCCTCAGAGGATGTTATATGTAAATATATTCTTGAAACATTCAGGTACCATATGATTACATGTGCATAAAGAAGAACAATTTTTTTCCCTTTAAATTCAAAACTTTTTACCTTTAAGATCAGAAGTTTAGGCTTCTACTTGAGAATTTTTACTCAGTTCACAGAAGAAATTTTCATGATTCTGACTATTTGAATAGCTGTATATACATAGTGTATCATAAGAATATGAAGATAAATTTTATATGTTATTGATATTTATCACATATTTACAAACTTCAGTACAGGACAACACCAAACCGTATTTGATCTGTAAAAATTCCCATTCCACACTTTAATTTTGATGAATAGAAAGGGTCAATAAGTTTTATAGTTTATATGTTCTTGAAGAACCTTTAAAAGTATCATAAAATAACAGTTCTATATCAGTATGATGGAAGGTTTAAATATTTGATGTGCTGATCAATACGAGGTATCTTACACGTATTCCGGTGTTTGATATCTAAAGATACTGCGTAGTTATGGTTTATATTAATAAGTCTGAATTAAAATAAAAAACTACAAAACAGCTGTCAGAGAAGAAATTTGAAGATTTATCATAAATATATAAAAATATAATATTTAAATCCCAATGGTATGCATAAATCAATATTTGTTTAAAATATTGGGGAAAAAACTATAATGTATAGAAGATTAACTTATGAATAAAATTTATTATTTGTCACATTTTATTTTTTTTAAATATTTTCTGTATGACTTGTGTTTGCAGAAGAAATTTGATGTAGTAAATCCAAAAATCAACGTGGTGTTTTTATTAATGGAAAAAATCAGACATCACAATAATTCAAAATTGTATTTTATAGAAATATATCATGTTTGTGCGTGGTATTTGACATAAAATACCAGTTGAGAGGCTGGTGAATTTCCCGAGCCATTAGGGAAATTTCTGCAGCTCGAAACCGGTATTTTCGTTGAGACTTCGTGGTTACTATTTTTAGACATGGTATTTTCCATTTAGCGTTGTATTTTTCTCAAAAACCATACTTTGTGGAATTGACTCAAAGCAAATACAATGGAACAGTAACAAAAAGATTGAAATGAATTAAACTTGCAAACAAATAGAATTCATCTTATCCAATCAAAATACAGCATACATACATGTATATAAGGTGGAATTATAACTTTTACGAATTATATCCTGTTATAATATGGACATAATTGCATTAATTAAGTTAGCAATATTGACTATAAATGATGATTCAAAACAATGAACTGACATAAGGGTTATATGATTTTTCCCTTACAGGAAACCAGGAGTTTTCCAAATTTCTCCTTTCCTATTAAAGAATTGAATAAAAAACAAACCTGTATGAAAAGCCAAATTTATTTCATTGTGGTTCATTAGAAATAAACTTCAAAATTTAAAACAACTGATAAATGTAAATAATTTTGTAGGTTTCCTTTAGTATGTTGGAGATCTACAATGAACAAGTGCGAGATCTTCTGGTGAAAACTAAACCACAACAAGGTGGTCTTAAAATCAGACAAAATCCACAAAGTGGGTTTTATGTGGAAGGACTAAAGGTAAGTTGTACTGATTCGCTTAATTGGGTTTTATGTGGAAAGAAAACATGTGTATGCTATGTTCAAATGAAACTCAAAATACAGAGCTATGCATTTGACATCAGTAGGCACAAATCATATCATACATGTATTTTGTTTTGAGCATTTAGAAATTGCCATGTTTTACCAAAAATATATGTAGATAATGTAGATTTGAATTTTTTCCCTAGAGACAATAAACATGTCTGTAAATTAGATACAAGAGAAATTCATCCACATCAATTCTCTAGAAAATGATCTTTTAAAATTTTGTAATTTATCTTATTTAGCAAGTTCCTGTTAGATGCTATAAAGAAATAGAAAACTTGATGGAGCAGGGAACAGTTAACAGGACAACAGCTTCTACAAACATGAATGCTACGAGTAGCCGATCTCATATGGTTATCACAATTAGATTTGCACAGGTAAACTACTAAATATGAGAAAGATACAGATATTTGTGAATGCACATGAGAAAGTTACTCATGTAATGCTGGAAAACCACATAAAACTCAAGTGAATATCACTGTTTTTCATTTTGAAAATTTTTACTCATGAACAAAAAGCTCACACATTACAGCAAGATTGATATGGCTACTAGCACAGACTGCATTACATAAACCAGTTATCTAATTTGAACCCTTATTACACTGTAGTAGATAAAATCTGAACTAGCCTCTGTCAGTGAATAATATTTGGTAATAATTACTGCTAGAAAATGATAAAAGAAAAGACAATGGATCAGAGAACAATGTACTATAGTATATTATAATATTGATGTTTATATTTATTGTATGGCATATTGATTTACCCTAGAGATTAATTAAACACCTATTGAATTAAGTTCTGATAAGACCTTGTAACTTATTATTTATTTATATCTATGCATTAATTAGAATTCTTTGTTCGTTGACTTATATAAAATCAATTTATACATCCAAAGAGGCGTGAAATGAAGTTTTTCCTTTAATCACGAAAGTTCCATATATAAATAGCCATAATGTGTTGACAAGTACTCAGACAGTGATGTTAATATTAAGATAGAAAAATAACATGTAGATCACATATTTATCTTGTGTTCTATATTGACATGTAGATCACATATTTCTCTTGTGTTCTATATTGACATGTAGATCACATATTTCTCTTGTGTTCTATATTGACATGTAGATCACATATTTCTCTTGTGTTCTATATTGACATGTAGATCACATATTTCTCTTGTGTTCTATATTGACATGTAGATCACATATTTATTTTGTGTTCTATACTGACATTTAGATCACATATTTATCTTGGTTCTATATTGAATGTCTGACATTTATGGTGTATAATATGTAATATAAAAAAGAAAGTATGTGGTAATAATGTCAAGGAGCTTACGTACGTCCCATCTCGTAGAAAATTGACCAAAAATGTACATTTAGAGCATGGCCACACAATTTGTTTTGATGGATCCAATCCCTCTGTGTTTAATTATGTTGAAATACAAAATAGAAATACAAATAGACACACAATAAAAATCAATCAGAAATGTACTCAATACATTATGAAAGTATAATTGATATACTGCAACAAGAAGGGCAAACAGTGAATGCTCACAGTTATTGAAAGCAAGCTTAAGATGGCCAAATAAGGTTATCAATATTATCAAGCTCTCAAACATCATAATTTTATCACTTTCTCAATAAGTTTAGTATTTTAACATCTTTATTCATGTTTTTAAGTGGATTTTTAAATATTTGTTGTTCAAATGTTTGGCTGGTTGGGACTTTCCCTGGCTATCTTTAATAGTTTAACTAATTGGTGACACTCAAATGTTATTGCATGACAAGCTTTTTAAAAGTTTACAAATCGGTATAAAATTTCAAATCTTGTAATAAATCTAAAGGTTAAAGTTCTGTTTGGTTTTCTTATTATTTTTACATGACGCATGAAATACTTCCGGGTAGAAGTGACCTACACTTGCACTTGTCTTTATATTGTATTATCAGTTTTTAACTTAATAATTTACATTTTGTAAATATTGTCTTGTCATAAATTAGATTTTTTTGCAAGTTTATTAGGTAAAGCAAATTATTTTATTGACAGTTCTTTTCCATAATAAGATAATAGATTATGCATTTTAATTTGTATTATCATGGCAAAAATGTGTCCATCAACCATTGTTGCCTAGGAACTAAAAATTTGAAAGACAGTACCATATTTACAAAAACGTGGTACTAAATTAATGTATTCATTTATTTGTACTTTTTTTCTGATTTTTGTGTTGTACCCAGGGTGTGTATTGGAACAGGATGAAATTTAATCTTTGATAAAGTTTTAAAATAATGAAACCCTAACAATCATTCACTTAAGGAATGTTGTATGACCTAGATTTTATCTTGAGTGACTTTTGTAAAATGTTTGCAATTTAGTATATTTTCAAAGAACCTATGAAAGTATATTGATGATATTTCACAACTACAATCATCTTAATATATAGTACAACACAGCTCAGCTACATTTCAGTCACCATGACCTACATTTCATGCATGAGAGAATTTTATTAAATCTTTACATTTAGGTGTATTATTAAAGAACCTATGGTGATGTATTAATGATTAAATTTAATTTCAGATGATTTCTCATCAGACATGGTTAACTATACTTATCATGAAAAACTTTTTATGTCCCCTGACCCAATTGTTTTTCTGGTGTATTTATTTAAATTATTAAGCCTTTTTGAGTAAGTAAGATTGTTATAAATTAACTTAAGAATGATGGCTTTACAAGTGGTTGTGTTCAATTTTTATTAAACTTTAAGATGGAATTCCAGTAACTTCCTTGTATTGCAAGAAGGGGAACATTTTGGGATGTCGATCAGTATAGAAAATGAATGATTTAAAATTTGACTATCTTAATTTCTTGAAGAAAGGATTTTCATCTATTATTATTTAGAAAAGTCTGATAGCTTTTTTTTATACTGAAAAAAAGATGTTTTTTGTTTGAAACCCTTCGTAAAGCCCCTGTACAAAAAATACTTCCATTGCCTTTAAAACTGTCATCTGTTATAACATCTATGAAGTACAGATATACACTTTGTTGCTAAGCATCAATATAATTAAAGTGCATCAATAAAAGAAGGCATTACAGTGCTATGATGACACATGACATTAAATGAATTGATGGTAGAGTAAATAGCTCTCCAATATAATTTTAGAAAGTAATAATTGATTTGAATGTACTTAGCTCTTTTGATATTAACTTTACAAGTCAATTTCAGTGTCAGTTGTATGCATGGCATCCAAGTAAAAATATAAATCACAATAAACATCTGCCATTTGCTCTTTTCCAATTTCAATTTGGACTCAAGTTGCCATTTTTTAACCCCAAAATTCACAATACTTCATTGTACCAAGTCAAGAGTCCTGACTCTCTGTTATGTTTATGTTTTTGTTTTGTGGTTCTGTCTGTTGGGTGGCGTCAATTAATTGGTATGTCATTGTTGACCATTCCTATTAGCGTTGTTTATTTTCTTTTTTTTGTCTTATTTCATCTAGTCTTCATGAAACTTCCTGTGAAGGATTGGCCTTATGCTCAAACATGTACTTAGTCAACTGAGTCGGTTTGTAATGTCCATCACAAGATTTGGGCAACTTTTACAGAATTTCTTATCATACATTTCAGTACTGTGACAGGAGTTCCAGTTTAATAAAATTTCAAATTTCCAAAAAATGAAAAAGAATTAAAATCTAATACAATTAATATCCTTATGATTTTTACCTGCGTCACCAACGGTGAAAGCAGTTCTAGTAGCAGACTGAATTGAACCAATATTTTAAAAATCTGCATAGTGTTTATATACATATTGAAGATGTGCACCTATTTTGGACAATTTTGAATTTTTGCATGTTGAACTTAGCCATTTTTCAGCAATATATGCTATGAACGGTGCATAGTTTGTGTAATCTGTAACTCCGACTATTGAACCAATATTTTTCAAACTTTGCATAGTGTTTATATACATATTGAAGATGTACACCTCTTATTTGGATGCAAATTTGACAAATTTTTACTATGAATTTTTGCATGTTGAACTTAGCCATTTTCCAGCAATACATGCTATGAATGGTGCATACTTTGCCCTGACAAACATATGACGGTGATGCAGTCAAGACGTGTAATTGGTCTTGTTTTAAAATATAGATGGATGTCTCTTAAATTTTTCCCTAGATGAGTAATAACCTAGCTGTTTACTTGTAGTTGGTTCAGTTAGTGTATCGTATATTTTCTCCTGCTAATTAAAACCAGATCCATCTTTTTCCTCATGAAATATGACAAGAAATTCAGAGGAATAAAAAAACCAGGTTAGCTTTAATACAATGTATGGTTACCTACACCATTTACCAATGAGTTAAATTATGTTGATGGATTTTGAAATCAATTGAAATTATTTAAATCTAACATTGAAAAGATTTTATCGGTGACTAAATGACGTGACAGCTTAAGTTTCTCAAACGCAGTATTTAAATTCTGTAGTTTATATATATGGAGATTTTTAAGAGTTATATTTTGTACTGTTTTGTTGTTAGGTAACTTGATAACTTCAATAATATACAGTAACAATCAACATTTTTTTATACCCCATAACTTGATAACTCCAATGAAATACAGTAACAATCACTATTTGTTATACCCCATAACTTGATAACTCCAATGAAATACAGTAACAATCACCATTTTTTTATACCCCATAACTTGATAACTCCAATAAAATACAGTAACAATCACTATTTGTTATACCCCATAACTTGATAACTTCAATAATATACAGTAAAAATCACTATTTGTTATACCCCATAACTTGATAACTTCAATAATATACAGTAACAATCACTATTTGTTATACCCCATAACTTGATAACTTCAATAATATACAGTAAAAATTTGTTATACCCCATAAAATAAAAAAATATAGCATAACAAATATAGTGTGTCCAACATGTCAGTTGGTCCAATAAATTTCTGGGTGAAAATTCTGACAACTTACATCAGATAATATATCCAAACTTTGAGATATACTGAGAGGAAGACTAAGTCTATTTCTACGACCAACCTCTAGGTCATAGTCAACAAAAATAGGCTGGATGTTATAAAAAAAACTTTATTTTTTACATGCCTTACATTCTATTAATCCCAGTAGTTACTATAATGAAAGAAAGATTCCTACAATTGTATTGATGTTTGCTTTCAGGATCTTGGCTATTACAACACATGTAACAAAGTTACTAGGTATTATATGAGCCGGTAAAATTTACTTCACTTTGTAGGTATGTTTGCTTTCAGGATCTTGGCTATTACAACACATGTAACAAAGTCGTTACTAGGTATTATATGAGCCGGTAAAATTTACTTCACTTTGTAGGTATGTTTGCTTTCAGGATCTTGGCTATTACAACACATGTAACAAAGTCGTTACTAGGTATTATATGAGCCGGTAAAATTTACTTCACTTTGTAGGTATGTTTGCTTTCAGGATCTTGGCTATTACAACACTTGTAACAAAGTCGTTACTAGGTATTATATGAGCCGGTAAAATTTACTTCACTTTGTAGGTATGTTTGCTTTCAGGATCTTGGCTATTACAACACTTGTAACAAAGTCGTTACTAGGTATTATATGAGCCGGTAAAATTTACTTCACTTTGTAGGTATGTTTGCTTTCAGGATCTTGGCTATTACAACACATGTAACAAAGTCGTTACTAGGTATTATATGAGCCGGTAAAATTTACTTCACTTTGTAGGTATGTTTGCTTTCAGGATCTTGGCTATTACAACACTTGTAACAAAGTCGTTACTAGGTATTATATGAGCCGGTAAAATTTACTTCACTTTGTAGGTATGTTTGCTTTCAGGATCTTGGCTATTACAACACTTGTAACAAAGTCGTTACTAGGTATTATATGAGCCAGTAACTTGTAACAAAGTTACTAGGTATTATATGAGCCAGTACAATTTACTTCACTTTGTAGGTATTTAAAACAGAAAGTGGTAGCAATACAAGAAGTAGTGACATAAACCTCGTAGATTTGGCAGGAAGCGAGCGAGCCGATTCAACAGGAGCTACGGGCGATCGTCTGAAAGAGGGCTCAGCTATCAACCAGAGTTTATCGACATTGGGAAATGTAATAAGGTAGCTATCATTTCCGATAATTTATGTCTGATCAGAAAGAGAGAGAGTGAAGAGCTTAGCGAGTGAAGCATATTTAAACACATGAATAGCTTTGCCATTGAAATATCTTAATTATATTGATATGCCATCATGTTCACATTTTCACCATAACATATGTATAGTTTCAATTTTTAAAATCCTGAAGTAAAAATAGTTTAATTAAAGGACAAATTTTGGGCATTGTTAAATTTTTTTTTTTTAAATTCTTCTATTCCAAAGTTTGCTTTTAATTAGAGTAAAATATGTGTCCAAGTTATTATAGAAATAATTAGAAATATTCACAGTTACGAGTTACTTTTATCTGATTGTTAAGAGATTACTGATACACCAGGGGGACCTTTGACATTCAATATAATTGTTTAGAAGTTTTTTAAATTTCACAGAAGAAAAGTGGTTTTAGATTTTTTGATAGTGAATTTTATTTGCTTACGTTAATTGTACTTAATTTTCTTTGTGTTGTGTGTAATTTTTTCCACTTGATATCACTGAAGGATAGGAAATAACACTTGATATCACTGAAGGAGAGAAAATAACAATGACACAACAATTCTATATATATAAACTATATTACAGAATATTGTCCTAAATGCATATTTCACATATGATTTTTTCATTTGAAGTAATATGTAAAATAGTTGTGTTAAAAGTCTTTGGTTGTAAAAAAAATTAATTTGCCTAGCTAAAATCAGATGATTTTATTCTGATGTTTCTTTTGGGAGGGGGAGAGGGGTGTTCAAAAGCTTTGGTCTGGCTAAAATTTGTTGGGATGGCATCCTTGTAACACGATTTGCCATGATAATCAATGAAGTATTTTCTGCTGGATTTTAAACAACATTCAATTAATCAATCATATGTTACATTTAATTTGGAAATTAATATATGGAATATTATTGTGAATTTTAGACCACTAACAGTTATTTGAGTATAATTAATGAGATATCCTTACATGCACAGTATTAATAGAATAAAAGATTAAATTTGAGTCTTAATTCCTCCAAGTTCACTCTGATGTATTTGTTTTCTGTTAATGAAGCACATTAATTTCCTTATTTACAATTACAGTTATTAGCAATGAAAATATATATTGGGTAGTGAACATCAACTGAAATGGAATTTTAAAATTACAAAAAACAGAGGGCATCAATACATACCATAAAAAGCTGTGAATTGCCTTATATCGGCTGTTAACGTTTTGAACGAGCTGTTTTACCATATTCTTGTTCAGAGGAACTACATCGACCCTTTTTCACTGCGGTTTTATAGTTCAGAAGTAACATATGGTAGTTAACAGTGAGAATCTTTACAGACCATCATATTTACTTTCAGTGCTTTAGCAGATCTTGCCATGGGAAAAAAGAAGGTACTGGTTCCTTACAGAGATTCAGTGCTAACTAAACTGTTACAGTCAGCATTAGGAGGAAACAGTAGGACAATTATGGTTAGTTATCTCCCTTGTCTGACATGAAACATAAAACAAGAAAGAATGCAGTACAATAAGACATTCCATAAAAATCAGATTATCTCCCCTGATTAGTTTTCTCTAGACCACTCAAGCTGCCAATATTTGGTAGTGAAAATTTTCAAAAGAATACTACTTTATACATACAACTTTTTGAGCTCTTCTAATAATAAAAACTACCAGTCAATTTCTATTTTTGAAGTTGACATTATCAGTATAGGATTATTTTTTTAATTAATCTAATGATTGAACATACAACTCCCTCAAATTAATTGGTGCAGGAGTCCTTTCTGTGGACCAGGACTGGTGCAGGAGTCCTTTCTGTGGACTAGGACTGGTGCAGGAGTCCTTTCTGTGGACTAGGACTGGTACAGGAGTCCTTTCTGTGGACCAGGACTGGTGCAGGAGTCCTTTCTGTGGACTAGGACTGGTACAGGAGTCCTTTCTGTGGACTAGGACTGGTGCAGGAGTCCTTTCTGTGGACCAGGACTGGTGCAGGAGTCCTTTCTGTGGACCAGGACTGGTGCAGGAGTCCTTTCTGTGGACTAGGACTGGTGCAGGAGTCCTTTCTGTGGACCAGGACTGGTGCAGGAGTCCTTTCTGTGGACCAGGACTGGTGCAGGAGTCCTTTCTGTGGACCAAGATAACATATGCTGTCAAGTTTTAGAAATCAAAATGTGTAAAAGAAAGATGAAAGGACTTCCCTAAACTTGGGAGAAAATTTGTCAGTAAAAAAATCTTGAATCAGGTTGGAGAAATAAATTATACTAGATAAGGCCCTTATATATTCATTACATAGTATTGGATGGATTATTCTGCTGACTTGGTGTAAACCCCCTAATAACTGTGACTAAATATATCTTAGGTTCTATTATCTGTTAATTATAAGTTTTAAGAGACCTGACCTTATTGGTGATTTAAATATTTTGTTGAAATAGCAATAATGGTCTTAGATAACAAAAATAGAAATTTTATTTATTACACACAACAAAACATTGTTATTTAAAATGAATACTTGTGCAATAATAAAAATTGTTTTTGGCTATAAACAGACAATATTTTCTGTATATACCTAGAATATTGTTTAAATGTCACGTGCAGACTATAATTATTTCTTTTGTCAAATAATAGATTTTTCTTAAACACTTATTTTTTAATAAACAAAAATGACATTGCAGGTTTGTATTATATAACATACTGTTTGTATATTCACCAGAAAAGACAGTTGATCAATATAATATGTTTTAACAACAAGCTTAGATAATAAAATCCCAATTTATAAAATTTACAACTACACACGCAACTTCACACTGTAGTCTGTTACAATGATTATTTAAAATATTCTATTGCAGAACAGAACAAAAACCCAAATTGGTTACAAACAACACAATACAGATACAATCATATAGTGATTTTTATAATATTTTATAATATAATTGAAAAGCAATGGATATTTGATTGACCAGTGTTGACCTCATTTTTGCATCTCTATCGATCACTTTATGTAGTATACAACACTGGACAAAATATCTTTTTTCTGGATTTAAAATAAATTTAATTTTGATGTAGAACCAAGCTGACTTAAATATGATTTAGGAGACAATCTTGAGATTTATATTTGATTGACAATAAAGAAAAAACTGTTCTTCATCGTCCCAAACTTTGCAAACATTACAAAGTCTTCGATCTTTGGGTATATTTCTATAATGACCTCTTTCAAGTTCTAGATTATGGTCACTCTCCCGAATTTGTCATAAGTTTGCGGTTTTTAAAATTTTTTATGGCCAATAAGTAATTTTCACACTTAATATCTGTTTAAAGTTTACTATATAGATACAGTTTTGAGCTGCTTTCTAAGTTATGTAGTTTCTCAAGCATGATTTAAATATCATATTTGTTGATTAATCTCCCTAACCCAGATTTTGCTTGAAATCAAGTTTATGTATTGGTTAAACTCCTGATGCCAAACTCATGATACTTGGAAAAGTGCAAGTGAAAGGTTTTAATAATTTAGAAGGGGTGATTTTCTGGAATTTTAACTTGTGCAGAGATAAACAATATCTGGTTACATTTTATGGCATCATGATATAAATTATTAATTTAGTTGAGAACAAATTGTTCATGGTTTATAAGTGCTACACTTCCAATAAATCTAAGACAACCGCAACATTTCAACATTTCGTATTAAGCACCCCCCATAAGCTTCCAATCTAGATAGGACAATGTCAACTTAAATGGGCTTCAGCATAAAAATGAAATTATATGGAGTGTGTGTCATTAAGGCAATGTCACATATAGTTATGATAAGATGTTAATGACAGGATAACCGGTATACATCAATGCTAAACCTATTGAAAAAGGAAAAAAAAGAATTTTTGTTGAGAATTGAAGCCTTGTTAATCTTATTTATTGGTAAATGAATGTGTATAATAGATAAAAATATGTTTTAAGATGTTACTATTATTTTCAGACCTACAAATAAAATAAAAACGTTTTATTATTGGCAGGAATGCCTGTGTATATGTCAATATTATTAGTAAATTTTGAATACTCTGCGAAATGAGAGAATGTTGATTGAGTAAAAATAAAAAGTATTTATTAATTTTGCAGATTGCAGCTTTAAGTCCTGCTGATATCAACTATGATGAAACACTGTCAACACTCAGATATGCTGACAGGTAAATTGTTTTTATATCAACATATTATATAGGATTATTGCACAGTAGAATATAATATTGCACATTTTACCTGTGTTCATGCAATGACCATTTTATTACATGGAAAAACTTTGAACTGATGGCAAGAACATGATGTCCTCTGCAGATAATAAAATAATTCTCCAGAGATATTGGTGGTACTGGAAATATGCTCAGGAAATTATTTCCATATGTCAATAAATCAATTTTTGAGGAGTTATTTCCCTTAAATCCTTACACGCTAGTTCTGGTTATACTGAGTAAGCATTACTTCTTTGTTGCTTGTTTTCTTGTTATTGTATACACAGGGAACTTATTTGAGTGTTATACTCAACTCTATCAAAAAGAAATTTTAAATTCATGTATAAAACATATTATGTTATTATTAAACTGCATCAATGTGCAAATAAATTGGATCATCCATGGATGTCTAATTTTTAAATTGATTAGTTTTATGTTCCAGCTTGGGAGGTTTATCAGAAATGATGGTTCTTAATATAAAAAACAGAAATAACTTTTGATTGTTGTTTTTGGTTTTAAAGGGCTAAGAAAATTCAGAATAAAGCTGTTATTAATGAGAGCCCAACAGATAGATTAATACGAGAGCTGAAGGAAGAGAATGCTAGACTGATGGAAATGTTAATGAAGGGTGGACTAGGTGGTAAAAAAGGACTGAGTCAGGAAGCCACTGAAGGTACAAATCTATATCTCTGTGTAGATCGGTGAATTGTCTTGTTAGGTTTTGGAATGGTGTATTGCTTTCATTGATTTGAAAACCTGATGAAATTAAATTTTGGATACCATTCTCCAAGGTAGCATGAATTAATTGTAGTCTGTGATATTCTATGTTACAGGTACCAGTCAATTTATCATACCATTGTACAAATTTCATATGTCAATGATAAATCAGCCAAAAATTAAAATTTTCTGTGTTTTTGTTGTATGTAAGAGTTTGCATTAGGAATTTTGGGTTTTTTCTTCCATTTTTTTTATCCAAAATTTACTTGTTTGTTTTGTGTGTGTGTGTGTGTGTGTGTGTGTGTTTGTGTGTTTATTTTAAAAAGTATGAAAATTTCCTTATGTTAACCAGAGCCATATCCAGGTTGTGAATTATTTGATTAGGGGAAGGGATAAAAGAAATTTTTATAGTTAGTTTCTAAAGGAGTTTGATTACCTGCACTCAACACCTCCCAACTAAGATCATGCTAACAGATTGGTTGGGATTTTTCTGATGGTTGTTTTCTTTCATTAATTAATTTTACTTATTTTATTGTCATTTTTTTAAATTTAGAGGATTCCAAGGAGGGTAAGTTGGTGCAAATGTAATTTGTGCATTTTTTTTATATAAATAAATTAACCAATTATTGAAAAGCATGATAATGTAAATCTTTTTTTAGGAAATGAGCTTCATTGTCGTAATAAGTATCCTTCCACAACATCAAGATAGTCCAGTCAGACTAAGTTTTAACCTCAAACTAATTGCAACAGAAAATATTTTAGTTCTAATCTATAGCATTAAGCCCCAAATATACATAGAAAAAAGTCTCATAAAATCTTACTTGAGGAAATCTCAAAATCAGCATTTTTAATTTCCTATGGAAATTAACATTGGAAAGGGGAGATAACTCTGCAAAAATGAGTCTTTTTTGTCAGTTTTTGGTTGATTTTCTTAAAATTCATGTAAAGTATGATACTTTGATGGGGTTATAGGTTCGTATTTGACTATATTATATAATCTTCTGCTCATGAAATGTACAAAACCGAAATGTTATGGATATTTTTATTTTTTTTTTGCGCATTTTTCATTAAAGAAATTGCAAATTTGTGGCTTTGTGACCATTTTGAAAAAATAATGTGAAAAATTGGTATTGCTTATATCTGTAAATTATATTTGATCAGCATCTACTTTGTTTAAAGAAACTTTAAACCACAAAAAGAAGAGTATATGCTTAATCATTTTTATTAAATTTGAGATTCTTTACCTTCACAAGTTGAATATTTAATAAATGGTCAAGTAATGATTTACGAAATATAGGTTGTAGCTTGATAAAAGATATGAAAAAAACTTTAGAGTTGTTTGTTATACTCTAAAGATGGTTAAAATATCAAGAATCAATACACTCTGCTGAATAGAAGCGGTAAAGTTATAATTTTGTATCAATTTTTATTGATATTTCTGCCTTTTTTGCAGAGTTATCTCCCATTTTCAATGCAAATGTCCATAGGAATTTTAAAATCGTGATTTTTTAATCTTCCTCAAGTTAGATTTTGTTGGACTTTTTTCTGTGTATATTTGGGGTATAATGCTAAAGATTAAAACTTAAAAATCTTCTTTTGCAATTACTTTAAGGTTAGGGTCAAATTTATGCTAGATTGACTGGACTAAGATATCTAACTAAACTATTGTTCCATTTTTATGACAAAACTACATATACGTATATGATATTTTGGAGTTATAATTATAAGTTTTCTCCAATAAACAAGTTGTATAAGGGAGATAACTTTAGTCAAAAGTGGAGATTATTTATTCTATCCAAGGACATACGGTTTACTAATATTGGGATCCATTACTGTTATTCAGATGATTTGGCAAAATAAAGTAAAAAATTAAAGTAGTTTGGCAAAATAAAATCTAAAGTAAGGATAATTTGGCAAAAACAAATTTGGAACCAAGTAAAAGTTCTGTCCTTTATGGGTGGAATAAAAACAGAAAACATTAAGATAGTGAGGCTCTTTTATATTTTATTTATTTTTAGATTATGTTCTTTATTTGAATGCATGTTCTAAGTGTAGAGAATTTTTATTACAGTTTTAAAACTTTGTCATTGTTGCCTGGATACAAATGTTTATATTTGGTTATATAGTAAATATGTTAAAAGTATAAATAACGATATGATGAACTTATTTTATCACAGCTTTCCTTCCAAAAAACATCTGAACTAATTTACAAATTTACTAATATAGTGGCTTAGGGTAAAGGGGAATAACTCATGGTAATAATAAAAAAAACCATGCAGGTTAATGTAGCTGGTAGTGTTAAAAAGTATTGTTAAAAATGTTGTATCACTATGAAGATCATTCCTTATTCATTGTTGAACATCAGTATAAAGAAAACTATTATTTTTTTATCCAGATTTATTAGTCCTCTACTGGCAATGCCAAACTGGACTATAGATTTGTTCTCAGTCCATCCGTCGATCTGTCCATCAGTAGCATTACAGTTTTTTTTACTTTTTCTAGAAACTTTTTAACCAACTGATCTTATTTGATATTACCTGGATTGGATAATTTTTGTGAGAGTTATTGCCCTTGGAAATATAAATTATTGCCAAAATATTAGTTTTCTGGACTTTTTCACAAATACTTTTACTAACTGATCTTATTTTTGGTATGTGAACTTATAATGATGGGCTACAGATCAAGAAATTAATGCCAAAATATTACTTTTCCGGACTTTTTTGCAAACATTTGTACCAACAGATCTTGTTTTTGGTGTGTGAGCTTATAATGATGAGCTACGGATTATTTTTGAGTCTCATGCTGAATGGATACTTATTGTGAGAGTTACTGCCATTGGAAATAGGAATTATTGTCAAAATAATAGTATTAGTTTTCCTCACTTGTTTTCGCAAACCCTTTTACGAACTGATCTTACTGAGGTATGTGGTCTTATAGATCAAGTTTGAGTTTCATGCTGATCAGATAATTTTAGTACATTGTAGTAAGAGTAAACACCCTTAGAAATAGAAATTATTGCCAAAATAAGCATTTGGTGTTTTTTCTCACAGGTCTATGGCAGTCGGGTACATTGTATTGCTTAGCAATACTCTCAGAATGCTTGTTATAATTTGATTTATGAATTATCTGCCATTTGAATAGTAACTATATTCCTTGCTGCTATAATCATACTTTTTGAAAAATTTCACAAGCTTAATTTGCTTGATTAAGCTTTTTTTTTTATCCCTCCCCCACACACATCTCTATTTGCATGATAGAATTTACTTCACAATTATTTTATTTACATAAATTTTATGCATGTGTATAATTACAGCATGTTTCAATGTTTATTATTATTACAAATATAAAAATTAGACTAATTTTTATTGGTATTAAGTGCAAGTTGTAAGTTTAGTCATGTTAAGGTGGTACCAAACACTTTCACTAAAATTAATTTGGCTCGTTTAATTTTCATAAAATTTTGACAAAGTATTTACTTTGACCTATTGACAAAAATTTTTAAATTTCAAAACATTTGAACCAACTAATTCATCAGAAAAATTACACTGATTGTATAGCA
This sequence comes from Mytilisepta virgata, assembly GCA_028015205.1. Lineage (NCBI taxonomy): Eukaryota > Metazoa > Mollusca > Bivalvia > Mytilida > Mytilidae > Mytilisepta > Mytilisepta virgata. The sequence continues at coordinate 3,610,789 of CM051518.1, read as the reverse complement.
GTTTGACAAACACTAATATTGATCATTGAAAAGCTTAATATTCCATTAACAATACAACGTTATTAAAACGTTTAGCTGATTTTACAGAGTTATCTCCCTGTAGTGTTAGGTACCACCTTAACAAGTGAGAAGTTATCTATATCTGCTTATTATAAAATTCATAGGATAGACATTTCTTATTTTCTCAATTTTTGTAATAGTAAAAAGTAAAGTTATGGATTAACCATATATCGCCCATATTGAGTCTTTTATAGCTGGTATTACACATTTTATTGAGCAGATAATAAAACACAATGATTAGTATCAGAAACTACCAAAACAAAGCAAATAAAATGAAATTAAAAATGAAGGCATTCCAAATTCTTCCATAGCATTAAGATTGTCAACTTTTTTTCTTAGTCAGGAAAAAAGGAAAAAATTAGTGGCAGGAGGAAATTATTGGGTGGGAAAGACTGAGAATGTATGTGTTAATTATGGCAAATCAAGAATTGGGAAAAATATTTTTTACCTTCTATGAGTAATTTATTACTTTCTATTTGTCTCATCTCATTGTTTATAAGAAGATATTATTCTGTGATCACATGACATATTTAAACAGATTCAGTAACTATGTTTTTTTTATTTTTAGCACACAGTAAGAGCCCTACCAAATGTAATTTGAAAGAAAACTGAAATTTCAGTTACTTTTCTATTGTAGAACTTGAAAGAATGTTAAAAGAAAATGAAAGAAAAATGCAAGATATGCAGCTAACATGGGAACAAAGACTTGAACAGGCTAGGTAAATATATATATAATTATATAAGGTAAGGACTTGGACAGGCCAGGTGAATACGTATATTCAAAGGATTAAGGATTAGAAAAAGGCCAGGTAAAAACATATATTTATAGTGTTAAAGATTTTAACAGGCAAGTTAATTACCATAATTAATATGTTTATTAGAGAAAAGACTCAAAAAGGGGACATAATTTCCTTAACTGACATGTTTGTTGTATCAAGGACTTGAACATGCTTTGTTATGTCTTTGTTGAACCTATTAATGGGATTAAGGTTTTCAAACGGCACAATTTGTAGAATCAATGCCATAAACAGGCCAGGTGATTTCCTTCGGAATTTGTTGATTAGAACAGACTTGTATTATGGAGATCCTATTTAATTGGAAGAAAAATTTCGGAATATTTGGAATTCTGGACTGTAGTATTGATATTTTTTTCAGGCAAGATTGGGAAAGAACAAAAGAATCCTCCTCTGCGAGTGGAGATCAGAAAAAAGATTGGGAAACTGTACCCTACTTAACAAATATCAATGAAGATTCACAGCTGTCATGTGTCATTAAACATTGTTGTTATAAAGGTTGGTACATAATTAGTTTTAGATAATTGTTACCTATTTGATAATAGCGAGTGCAGCGAGCGTTATGGGAGCATAAGCATTTTCTACAAATGGGTCATTTAGAAAAGCCATGGTATTGTGCTACATACTAAGGATAGAAAAAGTTTCATTTGCTAGAAACAGAAGTAAGGGAAATAACTTGCTTCAAATCATAATTTTAGTGTCAGAATCGTGATACCGGAAACAAGTTTCTGGAAAGGGCTATTGCTGTGCTCGCATCATTGGCCACGCCAACAGAATATTAGAAAGATTTACAGTTGCCATAAATATCAAAATTGGTCAGCATATATCTAAGGGAGGAGTGAGGGGATATGATATATTAGTATTGCTATATTATTTATTTGGATTTATTAATATGAATATTTTTAAAACTTTTGAATGTTAAAAGCAAAATTCCATGTTTGAATTTTAACTGTTGCTGAAAACGATTAAACCAAGGTAAGTATTGGTGAAGATTACAAAAAATTAAGGTAGTATTATTTCAGTTATTTTGAAAAATTTAAGCCCCTCTCCCCTCCAAAAAAATGATGGAAACCAATGATTTCAAGCATATGTTTGGAAATTATGAAACTATTATATATTAAATTTTGCAGGAACTACACTTCTTGGGAGAGCAGGAAATCCAAAATCCAAAATTGAAGTCCGTGGTTTAGGGTAAGTGCTGTGAAAATATTGTATGTGAAAGTTCAAAACATATATTTAAAAAAAAATGTTTGAAAATATTTTATGATAAAAATCTCCAGAACAATTATATCATTCGTGCTTCATGTTTTTTTTGTTGACTATTTCATAATGTAAGAAGTTCATGCCAACATTGTCAACATTTGTATTTTATATTTTAGAATCCAGCCATCTCATGCCAACATTGCCAACATTTGTATTTTATATTTTAGAATCCAGCCATCTCATGCCAACATTGCCAACATGTGTATTTTATATTTTAGAATCCAGCCATCTCATGTCAACATTGTCAACATTTGTATTTTATATTTTAGAATCCAGCCATCTCATGCCAACATTGCCAACATTTGTATTTTATATTTTAGAATCCAGCCATCTCATGCCAACATTGTCAACATTTGTATTTTATATTTTAGAATCCAGCCATCTCATGCCAACATTGTCAACATTTGTATTTTATATTTTAGAATCCAGCCATCTCATGCCAACATTGCCAACATTTGTATTTTATATTTTAGAATCCAGCCATCTCATGCCAACATTGCCAACATTTGTATTTTATATTTTAGAATCCAGCCACCTCATGCCAACATTGCCAACATTTGTATTTTCTATTTTAGAATCCAGCCATCTCATGCCAACATTGTCAACATTTGTATTTTATATTTTAGAATCCAGCCATCTCATGCCAACATTGTCAACATTTGTATTTTATATTTTAGAATCCAGCCATCTCATGCCAACATTGTTAACATTTGTATTTTATATTTTAGAATCCAGCCATCTCATGCCAACATTGCCAACATTTGTATTTTATATTTTAGAATCCAGCCATCTCATGCCAACATTGTCAACATTTGTATTTTATATTTTAGAATCCAGCCATCTCATGCCAACATTGCCAACATTTGTATTTTATATTTTAGAATCCAGCCATCTCATGCCAACATTGTCAACATTTGTATTTTATATTTTAGAATCCAGCCATCTCATGCCAACATTGCCAACATTTGTATTTTATATTTTAGAATCCAGCCATCTCATGCCAACATTGCCAACATTTGTATTTTATATTTTAGAATCCAGCCATCTCATGCCAATATTATTAACAAAGGAACAGAAATGTATCTAGAACCTGCATGTAAAACAGCACAAATATTTGTTAATGGACACAAAATCAAGTCAAAAGTAAAACTTGCACACTTAGTAAGTATTGCTACATTTTTGTTAATAGACACAGAATCAGGTTAAAAGTAAAATTTGGACACTTAGTAAGTTAGAAATGGCTTCAGTTTTTTAACAAACACAAAATCGGTTCAAAAATAAAACTTGGGCACTTGGTAAGTATTGCTACATTCTTTATTATTGATGTAATAGACATTTCTAGTAATAAAATATTTTTATGGAAAGTCATTGATAAAGATGTTGAAAAAAATAGGATTGTGTTTTCTCCTTATGTTACACCATTTGTTAAACTGTAAAGGGTAATATTACAACTAGGAATCACAGTTGTAAAGATAACAATTATACCAAAACTATTACAGTTCACCTAATCATGATAGATTTAACATTCAAAGTCAGATTTTATTACAGAAAACCAAACAGTACATGTTTAAGTAATATCATTTTATGCTGAAACTAATTCTAGAACTTTTTTTCCATATTTTCTAGTTTTTATAACATTTCAAAATTGACTTCAGTTTAGCTCCAGCTGTTAAAATTGAGAATTTTTCTCAATGAGCTTGTTTGACTCTCTCTTTTAAAATTTACAATTTTTCAGGATGGACTAATGTTTGGCTCTAGCTATTTATATTATATAATTTTTTAGGATCGTTTAAAGTTTGGCTCTAGCTGTCTATATTTATACATTGGATTTCCCAAAGAAAGACAGTACAGTGATCAAATAGAACTTTACCATTTCGATTATTTTATGATGGAATTAGCAGAACATGAAGGGGTGGCCATGGACATTCAGACTCCTCGTGTACATGAATCAACAGAAAATTTACAAACTGTGGTGGCATTTCAGGAATTTATGGACTTAATGCCACTTATTTCTGAAGCAAATGCTATAAGTGAAGAACTTAAAAAGGTAATACTAGAGATACATTCACGAGACCTATCTTACTAAAAATTACAGTACAAAAGAGTTAAAATGTTTGAGTAATTAATCAATAAAATCAGTTTCCATGGAGATAATGTACATTATGCCAGATTATTGGGTTGCTTTGATTGATTGGATTGTCATTGTTGACCTTTCCTGCTATCCATTTTGTTGTTTGTTTATATAATCATTATTTTGTTTGTTGACATCATTTTAAACTTACCTTCTGGATGGCCTTGTTTACTTGATTATTTCCCTATATTTATAATGAATTTTTCTTCTGTTCAGTCCTATTGGATGTCTATCCCTATAGCATATCATTTTCAATGTTTGTATTATTTAGTCTACAAAAATATTGTTATTTCTTTAATTATATAAAATTAAGATATTTTAAAATGAAAATGTAAATTTTGATTTTGACTTTATGCACACTGTACAGATATCTTTTAACATACTCTTATTAGAGAATTAAACTAAGTCAGATCAGTTAAGGAAAATGTATCCATATTGATATTTACGTTTTACTTTTGGTTTAATTTACATTCTCTTTATTTTCAGAATGTTGTCTTTGATGCTGAGGTCAAAAGTGAAGCTAGTCATGATCCTAAAGGTGAAGCTACTGGGAAAGAGGTCATAATTAAAGTCACAAATAAACAGACTAATAAGGTATGCAATTAAATGCTACTGGGAAAGAGGTCATAATTAAAGTCACAAATAAACAGAATAATAAGGCATGCAATTAAAATGCTACTGGGAAAGAGGTCATAATTAAAGTCACAAATAAACAGAATAATAAGGTATGCAATTAAAATGCTACTGGGAAAGAGGTCATAATTAAAGTCACAAGTAAACAGAATAATAAGGTATGCAATTAAAATCTGGAGAATGGGTCATAATTTAAGTCACAAATAAACAGACTAATAAGGTATTATTACTGATACTTTAATTTTTACAAGTTTTTTAATAAAAATTCCCATAATGCATTTTCCCAAGATTTATGATTATGAATCCTGCATTGTATTAGATTGACATGCTAAGCCACATTTTAAACATGCTAGCTCACAAGGTATAAACAGTTCACTGTATGACATATCATCCTAACTGAACACATAATTTTCCAGGTCAAGCAATATTTGCCGTTTATCCTATTTCCCTTTATATGAGAAACAGCATTTTAAAGTCTTTTCTTTGCCCTGGCCAAGGATTGAACCTATGAGCAGGCTACCTGAAGACAACTGAGGTGGCTGAAAATATTTATAAATTGAATGATTTGCAGTTTTAACATTATAAAAATTTAGTAGGGTTTTCTACCAAGAAAATTACGATTTTATTATATGCATTTAAATTTTTTCCTGTTTTTTAACTGAACAAGAAGGATATGTATTAAATCTAATAATAGTATAAACAAACTTACTGTTTCTGTAGAAAGTTGGTATAATAATTTTCCTGTTTTGAAGGTGTGGATATGGACAAAAAGTAAGTTTCTACATCGGAAAGATTTGATGGATGAATTATACGTGCAATTTATGGATGGTGAAAAAGTGATAGTTACACGAGACAAAGATCCTTTCTGGGATCCTGTTGAAGATATATTTCTTGGCAGGTAGGAGAACTGTATATGTTTAACAATTTATCTAATGTTTTGGATGACTTTATAAATTTCTAACTGTTTCTATTAATATTCTATAAATTTATTATTTCATAGCTTTGAACAGTACGTGGTTCATTGATCTCTAGAATTTGAATAACTTCAATACCATAGGTATCAGATAATTGAAGATCTTACATAAAAAAAAATAAACTCACATACAAAATTTTTTGCACACCACTGTACCAACCCTCATGACCAAAACTAGAATGCCAAAATTAATAAGCAAAGATTTTGATCAATAGAAATGTTTTATTTGGAATTATATCCATTGATGATGTTTTTATATTATTGATGATACTTTGTACTAATTTCTGTACACTTTATTGTTTTCCAGTGACTTTGTACTCATTTCTGTACATTTTATTGTTTTCCAGTGACTTTGCACTAATTTCTGTACATTTTATTGTTTTCCAGTGCTCATATTATACTACAGAGCTTGTCTTATTGTGTTGAAGTCGATGAACATTTTACACTGCATAATTATCATGGGAAAGAGGAAGCAGTAACCCAGGTTAAACTGTTACCTTGTAACGATAAAGGAGAACTTGTTGGAGAAGATGAAATTATTGAACCCCATGAGTTGATTGGAAAAAATTTTAACATGATTTTAATGTTACCTCAGTGCATGGGAATCCGATGGATTATGGAAAATGCATCAAGAGGTATATACTGCAAGTAAGTATATTTTTAAAATTTTTTTTTTCATTTTGTATGTCATAATGTTTTTATTTGTAATGTCTTGAAAATTGTGTTTGTAAATATATTTGTTAGTCAAAGGATCTACAAGACCTCACATGTTACTAGTTTTTTATTTCAAATCTGACTTAAAAAAAACTTCTATGTCTGTGGTCACTGTGACCTACATTAGATAATTACTTTTATAGTTGAAATGTCCCTGGAAAAACTATATGGGATGGATCATAGTAAACTGCGTTAATAAATGTAAACTTTTGCTCATCAGATATAATTTTCACATAATTTATCAGTATATGCGAACATATTATATTTTTATGTAAATAATTTTTTGCCTCACAAATTCTATATGGTCATATTTTAGCAATTTGATTTTCTGTGAAATAAAAAACGGATGTGAGGGTTTATCTACAATAGCAACTAACCAATGAAATACTTACACATAAAAAACATACAAACATTTAACATACAATCTGAATTAATATTATAATAAACACGTTTGTTGCAGAACGAAATTTTACAATCAGGAACATACAATTTCTACCAGGACGGTATGGGGTAAAAGTTATGCAGATCTGAAACTTAGGCAACAGATTACAGTTAAAAAGGTGACAGAAGATTTCCTTCAGTATTTACAGTCACAGTCAATGGTATTAGAACTGTGGGGAACTCAAGGTAGGGTAAAAAGAATATCTCTTTATACAGAAGAAATTTTTGGGAATATTTTCATTGTCAGACACACTGCAAGATTAACTTATTTCTTGTTATTTAAGACTTTTATCATAAAATTCCTCGATTCTCAAAGTAATTTGTTTGTCCTAAGATAACGTAATTTAAAAGTAAATTGTCTTAGAACTAAAGAATTTATTTTGGATGTCCTAAATAAATCAGATTTTTACTACTATTTTTATAGTATATTTGTAGTATAAAGTTTTATATAAGATTTTATATATGGTTTATTTAAGTTGATGAAGATACAGAAATGCATGAGAATGGTCATGTTAATGGTTTATCAGATGTAAGTAATGTTTGTTTTCTGTTTGTTTACTAGAGTTACCTCCCATGTTAATATCCTGCCTTCCTAGAGTGAATTCTCCTAAATTTTAATTGATAGCTTTACATATAATATTTTAGTAAATACATATTAGAAATTTGATTAATACTTCTTATTTTAAAAAAAAGGTGTTATGGGTAAATTTTATTGGAAGAAGGTTCTATCAGTAATAGAAATAATGTATCTTGGATCCGAGGATAAAAGAATTTCTTTCTTTTGAGATGATATAGAAAAAAATTTTCATGGAAATTTACGTATCTTATTTATCATAGTTAGAAAAGTTTACAAAGGTAAATTTAGTTACAAATAGGTAGAAAAGTTTACAAAGGTAAATTTAGTTACAAATAGTTAGAAAAGTTTACAAAGGTAAATTTAGTTACAAATAGTTAGAAAAGTTTACAAAGGTAAATTTAGTTAGAAAAGTTCATTAGTTGGTGAATAGTTTTGTCAAACCAAAAATTCTCATACTGTTTAGGAATTGTATAACAGTTACTTATTGTAATTTGTAATAACTCAGTATAAAACTGAGCTAACTCATTTTGTATGAGAAATTTTGGTTTTAATTTGAATTTGAACTAATTTTGTGAATTCAGTATCAAACTATTTTGAATGGTTAAGAAATTGAAGAAAAGTTTAAATATTCCAGAAGTTGTTTTCTGGATAGTGAATTCACAACAGCACATTTTACATTCCTTTATACTAATATAGAGTTATTTCCCCTTAGGATGGCGATGACATGTTATCACAGCTAAAACGAAGGGTGAGGTTAACACTTAAGCACAGCTATAAGCATCACACTGGTTTGAAGGAGAATCTTCATTACTGTTGTATTTCTCTATAATGATTATAGTTGGAATACCTGAAAATTATAATAAAATGATTTTTTTAAATCTTGGACGTATATTTTGCTGATTTGTCACAATAGGAAATTTAGTTTTAGAGAAATACTTAAACAACATGTTTATAGATATTGTCTTCTGGTGCAAAGATCTAGATTGTCCAAGTACTTATGACCATTAGCCAGTTACCCCTGAAGTTCTGAGTTTGAATCCAATTTCTATTGACAATGATTGTCAGTTTTTCTGCTGAATGTCAATCAGGCTTTCCACTTGTACTTCTAATTCCTTTACCAAAAAACGTTGGTAGCTGGCCCTTCAATATAGCTTCTTGTAGATGCCTTACCTTTTGGCAGTTTTTACTGAATGTGGTATAAAACCCAAATAATACACACCTTCCAAAAAAAAGTAGATATATTGATTTTATGTGGGATTATCTCCCTTTGCCAATTACCATATGTGGAAAGAGGGGAGATAATTCTTCTTTTGTCTGAGAACTTGATATCTGGATTACTTTATATAAGTTTGTCTAATTTGTCATAAACATAATATCTGGCACTATTAGATTTTCACACAACTTTACCTTTTACCTTAATGCATTGAAACAACTTGAAATTCTCTTTACATAGAAGTTATCACATTTCATTTTCTTTTTGTTCATTTTCAAAGAAATTATGGAACATAAAATATGGATATTTTTATATGATTTTGAAATTTAATTGCATTTTAGAAATATTACATGGTTCTTTGTCTTTGAGATAATTTCAGTCAAATTATTACATTTTAGAAAGTATGACTAAATTATTTGATCTATTCTATAACACTATAATTTTTTTTAAAGTTCGTTTTATTATGGATTTAAGAAAATACTTTTGCAGTAATTAATTTCATCATTATATTTGAAAGGAGGAAGAGGTTGAAGGATTACATGAAGCTTGTGACACATTAAAGAAGGAAAATTTTAGTCTGAGAAAAAGACTAGAATCACAGAAACAGGCGACAGTATTAGCCAATGCCAGGAGAGGTAAACTGTTCATGTCAATAAAATTTGTTTTCAAAGCCCTTTTGGGTTTGTTCTCAGGTTTTTACTCAGTGTTAGGGGGTTGGGGTTCAAATGAATTCTCAGTAAAATATGTTTTTCATTTTTTAAAAATACCCAGAACAAATAAATGCCAAAACAGATAGCATTTGGATTGATATATTGTTGTCTTCAGAAAATTTATAACATTTTTATTTTATTTTCAAAGCATTTAATTTTGATAACAAAATGATTTTGATACAATTCACAGAAGTATATTTTGAACATTACAAATTCTTTGTGTGGTAAAATTGTACCTATCTCTGATGTATTTGTTAACATTACATATTCTTTGTGTGGTAAAATTGTACCTATCTCTGATGTATTTGTTAACATTACATATTCTTTGTGTGGTAAAATTGTACCTATCTCTGATGTATTTGTTAACATTACATATTCTTTGTGTGGTAAAATTGTACCTATCTCTGATGTATTTGTTAACATTACATATTCTTTGTGTGGTAAAATTGTACCTATCTCTGATGTATTTGTTAACATTACATATTCTTTGTATGGTAAAATTGTACCTATCGCTGATGTATTTGTTAACATTACATATTCTTTGTGTGGTAAAATTGTACCTATCTCTGATGTATTTGTTAACATTACATATTCTTTGTGTGGTAAAATTGTACCTATCTCTGATGTATTTGTTAACATTACATATTCTTTGTGTGGTAAAATTGTACCTATCTCTGATGTATTTGTTAACATTACATATTCTTTGTGTGGTAAAATTGTACCTATCTCTGATGTATTTGTTAACATTACATATTCTTTGTGTGGTAAAATTGTACCTATCTCTGATGTATTTGTTAACATTACATATTCTTTGTATGGTAAAATTGTACCTATCTCTGATGTATTTGTTAACATTACATATTCTTTGTATGGTAAAATTGTACCTATCTCTGATGTATTTGTTAACATTACATATTCTTTGTGTGGTAAAATTGTACCTATCTCTGATGTATTTGTTAACATTACATATTCTTTGTGTGGTAAAATTGTACCTATCTCTGATGTATTTGTTAACATTACATATTCTTTGTATGGTAAAATTGTACCTATCTCTGATGTATTTGTTAACATTACATATTCTTTGTGTGGTAAAATTGTACCTATCTCTGATGTATTTTTTAACATTACATATTCTTTGTGTGGTAAAATTGTACCTATCTCTGATGTATTTGTTAACATTACATATTCTTTGTGTGGTAAAATTGTACCTATCTCGGATGTTGAATTTTTACTATAATAGAATTAAGTGGTCGTCTTTTATTGTACTCTGTTGCTGATACTTTTTACATGTATTTTACGATATGTTTATATTTATAGCTAGTTTACCTGTAACACCAAAACATCAAGAGACACCACATGATAAATCTGGTTTAGATGTTGATCTTGCCAAATCACTGAAGGTATTCTTTAAAGACATAAAAATGGTTCAACAGAATATTAACCAAATGAAACAAAATGGTAAGTTAATTTGTAAATATAAGCCTGTCAGTATTTAAATTAGGGGAGAAAATAATTTATTGTATATCAAAAATACAGTGACATAAAAATTCCCTCCTCTCAATCCATCATTTTCCATTTGTATACCAGACATAAAGCTCAGCCAATAAGTTCCTGTTAATCTTACCATACTAGGTATTTCATAAGTTCCAGGGCCATAACTTAATGAAAAATCTTTATTCTAATACAGGAAATTGTAACATAGATAAATAAATTAATGAACCGTTTCCTACATAAATATAATAAAGAAAAAAAAAGTGGCAGCTTTTATAGGAAACCGTAGAAATTTATTTATTTTATTATTATTAACTAGGATACTTTTTTTTGGGGGGGGTGTCTTTACAGGGAGGAGGGAATTAACGTTTTTTTTGTATGCAATGTTGTGCTTGAATTCAGGAATGAAGACTTTTAAAGAATTTTTTAATGGAAAAATGTTTTTTAATTGAAATTGGATTTTATCAACATACTATTACATGTGAATAATGTTTAATTTCAGTTGAAGAAGTTCAGAAAAGTAAGGTTCAGAATGGTAACTTAAAAATAGCCTTAGAATTACAAGAAAAACAGTTACATGATGTAGACTTTAAACTTGCCGACAGTGTCAGAATGTTAAAAGAAAGTGTTGCTGCAGTTATTAAAAAATCCAAATCATGATAGACAGCTTGTAGACTATTTACAAAAGTATTTTCTGACAGATTACTATTTGTGGGTCTTGACAAGCACAGTGTTCGGTGAAACACCCACAACTAAAGTCCAGATGAACTGCCTGTATTCTAATGAGATATACTAGGAGATTGTTACTAGTGTTAGGGGATTATAATTTGTCTAGCTTTTGTTTACATGTCATGTATTTTGGGGAACCCTAAGAGAATACATATACTGCAATATCATTTGTGAGTGTTAATTGCTGTTTTAAACCAGTGAACATTTTTAATGAAACAATCAATTCATTTTGTAAAAAATGGTGATACATAGAAATAATTAACGTGTACAGTTATCAGGAAAACACAGTCTTTGTATGATATTATGTGAAATAATCTGTAATGTTTGTATAGACATTCTCTGGACTGAGTTTTGTCACCTATTTATCCATATATCTTTTATCAGGGCACTTTCTTTTGCTGATAAGGGTTGTCTCCCATTTGCACAAGGGAAACTACTCAAACAAATGAAAAAGACAAACCCCAGTATAATATTATCATTTTATATGTAATTTCAGTGAGTTTTATATTGAGATGCTTCCGCACTAATACTCCTCTACATGTTGTAAATCCCTTCATTCATCTAAAACTCAGTACTGAATTACAAATTCTAATGCAACATAACATATAACGTCCTTTTTGATTGGATAACGTCAAGCGTAAAATCCACGGTTTACCGTCGGAACCATTGACGACAACGTTGCGCAAACGCATTTGACGTTTCCTGTTTACTTTTTATTCTATTTTTTAATGTTTAACGGAGGTTGCATTAGAATGGGGATAACTGTATTGTATTTTATCAGTTGCCGACATAAACCGGTGGTTTTACCATCGCAAATATCCGTTTACCTGGCTCCGCTACGCGTTGCCAGGTAAACTAAATTTGCGACGGTAAAAACCAGCGGTTTACGTCGGCAACTGATAAAATACAATACAGTTATCCCCTAAGTTATCTTGTTCATTTTATTCCCTCTGAAAGGTTGACAAAATATTTTTATTCTTGATTAGAACTCTGTCCAGAAATACGGGTCTTTCCTTTTTATTAAGTTAAGCATGAGTACCAAATGTGTTTATACTTAGCAGATTTCCGCCCAGAATCTGATTCCATCCAGTATTTTTTACCTCATCCAACAAAGTATTTTTTCCCATATCTTTATTTTTTTTATTAGTTTTAGTTATCAAGGCATTTTGAATAGGATATCAGGTGTTACAAGGTTGCCTCTATTATTATTCTGAAGAAATCATCCCAATTTATAAAATGCATAAAAAGTATACTGTCTTTAATTTGTAAGGTTGTTAAGAAAAATTAGGTCATTAAGTTTAAATAATGGATAAAAAAATCATTGAAATTTTTTTATTATGCCTTCGTAGAAGGGAGACATACTTTATTTGTAGTATTTCACCGTCATTTGACCTTGACCTTTGACCTCAACCTTTGGTATGTAGGTGTATTACCATGAGGGTGTGTTTTTTGTACCTTTATGACCTTCATTTAACCTTGACCTTTGACCTCATTATTATTTTTATCCTAGAGGTAGACAAGATTGATCTAGAATAAAGTGAGGGGGTGACATATGTTTTGGTTTACAAAAACAGTTCCACCTGGTTGTAATATTAAAGTATATATGTCACATAATTTAACACAAAAACACCAATTATAAAAATTATGGCCACAGATATAGAAAGGATTATTGTAATCATGAACAGTAACTTTTTGATGATCTTGTGAGATTATTTTTTAATTTGTAGATTAATTTACCTTTGCTTTTATTGTTTTTGAGAATTAGTATAAACTTTGTAAGATAATATTATCTTTTTAACTTTTTTTCTGAGAGATTTTAAATTTCATTCCTAAGGATTCAGAATTTATTGCAAAAACATATAGATATAAGTAGTATTTCAAATCAGTAAAATTACAGTTTTTTCCTAAATGATAAGATTTTCAGCAACCTTAATTCTAGTCCTGCAAGCTGTATAGTATAAATCAAGTGTTGTATATGAGGCCTTGTAAAAACTACATTGCATCAAGCATATAAGTTGATTCAAGAATGTGAAGTATAAAGGGAGATTATTTTTATCACAATTTTGTTATTTACTTAGATTACTATGTATGGTACGTGCAATTTTTTCATAATATCATTAATTTATGTATCTGTTGAAAATTAAAGAGTTTATTGATGAATTAAAATTTACAAAAATATGTCTGGATTATTTTTACCCAATAATGACACAAGTATGTTTGAGGTCTTACTCTTATATGATTTGCAGTATTTATTTTTTTTAACAAAAACATATCTCCATAGTAGTTGGGTGATTCAGCAGGTCTCCAGATTACAATTATCATGTGTTCAGCAAGTCCCCAGATTACAGTGAAAATATGTTCAGCAGGTCCCCAGATTACAGTGAAAATATGTTCAGCAAGTCCCCAGAACACAATGAACATATGTTCAGCAGGTCTCCAGATTACAGTGAAAATAGGTTCAGCAGGTCCCCAGATTACAATGAACATATGTTCACAGCAAGTCCTCAGGTCACAATGAACTATGTCCAGCAACTTCCCAGATCACAATCAACATATGTTCATAGTACTTAGGTAATGGTAACTGAGATATGAACTGTGAACTTGACCAAACATGAAAGAAAGGATGCCGGTCTCTCTATAATATAAGTCTGAACAGCATCCAAATACTTAACAGAAGTATTATCTTAAATATTAAACTTAAAAGTCAATAAATTGTAAAAACATTAGGTCAGAACGACCTTTTGTTTTCTAAACCTACTCATAGGGTGCATCTTTTGATAATATTTAAATTATACGTTCTTGATATTTATGGTCAATCCACAAATGTGGAACTGACATAAATATAGATTTAATCTTGTCTGTCCGTATGTACCCACATATGCTTGGTTAAGTTTTTGCGTTCAGGTCGATTTCTCAGAAACCAAATGATATTACTTAGTATAACACTGCAATCCTGTCATAAAGCAACATAGCTCAATAATATTTAGGTCACTTCAACCTACATATAAAGCATAATCAACTCCGGTAAAATTTTGCAATTAATTCATAGAAATAAATGATTCTTTGAACATCACTATAATCCTCTTTTATGATGCGTTTCTCCAACAATTAGCTCACTTTGAATGGTGTTTGTGAGGTCCCAAATATTCCTCATTTCATCTTCATTGGGAAAAAACATGGCCGCCATGGCTTGATTCTGATTGGTTGAAACTTTAAAAATTCTTATCTGAAGCTTCACATGTAAATAATTTGTAACTTGGTTCAAATGATGTTTATGAGGTCCTTTACAAAGATTCCTCGTTTTGTCCTGATTGGGCAAAAAATATGGCCACCATGGGCAATTCTTGTTTCTGATTGGCTGAAATCGCTTGGCCAAATGAAACGAAACTTGACAGGAAGCATCTATGGGAGGTTCTTTATTCCTCATGTCGTCCCGATCAGGCAACAAAATTGGCCTTCATGGGCAATTCTTGTTTCTCATTGGTTGATTAAAAAAATTTTTCTATGGAACTCTTGCCCAAATGGAACGAAATTTAATAGAAAGCATTTATGGGAGGTCCTTTACAAAGTTTCCTCATTTTGCTCCAATCGGACTTCAAATATGGCCACCATGAGCAGTTCTTGTTTCTGATTGGCTGATATAAAAAAAATTTCAGGAAGCATATATGAGAGGTCCTTTATGAATTTTCCTCATTTCATCCAAATCAGACTACAAATATGGCCGCTATGGGTAGTTTTTTTGTCCATCCGTCGCCTGTTAACTTTTAACATTTTAATCTCCTCTGAACCACTGGGCCAAATAGAATTAAATTTTGCAGGAAGCATATCTATGTACGGTCCTTTATAAAGAGCACTCATTTTGTCTCGATCAGACAACAAACACAAACATGGCCAAAATGGGCAATTGTGGTTTCTGATTGGCTGAGTTTTCAAAAATCTTCTCTGAAACTGCTGGGCCAAATGGAACAAATATGACAGGAAGCATATATTGGAGGTCTTTTATAAAGAGTCCCCATTTCATCCCGATCAGACTACGAATATGACCGCCATGGGCAGTTCTTGTTTCTAATTGATTGATATAAAAAAAAGTCTCCTCTGAAATCGCTTGGCCAAATGGAACGAAACTTGATAGAAAGCATCTATGGGAGGTCCTTTATAAACAGTCCTCATTTCGTCCCGATCGGACTACAAATATGGCCGCCATGGGCAGTTCTTGCTTCTCAATGGTTGATTACAATTTTTTTTCTCTGGAACTGCTTGGCCTAATTGAACGAAACATGACAGGAAGCATGTATGGGAGGTTCTTTACACAATTTTTTTATTTCATCCCGATCGGAGTACATATATGGTCACCATTGGCAGTTCTTGTTTCTGATTGGCTAATATAAAAGTATCTTCTTCTCTGAAATCGCTTGCCCAAATTAAACGAAACCTGACAGGAAGCATATATGGGAGGTCCATTATAAATTTCCTAATTTTGCTCCGATTGAAATACAAATATGGCCGCCATGGTCATTTCTTGTTTCTGATTGGCTGATATAAAAAAATCTCTGAAGTCGCTTGGTCAAATGGAATGAAACTTGATAGAAAGCATCTAATTTTTACAAGGTTTTCTCATTTTGTCCAGATCAATCGACAAACATGGCCGCCATGGGCAATTCTTGTTTCTGATTGGTTGATTAAAAATTTTTTTTCTCTCAAACTGCTTGGCCAAATAGAACCAAAATTGACACAAAGTGTCTTTGACGCATAACAAAAACCGACAGCACCGCAGAATTGCTACACTAGGTGTAAACTTCAGTACATCGAAAGATGTTTACAAGGTTGTCCCTCAAGGTTCTATTATGGGACCTGTTCTATTCAATATATTTTTAAATGATATTGTTTTATTAAAGACAGTACATTGTATAATTATGCAGACGACAATACGTTGTCACACTCAGAAACAGACTTAAACGATTAGAAGAAACTTTGTAAAAGGAAAGTTTAGATTTAGTAAATTGGTTTGGAGATAATCAGATGAAAGCTAATCCGGAAAAAATTCAGGCAATCACCCGATAGGGGAAAAAACAAAAATTGGGGATTTGAAATTCAATTGGGATGGGAATGAAAATAAGTGTGAAGATGAAGTCAAGTTCCTGCGTGTTACAATAGATTATCAACTTAAATTTGATACACATATCTCAGAAATCTGTAAAAAAGGCAACAAGGCAGTTAACTTTACTCAGACGAATTGGTAAATATTTATCTAAATTGGGAAGACATATATACTATCTATCACTCTTTTATTTTGTCAAATTTCAATTTCTGTCCTGTAGTTTGGCATTTTCGTGGGGAGGTAAATACTAAAAAGATGGAAAAAATACAAGAACGTGCCTTGCGCTTTATATATGAAGAATACAATAGTTCATATGATACTTTCTTACAAAAATCTGGATTACCCACTTTAAAACTTAGGAGGTTACGAATTATGGCTGTATAGGTTTTCAAAATATTATATGAACAATCTCCCACGTATCTTCATTACATAATTAATTTTTAAAATTCTTCTTATTCTTTTAGAAAAACAAATATTGTAGAGTTACCACAGGTGAGAACAACCGGCTTTAGTTTGCATTCATTGAGGTATGAGGGAGCCACCCTGTGGAATGATCTGCCAGAGACAATCAGCAGGCAAATAAACATCAACCAGTTTAAGTATCTTATTAACAACTGGAATGGCAGCTCATGCAGATGTGACTCCTGTAGATCTTGATAGGCACTCACTCACTCTCAGTGTAGACCTTGGCTTATCCTGTTCTGCCTTTTATCTAAATCTAGTGCTAAATTATTTATGCATGTACGTAGCTTAAATCTCTTTTTATCTCTGTGCTAGTGCTTAATTTTATGTTGTTCTTTTTTTTTATGCATGTGCTTTTCTGCTACTCCAATATGAATTAAATTTTATTTGTCTTACTGCTTAAACCTAACTGTATTTTATTATGTATGTTTGTATGTAATGTTTCTCATTGGTCGATTAAACAAAATGTTCTGTGGAACTGCTTGGCCTAAACTGTTAGCCAAACTTGACAGGAAGCATCTATGGAAAGTCTTTATGAAATTACCTTTTTTCATCCTGATTGAATGACAAGCATGGCTGCCATGGGCAATTCTTGTTTCTGATTTGCTGATCTAAAGAAATCTTTTTCTCTGAAACCGCTTGGCCAAAATGGAACGAAACTTGACAGGGCAGCAATAGTCCTTAGTTGGTCCTCTTTCAGAACTATACCCGATGATCCCGCCCGTCATCAGCATGAACATATAGTTTAACATAGGACCCTATGGGAATTTACTTAAAGATCTTTTTGTCTGAAACCAATTTGCCAATTGGAACAAAAGTTGGCAGCAATGGTTCTTAGTTGGTCCTCTATCAGAATTATATCCGATGACCCTGTCTGCCAGAGAAGAACTTAGTTTAACATAGGACCTAATGGGAAAGTTCACTGAAAGATCTTCTTGTTTGAAACCAATTAGCCAATTGGAACTTCCTAGCTGTGCTCCAGGCTGCCAGTCAAGATGGACAGGTGAGCGATAAGGCTTCTGAGATCCTCTAGTTTTTTTTTTCGAAAGAGAGACTTGTAAAAATATCATATATCAATTTTGCCAGATCCCTATTAAATTTGGTTGGAGATTTTCACTCATAAAAACCCTGGGTGAGTTTGATACCACTACAATTCTCTCCTGTAGTATATTTTATTTCTGAACCATATAAGCATGATATAATATCGTAGCTTGAACTCGAAGGGACCGTCGAAATCCGAGTTACTGAAGTTTGTTCAAGTACGGAAAACTGCCAGTACCATATGGTATATTGGTTTCTACAAGTGATAAATACCTTGAATTATTTTTAATTAAACATTGAATAGGTTTATAATCACTAATTAACAGTAATTACGATATCTTTATCTCGTCAAACTGGACACATTTTCCTCTCAGACTAACCTGTTTATATCACGCCTGTCATTCAGTTATTCAGGTTAGTTTTCCATGGTAAAATAAACAATTTTATCATTGTTGGGAACAAAGTTTTTGTCTTTTAGAGAAATTGGTGTTCGAGAAAACGGGGCCTTTTTAACATGAATATAATAGAAAAAGGAAACGGTTCGAGTCTCGTTGCTGTTTGTTCATTGTCATATATTTAATATACAGGTAGGTAAAATAATTCCCAGAAAGACTTCACCTCATAAATTACAGATGATAATTTCCGTCTCTCACAGGCACAATTATATTTGACCATCTAGATACCATGAAAGTCACGTTGAGTAATCATAGATCTTACATAAATCTAAATCAGGACTAGATAATAAAAATCTAAATTTGTCGATGTTTGATATATTTGTAAAAGAAGGCACAACATCATTTATATTACTAAACAAAACTTCACGCTCTTTACTTAATTTAACACAATGTATGAGGCAGTGAAACCCATCCTCAACATCTGCATTACATAAATGACATATCCTTTGGTCAACTGATGATTTCATATATCGACCTCTTTCTATATTCAAATTACTGTTACTAATTCGAATCTTTATAAAATTACTAAGATTTTGCTTATCTACATCTGCAAATATGTACAATTCTCTTTTAAATTCTTGTTTAACGTCACGGTTCTCCATTTATTTCCACCTGATAATCTATTATCGTCGTTAAATAAAGAGTACCAATAAAAATATCTCTCCTGAAGTTTATTTGTAATAGCAAGTAGAGTTCTCTCCTTAGAAAAAGTAGTTTGAATTTCCCATAAAAGCCCAAATCCTATATTTTGTAAAAGGTATTTCAATTTACTGAACAAGCTATTTTTAATTAAATAATTCTCCTTATATAAGTTAAAAACTTAATTTCTCTGATTAAGCTTCAGAATGTGGAGCCAATAACTAACACACGATTTTAGTGAATTCGGAGAGAGATATAAACCCAGATCCCCAAGAACAGCAATATTGGTGGCAGATTTATGAACACCAAGAAGATATTTTGCAAACTTGTTGTGTATTTTATCAGGAATAAATTTTTCATAGTTAGCTTCAAATTTTGAAATATTGTTACCTTTTATTAATATAGGTGCACAAATTTTGAAATATTGTTACCTTTTATTAATATAGGTGCACTACCTATATTAATAAAAGGTAACACTATTTCAAAATTTGAAGCTAATTATGACAAATCCATGAACAGTATAACAAGACAGGTTTCACACATGATTCAAGTAATTTTTAACGAAGCAGCACATTACATTTATTTGAGTACAAGGATTTCCGTATACAAAAAGCTGCTTTAATTGCCGATTAATGGGATCAGAAAAAGTACCTGAAGCTTTAAATATAATGCCAAGATATTTAAACCCATTCGTAAGGTCTAAATTTTTACCATCATAAAAAAAATTTTCCCAGATTTATTAAAAATCAAAACTTTCCATGTATCACAATAAACTTTGAGAATATCGAGAGATTTCTGCAATCCTTTAGCCGAATCTGGCAATAAAACTATATCGTCACCATAAAGCAAAAATGATAACTGTTGACCATTTAAATACACAGGTTCACACTCACCAGTAAAGTTACTAAATAGATCATTCATATATAATGAAAAAAGGGTAGGACTGGGATATATGAATTCTAACCCGGGATTCTCACAAACAAATATTCCCTTTCGTCGATCAAATACAAGCCATTTCTGCACCAGTCCTGGTGAAATCAGCACCTGCTCATTCCGGGACTGGTCAAATCAGTACCTGGTTAAATCGACACCAGTGCAGTCATATCGGCACCTATCAATATTACTAATAAAGAGACTCGAATTTGTATGTCCATTCTCTTTCGAGTAAAATCCATGAATATGCTTTTATAACATTAATGATCAATGCACATTGAAGTTTGTCATCACCGAGTTGAAGATCTGTTTTGGGGTATTTTCTGTGTGCAAAAATATGGCCGTACGTCAAGTTAAAAACAAGCGGGTCGAAAAGGTTTATTAGAAATAGATATATCATTCACTTCGTACCCGCGATTTCGCGGGTGTAATCTAATAAATAAAAACTTTCTGTTCTACTGATGCATCATACCAAGTTTCAAGTTATTTTGCCAGCAGTTTCAGAGTACAGTCAACCGATCAGTAACTAAAATCGCCCACAGAGTTAGTTTTTTTCACCAGAATGAAGGTTTTTTATAAACAACTTTTCATTTTACTTGGCACCGATGTTTTAGCTAAGATCGGTTAACGGACAAAAGATTGACAAATGACGGAAGCAAAGTTATAACTAGCGTTCATGTGGCACATTCGGCAAAAAATACAACGAAAAATCTTAAATAAACCTACATATTCGCCTAATTTTGGCAATTTTTTATATGGTTTTATGAAACTCGGTTATTCTTAATATTCATCATCTGGTATAACTGAGAACTCTTCGACGCATAAAGCCTCGAGATCTTTCCACGCTTTTTGTAGTCTTGAAGTAAAACCCCGATATGGATCTAATTTTGAACTTTCCCACTCATACTTGTTTATGAAATACATTTCAAGCCGCGTTTGTCTACTGAGTAAAAACATAGGATCATTTAGGTCTGTTCGATTTTCCCGCGTCCGCCATATTCTCTCTTGAGCTTCTGTAGACTTATCGTATTTGACAATGTCGGGTTCAATTACTGTCCATGCAGCTTCTCCGTCTATTGTAAAGTCAAATTCAGGAAGACCGTCGGATGACACTCGGCATATATCCTGTAATTCTAAGGGATCGTTAACAGCATTGACGACATTATCTGGTAACTCTACCAATAAACCTTCTTCCGGGACGTCTGTATCGAATGGCTGCCACGTTTCTGTCCATTTACGTAAAACTGAACGGTCAGCTTCAATTGCTTCATGTAAAGGGAATTCTATATTATCTAGATTTTGTCCGTTACTTCCACTGTTACTCATCATAGTATGGGTGAAACTAGATAGACTATCCGGAGAATTTGCCAAAGTATCACAAAGATGTAGAAATCGCTCCAGAAATTCTAGAAATTCTTTTTCGTTTTCTGTAGTCTTAATTTTACCTTTCAGGTCCTCGACTAGTCCCCTGGAATCATTCACAATGTCAACATATAAATCACCTTGTTCGAGAACAGTAGCTACCTTACAGACCGGTAATACATTGTTAACATCCAAGAATCGTAAATGCATCTTTTTGTATCTATACAAAACTAAAAAGATTGGAGAAGATTTCCAGGTGTCATAAAAATCTTCATAATCATAATTCTCATCGTAATTAGTCTTTTCTTCTTTAAACTTTTCGTATTTTTGTTTGACAACACTTTTTATGGCTTCCTTGAATTTTGCAGTAGAATATATAAACGTCTTAAAAGGAAATATGTCTATATATCCCTTTGATTGATTATGAATTGATATTTCCTTTATTGTATAATGGCTACGTAAGAGATCGTCCTCAGTTACAGGCATAGTGGGAACAACAATCGGTTCCCTGTTGGTGGAACGTTGACTTTGGTCCCCGGAACTCCTGACAGTCTCTTCCCCCGCAGTTTTAGCAGCGGACCGTTGTGATAAAGATTTATCTCGAGGAGTTCCCGGTTGTGAGTGGCTTTTATCTAGTCCCGAATCTGCTGTACTTTGTCGAAGGGTTAATGGTTGCACAACTGTAGACTCCGAAGCTTCTTTCGTCTGTACCGACGATGGTGTCTGTGTTATCCGAGTGTCTTTCCCAGCATTGTTTTCATATATTTCTTTCTGATGAGGTAACTGTCCAAGAGTCTCTCTTGGGGTGTCTGGAATTCTAGATGACGGGATATGACCGTTTTGTTGATGGGTTGGTACCGTTCCGTTCTCATTGGAATGATCAAACGGCTGGACTTTTGTAGTACTGTTTAGACATCCCATTACACGGTCTGAAAACAAATTTAAATTATATTATATTATATCAAATCACATCATGGCCAAGATGGAGGAGACAATATAAGAAATTATTTCATATCGGTTTTATTTCTCTACTTTCTATTGGTGGATCACATAGTATATGTGTAACTACTGTTATAATGTACAAATAATAACGGTTAATAGTAGATTTTGGACCGGCCAGTCCAATATCAGATTCTCAGTACTGCAATCCAAGCCACATCCCTTTGAAATATAAAAAAACCGAAGCAATAAGAGAGTGAGCAAATTTCAAATTACCATACTAAAAAAATAAGGCACATTCATGAGAATATAGCAAACAAATACTACAAAGATACAACCAAAGCCGGGAGTGAAGAACGGATAGCAAACCAAAGAGAAAAGTGAACGAGGAGTTCTGGAGACAAGATTATATTACGGACGGATAGACGGATTTGACGGACAGACAGACAGACGGGCAGACGGACAAACGGACAGACCGATTACAAATATCCCCGAACTTCATTCGAAGTGCGGGGATAATCAGAAGAAGACAGCACAAAAACTACAGCACTTGAAATCATTTAACCAAACAAAAACCGGGAGGGACAACAGGTTCTCCGGAAGGGCGAGGATGTCCAGCCCCGGTAAGAGCACCTGGCACATTACAAACCGAGAAGAAAATATGGTAGAGTGTCAAGTCCTTTGAGGGGTCAATTCCAGCAAGACGTTAAATCCAACTGAAGTAGTCAAGTCTCATGGAGAATTTGAGAGACAGAAATTTCGTCCCGGTCAATCGAGTCTAATGACGACTGTAAAAAGGTTTTGGAGTTTTGGAGTGATGATATTAATACAGAGTCTTAACATAACTTGTCTTAAAAGTTTATGTGACAGTCATCAACGAATCAAAAGTGAAAAAAAAAATATTGTTGGTATTTTGATCGCTGAATGGACACCCCCCCCCCCGACTTTATTTGTTTTCAAGCTGAAAAGTGATGCATATATTGCTATAAACCAGTTCTACATGTATTTATATAAAGTAATTCAATAAAAATATGATTTGGAACAGGCATGAGACGGGGGTACTTTGTACTAGTGTAGCCGTTGGACACAGGAACCCTGACTCTAGTATTTACTTTCATTTTAATCTTCCGTTATTAAAATATGATTATCAAAAACTCTAGTTAAACTTTAAATAGGAAATTCGAGAGATTCTAATTTAAAATATTTTATGTCATTTCATCATTCATCCGATTCATGCCTTTAAACTTCTACACTCCTAATAAATTCCAATTTTTAAATCCGTACTTATATTATTTAAACATGGTGATCGTTTTTCCATACTACAAAGATAATTTGCTTTAATCGGTACAGACAAAAACCATATAAACAAACCTGTTAATTTGTCACAGAATCATTAGATATCATCCTGAAGTCACCAACATTCAACCCAATACACAACAATATTAGTGATATGAACGAGGTTGATTAATTCTATTCTTTTAAAATATCTAATTCATTGTATTATTTAAACGAAACTGCTATTAAATTTCCGTGCTTATTTACCCAACATATCACTAGTGACAACAATATATGTCTTTAAATGAATATTTTCTGTCAACCGAATAATATATTATAAGTCTGTTAAGTGTTGTTTATATATAGTTAAATAACTTATAAATATTCAAACAAATAAGAAAACAGGAGTTAAAGACGGAAGTTAGAGTCAGAACAGACAGAAATAACAATACTGTGAAAAGTTTCAAATTGACCAGAGAACTACTTAATGTCCGATCTTTATGCGGCTTTTTTACTTTTCGAAAAGTACCTTGGTCAGAAAACCCTTAACAAAATTTGGAGTTTTAACTTCTGCTCTCTTCTGAAGTTTAAATTAACTATACAGAAGAATTGTTTTCAGCGAGTTTTTTCACATAACTCCTGATATTATTTTTGGCATGTGAGCTTATAATGATAAGCTACAGATCAAGTTTGCGTTTTATGCTGATTGGATAATTAGTTTGAGAGTCTTTGAAAATGGGAATTATTGTCAAAATGACTTTTTTTGCAAACCTTTTTACCAACTGATCTAATTTTTAATATGTGAGCTAATTATGATGACCTACAAATAAAGATTGAGTTTTAAGCTGATTGAATAATTTTTGTTTGGTATGATGACCTACAGATCAAATTTAATTTTCACGCTGATCGAATAATTATTGTTAGAGTTGCCCTTTAAAATAGAAATTATTGTCAAAATATTAGTTTAATTTCCAGACTTTTTTGCAAACTATTTTACCAACAGATCCTATTTTTGGTATGATGAGCTATAGATCAAGTTTGAGTTTCAGACTGGTTGGATAATTATTGTTAGAGTTATTTCCCTTGTAAATAGAAATTATTGCCGAAATAAGCATTTCTTGTGTTTTCTCACAGATCTAGCCGGTAGGGGGCATAGTATTGCCCATCAATATTCTCAGAATACGTGTTCAATTTTGTTCACCACAGAAATGCAAGATGGGAGGACATTCACTAAAATTCGACATAATAAATGAGTAATATATAGTAAGATCCCCAAGTCTCTTACTATTTTTTCCAATACTTTTCAAATTGCCTTTCTGCCTTTTACAAGTGTTTAAAATGGGTATCAATAGTCTCGCCTAATAACTTCACTGCATCCTACCGTTCAAATCAAATACAAAAACATTTTTAGCTCACCTGGCCAAAAGCCATGTGAGCTTTTGTCATCACTTGCCGTCCGTTAATTTTCCATATTTTAATCTTCTCCCCTGAAGCCACTGGGCCAACTGGGATTAAATTTGGCAGGAGGAATATATGTAAGGTCCTTTATAAAGACTGCTCATTTCGTCCCGAAAGAACAACAAACATGACCGCCATGGGCAATTGTTTTTTTCTGATTGGGTGAGTCACATATATTATTTCAAATATTATTGGATGCCGAATTGACCAAGCAAATGCCGAATTGACTATTAATAGGTGCCGATTTGACTTTTACCCTCCCACAGTCAGGTAGTTATAACATTCGTTGTCCCTCAACCCAGTACCCGGTGACGTGGTCAGTGAAGATGATTGTGTCTGGAATAGCGCGTTGAACCATACGCATCCAACGCTGTGTTCTTGTGGTACTTACGGTAAAACAACAGCTCGTCGGATTATCTTATTGAAATCGTTGTTCTCTTTGTAGTACGCGACGTCTGCAGTCCGCATTCCTGTGCTTTCCTCCTGCTGCATTGAGTGTAGTGGAAAAAGTATCCCTTGACTTCTACCTCTGACAAAACTGCGACCACTACACTGTTGGTTGCAGTTTCATAGTCGATGAAAACTGTCTGGGCGGAGTTGTATCGGGTGCTGTTCGGCGATGTAATTTATGTGGCTAGAAGTAGGAAAACTGTGTCTGGGCGGAGTTGAATCGTGTGGTGTTGGGCGATGTAATTGATGTGGCTAGAAGTAGAGCAAATACAAGAGAAAACATCTGAGAATGGAAACGGGGGATGTGTCAAAGAGACAACAACCCGACCAAAGGAAAGAGCCCAAGGCTACCGATGGGCATTCAACGCAGCGAGAAATTCCCGCACCCGGAGGCGGGCTTCAGCTGGCCCCTAAACAATAATGAATACTAGTTCAGCAAAATGGACGGGACACTAAACTCCGAAACATAAAATGAACCAAAATTAAAAAAAACACACAAGACTAACAAAGGCTAGAGGTTCCTGATTTGGGACAGGCGCAAAAATGCGGCGGGGTTAAACATGTTTTTTTTAGATCTCAACCCTCCCCCTATACCTCTAGCCAGTGTGGAATAAACAAACACACAGTGATATACACAGTAAAACTCAGTTCAAAAGCTGTCCGATTCCGATGTTAAAAAAGGTAATAGAAGAAACTAAGCAAAATGACAATGATCAATATATATTAGCAAAGGACTACTAGCAGTTACTGACATTCCAGCGCCAGACCTAATTAAACTGATCGAAAGATTATGTCTATATCATATAGCTTGAATAGTGCAGAGTTTGTTGAAGACTGTAGGCTCTATGTCATCAGCAAAAATTGTCTCAAGTTGTCTGTAGTTGAAATGATAAGCATCGGTGGGTAGACGTTGTCTCTCGGTATTAGGAACTGTTCCTCTGCTGTCCATAGTGAGTGTCCATTTGCTTTGTAGGTCAATCTTGGCTGCCGTATTGGGTAGACCGCGGGTATGCTGAGTGCTCTCGTAGTACGTTGGAATCTGTTTCACAGTCTTTCTGGTGTCGTCGTCAAATTATGGGTTGCGTAGTTTGTTAAGTTTTTAGTGGAGTCTGGGTATAGAAGTGGTCTCGTGTCTGGATCGGTGTTTCATCGCCTGAAGTACGTCATTGATTCAATCTTAGTTTGCTTGGCTTGGTGTTTGTGTGCCAAAAAGGAATTGAAGATATTTTCAAACTATTGTACCAGTTGTACTTCATGATAGCCTTTTCAAAATTTGTCTAAATAGCCGGTAAAACACTTGTTAATTGGTCTAAAATTTCAATTTTCTAAACAACGACACTGATCTTCTTATGAATTGGGACAACATAGCTTCCCTTAGGACCGCCAGGAAACGTTGATGATAATATAGATCAATTTTACAATATCAGTCGGAGGTTGTATAATAACAGGTTTCGTAAAGTGAAGTAATTTTGGATAAATTCCATCTATGCCGGTAGTTTTCTTTACATTAAAGAAATCCTGATCTACAGGCGAAAAAGACAAATTGTTAAAATCCACATTAGGGTGATTATCTTTACTTGCCAAATTATTGGGATGATCGTCACCAAACTTGGCTTGAATCTTACCAATGTTCTTTGCAACGTTTACAAAAAATAAGAATATTGGCTTTTACGCTGCACATTTCCCAGTTTACACGAAAAATGGTGAATAGCGATCTGTCATCATGCGCAACTGAAAGAAAGACAATACACGTAATTAATCCTGTATACCGACCGTCCATTTATCTCACCTGTGTTATTGTTTAAAAAAAAACACAACACCTTGCATGGCTTCTGAATCTTGTATCTTTGTTGTGCATTGTTGTTGACCCTGCGTTTGTTTGTTCCTTGGGATATCATAAACCAGACTATGAAAAAGAATAACAAAAATAACAAAAAAGTAAAAACCCCAAAAAATAAAATAAAATCCGGAAATGAATCCGGACCCGTTTATTTTAATTTTTGTTCAGAGGAGTTCCGAAAAAGTTTTAAAAGTTTAGCGCGTTTTTTGCACTTGGTTTTACCTGTAGAAATGTCAAGTAAAAAGTTAGACAGAATAGGAATTCCAAAAGAATTAGCTGAACGATTGGCAGTGAACAACGTTAATACCTGCAAGGTATTGTCTGTTTTATTGTATCGAGCATAGTTGAATTTTTGTAACAGCGAATGAAGGGGAAGGGGGGGTGTCTACGTTTAAAAAATCAGTGATTTATGTTTGTTTCCAGCCTAATCAGCAGCACAGCCCATTAGCTGGGATGGAAAATGTATAAAACCTGAAGATTTAAGTCCTACCAACTACATTTACTTTTGTATTTTGATAAAAATTCTAAATACATACAAACAATATCTGGTTCTCTTCAACTAATGTTTTTATGTAGCTACATGTACATCTAATTACTTCGGATAAAGTATACAATACAGGTACAAATATTGTACTTTCAAATGGTGTAAAATCATCTAAATTGGCTGTTGATTCCGGTGTTCCCCAGGGAAGAGTATTAGAACCCACATTATTTTCACTCTTTATTAATGATTTACCAGAGCATGTATAACTTGCAATGCAAGACTTTTGCAGATGACTTCTTATTATATAGAAATGTAAACAATAATTATGATGCACAATTACTTCAAAATGATTTGTCTAGTTTAGTGCAATGGGAAAGGAACTTGCAGATGAATTTTAATCCTGAAAAATGTTATGTCATATGTATATATCTAAAAAACTTAATCCCTCATCTTTTAATTATACCTTGCATAATCATGTATTAGAATCTGTTAAAGACAGTAACTATGTAGGTGTAACTATAAGCCATGATCTTGACTGGGGTACACATATAAATAATATTACCTGTAAGGCAAATAAAACTTTAGGCTATCTTTGTAGAAATTTTAAAAAACTGCAATGTGTCTAGAAGCGACACCTTAAAAAACTTTAAAAACCTTATGTACACATCACTTGTCCGTCCAGTCGTTGAATACTCTTCCCCTGTTTGGGATCCTTACAAAAAGCATCACATCACTCAGGTTGAGCAGATTCACCGTAAGGCAGCCAGATACCTCTATAATGATTATAAAGACGGAACACCAGGTGCAGTTTCCAACATGATAAATTCTTTACAATGGGACAATTTACAAAATATAAGAAAAAAAGCTAGATTAAAAATGTATATAAAATTAATTGGGGGTTAGTAGAAGTTCCAAAGGACAATTAACATAATCTGATAGACGTACTAGGGGGCAACATAAATTTTGGCAAATTTCAACCAATAAAGCTTCTATAAATATTCTATTTATCCAAACACCATCTCTGACTGGAATTGACTACTTGAAGCAATAGGTATGTCTGAAACCCTGGAATCCTTCAAAAGTGGCATCTCCACTCTAACATTCGAAGGATCCACACCAACTTCAATAAACCATCAAAGCCACTGTACATAATTTATATATGTTAATCAATAGACTATTTTATTTTCTTGTTAATAGTAATTTGAATTAAGTCCATATGTTCATAGCGCACAAGTTCTGGGAAGTTTTACACTCCTACCTAGGAGTGTACTCTCGTATTCGGAAGAATATAACTGCGATACTAGTACTACCAGTATTGTTATCAATACTTGAACGTATTCTAGTACCAGTATTGTTTCCAGTTTTTTCCAGTATCTGTAATTCTGGAAAATACCAGAGTTCCAGTATTTCATGGATAATAGGTACTTAAACATTTCTGGAAGATACATGTACTAGTATTTTTCCTTTTTACTAGTATTACCAGAATTACAGATACTGGAAGATACTGGACAATACTGGTAATACCAGTATTACAGATACCGGACGATACTGGAAAATACTGGTATTACTAGTATAACACTTTACAGATACCGGAAGATACTGCAATATAAACAAAGATATAATGGTAACATTTTGTGGAATTTGAAATATGAAATCACAGAGTTTGCAAGTAGTATATTTAAAATTACTTTTACAAATGGGTAGGAATTTGAAAAATTTCTGATGGAGCAATTTTCTGATAATTTTGTTGCTAAAGTTAACAAATTAACATGCAAATGGTAGCAAGAAGAAATTGCCATTGAGAAATTGTGAAATTTATCCTAATTTTACTCTAAATACAAAAATTTCAATTGAGTGATCAAAAGAATACTTGCACACCCAGTATTGTCAATTCTGGGTGTGAAAGAACTGGTATTGTTCAATAAAAAATGCAGGTACTATATTGTATTGTTGGATTAACAATATTACCGGAAATAAAAGCATTGTACTGCATATAATACTAGAATTACCAGTATTGTATACTGCAATACTAGTAAATTTTTTGTATAAGAATATTAGAACCTCTAGTATTGTCAAGTCTGCAATACTATTAGAACTGGTATTGTTCAATCAAAATATTGGTTCTTCCAGTATTGTACACAATACTCGTAGGTAGTTTTACGCAGGTATTGTTAACAATACTGGTAAATCCAGTTATTGTACGTGGACAATACTGGTAATTCTGGTATTCTGTAAAAAGTAATACTGGAAATACTAGTATTATTGATACAATACTGGTACCAGAATACCTTCAAGTATTGTTAACAATACTGGTAGTACTAGTATCGTGGTTATTTTCTATACTTTATCCATTACTTCTAATGATTTGTTTTGTTGTTATTTTCTGTATTCTATTTTATTTTTTCTAGTTGGCATTTATCAAATTATAAATCATTCCATGTCTGATAGGGTAGTTTTTAGCTCACCTAGCCAAAGGCCATGTGAGCTTTTGCCATCACTTGGCGTACGTCGTCCGTCCGTTGTCCGTAAACTTTCACATATTGATCATCTCCTCTAAAACCAATGGAGCAAATTTAACCAAACTTTACAGGAGTGATATATGGAAGGTCCTTTACTAAGATTGCCGAAATTTTTCCGATCCGCCGAAAAACATGGCTGCCAGAGCAGGACATAGTTTAACATTGGACCCTATGGGAAAACATGTTAAAGTTCATCTCCTCTGAAACTACTTGAACAAATTTAACCAAACTTTACAGGAATGATGTATGGAAGGTCCTTTACTAAGATTGCCGAAATTTTTCCGATCCATCAAAAAACATGGCTGCCAGAGCAGGACATAGTTTAACATTGGACCCTATGGGAAAACAGGTTAAAGTTTATCTCCTCTGAAACTACTTGAACAAATTTAACCAAACTTTACAGGAATGATGTATGGAAGGTCCTTTACTAAGATTTCAAAAAATTTTCCGATCCGCCAAAAAACATGGCTGCCAGAGCAGGACATAGTTTAACATTGGATCCAAGGGAAAACAGGTTAAAGTTTATCTCCTCTGAAACTACTTGAACAAATTTAACCAAACTTTACAGGAATCATGTATGGAAGGTCCTATACAAGGATTTCCAAAATTTTTCTGATCCGCCTAAAAACATGGCTGCCAGAGCAGGACATAGTTTAACATTGGACCCTATGGGAAAACATGTTAAAACAAAAGTTCATCTCTTCTGAAACTACTTGAGCAAATTTAACCAAACTTTACAGGAATGATGTATGGAAGGTCCTATACTGGGATTGTTGAAATTTTTCCGATCCGTTGTAAAACATTTCTGCCAGCGCAGGACATAGTTTAACATTGGACCCTATGGGAAAACATGTTAAAGTTCATCTTCTCTGAAACTAGTTGAGCAAATTTAACCAAACTGTTCTGGAATGATGTATGGAAGGTCCTTTAGAGGGATTGCTCATTTCCCTTCGAATGCGACTAACATCATGGCTGACAGCAGGAACATAGTTAAACATACATGCCTATGGAAAAAAACATATTTTGATCATCTCCTCTAAAACTATAATAGCAAATTGAATAAAACTGTACTGGAATGATGTATGGAAGGTCCTT
Organism: Mytilisepta virgata; assembly: GCA_028015205.1. Classification (NCBI taxonomy): domain Eukaryota; kingdom Metazoa; phylum Mollusca; class Bivalvia; order Mytilida; family Mytilidae; genus Mytilisepta; species Mytilisepta virgata. Next base: position 3,579,010 of record CM051518.1, on the reverse strand, counting down.
TACAAAGTTGGCTCATTATGTTTAAATCTGAGAAAAACATGGCTGCCAGAGGGGAAATACTTTTAACTTTGGACCCTATGAGAAAAATATATTTTGATCATCTGCTCTGAAACTTTTAAAGCAAATTCAACCAAAGAATTAAAGGAAGTTTGTAGAAGCATTTTGTCAGGTGAGCGATACAGGCTCAGCCCACTGAGCCTCTAGTTTAATGATATATATATATATCTGTCTTTATGCCAGTCTAGTCTTTGTTTGTCTAATGTGATAATTTCCCATAATTTGTATCTAACTATAATCCACATATGCTATTTATGTATTCTAGTTTTTTTAATGCCTGGTAAAGAAAACAGTCCTATACCAAACTGTTATTGTTTTACAGGATATTTTGTCTAAGAACAGTTTAGAATTATTGAAACTTCTTGGTCTGGGATACTACAGTTTACAAGAAGTTGTAAAGACGTGCTCCAAGGCCTGTATACCAACACCAGTAACAGTTGAGTAAATATATAACAATCCAAAGATACTAATATTAGATATAGTAAATTTATTCTATGCTGTATACGACGCATTTCAAGGAGTTACCTGTCATCAGCAGCATTAAAACTGAAACATTTGGAAGACCAAAAACCAAACTTATTTTAAACAAGAAGTACTCATAACCAAAAATTCCGAAATAGGAAGCAAATTTCAGCTAAGGAGATCTACCATGTGTAATACAAGGAATGAACCCTCAGTATTTCTGTTATTTTTGAATTTTGCTAAATACTGGTAATTTCTGTAACAAATCAATGAATAATCATGCCTGACAAGTCTGACGACTGGGTTGGCGAATACCCTCGGGGACCTAGGGTCCACCATGCAGAGGCATCGTCCAAGGAGTTTCTAAATAACAATCCAAAGATAATAATATTAGATATAGTAAATTTATTCTATGCTGTATACGACGCATTTCAAGGAGTTACCACTCATCATCAGCATTAAAACCGAAACATTTGGAAGACCAAAAACCTTTCAAAACAGAGAAATCTCTTAGCTTTAAGACCATGATGATGATGCTACGTCCAACTAATTTAGAACTGTTTTGGTAATCTCATGGTATCATGTTTGTCTCATGCAAATGCATGAGTATGTTGATATGATTGCTGTCTGGGTCAAACCAAAGACTTTATAACATGTATTTGCTGCTCCTCTGCTAAGCACTTGGTATTTAGGATTAAGAGTAAAGACGGGTCATCTTCCGGTCAGAATAAACTGTCTGGTTTGTTGACATGTCTTCCTGTCAAAGATTTTTTTCTGTCTTTTATGAGAATTCTGTTCTTTGCTATATAGATTTGACAATTATGTTTCTTTATTATAGTAATTTGGTTTTTCAGTAAATTTGTTTGTTTTTTTTCCTGGTTGACATAAATCATCCCTATTCGAAAAAATTGTTCACATACATGTACCATAGGTGGAACTGTTTCAGTTGATAAACTTTTCACAAGTTGTGAAGCACTTTTTCCCTTATGATTACCTTGGAATATTTGTCTGTTTGCTGTTTGGCATCTGCAGCATACAAGTTTTAAGATTCATCTTTGTTATGTGTTGCTAAATAAGAAAAACCTTGATGATGACATTGCTTTTTGTCAAGATTGACAACCAAATTATGTGTTTAGTGGTGTCTCATCATGCAATGACAAAATATATACATTTTTGATATTGGTTTAATAATGGTAGTGATATTCAGTGAAACCTACAAGTGTTTATTTTTTAGGGATTGGAGCTATTAAAGAGTAGAAGAAATATAAACTTTTTTGCAACAACATTACCAGATTTAGACAAGGTGTTACTTGGAGGCATTCCCATGGGTACTGTTACAGAGGTATATCACCCCTAAATCTACAAGCAGTACTTTGATATAATGGGATGCATAAGACAAATGGTCTGTCCCATACATTATTTGATATAATAGGATGCATAAGACAATTGGTCTGTCCCATACATTATTATATGGTATCCTGTTGTCTTTTAAACTGAAATACCTTGTTTTTTAGTTACTTATATATTGGGTACCAGTGAAGAGAGAATCTATTTATATATTGGGTACCAGTGAAGAGAGAATCTATTTATATATTGGGTACCATTGAACAGAGAATCTATTTATTTATTGGGTACCAGTGAAGAGAGAATCTATTTATATATTGGGTACCATTGAACAGAGAATCTATCTATTTATTTACTTACTGTATTTGAATTAGATTGAGCATTTGGATATTTGTTTAGTCATTTAGTAGAAATGTATATCTATCATGGTTTCAGAATAAAAAAGTGAAATTTTTTTTCTCCAATTCATGTACAACTAGATTTATCTTTATAATTATATAAAAATCTGCATTACTTTACTAAAAGATGTACCATGGTGTTGTACAAAATGGAATAATGGGGTATTACAAAAGAGGTCATCATTTAGTCTTCAGCAACAAGTGTGTTAAAAATCTTATTGACCTCTAACAAAAAACAGAGTGAACATAAACAGTTAACAATCCCAGTGATTCAGCATTTGTAAAGCAGCCACAAATGTTATCAGTAATAAAAAACAGTCAACACAGCTTAATCATATACTGTGGATTCATTAATTTCCGTTGTATACCAATTTTCGTGGTTTTCGTGGATACCAGTAAACCACGAATTTAAATATCCAACAAAAAATAATATTTAATAATAACTGAAATTTGAAACCACGGAGATTTTAAAATTTTGACTGTGTCGCGGTATTCACTTTCAGTATTATAATTGTGTTGCAGTGTTCATTCTAAATGCCATGGATAACCTTATTGCGATTTATTTAATAAAATAAAAAAATATTTTCTATCATATTTATTTCTTTCATCATTGTTTAACATTCATGTAACAAATATTTATTGAAAAATAAAATATAACAAAATATGCATGAATGTTATTCTTATTATTCTCATCATATATATATTTAAAAAGCAATACAACTTAAAGTAGACACTGTTCAGTGTTATATAGAAAATCACATTTAATACAAAGCACTGGTTTTTTTTAAGTCGATAATGTCTTACATTAAACCGGCTTTACGGAAGCCTGACTTGATCAAATCGGTGCAGTTCTTCATTATCTGGTGTGTTGATATGACCAACTGTGCATGGATTGGCTTGACGATTGATGTCTTAAGGCCTACATTGACATGTTGATGTTCACCAGTAACATCTTCTTTCTCGTTTAACTGCTGCACAACCTGGGATGAATACCAATCGTGAAAGTGGGACTTTAACTGTTCCTTGTATTTGCGGTTCATGGACAAGTCAAGTGGTTGCAATTTGTCAGTACAAGCAGCAGGCACACACAGAGGGATGATGTCGTTGTTCTTAAGATGTGTCAGCAGCTTTTCACTCTGGTGTGCTTTATAGATGTCAAAGATGGCTACAGCTTTCTGACTTTTCTTGGAAAGTGGAATATCGTCAATGTACGGTATGATTACGTTGTCTACGAAACGAATCATGGTGTCTTCAGTTGACCAGTGACTTTCTGTGCAGGCGACGTCCCAACTGTCTGGAAAATTGACACCCTTGGGTAAAAAGCATTCGGTTTTTACCAGGATATATGAGCTGAGGTGGTAAAAGTGATCCACTTTTTGTCGTAGCAAGAAGAAGGGTTATCTGGCGTTTATCGACAATACCTGTTATCGGAACTTGCTGTGAACCTGCTCGCTCCATGGTCCATTCCCCACCTGGTACTAGCTGACACCCTGTTTGGTCCCAGTTGATTACTAAGCAGTCAGGAATGTCGTGTTCTTTAATTACTTTGTTGACTTTGTTCACTTACTCTTCTTTAATTGTGTCAAAGTTGGCAGGTAAATGCTTAACACCCTTGGTACCTTTACGCTTTACAAAGCCCATGCGACGTAAAATGGAGACGGCAAAGGGCTTGTTGATACTGATGTGCCCACCATAACATTGTAACTTGTGCCTTGCGAACTTTGTAACTATGGCCTCCGCACCAGCCATTGCTATACGCGAGTTGATCACACCACCATTTGTACGGACGTTGCGAATCACTTCTTGGACATCATTGTCTAGGTCACCAAGTAGCAAGACGTTCCCACGGGGAGATTTTGGTAATACTCCACTGTCACCACCACCTGAAATAGATCATCAATATTTTAAAATATTTATAAAAAATATTAATTCAAATTACATATTAATAATTTTATTTCATTATTTTTATTCAAACAAAATTTGTTCCTTTTTACTAGTATTACCAGAATTACAGATACTGGAAGATACTGGACAATACTGGTAATACCAGTATTACAGATACCGGACGATACTGGAAAATACTGGTATTACTAGTATAACACTTTACAGATACCGGAAGATACTGCAATATAAACAAAGATATAATGGTAACATTTTGTGGAATTTGAAATATGAAATCACAGAGTTTGCAAGTAGTATATTTAAAATTACTTTTACAAATGGGTAGGAATTTGAAAAATTTCTGATGGAGCAATTTTCTGATAATTTTGTTGCTAAAGTTAACAAATTAACATGCAAATGGTAGCAAGAAGAAATTGCCATTGAGAAATTGTGAAATTTATCCTAATTTTACTCTAAATACAAAAATTTCAATTGAGTGATCAAAAGAATACTTGCACACCCAGTATTGTCAATTCTGGGTGTGAAAGAACTGGTATTGTTCAATAAAAAATGCAGGTACTATATTGTATTGTTGGATTAACAATATTACCGGAAATAAAAGCATTGTACTGCATATAATACTAGAATTACCAGTATTGTATACTGCAATACTAGTAAATTTTTTGTATAAGAATATTAGAACCTCTAGTATTGTCAAGTCTGCAATACTATTAGAACTGGTATTGTTCAATCAAAATATTGGTTCTTCCAGTATTGTACACAATACTCGTAGGTAGTTTTACGCAGGTATTGTTAACAATACTGGTAAATCCAGTTATTGTACGTGGACAATACTGGTAATTCTGGTATTCTGTAAAAAGTAATACTGGAAATACTAGTATTATTGATACAATACTGGTACCAGAATACCTTCAAGTATTGTTAACAATACTGGTAGTACTAGTATCGTGGTTATTTTCTATACTTTATCCATTACTTCTAATGATTTGTTTTGTTGTTATTTTCTGTATTCTATTTTATTTTTTCTAGTTGGCATTTATCAAATTATAAATCATTCCATGTCTGATAGGGTAGTTTTTAGCTCACCTAGCCAAAGGCCATGTGAGCTTTTGCCATCACTTGGCGTACGTCGTCCGTCCGTTGTCCGTAAACTTTCACATATTGATCATCTCCTCTAAAACCAATGGAGCAAATTTAACCAAACTTTACAGGAGTGATATATGGAAGGTCCTTTACTAAGATTGCCGAAATTTTTCCGATCCGCCGAAAAACATGGCTGCCAGAGCAGGACATAGTTTAACATTGGACCCTATGGGAAAACATGTTAAAGTTCATCTCCTCTGAAACTACTTGAACAAATTTAACCAAACTTTACAGGAATGATGTATGGAAGGTCCTTTACTAAGATTGCCGAAATTTTTCCGATCCATCAAAAAACATGGCTGCCAGAGCAGGACATAGTTTAACATTGGACCCTATGGGAAAACAGGTTAAAGTTTATCTCCTCTGAAACTACTTGAACAAATTTAACCAAACTTTACAGGAATGATGTATGGAAGGTCCTTTACTAAGATTTCAAAAAATTTTCCGATCCGCCAAAAAACATGGCTGCCAGAGCAGGACATAGTTTAACATTGGATCCAAGGGAAAACAGGTTAAAGTTTATCTCCTCTGAAACTACTTGAACAAATTTAACCAAACTTTACAGGAATCATGTATGGAAGGTCCTATACAAGGATTTCCAAAATTTTTCTGATCCGCCTAAAAACATGGCTGCCAGAGCAGGACATAGTTTAACATTGGACCCTATGGGAAAACATGTTAAAACAAAAGTTCATCTCTTCTGAAACTACTTGAGCAAATTTAACCAAACTTTACAGGAATGATGTATGGAAGGTCCTATACTGGGATTGTTGAAATTTTTCCGATCCGTTGTAAAACATTTCTGCCAGCGCAGGACATAGTTTAACATTGGACCCTATGGGAAAACATGTTAAAGTTCATCTTCTCTGAAACTAGTTGAGCAAATTTAACCAAACTGTTCTGGAATGATGTATGGAAGGTCCTTTAGAGGGATTGCTCATTTCCCTTCGAATGCGACTAACATCATGGCTGACAGCAGGAACATAGTTAAACATACATGCCTATGGAAAAAAACATATTTTGATCATCTCCTCTAAAACTATAATAGCAAATTGAATAAAACTGTACTGGAATGATGTATGGAAGGTCCTTTACAAAGTTGGCTCATTATGTTTAAATCTGAGAAAAACATGGCTGCCAGAGGGGAAATACTTTTAACTTTGGACCCTATGAGAAAAATATATTTTGATCATCTGCTCTGAAACTTTTAAAGCAAATTCAACCAAAGAATTAAAGGAAGTTTGTAGAAGCATTTTGTCAGGTGAGCGATACAGGCTCAGCCCACTGAGCCTCTAGTTTAATGATATATATATATATCTGTCTTTATGCCAGTCTAGTCTTTGTTTGTCTAATGTGATAATTTCCCATAATTTGTATCTAACTATAATCCACATATGCTATTTATGTATTCTAGTTTTTTTAATGCCTGGTAAAGAAAACAGTCCTATACCAAACTGTTATTGTTTTACAGGATATTTTGTCTAAGAACAGTTTAGAATTATTGAAACTTCTTGGTCTGGGATACTACAGTTTACAAGAAGTTGTAAAGACGTGCTCCAAGGCCTGTATACCAACACCAGTAACAGTTGAGTAAATATATAACAATCCAAAGATACTAATATTAGATATAGTAAATTTATTCTATGCTGTATACGACGCATTTCAAGGAGTTACCTGTCATCAGCAGCATTAAAACTGAAACATTTGGAAGACCAAAAACCAAACTTATTTTAAACAAGAAGTACTCATAACCAAAAATTCCGAAATAGGAAGCAAATTTCAGCTAAGGAGATCTACCATGTGTAATACAAGGAATGAACCCTCAGTATTTCTGTTATTTTTGAATTTTGCTAAATACTGGTAATTTCTGTAACAAATCAATGAATAATCATGCCTGACAAGTCTGACGACTGGGTTGGCGAATACCCTCGGGGACCTAGGGTCCACCATGCAGAGGCATCGTCCAAGGAGTTTCTAAATAACAATCCAAAGATAATAATATTAGATATAGTAAATTTATTCTATGCTGTATACGACGCATTTCAAGGAGTTACCACTCATCATCAGCATTAAAACCGAAACATTTGGAAGACCAAAAACCTTTCAAAACAGAGAAATCTCTTAGCTTTAAGACCATGATGATGATGCTACGTCCAACTAATTTAGAACTGTTTTGGTAATCTCATGGTATCATGTTTGTCTCATGCAAATGCATGAGTATGTTGATATGATTGCTGTCTGGGTCAAACCAAAGACTTTATAACATGTATTTGCTGCTCCTCTGCTAAGCACTTGGTATTTAGGATTAAGAGTAAAGACGGGTCATCTTCCGGTCAGAATAAACTGTCTGGTTTGTTGACATGTCTTCCTGTCAAAGATTTTTTTCTGTCTTTTATGAGAATTCTGTTCTTTGCTATATAGATTTGACAATTATGTTTCTTTATTATAGTAATTTGGTTTTTCAGTAAATTTGTTTGTTTTTTTTCCTGGTTGACATAAATCATCCCTATTCGAAAAAATTGTTCACATACATGTACCATAGGTGGAACTGTTTCAGTTGATAAACTTTTCACAAGTTGTGAAGCACTTTTTCCCTTATGATTACCTTGGAATATTTGTCTGTTTGCTGTTTGGCATCTGCAGCATACAAGTTTTAAGATTCATCTTTGTTATGTGTTGCTAAATAAGAAAAACCTTGATGATGACATTGCTTTTTGTCAAGATTGACAACCAAATTATGTGTTTAGTGGTGTCTCATCATGCAATGACAAAATATATACATTTTTGATATTGGTTTAATAATGGTAGTGATATTCAGTGAAACCTACAAGTGTTTATTTTTTAGGGATTGGAGCTATTAAAGAGTAGAAGAAATATAAACTTTTTTGCAACAACATTACCAGATTTAGACAAGGTGTTACTTGGAGGCATTCCCATGGGTACTGTTACAGAGGTATATCACCCCTAAATCTACAAGCAGTACTTTGATATAATGGGATGCATAAGACAAATGGTCTGTCCCATACATTATTTGATATAATAGGATGCATAAGACAATTGGTCTGTCCCATACATTATTATATGGTATCCTGTTGTCTTTTAAACTGAAATACCTTGTTTTTTAGTTACTTATATATTGGGTACCAGTGAAGAGAGAATCTATTTATATATTGGGTACCAGTGAAGAGAGAATCTATTTATATATTGGGTACCATTGAACAGAGAATCTATTTATTTATTGGGTACCAGTGAAGAGAGAATCTATTTATATATTGGGTACCATTGAACAGAGAATCTATCTATTTATTTACTTACTGTATTTGAATTAGATTGAGCATTTGGATATTTGTTTAGTCATTTAGTAGAAATGTATATCTATCATGGTTTCAGAATAAAAAAGTGAAATTTTTTTTCTCCAATTCATGTACAACTAGATTTATCTTTATAATTATATAAAAATCTGCATTACTTTACTAAAAGATGTACCATGGTGTTGTACAAAATGGAATAATGGGGTATTACAAAAGAGGTCATCATTTAGTCTTCAGCAACAAGTGTGTTAAAAATCTTATTGACCTCTAACAAAAAACAGAGTGAACATAAACAGTTAACAATCCCAGTGATTCAGCATTTGTAAAGCAGCCACAAATGTTATCAGTAATAAAAAACAGTCAACACAGCTTAATCATATACTGTGGATTCATTAATTTCCGTTGTATACCAATTTTCGTGGTTTTCGTGGATACCAGTAAACCACGAATTTAAATATCCAACAAAAAATAATATTTAATAATAACTGAAATTTGAAACCACGGAGATTTTAAAATTTTGACTGTGTCGCGGTATTCACTTTCAGTATTATAATTGTGTTGCAGTGTTCATTCTAAATGCCATGGATAACCTTATTGCGATTTATTTAATAAAATAAAAAAATATTTTCTATCATATTTATTTCTTTCATCATTGTTTAACATTCATGTAACAAATATTTATTGAAAAATAAAATATAACAAAATATGCATGAATGTTATTCTTATTATTCTCATCATATATATATTTAAAAAGCAATACAACTTAAAGTAGACACTGTTCAGTGTTATATAGAAAATCACATTTAATACAAAGCACTGGTTTTTTTTAAGTCGATAATGTCTTACATTAAACCGGCTTTACGGAAGCCTGACTTGATCAAATCGGTGCAGTTCTTCATTATCTGGTGTGTTGATATGACCAACTGTGCATGGATTGGCTTGACGATTGATGTCTTAAGGCCTACATTGACATGTTGATGTTCACCAGTAACATCTTCTTTCTCGTTTAACTGCTGCACAACCTGGGATGAATACCAATCGTGAAAGTGGGACTTTAACTGTTCCTTGTATTTGCGGTTCATGGACAAGTCAAGTGGTTGCAATTTGTCAGTACAAGCAGCAGGCACACACAGAGGGATGATGTCGTTGTTCTTAAGATGTGTCAGCAGCTTTTCACTCTGGTGTGCTTTATAGATGTCAAAGATGGCTACAGCTTTCTGACTTTTCTTGGAAAGTGGAATATCGTCAATGTACGGTATGATTACGTTGTCTACGAAACGAATCATGGTGTCTTCAGTTGACCAGTGACTTTCTGTGCAGGCGACGTCCCAACTGTCTGGAAAATTGACACCCTTGGGTAAAAAGCATTCGGTTTTTACCAGGATATATGAGCTGAGGTGGTAAAAGTGATCCACTTTTTGTCGTAGCAAGAAGAAGGGTTATCTGGCGTTTATCGACAATACCTGTTATCGGAACTTGCTGTGAACCTGCTCGCTCCATGGTCCATTCCCCACCTGGTACTAGCTGACACCCTGTTTGGTCCCAGTTGATTACTAAGCAGTCAGGAATGTCGTGTTCTTTAATTACTTTGTTGACTTTGTTCACTTACTCTTCTTTAATTGTGTCAAAGTTGGCAGGTAAATGCTTAACACCCTTGGTACCTTTACGCTTTACAAAGCCCATGCGACGTAAAATGGAGACGGCAAAGGGCTTGTTGATACTGATGTGCCCACCATAACATTGTAACTTGTGCCTTGCGAACTTTGTAACTATGGCCTCCGCACCAGCCATTGCTATACGCGAGTTGATCACACCACCATTTGTACGGACGTTGCGAATCACTTCTTGGACATCATTGTCTAGGTCACCAAGTAGCAAGACGTTCCCACGGGGAGATTTTGGTAATACTCCACTGTCACCACCACCTGAAATAGATCATCAATATTTTAAAATATTTATAAAAAATATTAATTCAAATTACATATTAATAATTTTATTTCATTATTTTTATTCAAACAAAATTTGTTTGCATTAATCAAACATTCAAGAAAAATATTAATTCAGACTTTCTAATTTATTACAGTAAAAACATCTTGTAAAAAGATAATAAAGTATACTAGTAACGTAGATATTATTGAGTGTAATCGGATTAAAGATGTGTATAGATAAATGCCCCGAGGTATTTGGTGACAAGTGATCCCACGAAATGCCTTTTTTTCTCTATCCACGAAAATTTGTACCCACGAAAATAAATGAATCCACAGTACCTGTTAATAAATTGCATATATCTCTTGTTTGCATTAGAGCAATGCAAAATCATATTTATACGTCCGTCGTAGACGGGACATTATGTTATACCAGTGTCCTCCGTCTGTCATTACTTTGTACCGTAACTCAAATTTTCTTCAATCAATTCTCATGAAATTTTAACACAACATCAGGATTGACCGAAGAAAACTCCCTTTTGATTTTGCCCATTTTTTCATAATTTTGTCATTCTGGAGTTATGGGACTTCTAAGGATTGTTCAAATATAAGAAATTTTTCTCTTGTCGCACATTAACTTTAGTATGCCTTGACTGATTTTCTTCAAACTTTAACACATTGTTACAAATGATGGTCTGAGGGTCTGTTTACTTTTTTGACGAATTAAATTTTTGTTGTTTCAGAGTTGTGGGACTTAAATTGTCCATTAAAAGCAATTTTTCACATGTCGCACACTAACTCGAGTATGCCTTGACCTATTTTCTTCAAACTTAAACACATTTTTACAAATGGTAGGTCTGTATATTTTTTGATGATTTTCACTTTTGTGGTTCCAGAATTATGGGACTTAGATTGTCCAAATATAAGCAACTCAAGTACACTTTGACTGATTCTCATCACTTGGCGTCTGCGTCTGTCATCGTCCGTTAACTTTTACAAAAATCTCCTCTGAAACTACTGGGCCAAATGGAACCAAAGTTGGCCAAAAGCATCATTGGGGTATCTAGTTTAAAATATCTGTCTGATGACCCTGCCTGCCAACCAACATGTTCGGCATGGTTAAAAATAGAACAAAGGGGTAAACTGCAGTTTTTGTCGTATATCTCAAAAACTAAAGCATTTAGAGCAACATTGACAGGGTGAAAATGTTCATCCACTGAAGATCTTGCCCATGAAATTTTCAGACAAGTCCGTAAAACTCCAAAAACGAACTCGATTTTTTCTCGGAGTAGCACGATTTTTAACTGAAACTTGCTTTCTGTACTGTAGGTAATGTACAAATTCAAATTACTGTATTGTTATTTTACAGAGCTCACCTTTTTCTGCCACAAAGTTCATGTGGGGATTTTTAGTAATTGAGAATAATGAGAAGCAACAGAGCTGTTTTCAGGACTTTGGGATTGGGTGGTTGCAAGCTCGGGAATTCAGGATTTAATACGTTAGTTGTCCAGAATCCAGGTTGCTTTTAGGGAATTCGGAAATTAGTATTTATTTCGGCGTGAATTCATGATTAGACCATTTGTTCCCGGGAATTAGATCAAACCTCCTCCCACCCACTAATTGAAGTGGAAAACATAGGTCACAGCCAGTATCAGGCATTTTGCCATTTTGGTACGAAACTTTTAAAACATTTATAATGAGACAAAAAATTGGTTAGTGGGGAACCAGATCAAATCATATTTAAAATTAAAATTTCTCCGTATAACTAATTGTTTACTGCCAATGATTTTTTAAAATGCGTTTAGTAATGCCAATTAAAGTAAAAGAAATGTGTTAAAAAGTATGGACCTCCTGTTTATTTGCATAATTGGTCATCAAACGCTTGACAATAATTTGTATTGCGTTTTATCAACTTTTAATTGCATAATTACGCAGAAACGCATGTTAACTGGAGCTCTGCTTGGTAGCAATTAGTCCTGCTCAAGGTGAAAAGTTAAATCCAGGTGAGTGATACAGGCTCTTGAGAGCCTCTAGTTTTTCAAACTTTTACACATTCTTACAAATGGTGGTCTGAGGGTCTGTATACTTTTTGACAATATTCACTTTTGTCGTTCCAGAGTTATGGGACTTAGATTGTCCAAATATGAGCAATTTTTAATAAGTATAAAATTTCATGCTTACACAAAGATGATTTTTTGTTTTTAGGGTTAGGTTGCTAAGCAACCAAAACCCTTATGCCGTCGGTCGTTTGGTTAGACAATGAAGGAAACTTTGGAAATCTGGTGTTTTGTGGAAAAAGTTGGACCAGAAGTTTTTGAAACTATGTTTTTATGAGTAAATATGCAAGCTTATCTAGGATTGAAGCTTAAGCAAGGCTAGTTAAGCAGCTTTTTATCTCGATTTTGAGATGACACATGCGCAAAGAAACCTCCATATTTTTCGAATTACGACTATGTTTATATTGGAATATCATATAAGAAAATAAACATTCCGCGGTAAAATAGTCCTAATATTTGTTGTTGCTGGTGCAGTTGTTTTTTAATAGAAATGTAACTGAAACACACCGAGATGTGTAATTGTCCAGTTATTTAATAAAAGATGTGTGTTTTATTGACGATTTCCTTTTTGTTTTGAAAGCCGTGTAAAGTATTCGCACCTTTTAAAGTGTACAATGCTATCGGCGTAAGGATTTTGAATGTTTACATTTGCACGGATATTTTGGGAAGGATTACAATCAGGTTTATTTTCAAAAGATTTCAAAGGTAAGTTCCATTTTTGTTGTGAACGTGATTGTTAACTTATACAGAACATATTTTGCACATTATTTGCTTATTCTTCTTGTAATTCTGATGGTATTTTGTGTATTTGATTAACCTTTTGACCTGATCATCGTGACTTCATTTTGTCAAACCTGTTGGTCAGTGATAGAATTGCATACAGGTTATTTGAAATGCCGACAACTTGCACATTAAGATTGAAAAACACTGTGTTTATCATTAATTTAGAAAACGGTATTATCGAAGGTATAATGGGTTTATTTTAATTGAAAGCTTGAATGTTTACGTTCTTTTTGTGTATTTGATTAACCTTTTGACCTGATCATCGTGACTTCATTTTGTCAAACCTGTTGGTCAGTGATAGAATTGCATACAGGTTATTTGAAATTCCGACAACTTGCACATTAAGATTGAAAAACACTGTGTTTATCATTAATTTAGAAAACTGTATTATTGAAGGTATAATGGGTTTATTTTAATTGAAAGCTTGAATGTTTACGTTCTGATCTACCTGCACATGCGCAATGTAGTGTAAATAGAAATGACCCCCTTCTACAATTGTCCAAACTTTGTCTTTTTATATAACCTTAATAACTTGAAGACCTTTGGTTTCTGTTTATTTTAATTCATCAAATCATTATTATGCGTTTGACTTTTTAAAAAAATTCAATTTAGAGTGATAATTCAAGAAGCGTTAGCCGACTCGTGCTTTCTTTGATTGATTAGTGCATATTTATGTACAGACATGCGCAGTAAAGTTGAGTAGTAGAACCTTCAGCTCAGATACACTGTGTTGCGAAAATATACGTTTTAAAAAATCACTGTATATTTTGAAACCAAAGAAATACATATGCTGTCAATTTAAAAAAAAATCAGTCACCTACCCACAGGAACATTATTATATAATAGACACTTTTTCCGCAGAGCTCGTTAACTTTCATAATTGATATATTTCCTTGTAAATAATACTGTTAATAAAAAGAATTCAATACCAAAACCTATTTTGCAATACATTGTACAAACAAAAAGCATTGAAATAATCATCAGCAATGTTTGTACAAATAAAAGTCAAATGCTAGCAACCTAACCCTACCAGTGCTATGCACTTTGATTTTGATAGATTGCTGGTCCGTCTGGTTGTGGGAAGACTCAGTTCTGTATTATGTTGAGTGTGTTAGCTACATTACCTTCCAACATGGCAGGTCTAAACGGTAGTGTGATGTTCATAGATACAGAATCAGCTTTCTCACCAGAGAGGTAAGTATTCTTTTATTATATGTTTTCTCTCCAGAAGTGTTCTTCTGTTATACATGTATGTTAATATTGATATTACCATCCATGAGTGTAGGTAAGGATGATTACATGATGTTTGAAGAACAAGAATTTTTAGCACAGAGGGAATATTTTATATAAACAGTGAATTTATAGTCAGTATTATCAGCTAAAGCTATCAGTGTCTGTAAACTTGTATATGTTCCACAAAGACTACAGTGATTTGGAAGACTTATAAAACAAACAATTCACTTCGTAGATTCCACAACATTTATATTTTGCAGACTTGGACACCATGTGCAACTTACATTTATCTTTGCAGACTTTTACACTTTCATCGTTTATCTTTGATGACTTGTATACATTCTTCATCATTTATCTTTGATGACTTGTTCACATTCTTCATCATTTATCTTTGATGACTTATTCACACATTTTATAGCTAATATTTATTGTTCCATGCTTTTACTACTAATTTTTCTGCGTAAACTTGCACACCTTTTACAACTAAAAGTTAGACTTGTATACCTTCTACAATTCTACAATTAATATTATACAACTAGCAAATATATTTTACAGACTTGTACAGAGCTTACTGCATCTTGTGCAGTTATATATTTACAACCTATTGCATGAATATGTATGTAGTAATATAAATGTATAAAATATGTAACAAACAGATGCAAATACCTAAATTACAATTAACTTTTGTTTATGTTTGCAGACTTGTACAGATGGCACAATCTAAGTTCCCTGAGTATTTCATGGAGGAGGAACACCTTCTACAACTTACAAAAAACGTTTTTGTTGATGTCCAGCAGACATGTTCATCTCTAATTAAAAGGTAAAGATTTGTTTCAATAAAGTTGTTTTTTTGTTATGTTTTTAGCTCACCTGTTGTAACTTGGTGTCCGTCCGTCTGTAAACTTTCACATTTTGATCTTCTCTGAAACCTCTTGGCCAAATGAACTGAAACTTGGAGTGAAGCATCTATGGAAGGACCTTTATAAAGTTTGCATATTTCATTCCGGTTGGACAATTAATATGGCTGCCATGATTAATTCTTATTTCTGATTGGACAAATTTTAAAATCTTCTCCTCTGAAACCCCTAAGCCAAATGAGCTTAAACTTTGTATGAAGCATTCATGGAAGGACCTTTATACATTTTGCATATTTTGTTCCGGTCACAGAACTTATGTGGCCGCCATGATGAATTCTTATTTCTGATTGGTCAAAATTTAAAAAATAAAATTTTCTGAAATTGCAAAGCCAAATGAGCTGTAACTTTGTATGACGCATCTGTGGAAGGACCTTCATAAAATTTGCATATTTCGTCCAATCTGAAAGCTTATATGGCAGCTATGATGAATTCTTATTTTTGATTGGTCGAAATTTAAAAAATCTCCTCCTCTGAAACCATACAGCCAAATTACTTTATTTTCTGGACTATAGGTCTAATTGATACTTTCTCCATAAACTTTTAATGGTAAAATGGTCAATTTAAAGTAAAAAAGTCTCGACATATAGGCAGGAAAATACGGTAACTGATACTTGGTATGAAACATCTATGGAAGGTCCATTACAATTTTCACTTGAAATAAAATGGATTGATTGTGGGACTGTCAGATGAGTGATAAAGGCTCAATTCTCTTGAGCCTCTTTTTTACTTTGAATAACATAAAGCTTTTTTAAAATTAAAATATTGTCGTCAGAAGAAAAGTTCTATTTATAGGTTACTGTCGTTAGAAGAAGAGATAATTTCCAAGAAAATTAGATTGATTGTGGTAGATTCTGTCGCTTCATTGGTCAGAAAAGAATACAGCGGGAGTGGTGGGAAAAGTTTGATTGACAGAACCAACTTCCTGTCTCAGCAGGCAGCCATCTTGAAATATGTAGCAGAAGTTTTTAATATTCCAGTTAGTATGATTATAACAAATATTCACACTGTTGCCGTTTTTATCTTGTCCAACCCTACATCTGAATGACTCATCCTGAAAATGGGTGTGATATTTGGCATTCAAGGAAGCAGTTATCAGTCGGTCAATAAATAATGGCATTAAGAATCAAATTTGTGATCCTCCATTGATACCATTTGCATGGATAGTTATAGTAAAAGATGCTAGTCCATTGAATGGGGATGGGATGAAAAATTGTTGTCCCATGTCCCTTATAACATTAAAGACTCCCCTGTAGATGTTGAAAAAGAGAAGGCTAAATGCCGCTACGGAGGCATCCCTTGCATTCGCCAAGTGGAGAGGGATTAGCATAAGTCGGTATAATTTTTTTCCAATTCGCTATAAATAAATAAGTTTAAACTATATGATCTCACTGTTTATCTTTTAACATGCTGGTTTTACATACATATAAACAAATCACATGAACGTATTTATTATAACTACTATGTGTTGTGTGATGGTGCCAGGCAAAGAAATCTATGATTTTTATGATGATGATCATGCTTAGATTTTTTTGTTGTTATTGACAGAATTATCCAATACATATTTTGTGAATTAAATAATATATGTGCCAGAAGGAAAATATATGTAAAAATCTTAAGGAAGATGAAGTAATTTTGTTTTTTTAAGGTGTTAGTCATGAATATTGTATGAGCATATATATTTTGATCTGCATGGCCTTGTGACATAAACTTTCCAGTTAGGACAATTCTAGTAAACTTTTAAGAGGTCATTTCATTGAACATTATTGAACAATTAAAATACGTCTGAGGTTGTATCAGATTACATGCAGTATATTTATTAGGATTCTCTGATGTGTCCACAAATTTGAGGAAGAACTATGCAAATACCTGTCTGTGGCATCCAATCAATTAAAAGGTGAAATTCTATAGTTCAAAACTATATTCAGTTTACAAGAAGATGAACTACAGAAACTGTGTTCCTTTAGATGAAGATTTAACCATAAATCTTCCTAATTACTTATTTGCCATCACATTTCGCTACCGTCCGTCCTTCCATCCGTAACACCCTTGTGAACTCTTTAGACTCAACATCCTTCAAGGTATTTTGACCAAACTTGACACATACTTTGTCCTTATGAATATCTAGAACCCTATTGATTTTCAAGGTCATAGATCAAAGGTCAAGGTCAGAGTGGAACTTGTAAATTCTTTACACCTTGTGAACACTGATACATCTACAAATTTCCGGGTCAAATGTTTTTACCAAACGTGGCACATTCTTAGTCCTTATTAATATCTAGAACCCTATTGATTTTCAAGATCATAGGTCAAAGGTCAAGGTCACAGTGGAACTTGTAAATTCTTTACACCTTGTGAACGCTGATACATCTACAAATTTCAGGGTCAAATTTTTTCATGGCAAGGGGATGCCACGCTTCCTTATTAATATCTAGAACCCTATTGATTTTCAAAGTCAAAGGTCAAGTCACAGTGGAACTTGTAAATTCTTTACACCCTTGTGAACACTTATACATGTACAAATTTCAGGGTCAAATTTTTTCACAGCAAGGGGATGCCACGCTTCGCGTTGCCCTTGTTTGAATGATCTGCATTGGTTCTCAGAAGGACTATACCAATGTAGTTGAAACTTTTTTTTTATACTTGTTAGGTTATTGTAACAAACCAAATCACCACAAGATTTGGACAGAACCCAACTCCATCAGATCTGGAAGAAGGAGGTAAGAGATATATCATTTTAACCAAATTTTATTTCTGTTATTTTGTTATAAGTATACATGCATGACATTTAAAACATGTATTCAGAATATTCACCAGTTTGAGTTGGCAGGTATTGTCCAAATTGGGTTTCTTTCTCTTTTGTTTAGTTTATTGGGGACTTATACCAATTGTAGGGTAATTGGCTATTTCATTGTGGCCTGTTTTAATTGATGAAGTCAGAGTACCAAGGGAGAACCAACCTACAGCAGGTAAACTGGCAATCTTGGTCGGTTAAGAATGGAATCAAACACACCTTGCCACATAGACAACTTAGTCTACCCACATAGCAAACGTTTTTGAGTATTCTTTCTTTTTATTAAGGTGAAATTGTCCCTGACACAGATACAGGATATGTAACTGCAGCTTTGGGAAATACATGGAGTCATAATGTTAACACCAGGTTGATACTCCAGTACCTAGAGGGACAGAAACATCAGGTGGGTAACTGCTGTTTATTAGTGCGTCTGATTGTCAGTGTAATTAACACCAGGTTGATACTCCAGTACCTAGAGGGACAGAAACGTTAGGTGGGTAACTGCTGTTTATTAGTGCGCCTCAACGAAGTTGAGGGGGACTGATTGTCAGTGTAATTAACACAAGGTTGATACTCCAGTACCTAGAGGGACAGAAACATCATGTGGGTAACTGCTGTTTATTAGTGCGCCTCAACGAAGTTGAGGGGGACTGATTGTCAGTGTGATTAACACCAGGTTGATACTCCAGTACCTAGAGGGACAGAAACGTTAGGTGGGTAACTGCTGTTTATTAGTGCGCCTCAACGAAGTTGAGGGGGACTGATTGTCAGTGTGATTAACACCAGGTTGATACTCCAGTACCTAGAGGGACAGAAACGTTAGGTGGGTAACTGCTGTTTATTAGTGCGCCTCAACGAAGTTGAGGGGGACTGATTGTCAGTGTAATTAACACCAGGTTGATACTCCAGTACCTAGAGGGACAGAAACGTTAGGTGGGTAACTGCTGTTTATTAGTGCGCCTCAACGAAGTTGAGGGGGACTGATTGTCAGTGTGATTAACACAAGGTTGATACTCCAGTACCTAGAGGGACAGAAACGTCATGTGGGTAACTGCTGTTTATTAGTGCGTCTGATTGTCAGTGTAATTAACACCAGGTTGATACTCCAGTACCTAGAGGGACATAGACGTCAGGTGGATAACTGCTGTTTATTTGTCAGTGTAATTAACACCAGGTTGATACTCTAGTACCTAGAGGGACAGAAACGTTAGGTGGGTAACTGCTGTTTATTAGTGCGCCTCAACGAAGTTGAGGGGGACTGATTGTCAGTGTGATTAACACAAGGTTGATACTCCAGTACCTAGAGGGACAGAAACGTCATGTGGGTAACTGCTGTTTATTAGTGCGTCTGATTGTCAGTGTAATTAACACCAGGTTGATACTCCAGTACCTAGAGGGACAGAAACGTTAGGTGGGTAACTGCTGTTTATTAGTGCGCCTCAACGAAGTTGAGGGGGACTGATTGTCAGTGTAATTAACACAAGGTTGATACTCCAGTACCTAGAGGGACAGAAACGTCATGTGGGTAACTGCTGTTTATTAGTGCGCCTCAACGAAGTTGAGGGGGACTGATTGTCAGTGTAATTAACACCAGGTTGATACTCCAGTACCTAGAGGGACAGAAACGTCAGGTGGGTAACTGCTGTTTATTTGTCAGTGTAATTAACACCAGGTTGATACTCCAGTACCTAGAGGGACATTGACCAGAGTTATCGAAAAAAAAATTTTCTTGTCAGACATTGGGTCTGACAGTCAGCAAGGTCTTGTCAGACCCACAATTTTTTTTTAATTTTTAACCGGATTTTCAGAGGAAAATATCGGTTATTAATTTGGTGATGTACGGCGGGCGGGCGGGCGGGCGGCTGCCAAACAGTGTTCGTGCAATAACTTATGAACTGTTCAACCAAAGCTTTTCAAATTTTAATATGTTGACAAAATGGAGGTCAAGTTCGATATTGACGATTTTCACTTTCACCATTCAAGAGTTATGGTTCTTGAAAGATTGAAAAATGGCTTTTCCAGTGGTGTCCGTGTGATTACATATGAACTGTTCAACCAAAGCTTTTCAAATTTTAATATGTTGTTACTGATGACAAAATGGAGGTCAAGTTCGATATTGACGATTTTCACTTTCACTGTCAGGAGTTATGGTTCTTGAAAGATTGAAAAATGGCTTTCCAAGTGGTGTCCGTGTGATAACTTATGAACTGTTCAATCAAAGCTTTTCAAATTTTAATATGTTGTTACTGATGACAAAATGGAGGTCAAGTTCGATATTGACGATTTCCACTTTCACCGTTCCGATATTGACGATTTTCACTTTCACCGTTCAGGAGTTATGGTTCTAAAAAATTGAAAAATGGCAGTTCAAGTCGTCGTTTATAAAATAAGGTTATAATCTCATTGGCATATTTCTTTCATTATTGACTTCATGATTTCTGCCTACCAACCCCTGCTTAACAAATGTGTGTGTACTTATATACTCTCAAAAATTATAATATTTGTCACTTACTATAAATAGGAGGTCAAGATTGATTTTTGCCTTTCCATTTCTGAACCCTACAAAACCCTACAAAAATTCATTTATATTTCTTTACTTCATCCTGTTTGGGAATCCAGATTTGCAAACATCATTTCCATACAGGAAAATCCGGTTTGCTGTCATTCGACAGCCTCTTGTTTCTAGTTGTGTTAACTTTTACTACTCATGCCATGAAACGCTTGGAAAATAAAGCATGTTTAACAAACATGTATTTTTCAGCCAGAAATTTTTCTAGAAGTCCAATTCGGTACAAAATATTTTTGGAAGTAAAGAATGATATTCAGTCCTTTTTTTGTTGAACTTCCTTCTCCGCTGATGTTTCTGTTTTCTTGCGTTTAACACCCAGCTTTGCATCAGCGGAGAATTTTATTTCCCAACCTCCGGTATCCATTCTATCATAACTGGTAATTAAGCTCAAAAAAATTATATGGGGAACCAGTTTCACAATTGGAAGGGAGACAACTCAAATGTAAACAAATGACAGGATCGGCTTGTTTTGCCGGATCCAAGCCCCATTTTTTTTGTCGGACACCAGGACTGGCAGAATTGACAGTCGAGTCAGACATACTGGAATCTTGTCGGTCGGGACCGACAGGTCCGACGATTTTCAACAACTCTGATAGATGTCAGGTGGGTAACTGCTGTTCATTTGTCAGTGTAATTAACACTTGGTTGCTACTGCAGTACCTAGAGGGACATAGACGTCAGGTGGGTAACTGCTGTTAATTTGTCAGTTTAATTAACAGCAGGTTGATACTCTAGTACCTAGAGGGACAGAAACGTCAGGTGGGTAACTGATGTTTATTTGTCAGTGTAATTAAGACCAGGTTGATACTCCAGTAACTAGAGGGACATAGATGTCAGGTGGGTAACTGCTGTTTATTTGTCAGTGTAATAAAAAGAATAGCTACCAATCAGATTCAAACACCAACAGTTTAGGCCATAATTAATATTCTCATCCCCTACTTTCCCCTTATTTGCCTCATGTACTTGATTTTTAGTTGGTCTTCTTTCAGAATTATATCAGAAGACCCTGAACACCATCCAAAATGGTTGCCACAGTTTAAATTAGGACCCAGTAGGAATGTTTACTGAAATATCTTCTTGTCTCGAAAATATTCCAGTTTACAGTAGTTGGAATCAAACTTACCAGCAGTGGTCCTTTTATCCTTTATGTAGTTACTTGGACTGCAACAAATATGGCTGCAACAGGTGAACTTTGTTTAACATAGGATCTTATGGGAAAATTCACTTAAAGATCTCTTGGTTAAAAAGCAACCAAATTTATCAGCAATGGTCCTTGGGTGGTCCTTTTTCAGAATTGTATCCATTATCCAGATTGTCAAACAAGATGCCAAGAGTAAAACAATTTATTATACAGTCAATCCCAATGAAATCGAGGTGATCTATATAGGACCTTAGTTAGATTTCTGTTTTACCCATCAAAGAAACATATTTACATTCAGATTTACCGCCTTGGTAGCATGCTTGCCTCGAGTGCAGAAGGTCGTTGGTTGGATCCCCGGCCGAGTCAAACCATAGATGTTAAAATTGATCTTGCTGTTTCTGCACCAAGCACGTGGCATCTGGGAGTAAGAGCAAAGGTCAGGTCGGGGTTGGTATAATATGTCCTTGTGGGGTGATATATCTTCCTGTGGACATTTACCTCATGTGGCAGCACATTAAAGACACGGCTCAGAGTGTCAGTCTAGTACAAAGAAAGGATCATATTCATACCATATCAACATGTTCTCGTCCTTAAATGCCCCTAATTGTTGCGACTGGACGTTAAACAATAATTCATCCATCATCCATACATTTAGATTTCAGAAAACCAATAACACCTTTTGTTTTATTTGTGTTTTTTTGCTTTTGTGTCAAAAACTACCTGTTTACACTGTTTACAATTTATCAAAATTATCTTCCTTTGACCCGTGTTTTATGTCAGATTGTCAATACCTGAAAGCACCTTACATGTTACAAAAGACCATTTTTACGATGCATTTTCCATAGGGTAGATGTCATATTCAAATACAGATAAATAAAAGGGACCAATTTGTTAGCAGTTCCCAAATATAGAAAGGTAAATTAATTTTGTAATGAAAAAAACTAGCATGGTCATGTAGCTTAAGTTGACCTAATCTATAGTTGGTATGGAAGCACCCAAATTCCACATTGAATGATAAGAAAATATTTTCAGACACTCTCTCCTAATTTAAAATGGCAAGTCAGGAAAACTTTAAAATCTAGTCAAATTAGGAATATTTTGAAAGATATGATCAGGCTTTCACATTATTTAGATCATCCAATCAAAAGCCTCACACTTTTAATTCTCAATACTATCTAAGGGTAAAATTTTTCACTGTTGAATTTAAAAAAATTAATTGTATTCAAACAGAGTTAACTCCCTTAGGCTAGGTTTTTACATTATTTATCTACAGTTAATCAGATTTACATCCCTTTGATCAGGTTTTAGTAGCCAAGTCACCAGTTGCACCTTTTACGTCATTTACCTACAGAATCCAAGATCAAGGCATAGTACAGGAAGGTAAGTAAAACTGTTAAGTTTTCTCAGAAAAATGGGAGGATTTTATCTTTGTTTTAGAATGAAAAATGTTCAAATAATGTTTAAATAATTGTAGTTTAACAGTTTTATTCTCTGATCTTTCTAACATCTCCGAACTGAGAGGCTATCTGTTTTTAGCTCACCTGACCATGTGAGCTATCGCCAATACTTGGCTTCTGTCTGTGACAGGTATAAAATTTCCTTAAAGTTCTGGGCCAATTGTAACCAAAATTTGGTGGAATGGTCCTTGGAAGCCCCCGATTGAAATTGGGTCCAGCATCCCTGACTTCCAACCAACATGGCTGCTATTACTAAAAATAGAAAAAGTGGGCAATGAATTTAAAAAAAATATTCTTGTCTGAAACCACTTGGCCAATTGGAACCAGACTTGGCAGCAATGGGCTAATATGGTCCTTAGTTGGTCCTCTTTCAGAATTGTGTGCGGTTGTCAATAAAGATGGCTGCCACAGCCAAACTTAGTTTAACATAGGATCATATAAGAAAAATCATTTAGAAATTTTCTTGCCTGAAACTACTTGGCCAATTGAAACCATACTTGGCAGCAATGGTCCTCAGAATTGTGTCCTATGACCAAGACTGTTTACCAAGATGGCCGTCACAGCTGAACTTATTTTAACATAGTACCCTATAGTAAAATTCATTTAAAGATATTCTTAGTCTGAAAACACTTGGCCAATTGGCATGTTAAAATTAACATACGACCATTTCCAGCCAAGGTAACTGCTACACTTAAATTTTTAGTCATGCTCAAGGGGGCAAGTTAAAACCAGGTGAGCATTGCAGGCTCTTGAGAGCCTCTAGTTGTCTAGATGCTGTGTGATGTGACTTGACTGCATTTATATTTATTTTTTGGTGTCAGTTTAGTGAATAAATAATCATAACATGATTCATGAAACAGTATAACTTCCTATGTTGTTACAACAATTATTAATAATCTTAGGATTACTAACCTTAACAAATTTGTTAAAATGCAGATGTAAAAAATTCTGGCAATTTTGAGATTGCCTTTTCACATGCCTTGTCAGCTTACCTGGCCTAAAAGGCCATGTGGGTCAAGCCGCGCAATTGTTTTCCTGTTACAGAAGTCGTGAAATAATAGGCTGCCATTAAGTCTGTACGTTTCGTTGAAACATGGGAGATGGCTCAAAACGATCGCCATACAATGGCACATATCCATTTAAAACAATATTAGTTATTCAGTTATCATGGTTGGTTTTGTTACAGTAGGTCCATATATCATGGTGCAATTATAATTTTTTTAATGGACTTCTTTTGTATCCCTCAGGTCAAAGTTCATTGCAGGTCTTGAACCATGTGAGCTTTTGCCATCACTTGGCGTCTGTCGTCCGTCGTTAACTTTTTGAAAAATCTTCTCCTCTGAAACGGCTGGGCAGATTGGATCGAGGCTTTATAGGAATGATATATGAAATGTCCTCCACAAACGATACTCATTTTATATTGATCCGATGAAAAACATGGCCACTGTTGCTTAAAATAGAACATAGGGGGTAAATTGCTGTTTTTTGCTAATAACTCAAAAACCGTTATAGATATAAAAAATCTGAGTAGGTAAAATTGATCAGCATGAAAAGATCTACCTACCCTGAAATTTTGAAGGAAATTCCAAAACCCATTTAGGAGTTATTGCCCCTTTTTTCATCAAATTTTGAAAATTTTAACATTTTTCGTCATTTATCTCCAAAACTATTTGAGATAGAAGTGAAATGTAAATTTGAAAAATGTTTGCCATGTTGAGATCTACCTACCCTGAAATTTTAAGGAAATCCCAAAACCCATTAGGAGTTGTTGCCCTTTTTTTGTCAAATTTCAAAATTTTTTCATTCAAAAATCTTCTCCTCTGAAACCGCTGGGCTGATTGGTTTGAAACTTAATAAGAATGATCTATGACATGTTCTCTACAAACGATCTTCAATTTATTTTGATCTGACATAAAACATGGCTGTTGTAGCTAAAAATAGAATATAGGGGTGCATGTGTTGTTTTTGGCTTATAACTTAAAAACCGTTACAGATATCAAAAATCTGACGGGGTAAAATTGATCAGCATGACAAGATCTACCTACCCTGACATTTTGAAGGAAATCCCAAAACCCATTTAGGAGTTATTGCCCTTTTTTCGTCAAATTTTCAAAATTTAACATTTTTCATCATTTATCTCCAAAACTATTTGAGATAGAAGTGAAATGTAAATTTGAAAAATGTTTGCCATGTTGAGATCTACATATCCTGAAATTTTAAAGGAAATCCCAAAACCCATTTAGGAGTTATTGCCCTTTTTTGTCAAATTTTCAAAAGTTTAACATTTTTGCATTTATCTCCAAAACTATTTGAGATAGAAGTGAGATGTAAATTGAAAAATGTTTGCCATGTTGGGATCTACCTACCCTGAAATTTTGAAGGGAATCCCAAATTCTATTTAGGAGTTATTGGTTTGTGTAATTTGAGGTCGGATTCTGTTACATTTATAAAACTCAGAAACCACTGAACCAAAGTTGCAATAGTCTTTAGCTGATCCCTTGAAGAATACTGTCCAGCATGTCAGCACTCCAACCAGGACTACCACCATCAGGGAACATATTTTAACATTAAACCTTATGAAAAATAAATCTTCAACAAATTTTCCCTGAACAATTGAACCAATTGCAACAAACTTGGTCAAATAGTTGATTAATTGTCCAATGAAAACCAGACTCCAGGTGAGTGATACAGGCTATGGTGAGCCTCTTGTTATATTTTTACTCACTTATTTAATTTGCAGTTGGTGGAGCAGGACATTATCATGGAACAGATCCTGGGATACAAAATATTAGAGTTAGGTCATCATTACCACTGGAATATGCCATGAAGAAATCTTGATGTTGGTAAGTTTGTTATACATGATATTTTCAGCTATTGCCATCACTTGGCATTCATTGTTTTACATTTGAATCTTCCATTTTTATCTGACAGTCCATCTCCATATACCAGTTGAATCACCATATTAAGCCAACACAGGTCTCTCACTGTTGATATCATACTTGTTTGTCACATTTTAGGACAGAGCATCAATGATAAAGTATCTGCCAACATACTGTCATTAATCTTTCCAGTATCCTTCCTACTGACTTCTGTAGCACTCGATTAACAAGATCTTTAACTTCCCTTCTATTTGGGATGTCAGTATAGCATGTTATTAACCGATGTCTTAAAATACAGTGTACATGGACCATTTAATATAACAGGAAGTTCTTGAAAGCTTGAATTTGTACAGGGCCGATCCCCTGTATAAACTTCCGGTTTCTGTTCTCAGTAGAAAAATAGATCTACATGTTGTTGCTGTTGAAAAAAAAAAAACCTGAATGACAATAAATTTGCCATATAGTAATGACCACAATAAAAACAGAAAAATTCTGTAATTTGAAGTCATTGGTTAATAAAGGTGTCATAAAATGGGTATTTTCATATAATGCCTGTATTATGTCCCCGTACAGTCATATGAGGTCTTGATCAGCTGTATAGGCCCTCAGCATTGCCTCTGGCCTATACAGCTGACCTAATACAGGCTTTATATGAAAATACCCATTTAATAACACTATAATAGAAAACGTATAGAGTGTCATATAACCACAGAGTTGATACTGGCGGTGGTGGACTCCAGTGGTATCACAATCTCAGTTGATAGTATTCTGATACCAGCCCGAAATCAATACTTTAAATTTACTTTTCTAAAAATGTTAAATTATACAAAAATTAAGGAGTATCTCCCTAGAGCATAATTTTGTCCTTACATGGTTTTGGTTTACCCTTATGGTTTTTTAGGGCATTTTTTTTATTTTGCTCTTATGCATTTTGGATCATTGTTTTGTTATTAGGCCTTCAGCACCATTGATGAGTTGTAAATAGATATCCTAGAATTTATTAGTACATGTATAAAAATTCAATGAAAAGTATACATGTCTGTTTGACAATGTTTGGTATGTGACCTCATTTTTATGGTCCAGCAATCTTGTTAAGTGATAATGTAGGTTATTGATACCAGTTGGCTGTAGGAAAACACAGGTAGATTCATTGTTAATATCAGTCTGAAAGTAACAAGAGTATGATGTTGGATTTGATATTATATAGTTTATTTGTCAGTGAACTATATTAAGTTTTCTCTATCACAATAGTTTTCTCTTTATTGGTTTCATTGTATTTAATACAGACTGGAAACTAAACATATTATGTATTGTATTTAATACAGACTGGAAATTAAACATATTATGATAATTTGGCACTCATTAAACAAATTTTGAGACTGATGAGTCCAGGAAATACTGGGTTTTGAATCGTATTTTCCAACAGAAAAAATCTAGTTGTTGGTTTGGTTATGTACTGCGGGCAGTCATTTGGCACATACAACTACAAACAGTGGTGAAAGAAAAATCTGAATTGCTGTTATTCAGACATCTTCTTAAAAGATCTTTAGTTTAATGTTTGTGTAAAATGTTGTTTACGTTTCCATACTGACATATTTTCCAATGTATCTTAGCAATAAAGGAATATTTATTTGCATGTGTACTTTAAAGAATTCGTTATAGGTTGATTAATATAGAAAATGGAATTGTAGGTTGGTTAATGCTTGTCTCACCTTCACAAATAACAATGCTATAAGATTTATTAATGAAATTCTGTAATACTAAATTGTTAAAATGTTTCTTTCTATACTAAAATACATTGATTAATGTGCATGAAAAAAACACATGTTAGATGACCTTATACGACCTCCACGTTTCTGCAGACATGAAGCGATTTACAACATTCATCATCTCTTGCCAACTTACCCTCCTGTTTGTAATTTGTTAATTACATTTATCTAATCTGTATTAATAAAGATGGGATTGTCTCCCCTTTATCAATAGACATCAAAAACAAACATTTTTAAAAGACGTTGGAAATTCCATTGTCATGAAGATATAATGCTGTTTTGACCGAGAGCATACCTACTCTCCTATAATTTTCAAAATTTATACTATAACTATGAAACCGTAACCAATCTAGCGACATAAGAGTTGTTGACATTTCATTGTCAAATTTAAACAAATCTGTAATCTTATAGTTTTCTGCCTAAAAACGTCATTACTTAAAGAAGAAAAATTATGACAGCTCCTGGGGACTTCTGAGATAACGTAGATAATTATAAATCAATGTAAACATTGGTATCAGCTTTATAAACGAAACAATAAGAATGAGTCAGTCGACGTTATACCTATCTGTTCATTATGAGTGATTAGATGATATCCACCGAGCACCCCAGCAGTTTGTACACCCTAATACTTTTTTTTATCAAGCTTACTACAAGTCGGTGTTCACTGTTTGTGTATGTATAGATTATGTCTGTCAAAATTATTGATTTTAACTTCTCCAAAACAGAAATCTTATAAAACCGACTATATAGTGTCATTTAGTTTTTGTTGAGCCTTGGATTAGTATTTAAGAAGGCTTGTTGTTTTCAAGGGTTTCATGTATAAATAATGGTTCAAAACATTCAGCTGACACTTATTCCATGTTATTTGTTGGAATCTCATAACTAACTGTAGTTCATTACAATCTTCAGTATTTTTTACATAATTTCAAACTTAAGTAAAAACTATTGTGTCATTACATTTTAGATCAATTAGGACAAAGGCCAATTTGTGTATACCATCATTATAGCGATATGCAGATACATCATCCCTAAAAACCACTAAGTCAACATAAACCAAACAAAAACCGACTATTCCATAAGTGACCATGTCTAAAACTGTGTCTGCCATCCTTTCCTCCACTGAACATTACCAATCAGACTATTCCATAAGTGACCATGTCTATAACTGTGTCGACCATCCTTTCTTCCACTGAACATTACCAAACAGACTATTCCATAAGTGACCATGTCTATAACTGTGTCGGCCATCCTTTCCTCCACTGAACATTACCAATCAGACTATTCCATAAGTGACCATGTCTATAACTGTGTCGACCATCCTTTCCTCCACTGAACATTACCAAACAGACTATTCAATAAGTGACCATGTCTATAACTGTGTCGACCATCCTTTCCTCCACTGAACATTACCAAACAGACTATTCCATAAGTGACCATGTCTATAACTGTGTCGACCATCCTTTCCTCCACTGAACATTACCAAACAGACTATTCCATAAGTGACCATGTCTATAACTGTGTCAGCCATCCTTTCCTCCACTGAACATTACCAAACAGACTATTCCATAAGTGACCATGTCTATAAGTGTGTCGGCCATCCTTTCCTCTACTGAACATTACCAAACAGACTATTCCATAAGTGACCATGTCTAAAACTGTGTCTGCCATCCTTTCCTCCACTGAACATTACCAAACAGACTATTCCATAAGTGACCATGTCTATAAGTGTGTCGGCCATCCTTTCCTCCACTGAACATTACCAAACAGACTATTCCATAAGTGACCATGTCTACAACTGTGTCGGCCATCCTTTCCTCCACTGAACATTACCAAACAGACTATTCTATAAGTGACCATGTCTATAACTGTGTCGACCATCCTTTCCTCCACTGAACATTACCAAACAGACTATTCCATAAGTGACCATGTCTATAACTGTGTCGACCATCCTTTCCTCCACTGAACATTACCAAACAGACTATTCCATAAGTGACCATGTCTATAAGTGTGTCGGCCATCCTTTCCTCCACTGAACATTACCAAACAGACTATTCCATAAGTGACCATGTCTACAACTGTGTCGGCCATCCTTTCCTCCACTGAACATTACCAAACAGACTATTCCATAAGTGACCATGTCTATAAGTGTGTCGGCCATCCTTTCCTCCACTGAACATTACCAAACAGACTATTCCATAAGTGACCATGTCTACAACTGTGTCGGCCATCCTTTCCTCCACTGAACATTACCAAACAGACTATTCTATAAGTGACCATGTCTATAACTGTGTCGACCATCCTTTCCTCCACTGAACATTACCAAACAGACTATTCCATAAGTGACCATGTCTAAAACTGTGTCTGCCATCCTTTCCTCCACTGAACATTACCAAACAGACTATTCCATAAGTGACCATGTCTATAAGTGTGTCGGCCATCCTTTCCTCCACTGAACATTACCAAACAGACTATTCCATAAGTGACCATGTCTACAACTGTGTCGGCCATCCTTTCCTCCACTGAACATTACCAAACAGACTATTCTATAAGTGACCATGTCTATAACTGTGTCGACCATCCTTTCCTCCACTGAACATTACCAAACAGACTATTCTATAAGTGACCATGTCTATAACTGTGTCGACCATCCTTTCCTCTACTGAACATTACCAAACAGACTATTCTATAAGTGACCATGTCTATAACTGTGTCGACCATCCTTTCCTCCACTGAACATTATCAAACAGACTATTCCATAAGTGACTATGTCTATAACTGTGTTGACCATCCTTTCCTCTACTGAACATTACCAAACAGACTATTCTATAAGTGACCATGTTTATAAGTGTGTCGACCATCCTTTCCTCCACTGAACATTACCAAACAGACTATTCTATAAGTGACCATGTCTACAACTGTGTCGGCCATCCTTTCCTCCACTGAACATTACCAAACAGACTATTCTATAAGTGACCATGTCTATAACTGTGTCGACCATCCTTTCCTCCACTGAACATTACCAAACAGACTATTCCATAAGTGACCATGTCTACAACTGTGTCTGCCATCCTTTCCTCCACTGAACATTACCAAGCAGACTATTCTATAAGTGACCATGTCTGTAACTGTGTCTGCCATCCTTTCCTCCACTGAACATTACCAAACAGACTATTCTATAAGTGACCATGTCTATAACTGTGTCGACCATCCTTTCCTCCACTGAACATTACCAAACAGACAATTCTATAAGTGACCATGTCTATAACTGTGTCGACCATCCTTTCCTCCACTGAACATTACCAAACAGACTATTCCATAAGTGACCATGTCTATAAGTGTGTCGACCATCCTTTCCTCCACTGAACATTACCAAACAGACTATTCCATAAGTGACCATGTCTATAACTGTGTCAGCCATCCTTTCCTCCACTGAACATTACCAAACAGACTATTCTATAAGTGACCATGTCTATAACTGTGTCGACCATCCTTTCCTCCACTGAACATTACCAAACAGACTATTCCATAAGTGACCATGTCTACAACTGTGTCGGCCATCCTTTCTTCCACTGAACATTACCAAACAGACTATTCCATAAGTGACCATGTCTGTAACTGTGTCGGCCATCCTTTCCTCTACTGAACATTACCAAACAGACTATTCTATAAGTGACCATGTCTATAACTGTGTCGGCCATCCTTTCCTCTACTGAACATTACCAAACATGAACAATATGCTAAAATGATTTAGTAACTGATATCTTGAAACTACTTTGTCAACCGAAACCAAAGTGGATGGAATGTTACAGAGCAGTTGAGGTAGTTTGATGGAATGGTTTGACCTTTTCAGAATGGTGTTTCAATGTTGACTTTTGCCCTTCATCATCATGGCTATTCTGTATTAAAATAGAGAAAAATGCAAACAATATTCAAGATCTATTGGTAAAATTGTTTCTTTTAAAATTATATCTAATTCATGCTGAAAGTTGACAAAATTGTTATAATGAGAAATGTGCTTAAACTTTGGAATAAAAATATTGAGATTTCAAAAGTCCAGACCCGGCGTAACTACTAAGGTAATCATATGATTGTTGAACAATGTTTAGTATGTGTATTATTATTATCTTTTATTCCTTCAACTAAGAAGAGTAGATGATAAATATTTACAAATCAAACATTTTGAAATATAATACAAGGCATCGTAGCAATTAGAACGTTAGAGTCAGTTTAAAGACAAATCCCTCTATTCAGATCTACCAATAATATTTTCTTTAAATTTTTTTCCCACTTTAGCCTAAGTAAAAGCTTTAAAATCAGCCAATAAAAAAATGGGGTCACCGACCTCGTTTTCGATTTATAACGCCATCTTTTTCACAAAATTTAGAAATCGGAACATGTAGTTATTTACAGTTTAATTTTTTATAAAAAGTCCTAATCACATGAAATTTGTTTGTTTTGTTAACCGTATTGTTTGTAGAACTTATATTATTCGTATTATCATCTTCTGAGGGACAGATGATGACGATATGTTGCTATAAACATTTTCCCGCCTTTTTTTATGGTAAAATATCTATGTAAAATCCAGTATTGTAAAAAATTGACCAATGTTTTTTCTATTATAATTACATAGAATATTCATTTTTGATTATTAAACAAAATAAAAAAATAAAAACGTGGGGTCACCGTAATCTAAAAAGAGATATTTCGAAGAAAAGGCATAAAAATTTGAAATGGCGGGAAATTATTGCGCCAATTCTGAAAGCAACGTCTTTTAAACGTTAGATAGAGTTGGTGATGTTTTCACGGGTTATATGGACTAATATAAGTCCTGTCAACTGTCTACGGACGCCGACGACGATGACAGGCTTATACTATAATACAACCACAAATATTTGCGGTTGTAAAAAGATGAACTGGATATATTCGGAATTATAACTGAACATATAGTAAGTGTACTGATGCTAGCTAGATACATGTATCCGTCAGTTATAAAATAATTTCATATGTTAAATGATTTATTTAAATGATTTCGGGTGTACCATATTTACAGTTTTTATTTTCTTTTATTTTTTAATGAAAAGTAATAAAATGTTATTGATACTAACATCAAAAAAATGTAAGAGATTGAGTGGTAAGGAGTATGCAGTACAACATTAAAAATTGCATTTCCGCCCAGATAACAATAAGGATAAAGATTAAAGAGAAAAATCTATTTGTCAAAATTAGTTGCATTAAATAATAATAATTATAATATTTATTATAATTTATAATAATAATAATAATAATTAAAAAATACAATAAAACGTTAGTTGACTTTATGTTCACTAATTATACTTTATGACCTGAGATATATGAAAACTATGTGCATATAGTCCAGACCGGATAATTTTTGTTGATATTTATTTTATTTTAAAAGTTTAAGACACATATGATTAAATACGGTGCATTTCTATCTTAAAAATCATTTAACGTTAACTTTTGTGAACATTGCATTGATTCCAGTTGTCTTTCTCTTTCCGTTGATCAACGTTAGAAATTTGCGGAAATCGCGACGTCACAAGCCACGGACAGCATAATACCGTTGCGCTGCTCTATGCGCAAAAACAATAGAGGGATTTGTCTTTAAGGTATTGTTCTTTACCGATAGTACATGTTGGCTGTAATCATTATGAAGTTAACAGAAGCAATACGGAAGTAGTCTTCATCTTCAGTGTCAATGTCATACTCTATTGGATCACCAATCAAGATATAGAATTGTTCCATGTCTGATAAAGAGTGAATATATACGCTAAACATTATGTCACTTATGTTAATAATTTTGCACCAGAGTTTGTCACGTAGTTCAGACGTACACATACAGTTCAATGCGATGTGGCACACTAGGTCAGAATAAAACGATCCACATTTATGGCAGAGTTTGAAACTATTTAAATCGCGAAGTGTCACTGTTAGTTTCATACAAAATTGAATGGATTCCTTGTGCTCTGGAAAGCGCAAAGCAAGTTTCCACAGTGGATGAACAGTTAATGTCTTATGAACATGCAAGAATTTTTGGAAGTCAGGATCATGTTCTATTCGTGAAAGCCATTGTCTTTCCTCACAGTCCTGAATTGCAGACTTCACAAGTAATTTCCATCGTGTTTTTTGTAGTCGATGTACGCTTCGATTGTCCACCCACCAAGAAGTCCACTGCACATATCGGAGCGTATAAGCCGTGTAAATCCTTGTAAAGACTTCAAAGTGTATCTCTGAGCACGTTCCAACATTAATATTTCAGTCTCTGTTATAGATTACAGATTGTTGAACAATGTTTAGTATGTGTATATTGTCATTGGGATAATATTGTAAAATCAGAATTTAATAGGAAGTTTTTTCTGAATGTGAAAACTTAAACATATTTTTTTTGCCAGTTTTGGAAAAGCACTGATATACTCCAATTGAGACCATGTAAAAAAAAATCAGCAAAAAAAAATTTAATCCTACCTACCTACCTAAACACCCTGATTTTTATGAACATGAAACCCTAAACACACCTATTTTTTTGTTTGACATAATTACTTTCTGTGAAAGAGCAGTTGTGTATACCAGAAACATTTACTAATATGACTTCCATGGAAAAACTTTTGCATATTGAAGGAGCCTGCAATCATTAGGACAGTATCCCATTAATAAAGAGGTTTATGTTGTTTATTTGGCATGTTTTTTATTATATTTTTTTTGGTTGTAATTTAATGAGTAAACAAGATACAGTTGTAATCAGAAAAGATCTTTGAAGTTTGATGATTCTAAAAATTTTTACTATTCTGTTAGATGCAGTTATCCCCCTTTGAACACTGTTTTAATGTTAGCATTCGTGATATAAAATTAATTAGCCATAGTTATAAGGTCCAGAAAGTGTCTGTCGTGGGGTGTATCTTAATTGTTAATACACACATTGATATGAGTAATTATTTCTCTGAGGTGGATCCTTTTTTTGGGGTAATGTTCAGATCTCCTGTAGATTTTAATCTCATTCAGAAGTTATTTTATTGTAAATTGACATATGTTTATGTTATTATGCATAAATTTGGACATTTTCAATTTAATTTAAAAGCAATTTATCAGTATTTTCACGATTTATTTGGGCCAATGTACTATCATAGAAGTATTTTTGATATTAATTATTATTTATTTATAAAAAGCTTGTAAAATATGAATTTTGAAAATGGATAGGTCTTTTTTAAACTGTGAGTGGAAGTTTTTTTTTAATAGAGACCAATAAGTAACATTCTGTAAAGCTGGGATATTGTTAAATAGATGTGGCATGCAATCAAAGGATTTAGTCCCTGATTTTTAAATTGATTTTATCGGAGACATCCCTTTATCTGAGTGGTTATTGTCAGTTTGGCACGCATTTTCAATTACCTTGTTGTAAATTTGAATGATAAATTTTGCCTGAAGTGTTTTATCGGGATTTTTTCTTTCACAATAAGGTGCTTTGTTCGTAATCAGCATTGAATGGTTTGAGATGTATATGCGGTACATAAGCTGACTAGAACACAGATAACTAGCATAAAGAATTCTCTGTTAAACTAATGAAGAATTTGTATATATCATGTTTAAAGGAAAATAAATACAAAAACATGTTATCTGTATGATAAAGGAAACATCAGCAATCAATAGATAAAAAGCTTCTTTTTTTTTGGGTTAATTTTCAACATTTATTAGATAAAAATAAGTAATTTAATGGGAAATGTCATAATTTTAGGAAAATTGAGTGAAATGTTTGGACATGAGTTGATAGTAGATTCAATGATCCAGAGAACAACATTTGAAGGTGTGGTATTTTTTATGATGTTTGAATCATAAATTAAAAAATATAAACTGAACATTTTTTTTCCAAATGTTATGAAATTATTACAAATCATCTGAAATCAGAGGAATGAGTTTTATGACAAACATTGACCCATTTATATTCTCTAGAAATTTATAGGTGTTTTTTATTAGTTTATGAACTTGAAAATAAACTTTGCAAGACATTCTGACAATTTATTTTTTGAATATTAAGGTCAGTGTGTTACAATTATTTGTGTAGGAAAAAATCAGACAATGCTGTTAAATTGTTTCATACCTCCTGTTTACTACTATTTATCCCCATTGTTGTGTTAAAATGCATAAATCTCTGTGAAAAATGTGATTGTAATAAATAATTAATATATTGAAGGTACAACAATTTGATTTCAATAGTGTGTTTCAGTCTCTCCGATTTGTCATCTTTTTGTATTCACTGTAAGATTAAACTATGAAATATCAAGTTTTAGGAAACAGTAGCTGAGTAAAATCTCAAGTTTCAGAATATGTAGTCCAATAAATTGAATTCAGATGCATTTAAATGACTCATTTACTTTTTTTAAATTTTAGGGGAATTTTTTATTAATTTATTTTATTAGATAAAAAAGTCAGTGTCAACTTGAGATGATCAAATCTGTTTTAAAAATATAAAATCTGAACAAAGCTTTTTGGTGGACTACCACCCACAGTTCAGAGTTTAGGAGAAATACATGTTACCTTTGCCAAGTTTTAAGATTTCTAATCTTCAGGTTTTTATCAAGAGGTATCATTGATCTTTTGTTTTGACAATGTTATAATGTTTATCCCTAAGTTTAGCCAGGTTGTGTCAGTTTTACTGATAGCAGAAGTGCTACTTCCCTAACAAACATCAATTCTCAAATAGTTTCTCATACATTGGTCATCAATACCACATTTTTTCATCCTATTTCTTTTTTTTTCTTTTTGTTTGAAAGTTCTGTGTTCCATTAGTAAAACTTTTATAAAAATGTACTACAGAAATATTATCATGGAATGGCATATGATTGTACCTTTATTTTAATATTTATATTATGATGTCATAAAATATAACCATATATCATGCTTTATCATAGTTTATCTGTGCACAAGATGAAATTCTTGAAAGACACCCTTCTAAATTATTAAACCTATCATTTGCACGTTTCAGAGTATCGTGATATAAATAGGATATACCCCTGTTGGGCTAACACCCTCAGAAGTATATCCGATACCTATACAATGGTTTTTGATCATATTATTGTCCACTGGCTGTCACAGTACCATTGCCAATTAGGTGTGAGTATACACAGATAATTATTCTGTTGTAATTACATTAATTACATGTCTGTTGGTACAACTTATATCTATTAGTGACATACATTTTGTACACAGAACATTTTATTGTACAAACAGAATTACAATTGACTACGAACTGTATTATCTAGTTTTTTCTTTCTGATATATGTAGGGGTTTAATGTTTTTTAGACAAATTTTCTGCTTAATTTTTTTGTGAATGTTAACAAGTAGTTGGTCGGCTGAAGACAATTATGAAAAATGATCTGCTTGCTGTCAGTTTGAACTTGCAAGAAGGTGCCCGATTTTTCTTCTAGTTCTCACAGTAACATAAGGATGAAACACAGCAATAAAAGTTCCCATTTATTGACCTTGCAAGAAGGTGCCCGATTTTTCTTCTAGTTCTTTCAGTAACATTAGGATGAAACACAGCAATAAAAGTTCCCATTTATTGAACTTGCAAGAAGGTGCCCGATTTTTCTTCTAGTTCTTTCAGTAACATTAGGATGAAACACAGCAATAAAAGTTCCCATTTATTGAACTTGCAAGAAGGTGCCCGATTTTTCTTCTAGTTCTTTCAGTAACATTAGGATGAAACACAGCAATAAAAGTTCCCATTTATTGAAATTTTGTTATATGCAAGTATGAATTTTTTTATAAGAATTAATCCAGCATAACTCCTTCACCAATTTATAACATAATAATCTATTCTTTACATACATTTTAAAGGACTGTGTATTTTAGACATTCTTTTAAATACAGATGGTAGACTTATTTTATAACTGTAGAAATTATTAATTCTAAATACCTGTTCCTTTAGTTCTCATGCTATTTAAACATAAATAATGTAACAATATAAGACAATTTTATAAAAGTCCCTGCAGTTTTATTTTGTCATTTATTTCAGACTTATCACACTTATTTTTTTCTTGTCATTCATACAATGAAATAAAGAAGGGTGGAAATATTTGTTGTTAGTTAAAAAAGTCATCAAGAATTTTTACTTCAACACTACAAAATAAGCTGATAAAATCACCTTTGACATAAACTGTATATAAGTGGATAAATGACAGGTTGATTGATTGGTTTGTATTCAATATCCACCCAAAACACATTGTTTGAATTTTACCAACAAAATGTATAAACAGAAACATGTAAGTAATACAGCTATGTGGTCACTTAGTTTGTGGGTTGTTCATAATTGAAGTTTTAAATTGCAACGTTGACATCGTCACCGCAAAGGTTATTTGTTGACAATTTTATTTAGTGATAAAAATATTTTGTTGGTTTTAATTTTGATGAATTTTGATTAAATCTATCATTAAATCTGGTATCTTTGTGATGGTACTCGTTACCATATTCTAACCAATGATAACAATCCAGTATGATGTTTATTTAGGAATTTAATTAATATCTATATTATGATTAGGAGGACATGGAAAAATACTAAATCAATCATAATTAATCCTTAGTCGTGATAAAAATCTTATTACTTCAAGTTATAAGTTATTTAACACCATTTTATTAAAATTTTAGCTACCATAAAAAAAAATTGACTGAGTTATTCCCCTTTGTATAAGATTTATGCTTGGGGAAATAATGAATGAACAGAATCTTTTTTGCACTTGTAGAAATGATCAGAATGCACTTTTATACAGATGTTATACAATGTTAAAATCAATTACACATGAATATCCATCAAAACAATAATGGGGTGTATGTAGCTCCTTCTTAAATATTATACTAAAAAATACAATGTCTGATTCAGATTTTGTATGTATACTAAAGGACTAACTGTGCTTATTTTGTCATATATCTATGAATAATAAATA
The DNA here is from genome assembly GCA_028015205.1 of Mytilisepta virgata. Taxonomy (NCBI): domain Eukaryota; kingdom Metazoa; phylum Mollusca; class Bivalvia; order Mytilida; family Mytilidae; genus Mytilisepta; species Mytilisepta virgata. The sequence goes on along the minus strand of CM051518.1, from coordinate 3,539,919 downwards.
ATTAGACTTGTTTTGTCAAAAATATGGGAGTAGCTGTTTTTGTTTTTTGTTTGTTTTTTGTTTTTTTTTTTTTTTGAGGGGGGGGGGGGGGCAGTTTTAGCAATGTATGACTAAAATTGGTGATGTTTAGTGATTTAGGGAGTGACTATTTAACTTGATGCCCAACAATATTCAGAGTAGACAACTAAAGTTTTAAGTACTTTTTTTGTTGAGAAGCAAGACCTATGGAAACAATTTTCCCACTTAAACCACAATAATATGAAATCTCCTGTCACAACCACAAATATGTACATGAATATTAACGATCTATCAACAGACTGATGAATTCATAAAGTGTAGATTTGTATACCATAAATATATAGCCTTAATTGTACAACCTGACCAGTTTTACACCTGATAAATGTTTGATGTGTAAAAACGTATGTATATACAGTGGTCATCACTTCAGATGGTCACTATCACTGACCAGTCGTAAACTATAGAATCCATGGTGTGAGTGGACATTGATGTGTCAGAATGTCAACATACATTACAGCCATTACTCTGAGATTATTGGTGCATTGGGAAGCTATTATCTATACATAAAAATTGTCTAATGGTGGTTTGTTTTTACTTGACCACCTGGATGTCGACTGACCACCCATATATTAAACTGAAAAGTATCAATTTGTAAAGGATAATTTATTATTGTAACAGTACATTAGTGTGAAAATCAAAACATACCTTCAACTGCTGTATCAATTAGGTGTGAAAAATTTCTTTATAAACGTCATAAATTATTGGTAATGAAATAATTAGTGTCATGGGGAAGATTTTATTCTGGGAAAATATACTTAGTACTTCTGTAAATAATATTTATGTAGTTTAGTAATTTATTACCATGAGACATAAATATTGACCGATCAAAAAAGATGTTCTTTGGTTGGAACATTCTTGGGTGAAAATTAATAATTTATGAATCAAATGCCTATTTTCTTGTCCCACTCTTTTCTTTAAGTGGGATTTATTACTTTCATGCAAAAGAAAAGTCAACGAAGACCATTAGTACATTTTTTATATTCACAAAGCATTTTTGAAACTTTTGTTATTTGTATTTTTTAAAGCTTTTCTGCACACATATAGAAAAAAAATTACTGATTTCTAAACATTGTTTAATTTCATGTTGTTTTTTTAAATATTTTCAATTTTTTTCTGATTTGAGATAAATGTAGATAAGTTTCCTACTTTACATGGTGACACATACAGAATTCTTTTGTGCGTTAAAGTCAGATAATTATTTACAAACACCAGGATTCAAGCTTCGCTGACTCTATTCTCCCTGACCAGAGTAGAATTTAATTACTGTGTATTCTGGACAATACTTCCTGGTCATTTACTGACCATTAAAACCAACTACTGACCATCAAACTCAGCCACTTGTAAACAGGATCATTCATCCACTTGTATTTTTATGAGATAGAATACCAAATTAAACAAGCCTCAGGGTAACCATTAATTTTTCTGAGTCAGTCACACTAAAGACATCAGATTATAAATGTAAGGAGATTAAATTTCTAATTAAAGTAAAGTACTGTCAAGTGAAATAACAAGAACATGTATAAGTCATTGTAATAATACTGAAAGTTAGAACACCAACAGATTAATTAAAACTTTATACAGTAAAACTCATACTTCCACTAATGATATGCAATGTCAAGGATGGAACTTGCCTTTTTTCCCAAAAAATACTTATTTGATTGTAAGATAAATTTGGAACTGAGAAAATCTTTTCTAAAATATTTCAAGAAAACCAAAATTCTAATTTTATAAATACAGAGGAAAGATTAAAACTAATTTTGAATCCACTAACACTCGGAGATATAGAAACATTGGTTTCTTTTATATTTCAGTCATTTGAACTGAGGAATTAAGTGAGATGTTTTCATATCATGTATTTGTTTTCATTTGTGAATTGATGTATTTATATTGTTATAACCTACTGGGTTTTAATGTTTGCAATAAAGTTTGAATTTGAATATTTTAGGTTTAATTATGAGAATACATCTCCTAAAATTCCTTAGATTCTTTGTTAATTTTAAAATTTCATCCCTTATCAGGAAAAATCACATATATGTACATTGAATAGGCATAGGAAGTTTCTTCTAAATTTAGATTCCGAAAGATGTTATGTTTGATAGGGGTCTTTTCAGCACAAGATAACAACATTAAATAACAAAGTTAATTGTAAAAGTTCATATTTAGATGTTGACAAAAAATATTTTTTTAGAAACAAAATATATGACCTGTGTATATGTCTATGAATATGAAAGAGAATGCAAATTAAGATGTCGTAAGAAAGATATGGATGTTTAGGTAATCAGAGGGGGGAATGTGATATTCATGTGAAATAGAAAGTTGTCACCTGACACATGCATTATATCACATGATCAGTCATGTGGAAGATACACGATCGTTATCTTAATGAACTTCTTTTTTAGACTAATTAAACTAACCTTATCCTGTCAACACAACAACAGTGGAATTGTGACCCAAGAAGGAAATATGACATTTTGAAAATTGATTATTAAAATTCTGACATCTTTCATTACTAACTATTTGAAATTTAAAATGTCAAAACAACTGATGTGACGAATGAACAAATTATTATGTATTAAATATACTCCCATGATATTTAGTCAAATAATTACAGTTATAACAAGTAGGGATGGTCTAGTTATATATGTCAAACAGAGAGGAATTTCCAAACATTTTCATGTTAGATAAAGATCAAGATATTTTGAAAAATCATTGTGAAATTACTCTGAAAGTATAAAAGTTGAGAGATTATTGAAAAAAAGTTAAAGACTTTACAATTGGAATATTTAATCTTAATTAAGATAATTTCTTGAAGTCTAAACTTTTTTACAAGAGTAAAATGTTATAAAACTTATACACAATGGGTGGGTAATATCACCAAACTCAGATCAAGTTTGAATTTGGGTGGCGTCACATTCACGGTTCTCGACATTTGTCCCTTTATAAATAGAAAAATTATTGAATTTGCCGTTTACACACTTACTTTACTTTTCCTCAACCAAATGTTATGAGACTAATACATAATGCTTAATACCGCCAAACACAGATCAAGTTTGAATTTGGGTAGTGCCACTCTTACCGTTCTTTGGTTGGGTCCATTCATGAATTGAAAAATTGCCAAATTAGCTGTTTCCACACTCTAAATTAACTTTGCCTCAACCAAATATTATGAAACATATACTCAATGATTATTGCCACCAAACACTGATCAAGTTAGAATTTGAGTGTCACTTTCATCGATCTTACGTTTTCCCCCATTATAAGTTTGAAATTGCCAAATTTGCCGTTTTGCACTCTTTATGACTTTTACTCATTAAGCCCCCCCCCCCAAAAAAAAATCAAATGGTTGCTCCCTTACCTAGTTGATTTTGTTTTATATTTTCAGTGTTTTTCATTAAGAAACAACTGGACTAATCTGCTATAAAATGTGGCAAGGTTACAGTTACAGATTATCTGATGTGGGTTAAGTACCAGAGGCAGCAGGAATATTATGTCATTATTTGTTTGACAACAACAATTTTACCATGTATGAAATATTATAAGAATAAGTATATGTTTAAAAAGTCAAGAACCGTCATTAAAAGGAGATTAATGTTTTAAGCTTTCCTAAATATATATTATTGGTGAGACGGATCAGATTTAGTAGTTTGTTGACACTTAGTCTTTTGTCATGTAGGTATAAATGTTGTCTAAATATACAGTAATTATATAGGATGATACAGTTATACTAGTAAAATGTTTCCTTATCATGGAAAAAATGTGTCTCCAGTATCTATTAGTCAGAGTAATATTGATATTGTCAATTCAAATACATTGCATATGCTTATTTCAACAATTTTATGTATGGTCAGCATTGCTCAAGCCTGAAAATATCAATTTAGAAAAGTGAATATTTTACAGCACCTTCAAATGTAAATAAAGTGAAAGAAAAAAATATGGTAGAACCAAAAATCATCTATAGACAATTATTGGTTCAAGGGATTTCATCATTAAAAAATAACTTTTGTACTGGAAATGTGTAATTCATGAAAAAATAACTTATATAATTCTGAATTTGAGTTGTTTTTAAACATACAACTGTTATATAATTCTGAATACAAGTTGTAGATTTACACATACTATATTGAGTTTTGAGTTTCGGCCATAGATTTAAGTACAAGTATTTTTAATATAAGGAGTCAGAATATGTTAAAACACCTGTAGATTACATAATAATTCTTGTAAGATAATACCTACACCAAAGAAAAGTTTTTGTTTATCTTAGAATACAGTGTTGTATAAAATGACAAAATTTACCTGTTTAATTTATACATCATAAATGTTTGTCATCTTTTAATGACTTAAGAAAAAATTCAAAAATAGATTAAATTTATATATTTCAGCAAGTAAACGATATAAATTATACTGTATTGATACTAGGTTTATATTAAGTACCCAATAATTTATTTTGAAACAGTTATTGCATAAATTTATATAACAGTCTAGTAATAAAATGGGGATGATATTATAAAATTTTATAAGAGATAAAACCAGCCTTCTAAGCTTTTCTACATGACTTCAGCAGTAAACTGCACTTAGTAGACATCATGTCCTGTTCTAAAAAATGAAAAATTACTGCATGGTATGCTGAATATGTAAATTTATATTAAAATTAGAATTATAAATTGTAGTATTTATATAAAAACTTGGACATATTAGATAAGATGGGACAATACTTATTGCATGATTTATACAGAAAAGGATGATTGACCTGTCTCCAGGTAACTAATACACCTGTATGTTTACCTGGATTACAGAAGATGGTAATTTATTGACTCCATATATAATATGAAGTGTTATGTTTGAAATCAGCAGAGTTTTCCCACACAATGGACCAAAGATAAGATGTCAGTCCATAACATAGGAAGGCTCGGTCGGTGATCTTACTTTATCCGAGTTTCCTGGTGATGGGCCATTGGAACGATAATCTGCACTTTAGATCAAAGCTTTTGTAAATCACTTGTATCATATTTATAAGTTAGTTTTACATATTATTTTACCATCTAATGACTGTAGTATTCTCAAGTTTGTTTAGAGTACTGCTAGTTACTAAGATTCTCTGAATTATTGATATCTTGTTTATTTGTGACCAGTATTTGTTGTTTTATCCGTTTATTTTTCCGTAAAGTTCTATATTCCAAATTACAGTGCAGTTGACAATTTTTGTAAGATTTTTCTAGTCTAATGTTAAAGGGTATTATGGACTATATGATTGTGAAGAATGCTGGGAGAAAAAAGCGTGAGATTTATTATTTGCAGGTCTGAGAAGAAGTTTATGACTGATGTTCTAAAATCCATGGTATTTTAATTCCGAGGTCGTCAAAGAAGCAGGAAGTAATTATTTCTTGGAGATATATGTTAATTTGAAAAGTGACTTTGGACTTGTATGTTATATGTTCATGGTCTTTGTGAAACCACTTAGCTACTTTAAAGTAACATTTCATGGAATCTGAACTGCTTATAAAATTACATCATGTGACCCAATCTCCCAACCAAGGTGACCACTGAAGCCAAACTTGGTGAACCTAAGACCTTTTGTAAAATGTTTCTTAAACTTTGGCCCCATTGCAACTACAGTTGGTCTAAATGTAATTTGATGTAGTTCTTTTTGCAAAATGTACTACATGTCTTGTCTTAAATCTCTGGGTCAGATAAAATGCAGATGAATGGTTAGGTTGTTGAAGAGGTTTATATGTGTATGAATGTGTCAACTAAGTGAGGTTCAGGTGGAAAATGAGGAAAAATGGTTGAAACAGTTTTAATTTTTCCTGTAGCTCTTGTTTAGAACATCCTTCATCAACTATAACATACATTCAGGGGAAAGGTTAAAAGATGAACTCTCACATATCCAGCCTTCCACGTAAGATAACTGACGGAACAGAAAATAATTTTTTAATAAGCTGAACCATACCCAAATAGACTCTTTCTCGTTCGAAGACCAATTGTGTCTTTCATATCCTATCCTAACCACAAACTTTAATTTCAGAAAATGTTTTTAACATCAATTAAACCAGCTAACAAACTTTTATCATAATTTTGAGCCAAAAGGAGATTTTTGACTCTTTATTTATGACAGCTGGTTTCCTTAATTTCAGACTGTATTATATGAAGTAAATTGTACTTTGTTTTTTAACAATCCTTTATGGACAGAACTCGTGTGACAAAAAGACATGTATAAGTTTCAGATTAATGTTATTTACGTAATAATAAAAGTATACCTATGTTATATGATACTCTGAAAGATATTGTTAGAGATATACAATAAATTTGGCACAAATTCAGGCTAAGTGAGGATTTTCATCATGTACAAGTAGTTCAAGTGGACTTGTTTTATGGTGACTGACACAGATTTATAATCAGATGAATTTTTAAGCTGAGATGTCCGTTTTCGTAAAGTTACTTTGCTAAGTGAGAGATTTTATATGCTTACGCTTACCTATTTTTAGTCCGTGAATTTAATGACATTTTCCTTATTGTTGCCGAAGTAGTGAGAAATAGTCGAAGAGTTTTTTTTAACAAATATTTGAATTGAAATAAAACGCCTTTCCAGTAGGAAGAAAAAGAGAGAGTCCAGTCTTTATAACCGAAAATACAAAACATACAAATATTTTTTCCCCCGAGTTATGGAAACATGTAAGCACCTGTCAAAACGTAAAGAATTCCAGCATATGTGTTCAGCTTACCTGTCATATGATTATTTTGTTGTGAAGGAGCTGTTATTTTGATGCCAAAAGTTCATCAATTACTTAGTTGTCATAAATGGAGTAAATATTTACTTAAGAAATCGAAAAATATTGTATTTTCAACAACTGCAATTAAAGTGTCAGATGTAAAGACAAAAAATATATGGACAATTGAATTGTCCAGTAAAACATATTGTTTTACAACGTGACCTCTGGTCAAAGAGAATACTCAACCATTGTAGTGTTTTATGCTTTATCAATACCATTGTTTGGAAGTGACGTTCCCCATAGTTTTATTAACAATTGCCCTTAGAGGGTTCATCTCACGGCCACTAAAACCTTGAAATGTTTTTTAATACAGTTATAAGTATCGATCCGGGACCCATTAAGAAATATTTAATGATCAATAAAGTGTATAATTTCTATTGTTAATTGATATTTTTGTACTTTTTATTGCTTTTGAAATGTCATGTAAAGTAATGGTGGAACTCTACCCATGCTTTACATGCAGCCTGCATGTGTCCGGCAATGAATCGCAAATTGTCTTTACCCATTTACTTAATGAGCTAAGTGGTCAAATTATTTTTATTACAGCAATTATAAGCAGACTCAATATAAACACTCAACAATAATACTAGTATCAAATGGACTATACAGGGTAGCTGAATGTAAACCCTTATTAGTGCAGAAAGCAGAAAATTGGAGAAAATAGGCTCTTTTTATCACCAGTTGGATGTCCAGTAATTTGTAATGGGATTTGTCACTAGGTATCAATGTAATAGCTTATATTGGCCTTTAGTGTCACATTGTTGGTATTTGTACCGTCGCTATATGTAGATATCAGTGAAATAGCTTATATTGGTCTCTTGTGTCATATTGTTGTTATTTTTGACGACCCTAGATAAAAAATGAAATAGCTGATATTTCTCTTGTGTTATATTGTTGACATTTTTAGCTCACCTGGCCTATAGGCCATGTGAGCTTATGTCATCACTTTGCGTCCGTTGTCCGTAAATTTTTCACATTTTGATCTTCTCCGAAACTACTTGGCGGATTGTAATCAACCTTGGTAGGAATGATGTATGGAAGGGCCTCTACAAACGATCCACCATTGGTTCCGGTTGGATAAACAACATGGCCACCAGAGGCCATCTTTGATTTTTATGGGCCAATTTTCAAAAATCTTCTCCTCTGAAACGGCAGTATGAAATGTTTTGAAACTTTGCAAGATTGATGACAACAATACCCTTTACAAACGATCCACATATGCTCAACCGACAGCTGCGGCTGTTCAAAGTTTCTATTGAAACTATATGGGAAAGGACTTTTATGTAATTTGTTCAGGAACTAATGTTCAGATTGTAACCAAAGTTGGCAGGAATGAGGAATGGAAGGACCTCTACCCAACTTTTGACCTATGGTTCCGGTTGAATGAACAACATGGCCGCCAAAGGCCATCTTTGATTTTTATTGGCCAATTTTCGAAGATCTTCTCTGAAATTACATTATGAAATGTTTTGAAACTTTTCAGGATTGATGACAAATATACCCTCTACAAACGTTCCACTTTTATTTATATTTATAAACTCAGCATACGGCTGCGGCTGTTCTGTTTCCATTGAATCCATATGTGAAAGGGTTTGTTTTGTCATTTGCTCAGGAACTAATGGGCAGATTGTGACAAAAGTTGGAAGGACCTCTACCAAGTCTCTACCTTTGGTTCCTGTTGGATGGACAACATGGCTGCCAGGGGCCATCTTTGGTTTTGATTGGCCAATTTTCAGAAATCTTCTCCTCTGAAATTACACGATGAAATGTTTTGAAACTTTGCAGCACAAATTACAACAGTATCCTCTACAAACAATCAACTTTTGGTTGAGATTCATATGATCAACCGACAGCTGTGGATGTTCAAAGTTTCCATTGAATCCATATATGGGAAAGGACTTTTTTGTCATTTGCTCAGGATCTAATGGGCAGACTTTAACGAAAGTTGGCAAGTATCTCATATGGAAGGACAAATGCATATGATCCACATTTCTTTAGGTCAAAGTTCAAATATCAAGGTAACTTTGGCATTTTGTGGTTTTTTTTTAAAGCTTTGTAGATACAAGAGCTTACATTTTATAATGGCCTTATAAAAACTAGATGAGCCTCTGGTTTGTTTCTAGATGTTAGTGAAATAGCTTATATTGGCCTTTAATCCTAGATATAAGAGAAATAGCTTATTGGTCTCTTGTGTTATATTTTTAGCTCACCTGGCTGAAGGCCATGTGAGCTATTGCCATCACTTGGCGTCCGTCGTCGTCCGTCGTCGTCGTTAACAATTTTCCAAAACTCTTCCCCTCTGAAACTACTTGACCAATTGGAACCAAACTTGGTATGAATGTTCTTTGGGGTATCCTGCATAGAACTGATATGGGGATTTTTGATCCGTCGAAAAACATGGCCGCTGTTACTAAAAATAGAACATAGGGGTCAGACAACAGTTTTTCGCAAATATCTCAAATATCATTAGGTTACGGCAAATTCTGGCAGGTTGAAAGTGTTCAGCATCATGAGAGCTACCTGTGTGCTGATTTTCGTGAAAATCTGTCAACTGATATTAGAGTTGTTGCCCTTTTTTGACATTTTTGGCTTTTTTTTGTTATTATTTCAAAAATCTTCTCCTCTGAAACTACTTGACTAATTAGAACCAAACTTGGTATGAATGTTCCTAGGGGTACCCTGCATAGAACTGATGTGGGGATTTTTGATTCGTCGAAAAACATGGCCGCTGTTACTAAAAATAGAACATAGGGGTCAGACAACAGTTTTTCGCAAATATCTCAAATATTAGGTTACGGCAAATTCTGCAGGTTGAAAGTGTTCAGCATGATGAGAGCTACCTGTGTGCTGATTTTCGTGAAAATCTGTCAACTGATGTTAGAGTTATTGCCCTTTTTTGACATTTTTGGCTTTTTAGCTCACCTGGCTATGGCCAGGGTGAGCTTTTGCCATCACTTTGCGTCCGTCCGTCGTCCGTCGTCCGTCCGTCGTTAGCTTTTTATTTAAACATCTTCTCCTCAGAAACCATTTGGCCAATTCCAACCAAACTTTGCATGAGTGGTGTATGGAAGGTCCTCAACAAAGTTTCCTCATTTAGTTCTGATTGGTCAAGAAACATGGCCACCAGAGGCAATTCTTGTTTCTGATTGGCTGATTTTCAAAAATCTTCTCCTCTGAAACTACTGGGCCGATTGGTTTGAAACTTAATAGGAATGATCTATGACATGTCCTCTACAAACGATCCTCAATTTATTTTGATCTGACATAAAACATGGCCGTCGTACCTAAAAATAGAATATAGGGGTGCATGTGTTGTTTTTGGCTTATAACTTAAAAACCGTTACAGATATCAAAAATCTGACATGGGGTAAAATTGATTAGCATGACGAGATCTACCTACCCTGAAATTTTGAAGGAAATCCCAAAACCCATTTAGGAGTTATTGCCCTTTTTTCGTCAAATTTTCAAAATTTAACATTTTTCGTCATTTATCTCCAAAACTATTTGAGATAGAAGTGAAATCTAAATTTGAAAAACGTTTGCCATGTTGAGGTCTACATACCCTGAAATTTTAAAGGAAATCCCAAAACCGATTTAGGAGTTGCCCTTTTTTGTCAAATTTTCAAAATTTTTTCATTCAAAAATCTTCTCCTCTGAAACCGCTGGGGCGATTGGTTTGAAACTTGATAGGAATGATCTATGACATATCCTCTACAAACGATCCTCAATTTATTTTGATCTGACATAAAACATGGCTGTCGTAGCTAAAAATAGAATATAGGGGTGCATGTGTTGTTTTTGGCTTATAACTTAAAAACCGTTACAGATATAAAAAATCTAACGGGGGTAAAATTGATCAGCATGACAAGATCTACCTACCCTGAAATTTTGAAGGAAATCCCAAAACCCATTTAGGAGTTATTGCCCTTTTTTCGTCAAATTTTCAAAATTTAACAGTTTTCGTCATTTATCTCCAAAACTATTTGAGATAGAAGTGAAATGTAAATCTGAAAAATATTTGCCATGTTGAGGTCTACCTACCCTGAAATTTTAAAGGAAATCCCAAAACCCATTTCGGAGTTATTGTCCTTTTTTGTCAAATAAATTTTCCCTGAACAATTGAACCAATTGCAACAAACTTGGTCAAATAGTTGATTAATTGTCCAATGAAAACCAGACTCCAGGTGAGCGATACAGGCTCTGGTGAGCCTCTAGTTTTTATGTTATTATTTCAAAAATCTTCTCCTCTGAAACTGTCGAATGGATTTGGATAAAACTTAGCATGATTGTTCCTTAGGGTATCCTGCACAAAGCTTTATGCTTCGATTTTTTCATCCGTCGAAAAAACATGGCCACTGTTACTAAAAAATAGAACATAGGGGTCAAACAACAGTTTTTCACAAATATCTCAAAAATCATTAGGTTATGGCAAATTCTGGCAGGTTGAAAGTGTTCAGCATGATGAGAGCTACCTGTGTGCTGATTTTCGTGAAAATCTGTCAACTGATGTTAGAGTTATTGCCCTTTTTTGACATTTTTGGCTTTTTTTATGTTATTATTTCAAAAATCTTCTTCTCTGAAACTACTATTCAAAATCAAATGAAACTTGGTAAGATTGTTCCTTAGGGTATCCTGCAAAAAGGTGATGCTTGGATTTATGATCCGTCGAAAAACATGTCCGCCCTTACTTAAAATAGAACATAGGGGTCAAAATGTTGTTTTTTGCTATTTTTTCCTGAATTATAGAAAGAAAATAAAGATGAAAGCTACTTTCAAGGTAAGCATGGTATCCCGAGTTGAATGGTGATGATGAAAGTTTGTTTCGGACGGCCATTTTTAAAATGGGGGCCATTTTCCCCGCCATTTTTTACACTTCCTCGGATTTCAACAATATTTGGTTTTTAAAGTAAACATGGTATCCTTAGTGTATGGTGATGATGAGAATGTTGTATAACAATGATTAAACTTCATAATATGTGAGCTCTTAATTGCTATCACTTTGTCTCCGTCATCATCGTTGTTAACAAATTTTCAAACATCTCCTCTGAAACTATTAGGGGGATTTGGATGAAACTCTACAAAATGACAGATGAGTTAAGCATGGTTTATTGGATAAAAACCAACAGCTTAGTCAATATGATCTAAGATCAAGCATAATAGAAAATAAAAAGCCTTAACCCACAATTTTTACATAACTTCTTTCAAACATTTTTAAAACGAAGACAACATATAGACCAAAAGATTTATACTTTTATTTGAAGATTAATTAAAGCTTGTATTTTGTATTGTAAATCATCAGATTGACCATGACTGTATCTTAATCAAGCGTAGGGAGAACTCATGCTCATTTCTTTCCAGAGGTTCTTGAAAGGCTTTTAAAGGTATTTTCAGCATTTTACATGACCTTTAATACTCAGTTTAATTTACAACAAACATTAATATATTAATTTAGTTCATAGTGCATTGTTTGCCAGGTGAGCGATTCAGGCTCTTGAGAGCCTCTTGTTGGTATTTTTTATGTCTAGATATCGGTGAAATAGCTTATATTGGTGTTTAATCCTAGATATCAGTGAAATAGCTTATACTGGTCCCTTGTGCTATATTGTTGGTATTTTTTATGTTTTCTAGATATCAGTGAAATAGCTTATTTGTCTTGTGTTATATTGTTGGTATTTTGCCAAGATATTGCTGAAAATAAAACTACCTTCTACTTTGTTTCATAATTTAATAACATTATACTAAATTTTGCTCTACTTTATAATCAGACCAAAACAAATTATTTTAATTTAAAATTACATTCATCCATCATTATAACCCATCATAGTATTAAAATACACATACATAAAGTACTATAATTATATATAAATAATATGCATTAAATTCGTACTTTTACTTCGGACGCATGTTGTAAGTTACTATAAGCCTGATGTATCGTAGATATTGAACACGATTCAGTGATCATATGAAGGACAAAGGACACACAGTTATTCAGAGTCAGTCATTAAAACTACTTATAATTTAAGTGACAGATTTTATCGTGTATATATGTGGGTTGGAGTCAGGAAATTCCAAGCATCTCTTATGTTTTAATGAAATCACATCATTTAAGGCCTTGGTGTAAATTGCGTTTTCGTTATCTGGAAATCCATGTATACTTTACTTATATGATATCTCACTGATCTGTATATTATATACACATAAGGAAATTTGTGGTAAAATAGAAATAAAGCTTAAGTAAAACATCTAAACCCCCAGTCAAATAGAAAGAGAGAAAAAATACAAAATTATACATATACTACTTTTTATGCACATAAATTGCTTGTAATGATTAATGTTTGTTCTTTGTTTTTGTGTTAATGACAATCCAGATTTTGGATTTATATCAATAAAATCTTTGACTTTGAATGGCTTTATACATGTGTGGGGATGGACACTTAAAGAATGTAAATCATTTTTCTTCTATTGAAAAATCGCCATAATTTTATTTCCCCTGAAAAAAATCCCGGTTCATATATAATAACTAGTTACCAATCACCGACCCACTGAGGGCACGAATATAAACATAACATACAATACGATAATCATACTACAGAAAAAGGAACTAAATATTGTACAACTATAATGATAAGGCAAGTTGTGACCAAGTCTGGTTGATAACACAATTAGTGACTAGTTTTGAAGACTGAGATTTGGAAGTGACAAAAATTAAATTGGTTTAAATAAATAATGAGAAATAGAAATTGGGTATTACATGTCCTACTCCGTGTCAAAATCAAACTATATTGCATACAGTGTAGGTATCTAGTGCAGTTGCACCAGGGTTAACTCGTGATGGGATGATTATTACATATTACATTGAGTGTGGTGAAATACCGGGATTTCCGAGTGAAATCAAATTCGATAATTCACCCAGTGAAATTGAAAGTCATATTTCACCCTAGGAAGTGACGTAACAATAGCCGTCGCCAACGACGTTGCTATACAATGGTCGACGCGTTATCATATAAAAACATAATCCCTTGTTTTTTCTTGTTAAAATGACTGAATACATGGAATATTTCAATGTAATAAACAGAATAACTAATCTTGAAATTTGAATACCAAAGATCTACAACTCGTGACCGAAAAACACGAATAATTTACTCGTGCGCTACGTGCACTCGTAAATTAATGTGTTGTTCGGTAACTCGTGGATCGTTAGGTATTCGCATTTCAAGAAACAATTAATGAAGTCTCAGTGGCCGGATGGTCCAGGCATTACGTCATGATAACTAAGGATCAGAAATAATCTGTTAACACGGAGGGTAAGAGTTTGAATCCAGCTCATAGTCAGTTGTTTTCGACTTTTTGACAAAGATTGAAAATTCTCCTGAAGAAGTCGCCGGTTCGTATCCAATTGGATACTCCTGTCACGATATAGTTTATTGAGCTGAAAGTGTGGTTAAACCCTACTTAACCAAAGCAAACCAGTATGCTTAAAGTAAAGAAATATAGAATTCTGATGTATATATGGTATAGATGCAAGGCATATAAAGGTGTTTTTTCCAAACTCTAGTTTATAATATTCTACTGTAAAAAGTCTGGTATGGAATTAAATGAAACTTCACCAAATGTAATCTTTTAGTAGATCCAACAACATAAGCCATGTCAAATATGTCGGAATATGCAACACACACAGACATTGTTTTGGATGGAACCTTTTAAGATTGTACACGCACGCACCAGCATTTGTATCGGCTCTAACAATAGTATGTTTGGAGATGTGCTGAATCCATATTTTGTAATTCAGCTCCTCCTAAACCATTTGATGGAATTCACTGGAAGAACCAAAATAATTTCTTAACACTGTCTAGCACCTGTGACGGATCACGGCAGCTCATCCCATAGAGCTGCATTGCACGTCCCCATGTGGGAATAGAGGAGCCCTCTCGAACTATACAGTGTAACAGTTTGGAGAATGCCACACTCCCTGCACGCTAAAAACCCCTTCTGCAGTTTCGAAAACAGTGGCAGTCAAAATTGATTACCCGTCGTGTGCCGTCCCACCCCTATCTTATTTGCGTTTGATAAATTGTTGAAAAAGCATGAAATATTTGACACTGGAAATTAAGCAAGCAACAATCAATCTAATACATTGAAGGGGTGATGATTTGACTTTATCATTTTACTGAATCATTGTATGGTATTGACTTTGTGTTAAACCATTTGATAGACAGTAGTAAAACTTCAAACCCTAATTCTGGTCCCATATGAAGGAGTATGGCTGTCATTTTGTGAACATCCTCGCAGTACTAAGTAGATTTTATCCTTTTCTCCATAAAAGTATATGTTGCAGGACAGCTAGATTAGGACCATACCATTTGCAGAGAATGTGCGTGTCAGCTTATGACTTGTCCTCAGTGTTATGGTTCACTACTTATGTTTAAAATTTGTGGTTCGTTTCATTTCACGGTAGCCATTCATCGCAGCCAAATTTTTTCCAGCCATCAACTGACGAGGAGCTGAAAATTTTCCCTCGCCAAATGACACAAACTGGACCTAATAGATTGTGGTGTTTTCAGCAGACTTTATTACCTCGATTGCCTACCTTTCATACATCAAAAGTCATCCTTTCATCTGGATTTCGTGGTGCATTTTTAAAAAAAATTATTATTGTAAGAGGGGGGGGGGATAAATTTATGCGTCAACCAATGATTTTTTTTTGGTTTTTCAATCATACCATCTAAAGGTTTATCACCAATTTAATAGACTACTAAAAAATGTTTAAATGATTGGGAAGACACTATCCATATCAGGGTGATTACGTTGTTAAACCCGTGTTCTTACTAATGGATTGATAAGCAGCAAAAGATTTATGTATACATGATAAATTAGAATAGATTGTCTTCTCAATGAACCATTACAAATTGTTTAATTCCATAGCTAATTCTTTTCTATACAGCCCTGGTCTAGCTCTGGTTAACAGTTTGGAGATCACTTTCTACTTAAATTCAATTATCAGTTGATTATGCCTGCAAATTTGCAATTCTTAGCATGTTGAAAGAAAAATTGTGCATGTGATATTAATCAAACTATATTTCTATGTGAAACGGCGTGTTGGGCTCATACACCCAACTTTATGGCTTCCAGTATACGGTCATTGCTTGTTCATTTGAAGCAAAGCGTGCGTTAAGTAGTAGTATTTATTATAAGCAATATAGTTGAAGTTGTCTATCTGTAATGAGGTATTTTGATGCCCAACTCTGCCAACGAATTTCCCGTGTTTCTGGAACTCGTAAATTGTGATTCATTTTTTCAGACCTAACATATATTAACTGTAGTAAAAACTCTTTAACTTTTGTATTCTTTCAGTATAATGGGCAGTACATAAAACTTCCATATCCTTTGTCGTATTCAATTTTAAGGGGTCGTTTGATTACATAGTATACGCAAACGCTATGTACAGCTAGATATGTGCTCCAGTTGTCTTTACCTTTTTGGTCTTTTTGGAATTTTTTAATTAACTTTTTAACATTTTGCATTATTGTGTAAAAGTTTATGCTTTGAGCACAACTGATTAGTCATACATCGACGAAATGTGTATATTTTTTCATCAGAACTAGTGTAACTAGTGTCAGTGATGCTTTAAAGGTCTCTTCTTGAGACGACACAAATATTTGATCCGGTTAGCAACGAATCTTCATAACTGGACAAAAATATTTTCTTGGGGTATACCTGTAATGACACTGTTTCATGTTGAAAAAATAAAAAATAGCACGATTTGTTCGTGGAATTATAATCATAATGCGGCTCGGAGAAAATTTAGTGGCATTATGAATCTAAGTGAAAATAGCAAGATAGCAGTGGTAGGATTAGAAAAACCTACCCACTCCTTAAATCGTTTTTTACAAGGTATTGGAAAATTCTAGAGAACGCATATTTATTTGCTTGGATTACCGATAACTTAATTCTTCACAAGAAGACCAAACTGTTTTCTGGAGTTACCAATATATGCTATGAGAAGAGAATAGATATTTGCTTTGTGCACGCTTTATGATAACACGAAATGATTTCTCGTGAGAAGACAAAATTATTTACTCCAGTTGTATCGACTTTTTCTTCATAAGAAGACAAATCATTTGCTTGATACCATCTTCCTGAAAAGATTAAAGAAATGGTTGCTCTTGTTACCTGTACCTTCTTGAGAAGACTCTTGTTTGTTGCATTTATCTCGCTATGAAAAGAAAAGAAAACCCTTGGCTCTAGTTCTGATTACTTCATGAGAATACAAAAACATTTGCTCAAATACATTCTTTTTAAAGAAGACAAAGTTATATTTGCTTTTATAGCTACCAGTAAGACGAACATCGTTGGCTCCAGGTACTGACACTTTCATCGTGTAAGGACAAAAGCAGTCTTTACAAGCAGTCTTCAGTCATACAGAGATACTTCAGATAAATCTAGTAATAATGTAAGAACTGAAAGTTTTTATTGTGTAGTTTATTAGGGACGAGATCAAAAATTTAATGTAGGATAAAAATTTTAATTCACATAGTTTTTTCACTGACCCCCCTCCACCCCCCCCCCTTTTTACTTAATTTGGGAAAAATTGATTGACCTATATGGGTATATCCGAAGATCGATGTCGGATAACAAAACTTGCAGCGATTATTACCCCCCCCCCCCCCCAACCCACCCCCAAACTATTTGAATTAAGTTTTTTATCCTACATTGAACTTTTGATCTCGTCCCTTATTAGAATATAATCTGGTTACTAATTCTGATCTCAGGTGAAATATTCTTGTCTCACCTGTAATCGTTATCAGTTTGCACCTTATCTGTCCAGAACACCTTCTGACCAGGTATACCTGCCAAGTTTTTACCAACAGATGCATATCTTCAACATGTATTTTATAGATCCAGAATAAAAACTAGATTCAGGGGTCAGTAACAAGGTGAAATTTGAGGTTATCAGACTGGGCTTGAGTTATTAGTAAATTGTCTGATACTGCTAATACAAGCGATTATTATCCCGTCTGTATACACGTGCTTGGGAAAAAATAACCATTACTTGGTCACTTGCCATGTTTAAATGAAACCGTTCATCACATTATTTTGATTAAATGTCTGATTAACAGAACAAGCATGATTCTGTGGGTTATTTTTGTGCGAAAATGTTATAATTACGTTGGTGCTTTTATCGATGACAATTATATTCGGAAATTCGTGGATTCCTGTTATTATCATATCCAGTGTTGACGAACAGCCAGTCATTAATTGCAATACATGATTTTGAACACTTGAATTTTACTGTCATAATTTTATCATGGTAATGGACCGTCAGACGACGGTCATGTACGTGGCATATTAGTCCAGACCGTGTGTCCAGTTTGTAATTGACCATTAAGAACTTTTATTATTGTATTATTTATGTACTTGTGTGTCATTGTTTCAGATATGATTTGGATGCATTGTGTATGTTGCTCGTCATTTCTTTATTAATTCAGTATCATGTTTCTATATCCAATGATTCGAGATCGATTAGATTACACTGGAGATCCGTACAGCAATCTTAAAATTTTCATTACAATTTCTAATCAACGTTGTTCATGTTTATAAATACGCTTGCATAAAGTGGCAATGACTAACAGTCGATTTATCTCTGTGTATTTGGTATACCAGTTATTAGCTTTGTTATAAGGCAGTTATCTTCCTTATCCATGGGAGATAATAAAATAGCCTCTATAAGTTGGCCCTTGTAACTAAAGGGAGACAATTACAATTGTACCCCCTGGGTAGCATGATTAAGGGAGGTAACTAACTAAAGTTTTTCATACGGTATCGAAAGTTTTCTTATGCTTATGTACGCAAATACGCCACTTAAATATATGAAACGCTAGTACTCCAATAATATATGAATCACTGGTACTCCACCAATAATATAAACCGCCTCGGTGGTCTCGTGGTAGCGTGCTCGCCCCGAGTGCGGAAGGTCGCGGGTTCGATCACCGGCAGGGTCAAACCAAAGACATTAAAACTGGTATTTGCTGCTTCTCCGCCAAGCACGCGGCAACTAGGAGTAAGAGCAAAGACACATCGGCTCGGAGTCAGTATAATGTGTCCGAGTGAGGTGATATTTCTTCCTGCGGACAGTTACCTCGTGAGCTAGCACATTAAAAAATCCGACTTAGCGTGTCGGTCTAGTACAAAACAGGGATCATATTCATTATCATATCAACATGTTCTCGTCCTGATATGCACATGGTTGCCACTGGACGTTAAACAATAATTCATCCATCATTCATCCATCCAATAATATATGAAACACTGCTACTCTAATAATATATGAAACACTGGTACTCCAATAAAAAATTAAGTTAGTCTCTGTCTTATCTTTAACATCTATTGGAATGAAAGAACCGTTTTGAATGTTTTCATAGAACACAGATCATTTTCAAAACAACCTTTACCTAGTGATTGAAATGATTGAAACTTTGCTAAAATGCGATTTGATAAGCTTTATAATTCGTACCTTGGATACCAGAAATTGTTTCAGCATAGAAATTGGTGCAAACAAAGTTCTTTTTATTATGAATGAATAGATTTATGAAACTAAAAGAAAACCGATATATGCCGAATCTGAGCTTTTGGTTTGTAGGTTACAAATTTTGTAACGGCGTCATTAAACATTCGTCAGTTGATGAACACTGTGGTACTGTGTATTATCATCAAGCCGCTGCTATTGTCATCTAAAATTAGACATAAAAAATTATGGTTGATATGCAGAAATTACAAAAACATAAAACGCGATAACACACAAAGGTGATATAGTACATATAAGTTGGTATAGTCATGGTGTTTGTCAAATCCTGACAGCATATAAAGACGTTATTTTCACTTCTACTTAACCTTGCTCGTAAACATATTAAAACTCTCAGGATTAAAAGATTTTGGAAGATACTTCACGTGATAGCCGTTTTCATCTTCATTATTTATTGATTAACCTTGTGGTTTGATGAAAAAGGGGTGAATGTGGACAGTTGCTAGGTACAAATGTTGTCTAGATGTTTGAGGAATAAAATGTCAAAAAAGCTAATGACATACCTGTAAGATAAATGTGACATTATGTTAATCAGATACCTTACAGAAACAATAAGAGAATATGATAGATTCCGAGGACAATGGAAATTCTCTACATTTTATCTTTGAGGGGGCTGCAGTGAAATGTAATAGTAAAAACAAAAGATCTGATTGCTAATAAAAAACAAAAGAATTTAAAGTTAACTTTTTATCTATACAATCGAACTAGTATCATTTGATGAACAGCAGTAAATCTAACACAATAACTTTATTGTGAAAGCTGTATCATTTTATCACCAGTGTTTCTATTGTTTACGCAAATTATCGTGCTGTTTTGTTATTAAAAGTAAACAAAAATCTTTGGTATTCATAGGTCACTGGGAATCATCTGGATACTTGCTCCTATCGATATCAAAGTGAGGCGTTATCAGACCCCCAGTACAAGGTCGCTTTTAACATCAACAATTCTCTACAATTGATTTTATACCGTTACATTGTTTTAGTCCAGGTGGACGACTTTTGTCCTGTAGCCGTTAAATTTTATTTAGATCTGCAAATCTTCACACTTTGATGGAAAGTAGAGAATTCTGTTTCATCCATTTGTATAGAATCTGTAACTGTTAAATATGGGAGGTCTGAGTAATGATCAAGTTACAAAAACGGTAAAGATGTTCAAACAAAAAGAAAATGCTATCTTTTCGAAAGAGTTAGTATTTAAAATGCAAAAGCAATTGAATTATCTCCCCTTGATCAATAAGTATTTGAAGAATCACTGTAAGCGAATAAAGATTGTACTTTTTTAGCTCACCTGGCCAAAGGCCATGTGAGCTTTTGCCATCACTTTTCGTCCGTCGTCCGTCGTAAACTTTTATTCAAAAATCTTCTCCTCTGAAACCGCTGGTTTGAAACTTAATAGGAATAATCTATGACATGTCCTCCACAAACGATCCTCATTTTATATTGATCCGATGAAAAACATGGCCACTGTTGCTAAAAATAGAACATAGGGGTAAATTGCTGTTTTTTGCTAATAACTCAAAAACCGTTACAGATATAGAAAATCTGATATGGGGTGAAATTGATCAGCATGACAAGATCTACCTACCCTGAAATTTTGAAGGAAATTCCAAAACCCATTTAGGAGTTATTGCCCTTTTTTCATCAAATTTTCAAAATTTTAACATTCAGAAATCTTCTCCTCTGAAACCGCTGGGCCGATTGGTTTGAAACTTAATAGGAATGATCTATGACATGTCCTCTACAAACGATCCTCAATTTATTTTGATCTGACGTAAAACATGGCTGTCATAGCTAAAAATAGAATATAGGGGTGAATGTGTTGTTTTTTGCTTATAACTTAAAAACCGTTACAGATATCGAAAATCTGACTGGGGTAAAATAAATCAGCATGACGAGATCTACCTACCCTGAAATTTTGAAGGAAATTCCACAACCCGTTTGGAAGTTATTGCCCTTTTTTCGTCAAATTTTCAAAATTTTAACATTTTTTGTCATTTATCTCCAAAACAATTTGAGATAGAAGTGAAATGTAAATTTGAAAAATGTTTGCCATGTTGAGATCTACCTACCATGAAATTTTAAAGGAAATCCCAAAACCCATGTAGGAGTTGTTGCCCTTTTTTGTCAAATTTTCAAAATTTTTTCATTAAAAAATCTTCTCCTCTGAAACCGCTGGGCCGATTGGTTTGAAACTTAATAGGAATGATCTATGACATGTCCTCTACAAACAATCCTCAATTTATTTTGATCTGACATAAAACATGGCTGTGGTAGCTAAAAATAGAATATAGAGGTGCATGTGTTGTTTTTGGCTTATAACTTAAAAACCGTTACAGATATCAAAAATCTGACTGGGTAAAATTGATCAGCATGACAAGATCTACGTAACCTGAAATTTTGAAGGAAATCCCAAAACCCATTTAGGAGTTATTGCCCTTTTTTTTAGTCAAATTTTCAAAATTTAACATTTTTCGTCATTTATCTCCAAAACTATTTGAGATAGAAGTGAAATATACATTTGAAAAATGTTTGCCATGTTGAGATCTACATACCCTGAAATTTTAAAGGAAATCCCAAAACCCATTTAGGAGTTATTGCCCTTTTTTTGTCAAATTTTTAAAATTTTAACATTTTTGCATTTATCTCCAAAACTATTTGAGATAGAAGTGAAATGTAAATTGAAAAATGTTTGCCATGTTGAGATCTACGTACCCTGAAATTTTGAAGGGATTCCCAAATTCTATTTAGGAGTTATTGGTTTGTTTAATTTGAGGTCGGGTTCTGTTACATTTATTTAAGGTTCATCCTTATTCTTGGTCAATTTTATCAACTTCCTGCCAGGACTACCACCATCAGGGAACATATTTTAACATTAAACCTTATGAAAAATAAATCTTCAACAAATTTTCCCTGGACAATTGAACCAATTGCAACAAACTTGGTCAAATAGTTGATTGTCCAATGAAAACCAGACTCCAGGTGAGCGATACAGGCTCTGGTGAGCCTCTTGTTTTAGAAAAAAAACTTGGATCAGTCTGGCTAAAAAAAGCTTTCGAACCAAACGCATGTGAAATTTATATGCCAACTATCCCGTATAAAAGATTATATTGCTATTAAAAGATAAGAGGGGTACTGCATAATCCATAAGTACTTGTTTACTGAAACATTGAAGACAAAAATTTATGACAAACGTGATGACTTCAACTTTCCTATTGTTAATTTTCCCTTCTTGAGTAGCAATATACCAGCATCGCCTGCATATGGCGTCTACGTTTCTCAGCTTATCCGATTTTCAAGGGCATGCGTGTGTTATCCTGACTTTCGACAAAGAGGATTACTGCTGTCACAAAAGCTTCTTAACCAGGGTTTTATCAGGGATAAGTGGATGTCATCACTTAGGAAATTTTACGGTCGTCATCACGAATTGATTGACCATTACAGTGTTTCAATATCTAAGATGATAAGGTGCCTGCACCGATTTGTGACTTCCTCCGGTGTGACTTTGTTGAAGTTAACGACGGGTGCCGTATACGGAACAGGAACTGCTTACCATTCCGGAGCACCTGGATTAACTCCTGGTTTTTATAGGAGTTTGTGTTGTTCATTGTTTTTTAGTTTTCTGTGTTTATTGGTTGTGCTTGTGGTTGTTCATTTGTCTTCCCAGGTTTGTCTGTCCAATGGATTACGTTTTTTTTATTGCTCCTTAGGTATATTTGTCCTTATTTTTCATAGCCTGTGCCGATTTTTTTTTAAACTTTATGATAAATAACTGTATTGTTCCGCTTTCCTCAAAACTGACATTTTAAAATCTTATTTTATTTTTCTCGTTATATTGTATAAGGCAGTGCAATCCTTTAAAAATCTTATTATAAGTGTCAAAAGTTTTTTTTCTCTTTTTTCCAAATGTAATTTCTAAACTTGTGGAACAATGCGGATCTATTTGTTCCTCTTTTTTTATACCAATATTGTTAGAAATAATGGCCTTTAAATTGCATGTTAATAAAATGAATACTAAATACATTTTAAAGTTATACACATGCCCAACATAAAAGACCAAAAATTCAATGTAAATATTGAACGTGTTTGTCTGAAATTTAAAACCAGAATCATAGCCAAATGAAGAAAGGATAGATCGTGTCGTTTATCAAGTGAAAGGGACAATTGTTGCTGGTTTTATATCGTTGGTAATCAGTACAGTCAATCTAACAGCTCAAAAGATATTTTATTCATTTATTTATTATAACGACCACAGTTCATGGATAGGTCGATATATGGACACGTATTCAAACAAACATATTCTTACTGGAAAAACATGAATTGTAGTAGTTTACAACGGTCAGGTTGACTCGTCCACGAAATCTGGAAAAATATATGATATTGTGCTATTGAACGGGTATAATTTACAGACGAATTACTAAGGCATGTTTTTGAAAAGCGTTGATTTTTCTCAATAGAATCATGCATTCATTGTTAATATGCATATCCTTGGGTTTAACCACACTTTGTTTTGTGTCGGGGCACCAAGTTCAGAATTCCTTTAGTCACCAGATAAGAGATCACTGTCATTACAGATTATCTTGTCAATAGATATTAAATTTCAAATATGATTTTTGTGTATTGATTTTTACGCAAGATTCAAAACAAATTAATATTTTGGTCACACGATGGAGTTATTTTATATTTTTAAGCAAATGTTTAATGGTTCGGTCTTTTCACAAATGGAACGCAGTTAAGAAAAGACCTGACCGCAGTAATCGTACACTTAAACTTTTATACTGTTATAAATATTAAAAGATTTAAAGAATTTAAAAAAAGTTGTAGATACCACCACAGTTTGGGTGTAATACATTTTATTTAAATTGTACATTGCGACCCTGTCACTGACTCCAGAATGGGAGGACGTCGAACACTCCGAATGATCATTTGCCGTAATCAAACCGTCCAGAAGTTAATTACATACCTACTGCAAGCAGCATGATGTCAGTATCTATTGAAGCATGTATCCTTAAACTAGAACAAGTGATTATTTTTACTGCATGTAAGATGGAAACTATTGATCCATTTCAGAAATCAAGCAATCAGAAAAGCCGTCTCAATTCGTATCATTAGGGACACTTTCTTTTGTGACGCTTTCTCTTTTATCGAATCATACAAATTTTAACATAACTTTTACGTATAAGGGAGCAGGAAGTGCTCTTAATTGGACCTGAAAAGCTTTTTTCGTGCCATCAAACACACTGTCCTTTTTTGAACGCATGCACACAAATGGTTTTAAAATATTCCTGGTAATATTCAATCCATAATTGTTTACATATAGATTCTCCTTCAGGTACGAGTGAGTTATGGAATTTCTCCACCCGAGATAGTTAAATTTTCGATTTTCAACACGCGAGCCTTTAGCGAGCGTGTTAAAATCTAAAATTTAACTATTGAGGGTGGAGAAATTTCATAACTCACGAGTAAATAGAAGGAGAATCTGTTTCTCCTATGATTTTCGACAAAAACCTCAAGAAAACGTCGTTGCTATGTAGTTTGTTTACATTGACGTCATTTCGGGACTTCTCTAGTTTATCGTTCCAATAACTGTAGAAAAAAGGGCGGTAATTCCCACGTAGAAATTTAATCACCGGGAAGTGGTTAAAGATATTATGTATTTTTATCCCACCGATTAAACACGTCAAGAATAGGAGAAATATACCTGTCTTGTCCCATCTCCTGGTTTCTTCATAAATGGCTTCAGCATAATAAATAAATTGTACAACATAAAGAAAACAAATTAGATACAACCTTGCGTATCAATCTAGTATGTTCAAGGAGAACTTTATATTAACATTTAGATCATTCGTATCATAGAAAAAAAGAAGTAAAAAAAGATTTTTTTTTAAATAACTCTTGCACGGCCCAAACGGGAAAACTGAAAATAACATATCAGTTAGAGAGGCTTAAACGACTTAAAGTTTACTATTGGTATTATTAGCTCTATTTTATTTTTGTGAATAAAGTAACTAAAAATACTGAATGACCAAAGATTTCTCTTTCTTTGATTGACTGGTGTCCGGTTAAAATTTTTAAAGTATATTTGGGGAATTAGAAATATTTTAGGTATAGGAATATTTTCAAAAAATTATTTTTATAGTACAAGTACACCGTATTGTTGTATGCACTGTACAATTATTATTTATAATTCTTAGAACTTGTTTAGAATGGGGTCTCTTAAATAGTTTTACTATGGTGCGGTCTATTCCTTGAAATGCAATAATTGCATGGTTAAATCTTTTAACAAGGTGTCAATTTCTCGAGAAGAAAATGTCAAGTTGACTGTCCCGTCAATTAATGTTTACAAATTTTACCGATTACAACAGATTTGTAAACATGATACCCAGTAACATATGTTTGTAACATATCAGACCTTTTATGTTTGTAACCTATCAGACCTTTTATGTTTGTATGTTGTTGGAATGTTATAGTTACTGTTAGTGAAAAACATTTGAATTTTAGTTTGGTCAATTTTCACTATACATGTTCCAGAAAATTCAAAACTGACATGATACAAATTTGAAGGGTTATACCGGGAGTCTATAATATCGTATATTTTATATCCCCTATGTTTCCGTCTCCTTCCCTCCTGCTAACTCGAGCTTTGTTCTCCAACGAGTCTCTTGTAATTTTTTTCTCTCTAAACTATGATAACTCCAGATTCCTGGCCTAAACTTCCAATATCCCTTGTTGATAATTATCATATTGTTCATTATGCTATATATTTCTGTTATAGTTTTATTTTATGAAACTGTAAGGATATTCGTCGCGTGAACCTTTACAAGGAACAACAGACCAACGTGAAGACAAACAATAAATGGTCCCCCGAAACAATGGTGTAAAAAAAATTAACATATGAAACCAGAAATTTAAAATAAACACAGTATTGGATATAACAAACAGAGCCACTGAAAATAATGGTAAGACTTCCATTTGAACCACCATTCATGTATATATTTACTTATTCCGTCAATCGTCAAAAGGATCTCCAAAATAACAGCCGTGGTTGTGGACATGCACAGTGTATATAAAATATCCATCAGCAACAAGTGAGGATACTGCACATCAATCAATGTTTCATGGCAAACCTCAGGTTCTTCTTGTGGGTACTTCTAATATTGCTTCGATAAATGAGGAAAAGTTGTCTACCGCTGTTAATGTTCATAAAGTTTTGAAGTTTACCTTAGATCAGGCAAATGAATATATTAGAGAGTGTGATGCATCAAGTCTGCCTGATGCCGTAGTGCTACATATCTTAACCAATGACTTAAAGTCAAAGTCTCCGCAAAATTGTGTGGAAGATCTATTCGCTATTGTGGCAGATATATTCACAAAATGGCCGAATACTAAATGTATCATTTCTGCAACTACTCCAAGAGGAGATAGTGTTGTCAATCAAACAAATGGCCAAATTATAAATGCTCTTATAACTCAACAGAAGCATGACCACACACAGAAGGAGAATATTATCATTCTGGAACATCACAACTTGTATATTGAGGGAAAAGTGAATACCAACCTCCTTAAACCTGATCAATTCCATCTAAACGACAAAGGTGTCTCTCATTTGGCTGCAAATTTCAAAAATGCGATACACAGGGTACTTGGGATCCCACTTCCTGAAAGAGTCAGATCGAGAAGCCGCTATCGCAACTCGAGAGGTACTGGACGTGGCCGTGGCAGAGGACGGGGGAACGAATAACGAGTTTACAATACTGTTTATATATAACATATGTATGCAATAGTTATAATACAATTATTATACACATGTATTTTTGTAAAAAAAAAAACAAAGTATATAAAATAGTCCCCAAGTAATCCCCTAAAACAGGATACATATGGAAATTTAAGTCCTTATAATGACTAAATGAGTAAATTCATAACATGTTGATAATGGATCATGCCAATCTTGGGTTACAATAGAATATTCAGACCTATACCAAATTAAACTTCATCAGAAGTGCACTAGAAGCAAACTAGTAGCAGAGCTTTATAATAAACCTTTTAATTGAAGCATCTGCATTATTGCTATAAATATAAATTTTATTTTCGGTGATTTGTAATATTTTCAAATCCGCATTTTTTTACCACCGTTGTGGTTTTGTGTGTCGAACTTGAAAGCTAGGGGAGGTAAAAGTTTCAAGTTTGTTGATTTGTGTTACTATTTTTGTTTTTTTTTTTTTTTTTTTTTTTTTTTTTTTTGTTTTTTTGTTTTTTTGTTTTTTTTTTATTATTCTTCTTCTGCTTCCTTTCTGAATTATTGTTTGTGTTTCTGATACTGGGATATTTTGTTTCCTATAAAGTATAAATTAAGTGAGAGGAAAAGATAATCAATCATGCCAATATCATCCTCACTAAAAATGGGTTTTATTAATGTTGGTGGCCTTATTAATAAGGAGGGAAATAAACTTGATGACCCATTTTTTGTCAACAAGTTAACCAAGTATGACATAGTCCTAATTGCAGAAACACATATGGGTTATAATACACAAATTCATCAAGTTGGATGCTTCAACTTCTACCAAATATGTAGGCCAATTTCTAAAAATAATAGATATTTTGGTGGTCTTGCAGTAATGGTTAAATCCTGTATTAAACCCCATGTTAAAATTTTACAAAACACAAATCCAGACTTTCAATGGGTGAAGCTGGAAAAAAAGTTCTTTAACTTTAAAAAAGACCTATTTTTATGTCTGGTTTATGATCCACCTACAGACTCATCATATTCGCAGGGGCTCGACCTTGATATAATTGAATGCATTGAAAATGATGTTGAAAAATTCACGAAACTTGGTAATGTTCTACTATGTGGAGATTTTAATGCAAGAACTGGAAATGGGCAAGATTTTATTCTAAATGATGACGATAACAATTTCATTCCAATGTTCAATAATTATTCAATTGATAAACAAATACTCAAACGCAGTAGTAGAGATAGTAAATTGGATGCTAGAGGTCGAGAACTTTTAGAATTTTGCATATCACATCAACTCAGATTGTTGAATGGTCGAGTCCTTGGTGATGTAAATGGTAAATACACATGTTTTACACCAAATGGTGCTAGTGTTGTTGATTATGTTCTAATGTCTGAGGGTATCCTGGACCAGATATTATATTTTTGTGTACATGATTTTGTTCCAACCATTTCAGATTGTCACTGTATTATAGAATGGCAGTTATCTGCAAATTATGTTACTCAACCATGCCATGATAGTATTGTTATGAATAATATGCCTACAAAATTTATATGGTCAGATAATTCAGCATCAGAATTCCAATCTGCACTTATATCCCCTGTTATTCAAAAACAAATTGAGGAATTTAGCAATAAAAAGATTGATGAATCACAGTTATCTATTGATGATGCTTCAGCAGAGCTGTCCCATATCTTGTTAAATACAGCTTCCATATCCTTGAAAAAAAGTAAAACAAAACAGGATAAAAACAAAAAACACAAGAAATGGTTTGATACTGAATTACAAAATCTTCAACATAGGCTTATAAATTATGGGAAAGTGTATTCTAAATACCCGTCTGATCCGATAGTCAGAGGCCATTATTATAAACTCAATAAACAGTATTCCAAATTAAGAAAATTGAAATACAAAGAATACAAAAAATTGCTAATTGACAAGTTAGACAATCTACATGAGGAAAATCCCTCACTTTATTGGAATCTTATAAATGACCTAAAAAATAATGAGTATAATGATAGTAGCTCTGCTGTCTCACCATCTAAATGGGTATCACATTTTCAAGACTTAAGCCAAATTAAAGAGTCGTTTCGAGAAAGACTTTCACAACTAGATGACAAATTAAGTCATCTTGAAAAGCAATCATGTTTTAGTGAACTTGACAAACTGATAACAGAAACAGAAATTTCAAAATCCATCTCAAAATTACAGGGTAATAAATCTCCGGGTTTGGATACTGTCAGTAATAATATGCTTAAATATGGTCAGAATTCCTTATTACCATGTTTTTCAAAAATATTTAATGCTTGTCTAAGCTTTGGTTTATATCCAACTTCCTGGGCTGAAGGGTATGTAACTGTGCTTCATAAATCTGGAGAAATTACTGATCCAGGTAATTATCGTGGGATAACAATTACCAACTCTATTGGTAAACTTTTTAATGCCATATTGAACAACAGACTGGATTCATTTTTAACTAAATATAATATAATTGATGACTCCCAAATTGGGTTTACCAAGAAAGCTAGGACATCTGACCATATATTTATTTTAAAATCTATTATTGATTTATATTGTAATAACAAAGATGGAAGAGTGTTTGCCTGCTTTGTGGATTTCAAAAAGGCTTTTGATAAAGTTATACACACTGGCATAAAAATAAAATTATTAGAAATTGGGGTTGGTTGTAAATTTTATAATGTAATTAAAAATATGTATAGTCTTAGTAAGTCCTGTATTAGAATAGGAGATCATATTACAGAATTCTTCCCTGTTAAACTTGGCGTAAAACAGGGGGATAATTTAAGTCCAAATCTTTTTAAAATCTTCATAAACTCACTGCCGGGATACCTTAAAGATACTTCAGATCCTGTCATTTTAGATAGCACCCCTATTCACTGCTTAATGTATGCAGATGACATAGTTTTATTATCTAAGTCTTCCCTGGGACTACAACAAAAGCTAGATCAGCTCTATAGATTTTGTAATGATTGGTGTCTTGAAATAAATACTAATAAAACAAAGATTTTGATTTTCAACAAGGCAGGCAGACTAATTAAAAATAAATTCATGTTTGATTCTTATGAATTGGAATGTGTAAACAAATACAAGTATCTAGGTTTGCAGTTTTGTGCATCTGGATCTTTCTCCTCTGCCCAAAATGAAATTTATCAAAAGGCACTGAAGGCATACTTCAAGCTAAGGAAAGATTTTTTATCACACAATCCTAATATCAAGACAGCATTGCATGTATTTGACCATACCTTACGCCCAATTCTTTTATACTGTTCCGAAATATGGGGATACTTTAATCCTTTCGCTGCAAGATTTAAGAAAGAAAATATTGATATTGACAAAATCTTTTCTAAATTATTATGTGAAAAATTACACTCCAAATTTTGTAAATTTGTTTTGGGTGTTCACAAAAAAAGTACCAACTTTGCAGTACTGTCAGAATTGGGTCGTTTCCCTCTCTACTATGAAATAGTAAAATCCATGTTTAAATTTTGGTATCGGCTTGAAAATTTGGACACAGCCTTTCCATTACTGAAAGCTGCCTTTAACTGTTCAAAATCATTATGGGAATCAAACAAGCCATCATGGTATGGATGTTTAAATGCACTATTAGAAAGGATTTCTGATATGAAAAAATGTATAAATAACTCAGTGTATAGTTTTAAGCAGAATTGTAACAAGTCTGTTAAAGATTATTTTATTACTATGTGGGTTGAACAATTCAAAAATTTAAAAGAGGGAAAACTGCTTACTTATTCTTTTTGTAAAGGAAATTTTGGGTTTGAAAATTACCTTACAATAATACACAATTTTGATCAGAGGAGAAAACTTACCCAGCTACGTATATCTGCACATAAGCTGGGAATTGAATGTGGTAGGTACCAGGGTATGCTCAGACAAGACAGAATTTGTTCTCGGTGCTCATTAGGTGAGGTAGAGGATGAAATTCATTATATGTTGAAATGTAGTAAACACTTACTTGAGAGGGAAAAGTTAGTAAACAATATTACAAAGTCCTGTAAAAATTTTCACACATTGAATAATAAAGATAAGTTTATTTGGATGATGAATACTGAAGATCCCTCATTACTCAAATATATTTGTACATTTATACATGATACTGGGTGGTAGTCATACTTGGTTTGGATTGTATCTGTATGCATGTCTGAGGTGGCATTCCAATTTTGCATAAAATACAGGTAGGATTTTATCCTTTAAGCATAGTCTCTTGGTGTTTTTTGCATTTTTGGAATGTTTCGATATGTGTGCAGATTAAAACCTTGTAATCCTTTACTACACCCTAAAATTGTAGTACATAAGAAACTTTGTCCATTGATATGACATATGCCATTCCTGCATGAAGTACAAGTATGACCTGGTCATTATAGCATTGACTCTTGGTGCTTCATGCAGTTTTGTCACTGTTATGCCATTGGCAATATATATATATATATATTTATATATGTATACTGCAAAATTTATGTGTTTACTGGTAATATTACTCACCTTGGTGTGTGTGTACCGTGAGCAGGTTCTGTAAATCATTTTATTTGCTTTTATAAGTGATGTTCATGCATATTGGTACATATTTAATTGTGTTGAAAACTATATGAGTTCTGTGTTGTAGGAGGGAGTTGTCTCCCATTTGTCAATGATTGTGAATGTATAAAATTATATGTGTTCTGTAATATGCCCTCCTGGGGCCCTAATTTGGAAATAAAGTATCTATCTATCTATCTATCTATCTATCTATGGTATGTGAGGGGATTGAACTTCAATAGCAGTACGTCTGAGATAACATCACATTAAACTGAACAAAACTGTCAACATCTAGAAATCAAAGTGACAAGAAAAACCCCCCAAAAAACCGACTCTCAGAAATCTCGGTATCAAAAATTCTGATTAGTTTCATTTTGAGGGGTACTTTTAAATCAATTCATAACATTAAATTGGGAATTAAAAAATAGAATTCGATCTGAGGTATAAAACTATGTTTATATGAATGTCCTTGAGAACTCAGTGTGATTTTAAAACAATTAACAAAGTAAATTATTCCTATCAGTTAATTACTCAGGTTGTGTACCTGATAGCCTTTAATTAATGCCGACTCATTAAGACAGTATTTTTAGATCGTTAGTCGATCAGGGAGATCGAGGTAGATAGTTTTACACCCACAATGGTCAAAGGTTTCGTGGTCTTTGATGTTTACGGAATTCATTGTTTTATAGCTTGATTGGCGTGAAAAATACATGTTGGTTAATAATAGACCAAAGTCTGTGCCAAATATGATTCTACATTTAAATACATTAGGTCACCAGCATCTATTGTTTTATTGTCAGATTGTAACAATGGTGTCAGTCCCAAATGTAAAATGTCGAAATTACCCATACATCATATACATATTCAATCATTTATCATTTTGGAAAGGAATCAATCGAGGAATATTAACCAAACGACATGATCTTTGCAAGTAGATATGAAGTCATGAAAAATAAGCAGTTGTCATTCGGACAATTTAACAGTTTAACGGAAAAACTTCAATAGTGTGCTATTAAGGACAAACATTGGATGATGAGTTGGGGTAACTACGGTGTTGACATAGAAATGGACCTATGACATGGTGTCAGGTAGCCATAAATCCGGTGTTATAGTCAGTGCGTGGTATGATACTACGAAAGCTTGTCTTGTGTCAAAATGGCCAGTGTAAAGATTTTCAGCCAAAAGATATTTCACTTATCGTCTATAAATGTTGTAATAATACAGTTTTAGAGTCACCTTTAAAATCCGTAGGGGCCAAAAAAGAGAATTTAGTGTTGTTATCGGCATAATTATTAAGATCGTATAAAAACACGGTGAACATCTCTGAAGAAAACACTATAGCCGTATATATCATGGTGGTCTGAAGGGAGAATATTGTTCTTGTTTTACTGTGCATAACTATCTCCCTAATAAACTTTAAACGAACAATGTCATAAAAAGTAAAGGTAATAAAACACGCGGTAAACACTTTCAATTTTCTGTAATTGGTCAAGGGTCATTTAGTTTTTTCTTATATTACCTCAATATATTATATAGTTTTACCTTTTGACACCCGGCAATCGATTCTAATTTCACTTTAC
The DNA here is from genome assembly GCA_028015205.1 of Mytilisepta virgata. NCBI lineage: Eukaryota > Metazoa > Mollusca > Bivalvia > Mytilida > Mytilidae > Mytilisepta > Mytilisepta virgata. The sequence continues at coordinate 3,506,631 of CM051518.1, read as the reverse complement.
GTCACAATACAAAATAAATATGGAAATGTGAAAAAATAAAAACATGTTTATTACCAGTTTAGCACGTATAACAAGTAAAGAATCGGTGTAAAACATATTTTACGTCATAACTTTTTAAATATTTCAAGGTAAGGATTAACATCCCTGTGTATAGAAAGTATTTATGTCATTTGTATTAACAAGTGAAATCTCAACCGTTACAAAGAAAAAAAAAATCACAATTCATTTTTATATGTTGGCACCCCCCTCGTTTTGCAGGACTGTATGACGACCTCTCCCTTCACTTCAAATATTTCTGATGAAAGAAATGAAGTAAGTTAAAATTATATTACCAGAAGGGTGAAGACATGACATCAGCATGAGGGCAGTTTTCCACAAAATTTAGCAATTTTACAACTGAATTTTAGTGTATCACTTTTGCTAGTATTTAAATATTGTAATCTACTGATACCTCGGGCATAGAATCCACTAGTCGAGTCATCGACTCATTGGTGAAAAATAATATAGTCTGTGATATAAATTCTCATGCACATGATATGCATGTTTCTTTAGATTAAAACTCATCAGTTGTGTTCAAGACGGGGAGAGTTTAAGTTGAAGCAGTATAAATGAGCGGCGACTTACCAGCACCTTGTCGAGTGGAACAAAAATATTATTGGAAAAAAGGAAGATTAAAAATGCACGTAAAATTGCATCTTAGATTCTCAGATAATTACGAAATAACGATATTACTGCAGTCTTTGGGTTTAAGGGTCTGGATATCCACATTTTTGGTAAATACTATCTATCCCAACCCTGGAATGATTCATATGAGTATTTTTATGTTTATGACAAAATAAAATTATTACAAATCAGTTCGTTCACAAGTGTAATGTCCAAAGAGTACAAAAATAAAATTATCATGGACCAATGATTTTAAAAGGTTTTATTCTGTCCATCGTTACTTTCACAATAAACATGGCATGATGAATGAGCTTGTTACCTTACCAAACCATGACTTATTACTGGCTGTAGTGGCAATTAAAATAAATGACAATTATCTAGACGAAGAACTTTCACATTAAAATTTGTAACGGTATTAGAAATGATTTTATGAATGATAGTACTCCCAGCGGGATGGCATGGATTGACACCTCAATGAAATACCTTTCATCCCTGTTAAGTAATTACATTTTCATGCATATTGTCCACCTTTATATTATTAAATTCAGATCGCTTCATTTATTTATAATAACAAGAAATATTTCATTTTGTGTTATTAGTACTTTAAGTTTGCTCTATTCGTGTAGTTTGCACGTTTTTCTCTTAACAACCTTTGCAGTTTGCACCCTTTACCCCAAAGAAACAGGAAAATAAAACAGATTTTTAGACAGTGGTTATTCCGTTTTTTTGTAACTCTGACCTTAGGTGGATTTTTATTCATACCTTATCCGGGTCATTTTGGCAATATAATCTGCTGTACAACATTAATTATATCAGCTTTCCTCACTTTTTGGCCTTGAGTACAATTGTAGAGACATTTATTGTTGAACACGCAAGTTTAGCTGAAGTCATCTTATGAAAGTTTAGCTGAAGTTATCTTATGTATTTTGGTGTTTTTAAACAGACGATTTGACGGTAGACTTTTTTTATTGTCAGAGATATCGGTCATTTGTTAGATATCATTCTGTAGTGGCATACAATATACCTATACAGGGCGAGGTTAAAACCGTATATAACCCTACCACTGCTAAATGTGTTTACCGAGCTAGGCTATCATGGTTCTATTGCACATTTTTATTTTCATATTTATACCGCGATGACATTAAACGTATTAAAACTTCATAACAACATCATATATCCAAATCCTAAAACATGCAGCCTCGTTCTATTTTGTACAAAGCTATCATTTACGGTATAGTACCTAGCTCTAATCAGGTTACCTCCCCCCCTAATGGTATGGTCCTTTAAGAAACCTTTTCCGATTTTAGAAATACAATTTCATATCAATTAACGAAACAGGACCTGATGTCACTCCCGTTTTTGATGGGAGTTCACATTTTCTGTGTTGTCTTGTACTTTTTTTGGTTTAGTTTATTATATGTTTTTTATTATTTCTTTAGTTATACATGTATCACAGTGGCGTTTGTTGTGTTCCATTCTCCTGACTTTGTATTTTCCTTGGATTTAGAATTACGGACTTTTCCCACTGCTTTGTCGCTTCTGTATTCCTTACCCCTATGACTACTGGTTCTCTGGAATGTAGAGCAACGAGAAACAGTGAACAGAAAATTCGTTATTACTTTAACTAAGACTTTATATAAGTGCATGGAAGCAAAAATAACTTTACATATTTCTGAAATATATATATAACCTTAACACCAGAGAGTAAAAGTCATTCCGTTACTCTCAGCAATGCTGTGAACTAGTAGTCATCCTCATAAAGGCAGCGACTCCCTTGGAATTATATAGTTTTAGCGTCGGAGTCTTCAAATCGGAAATGTTTCTTAAAAGGTCCATATCTAACACTGTTACAGGGCTACAAATTCCTGTAAGGATAGATAACATTCTGTACAACAGCTGGAAAAAGTGATGAGACAGAATATGAAACTTCGAGCATTTCAAGTATTCCGTTTGGAGGTTTGTCAATGAAATACTTCGGCAACGATTTCCTCCAGCCATCAGCATACCAGGTCAATATATGCTAATAATACATCTAAAATAGCTGAACATAAATCACAGAATGTTATACCCTACAATTTGGTAGTTTTCACGTATTAGATAACTGACAGGTTATTATGTATAAATAAAGTGTGGATTTTCCCAGAGAATGTAATATCAAACGGTACCTGTCGCCTCTGAAGCACCTACAGGGCAATAACGGATCATCTTTCACCATTATAACTTACTGTTTGTCGACAAATAATTATTATGGTGTTGTAACCTGGTACACCATTTATCAGGCGTAATCAAACACGCCGATAAAAATACCCTGCACAAATTTTAAAAGATTACCGTGTGCAAAACAATTATATTTGAAAAAGGAAAAACAACATACGAAATGATGAAAAGTTAACAATTGTGGCGCAAAGGTATGAAAGAACGAAATTGACCAGATGTTTAGAATACCCTGCAGAGAACTTCCGCAAAAGAGTTAAAATGTGTCCAAATTTTTGGTCGGAATCCTTCATCTTGTTCCAGTTATACCACTGATTGATCATTTATATCCGTCTTAAGAATTTACATATTTGTAAACAAACAACTACTATGATGTCTTTTATGTGATATATATACGTACATACACACGTCATCATGCCTAAAATTCTACTTTCGCGCAACCTGAAAATTGAGTGGGCATTTGCGTAGACTGAATAAGCGAAACAACGTTAGGCGGAAAAGGATTTTGGCGCTAATGTTCTCAAAGACGAACACTACTGAAATCAGTTTGAAAGAGATCTGTTAATTTGGATAATAAAAGCAACTAATCCATTTTTAACTACACCCTATGACAGTTACGCCCCTTAATTGATTTCACCGGCGAAATATTGAGTAATAGTTCAATTAAACAGTTAGTCCCGTGAATCGAGTTTCTAACTTTATTTGTAAAAGATGAGAATAGAGTCTTGTCCTATTGTCCTGTCTTTAGAAAATGAAGGAAAAGCAATCAAAAACAGTTCAATTAAATTTTCAGTGGCGTTTTCTGTCGGGGAGGGGAGGGGGGGGGGGGGGGGGGAGGTACACAAACAAATATAAAAAGGGTTTAAGATTTGCCGTTTTTTTAAGAACAACAATTTGTTATTTGATTTTCAGTCCAATCACTGTCCACGACTTTAGCTGACTTATATTAGTTGCTTATTTATTTCTAACGTGAGTGATTCAACTGTTTATTTTTCTTTACTAGCTTGGCAGGAGAGTTAGGGGCGTGACTGTTTGGCCAATATATATGTTACCTGAAACAGAGTTGATTCTAAAAAATATCATGCATACTACAGCACGTAAAATAAACACGCTGGTCTGTGGAGGTCGTTTATAACTTTATTATTACCATTAAAACACCGCTTGTATTTTATATAAATTGACAGCATGTGTGACTTCTATAATATATTTATATGTAACCTTTTAACAATTCGTTTTTCTATTCATGAAATGTAAAAGTACTTCTTCACTTGATCGGTAAATTGCTAGTACAACTGCTCAAAGAAGCTAAATATCTAGTATATAAGTGTATCTAGTATATATGTGTGTGTATGTATATAAGTGTGTGTATGTACTATTATGAAGGATTTTAATGACGTACTTTCCGTAATTCCCATAGTTGTCGTTTTCAAAACCATTCAAGTCGGCGATGTACGATGGTTGCATTCGGAAGTACATGGTTTATGAGCAGCACAAAAATTCAAAGATGGCAAATTCGAGAAAGCCAAGGCTTTGTGGCCGATTAAAAAAAATCCTGGTAGAGGTTTCCCAAACTAGTCAACAAAACCAACCCTGGGTCCATGATACAGGGCTCATCGCAGCTTCCCTGCTTTGTATTTAATTATTATTTAGCGGGCGAACAGCTAAACGTTTTACAAAGATTTTTTTGCAGGTTTGAAAGGGATGTGTGTGATGGACGCAACGGACGCAACTCCAGAACCCGCATCTGATAGGATAAATTATATAGAAAAAGTAGCTGCAATAAGAATCTAAAAGGAATCCAAAATACAACATTGGTAGCACAGCCTGATAAGCCCTTAATGATACCACATAAAAATGTGAAGAATCCACAATATATTCGGAGACTTGGACAAGTATCCAGGGTGTACAATTTATTCACTGGTTCCCATACATATTAGCATCATAACCTGTCAGATATATATAAGTTACATCAGAGAAGATGTCTATTGGAAGACAATTTTTTTCGTCGTATAGCGAATCTCTTTTTCTTCCGCAAATGGCCATTTTCAGTGCGAGATGACCGATTGAAGATAGGTTCACGTGACCTCATCTGACACTGCACGAGGCCTCATCTTCCACTACTTTTAGACCAATCAAATCGCGCCGTTGACGAATGCACGTATTTTCTGTCGTTCCGCTGCGCTTCGCTCGTGAAAGATGTGAATTTTACAAATCGTTGAAGATTTTCCAGTCTTCACTTTGAACTCGTGTAAAAACCCATTACTCTTCACGTAAAAATGTACGTCTCATATACTTGTGAAACCTTAAGTCAATATAACTACGATTGAATATACACGGTGTTGGTATTTCTAACTTTGTTCTTTTGAATGCAGTGATAAGTTTGTCCTGTGTATCTAGTTGTTTGTTAGGAGCTTTTGTTGTAAAATAGATCTTTGACGTGTATTTAACATGCGATGGAAATGTTTAATTATCAAACAATCACGTGTAAATATCACCTGGACAGGTAGACATCAAAGGTACATATGTCATACAATATGTTTGAATAGATTGGGTGTTTTAAGGTAAATATTTCTGAATTAGATTGACTTATCCCTTGCAGAGATAGCTCTCTCGTCCGAAAGATTGCTAATATAACCATGGTAGCACAAATGAACATGAGAGAGAGAGCTGAAGAATCCATAAAGTGACCAGTGGTCTGTTTAAACAGCTAAGATAATAATAGAACATTTTGTGCTCTGCAAGAGTTGTATCCATCCACGAACTCTTGAATTTTTACTCTTCTCCTCAGAAACCACTGCGACCATATCAACAAATATTGGCTTTAATTGTTCTGATGTGCAAGTTCCTATTTTAAATTATATTAGAAGAATTCTCTTGTCAACCAATATAGGGGAAGTTGGGTCACTATTCGACTCTGTATAAAACATTTATCTTATCTACAACCACTTTAGCGATTCGAACAAAATTTGGCATTAATGGTGTTGAATGGCCCACTGGCTTTCAGAATTATATTTGATGAGTCGACCCTCCAATCAGCAGCTTTTATTACCTTTGGAGTGGAAATAGAATCCAATAAGTGTAATGATCTCTCTTTTATCATATCTTCCTTGGAAAGTAAAGAAAAGTTTATTGACCAGTCTTGGGCCTAAAAGATGCATAAAAATAGAACATATACAGAGAGAAAACCAAAATATTTGTTTGTTTATTTAGTTGGGGTTTTACGCCGTTTTCAGCACATTTGGCTATTTCGCGGCGGCCAGTTTTTATTGGTGGAGAAAGCCGGAGTACCCGGAGAGAACCACCGACCTTCGGTAGGAAAATTGTCAGTCCTTGTCAATTAAGATCGGAGTCGAACACACCCCGCCACAGGTGAGATTCGAACTCACGACCTCAGCGTTGACAGGCTAGTGATCGTTAGTAGTCATGACGAACTACCTAGACCACTCGGCCACCGAGGCCCCGAAAACCGAAATATATTACCCTACAATATAATACAACCTATAGTATTTGGGCTAATAGATGCTATGCTTTGAATATCAAATAACACACACATACACACATTTATATATACTTTATTTGATTGCTTGCTCTTAATGGGCCCTTAATTGGAAATAAAATTCTTTATTCTTATTCTTATTCTTTATACTTTATTTACTGAAAGCGCATGGTTTTTGTTCGGATTTCGAACAACAAGAGACTTGTCAAACTCTTCTTTAGACTCAATGCAAGAACGCGGAAGTTGCTTTTAATCTGAACTTCGATACATTTTCTATGATCATGACAAAATATTAAGATTTTATGGAAAATAAATAATTGGTATGTTCATAATATTGAAAAGGTATGGTGAATTAGGTTCATACAAACAACACAACACACATCAATCTATATCCTGCTTGTGTAACAATAGTCAATATTTTACAGAATACGATGAAAATATTTTGACACATAATTAAAAATGTTCATGTAGTGTGCACCACGCCTTAGACCATGTCTGTAATTACTGTAGTCTACATTGGTCTGCGGGCTACAATTATTCTAATCATATCATTTGTTATTTTATTTATATTATCACCCAGATTTCATTCTTGTTGACAGTTTATTATAACAATATACTAAAATTTGTCATTGAATTTATTTGTACCGAGTGACCCCGGAATTTATGTTTGAAATATTTGGAAATATGCTACACCTGTTTTATAATGTTGACAAACGAAACTACAATATAATTGTGACATTAACTGTCAGACTTACAATTTTTCTCGATAAGTTTGTTTGTTTTATTTTTATAATTTTGTTTATTTTTGGGTATTTATTTGTTTGTATATGTTGAAATGTTTTTACTTTTAAAATACTCACCATTTTTGAACATTTATTAGTACAGAAAACTAAGAAGAAGGCCAAGACAAATGTGAGCTAGAAAGCTTAAACTGACGATCAACGTCAAGGAAGCACACTGTTGATGAGGAAGGCATGAAGGTTGAAACAGTCAAGTGTGATCCTTAAAGCCATGGTTGGTCAAGGAATACGAGGGAAGCCAAGCGTTGTTGATGAAACCACATATGATCGACGAAACCAGATATGGACGTTGAAGACTAATTTTATGTCGAGAAAACTAAGTTAAAACGATCTCGAAAGTGAAGTACGGTCGAGAGCTAGCTGATTCATTACCTTTCATTTAGAAAAATCATTTTCAACAAACAACGAAACCACTACAGCATAAAAATTGTAGGATATTTTACAATCAGCAGTGACAATGCATCAGTCGCATCTCCCTCTTACATCGGTCTGAATCGTTTAAATACTGCCATATACGAAAGCCTGAGGTGGATAATTTCAGGACAAAAAAAAAATCCACCATACACGCATGTGATAAATTCATGCTTTTTTGGCGCACTCTACTACAAGTTCAATACGACCCCTATCGCCAAATTGGGTTACTGGAAAATGTCAATAAGGGAACCATTTAACTTCAAGGGTGGGGGGGGGGGGGGGGGTTATGGTTTTTATATTGATTTGAATTTTTTTTCAAGGTATGAACACAACCCCCTTGAAGTTAAATGGTTGTTGTCTAATGTTATATCTGTGCTAATGTGTTAGTAATATATTGATTAGTATATTATTGCTTATATATGAAATTAATTTTCTTAACGGTCTACATTCAGGTATGACCAAACTGAATATCAGAGTTAATTTAACAGTGCAATAAATCTACACTTTAAAATGCCATATTCGGCATACAAATGCTCCTTTCTTTGAAGAACTAATTGGTTCAGAAAGTCTCCGTTCTCAATACGAATATTTTTTATGCTGCACTTGACAAAAAAATATAAAAAGGGAAAAAATCAGTGCGCGAACTTATTGATCTCAAAGACGTATTATTTAATTAAGATTCAAGTTTAATTTAGATTTTAAATGATAGACTTTTAAATCTTTTATTATATCTTGATTTCAGTGTCAAATACTACCTTTGTATCCACGTATGTTTCAAATTTACTTTCGTTTCCACCATGTTGGTTTAGGTCCACCCCATTACATTGAGATAACGTATAAAGTCAACACAGCAGTAACAATGGGCATCACAAAGTACCGTTTGACCCGAGCCTTTATAGCGGATATTTCAAATGAAGTGACTCAAGTTCTACTCCCACTGTCCATACAAAATATCCGGAACATTTGATTTAATTTGTTTTGAATGATTTTGTACTGTTGGGGTCTGCATTATTCAAGTTCGAAAATGTTAGGTTTCCAGAGATGTATCATCAATCTGCAATATAAAATATGAAGATAAATATTTAAAAAAAAACATCCACTTTTATGAGAAATGAATACAATCATAGAAATTACTTTACAGGAAAAGAAAAAAAAAAACAGAAATGCCAATAACCTAGAACAGTTCTGAAACAAGTATTAGCCTTTTTTTTAAGGAAAAAGCTTTGTGTTTACAACACATTTGTTAATTGTTTGAAACCGAGGGAATAATCGGACCTTTGCAACTTTAACGTAGTTTATATAATATAACAGAAGACTTTGTCTAATAACGGCGCTGACAAACCCTTTCAAAGTAGGTTGGTCAGATATTCGAGCAATGTACACACACTATCGCTAAAACGATCTGATTAGCTTTGACCGATCTGTTCCAAAATTTCCCATATCCCAATGCAATGACCACTTCCACTGAATGGAAGTCCGCTTCAAATCTAATTTCTGACTTTAATCGGACAATTAAAAATAGAATAGAGAATGGCATCGTCGGAAACCCACGGCCGGTCGCGCTTACGCTTTGCTTCCACTTACCGACCATGGGTCAATTCATTTTTTCTCGTTTTCATGAATATTCATGAATCAAATTGACCACTGAAATTACTGCTAACAATAACGGGATTCTCCACTTTGGAGATTTTAACAATAGTGACGTTCTCCACTTTGGAGATTAAAAAGTTCTTTGGAAAGTAAAACGGTGCCACATGCGTAATGCAGTTGATGAATTTTTGTTGTGTAGTGATTTTTTCACGTGGTCAGTATTGCAATCTCTTTGAAAGTATGAAAACTTGTTACTTTGTCTGAAAACTATATCGAAAATACACTGGAATAGTGTACCGGCGATGACATATATCTTGACCCAAAGCTCGTCTTTTAACTGTCACTTGATTGGCAGTATTCCTATTACAGAATCGTAAGGAAACCAATCAAAATGGTTCATGAATATATTCATGAGAATGAGTAAAAATGAATTGACCCACGGTCGGTAAGTGGACGCAAAGCGTAAGCGCGACAGGCCGTGGGTTTCCGACGATGAGAGAATGGAAACGGGGAATGTGTCAAAGAGACAACAACCCGACCAAAGAGCCAAAAACAGCTAAAGGCTACCAATCGGCCTTCAACGCAGCGAGAAAATCCCGCACCTGGAGGCGGGCTTCAGTTGGCCCCTAAACAATAATGCATACTAGTTCAGCGAATTGGACGCCACACTAAACTCCGAAACATACAAATGAACCAAAATTCGAAAAACACACAAGACTAACAAAGGCTAGAGGTAATTGGGTAAATGTACATTAGATACTGACCTGTATTATTGATATCTAACAGATGAAGAAGACGTCAGGTATTTTTGGAAAACCCAAACATTCCAGTATTGTTACACACTCAAGGAATACCCAAACTTTTCAGTGTTGTGTTACACTCAAGGAAGACCCAAACGTTCCCGTGCTGTTACACACTCAAGGAAGACCCAAACGTTCCCGTGCTGTTACACACTCAAGGAAGATCCAAACGTTCCCGTGCTGTTACACACTCAAGGAAGACCCAAACGTTCCCGTGCTGTTACACACTCAAGGAATCTACATCTGAACTACTCTATATAATAAATTTTGTTGCATTTTAACGAGTCAGATATGGGATCGTCAAAGAAAGAAATAGATGGGGTTATTAGGAAAATATCCAATATTGTTTTGCACCGTCTAAAGTATCTTAAAGATTACGGTAAACTGTCCATTTAACTTTGTATATCTATACGTTTTGTGGTTGTGCGTAAATACGTCCATAAATCTGTATCATTTGTTATGTTTGTAAAATGAAAGGTGAACGAGTACAAGTTTTACTTCCAGAGTATAGGGCGTAGATTTATGACACGGATATTTTTTGTTGTTTTGCTTCATTTGTACACATTATTGAACAGTTATTTAATTGCCTCGCCATACCTATGTGAAATTTCGGTTAATAGCTTGTCCATGGTTTTAGAAATGCCTGCTTGATTTGGGTTTTATTAAAGTTTAGTTTTGATTTTTCCTCTAATTCATTATTAAATAAGTTTGACTTTAGGGGTTAAAGAGTTCACTTTCAAAAATGTCTGCAATTTGAAAATTCACTGCAGCAAAGGTCACAGTAGCCATTTTATTTTAATAATAATATTATTATTTATTTATTTTTAAACTTTACTTTACTAGTATTATTTTTGTTTGGCGGGAAGGGTGGTGGTGGGAGTATATATAAACCCGCTTCCAAAAACCTCAGTATAAAGTTTGGAAGCCGAAGGAAGGGACTACCGGATGTTGAGCACAATTACATGTTCAGTATGCCCCTTTCATTCTCACTTTAATTATACTCTTAAATGGCTGGATTGAGAAATTTATGGTAGAGTCTCTGTATTCCGAGATTCCTCTGATGTCAAACAGTAGTTTATTTCGGCTGGTCTATTTAGTGGCTGCTATAGGCATGTACTTGGAATGCAGAAACCGCACGTACAATATGATATCTCCACAATACCGCTTGACAAATGACAAGTATGAAAGAAGGTATAGAGAGGCAATCGTTGAAGGACATAGTCAAGGTCAAACAACGAACTATACATAATATAACACCAACAAATCCTAACAGATCCTTGTTATAATATACCGGACTACCCCACAAAGCAAGTCAAAAAACATTTAAACAATCCCATGGCACATCATTATATATACAAAGAACGTACGAATTTGGCCAGTAACACGGATGAGCTGTACAGGAGTTTATGTAGATAAATAGTAAGGCCAAATAGATAAATAAGATGCTGTACTCGCTAATATGTGAAGTAAATGAAGAATGAATATATATATAACTGGGGAAACACATTAAAGTTTACACATACATGCAGATATGTTCTACGACTTCTATACACAGCACGAGAAAAATTCTGTTAAAATTATATCAAAAACGGTATATATATAAATATATAGATTACATTGTAACTGGCAAAATATTTAAAGGATAATCACCCAATGCAATTACAAACATGATATAATGGAAAGTCTACCAATGCATATTTGATGCACAACTAAGGGTAATTTTACTTAATGTTCAGAAACTATAAATGGGACATATCATCACCCAATACTAAAATATGACTGCTGTTGTATTTGAATAATCTGATTATACTGTCAGTTTGTCTTCGACGCGCAGTGGAGATCAGATATTTTCGGTAGTAATATTTTAGATTGACTGACGGTAAGTATTCAGATACAATATGGTTTTATTCCTATTCTTAAGCAAACTTCAATTTGTCCTTCAAAATAGTTTGAAATGTCTGCCCCTTTTCGGAAATTTCTGACATGGTTAAATGAGCTAAAAACTTAATCGATATAAAATTTGATGTTTTTTGTCGTATGCTGATAGCTTGTATATACGGGTACATTTTTTATTATTTATAATGTTATATTAAATATTTTGTAAGAGAAATGGTTTTTTTCCCCACTCGTTCTTCAAATTAAAAACTCAGACTTGCGTCACGGATTTTGTGTCAAGAATTATTTCACCATAACCATTTTTTTAAAAATAATATTTGAGTCTCTAGTAATTATTATTAGATATGTATTTAATTAAAAATGTATCAGAAATCTAATACTATTCTGTTGATAAGAACTCCTGGTTCAGTTTAAATTATTAAAGATGAGTAGATGGATTTGTATCTTTGATCAGTCAAATTTCAATAAACCTTGAATTTTAAATGTGTATATGATTTGATTTTTGTGAAACGAAGGTCTTTTTATCATAAATATATTAATAATTCGTCACATTTCTATGGCTAATTTGTACTATTTTTAGTCAATAATTGAAAATCACTTTTATCTAAGATTGAAAAACATATTCTAATGAAGTTTTTTTTTATAAGTACCCTTTTCATTATTGTTAAAAGTTAGATGTTACTGTAAATACTCGGTACCTTTCTATTATTTACAAAAAAAGATAAAGCAGTACTTTGATAAAAATAAAATTTTCAAGGATTTTAATTTTAACTTTTTGATTGTTTAGATATCAGCTTTTACTTGAAATAACGTATGCTTTTAGTTATTAAGGAGCAAACATAATCCATTGGACAGACAAACCCATAATCCATTGGACAGACAAACCCGGGAAGACAAATGAGCAACCACAAGCACAACAAATAAACACTGAAAAGACAATGATTAACACGAACTCCTATAAAAACCAGGAGTGAACCCAGGTGCTCCGGAAGGGTAAGCAGTTCCTGCTCCGTATACGGCACCCGTCGAGAAGTTCAACAAAGTCAATCCGATGTAAGTCACAAATCGGAGAGGCGCATGTAGGTTTTTACCATTGTTCGTCGATATGCACGCGTCATCTGTAAAGTCCGTTAAAGGCAAAGTGGACATACTCTTTTCTTTTCGGAATTATAGTACATTGTTCGTTCAAAAATCTTGATTTCTGTTTTCTTTCAATGTTATATATATGAACAGTATCAGTACCTTACCAGATACAATAGTTTTAAGTGAGTATACATATCAGTCTACAGGAGAAACAGAAAATATCATGTTATAGCTGTTTAATATATTTCTAAGGCAATGTGATAATAAAAATATCAAAAAAATTAAAAAGCAGGTTGAAAGGGGATTCGCAAAAAAAAGGGGATGTTGTGTCCTATCCCAAAGCACATATCACAAGTATTTAGCGACAGTGCAGAGAACATTATTTTTTATATCTTGAATAAACATGCATGTACACACATTTCAACCACAATTCTAAAGTTTAATAACAAGAAGGTCAGAAGCAAAAATAAAACCAACATATCGATAGAAACCAATAATTGCTCACCCTTATGCGACAACCATTTGAATTTATTTACGTCTTTGGCAAGGAAAGAATTTGGGAAAAAGCGACATCAAACTCACAAATGTGAAACAAATGTGAAATAACGGCAGCATGGAATATTATTTGGATGAAAAAGTAGTACAATTTGAAAGAATATTGCGCAAGCACACCCCCCCCCCCCCGCCCCCGAGGGAAAATAATAAATGCTGAAAAACTATGGGATTCGAGATCACCTCCCCCATACGGCCTCATAAAAGTAAAATGGTTTTCCCCCACGAACCAGTTGCCATACTATAATAAAGGGAAATTAAAGTTTTAAAATTCGGTGTCTGAAGGGGCTAGAAGCACCCATAATTTTATGTCAAACTAGCGACATGGTGAGGAAATCCAACAATCATATATCCAATTATAAAGACAAAACCGATATTGGAAAGGACGAGGATAAACAGGACAACACAACAAAAACAGATGAGCAATATAAACCCCATGAAAAAACAAATCCCGATGGCCCGTAATGTACCGTAAATATCACTTTATAGCCATTTATATCTGCACAAGTCTGGCAAAGTGCAAACTGGTCGAGAAAAGACAAATATAGGTTTACTATACGAGGGAACCGCGAATGTCCTGATTTGCCAACTTATATGTACAAAGAACATAGGCCCAATTGTAATAGCCGAAATAAAGGGTCCATTCACAGAAAAATAATATCGTAAAAAAGATGTTCTTTACTTCACAGATAAATGTCAAATAAAGTAGGTGTTTAAATTGTCGTTAGTTAAGACTTTTGTCGGCCTTGAATTAGTCAAACTCTGCATTGGTCTATCTTCAAGGCTGATTTTAAGTTTTCAATGGTTTAAAATAAATACTATAACTGTCCTGATATATATGTGTATGTTTTATTCGTGAACGAATTATTTAGTTCTTTCCTTCAGTATATGGCAAGCACATTTAGCTTCATACAAAAGGAAAATTTATTTTCTTAAATATGTATTTACTGCTGACACAGCATTTGGCATAGGTTCCTCTGACGCCAAACGAACTGGTGAGGTTGATTTTTAAACATGCCATTTTAGGTGAGAGGAATCATGGACGAATACTGTACAAAAATGTTCACGATTATCTTTCTTTTTTATGGTATTTGTATCCATTACAAGTTTTTTATGAGTTTTAAAATGTTTCATTATTTAAGTATTGGGCATTATATATTCGATTTATATTATGACACTCTGAAAAAATAAATGAAAGGATTTATTAATCTGAAATGGGTCTTTAGGGAATTACACCTTGAGTAAAGATAAACTATGATAATCTTTGCAAGGGAAGCGATAGAGAGGATCGTAACGTAATCAATAAATTCAAAAATACCAAGTTTGATGCATAAAATGTACACATTTTGACGATTTAAAACTCAGCTGTTTTGTTGCATGCCTAAAACACCAAAACAATAATCCAAAAAGATAAAGATCAAATTAAACAAAAAATCAAAATGACCAAAGGGGTAAAGCAAGAACCATCTGAGGACAGCCAGCGAGATCAGTTTTATTACCACCGGAACTTTTCATCTTAATCGTCTGTTGGTCATTTTTATATTTCCATATTTTCTTTTTAGCTCACATTGCCATCACTTGGCGTCCGTCGTCGTAAACTTTTCTTTAAAGATCTTCTCTGAAACCACTGGACCAATTGAAAATGCAAACCTTGGCGGCAGTGGTCCTTATGTGCGTGGTCCACTTTCAGAATTGCATCCAGTGACCTCGCCAGAGAGCAATTTGGCAAGACCGGTGTGCCAGTTAGAACTTGGCAGCAATGTTCCTCCAGACTTCCAGCAAAGATGGATATAGTTAAACAATTTATTCTGCTTGAAGTCTGCAAATGATTTCCATGTGAGCGATACATGCTTCTGGGAGGCTCTAGTTTATTTATCTGGACAAATGAAGTGTTTATAATTAGTCTGTTCCTTTAAAACTCCGGGATAAATTGGAGGAAATACATTTCAAAATCGACCACACTCTAGGTCTGTGATTGTGTGTGTGTTGTTGCATGTCTCGCTCGTTGAATTGATTGTTTTGTGGTATTTTCTTGTTATTTGAAGACATGTTTTGTATTTTGTCTCCAACATGGGATTGAGAGAAAGAGTTGAGATATGGCAAACCAGTTCAACAATCTACCTTTCCTAAAACCAGTACCTTGGAATTTCAATGGTTGTCCTCGTCTACTTATTAAAATTACTTTTCTTAAATTTTAAAATGTAAACTGTAATTCTTTGTACATTAGAAATATACTTTACAGATACATTTACAAACGTTTCATTAAAAAAAATGGAAATATGGCATTATTATTAAATGTCTTATGATTAGGATAAAATTGTTTTTTTTTTGGGGGGGGGGGGGGGAATACAACTGTAATTTTGAGTTTTTCATCTTGAATTAAGAATACTACGGAAGCGTTTTAGGTCCACACAAACTTTTTAGTATATTTCTTCCTATGTTTGCGTTATAATAGGAAGAAATATAATAAAAATTGACGCAAACATAGAAAGAAATATATAAAAAAAAGTAGAATACCTTTTTGTGGAGTTCAATTAAATTTTATAATTTTACTTCCCAATTTATCTGATATTCAATATTGACAATTAGTATCATTAACAAGCCTGGGAGAAGACGTGATAATTTGATATTTGATCTTTTGATTACCTGTCATTTTCACCTTTTTTTACCTGTCACAGGTATAATGTACTGTTTGTATGTAAATGTTAATGGAATAAAAGTTCCATGCCATATCATTATCATATACACGACAAAACTATAATTTACATCAATCTAAATTACTATTCAAAATATCTAATCTAGTTTTTTTATCCAGTTCGTAACTTTCAATGGTAAATGATATCGCTTATCAATTTTATTTTTTCAAAGCTTAAAAAACTTACATCGGGTGAAAGAGAACATTTTAGCTTTAGTAAACTCAGTTGATGGTTGAACCGCGTAAGATTTATTATATGATATACTGCAGTAACAAAAAAATAGGTTGCAAATGAAGTTCGTAGTTAGGTATTTTGTGATGTGATATATTTTATAACGATGTTTTAATTATCTATTCTTGTTTTATGGATATTCGTGTCTTCTCCTTCTATAGTGTAAGCATACCGGGGTAACAGTGATATGATGTATCCGAGTAGCACAGGACAGTCCTAGAATAGTTTAAAGTGTTCTGTTGTGGTCGTTTACGCATACCCCTTATCCTATCATTTAGAACCTTTCTTAGAGAGCTTTAGAGTATTACATTTGTTAGTACAAATGTATCTCGTATAAATTCACACTACATTCGTATTTCGGCTGTTTGTCTAGAACAAATTCGTTCGGTGTAAACTCTTAATACTTGAAATTGTATATATATTTGTCTCAAACAGGTTTAACACTGGTTGTTTGCACTTGTCTGGCACAGTTTGATGCCATAATATTTGTCTTGCTAAGGTCGGTTTGCTGCAGATAATATTTGTCTTTCTAAGGTTGGTTTGCTGCAGATAATATTTGTCTTGCTAAGGTTGGTTTGCTGCAGATAATATTTGTCTTGCTAAGGTTGGTTTGCTGCAGATAATATTTGTCTTGCTAAGGTTGGTTTGCTGCAGATAATATTTGTCTTGCTAAGTTTGGTATTATCTTTCTAAGGTTGGTTTGTCTTGCTAAGGTTGGTTTGCTGCAGATAAGCATAGATACAACCTTAAATTTCTTAATGGAATGAAATGAAACAAAATTTAGGGCATTTTGTTTTGATCTTGGAATCTGCAAATGATATCTTTATGTAATTTTAGTGCAGCTTTATATTTATCATCTCACCAGACACAAATGGCCGCCCAAGAAGTTATTAATTAAACAAAGGACCCAACAGGAACATTCACATGAAAATATTCTGAAACCACAAAGCCAGTTGGAACCAAACTTAGTAGTAATGGTTTGAGCAACTTTCAAAAATTGTATCCGATAAGAAGCACCACCAAAAAGACAACGGCCATAGCCGAACTTAGTTCAGCATATGGGAAGTTTCATTTGAGGAAGATCCAATGACCCATACTGCCAACCCGGTCATATAAAATAGGACCCTTTGCAAAAACTCACTTAAAAGAAATCCTTGTCTGAAATCACTGACAGAAATCGTGTAAAATCCGCTGCTGAATCGGGAAGCACCATTGAAACGTGAAACGCGCTTTGATCTGAAAGCAACCGTTAGTGGAAGTATTTTAGAACATTTGATGTGGATTCCAGTGTTCAATTGACTCAATAACTTTGAGAACTATGTACAGTTCTGTATGCTTGTAATCCTGTGACTGCCTCTTCTTTGTTAACATAAAGAATCTTGTGTAAATTTAGATTGCTTTTAACAAATCATTGAATCAGGGTCCATAAAAAGTAGAAAACTTTCTGCACATTTTACATAGTTTTAAGCGGATTTTTTTTTTTTTTTTTTTTTTTTTTTGCAGGTCCACCGTCTTGTGTTAATTTTTTAATTGAAGTTTGTTATAGTTGTAAATGAAGCCATTGTTAAATGACAGCATACGAAGAGAAATTATTTTTATCATTTTGTCGTTTCTCTATATTTGGCTGTAATTTTATTGATAACAATCTGACTATTGTCAGTAAATATAGTGGAATAAGATTGTTAATTTAATTGCTACCAAATATTTACAGATACACAATCATAATTATTACTTAAAGCGATCGTACTTAAATATTTTGGTGGGTTTTATTGTTGATGGAACGGATAAGGTGGGAAAACGGTAAATACAATCTAACAAAAGATTTAAGAAAGTGACTCTATGATTTTGAGCTCTTTTGTTTGATGTAGAGCATCGAGTTGCTTCAGATTTTGGGTAAATTAGCTTTTAATTGTCAACAACAAGTCACTATAATTGTTAGAATAAAAATCATTGAAAAACTGAGACAGGACGACCACACAAGGTCAATTTGTTAATTATACCCAGAATAAGACACCGATTCGCGTGAACATTTTAAAATCCTTGTTAATTTGAACCACATCAAAGCTATTATACAATCTGATATCATTCCTATAATCAACACATTGTGTCTTCTTATGGTATAAACAAGTTTGGTAACCGTGACCTCAAGAAAACTGCAAGCAGTTGGATACTCTGTTCTGTGTAAAATTAAGTCCCAACCCTTTGATTTGGACGCCTATAATTTTATATTTTACAGATAAGTTATGTCTTTTTGCTACCCTTTTATTTTTATATTTTGTAGTGTTGCTTATCCTTGATTTGTACGTCATTGTTGACCTTTCCTGTTATCTATTTTGTTGTTGATTGATTGATTTTTTTGGAAAGGGGGGGGGGGTCTCCTGGCTTTTCCCCTTCAATAAATTGTATCGTCAGTGATGTTTGAATTGTGAGAGTATATGAGAGATCCTGCATCTCCTTTAGGGTTATTTAAAACTGATCTTGTATGATACCCATTGAAAGCATCGGGGCAGTTGTTAATATTAAATTCTAAGGAATATTTTGGCCTTCAACCGCAAATTTAGATTTTGTTATGATAAATTGATATAGTATGTACATAAACTTGTCCATTAATTCGGGTAAAAATCTATCATTAAAGACATATTATTATTTTGATAGTAACGCAAGTCCCTGTGAAGACTCATTGGTTTTATTTTCTTATAATTAAACTGTAAATAATACGAACTTTCACCTGAATATACAAAGTTAATGCACTGAGGTGAATTAATGTGTTCCGAGTTAATGCAGCTATTAACCCTTAAAACCAACGACTTACAGTCTAAAACATACATTATAATTTGCCGTATCTGAGAAGTAAAACCTTTAAAGGATAAAATGGATTAGCATTTCAAGTAATCATACAATATGCATTCATCATTTATCAGTTTATTTTGAAATAAATTTTACTGAAAACTGCATATAAAAATCAAAGTATATGTGCAACAAAACCTAACAAAACCAGCGTATATGTGCAACAATTAGACTCCAACTAGTTTATAAAATCTATATTTTATTATTTCTACGAGTAAATTGATAGCTTATCTTGGAGAAGACCAATCTTTCTGTAAATTATTTTATATCAAAAAACTTTTTTTTCTTGTGTGAAATCTTACACATCAGCAAAAAGATACCCGAAGCTATAAGTTAGAAGACGTAATATTGTTGAGTGAACTTTCTGATGTATTTGAGCGCAAACTTCCTCTCCCCCAAAGAAATATTTGAAACCTCCATGAACGTTCTGTATTCTATACCAATACTGATAATTCAAAAATTGATATGTTTCGCTCTTATGAGGTCCATAGTTTGAAAGTTAATTATCTGAATACATTCTTTAAGATACATGTGCATTGTGTATTCTTTCGTGGTCTGTCCAATTATGCAGCCTTACATAGGATAAGAATCTGCTGTATGTCTTTCGTGGTCTGTCCAGTTAAGCAGCCTTACATGGGATAAGAATCTGATGTATGTGTTTCGTGGTCTGTCCAGTTAAACAGCCTTACATAGGATAAGAATCTGCTGTATGTCTTTCCTTGTCTGTCCTGTTAAGCAGCCTTACATGGGATAAGAATCTGATGTATGTGTTTCGTGGTCTGTCCAATTAAGCAGCCTTACATAGGATAAGAATCTGCTGTATGTCTTTCGTGGTCTGTCCTGTTAAGCAGCCTTACATGGGATAAGAATCTGTTGTATGCAATAAATGTATATATAATGTTAATTAATGGAGAGCAAGCACAACGTATACAACCGTATAAGTCGAAATTATAGTATACCCAAGGAATATATCAAACAGATAACATCTTTGATATGTATTTTTTCCAGGGGCCGTATTCTCGGACATTTATTAATTTAAGCAGACTTTCAATGTTTCGGAAAATATACTCACTTTTGAGTTTGAGAAAACTGCTCGTATTATGTAAAAAAACATGGATGCCTTATATAGTAATGCCTCATTATAGAACGTTCCACAGATAATTCTTGTTGAAATTATTATCAAAACTTGTGTCGTCTTTCCGGAGTTACTGGTTGTATCCGGTGGACTTTTGGTCTTCACGCGTCTCAGAAGATTTTTGTGCATAGTTTTAAAAAATTACAGTGCCATGTAGTACCTTTATTTAACAGGCAATAAATTGTTCTTTAAAAGAAATTATCCTTGCAAGTCGTGGGATACCGCTGTCAAGAGTATCTAATTACAAGAAAGGGTAGAATTAACAGAATATGAAAAAACACACCTCTTTATGACTGCAAATAAATGTTTCAATTTGCAGTGACCCAAAGATCATTTGTCACAATATTATCACTGTTCATTCATTCGATAAAGACACAAATGATAATTCTTTAATTATTCTTCCGGTAGTACTTCAAATAAACTGGCTGCCGATTTATACGGTATATATTGGTCGTAATTACAGAGCGGCAGAACTAATTGATTTTAAACTGTATTTAAAAGTCATTTAAAATAATTTTAAAGGAAAAATCTCCATACAATACAAACTTTAAAATCATATAGTTTTCTGACCGTTAAGTCTATACATTTAATTAACGTATAAAATATAACGAAAAATTGATGAATACAAGCTTTTGTGTTGACGTATTGTACATTACCATATCGTTTCAATAACAATGTGTGGATTTACTTTTTTTAGAGATGATTTCGAGCAGTTAGAAGCTCACTATTCTCAAAATGACAATCAGTAGCGGGTTATTAGATAATTTATAATGAAAATCTTGCAAAGAATGATATTGAACTATACGATGTTAGATAATAAAACAGTATTAACCTTGGTCTTATCGAAACCCAAGTTAAGAACGAATTTCCGTTCAAAAATCAATATTACAACTTTTAGCAAATCTTCAAATTTAGAGTAGCAACGCTATTTTTAGTGACTAAGCTAGGAGACGAATGACTCAGTGAAGTGCATTATAGGAGTGTAAAATTTACAGGTAGCTAAAGTCAATAAAATGTTATAATATGATAATTTTTCGTGATATATGATCATACTTACGCATCTTTAAAAAGAAAATTTAAATAACTTTTTACTCGCTCCAATTTCTTTTTTTTTTTTATTATAACCTTAAATCCTAACTTGGATAATACCGAAATAGTTTTGTTGAAATGTTTAAAAATAAAATAAGCATGTGTATTTGCTGTGATAGCTGCATGTTCATTTAAAGTAATTTTCCCTCTGAAATAAACTCTGTACGTTATGTTGTTTAACTTATTCCCTGATATTTATTTTTAGCGCTATTGTTCAACATGCATAAAAAGGGAAGGAATTTAAAAAAGGCAGGCTAGCTCGCAAAAGTTCTGAAAAAATGAGGCATGAAAAGTAGGGAAGAGTTCCATATGGCACCCCGAACTGTGTATACCTTAGACGGAATAAGTATATAGATGTACTTATGGGGTGCCAAATGGAACTCTTGCCGAATATTACCCGCAATCAAATAGTTGTCGTCTGAAAAGAATGTAGACTCGTCGGCGCGAAAAAAATATGGACGAAATACTCCAAGAACACTTCCTAAAACTGGTTGTTATCTCAGTACTGGCAAACCTCTTCTGTTTTTCTTACTGAAATTTGACGATCGTGATTTTAACGAGGAATTGAGAAATTCCGAAGTAGATTTCAGAATCCCGCACAGTCCCGTGGATGGATTTCTTTGATATGAAATCCAAAACTTTATCATATTTACAAAACTTCGATTAAATATCATATATTGAATGAATATGCTTGCCTATACCAGTAATATATAATTATATGTCTTGAAATTGGACAAATAATTTATAAATATAAACAAAACCGGGGTCTATATTGTGACGCGTGCTCTGATTCGTAGTACTGGTATAATCCTCCGTAATTATCGGAGCACTCCAACATGGGATAAAAGTGTAACTTTACTTGTAGTAATTACATGAATGGGTGACAAAGTGCTAAGATTTGAAAAGAGGGTGCTCTTTTCTGATTTTAAAAAAAAGAACAAATATAAAAAATATGTATGTATAGTAATGTTGGAGTCGTCTTTCTTATTGTAGATTACGAATAACTCACCGGCCATTTTAGTTTACAGAAAGTTTAGGGGATAGTTCTATAATAAACTTTAAAAAATAAATTGCACTTAAATATCATTGACCGAATGTAAAATTACTGAATATTACATGTTATATTGAAATGACAACATAAGATTTTTAATTTTAAAAAATCCACCTATTTTCCGAATTTCAACCATTCCCGGCACATACGCCTAATGACAAACTCAACCTGCCATATACACAAGTTCAGTGGTTCATATTTGCAGTAATAACGTGTGTGTTTTAATTTATTTGGTTTTTAAACCCGCGATGCAAAGAAAATGTTTGATTTCCATAAAGATATATGTATCAATTGATTTTCTGTCTAGAAAAAAGCAGGAGGGATCCGTTTGAGTCAATTAAGGGGTAACTCGGATGTACACGTATAAGGCTCTGCTTCCTAACCAGCACATAAAGATGAGGCTCAAATTTATCTAACATCCAAATTTCATGAAGTAAAATAATAAGGAATTCTGAGTAAACAGTACACAGTACTTTGATTATTGTTGTGGTACGAAATAAATAGCAAATATATTGTATGGTCAACGGCAACAAGACCATTACTAAAATTTAGAAATATCATTTTATGTCGCATGTTGAAGTAGGTTGTCAGTTGTGAGAACACAGTAAAGTAATTAAGGTATACAGGTCGAATTATTATCGTCTTAAGAATTGTAAAGTTATCAATTAGTGTAATGGCCAGGAAACACCTCGTCCACTTTAAAAATTGATGACCAAAATTATGAACCCTTCACTTATTTTATATAGCTTAACACGTTAGTGAGATAATGGTTACAATGCTTTGAAGAAGTGAAAACAACGAGTTCAAAAGGAAATCACTCCTCAAGAAATCTTACTTGCAAGTTTAAGTGTGATATTCGGGCCAATCAAAACCTCTTCAGGTAATATTTAACCATTTGTCAAAATCGGAAGAAAAATTTCATGATTGAGTAAAAATGGTTTTACTATGAGAAAAATACCTGATGATCTTAAGTAAATTTACAGTCATTTCAAAAATTTAACTTTGATCTCAAGAATGATCATAAAATGATAAATTACGGTGCGTTAAACAAATACACTATAATTCATCATTGTAACTGGATAGTTAGTCCTTCTTACACTTCCTGAGAGCGCCGAAATGTACAATCGTACATGCGATTCAGTTAATAGACGAATATCCCAGTACTGTTTTTCAATGACCCGAGCTTAATCAACACACACAAACTGGGAAATTGAACACTGTAAACAGGGTGAAAAAATGTGACATTGAACATTGTACACAGGGTGACAATTGTGACTTCCAAAACTCGTGAGAAAATTTACTCTTTGGAAAATATTGTCTGTGTAAGAGACAATAATCCTACGTTGCTTGGTCAACTAAAAAGTCATTACAAGTTTGGCATCCTCATGAATTTCGAAAAGAGTAGGTGACCTGGTCTCCACACTGAGGATTTAAGAGTTACGCAAGATCAGTCTGCATGGATTTCAATAGGAATCATTATAGCTTTCATGAAAACTACTATACTACAAACGCCATATTGTCACAGTCTCGAACCTCGTATCCAATATATCAAACCGCCATCTTGGATTAAACATAGTGGAATATCTTTCGGACGTTCATTAAAAAATTATTGCAGTAAATCTCTTTGTTGTGTACTGTTTACTGACAAATTCTGACATATTTTCTGTACGCCTGTCATTTGATTTGAAAGTATAGTCCATCACTTGTTACGTTAGGCTAGTCTTGTTTGATTAATGCAGTGATGGACCACCTTTTATCCTGCAATCATGCAATTTCCGGTCAAATAACAGGGGTAGAATAAACTTTAGTCGTATAAGGTCAATGACCTAATAATGTCTACTGGTACTTGTTTACATGAAGAGCGCGAGGAGCATAGTGAATGTACCAGATTACGTCGTGGCGTTTCCCGCGTTTTCAGCAGTTGGATTTCAACTTCAAACATAATTTTAAGGCATTTTACGCATCGCAAGGGGATTGCAGGATAAAGACAATACAAAGTCATTGTCGGAAAATATAAAATTTATTTGGGCTCGCTGCGCAACATGAGAAAAAGGCTCACAAAAGTTCGCCTTTTCTCGTGTTTCTAAAGCTCGTCCAAATAAATTTTATATTTTCCGACAATGATTATGTATTTTATATATATTCTTTTGGTTTTGATTTGCTTTACGTTAATATATGTTTTGGAAGATGAAGGCAGTCAACTGAAAAAATATGGCTATGTTGATAAAAGACAAAAATACCTTTTTAGAATTTGAGAAATAATGACCTTAATTTAGAATTCTACAATAGACCCCAGAGAAGATTCGTCCGCTTTTGTATCCGGGGAATATGTCTGTTATAAAGGTTCGACCTTTGGCTTCCGTCAGTTAAACTATAAAGCCTTGTTCCCATTGACCTTTAATAAATCATAGTTTTTACCCAAAATATACATAGGCCTATACATCATTTCAAAATTCAAACATACGATATACAATGGCAATAAACACGAGAATGCAGAAGTATCTAATAGAAAATCAAATCAGGAACGGAGGAGAACGAGAGAAATGTCCACGAGCCGATAAAGATTTTTTTTGCTGCAGAGGTCAGCATTTGAAATAAGATATAAGGAAATCAGACACAAATTAAGTCCTTGCTTTATTTGTACTATGGTAAATATTCCCTAACTAAACATCTTGTAAATGATGGCTCACAATCTATTATAAATGCCTGTATTTCATTCAAATGACATCTAGAGTAAAATGTGATTTAAAACAAAATATTTAAGTTTCAAATCAAGCATAAATACTATGAAAATAGGACGTTTTACTTTTAACAAATATTAACATATTTATACTGATCAATATGTAAACACTCTTTTTCAATTTAACGTCCGTTTACCTACTTTAGGTAATGGCCTTGATCGCAAACATGGACATTGAACTATTTAAACGAAAGGTAACTATACCTTTTATAAAGAATGATATTGTCTGATAAAAATGTTTCTTTTTTTAAATTTTTTCCGAATTTTTTTGCTATGTTACAATTATTACTGAAATAAAAATTTATAACAAATAGCCCCAATACAAATGTACTGTTTATGGTAAAAATTAGGGAGCAATCATTTCACTTTTAGGGAGGGGACAAGGAGAAAATTTGAAAAAAGTCAAGTTACAAAAGGCAGGATTGAATAATACCTGCAATCAGTATATTTGACAAAATTATTGGTCCGAAAAACGCAGGTTCCTGAATCACACCCTGCATCCAATTCTGCAAACTGCGGATATATCTGGCTCCGTGGTAAAAAATATCCATTTTATCCACTACAAACTGATATCATATCACGTTCTAATGGTAAACATGGATAAGCGGTTTGAGGAACTGTATGCAGAGTTTGCACCACATTGTTAGAAATATTAGATCTTCCCATACTTCTACTTAATTTATCTGAACTTTGTATAGATGACAAGTTCACATGGACTTTTAATCGTTTTTTTTTATTGATTAAAGTGTTATTGATATTTTGAACTCCAAATATTATATATAGGTCTTCGGAACAAATGTTTTCTTGTTAAATAATTGGAGTATTTATCCTGCTCACACAGTAAACCGCAAACATCAAAATTTCTATTGTAAAATCGGTTTTTATTTAAATTATCCTTTTATGTATTGCATAGATAAAAGCCCTATACAATTTATAATATATTATTGGTCAAATAATAAATGACAGCAGTATTTAAAAGTTATTAAAAGGAATACACCAAGTAACTTTTTCAATAATGTATCACAACCCAAAGCTGGTGCTTGTAACAGACGCTATCTTGGAAAACTTTACCTAAAATGTTACTGACTAAAAAGTCAAATAAAAGTATATTTCACGACATAATCATAGTATGAATTATCTGACGTTTGGCAATTGTTTTAAAATCAGTATTAATTTACAGTACTGGTCTGACAAAATTAACCTTTTCTTACTTCGACAAAAGCTGCTATAGATCTTGGGGAGAGTAAGATTTGTTCAATAATAATTTTTGGAAGGGTTATTTAGTGCTTGGTCAGTGTTTCGGCTGTAAGTAATCCGTCAAGGCCAGAGGACAAGTCCTAGATTAACCTATTATGATAATGTAAGGATCTGGAGTATGCTTTAGTGAGATAAGCATGGGAAAGGAATTACAACATGATAGTGTCTTGATGAAGGAAAAAATAGCACAAGACAAGCATTAAAATCAGACAAAGTAACCACAAATCCTATATATGTTATTCCATATTACAATAATTATAGACATGATACAACCAATGAAAACACAGGGTTTGGGTACATATAAAATTACAATATTTGGTCGAATGGGGTGTTGTTTTCTTATTGACGTATACTCTGTATTCTTTCATTGCCTGAAATTCTTCTGTTGTCAAATGGCTTTTTATTTTAGTAAAATCTAGATCCATGACCACAGTTTGTACGAAACAAGGTTGCTAGATTTCAAAGGAATCTCGGATTACCTGCATGTCTAAGTCTATAGCAAAGGAAAGTTCTTACAATTAATGTCAGTATTAATTTACAAAACTGGGCTGACGAAACTACCCTTTCAGTACTTCACTTTTTAAACTCTTTTAAGTCTTTCTATTTCAGAATCATTAATATTGACTTTTTTCTTGGATATATAGAGGGATAATATTGTAGGCACTACAAGCTTTAAAGTTTTTAGTCATCAGCACATGGGAAGAAAATGAACAATAACCTTGTTTCAGAATTTATCTATACAGTTTTTAGTATTGTCAGTACAGAGGAAGAAAATATAAAAACAACCTTGTTTCAAAATAGCTCTATTTCACTACGAAGTACTCTCAGTATGTATTGGAACGAAAATACGAAAATTATACGGAAATCCCAGAAATCATACTTACAAAAAACGTCTCTTTGAAGTCTTCCTTTTAATATATTCATAGGTATTTTAAGAAGACCGACCAGCTTGACTGATTTCTTTACATGAACAAAGCAATACACAGACAGGTGTTTTGGTAACCACTAATGGCAATACACAATGACAGGTGATAAACAGCTGATACTAACAGAGAGTGAAATTTACATATTTTTAATACCATAAATGACCTTGAAACATGTATTCATAAAATGATAAATAACGTGTACACTTGTACTGGAAAATTCGTAGTAGAGTACATATGAATATGAAGGCCTAGGTAATGCGAAACCATTGGAAGTTACTTCTCATAACTCTGACAATGTCATCATGTAACGGAGGCAAATGCCTTAACATACATAACCTTCTGTGGTAGTACAAATTGTTTTCTTTAATTTTCAGCCAATTAAAAGACTCTCGGCCGGTGTTGGAAAAACTGATAATCTTATCACTAGTGAGTTTTTGGTTCTAGGAATATGATTGGTCATAAAAAAATCCTTAGTTACAGATAAACAAACGCGATAATGTAATAAAAGATGTCCTTAAACGAACTTTTGAATCCGGACAAAAAATCCGACTTGTCAGGGTACAGATAGGATTCATTAAGGGTCAAATTTGAACATTCCACGTTCCTCTTCTTGTTCCTCTCCGTCGGTCATCGTGACAGCTGATGTGTAATATAAAAATAGTTCAGGTTTAAATGACAACTGACATGGAAATAATCTACTGTGTTTAACAATGCAGTTGTTAAATTATATTAAATAAAAATTTGTATTGATTATGATTGCTCCATACTTGTAAAGTGTTGGGTATTTTTCAAAATTCGCATGAATACATACTGATATTGCATATCTTATAGTTTTTTATATCAAAGCTTAGCCAATCAGAACCTTCCAAACACTATTCTTGGTAAGTTTGGTTAATATTGGAAGTGTAGTTTCAGAGGAACTGTGATTTCTATAGTAGACTTTAATGAAACTTATGTGTTTCCTGATCAACACCAAATAAAGAATCTTTGTAAAGGGTCTCCAAATCAGCATTCCTCTAATTTTTATGGGCCATACAGTTTTACCCTTGTCCATCATTCCGCAAAAAACAGTTTTAATGACTTCAGATATTGAGCTGATTTTTGGTATGTGAATCTACCAAGATGAGTTACAGATCTAGTTTACGTTTCGCTCCGTTCCGCTGATTTTTGCCGAAATTACGGGCTTTGGACGTTAAAAATTTCATGAAAATAACACCTTTCGGACCTTTTTTCTAAACACCTTCATATATTGAGCTGATTTTTGGTATGCAAGTGGGACATGATGAGTTGCAGATCGAGTTGATGTTTCGTTCTACTCCGCTGATTTTTTCCGAAATTACGGGCTTTGGACTTTTGCGGGAGGGGCATTCGTGTCGTTCCGACACATCTAGCTAATAAATGATGTGGCATTGTACAGTTTTAGAGCAGAAGAATCAAGAAATGCCTATGGAGGAAATGTTTTTCATCCAACCAAATGAAGTGATGATGTTTTATAAAGAACCTTTCATAAATTATGAATTAATGATGATACAATTGTGATTTCCCATAGGCTTCAATGCAAAGCTATATGCCTCCGAGCCGCATTTTTGCCACTTGATCAACTCTTTAGGGGGTCTCCAAATCACCACTGTAAAGTTTGAAAAGATTTGGCATTAAAGTTTTAGAGGAGAATAAATTTAAAAATTTAAACAATCAGAATCAAGATTGCCTCCAGCGGCTATGTTTTTCATTCGATCGGAAGTTTTATAGACACCCTTTCATATATTATTCCTGCAAAGTTTGGTTCCAATGGACCAGTGGTTTCAGAGGAAATGATGAATTGTCTAACGGACGCAAAATGATAGCAAAAATCTGAATTTTTGTGTCGAGAAAATAATACGCTGCATCCCTGTGCAATAAAGTCAATAGCAATAAACATTGTTTTCATCTTACATCGTTTTAAAATTCAACGTCTTTCCACTCGTTCCGCTGCGCTCCACTCGGGAAAGACGTAAATTTTAAAAGCTCGTTGAAGATTTGCCAGTCTTCACTTTGAACTCGTGTAAGAGCCTATTATACTATAAATATAATAATCAAATGTTTCGTTATTGCAATCGTAAATCTTTCCAAGTGACGTTGTCGTTTTTGGTCTACAGAAGCCCTGATTCAATAGCTTCTTGGATAAAATTATTAATTGATTATCCTTGCTGTGTTCAGAAAGTCAGAGTTATTTACAAAG
Source organism: Mytilisepta virgata (assembly GCA_028015205.1). Taxonomy (NCBI): domain Eukaryota; kingdom Metazoa; phylum Mollusca; class Bivalvia; order Mytilida; family Mytilidae; genus Mytilisepta; species Mytilisepta virgata. Next base: position 3,476,933 of record CM051518.1, on the reverse strand, counting down.
ACTGTGTAATAGTGGAGTAACTTATTCGCTCAACAATGGGAAGGGCGCAGTCTTTATCGACCTCTTTTGGTTGTCGTAAAATTGACAATGTATCATCTACATATCTGAACCTGAAATCAAACGGCAACATCGTTTCCCTTTTCACATATTGGATAAATCTGCCTTATTTGTTTGAATAAAATTCTAGGTCAGTAGCGTTGCACAACTTGTGTCCATTTGAATGTCGGTTTTCAGCCATACACATTACATCAAACATATTTTCAAGGAAAGTCTCAGTATGTTTTTACTATTTGCATATATTATATATAGGTATTGTTTTTTACCATCGTTCCCTCGCAGAGCTGCTATTTAAAAACAGTTAGTATTGATTCTGACGTTGAAGGTGAATGGCAATGTGACAGTTTTCTGCAGAGTTCAATAAAAATACCATGATAAGAAAGAAAGAAAAAGCAACTGTATAGAGCGCAAGCTCAGTATCAGATATATAAACAAATTTGCTGTGTTATCTGTAAAGATAAAGCACACGTCTAGTGTTATAAATGGACTAATTTACAGTACAATGGATTGCATGTTCCTTTTATAGTGACGTTTTTATTGTTTATTTGTTACGCTAAAAAAAATATTTAATCAATATTTTTTACTCACAAATACGTTGTAATAACGAAATAAAAATGCGTTTGCTCATTACAAGAAGTAGCGAGAAAATTCCATTTCTACCTCATCTAAGTTTCAATTTAAATTTAAGTACAAATTTAAATATTAAAAGAATCACGTTTATGTTTATCTAACGGAACGATCCATCCCAAATTTAAATGATTTTCAAATTTAAATGAATAGGGTAAGAGGAAGTTTGGTGAATAGCCGAGTTGTTATCTCCTTTTCAAGTGACAATATTTGCATTTTATTTAGAGGCGATTTCCGGTGAGGTACTACAGGTTTTTATGAAACAATTTTTCTATGCATTTTTTCTTTTCAAATTATTCATTTTAAATATTACGTAACAGACTATAAATATTCAATAAAATCTCATTTTACCCGTCAAAGGTATTCAGAATTATAAAAACCACTACCTTGTCACTAACTGATAATTTGTTATTATTTTTTACCAATATGCACTTAAAATAGTTTATTGGAAGGTGTTGTCACTCAAGAACAATTCATACACAAACACGGGTATACATACAAACAATTTATCATGCCTGTAAAGGAGGCTTGTGAAATGAGAGCAAGATGCAACAGAAATATTTTTTAGAAAAGCGGGATCGCTTATTTATATTGTATGAATGTGCACAAATCACTGATCAATGAAGCTCTTTATATTTCTGCCACATGTTTTTCAGATGCACATGAAGTAATGACGTTTTATTCCTTCTAAACCAATCTCTATTTTCATTAAACAAGTTCGTGCATTGCTTTAATTACTACACTGACACACTTTCATTTTTAATATTTCACTGACTATGTACCTAATAAGTACTAGTTCGACCCCTTAAAATTGGCCGTACTTTCCCCATCATTTAACAAATCAATTCACTAAGATTGATAGTTAAGTCAGTGTATCGACTGCATGTCTCTGTACACCAACACTCGTCATAGCATGGAACACTGCTCTCCATAATCAGATTATAATACAAACAAACCACCCATCATCTCCGTTTGTTGACAATATGTTTCAAGATACATTTCTGTAGCAAATGAAAAAGGAATAGATTTAAAAGGTTGTGTTCTTTATTTGTTACTTTTCTTTCAAACAGACATCGGATTATCGAGTGCAATCAAGATTTGCAATCGTATTGTAAGGATAAAAAAATCGGATCCTGAATCACTGAGATGTTTATCATATATATGATGTTGCGAGTAAGGTGTAAACATACTTTTAACTGTCGTCATCGTCGCGTGAACGCTTGAAATTAGATAGTAATTACCGGTTAGTTTGAGGGTATATCGGGTACACGACTATCACGATAATCTGGACGATACCGTTAGTAACAAAGTCCGCATAGAGAAGCGAATAAATATCAAACTAAACACACGATCATAACCCTTTAAACGTCAGATGTTCGTATACTTCAAAACTATCAACATTAACCCGTGCTAACCCGGAATTATCAGTTAAATTTAAATTTAAGATACATAAAGACTGAACTCATTAACTCATTCTAGCAATTGTCACCATTCTTAATTAATCAAGATCATCAGTAAATATGTTGCATCACATAAACGTAATGTATTTATCAAACAACCTACTAACGGTCAGACCGCTTTCACATTTTAGACTGAGACAGAAGAAAATGCCCTGCTCAGGTGTAATTTGAATACGAAATGTTTGAACAAGTGAATAATATACTCATAATATTGACACCTTAATTTGTTAGTGAGGTGCGAGAAAATCAATTCTTTTAATGCAATATATGTTAAGATAAGCACAAGATTTGGTAGAAAATGATTTTCTGTCATATTTTTATGATTGAATATCTAATTAGTTTAACATATTCATAAGCCTACCACTGACTATTATGTCATATAATATCACTGTAATATAACATATTATATCTTTCTAAAAATTACATGTAATTTAGCAATAATAAAGAAATAAACAGATGAAAATTACAACAAATTATCTGTAGTTTATAATTCCATTGGATTGGAAATCTTACGGTACTTTGGACCACATCTTACCTGTCAATTTTGCCATTTTCATTCATATTTTGCATGATATCTGATCTGACCCAATACATACCGTACTTTACAAAATATCCCATGTTGGCATTTCATGTATCATCTTACTATACCAAATATCGCACTTACTTTCATACATTTCACCATTCCATGTATCACAACTTATTATTCCTACCATCCCATGTATCACTTCAACTATTTCATGTGCCGTTGCGAGTATCACACCTCACTATTCCATACGTCACAACTTACCATTCCTACCATTGCATGTATCACAACTTACCATTCCGTGTATCATGTCTTACCATTCTATGTATCACATCTTACCATCCGATGTATAATATCGTACCATTGCACGTATCACATCTTATCATTCCATGTATCCATCTTGCCATTCCATATATCACATCGTACATCCATCTATAATACAATTCAATGTATCTTACCTTCCCATATATTATATCATACCATCCCATCCTATATATCACATCTTGCGATTACATGTATCACCTCTTTTAAAACATTCCATGTATCAAAACTTACCATGCAATTTATTACATCTTATCATTCAACGTACCACATCTTACATTACCATGTATCACATCGTACCATTTCATGTATCACACCTTACCATTCCAAGTATCACAACTTACCATTCCATGTATCACATCTAACCATTCAATGTAACACACCTTACCATTCCTTCTATCAGAACTAACCATTCCATGTATCACAACTTACCATTCCATGTATCACATCTGATCATTCAATTTATCACAACTTACCATTCAATGTATCACACCTTACCATTCCATGTATCACAACTTAGCTTTAAATGTAACACACCTTATCATTCCATATAACACACCTTACCATTCCATATAACACACCTTATCATTCCATATAACACACCTTACCATTCCATATAACACACCTTATCATTCCAGATAACACACCTTACCATTCCATATAACACACCTTACCATTCCATATAACACACCTTACCATTCCATATAACACACCTTACCATTCCATGTATCACATCATACCATTCAATGTATCACATCTAACCATTCCATGTAACACGCCTTACCATTCCACGTATCACAATTTACCATTCCTTGTATCACAACAAACCATTCCATGTATCACAACTTACCATTCCATGTATCACACCTTACCATTCCACGTATCATATCTTACCATTCCATGTATAACATCTAACCATTTAATGTAACACACCTTATCATTCAATGTATCACATCTAACCATTCCATGTAACACGCCTTACCATTCCACGTATCACAATTTACCATTCCTTCTATCAGAACTAACCATTCCAAGTATCACAACTTACCATTCCATGTATCACATCTAACCATTCCATGTATCACAACTTACCATACCATGTATCACATCTAACCATTCCATGTATCACATCTAACCATTCCATGTATCACATCTAACCATTCCATGTATCACATCTAACCATTCCATGTATCACAACTTACCATACCATGTATCACAACTTACCATTCCACGTATCATATCTTACCATTCCATGTATCACATCTAACCATTCAATGTATCACACCTTACCATTCAATGTATCACACCTTACCATTTTACGTATCATATCTTACCATTCCACGTATCACATCTAACCAATTTTTCCAATAGATAAATAAATAATTGATATTGGCGTTTTTTGATTGTTGTATTGTTTGATATTTATTAGATAGTTGTAGTATATGTTAGATATTTCTCTTTCAGATAGCAGCACACCCGTGTGTTATGTCCTGTTTATATATATATATTTACAGGTTATTAAACGACAGTGAATCGGGTGTGAAACGGTTCAAGTTAATCAGATTACGGGCAAAAGAAAACAAAATTGATTACGTTCAATAGAAATATACCTGTTTTTGTCAATGAAGTGGTATATACCTACGGTAAAATTATAAATTATGTCTCAAATATCCAATATAATGTTTATCTTTCATTTTATGGATACTTAAGCCCAGTTAAAACGGTAATTAAAATACGACAAATTAAAGCTGGAGGAGGTGATTGATTTAAGGACTAGTACAATGGTTCTTGTCCGTAACAATTTCATAATCATCCCAGCATTGTTCTCTGCTTGTTTTTCTGGTTTAAAAAGTGCTGAATAGAATAAAAAAAATAACTTGCATTAAAAGGATTATATTGATGAAAGATGGGAAATATATTCATTGCGTTCGTCAAAAAAAAAAAAAAAAAAAAAAAAATAATAATAATAATTTTGCTTCCGATGCATTAGAAATGTTAACCCTATAAACGTAATTGGAGGATCTCCCATATGAGCCTCCGAATACCTGTAATAATAAGAAATGTATTTATTCATTATCAGATCACGTCGTGTTTCCTTTAAAATTTTATTTGATTTAAGCAAGTAAACGAAACAATACTGGAACTTATTAACGTAGAAATTTGATTCTGTTGAAGTTCCTATGTTATTTTGTCTTGTCTGAAAGGCGATAGTTTTTATAATGGAAATGGATCTCATCTCGACGTTAAAGTCAAACATGTGCTTAAGTTTAAAATGCCCAATATAAACACTTGATTTTAAGAAAAAGGTAAAAAAAAAATCTTGGCTTCATTTGGTTATTTACCTACCACTACGGAATCGTTTGACACAAATAACTAACAGAGAATTACATACACCTTATAAAAACCAGTTTTATTTTTATGGGGAGCTAGGATCAAATTTGAAATGACAGGACCAGGATTCTGGTTTTGGCAAATTAAAAAGACAGGATCAATTTATGTGTGAAAAAAATGCAGGACCTATGTCAACCAGGAAATTTTTTGGTTTAAATGAAAATAAATATTAAGGCTGCAATAGCGACCGGAAAAAAATCCTGGACCGAAATTTCGACAAAAAAATTAGGCAGGATCAAACATAAAAATCAAATGGTTGCTCGCTTACAAGTAGTGCATGTGCATCGATATTTTTTCGATGTAGTAAACGTGTCATTAAAGCAAGTAATAAATCTTTTCAACTTGCATGTGGTCAGTTTGATTGAAATGTCACTGAACAAACACAAACACCTTGTTATCGACAATTATCATATCGGACTTTTTTCAAGGCTGTTATCAACATTTACCACAGGGGCGAATCCAGGATTTTTGAATGGAGGTAAAATTTAGACCTGAAAAATGTAACGCCGAGCGGAGCGAGACGAAAATTTTTTTCGACGGTTTTATTCTTAAATAATCATAAATATCGTTAAAAAACAATTTAGGGCGTACGCTACCGAATTCTGTGTCCAAGTTGTTATCGACATTTACCCTATCGGACTCAGTTTCAGGTTGTTATCAACATTTACCCTATCGGATTCAGTTTCAAGGTTGTTATCAACATTTACCCTATCGGACTCAGTTTCAAGGTTGTTATCAACATTTACTCTATCGGACTCAGTTTCAGGTTGTTATCAACATTTACCCTATCGGACTCAGTTTCAGGTTGTTATCAACATTTACCCTATCGGACTCAGTTTCAAGGTTGTTATCAACATTTACCCTATCGGACTCAGTTGTTATCAACATTCTGTCCATCGAATTATTTTAAGATTGATATCAACTACGTATTACCATAGTGTTGTTAACGACATTTTACCCTACTGGATAGTTTCTGTAGGGTTTGTTATTAACATTTCCCGTTGAGCTGCTTCAGGTTTGCTATCGACATTTTCCCCTTTTGAACTGTTTCAAACATTCACCCTTTATATCCGTTTATTTCCCTAGAGGTACTGTTACGGTAAGTATCATGAATCCTGTAACCACCGTTGTGATAATTGCCCTTCTTCTCTTCCTTCATTTCCAGTTGACAAGGAAACTTTTTGATACTAAAGAAAATGGTTATTACAGGTAGTCTGATATTTTTTCTTTTTTTATGGGGCGTCAACCTTTGAGGGTGGTACAACCTTTAGTCATTTCTACTTTCAAATATCCGCGATTCTGATTAATTTCTGTGAATCACCAATGTTCCATATGACTTGATTACTGAAATGATCTTAAGAAGTGTCATCCAAGTAAATCTACTCTGTGTTGAATCACTACTTTAGAAAAAAATTACTTTTTTCAGTGGGCCGGATCCGTTTACATTTATGACGATAAAAAAGTTACATTTATGTTTGTACGTTGTAAGGATTGTCAATTATTACTATAAAACCCACATAGGTAATCAGTTACACCACAACGGAATTTATTTACATACATTAACCTGAATGAAACAGAACACCTCGAGCTAATATACATTACCGTGCTAAAATTAATTTTATAGGTATTCTTTGTTAGGAAAATTTACATCTTTTTTATCTGATAAATGTACACTAGTTTTTAATACATAAATATAGACCAAAAGTTCAAGGTTTTGATCAGTTATTCTTTGAACTGCAGCTTTCAGTAAACTGTTGAAAAATAGGCCTCACGGCTATTTCAGAATTGTGGACTGGTCCTTTGCTTGAACTGTTATCACGTGCATTTATGTAATTTGTATGAGAATATTCGTTCGCCATAACCTTCCTTACCGATGATAAATTAAGGTAATACTGAACACAATTAATTGGATACTGAACAACAAAATACCAAGGTAAAAAACATGTCCAAATTTGAGGTACAGCAAGACTACAAAACAACATAAAACACGACAATGTATTTTTTTTACTATTCCATAAAGATTTAACATTAGTCCGAGTATAAGTTGTAGTAGTTCTCAACAACATAAAACAAGCAAAGGTCAAAATATGTCCAACTATGGAGTTTAGTATCAAAGCTCAAAACACCAAGATTAGTTCTTTGCTCGACAACAACAGGTATGACTTTTTTCTACTTCTGGGAGGTCAATATATGTCCGAAACTGAGCTGTAGTAAACAACATAAACACGTAAAGGTCTGCCTTTTCTTTAGTATCCGAAAGTCAAAATATGTCAGAAACAAGCCGAGTTGGATATAGTGAAGCCAATATCAAACGACGATACAATAAAAATTGATTGATTGAATATTGTTTAACACCGAGCTGGATATATTGAAGCCAACATCACGGTGACAACAAACATTGATTGATTGATTGAATATTGTTTAACGCTGAACTGGATATGTACATAATATTTGTTTGAAGAAAACTTGATGATAAATTTATCGTATTGTTAACTAGCAATCTTAATGGAATTTCTTACTTTTCAATGGCTATCTGCCTATAACCGGATGTTTTCCTGATATATTCGGGTCAACGTTGGGTCAAACATTAAGACGTCGCTGACATATTCGGGTAAGCTCATATTAGGGTCGGGTCAACTCTTTACGACGTCACAGTGCCGAAATACGGGAAATTGTGAAGGCCTCAGCAGGTCGATATAGGCACGGGGAAATACGATAAATTGCAGTCAATATCACGGCGACGATACAACAAACATTGATTGATTGAATATTGTTTAACGCCGAACTGGATATATTGAAGCCAATATCACGGCAGCCAATATCACGGCGACGATACAACAAAAAAAAGACCTAAAGATTTGCCTTTATAATGCAATATAGAACATGCATTACTGTATTGGGACACGTCGTTCAGTTGCTACATATTCATGATCTCCTCTTGATAATTTGGTTAGGCAAGATAAATATATAAATATAAAAAAATAAATACAAAATCAGGTAATAAGTATTAAGACTTATTATAAACATAAGCTGGCCTGTACTAAGCAATATATGTCACAAAGGACAGCCCTATAAGTTGAGTATTTTCAAGAGAAACATGCTTGCTTAAAAGTTACAATAAACATCACAAAGTTTCTAATCTACCAACATGTTACGTACATTTTGTGTTTGTCAGTTGTATTTAGTAGTACAAGTATAAAATATCCTCGTTTTATCAAAAATACACAATTTTAATAAGTTAATACTATAAAAGTTTAAGAGGCACCTTATGCCCTAAAGGGCAAGAATTGTATGATAAATTAAGTATTTTTTCCCGATCTTTTGAAGATATATTTGATCATTTTACCAACAGTTGTATAAAACAATTCTCTGAATCTTTTTCTCATTGCTATGACCTGTCCTCCTACTGAATACTGGTATTTTCTGTGTTAATTGGTGTAGATAAGTAGCAAACGTTAGTTGGCAATATATCGTCGGTGTCCTTCTGAACGCTCCACTATGTCTGCGCAAACCGGATATTAAAAGTACGTCTGCTTGTTGAGATGTTCAACCATTAGAAGGTTTGTCGTAATTAGTGACGAAGCAATGTAGGTCATTTGGTCATACGACTATTATTTTTTTTCTCTAAAACGAATAAATAGAGCAGTTGAATACATATATAAGATATGACATTTTTTTTACTTGTCTTATCCTCTATTTCGCTCGTTGTACAACACAATGTGTAAGCCGATCCAAAAGAACTGCCATAATATATGTTCGATAAACCAAACGCTTAAAATAATAAAAAACAGTTCTGAAATGGTAGTAGTATATTATAGATAATTCTCGATCTTTCCAAGTGCCATACTGAGTCAGTTAATTCTTGTTCTTTGCTTATGTTTACCGTTTTTTCTATATTTGCTAATGTCCCGTCACTGCCTCAGGTGAAAAGAGGCAGGGGGTGATTTTACTTATTAAACTAGCTTAAGCCTGCCTGTTCAAAGTGGGGAGTCTTTACCAGTGATTGTATGTTTCTTATAGTGTTTGTTGTTTGTATATTTGGAGTACGTATATACAGTTTTTTGTTTCAGACATATTTAGTTTCGGTTGAATTTCTTCACTTGTTTATATGGAACCACCAAGAGCTTGTTATACAGTGTGGACACATGTTCCGAGTTAAGGCTGTACTAAGACCTTTTATGGAACCACTAAGAGCTTGTTATACAGTGTAGACACATGCTCCGAGTTAAGGCTGTACTAAGACCTTTTTGTACTTTTAGTTCAGTTTCAGTGTTGTTGTCTCATTGACAATTACCCCCTAACTCCTCTTTTTATTATAGGAGTAGAAAATGGAAAGTTCGAGACGTAACGAACTATAAAAGCATCTGATTTAAGCATTTCTCTGTACATTGATCTAGAATTGGCTTAAACCCAAGCTACTTTTACACTCTTCTCGGTATGAATCAAACGTAACTTGAAAAAGGAAGTTCAAGTTACATTGTGACGCATTATCATCTTCCGTTTGTTTCTAAAAACAAAAGTGGTTTTAATTGCGGATATAACAATGTAATAGCAGTGTTTTGTACACGTGTTTATGTTACATTGACAAAGATTTCATAAAATATTACCTCAGCGCAAACGTACAAATATGTTTTTTTGTTAACCTTAGGGTGAATACTTAGAACATCAAACTATAAGTAAAACACCATCAACCAAACCCGTGTATGTAAAATAGAAACTGAACGTTCTTGCATTTTAAAAACGATTGTTTGTGATATTGAACAATAAAAAAAAATTATCTCAATCTCTTCAAATCAGTTAATGACAAGTCTTCAAAATCCATGACTATTACATGGTCAGACATTACTAGTTCATTCTTCATAGTCCTGTGGTAAACTACACAAGAACTATATGTTGTTGTAAAGAAAGCTGACTATGGTTGTACAGATAAGAGAGTTGGACTGGGCATTCTAAATAAAGGTCGATTCGCGTTAAAGCTAAGGAGTTAAAGATTTGTCCGCCGATATACTTGGTATCTTCTACCATTAAGAATAAGTTCGAACCTGTGAATACAAATGGGATGAAAAGCCTTTTCAGAAACCACTTATTTTTGTACAAATCTATAATGTACTTCTGGCAATCTAAAAAAAACTTTTGTTTTTATACCATCGAAAGTCAAAATTGACTACAAGCACGTGGCTATGTTTTTAATTAAAACCTTTTAGAATATATACCACTTTATGTCTAGAAAATCAATTTGGTGGAAATCAATTTTACGCGCTGCGTTCACACGTACTTTTAATGCAAATCCATTCATATAGTTGAATTCGTATTAGCTGCGTTACTGAATTCGCATTAGGGATATGCAGATACGCATTAGGGATATATAGATACGTATTAGGGATATATAGATACGTATCATGAATATGTAGATACGTATTAGGGATATATAGATACGCATTAGGGATATGTAGATACGTATTAGGGGTATGTAGATACGTATTAGGGATATATAGTTACGTATTAGGGATATGTAGATACGTATTAGGAATATGTAGATACGTATTAGAGATATATAGATACGTATTAGGGATATGTAGATACGTATTATGGATATATAGATACGTATTAGGGATATATAGATACGTATTAGGGATATGTAGATACGTATTAGGGATATATAGATACGTATTAGGGATATATAGATACGTATTAGGGATATGTAGATACGTATTAGGGATAATAGATACGTATTAGGGATATGTAGATACGTATTAGGGGTATATAGATACGTATTAGGGATATGTAGATATGTATTAGGGATATATAGATACGTATTAGGGATATGTAGATACGTATTAGGGATATATAGATACGTATTAGGGATATGTAGATATGTATTAGGGATAATAGATACGTATTAGGGATATGTAGATACGTATTAGGGATAATAGATACGTATTAGGGATATGTAGATACGTATTAGAGATATATAGATACGTATTAGGGATATATAGATACGTATTAGGGATATATAGATACGTATTAGGGATATGTAGATACGTATTCGATAATGCGAATCAAATTAAAACGTACTCGATGTGCTTCAGTATATGGGAGACTTCATTGATTCGCATCGAAAGATATGTTTGAATCGAATAAATATCACATTTACGAATCAATCTAATACGCATCAAACTTATTCGAATTCGATAATGCGTGAACGCAGCATAAGTGAGAGAAATCGGAATAGTCAATCGATCTGATAGAAGAGCTCGAGCAGAAGAAAGGACTAAAACAAAAACAAAGCAGGGAAATATATATATATTAATAGAAGAGCGAGTATGAACTGTCCAAATATAATCAACTACATGTATATTAAAGGGTTATAGTGTCTGTTTGGAGCTTTTCCTCAGAGTCCAGTGCAGAAAATCAATTTAATTAGCTTCCGAAGTCCCCTGAAAAACTAACAAGTTGTTAAACGAAAATTTATATGGCTTTTTTTCCTAGAATGTTGCTCCTGGTGTAGAAAAGCCAAATTTATCATTTATTGAGAGCTCGCTAGAAGATGAGGTATAATTTCCAAAATCAACAACTGGTCGTTGACCCCATACCATCTGTAAAGTGGACGCCTCATCCACGTCAACACAATCGCGACCATCCAAGGCCGAATCAATATAACTTAAACACCTGTCATTCCCACACATTATAATCAAGTTAAACGTGATGTATGCATTGTTTCTCATTAATTAATTACCATTCATGCAATTGACAGGTATAAACCATATTTTGAAAATTGTTTCATGTTATTTTTACGTGTTTGTTTACAATGTACATCTATTATTAAATCCAAATTTGTCACAAATCGACGTCATTTTACATTATTATATGTAAATGAAGAAGGAAGTTGCATTAATTGGAGAGTGGAAATGAACACTTTACCAATCAAGATCAGACAACAGTATATCGGCAAATTTTGATTGACACACTAGGGTTTTCGTCTTAACATTAACGACAAGACATTTGCATAAAATGTATTAATATAGATAAAAGTAGAATTGTGTATTGTCATTAAAATATATGCATTTTATTGATATATTATTCAATCTTAAATGAAAAAAAAACGACATGTTGACAGCGAGGAATCTCGTGTCACTTCCTGAAGCAAAGTTTTAAAAGTACAGATTGTACGGCTGTTCATAAAGTTCATCTATTTTACTCATAGAAGTTCGTATCTTGTATAGAACAGAATATGCATTGTCTAAATTAAGGACCTAGAAGGGCATACAGCAGATAACCAAAACTTAAATACATGTATCAAAATTTTAAATGTGACATTTCTTTTATTATTGTTTGTCTGTTGTTACTACCATTATCATGGAAATAAAAATTCATTATTTTCAGATTTGATGCACAGAAGAACATATCGAAAATTTGTTTCTTCAGCGATGCTTATTCAGAACAACCAAAAACATATTATATTAACTACAAAATTGTCCAGATCTTTCTACCTAAAGTTTCTAAAATTTCAATCCTCTCACGTGGTCACGGTTCTGAGTGAAGCTTACCCCATATTATGTTATAATTCATATTCATATTTTATTCCAAACTCAAAGAAACAATTGACCATTTTTAAAGACATTTGATGAGAAATTATATTGATAAAAAGTGTTTTGGTTATTGTGTAGGTGGGTGGGGTGAGGATTCTTCGACAAAAAATCCCAAGTTATTCTGGAGGAAAACATCATGACGAATGAGCTCGGAGACTAATGGTATCGACTGGTGATACCCTCGGAGACAAGTGGTATCGACTCCGTGATAAAACTAAACTGGTGATACCCTCGGAAACTAATGGTATCGACTGGTGATACCTTCGGAGACTAGTGGTATCGACTCCGTGATAAAACTAAACTGGTGATACCCTCGGAGACTAATGGTATCGACTGGTGATACCCTCGGAGACCAGTGGTATCGACTCCGTGATAAAACTAAACTGGTGATACCCTCGGAGACTAATGGTATCGACTGGTGATACCTTCGGAGACTACTGGTATCGACTGGTGATACCCTCGGAGACCAGTGGTATCGACTGGTGATACCCTCTGGGACTAGTGGTATCGACTCCGTGATAAATAATATTCCATGATACAGATTTACATATTTTGATCCACCAGATGTGCACATTTGGTCGATTTACTGCTCATCAGTTTTGATAAAGTCCTAAAATGTTAAAACCCGAAATATCTGTACAAAAAGAATAGCTCTTAAATTTACTTTTATCAAATTTTGTTATGTGTTATTTTTTGTCATATAATCGACTGTGACACACCAAGATCGACACTGTTTTTTTTCAAAAATGAAAGGAACAAAATAACTCACTTTATATTTTAAATATTTCCATTGGTTTGTATAGATTTGTTATTTTGATAACAATTTTATTACTCTTCATCATCATAAAAGTATATTTTCAGTGTAAATTGCTTTAATTTCAAATGTTACGGTCCAATGTATGTGGAAATTATAGAATTACATGTAAATTATATATAAATTATTCAAATTATTTCCCTAATATCGGTGTAGTATATAGCGACATCCAGAACAGTTTTAGTTTAGGAAATCACCCCTTTGAAATAATTATTTACTGTAGATCTTTTCAAATGACAAAATTTATATAACTATATAATTCCAGCTGATTTTGTTATGAAGGATGGATTTATCTATTCAGTCATTGAGTGCAGTAGAAATGAAGTCTTTTATCACTTGACAAAATTTGCACAAAAAAACCATAGAAAAATTATCTACAATAAAGGAATGAGAGAAGACAACTCATTGATTTTTATAAGGGGGTAGGAGTAAAGGCAAGAACTTTAAAAAAAAAATAATGGCAGCAAAAATGTGATGAATGTGCTATGGAATATCAACTACTAGTATAGAATCAAATAATTGTATCTTTTGGAAATAAGTTGGGATTCACTTTCTCGCAGAAAACAGTTGCAGGCTCATGCATTGATGCGTATTAAAAATCACTTTTTTCCCTTTCAAATTAAATAGATTTATAAACCTGTAACACCTTTTGATAAGTTACTTCATGTACAACTACGTTGTGTTATTTGTATTTTCAGCATTTCATGTGTGTGTTTGTATCCGCATAACGAATCCTCCTAAATTCACACCTATTTTATTTCTGGTAATATCAAGTGGTTTGACGTGGTTTTTTTCACCATTTAAATACCGCCCTTGTCTTCATTTCGCAGAAACATTTCTTCAGTTTTAGTAGAATGATGATGTCTCTAAAGTTTATAGTTACTCTTGCGACAACAAACTTCAATGATCAGGATGTTTGTATAGCTGACTTCATCTGGCGGCAACATACTTCAATGTATGAGCCTCGGGATCAATATGTTTGAGTATACAGCTGACTTCATCTGGCGGCAACATGCTTCAGTGTATCAGCTTATGTCTCTAAAGATGACTTTATCTCGCATATCTTCAACTCAACAGCCTCAGAATTAGGATGTTTGTATAGGACCAATACATCTGATCATCAATGTAACGGCTTCAAAATTAGATTATAAAATCGACTTTATATTTCGGTCTCATTTCTTCACTGCATTAGCTTCGTAGTGATGATGTCTGTAAAGATAAGATACAGTCACTACAACGTCTAATAAAGACGGCGATAAAGCTGACTTCATCTTGAGGAAACAGCGGAGCAACTTCAGGGTCAGAAAATCTGAAAAGTTTCATCTTTCAATGCGATACACTTCCCCACAGTGCCTATACAGATTACCTGTAGTTTTAAAAGTCTACAATCCAGTAGCCGTACCCGTGCTAAAAACTCATTTAAAGACGACCAATAATATACAATTAATAAGGTTGCTCTTATCTAATGGTGACTATGCAAAAACTTATTCTGCATCAGTTTTCAAAAGAGTGACTTTGTGTTCCGAAAGAGTGACTGTGTTCCGAAAGAGCGACTTTGTGTTCCGAAAATTATCTTTTTGTTTTCGATGAATTGTATAAACTTGCGTAATTTCTGAATTTTTGCCTCGTCATGGACAAAAGAATAACAAATGGATAATATTTTAAACACTAAGCCACCTTTCTATTGAAATGTACATTTGAGGAATCGATTACAATTAAAGTTAATATAATTGTATAATTAAACCATAATAACATCGGTTAATGGATTGAATTTAATTTTGTGTACTTTTAACATGTCTGCTAACATAACACAAATAACCCGATTAATCGTGGAAAAAAAAACCACACTCGGAGTCTTTTAAACTAGTGACCTGAATTTTTTTTTAATAATTACATGTATTTAATAATACCTGTATGAATCTTTAAATGTAACATGGTTGCTATATTGCATCCGTGGTTGGCATCGAACAGCAGCTGACAGTTCAACGTGTTAATGTATTGGTATAATTTAGTTAAAGTTCCCTCTGACCAAGATTGCATTTCAGATCTTTTGCACAAACTAACAACTGCAAAGGAATGTATAGAAGAACAAAAATCACGGCGTCCGTTTAATGTTAGACTATTACAGCAAGTTGGGTTTTTATTGGAACAAGAAAGTGACATTTATCCTGGATTTTTTTCACACCATTTCAAATATTAATAGTTTTTTTAGCACAGAAAAGGTTATCCTGATTTGTTTCGTTTCGTTTCGTTTTTTTTTTTTTAGTTTTTTTATTTTGTTGGATTTTTTTTTATATATTTATATGTATAGGGGGTCTAGTGTCAGAGATTTTTTCAATAAATATGAAGTGAACGCAAAAATCATAATAAAAACCTAATGAACTGGAAATTTCAGAGTAATAATTCTATTTTAAATAGATCTGAGAGGTTCATTGCCCCCCCTCCCCCCAACCGAATTATCATTTGATTGTCCTCTTATCTTCACTCGTAATATTTATTTTTATTTATAATCATATCTAATTGTTTGTGTAGCTTTTTAATTGGCTTATTACATCAAATAAGATTAATTTCACGATTTACCAAGCTACATATATAATATTACTGACCTGAAATTTTTCGTTGGAGGGGATTAATTGAAAATGGGGAGGTTTATCATATAGTAAAGTAAATATACATGAAGCATCGCTTTACTGTGTCAGTGTCGTGCAGTATCTCATCCTTATCTTCTCATTTAATCTATGAACTGTGGCGTTGTTGACGTATGCTCCATATCCTTTCATTTTGATAAAAATTGTGAAATACATAAAGACAAGAACATTTGTGAAGAACTATATCCAATTCTTTATCCCTAATCAAAGGGCATCGTGAAAGTCAAGCATACAAAACCCACACACTGGTTTTCTTATGATATATTATATGTATAGATAGCATGTTTTTCTTATAGAAACAAAATAAATATGCACATATATTGCAATTTAACTTGTCAGTTCATAGTTTCTATTTTTATATACATAATGAAATTCATAGTGATGATATTACACTCATCTATATTCAGTAAATTCACTATTATTTTTTTTACTATATTCATGATATTTTTAATATTTTTGTGATAAAATCGTGATAAATATAATAACACACTTATATTGTCATCTTTTATATTCAGTGACGACAAACTTTTCTATAATGTCCCGCAAAATTCATTCATACATAAAAGTTTTATTAGACGGATAATTTATCATTACTGTGGCAGATTCTACAAGAAAACTGAATTTTTTTTAGATGCTCATTGTTATGGTTTGACAGTATAAAGCAGTAATAACAAATTTATCATTGCGGTATCTTTTTCTCTGTTACATGTCTTCAAATTCTTTTACCCAACCATTTAAACTCAGACAAAACAAACGTCAAGAAAAAAATTTAATAAAAATTGACTTAACATGTAAACCGAATAAACCCTTCAAATCTCAATTTCGTCTGATGTGCGCATGGAAGCGAAAACAGAGTACTCGTGAAATTTGACTGTTAGGGTCCATATGTATAGGAAGACTCCGTTGTTACAGCTGATAATTGTTCGGAAGTTATTGGTATATAGGGAATAGTCAAGGATAAATGGGCCCATATGTCTAGGGAGTGAATTTTAGTAGACCCCGTTGTTACAGCTGATAATTGTTCGGTAGTTATTGGTATATAGCGAATAGTCAAGGATAAATGGGCCCATATGTCTAGGAAGTAAATTTTAGTAGACTCCATTGTTACAGCTGATAGTTATTCGGTAGTTATTGGTATATAGGAAAAGGTCAAGGAGAAATTTGACTTTAGAGCTCATATGTCTAGGAAGTAAATTTTAGTAGACTCCGTTGTTACAGCTGATAATTGTTCGGTAGTTATTGGTATATAGGAAAAGGTCAAGGAGAAATTTGACTTTAGAGCCCATATGTCTAGGAAGTGAATTTTAGTAGACTCCGTTGTTTCAGCTGATAGTTGTTCTGCAGTTATTGGTATATAGGAAAAGGTCAAGGAGAAATTTGACTTTAGAGCCCATATGTCTAAGAAGTGAATTTTAGTAGACTCCGTTGTTACAGCTGATAGTTATTCGGTAGTTATTGGTATATAGAGAAAGGTCAAGGAGAAATTTGACTTTAGAGCCCATATGTCTAGGAAGTGAATGTTAGTAGACTCCGTTGTTACAGCTGATAGTTGTTCTGTAGTTATTGGTATATAGGGAAAGGTCAAGGAGAAATTTGACTTTAGAGCCCATATGTCTAGGGAGTGAATTTTAGTAGACCCCGTTGTTACAGCTGATAATTGTTCGGTAGTTATTGGTATATAGGAAAAGGTCAAGGAGAAATTTGACTTTAGAGCCCATATGTCTAGGAAGTGAATTTTAGTAGACTCCGTTGTTTCAGCTGATAGTTGTTCTGCAGTTATTGGTATATAGGAAAAGGTCAAGGAGAAATTTGACTTTAGAGCCCATATGTCTAAGAAGTGAATTTTAGTAGACTCCGTTGTTACAGCTGATAGTTATTCGGTAGTTATTGGTATATAGAGAAAGGTCAAGGAGAAATTTGACTTTAGAGCCCATATGTCTAGGAAGTGAATGTTAGTAGACTCCGTTGTTACAGCTGATAGTTGTTCTGTAGTTATTGGTATATAGGGAAAGGTCAAGGAGAAATTTGACTTTAGAGCCCATATGTCTAGGAAGTAAATTTTAGTAGACTCCGTTGTTACAGCTGATAATTGTTCTGTAGTTATTGGTATATAGGAAAATGTCAATGAGAAATTTGACTTTAGAGCCCATATGTCTAGGAAGTAAATTTTAGTAGACTCCGTTGTTACAGCTGATAATTGTTCGATAGTTATTGGTATATAGGAAAAGGTCAAGGAGAAATTCGACTTTAGAGCCCATATGTCTAGGAAGTAAATTTTAGTAGACTCCGTTGTTACAGCTGATAATTGTTCGGTAGTTATTGGTATATAGGAAATGGTCAAGGAGAAATTCGACTTTAGAGCCCATATGTCTAGGAAGTCAATTTTAGTAGACTCCGTTGTTACAGCTGATAATTGTTCGATAGTTATTGGTATATAGGAAAAGGTCAAGGAGAAATTCGACTTTAGAGCCCATATGTCTAGGAAGTAAATTTTAGTGGACTCCATTGTTACAGCTGATAGTTGTTCGATAGTTATTGGTATATAGGAAAAGGTCAAGGAGAAATTCGACTTTAGAGCTCATATGTCTAGGAAGTAAATTTTAGTAGACTCCGTTGTTACAGCTGATAGTTGTTCGATAGTTATTGGTATATAGGAAAAGGTCAAGGAGAAATTCGACTTTAGAGCCCATATGTCTAGGAAGTGAATTTTAGTAGACTCCGTTGTTACAGCTGATAGTTGTGCTGTAGTTATTGGTATATAGAGAAAGGTCAAGGAGAAATTTGACTTTAGAGCCCATATGTCTAGGAAGTAAATTTTAGTAGACTCCGTTGTTACAGCTGATAATTGTTCGGTAGTTATTGGTATATAGGAAAAGGTCAAGGAGAAATTTGACTTTAGAGCCCATATGTCTAGGAAGTAAATTTTAGTAGACTCCGTTGTTACAGCTGATAATTGTTCGATAGTTATTGGTATATAGGAAAAGGTCAAGGAGAAATTCGACTTTAGAGCCCATATGTCTAGGAAGTAAATTTTAGTAGACTCCGTTGTTACAGCTGATAATTGTTCGGTAGTTATTGGTATATAGGAAAAGGTCAAGGAGAAATTTGACTTTAGAGCCCATATGTCTAGGAAGTGAATTTTAGTAGACTCCGTTGTTTCAGCTGATAGTTGTTCTGCAGTTATTGGTATATAGGAAAAGGTCAAGGAGAAATTTGACTTTAGAGCCCATATGTCTAAGAAGTGAATTTTAGTAGACTCCGTTGTTACAGCTGATAGTTATTCGGTAGTTATTGGTATATAGAGAAAGGTCAAGGAGAAATTTGACTTTAGAGCCCATATGTCTAGGAAGTGAATGTTAGTAGACTCCGTTGTTACAGCTGATAGTTGTTCTGTAGTTATTGGTATATAGGGAAAGGTCAAGGAGAAATTTGACTTTAGAGCCCATATGTCTAGGAAGTAAATTTTAGTAGACTCCGTTGTTACAGCTGATAATTGTTCTGTAGTTATTGGTATATAGGAAAATGTCAAGGAGAAATTTGACTTTAGAGCCCATATGTCTAGGAAGTAAATTTTAGTAGACTCCGTTGTTACAGCTGATAATTGTTCGATAGTTATTGGTATATAGGAAAAGGTCAAGGAGAAATTCGACTTTAGAGCCCATATGTCTAGGAAGTAAATTTTAGTAGACTCCGTTGTTACAGCTGATAATTGTTCGGTAGTTATTGGTATATAGGAAATGGTCAAGGAGAAATTCGACTTTAGAGCCCATATGTCTAGGAAGTCAATTTTAGTAGACTCCGTTGTTACAGCTGATAATTGTTCGATAGTTATTGGTATATAGGAAAAGGTCAAGGAGAAATTCGACTTTAGAGCCCATATGTCTAGGAAGTAAATTTTAGTAGACTCCATTGTTACAGCTGATAGTTGTTCGATAGTTATTGGTATATAGGAAAAGGTCAAGGAGAAATTCGACTTTAGAGCTCATATGTCTAGGAAGTAAATTTTAGTAGACTCCGTTGTTACAGCTGATAGTTGTTCGATAGTTATTGGTATATAGGAAAAGGTCAAGGAGAAATTCGACTTTAGAGCCCATATGTCTAGGAAGTGAATTTTAGTAGACTCCGTTGTTACAGCTGATAGTTGTGCTGTAGTTATTGGTATATAGAGAAAGGTCAAGGAGAAATTTGACTTTAGAGCCCATATGTCTAGGAAGTAAATTTTAGTAGACTCCGTTGTTACAGCTGATAATTGTTCGGTAGTTATTGGTATATAGGAAAAGGTCAAGGAGAAATTTGACTTTAGAGCCCATATGTCTAGGAAATAAATTTTAGTAGACTCCGTTGTTACAGCTGATAATTGTTCGATAGTTATTGGTATATAGGAAAAGGTCAAGGAGAAATTCGACTTTAGAGCCCATATGTCTAGGAAGTAAATTTTAGTAGACTCCGTTGTTACAGCTGATAATTGTTCGGTAGTTATTGGTATATAGGAAAAGGTCAAGGAGAAATTCGACTTTAGAGCCCATATGTCTAGGAAGTCAATTTTAGTAGACTCCGTTGTTACAGCTGATAATTGTTCGATAGTTATTGGTATATAGGAAAAGGTCAAGGAGAAATTCGACTTTAGAGCCCATATGTCTAGGAAGTAAATTTTAGTAGACTCCATTGTTACAGCTGATAGTTGTTCGATAGTTATTGGTATATAGGAAAAGGTCAAGGAGAAATTCGACTTTAGAGCTCATATGTCTAGGAAGTAAATTTTAGTAGACTCCGTTGTTACAGCTGATAGTTGTTCGATAGTTATTGGTATATAGGAAAAGGTCAAGGAGAAATTCGACTTTAGAGCCCATATGTCTAGGAAGTGAATTTTAGTAGACTCCGTTGTTACAGCTGATAGTTGTGCTGTAGTTATTGGTATATAGAGAAAGGTCAAGGAGAAATTTGACTTTAGAGCCCATATGTCTAGGAAGTAAATTTTAGTAGACTCCGTTGTTACAGCTGATAATTGTTCGGTAGTTATTGGTATATAGGAAAAGGTCAAGGAGAAATTTGACTTTAGAGCCCATATGTCTAGGAAGTGAATTTTAGTAGACTCCGTTGTTACAGCTGATAATTGTTCGGTAGTTATTGGTATATAGGAAAAGGTCAAGGAGAAATTTGACTTTAGAGCCCATATGTCTAGGAAGTAAATTTTAGTATACTCCGTTGTTACAGCTGATAATTGTTCTGTAGTTATTGGTATATAGGAAAAGGTCAAGGAGAAATTTGACTTTAGAGCCCATATGTCTAGGAAGTGAATTTTAGTAGACTCCGTTGTTACAGCTGATAATTGTTCGGTAGTTATTGGTATATAGGAAAAGGTCAAGGAGAAATTTGACTTTAGAGCCCATATGTCTAGGAAGTGAATTTTAGTAGACTCCGTTGTTACAGCTGATAATTGTTCGGTAGTTATTGGTATATAGGAAAAGGTCAAGGAGAAATTTGACTTTAGAGCCCATATGTCTAGGAAGTAAATTTTAGTATACTCCGTTGTTACAGCGGATAGTTGTTCTGTAGTTATTTGACCGTTAATATATGTCTAGGGTGTGAAATTGATATAGAATAATATTCCAGGAGTGAGTTCCATTGGTATAGGCGATATTCCAGGAGTTGGTAAAGGGGATAGTCCGGGATAAATCAGATTTAATTGTGTTGGACAATCCTGGAGAAATTTGATTTAATTCCGTTATTATAGGGTTTATTCGTGAGGTACTTAATTGAATTCCGTTGTTATAGGGGATAGATCAGGAGATATATTCTTGAAATTCGTTGTTATAGGGGATATTGATTGAATTCCGTTGGTATAGGATATTTTATTGAATTATATTGTTATAGGGGATATCCCGAGAGAAATTTGACCATTAGTTCTCCATGCAGTATCAATTTTACTAGACCTATGTTTTCATTTGGGCTATAGTTGTCCAGTGTAAATTTGACGGGACTCAAATTATACTGCATGGGACTAGTGGTCTTGTAGAAATTTTATTGGACCAGCTCTCATGTTAACAGTAGGGCATATATATACATTTTGCATATGGTAACAGACTATATATATTGAAAATCCAATATCTCTTCATATAATTGATCTTATAAACAGAAAAAAAATCTAGGATTGAATTATACCTGAAATCAAATAGAAATTGATGTTGAAGTGATTTGAATATCCAAGTCCGCAGCTATGAAATAAATACCAGGGACTTAGATCCCTACCTTTCTCTCTTCTCAAATAAAAATCAAATGGTTGCTATCTATTTTTTTTTTTATCGATTGTCTGAGTGTATTAAATTGAAAAATATGTGAGGATTTGGCAGGAATAAGATTCTTCGGAGATTTTTGTTTATCGCTTACTAATATCGTCGCTTTTTTCTTCCTTCCCTCTTCCCTGGAGCATAAAACAAAGCTTAAGTTGTCATACGACATAGTCATGCGTTATAAAGTTGAATATAAATGATTATGTCAACCATATAGTTTTAGATATATATAAGAATGATGAATTGTAGTCATTTTGATATCATATGTAATTAATTCAGACTTGTGTATAAAATGTGTCCTTATTACGACAAACTCTTACACGATATGGCTTTTATCTAAAAGTTGAGCAGAATTTCAGGTTATTTCACTTTCCGTAGTCTATATGGAGGTGAGGGTCCAGGATTTTAGCTTAGGAGACCGCCGACCTAAATTGCTTGCATATTTAGTTTGATTTAAATTTTTTTTTTAGTATTTTGACCTAAGTCCTACCCTGATGTTTTATCTAAACTTTTACGGTAAATAGAAAATTGGATCATTTTGCCTAACAAAACAACTCATTTACACGGATACATAATTTGTAGGCAATGACACAATATTTTGTCAAGTATTCGACCACTGTGTTATAATGCAGTATTTGAATATGT
Source organism: Mytilisepta virgata (assembly GCA_028015205.1). Classification (NCBI taxonomy): domain Eukaryota; kingdom Metazoa; phylum Mollusca; class Bivalvia; order Mytilida; family Mytilidae; genus Mytilisepta; species Mytilisepta virgata. The sequence continues at coordinate 3,453,568 of CM051518.1, read as the reverse complement.
GCAATGATTCCAACAGCGTTAAAAATATTGCGCAATTTCTAGAAGAAAAATGATTTTTGACTAACACTTTGCCATTTTATATCATTTATTTACTACCATTTCCAATATTTAAATTGATTTTAACCGCGGATGACAGTACTTTTAATAAAATTTACAACTTTAAGTAAATAATGACTATTTACTATCTGTTCCTCAAGTGTTGGACGACTGTGTCTCGTCATGAAGACTTAATAGAACCAATATTTTGTCAGTTAAATTACTGGAGATCCAAATATTGACAGGGTCGTCACTTGTCGACAGTTGCAATAGAATACTAGTAACAAAGAAAGGCTATATCTATAGAAAATCAAAGACGGACAAAATACAAATAAAGAAATGTTTTAAATCAATTGAACAATTATGCTATTAAACCCCTGAATAAAAACTTGTCAGAGACGAAAACGTGGTTATATATAGAAACCTCAAATTTTGTAAGGTAGCAACAACCATTTGAGATTATGGGGTGAGGCAGAAAATGTGATGAAAAAATTACCGGGAATGAAAAGCGGCATATTCTGGGGAAAAAAGTTGGGTAAACATTTTAAATCAGTTTCTGGGTTGATGTCTCGTCAACTCTCATTTAATTTCTAACGTTATATAGGACTTAATGGGAATCGTTCTTGTTCATTCAATGCTATATATCATCCCGAATCCACGTCGTTTCCTCAGGCGATGGAAAGACATGGAGTTAGAGCCCCTGATTTGGAGAATAGATGACATATTTTTTAGGAAGTTTGGTAAAAAACTTGGGAAGAGCTAGAAAAATATTAAACAAGTCGGGATGTTGGATTTGTCGGAGGTATGAGGTGATATTCCTGACTTTTTATAGAGATCATTTATGTCGAAGATATAAGGTGATATTCCGGGCTTTTTATAGGGATCATTTATGTCGAAGATATAAGGTGATATTCCGGGCTTTTTATAGGGATAATTTATGAAGTCAACGCAGGAAAAAATATTTTGTAATCTGTTTGCGTTGGTTACTCTTTCGTTTACAGTTTACATCTGTATAAGAGTTATTTAGCTGTTTTGTCTTGAAGTCGTAAACTATATCTTGCTATCTTACAATGCTTTCACAGGGACAATTTACCGCGTTGTTTAAAGTTGAAATTGTATCACATCTTGGCAGATTTTCAATGCTATCGGATCTTTAATGTCATTTTTAGTGTCAACGAATCTATTTTGAAAATTACACTTTTAACAAACAAAAAGTACATGTGATACACTTGGAAAGTTTTATATTTCGTTGGCATTGTTACAAAACGACCTTCAAATGTCCTGTAAATTTATCACAAAACATCTTCGACACGCCATGATATCAATGCCTACGTTACTCCTGAAATACAAACCCCTATCTTTACCATGTCAAAAACGGCAAAATTTGAGAGATTAAAAAACACATACACAAAGTTCTAAGCTGTAATGGTGATCAAAAAAGGAAACAAAAGGTGTCTAGAGAGGCAGTGGAGTCTTTGATTTGAAAAGGTTACCATTAATTTTACCCTTTACCAAATACAGATCTTTTGACGACAGAGTTGAGAAGCAATTGCAAAGAAAATTTCAGAAAAAATATTAGTGTCATTTAAAATTGTAAGGATATGCATGTGGTAAAAATCATTATCTACTTAATCCACAAGTACGTTATACTTAATCCACAAGTACGTTATACCTTAATCCACAAGTACGTTATACTTAATCCACAAGTACGTTATACCTTAATCCACAAGTACGTTATACTAGAAGAAAAAGACTACAAATAACATCGTGATAAGAAAAGTACCGTTCTCAGAAAGCTTTCTGTTTATAACTGGCAGTTTTACCTCATAGTTTTAACAACACTATATCTTGTATACAAGAATATGGACTCTCATCTGTCATTGTTCGAAAATGATTTCAACTATCATGTAATATGCCGGTAAAAAGTCTTTTTATAGGGAATCCTGACCCTTAATTGTAAAAAGTCTTTTTATAGGGAATCCTGACCCTTAATTGTAAAAATCATTAACTAATCCTAAAATTAAAATCCTTTGCTATCAATATTCCCGTATATACTGATCAGTAAACCTCCAATAAAATAAACAGCAGTTTGAACAGTAATGATGGAGGGACATTTATACGGTTCTTGTTTAGATTTACGTAAAAGGTTTTTAAAAGGCAACTAATGGAGGTATGGGAACAAAAAAATAATAACGTAAAAATGATACGGAAATTATTTTTTTTCTGAATCGATGAATCAAGATATCTTTAAAAGACCTTCACGAAACACAGGTCGGATTTTTCAGTACTTCATGAAATTTAATAACGGGTATTTCATTCTTCTGCGTCGAAGTCAACAATTATACTGATCCTCCGAACAAAGATTGTTTACAAACAGAACATAATCTCCAGAACGCCTTATATCTCAACTTCATGTGTCCCATTCAAATAAATACTTTTCAAATTTATTATTTAATGATAAAAGATACCACTGTCATGAAAATCATTGTAGGGACATCAGTTTCGGTTTTGTAATTAGAATGTATTTGATTACTTAAAAGATATAATTCAGTTTAAAACCACGAAACAGACCTATAGAAAAGGAAGATTTTTGTAAGACCTCTTCAATTTACAATCCTCGGCGAAACGTGAAATGAATCGAGGATATTAATGGTAGATTTAATGGAGTGATTATGTTAATATTCTTATTGGACCGATAAATTAGATTCTACATTTTGTTCAAAAAGATGTTATCAAAATTAATATACCATAACCATATTTTAGTTACATATATTAAATTCATAATATATTCTCTACACGACATTTATAGAAATATCTCATTAATCAACTTTAGATCCGGGTTCTGAAAAAGAAAGTGCCACTTACGTGGAAAAAAAATATTCACATAAACTAGAAAGAGTTAATTTTAGATAAGTATACCTCCAGTATAACTCTGAACTGAATCAATAACATCATGACGTTCTGGTGATAACAGAGCTCAGCCTCGGTTTGCTACATTGTGTACGTTTCCTTACTATATTGAAACTAACATATTTTTAGTCAGTTCATTTCGAAGATGGGATATTGTCCCTTTAACATAACCCCCTATCCGTTTTTTTTTTCTTATGTTTTGAATAAATAAATACATCTTATCATTTGATTTATATAATTTCTAGGTTTCGCTTTAACCTATCCAAGTAATTCATAGTCGCAACCATAGTTTCAGTATTCAGCTGGTTGATTCGAGTCCATATAACCCCTTCGTGAACGGTTAATCAAAGTACATGGTTGATCTGAATCTGCATAACCTTCCAAACTGTTAATCCGAATCCGCATAACCTCTCAAACAGTAATGCGAATCCATATAACCTTTCAAACTGTTAATCCGAATAGATATAATCTCTCAAACTGTTAATCCGAATCCATATAACCTCTCAAACTGTTAATCCGAATACATTTAACATCTAAAACTGTTAATCCGAATCCATATAACCTCTCAAACGATTGATCTAAGATACATAACAACTCAAATGGTATATCCGAATCAACATAGTCTTTCAAGTGATAAACCGATTGTCCCCCTTTATCGATCATCGAGCAAAATCTATACATGTAATCGATTAATCGCGGATTTCCCTTTCTTCGTGTTTTCTCTGTATTGTCACTAATCTGCATGCGATACGGCTATAGTTTTAATATAAATATTTTCAGTAATTCTAAAGTAAATACTTTTTACTATCATCGATAAATAATCGATTGTATATGATAACTTTAAGATGGAGAACAGCAGTAAGGGTACTTGCTAGCTTGTCACATACTTGTAAGGATATTGTGACGAGAATTTACCCACCATATCCCTATACACATGTCCAAATGAAGGTAATACATCTATAATTAAGGCCACATCAAATTAATTTTTCGTTCTTTTGATTTTTTGATGGCAAAAATAGGTGCGATCGAGCGAAATTTTAATTTTAATGTTTTTTTTCGGGCGGAGGTCAAATTTACGTGCCGCACGAATTTTTTAAAATAAAATATTGCAGAAATCCCAATTTTTACAAATTTTAGGAGTGGGTGAACAATTTTTTTAATTATTTTCTTGAAAAAATGAAGAATTTGGGGCGAATTTTCAGGATTTTCGCAAAATGAGGCGGCATAATTTTTTTCTTAACATTTACGTTGTCCAAAAATTGGAGCGGCAAAATCCAAAGAACTAAAAATCATTTTGGTGTGGCCTAACTTTCTTCAGTTCTGTAAAACCCAGTAGATATATCTGTAGAACTATACAGTATAAATAGTATAATAACTTTATTTGCATGAAAAAATCCTGTTGGGTTAAGCAATAGACATATACACAGAGAAAATGGAAAAGAGGATATGACTTAACCTATTGTGAGATTATCTATACTGGACACAGCCTATCTACCCCATCACTTCTCCTTCTTCTCAAACAAATGACTTTTATTTTCATAGCTATTTAAAACTATATAAGGAATGTTTGATTATGAAAATAGGATAATACTAGTTATGATTAAGTTCAGGATTAATGTTATCAGAGAGGTGTTTAGCTAAGGATATAACCTGGTTAATACAGAAACTACTAGTACATTATGGTATTCAGACTCCCTTTTGTCTGATGGACCCTATGTGTACATGTAAGTGGGTGTAAATGAATGTTCTTTGAAAGATAACGTTATTTATATATATGAAACATTAAATTTCTCTCTCAGCACGAGAAGATTTCATTTTTTATAAATTATCTATTTCTGTCAATGTTTTACTGACGAGGACTGGAAGAGAAAATAACATGATTCCAGTCAGAGATCCGCTATCCTACTGATGTAGTTAAGTTAGATTGTATTGAAATAGAATGATAGATGACAAATTTCATGGAGCGATTTCTCAATTTTATTTTCATTTCATTACATTTTAATCCATTTTCCTTTGATAGGACCCCTTTGTACAAAAGACATCATTACATATTCATCAAGATGCCACAACATTTTTTAACGGTAATGAACAGATTCTATTGCCTCTGGTTATCCGACTTGTACTTTTACTTCAGTTAACGATGACACGTTCACCTGCTTCGTATCAGTATTTAATTTGAATTGCATTGACACAAATTTTACCTTTCCTTTTGGGGATATAATGTACATTTTTTTTTATCTAGCCATTGTATTTACATAAATTAACAGTATGATGAAGTGGGATAACGGTATCATCTCGGTGTCAGCAATAACGTCCACACTCAATACTTACAGTAGTGAGGACAATAGATATGGCAGAACAAAATTGGAAAATTTATCAATAGACTATTTCCGGTGGCCTTGTTAATGTTTATAATGATATAAGGCTGTTTTTGTCCTCTGAGATATAAGATAATCCGTACTGATACCGTGTCACTGTAAGAAATTACACTTTAAATTTATGGCTATAGATTTTGTGTGGTATTATGGATGCCATGATCCGCCCTCTTCCCATTTCTATTGTCCCGTTACACAATATATAATCTTCACGTCTTCGTCTATCCTGAAGAAACTCTTCAAATACACAACTGAAGGTATCGTGTAACTCTACAAAATCTCTTTACAATACTTAGGATAATTCGTTTCAGTCGTTAGTCAATGAATATGTACAAGATGCTAGCACCTTATAAGGAATTTTTTTTTTCCGGTCTAAAATCAAAACACTAAAATTAAAAACAAACCCTTGATTATGTTAACTGAATTACATAGAAACTGGATAATTAATTCAATTCAATTCCGAATGCCGAAATGACCAAAGAGCCAAAACCATCTAAGAACTGACTTTTGAACGAAGGCGATACTCTTTCTTTCCCAAAATTTAACATTTTATGAAAATAACTTTTGAAATACCAATATCACAACTTTTATTTTCATAGCTATTTAAAACTATATAAGGAATGTTTGATTATGAAAATAGGATAATACTAGTTATGATTAAGTTCAGGATTAATGAATTAATTCTACTCAGTCTCCGGTATCTAGCAATTGAGCCGGTGAATGTTTCCTATTCCTTGTACACCACTCAATCTCCTGTATCAAATAGATATGTTGTTACCTCTGGGTGTTTGCCTTGTATTTTGTTTTGTTCAGTGGCTAGAACTTCAGTATGCATACATGAAATTGATTGTAAAAAGATACTGTTATAAAGTAGCCCTTTTGGTCACCACCCTCGGAATCGACTTTTTGTTATTTGAAATATCTGTTTTGTACCATGTAGAGATATACATCAGCTATCAGTATCAAACACTACTACCAAGACATTCCAAAATGTACACATTCATTGTGTCTGAATACGGTTATTTGTATAGCAGTCGGTTCAAAAAGGAGGTTGGCGATGGTGGGAACAAGAAACGCCTTCGATTGTTGCGTTCGAAGTGCATGAATTATTTAATAAACAAACTGGGTGATTGAGGGTCTGGGAAAGCTTTTTCAACTCAAAAACTTAAAAATAATGACAGATTCCACGCCAAATTATAAAAAAAGTGATAAACAATCACACATTCACTGATTATCATTTTAAGTACATCAAACTTCTATTAGAAACAAAACACACTCTTATTATACTAAATTTACAGAAATATTGTTTTTTGTTTTTTGTCTTGTGGGTAACCGTCTTATGTTCATGGCGTGCCATTCAAAAATCACAAAATTACCTTTTTTCTCGAGGAGTCGCATTTCCCTTTCTCATTAAATATGTAAATTTATTCAAAATCCATATTGAATGTATACAGTGAAGCGATAAACCTAAAACCCTTTCAGTGACAGGAAATGCAAACCCATTTAAACAAAATTTCAATGGGATTCGATCAACGTGCACGGTTTGAAACTGCATAAAATCCGTGTCAAGTGTACAGGTATTTTGGCACGTTTGAATTAAATAATTATATATGATCACCCTGTCAGGGGCGAAGTGAATTTAAATAAAGCAAATGTATGAAGTGAAGTTATTTCGAGCAATTATATTACAATGATAATGTCCTTGGTAAGAGATTAATTCTAAATACTGTAAAATTTTAATTAAAATCCCTGTACATGATTCAAACGTTTATTATAAGTAAACTTAATCTCGCTGCGTTGAAGACCCATTGGTAGCCTTGAGCTATTTTCTGCTCTTTGGTCGGGTTGTTGTCTCTTTGACTCATTCCCCGTTTCCATTCTCTATTCTATTAATCCTTCTTGAAATAAAGTTACGTAAAGCGATTTTATAGTAATAAAATTAAGGATGATGTATAATAGCCAACAGATTTCGACGCTTTCTGGGAATAACGTGGGTACAATCTATCCCCCTATAACCCCCTTTAATATGCTGTTGGCGTGCCAATGATGCGAGCACAGCAATATTAGCCCTATGCAGAAACTTATTTTCGGTATCACGATTCTGACTCTAAAATTATAATTTGTAGCTAGTTATTTCCCTTACTTTACTAGCCTTAGTATGTAGCACAATATGGCTGCCCCCCATGAAACAAAGACTTTTCTAAATGACCCATATGTAGAAAATGCATATGCTCCTTAAGCGCTCGCTATTATTGCAATGTTTGACAATTTTTTTGTTTTTGGTTTAAAAAGACACATTTATATTCGAACACAATCAAACTCAGTGCATTCTTAGATATTATTGGTATTTGGTTGATAGTTGTAAATCCAAACTTACTTCTCAACATTTTTTTTCTTAATTCTAAGTAACTTACTTTAATCAAATGGAAACCTATAATCAATTCAATATCTTTATTGTCATGAAACATATATACAAATATTTGTGACACACATTCAAAACAAATTACTTCCAATTATGATGAAGTTTAGGCAACGGTTATATAAATATGAAACAACATTTATAATTAAGAGTATGGTGATTAGCAGCGAGTAAGTATGGATGTTGTGTATCTGGTGATTAGCAGCGAGTAATGATGGATGTTGTGTGTCTGATGATTAGCAGCGAGTAATTGTTGAGTAGTGACCAGTGCAATTTCCTGAAACTTTTTTTATGGAAATAATTGATATGATTATTATATTTGTGCATAAAATGTATAATTTTGTCGGTATGGAAACCTTACACACTTTATATTGGCTTAAAGTATGATCAGAGGACAGAAGGGTTCACACCGATTAACGAACATTTGTCTAATTTATCAATAATGAAACATTTTGTTTATTAAGCTATAGTACTTAAGATTCCAAAAACATACATTTTATTACATCAAAATAAATAACAGATATGATTCACATAAAAAACAAATATTTACATGTCTTATCATTAAAAAGTGTCGATTTTATATGAATGCGAGACTATTGCTCGAGGGCGGTATTTGACACTGAAAATGAACTTGAGTCAATATTAACTGACCTTTGTGTCAGAAGACTTGTAAACATGATTGCTCACTGGTCAATTTAATGACATTATCTGTAAATGAGTTATATTGTACTTTCGTTTTTAATGTTGTTTACTAATTATGATGATGTTGATCCGTCCTTGTATATGAAGTATCTCTTGTTAAACTTTATCGTGAGATATAACTCCAGCTTGCCAGTTTTAATATTATCGTTTTCCTGTATGGAAGGAAAAAACACTCTCAACACAATAAGAGAAACATCCACCAAAAAAGTTATATACAGAACAATATGTCAGTGCATTTCAAGTGCATGTAATTTGTTTATCTATATATGTACATGTTCAGCACAGAAATGAAATTATTTTAAGGTATATGAACATTATCAGTTATAGTTTATCATTTAAAGTGGAACTAAAACGCTTATAGAAAGTTATTTTCATTTTATAGTACTAAAAAAACGTATAAAAACACAAAAAACCCGATGAAATTCGGTAACTTAGTTTTCGAGATATTAGCAAAATACTGGCCGATCGTCATTTGCACACCTGAACGATTTGTTAAAAAACTCGAATATTACTAGTCGCCGGAAGTGACGTACTGTGCGGTTCAGATCTTGTACATAAATAGGTACAGGTCATTTGCAAAGTGAAAGCAGATTCAGTTGATTGTTTATACGTTATTGGTGACAACTATCGATTGACAGTGCTTCTTGGATATTCAACGACACTTGTTTGATGAAACATTGTACTTAATTTAAATCTACAATTCAACAATGGGAAGGAATTGTGCAGTTGCGGGGTGCAGCAACTCTGCAAAAACGGGACATACTCAACACGCTTTTCCAAAAGATGACCGACAACGTAACTTGTGGGTTCGTTTTGTAAAACTAACCCGTGTGGATTTTACTGTGCCAACTAAACACTCAGCCATATGTTCATAACACTTCTCAGAAGAATGCTATGAGGTTGACAGGTTGAGATTCAAGGAGTTATTTGGTTTATCTGCTCATAACGGCAAGAGACTATTGCCAGGTTCAGTGCCAAGCATTTATCCCAACCAGCATGACCAGTATACATGGTATAGTGACGGTCTGCACCAAAATACTTTTGAAAAAAATAATTCTAACATGTCTGATCTTATTTGTTTTTATATACCATGCATATGTCTTTATATATACATCAAATTTATGTGTATATATGCACATGTTTGAAAATGAATGCATTATCATAATGTCATTGTGAGAATAAGCCTACATTAAGCCTATGCAGCCTCTCCTGTTGAATCAAAATTTTTTATGTAAAACTATATTGTACCTTTACATCATACATAGGGTATATTTAAGGGTATTTTTAGAGTTATTGTGTTTGATTTACACCCCTTCTTTTCAAACCACCACAGTTACCAACATCTTGAACATAGGGCTATTTAAAAATATTATTAATGGAATAAGTAGAAGGTACATGTAAGGCCGCTTATATCAAATGCGGAGCCTTGACAGGCATGACTTTGAAAAGGTGTAGCCAACAAGCTAACATAAGTTGTAGTACAATAAGAGGCTATTATAGCGAAATGTGTAGCTCCATAAAAAGTTATTCTGGTCCCATGTCCCTCTGAATTTTTTTCTCTTTCTATGAGCATAAAAGATATACATTTGTAACCATAATAATTTCAAATATTAAGAGTCTGCTGACTATGGTAAAATAATACAATAAAGAACAATACATGTACTTCCATGATATAACTACCTCTCTATTTATATAACATGTTCATGATCATAATCCTGATAATGCAGAAAATAATTTGGGTAAAAATGTAGCTTTTTTAAAGACATTCTATTTCATTAGCAATGTAAAGCTAAAGCAAAGTTTGAATGTCTAATTATTTATTAACAGAATATGTATTTATTTATTCATTATTTATAAAAAAATATATATATATGACACTTCCAATCGTGCAAGAAATTTTAATTTCCCCCTAAATAGTATTAAACACCTGTGAAAAAACTAGTTCATGATATAAAACAAATTAGTAAACATGTGGATGGATATTTATCACCTTTAATCCTGGTAATTAAAACAGTTAAAGTTTTAGCACCTATTAATTAACATCCTGTTATCTAGTAATAAAGATCAAACAAAAGTTTGAATCCCTCCAATCAGGTAAATAACAACTTGGCCATGCACCTATCACGGTAACAAAGTCGTTAGAAAGGTGTTATGAAAACAGTTTTGACTGGTATTATAATTCAAATTACACAAAGAGCATAAATTCCCATAACCAATATTAACCAAATTATAACTCTACAAATGTGGGAATTATTTTATAAGTTGAATAATTTTTTTTATTAAAATCCATCAAAATCTTTTATTAAAGTTTTAGGTGTACAGTGCAGTTTCTCCAATGATTCTCTACATATTTTTATTATTACAACAAGGATTGTAAGAAATTACTTATCCCTCTCTACATATATGTCTCTGATTAAACTAAGAAATTTATTGTATTTTTATAAGAAAATTCTGAAATTTTATGAATCTGTCAATTCAATAAAAAAAAAAACACATTACAATTCTACATCAAAATCTATATTACTATTCAGTAACTTATATCACTATTTGTAAAACATCTGTTTTAAAACTATCAATTAATATTGTGTCTTATATTTGCTTGTTTAATAAAATTAGTGTTTGTTTTTTATTCCTATAAGATGGTCTTCCATTTGTATTTATGTTATACACACCTTTCAAAATATCTTTCACTTTCATTCTTTTTATATATATGTATATGGGGGCATTTATTGAAATTTATTGGCTATACTATTATAAATCACTAGCATTGCTGTCTTCATCCATAATGTATTCCTTCTGGTCAATGTAAACAAGTTCAAGAGTAGCCCGCACTGTACGTCATTTCCGGTCAATCGGGGTCACTCAGCGAGGAAACCCTGTTTCCGGAAATAGCGCTGATTGGATTTCCCACAGGTAAAAATAATCCAACTTCACTCGCTATTTTCTCCGTTATTACTTGACCAAATTTCATCGGGTTTTTTGCGTTTTTATACGTTTATTTAGTACTATAAAATGAAAATAACTTGCTATAAGCGTTTTAGTTCCACTTTAATGTTTTAAAAAAACGTTGAATGCATAAAAAGGACACCAAAGTATAACTTAGACGGGGTACTGTTGATTATTTAGTACTTGATAATGGATATAAAAATTATAACTGTCTTGTACAGAAATAAAGATAGTACATTTTTTGACTATCTCTCGCGCTGTAAATCAGTTTAATTATATCAATATTTCTACCATAAAATGTTTTATAAACCTGAAACGGTCTCCCACTAAGGGTTTGATTTATACTATTTGAATGAAAACGGAAAATGAAAATCGATTGACTGAATAAATAGATTTTAACTCCAAATTAAAGTTAGAGATGATATCGTCAAAATGTGTGAAATCTTCATTGACGTACTGATTCTATCTTGTTTTAAGATAATTTTGTTTAAGTTGTCATCTTCGTTTTTATTATAAAAAGAGGGGTAAATTCCAAACACAAAAAATCTCCAAATACACACGATACAGAAGTTCAAACAAAGAATACAAAAATCTCCACATATACAGAATACAGAAGTTAAAGCAAAGAATACAAAAATGCCCACATATACACGTCACAGAGGTCAAGCAAAAAATACAAATCACCACATACCCAAAACACAGAAGTCCTAGCAAAGAATGCAAAAATCCTCACCTATACATGAGACAGACGTTCAAGAAAAGAATACAAAAATCTCCACATACACACGAGAAAGAAGAGGTCCTATTAAAAAATAAAAAAATCCCAACATATACTCGACATAGAAGTCATAGTAAAGAATACAAAAATCCCCACATACACACGAAATACAAGTCCAAACTTAGAATTACGCACATACACACGATACATAATTCCAAGTAAAGAATACAAACATTAGCACATACACACGAGACAAAGAATACAAAAAAACCCGCATACACACACATACAGAAGTCCTAGCAAACAATACAAAAATCCCCATATACACACAAAACAGACGCCCTAGAATAGAATACAAAAATCAGCACAGAACACACGAAACAGACGTCCTACCAAGAATACAAAAATCGGCACATACGTACGAAACAGACGTCCTAGCAAAGAATACAAAAATCCCAACATACACACGAGACAGAAGTCCTAGGAACAGTAATATTTTTCACCATAATTCCACAATTAGGCCTTCAAAAAGGAAAAAAAAATCTCTCACCTCATTTCAAGTTCAAGACCGCCCATTGTACGGTCTGAGCAAATTTTTGGGAAACCTTTTCTTCTTGTTCTTGAAAAAAATTGTAGAGAAGGGATAGGTGACAAAATAATCTTGCTTAACGATCCCGTCTTTATGTTGTGTCACTTAGAATTACTCTCGGGGAAAAACAACTTTCCTTAAGGTATGGCATGGAAGAAATTTTAAAAAGTAGGCTCAGATTTAGGGAGCTTTGAAATGTGGTAAAAAAAGGCAGAATAGAATTTAATAATGGTATAATTTTATTTCAAATTTGGAATGCTTGCGCGTCAGAACAATTGGGCTTATGGTATGCCGCAAAAATTTGTGCCAATTTTAAAGTTTAGCATGATTTGTTCTTTTTTTAACTCTTATAGTATTCATGTGCCACAAAACACACGTTGTACATAATCAGATATACGCTTAAGGAAAAATAATTTTGCATAGCTTCTCTGACAAGTTTTAAAAAATGGGTTGGGTCCTAGAATTCTGTGAAAAAGTCCATGATCCAAAATCACTTCCTTACCCCAACCACGAACACTGCGTAAATCTTCTTTTTGAGATAGTAGAGAATTGATTATAACTGTAAATATAACTAGAATATAACGGGTTATCCCTTTTTATAGCAATTAGAATATTAAATAACCTAATGGACCTATACATGCTGAGTATACTACCCCGAAATAATCTGGGAAACCAAAGACCTTGACTGTTTTTTTTTCTTCTTCTGAATACACAACCTTTTGATCTCCTAAGTGACCTGTCTTCCTGTTGACATCTTTACAGGTGAAAATATGAGTAATCAAACAGGTGTATTCAAATTTAAAAGTCTTACAGCAAATCAAAACTTAACAGCATAAATTCTGGTCTTTGTACGAACTTTATAAACATCATTAATATTGCATATGTTGATTTCATGCTCTTTAGCCGTAAACACGTATAATATAATTCGTTTCTCAACTTCTTTATAGTTTTTCATCAAAACATGTTTACTTTTTTATGCAGGTAAAAAAGTGACGGTGTCATTTCCAACATCTCAACGGGTATATGACTTGCAGCAATAGTATTGTGAAACAGGGTTGAGTTGAGGATTTACATAACAATTTTACAAATTGAATTCTATTTTAAATTTAAACGCACAGAGGCGTAGAACGTATACATGCAAGTTTAGAAAATATACTTAATTGAAATGTGTCATTCCAGGCGATTGTTTAAAAATTCTATAGTATTTGTTTTAAGACGTATTATTTCATACATGTAAAAAAGAATCCATATTTATATCGTTATTATGCCGTGTTGTTTCAAAAGATTGTGTGATAAAAACTTAATTACTTAAAGAACAAACTTTTATATAATCTTGACACATGTTTTACGCAATACTTAAACCGAACAATACTGCTAAGTAAAATTGAAATGTTTCAATCCCTTATCTTACATTTTTAAATTCAAATATTCAATTATGTCATAATTATCTTTGACTTGTCATAAAACCAGGTCAAGAACAATCTAACGATAAGATTTTATTCCAAATAAATACTATAGTAAATGAAATACGAGAGAAAGTAAAATTAGTAATAAATAGTTACTGGTATATCACAGGGTTAAAACAGATCAACTACTGAAAATTGTGAGAATTCTACCCCCCCCCCCCCCCCGTTCCCCTCTCAGTTTTAGAGTATTCGTTTTACATCAGTTATGGCTAGTTGCTATAAATCCTGGATCAATTCAACTCGTGGTAGGTATACGTGTGAAGCTTTAACATATCTCATTGCCAGACTATATTCCTGGGGTATATTCCTGTCTGTTTGAAGGCTTCAGAATTTGTTTATCCACTGTGTGTCTGACTAGCTTTATTATGCCCCCTCCCCCGACGAAGTGTTGGGAGAACATATTGTTTTCACTCCCTTCAGTCCCTTTCTTCACTATTATTATTACTATGTTCCCCCATGAAGTGTCGGGGGAACATACTGTTTTTACTCCCTTTCGTCAATATTATTATTATTCTTTCTTCGGTAAGTGCATGTTTTGGGCGAGAATGTTTTCACAAACGGCTCAATCGATTAAAACCAAACTGCACAAAAATAGGTGTGCCTCGCTATACTAAAAAATCCAAAAACATTTTCAAAATGACCGCCGTATAAGGCCAAAAAATATATTTGTATTTAAGGTTACCTACTCTATTTTTTGTGCCTACCCTAACCCATTTTAGGACAAAAATGTCGCTGATATAATTATTTCCCTAATAAAACATCGGCTAACCATTTCTTTCTCTCATAGGGGTCTATGTAAAATAATTTTTCAATAGTTGAGTTGTAATATAGCTAGGTGTTTTATAAAAAATCTGTACTTATAATTTTAGCTGGACCACCAAACAAGTGCCCGAAAACTAACAACACTGAACCACCAAACAAGTGCCCGAAAACTAACAACACTGAACCACCAAACAGGTGCCCGAAAACTAACAACACTGAACCACCAAACAAGTGCTCGAAAACTAACAACACTGAACCACCAAACAAGTGCCCGAAAACTAACAACACTGAACCACCAAACAAGTGCTCGAAAACTAACAACACTGAACCACCAAACAAGTGCCCGAAAACTAACAACACTGAACCACCAAACAAGTGCCCGAAAACTAACAACACTGAACCACCAAACAAGTGCCCGAAAACTAACAACACTGAACCACCAAACAAGTGCCCGAAAACTAACAACACTGAACCACCAAACAAGTGCTCGAAAACTAACAACACTGAACCACCAAACAAGTGCCCGAAAACTGACAACACTGAACCACCAAACAAGTGCCCGAAAACTAACAACACTGAACCACTAAACAAGTGCTCGAAAACTAACAACACTGAACCACCAAACAAGTGCCCGAAAACTAACAACACTGAACCACCAAACAAGTGCCCGAAAACTAACAACACTGAACCACCAAACAAGTGCTCGAAAACTAACAACACTGAACCACCAAACAAGTGCTCGAAAACTAACAACACTGAACCACCAAACAAGTGCTCGAAAACTAACAACACTGAACCACTAAACAAGTGCTCGAAAACTAACAACACTGAACCACCAAACAAGTGCTCGAAAACTAACAACACTGAACCACCAAACAAGTGCCCGAAAACTAACAACACTGAACCACCAAACAAGTGCTCGAAAACTAACAACACTGAACCACCAAACAAGTGCTCGAAAACTAACAACACTGAACCACCAAACAAGTGCTGGAAAACTAACAACACTGAACCACCAAACAAGTGCTCGAAAACTAACAACACTGAACCACCAAACAAGTGCTCGAAAACTAACAACACTGAACCACCAAACAAGTGCCCGAAAACTAACAACACTGAACCACCAAACAAGTGCCCGAAAACTAACAACACTGAACCACCAAACAAGTGCTCGAAAACTAACAACACTGAACCACCAAACAAGTGCCCGAAAACTGACAACACTGAACCACCAAACAAGTGCCCGAAAACTAACAACACTGAACCACTAAACAAGTGCTCGAAAACTAACAACACTGAACCACCAAACAAGTGCCCGAAAACTAACAACACTGAACCACCAAACAAGTGCCCGAAAACTAACAACACTGAACCACCAAACAAGTGCCCGAAAACTAACAACACTGAACCACCAAACAAGTGTTCGAAAACTAACAACACTGAACCACCAAACAAGTGCCCGAAAACTAACAACTAACCTAAAGTTAAACTGTTACATGTTGTTTACTGTCTAACAATGGTCAAGGAAACTATTGCGTTAAAAGGGTATACTGTAACGGGAGAAGTTCATTCAAAACAGTTTAAATATAGTAATGGATAATAAGAGACAGGATATAAATTGAAATTTAGATATATAATCATAGCTCCCTGTGACATTACCTTTTATGTTCATTTCATCTCATTTCCTACCCGAATGAGTACATTATCTAACACGAAAGGGACTCCTATAACTATGTATTATATTTCGGTACGAACAAAGATTTAATGGAGTAAGGACGGCTATAGTATAACGTATACATTTTATTTATGACTAATTATAAAATCGTTACCACTGAACTAGATCAGTGGTCAAACCCATCTTCTTGTTGACAAACAATGTATAATTGTTGTAAAATAGAAATAATCCTGTTAATTTTCTCCAGCAGCATGAGGTTATATATGTGGATGGATATTATTTACATCCGCAAACAGGTCTATATATATATATATATATATATATATATATATATATATATATATATATATATATACACATATGTGAATGGATATTATTCACATCAACAGGTCTCCAATTTTTTTTTCTCCCTAATAAAAGCAAGATCAAATTCTCTGCTGTAAGATCCGTGTTGTTTTTCTATGTCTACTGGGTAAAATAAAAGCTATAGAAAACTGTAACTAAATGAGGTAACCAAATTATGCATGCTGTTTTTACTATCCGCAGGATCGCCATTAAGTAGATGATATTTTTTTCACAAGGAAAGACGCCGTATGACTTAAAAATTGATAGTAAAAATTATATGCTGCATATTAGTCAGTTTGCCTAAGCCTAATTCCCAGCTATTACCTGACCAATAATACATCAAATAGCAAGGATACATGTGTAGGTTTCCAATTTTTCATGATGACTAGCAGTTTTGTCTAGCTATACTGCTTAGGTGTGAAATTAAACTGACATTACAGTGAAAAAAGGTGCTTTCTCTTTACCCTTAAATAATTATAGGCCAGTTAGTGATTTGGTTCTGTCGGCTTTCGTGCAGGAGCTGCTCTTTTCAGCTAACCAGTCATAATAATAATTACTATACTTTATTCGTTAGGTTTAATTAATAAGTTGTTGGGTACAAACTTTTTACACCCTACAAACTAGATATCGCGTTATCTGACTGATCGACCGAAAAACTGCATGAAAATCTAACTACAATTGTCCGACTCAACAAAACTAATGTAAAGTGTCATAGTTAAATTTAACAACCTGTTGAAATGCAATATGTAAAATAATGTTTTAAATTCTGTAAAAATGTTAATAACACGAAATGTCCGGTCGTAAAAAATCGTAACATACATGTCAACAATTAAAATAGTTAATTTTATTTCACCATAATTTCAGGAATTTCCCTGGTTAGGACCATAGATGCCAAATTAGAAATATTATGTTTTAATTCGAAATTTGTTGATGATCTTGGCTTTTCTTTTTTATCTTAGTGTAGTAAAAACTTGAACTGGCACAAAGTTTCAAAATAACAATTCAATTCAATTCAAAATTTATTGACATATAAGTCAATCGACTTTTGACAAAACCATTTTCATTATCATTTATTTCATCAAAATTTAATGTCACATTTTCCCTTTTTGGTCTTTGAATATAGTCTTTTCGTAAATTTGAATTTTTATACATTTGACTGAAACTACTTGATATGCAGTACGAGTCATCATTAGCTGGTATAGTTCTTGAAAAAGTATAAAATTCAGTCTGTCCGTTTTAACGGTCGTCGGTAATATTGATGCTACAACAAAAAATGAAAATATAGATGAAAGTGTTGTTAATAATAAATCCTATTTGGAAATACTGTATCAATGGAATAATTCTCATCACATAATAGTAGTTAAAAAATATCTATGTATCGTCATGTGGCTTTCTGTATACACATTATTTATTGTGTGATATCATCCACAAACTTTTGTGGTTATTATTATTGATACTATTTATACAACTTAATGAATAATTCAAGTCCTTAAACGAAATAATTCAAATCCTACAATGACAAATTGTTTAAATGTGTTTTATAGTATTTCAAAATACCGCTAACAAAAGACAATGTTTATAACATCGGTCTAATTTTAGTATAAACTCGTTCATCTTTATTAGGATGTTTTTTGTATTGATACCTAAAATAACTACCCCGTTGTCACCTGTTGAGAAATTATACAATTTAAAATTCAAACATTAATCACGCCTTAGTGAATACATTTGAATTAAGGATTTCTTCCTCGTCATTTTATATCTATGTATTAAGGATGGGTTAAATTGTACAAACTGGAATCAGCATTCAGTAACTATTATTTTGGTAATTTTTATCAAGGTAAGCTAAGATATCTTTGGGTCTTCTCATTCCAGTATATATATATATATATATATATATATATATATATATATATATATATCCAGGCATCAGTCAAACCCTTTAATCTGTCGGCATTTGAATATAGTATAAACGGCCCATCATTAAAACACAGCGATATAACAAGTTCATCTAACTCAATTTCGGATGTAATTAAAATGGAAATATTTCGTACATGTAGGAGAATCGTTAAAAGTGACCACATGGGGTGGGTATTATTGCCGTCGTAAGATAAATTAACCCTGTTCATTTAATTTAATGGTGAAATCGTTAAGGTGTAAAAGTAAAGAACTATACAGAGATATCCTATATCTATATAGCGTTATAACTGATAAATACCTGCAGTTTTTTAACAATGGTCAGTAAACGGGCTTTTAACTGCGTTATAAAAATCCACCACTGGACATTTTCCTACCCGTTTTGCTAATGGGAATATAAGAATTTATTGGGATAACAATGTCGATTATTATATTTCTCAGTAGTCATCTCAGCTGACATAAAATTATACACAGTATGGGGACCATATACAAGTTGTTAATGAAGGTTAAAATAACCCTATTCAATACATAATGTTTTATATATGCAAAGACCTGTTTTATTCGACCTTTTTGATGATTTTTTTTTCACTGGATATGACTGCCGATGGATGAGGCCTAAGAAAAAAATCTACATCGCCATAGGACAAAGAGAAGAATAAAACATAGATTTATGACCCACCAGAGAGTTTTATAGTCTGTCCTGGTGATATAGTGTGTCTAAGACCACCTTTCATATTTAGAAACATATCTGGTAACTCTGGTTTAGTGATAATTTTAATATATTTAATGATTTGATAATGTAATTAATTTAATAATTTGATCAAAGATCCTTTAAAAATTTACATCAAAGAAAATCCTGTTAGTGTCTATTTCAATTAAAGTTTTCATTAAATTCATCCAGTACTTGATTAAAATTAATATTCAGATAAGACTTTTAACCATAATTAATAACCTTAAATGTAACAAAAATTCTCAGGGAAGTACAAATCTACGGATATTATATATAAGTACAACATGTGAAGATTATTGATAAGAAAAGTACCAACCTCTTTTATTACTATAAACACAAAAATAATTTTATGACTTTTTCGACTATAATTTAAAAAAAAAATGTATTTATTATCTGTAATTGTGTAATTGAGTTGTTTTATTGTTCTCTTTAATGACGCCGATAATTTAGCCGGAAATATTCCTAGTTGTTTTTGAATTACTGCTAATATGTTTGTCGTTAAGATTTACCTGCAGATAGGATCCTTTGAAGTTTACCTATAAAGACGACTTAGTAATTACTAGTTATATTTGGGTAAGATAGGTGTCCTATCAGATAGCTATCGGCTAAATCTCTACCCCTGTATCTTGTAAGACAGAACTACATTAATATTTCACACCTCAAGATTCTATGTAGAGTGTATGATAATAATCCCTCATTTACTTTTATAAACTGATAATATCTAATACTAAAGGAAGAGTCCTTTTATTTAAAGGTGTCATTTTTCCAAATTGTCAGTTCTTTATATGAAATATCAGTACAGTTGGAGACATGCCTCTTTGTATCATCTTCCTCTGCATTTGGCTGGTCCAAAATAAATAAACTGGTATACAGTTTTAATGAAATCTTTTTATTAGCCAAAAAGAATGTCCATATAAAATGTCTACACAGACCATTAACTGAGATCTTTCCTATAACAGAATATGTAAACACATACACAGACATTACACTGAGATCTGCCCTATAACAGAATGTTTGAACACTGAGATCTGCCCTATAACAGAATGTTTGAACACTGAGATCTGCCCTATAACAGAATGTTTGAACACATACACAGACATTAAACTGGAATCAGCCATATAACATAATGTCTAAACATATACACAGACCTTAAACTAAGATCAGCCTTGTTACAGATATGTGAACACACACAGACCTTAAACTGAGATCATCCCTATAACAGAATGTTTTTTCAGTACATTTGGCTATTTCGCGGTGGCCAGCTTTTATTGGTGGAGGAATCCGGACTACCGACCTTCGGTAAGAAAATCGGCAATCCTTCACTATTAAGTTCGGAGTCGAATACATCCCGCCACAGGTGAGATTCAAACTCACAACATCAGTTTTGAGAGGCTAATGTTCATAAGAATAGAGAATCGAAACTGGGAATGTGTTATAACGAACTACCTAGACCACTCGGCCACCGAGACTCCGGCTTTAAACTGAGATCAGCCCTATAACAGAATGTGTGAACACGTACACGGGACTTAAACTTAGATCAGCCATATAGCAGGATGTCTGAACATATGCACAGACCTTTAACTGAGATCAGCCATATAACATAAAGTCTTAACATATGCACAGACCTTTAACTGAGATCAGTCCTATAACAGAATGCGTGAACACATACACGGACCTTAAGCTAAGACCAGGCCTATAACAGACTGACTGAACATATACACAAACCTTTTAACTGAGATCAACCATATAACAGAATGCGTGAACACATACACGGACCTTAAACTAAGACCAGGCCTATAACAGACTGACTGAACATATACACAAACCTTTTAACTGAGATCAGCCATATAACAGAATGCGTGAACACAAACACGGACCTTAAACTAAGACCAGGCCTATAACAGACTGACTGAACATATACACAAAACTTTTAACTGAGATCAGCCATATAAGAGAATGCGTGAACACATACACGGACCTTAAACAGGCCTATAACAGACTGACTGAACATATACACAAACCTTTTAACTGAGATCAACCCTATAACAAGGAAACATTAAGTGCTAACAATTTATTTTCAGCGACCAGTAATTTTATTTGAATTTAATTCACACAAACTGCGTTCCCTGAGTTTACAGGTATAATTTGTAAGTTTATGACAATTTAACTTTATTGACGAACAGAACCATAAAAGTTTGAACTGATTTATAATTTTGTGGTTTTAGCACTTAATAAAAGGCAGATTTAGCCATTTAGGAGGTTTTATATGGTATTACGTTTTGAGATGATCAAAGAAGCAGCTTTAACGATAATTCTATAGATAAAATAACTCGGTTGCATATTATTATCACCTATATATAAACCATTAAACAGTATTGTTTAGGGGGTATAATCTCCCTCCTTATATGTATTGCTGATAAATAGCCATATTTTAGCAACAAAAATGTTCTTGTCATAAAAAATGCACCTTCTCTCTTTGTTTCGTTTCTTTAGAAATGACTTTGAATAAGGATCCTTTTGTTTATTTTACCCCGATGGCGGAATTTCCTTGGTGACCTTTTTCATTGACATACAGAAATATAGAAAACTGTAAAATTTAAAATATTGGTTATACCGACAGCCAATTTGCGAAAACAATGACCACCATTACCAAAAAGGTGACAAATTTATCGCTTAAATGTTGACAGTCGAATTTTTGATGAAAAATTGATTAGTAAAGCTATAATACAAAAATATCTGAATTTAAATTGATTTCAAAATGTCAACAATTATATGATTTTATTTAATGAAGGATAGTTGTAGGTTTTGTTACCGTCTGACGAAATACAAGGCCATGTTTAATATAGACGACATTGTTAATTTCTGCGAGGTTACATTTATAGAATGGACATTGCTAGTTGGACGGAATAATTATTTTGTTTTGTTTCACATTTTTACGTATCGACGTTGACTGGTTTTGGAACCATGAATCACGATACTGGTTGTTTATTAATTTTAAACAAAAGGACGCACTTAAAGACACTTCATGGATAGTAATCAAACAGATTATCTCTTATTCTTTTATTAGTTCTGGCAGTTTAACGGTTCATATACACGATGTTACACGAAAGACCCATTCGGAACATAGTTTTATACCCCTCCCATTATAGTAACACGCCTAGTATTATGTTGACATGGTAGTAAGATTGTGTATGATAACCCGGACATATGTATAATGCCCTCTCTATATATATATTTATATATAAATATACAACGGAATTATTTCCTGGATCAGTTTCTTTTTTTCCCATAAAACATAAAACATGTAAATTTGTGTCACCAGTAGTTTCCGGGCCATTTAGATCTCACCTAATGATATATAAAATGTTCATCGCCCAGATGTTTGGAGAACACATAATAATTATCCCCGCACTTCGAATGAAGTTCGGGGATATTTGTAATCGGTCCGTCTGACCATCCGTCTGCCTGTCTGTCCGTTTGTCCGTCTGCCCGTCTGTCCGTCCTTTAGATAATCTTGTCTCCAGAACTCCTCGTTCATTTTAACTTCATGCATTTAATTTCTATACAGTATTGTCACAAACTGTATGTAGATGTGCAATAAGGTTTTAGAGTTTTGATTTTCAAATATTGGGGCCCACAGGGGTCGAATTTCGAAAACTGGAAATTTAAACTAAACATCCTTTCTCTATTCTATCCTATTAATTTCTCATTTTATGCTTTTAATTCCTAAACAGTATTGTCACATACTGTATGTAGATGCGCAATAAGGTTTAAGGGTTTTAATTTTTTTCACTTGAAGCCCACAGGGGTTGTATTTTGGAAATAGTGAACTTAAGCTTGTGCCTTAAACTCTTCTTTCATTTTTCATTTAGATTTAACAAATTTATTTGTATATAATATTGTTCTTTATTTTCTGTAGATGTGCGAAAAGGTTTTTAATTTCGAAAATCTATTAAGGGTTCAAATTTTGGGACCGAAAATGGTGAAATTGCTAATTTTGCCTTGTCTCTGGAAATACTCATTCATTTTTTGTTTCAGTGGTTTCATTTGTTTATAATATTGTTCTTCACTATGTGTATATATGCAATAAGGTTTTCTATTTTGAAATTTGATTCAGGGTTCCAATTTGCAGACTGAAATTGTGAAGTTGCTATTTTTTCACTGTTAATTGTTTTTTACATGTGCAGTCCGGGGATGGACATCGTTTCTGATGGCACCAATTTCTAGTTATTTATTGGCGTATACCCATATCCTTTCATTTTCATATGCATCTATAATTGGTAACATCGTCAATGCTTTTTTAGGCGATCATTTTCTCTGAGTGGCCTCAATCAGCTAATGATCGAAGTTCTCACATATACGTATGAAAATATATACGACTGTCTGAAATGGAGTTATTGATTGACCGGAATCAGCTGAAATTTCTTGTGTGTATATCAAATATATAAATAATTGTATTCAAATTTATAAATGAAAAAGACCCTCGTAGGAAATTAATCCCCAGCAGAAGGTGAACATTCAGTTTGTGTGTGTGGGTGTGTGTGTGTTTGGTTTTTAAAAAAGAAGTAAACAATGTACATGTATATATGTTACTTTTAAGAATTTTTCAACATGTATCTGTCAAAAATCGGATAAATGAATAACTATTTATTCTTTGTCATTTATAACTGTAGCTAGCCAGTTTTTATTTACCCGACCACTACATGTACACGTGCAAATATTTAAATGTCCCTTGTTATACGTTAGTTTACATAAGAGATATTGACACACCGGACAAAGCAAGGGTCAATAAACTCACTGTCCGGCTCATACAGACGGGTTATGTTTATATTAGCTTACAATATAATACTCAACAAAATGCCATACAAGTATTTCTCAAAGTTAGATGTCTTAAGTGGACTGTTTTATTGTTTATATATCCTGTTGTCAATCTGGTTATATTCAATACTACTATATTATTACAGCCCATTTAGAATAAAATATTAGTATATTTTGAAAAAAAAGTTGGTCTCATTGACGCTGCTGAAAAAAAAGCAATATCTGAAATCCCTTTCTCCCCCCCCCCTTTCCCCCACACACACACGCACTCAAAAAGAAAAAAAAATAAATGGTCGATTCTTATTGTTTAACCTGAAGGATAGTGTAATAAAGAACCATTTTTATACTTCAATTTTGGTTAAAAAAGGGGGTTATCATCCTGTTCAAATTTTTAATTACGAAAAAAATTCAATGCGAATTTATATTTTAGGTTTGATTTTAGGGTGAGGAATTAGGAACTCCCCATCCTCCCAAGTCCCTGAGTTGGGAGGATGGGAACTCCCATAAACGTGGATATTTTTTTTAGAATTAGCAACAGTACTGTATGTGCTAAAAAAGCAAAATTACTCTTAGGTCATAAAGATTGTAGTATAACGTACGAGTAATTTTACTCTCAAGATTTTTTGTGAAAAGGGATCCAAGTCCTGATCCCAATTCTTTCACAATATTTTTGAGTCTAGGTTTTTTTCTTTAAACGTTATCTTTTTTAAATGTAGTGTTTGCTTTTAGTATCAGATAATTATGTATTTTTTAAAGTACTATTTTTATTATTTCAATGACTCTTTGCAAATAGATTCATTTTACATTAACACTCTAATGGGTTAGTCACAAACTATTTAATGTATTTCCGAGTTTGGATGTCTTCCAAGTACAATCTCAACTGGACGGACATGATAACAGAGCAAACTAATTGAAGCTCTCATTAAATTAAACTGTATAAAATGAGGGAAAGGACATTATAACATTTATACTTACATATTCACAAGTACTTAGTGACTGCCATAAGAAATTTAGATATTATATATGTTATCAATTACAAACACATCCAGAAAACAATGCAAATGTTTTTTGACGTCCAGGACGTAAAGTTTCAACAGTATGAAAATGTCCGGAAAGATAGGAGCTTTGGACAAAATAGGGCAACGACTGTCAATATATAAAATACAATAGAAAGGAGTATATGTGCATGTATTAATTGTTGACACAAAATCCCTACACAGGCGCGGATCCGGGGTTTGCCGTTAGGGGGAAGGGGGCTGAAGTCTTGCAATTGATTGTTTTGGACGATTTTATGCTAAAAATTCATATGAATTGTCAGGAACGTGGCTTTTGTAGGGGGTGCGCGCCAGGTGCGCCTCGTCTGAATCCGCGCCTGCTACAAATATTTGACAAAGGTGCAGGTAAATGAATATAATGCTAATTCTTCATCTAAACGTCACCGCAAGTTCAAGATGACCCCTTGAACTGGTTTGAATATGGAAAGTATTGCACGATAACATATCTCTCGAAGAGGCAAACACCAAACTGAACGAAACCATACCAAGTTAGTCTAATTTGGAATTCCAATAGGATATAAAGAATAAATAAATTTGTGGTACTCATCTATCCTTATACAGCAGTATTGAACAATTTAGGAACAGTTGCATGAATTTGATAGAAAGGAAACTGAAATTTTATATCTTTCAGTTTTTATTTAAATCAGACAGTAGTACATGTGGTAATTGTTCATGAAATCAAAGATTAATAATTTGATATAAACATGATATGTACACCTGTTTGTCAGTTTAAGTCTATCAATAAAAAAATCTGAACAATTACAATGTTCGTGACATGCAACCATTATCATCACCAGAAGATGTATCATTTGACTATTTGATATCGTATTATTGATTGATCCAGTCTCTTTTAAATTAGATTCAAGAAAAAACTCTGAATGTTTCATATACATAAATGTATAGATATTCCACCTTTTTACGTTATAATCAACGGAGGTGGCTTCGGTGGCCGACTTAGCGGTATAATCAATTGGTGTTGGTGGGTCGAGTCTAATTCGTGGCGACTTATATCTCGACAAAGACTGCATGTTTTCATGTCGGATGTCGTTGGTTCTCCGGTCTCCACCAATAACAATTGGTCGCAACGAGTTGTGGTGAAAGTGGCGTAAAGCCAATAACCAACCAACCAACCAACCAACCGATGACACACAGGGGGAGTTGATTAATTGAACCTCGGTCATATTACCCACTTTGAAACACTCTGTTTTGAGTGTGAGCATTTATTCTGTATTTTATTTTGTTTTCTTCTTATCTTAAGTTTGTTGAGACGAGGGGTGGTGGAGGGTGGCTTTTTTATTACGCGAATAAAAGGTGTGAAAGACGAAGAGGGGAGTGAAACTGTTTCCGTAATTATTTTTAATAATGAACAATAGTTATGCTGAAACAGGTAGGTGTGTATCTTATTTTGTATATTTATTCAAATCATTGTCAGCATTTTCGTTTGATACTGCCTTGAAATTTCCTTAATTATTAAGCGGTTGTACAACTTGCACATTTTCTGTAGAATGAATATCCCATTTTTAAACATGCACGAGTCAACAAGTTTTGCATTGTAAATGAATGAAGATTTTCAAGAAGCTTGAAATTAGAACTTTTAATGGATGTACAAAGGAGTCAGTTCTAAGTCCATCCTCACAAGTTAAGGTCCTCTGGTCCTAGAGTCTTAGAAAAACGACTGCATTTGTTGTCATGTATAGTCAGTGTTTCGATTTAACGTTATTTTTCCTGACTTGATATTAGAGATGGGAGATTCGTGTCTATGGAATAAATGAAAAGGTTCAGGTTAAACATTTACCGAGTCAAAGTCTTTAAGACCTTCGATCTGATTCATTGAACATACATGTATTAAGTGGTTAATTAATATATCTGGAGTGAAATTCTTTCTTCATGGCTCCCTGAAGTGTGAAATTAAAGCAGAATATTACACAACCATTTTCACAAGTTATAAGATAACGGTGAGCGGTCCCTCTAATGTTAAATCACGTTTAAAAAACGACGAAGAAGGGGCGGATTGCGGCATCCTTTTTTTAACATCGCATTTTGTTTCGGTTATTACAAGTGTACAAAGAAAAAGTTTAGGGAATTAAAATCGAAAGCAATAGTTTAATGGAACAGTATAAATTATGGCTAATAAGAAATATCCTTCGCAGAGGAAACATTTTATTCATCGAAGTATAAAAACAGTTACCAAGACGCCCAAAGGGAAGATCAAGTGTTGATTAAAGACAAACACGGACAACCTATTTCACCTTTTATACACATATCATTTAATGTATTATTACTCAATCTGACAAACTGGAATTTTATCTTGTATATTTTAACATTTAATTCAAAATAAACAAAGTTTTACCTGGCTGAAATTGGCCATAAAAGGGCACTTCTTATAAAGGATTATATACGTCTGTACATCCATTTTTTGTCGCTATATCATCGCAAAAAAAGAGCTGATATATATTTCAGGTATCCTGCACTTCTCATTAGATCGTGGCATTTATGCATGCACTGGATAAAATCCCTTGTTCAACAAACCGTACAACTACAATATATTTACACAAGTGACATCTCATTTGCATATTTTATTGTACATTAGCCCCAGTGTAAATGGTATGGTAGATATTTTGATTCTGACATTTTTTATTATAACAAGTCATCAAAACTCCTTGACCGTTACTTCTCAGCAAATACACGTTTAAAACGGTTGTATAAGCCTGGAACCAATGCACCTTGACAGGCCGGGGAAGGGGTCTAAGCCGAAGTGAAGGGTCTTGCTCAGAACATGTTTTTTTTTCTTCGTTTTGTCTGCTGTGGATGATTTTTGTATGGATATTTTTTTAATTGACTGTTGGGTATTAGAGTATGTTTTTTGCTAACTGTCTGTCGTAAACAGGGTCTGTTTTTGCAAGGCGACCAGCATCAATACACCAATATTATTATCGAGTATCCTCAGCCCTCGTTGCACGGGGTTGGCCGCAATGTACCAGCAACCACCGAGCGAAATAAAACAGTTGTACAATCTTGGACACCAATGCACCTTGGCCGCTGCTCTACAGCAAATAATCGTGTATAATTCTTTTTTAATCAAAACTTCTTTGCTCCGATATTTGTTTGCCACATTATACCACCGTGATCCCCGGTCCATTGATCAGATTGTATACCCGTAGGCAACACGGCTTTCAATCAAATCAAATAAAAGTCTACAAAACTCTTTTAGGGGGATGCAAACTGACAAATAACCTTGTCTTCGGTACACGAATATATTGCACGGAACTTCCCCGATGTTTTTGGATACGATTTGACCTTATAGGGCCATGGCTGTACATGTTAATATAATCAATATTATATATATGCACTTGATATCTCTGTCAGGTAGGCGACGGTGTCAGGATAGTTTGATGACGACGGTTTGTCAGTTTACGTCATACTGTCGTCCAGTTGTGTATTGCCTGATGACATTTCCTGAATAACTAACCTTAAATGATGGATCGAATCCAATACACATTATATGCCGCAGGTACTTAAATACTTGTGATCATAACACATATAAATTCCTCGTATAATATACAAAAATATACAGTGATGAAAATAAAATTTCAGACTTTCTAAATAGTTTTTCTATTTTTGCCTTTAAAAAAGAGAAATGCTAGATTTCATTTTATTTTAAAAAAAAAAATGCATCAATGCAATTGTCGACATGTTTGTTTATCTAATTTTGCATTTTAGGATTATCAATAAACTTTTATATACAGCCGCCGTAATAGTGAGGTTTTGTCTTACGAATGCAAATCCCCTCCGTTAAAATGATCTGCATTTCCACATGGATAATTTTTTAATACCGACACATTCAACAACTTTCATCAACGTTTCACTCTCGAGGCTGAAATCCATACAGACGAGGATGTACCATGATTTGGCTGTACATACATTTAAATCCACTTTTCAGACATTTGTTTACATTTTGTTTTAGACAATACTGTCATTGTGACAATACGGCCATAGTTCGTTGATAATATGATAACTTTGAAGATGGGCGATAAGAGAGATATCTGATTAGTTTAATTAATCAGACCCAACACCAAGACAGGTTCAATTGTTCAAGTAGATATATACAAGTCTAACTGCCTGAATTTTTTTTAAAGCCAAACGACTGGAGAGTAAAACTTAAGTCTGGTTGAAACTCCAGTGTTGAATCGTGTTTTATAGGGACTACTCAAAATTAACTCCAGACAAAGGTCGCATTTGCACTGGAGTTTCTCCAGTTGACTTTTTCCCCCATTTGAAAAAAAAAATAATTTCAAGTAGAAACCGACTCGGCGTATTACAACTCCATATACAAAAGGGTTATTAAATGTGGTTCTCCAGATAAAGAATTATAACCTATGCCAGACACTGTATTGTCGGGGTCATTTAGTGCTTGTGGTGTGGACTATTACCCTTGTCTGAAGCCCACAGGTCTTCTGTCGTCAGTTAAAAGTCATTAGAACTGAGGACAGAAGACCTTTGAATTACTTGTACTTGTTCTATGTTTCACTTGTAATTGTGTATACCTTGTCGCAAGTCAATTGACTTCTGAATTTCTTTTTTTTAAATTTCAAAAAGTTATCACATTGACGCTAATGTAAGACAGGGTCATCTAAAAAATTTAACAAAATATTGAACCCATCAACACCTTAAGATATTGATATAGCCGTTTCTTTTATTAAACAGTCTTTAGAACTGAAGGAAGAGACTCTTACAACTATATACAATATTATCATATTATTGTTGAATGTACATGTATTTTGTTTACTGTTCATGTTTTGCATATGGCCCGAATGGGTTTTCTTTGCAAATAAAGTTAATAGTTCATTGTTATGTACCGTATTTCATGATGAAGAAGCTTCAACTCGCATATCACACTATATATATAGTATACATGAACTCCGGGGCATGAACTAATACCTAGGTGTTTTGTATAACAAAAACTCCACAATACATAATTACACAAGCCAACAAATAATGTAGTCATTGTGTAACTAAAAGACGTAAATAGAACAATTCCGAGAATGAAATAATCAAAAACACGACAAAAAAAAAAAAAAAAAAAAACTAGAACCCATACACAGGAATTCCATTACAACCCAACTGTTGCTTCGAAACTGATGGAGGTGAAAACAAGTTTATAAATTAACACTACACTATTCCAATCCATTAAAATAATAATTTATCAGCATCATGAAATCCGAGAGATGAAACTTCAAAGAAATATATAAGCGCCGTTTAGACTTTTGTCCTAGAAAATCAGTGACCAGAATGTTAAATTTCACACCACATCCTTTCATATTTTACAATTAATGGAAATCGAATTTTATGCAACCTGAAGTGTTAAGAAATAATTGCTTTGGCCTAGCACAGGTGCAGGCACTGAAATGTGACCAAGCTTTAAAATTACAATGTAACAAAATTGATGTCAATTATGAATGGGTCGTTATCAGTTCTGTTACATTGTAATTTTTATTTCCTGTTGACCTGCATGCTTTCTCCAAGCGTGGGAATTCAATACAAAGAAGTTTCATTAATAAACATTTTAATGTTTGCAAACATTGGCTCTCTTGCCATATAAATACAAAATGATATGAAATATTAACAATATGGATTCCATGAAAACGTGAAAAAGTAACATCTTTGGCGATTTGATAATTTCATACAAAACAAAAAAAATCGATGCCTTTACCGAGCTACCGTTGGTCTTTTTGTAACTTAAAATGCATAGCTTTATAAATAACATACATCTCTGTTAAATTAACTTCCAAAATGCAATGAAATTGGACAAAATGCGGACTTCATAGATAAATAGCACATTAGTATAAAAACCCGTTTCTTGGGTCGTATAAAAAACATAATACTAAGCAACAAGAACTGGAATCAAAATGCCCTATCAACGTGAAGGACAAAATCAAAACATATCCACTTTCAGTGGCAGTAAAGTGTTCTACAGGTCCCATAGATCCACTTTTCAAGTGGCACAAATTTACCCAACTGGTAAATTAATCGTCAATTTAAAAAAATAAATAGAAATAAATAAGTGTACACAAAATAAACAATAAAATTAGTCCTGTGAAAGAGTGTTAAATATTGGAAGACGCAGTTGTTTACTTATGTCCAATGGAGACCCGTATGAAAAGCTGCCACTGCTACTTAAACTGGACATGCTGTCACCTGAGATACTGTCTGGTGGTGAGGGTGGGGCTGGAATAACTTCCCAAGAATCCCCGAACACGTTGTGGTTACTGTTCATATTGCGCTGTTGATAAGACAAGTTCAAAATAGCATTCAACTGTTGGCCAAGAGTGTCAATATTAGAATTGTTCATATTACTCACATGAGTTTGCACATTTAATGGCGTAAGCAATGAAGCGATTGTCTGAAGATCTGCGGAATAATTGAACACAGGACTACTGGAAGTAGACGAATTTCCTGTACTTGGACAGGACTGGCGGCTGAAGTCGTCACTTGATGCCGGACTCAAGCTAGGGCTGTCGTTGGACGGTGGTATATAATCAGATCCATTGAATGAGATTGTAGATGGGCGTCTGACTGAATTTACTGATGGCGGTGTCGGCGACTGCTGCGGCTGTGACAATAAGGCCGACTCGTGATTCTTTACCATTTCGGACAACTTCTTCTCGTCTTCATTGTGAACAAAATGACACCTTGGTCCATAAGGGCAAAATCCGATAGTATGGAATGTACGACACAATTCTGTC
Organism: Mytilisepta virgata; assembly: GCA_028015205.1. Lineage (NCBI taxonomy): Eukaryota > Metazoa > Mollusca > Bivalvia > Mytilida > Mytilidae > Mytilisepta > Mytilisepta virgata. The sequence goes on along the minus strand of CM051518.1, from coordinate 3,421,365 downwards.
TTATATTTGGGATGTCGATTTAGAGTACGAAGTTCGTGAGCACCATGTGCGAACTGACATTTATCACCGTATTTACAATGTCCACTCTCCTCGAATGGTCGGCAGAGTTCCGTTTTATACCGACTAGAATTTACATTATTCCTCTGTTGTACATTAATGTTGTTCAATGACCTGTCACCTATCGGTTCACTAATACTTCTATCCAACTTTCTATGGAGGTTTTCTTGTGTCTGGTTAAGTTCTGGAGCGGACAGTGTCGTTATGGCATTTTGCTGAAGTCCAGCAATGGTAATGAAAGAACTTGTAGAGATATTCCTGTTGCGCGTTACATTCATAGCACCTATTGTAGCTCTGCGTTCAGTACTAAATTGTTTAATCTGACTTCTTTTGTTCTGAAAGAAAAAATGTTACAAAATAGTTATTCATACAATATAATATATATTTCGTTAGATTAGTTCATCATTGGAGTTAAATAATTGATTTTAAAACCTTACGGCTGCTGGATTAGAAATACACTGCTTTAATGTTATCCGTTAAAGGTTGTATATGAATATTTTCAGACTAATTTCAATTCTACGAGTTAATTTATATAATTTTTCTGTGAAACTTTCTTTGATTCGATCATATGGTATGATTTACGATCTCATTTAAAAAATTTGTTATATTCAAACAAATTCAGTAGCGAAATTCAGTAAATAAAAAAATAATATAATCTTTTCAAATTACATCAGTGTAAAGATCGGGACGCGGCTAATCATTTGATAACAAAAAATATTATTCCTAACTGCAAGATTTAACTTACCTGTTGAAGAACATCTCCAACATCATAAAATGCTGAGATTTGAGCAGTAGACATATTGTCCTTTCTAAACAAATAATACTGTTAAGTTTAAATTCTAATGTATATCCAACACACTTAAGATATTTTGACACAACTGTTGAACATGCGGTTTCGACGAGTATATATTCCCATAAGGGGCGTGGTCTAAGAGTAATTTTGAAGTTTACAGAGGGCGGAGTCATCACCTGTCTGATAATGAAATAAGTCGGTCGAGTAATCTGATTGGTCAACAGTGAAGTAATTTTATTTGCTTGCGAAATACGCGAGGATTGTAAACAAGTAGAATTCTAAATACAATTATTTTTTTTCTCGGAGGAAAAATTTCAATTAATTAATAAAACAAGAAACATTTTTACTTTGGTTTACCGAATTCGAAAACTTTTTGATGTTTTGAATACAGTTGCAAAATTAAATTTTTATAATTTTTGTTATTGACAGGAATATTTTTGATTTATTAACCATGTGGTGGTAGCGACCTTGAGTTTTGGTGATGTCATATCAGTTTTTCAGGGGTGGATTGTTTTTAGATTCATGACGATTCGAGCATTAAGTAAACCTTACAAGTTTAAAATCTTCTAATAAAACTTTGTTACACTGTTTCGTTTTATTTTAGTGTCAATACACATTACAAAGGTAATTTCATTAAATTGGCGGGAAAATCTACGTGAAAATGTTGATCTAAGAATTTCTAAATTTATAAGTGAGGAAGTGCATTCTAAATTTAATATGGCTTTACGAGGTGATGATAGTAAACTTTTAATGAAACGAGCAGATTAGACAATGATGACCAGACACCGTACAAAGTCTCGACTAAATGTATAACGTGATATTTACATTGTATGTGTACTATCTGTGTCAACGTCTGGTCAAAATATGTACACTGAAGTAGGTTAGAATTTACGCCATTGCAGTTAAAACTTATTAAAAAATCCTTTTAACAAAAAAAAAAAAAAAAAAAAAAAAGAAAAGAAAAAAAGAGCAGTGTTTAATATATACTGATTTGAGGACGGCCGACAGAAGTTCCCTAATTTGCAAACTGACGATATCAATTCATTTACATGTTCTTTACATTATAAATCAAATCAAGCTAGTGTCCAATAGTACAATGATTTTATTGGGACATTCCAAGCAGTTCTACTGGAACCTCGGACACAATAATTTAAAAATGCATAAATTGCAATGTGGCTATTAAAGGGGTCATAATAAAAAAAACTTTATGTTACGATAAATAAAATTCTATAAGTATACGGGTTGATATGCTTCTTTGTTTAAAAAAAAGATTTTTTTTTTAATTTGTACTGTCAGAATTCTGCTTTATCCCCAGCCTCCAAGTCATGTTTTTATTTTCTTTTTTCTATATTATTTTTTGTTTACATGTGCTGTAATTCTTTTGGTGAACCTTAAAGTTTAAATTTGTATAAATTGCGAGACAATGTAATTTAAAATCATTCTGTTACTGTTTTACGATTTGATTTTGTTATTTACTTAATTATCTTTTTTCCGGTTAATTATTTAATAGTTTACCAGAAATACAATAACATGTCTACCTCTAAGGCTACAAATTTGTTCTGAGTTTCTTTCGTCCGGTCTAATTTTTAATTACTAATACTCATTTTTCTTTGCAAATTTATGATAATTTATTCTCTGACATATGCCTAAAGGTAAGCTGTATTTATGTTGTAATTACTCATTTTGACTAAATTCTATAACAGAAGTATGACTTCACTTATTACATGGATTTTTGTGAAAAAGATATCAAGTTCATTTATTTTATGATACAATATCCTGTATGGGATTTTGAAAGATGTAATTAAGCTGTAAATTTGTCATAATTAAAAATTTACATCCACCTGAATTCTTATCCGTAATCAGTGCAAAATGTCAAAACTGGATAGGAATTATCGTTAGTCCGCTAAATTTACGGATAAACCGTGACACCTGAATCTGTATCACAGCAGGTAAACGATTGATATCATAGAATATTACCTGAGATTTTAACCAGTATATAGTTACGTCACAATACATATTTTAATTTTGATATATGTCAGGTTATGAATATTTGTCCGATTATTTTAAGAATCCCTACTGGGGGAGTTCCTGCTCAGATGTCATACCTATATAATACTACCTGTATTACACTGCAGGTAGAATTTGTTAATTAGTAATGTCTTCTTACACCGACAGTCATGCTGATTTCGAGAAAATTTATAGTGGAAGGGAAGCAACTCGTTTTTATTTTACAGTCAAATTCCAGACTAAAGTTTTATGCCAGCGTGTCTCGAGAATATAACCATAAATTGATCAATGACTTCTGTACTTCCACACATTTATATTATAATGTTGCTGTTTTTTTTTTTATTTTTTGTGTAATATGATTTGGGGAGGGGGTAGAATCAATGAAAATCATTTTACTTAAATTCAATGTAATTATTCTGCTCAATTTTGGGCGCTGTGATTGGCAATGAAGAATTTGCATTTGTATATTACGATCAGTAATCACATATCAGACTACCCTTGGATCCCATAAAATTATTACATAAGTACATAAAGTAAAAACCAGTCTCAGAGTCTGGGTTTAATACATTTGTATGTTATTTTCCATTGACAGGTTAAATAAATTGGTGTGAAAACATAAAAACCACGAAAAAGAGTGAATCAGGCGTTAATCTGACCTTGATTACTTGTAAATAAATCAAAGAATTCCGGCTTATGTTTTGTTTTTATTGATAATTAATGTTTCTATAGACCAAGTATAATCCAATTTTCCAATAAGGAATAATTCTCTTTTTTTCTCAGATTTACACCGTTCTTACACTGGATGATCGTCATTCATATATATCTGTAAATATGTAAATATTAATTTATACCAACATTATTAATACCTCTACGAAAATTATCGATAACCGCTTTTCTTCAAAAGATTTGACTGACGGAATTTCTCACGTAAACAAGCCTTAAATGAGAATTATTTAAGAATAATTAACAAGTTAAGGCATATTTGGTCTACAAAAAAATATAGAAATGTATTATTTATATCGATATATTTGAATTTTTTTTTCTTTTGTATGAATAGAAATATATGTTTGAAGGGTTAGCCCGATAGGGGTATATCTGATTTGTACAATGGTGTTTTGAAAACTATTATCAATAGAAACGGGTAGATACAAACATATCTAGACCACAAAGACTATGTAATACCCGCTGCGTGCTTGAAGATGAGCAACATTTCCTTTTTGATTGCGATAAAAATAAAGACTTTAGAATTACCCTTTTTATAAAGATAAGTTTAAATTACCCTTTTGAATAATATAAATGATAAGTTTAATAGCAATTTTTTTCTCTTTGCCTCCCTTAGATAAAATAGTAATTTTATTCGACCATGAAAAAGAGATCTTGGCTGATATTGGTCAAGGCTCATTTCACCATACATGTTTGCTATTTTAATATGTGTCATTTGTTATTTTGTAATATTTGCTTTACCCTTATGAGTATATATGAATTTAATAATCATTATACATGTACACTTGTATTTTTTCCGTATGTGTGAGTTGACAAAACCCATTATAATTGGTGTATCGAAAAAGATACATGTAATCTTTAAATATTTCATTTTGAAAGGGGGGGTGTAAAAATTCGATTGAGTTTTAAATCTCTTAAAATTACTAATTTTCTCTCGTGATATTATTCCTGTGGATAGTACATCACTGTGATGCAGACTTTGGCATGATGTACAATCAACATAAATCTGTAGAAAGAACTTTCTCTGCAGCGTGGGAGGATTTTCTCACGGAGCTCAGTTTTCTGGCAACTGTTGTTTTTTTTGTTTTAAAAAATTATTTCTGCAAATCTGTAAGCATCATTGTCATCGTCTATTTACCAGTAAACAAGAAGCTGTAAACATGGGTTCTAAATAAGCTTGTAGAATATTATGGATATGAATCGAAATTCCGATAAAGGGATAAAAAATACATGGGATAGTGATGGTTAATTTTACAATGGGATGTAAAAATGTTTTAATCTATCGCATTATTAATCTAATTAATTTTAGGTATCCATTTCATTTTTTTCTTTTGTATTATTATATGATTCACGTAGGTAAAAGGAAAAAACCTACCTAATCAATTGATAATATAATTTTCAAGTTTTAATTCAATGATAGTTTTCATTTGAATGTTTCTATCTATAAGGATGTACGTGTATTAAAGGATGTGTGCTTGATAAATAATTTACTCTTTATGAATAAATTACCCAAACTGAGTCCATTTGAATAAGATAAAAGTTAATTCGCATTTGATTTATACCATACAAAATATGAGGTTACTTTTCATTTCACTGGAAAAATAATGAATACAGTTGATTTCAAAAGAGGTTTGAAAAACAAATATATTATATATTGCAAATATTCCATGATATTAATTTAGATGTACATATTTCGTCAATGTAAAATTTGTGAAAACTAAGGAGTATCTCCCTCGTGTATAGCTCTGTCCTCCGATGGTTTTGGCTTTACCCCTATTGGTCATTTTGGTTTTTTCGAATTTTGTCTTCAACCTTTTTGATTGCTATTTTGGTTTTAAACATTTTAGGCCTGATGAGTCGTAAGTCGACGGAAAATTAGTAACAAAGAATTATATTATTGTGCTCAAGGTCAAAATTTTAAAAGCGGAAACATAATCCAAAAAGCTCAAAGAGAATATTCAAATGCCAGACATGACTTAAAAATGTAAAGCCAATACCATCTAAGGACCTTTATCCGTGTTTGTGTTTTTTTAAAGGACGTTACTTAGTCCGTATGGGTCTAATTTTCAGTATTTAGAAGTCCAGTAATTAATGATGTGAATTTGAGCAACCCTACGTGTTCATTATGGAGAAATGGCGTAAACTAATAAATTTTTGCAACATTCCAGTGTAAAAATTTTCCCACGCCAAATGTTTGATTTTTGCATACAGTTTAATTCTTTACAACACATGTCATTCCGACCTCTGCGTGTTAAGAGCGTTGCATACGGAGGTGCAATAGGGAAACTTATCACAACGGAACTGATATCTGTTATTTAATGCATTTGTTTTAATGGTGGGAAAACTATTTTCGTGGCATGAACATATGGAATTGTTTTGCAAGTCGCTTGTTTATAATATATGTGGGAAAACATTAAATTATAGTATCTTTTTCAGTTTTACGGATTAAAAAAAAAACATTTACAAAAAAAAAAGACTTTCGAAATATGTATTCGAATATTCTTTTAAAATGTGTGCTGATCTTTCCTAAGACAATTCATTTCGGTATATACTTTTATTCAAAACAAAGAATATATTACACCGTTTGGATTTAATTAAAATAGTAATTGTTTGTTGATATTCAGAGTGTTATAATATCTATCTGTATGTTTTCCCTTGTTAGTATCAAAGTGACTCCCCGAGTTGTGGTAATAACACCCGTAGTTAGAACAATAACAGGTCTGTTAGTAGATGGTGTTTGATGTGTGTTAATGTTTCTCGGGGGACTACTCGGCTTGGGAGCACAACACCTATGTGCTAACATTGTATCAAACGATAGAACCGCGAGCGGTCTTTAGAACGTGTTTATATTATTATTATGGAATACACTTATATTATCAGGAGATTAATTATTATAATTATTTACTTGTCTTATCTTTCTTTCATCTTTATATTATATACTTTATTTCTTCAAAATCCCCAACAATAATTTATAATAATAAATCATGCAGCAATTATTAGAATACAAAATGATCCGACGAAATTTTAATTCAGGGTACTCTACTACTAGACCTAGTTTGATCCGACGAAATTTTAATTCAGGGCACTCTACTACTAGACCTAGTTTCCTTTTTTCTGTAATTTTTTCAGGGCTTATTTTTTTTTTATATAGGTCCAACCTCACTATTTCATTATCATTAAGAAAAGGACACCACTTTAGATCTGAGCGTCTCCAGCCGAAGAAATGTTTTCCAAATGAAGAATGTTCCCTTGAAAATTCTATCAGGAAAAAGTTATCCGATTAAACGAATGTTCCTTCGTAACTTTAAGTCTATTAAAAGTTGTCAAAAAGAAAAAAAATATTCCTCCTAAATTTTAAAATTTGTTAAAAGTTGCCCGAATGAAGACTCTAAATAAGTTAAACGTTATCTAAATGAAGAGCGATCTTCTGAAAAATTATAAATCTGGAAACCGTTATTCAAAGCAACCTTTTTAAAGATTTAAGAACGTTTCCTCGAAATTGCAAATCAGTTAAACGCTGACTGTTCCTTAGAAATTAGTTGAACGTTAGGTACCCTTATAAAATATTTTCCTTTCAGGTCCTAAATCGTTTTAAAGTTTTCTGGATAAGAATGATTCTCCGAAATTCTAAATCAGCGAACCACCATGTAGAGAATATCCCACGAAAATCTATCACATCCAGTTATATAAATATATATGTCTGCATTACATGTAATAAACAAGTGTTTATCTTTTGAATACACAATTTAAACCAAATCGAAATAAACCATATATCACAGGATGGATGAAATTTGAAAATTTGAACAACAAGTGAATTAAAATAAAATGATAGAATTTTATTCGTATAACTTGTTTTGTTACGAAGGGGACAAATATACCTAAGGAGCAATCCAAAAAAACGCAATCCATTAGACAGACAAATCACAAGCACAACAAATAAACTAAAAACAATGAACAACACGAACTCCTATAAAATATATATTTGAAAACCGTGGCGTTTTTAATGTGTACTATACTGTATTGGTGTATTATATGTGTAATGTTATGATATATATTGTATTATGCTCCTTGTGAGCCCATTTAATGAAAAATAAACATCTTCTTTATTGTGGTGATGTGACTGATATTTTTACTGCCACAAATTTGGGATACTGTTTAGGCTAGTGTCCTAAGTATCATTGAAGCTATATGATTAGTAGAAATTTGCGTCTGGTTCTGTAAAAATGGTATTGCTAAATAATTCAGAATGTTACAGTTGACAGATTTAAGCATTTAACTCATGTCATAACGGGATTGAGTGAAATGAAACTATAAATGAATGTATGATAAGGGTACGTTGATTTTGTTCAGTCAATAAGAAACGACAGATACGATAAGACCTGTCAGTCAGAACAACGGGCAGAACTTTATCATTTTATCTGCAAAACGTAACCATTCACTTGGTTCTCACGGAATATATCCTCTTTAATTAATTTCATGCGAGAGGGTATGATTCTCTCAGATTCGTTAAGTCATTAAAGTTACAATACATGATGATCATATATGTAAAACAGATTGATATAAATACAGCTTAATATTTTTTTATTTTCATATGTTTTGTACAGATTTATACATCTGCCTTAATGTCATTTGTTATTGTTGGTATATTGTCTTATTACTGTTTGATTGACGCCATCATGTGGTTAATTCATCAATAAAACTATTTGATTTGATTTAAAAGTTAAAAAAGATGTCATTTTGTATGAAATTTCGTTTCTTGAATCAAACCTAGATTTCAAAAAGGAATTGAGAAGCAAAATAAAAAAAGAATATATAGATATATAGTGCAAGGTTGATGTTCTGCCACTTCATGGGACTGACTTTGATTGTTTCTCTCATTTTATTTAACTTAATTCAACTCCGCCACTTTGTGTATGTGCCTGATCCAAGTCACGTTCCTTCCACGATGGCTTTCAATATTGTCTCTACGTCCACCCAATAGCTTTTCATTTTTATACTTCTAAAAGTTAAATTAAATACGTTTTATGTGTAAGTACTAAAATTTTTCGATTTTTAAATTTTTTTTATTATTGTTGTTTTCTGGGAATTGTCCAGCTATGGTAACATGCTATGTTCCATCTGTATATTGACAAACAACGTAATTCACATGCAGTACCTAACGTACGATGTAATTTTGTAAACAGCATCTGTGATCATTGACATGGAAACGGAATTAACATAAATCTCGTAATGTGTTATATTATGCGTTACAAAAATGTTGATAAGATGACAATTGCATTAAACCATCATGTCACCATATTGACTGCACTTTCCTGTATGTAAACAAACATTTAGTACAAGTTCATTAACCTAATACTAAGTACTATACATACGTATACAGATTATAAGTACCAACACTTGTACACACTATTTATTGCATGGTCATATCCACAAGACTATAACTTTAGTCCATTAATACATATTTTAAACTGTAAAATTAGTATATAACCACATATTAGTGAAGTGAAAATTAATGATTGTATGTAAAACTGTTTCAGTAAAATTTTACCCAGTGACAAAAAAAAAAAAAAAAAAAAAAATCATGACCTATGTCTACTGGTACCTAATGTCTACTGATATCTAATCCACACGTTATTATCTTTTGCTTTGTTTCATAATAAATTAATATATAATAAATCGTCATATTTGATTTTCAACTCTCAGTAGCTTGGTACTTTCAGAAAGAGTGGTTACTGTATGTTGAAGAAGTTGAAGGAGTTTTCGGGGAATTTCTAGAAGAAACACCTCCTCCCCAAATTTCTAAATCTTTACAACTAAAACGCAAATAACCCCCAAAATATACTTAAATTTATCATAAAAAGAAACAATAAATATCTTAGAACCTAACAAACATTGACAAAAATCAATTATCCATCTAAAAGTACATTTATTTGTTGTTGTCATATTTCTAGTCAATTTTGCATGTTTGTATTCTTTACTGTTTATTTCTGTTAACATCTGACTTAGTGACAATCATATTGTTTGGATTTAATACTAATAAACTATTCTTATTCTTAATTCTGAACCAGTTGTCGGAACGTTTATTATATTTGTAGCTCGTTGAAGACCCTGAATTTTTTTTATGTTAATTATTGAATTTTGATTAAATCTAGTGTTGCAATGAACCCATATACGAGTACATCCTTATAAAGACAAATGAAAACATCACATTTCTTACAATTGGATGTAAAAAAATTAATTTTTGAAACATCAATAATTATTTGACTTCAGTCATAAAATGGATATTTCACAGTAATTCGTTTGTAAATTACGAAAAAGCGACCATACTTTAGGTATAAAAAGAGGTATATATCAAAAGATACCCAGGGAAAACCGAATCTGCATACAATTTAATGTAATTGATGACCAATGCCACTTTTTCTTCCACTGTAAAATAAATAAAATGTCCGAGCATATTATTTTAATAGAATAAATTTAAATGAAAATCAAGATGAACAGTCTAAACTTAAAGCTATTCTGAATCCGGGTTACAGTGAACAAGTGAAATTGCTTGATTCCTTTGTTAAATAGTCTTTTGCACTGAGGTCAGAGGTCACTTAGTGTCATTGTATCTTCTACTACTGCATATTGTCACGTGTCTTGTTTTTTTATTGTTCCTATTTGTAAGCCCTTGGCCCTTAATTGGGCGTAATTAAGCTATTAAATTTGAAAAAATTTGGTTTGATAATTTTTTTTTATCTTTTTTATCAGTGTCAGTATATTTTTCGAAGCATTTCGTTCTTTTATGCATTATATTGCTTTTATTTTTTTTTCAAACATATAATATATATATACTGGTGATTATACCTTCAACCAGGGATCATATAATACTATCATATACTTCATATAGGGATCATATAATACTATCTTATACTTCATATAGGGATCATATAATACTATCATATACTTCATATAGGGATCATATAATACTATCATATACTTCATATACAGTTCCTTCTTCAACAAACACGAAAATCTACTTTCCGACAATTGGTGATATACTTGGAAAAGTAGTATAAAGTTTTTATTGATAAAAATACATTAATTTCAATTAGTAGATATGTAATTGACATTTAGTTAAGTATAGTGACATCTCGGTAGATATTTCACATCAAATTAAAAAAATCAATCAGAGGAGTACAACAGGGAGATCCGTTATCACGCACCTTGTACAATATCAGTGTGACAGTGTTAATTCTAATTTGTACGAACAATGAGGGACGATTACTGCCCCTGGTACTACCAGCACGAGCAAAGATAATATCGATTTCGGGTCATCTGTGTTTTGTATTTTTTTTACAAACAAAGGATGTCAGGTCATAACTATCTTGTCCAGACTTTGACATAGGTGACAAGTATCAGTAGTAACGAACAAATAAAAATAAAATGGTAACATATCTTTAGAATCAATAAAAAATAAAATTCTTGCAATCTGTCACATTTCACTTAATTAAACAAAATGTCTATTAGTATAAATAAAATTATTTCCCAACAAATAAACACTGTAAAGTGTACACTGAATTTTTATGGCACGATAGTAGGCCGTTAGTAAATAATATATGTAACTTTAGCATATTTAGAGCTGTGTAACTCAAATAATTAGTCATATATGTCTAGCATAGCTCGGCGATCAGTTACTAAGGCTATTAAGCAATTTTCAAAACATAATACTTTGTGCAAACTATGAAGTAAATTTAATCATACTGCAAAGAAAGCGACAATAATTCAGTTAAGAATACATGTAAACAAGATTAATGTAAGTAGTACTGGTAACATGTTATAAGCCAATTATAAGGATATTTATAATTAAGTACAATAAGTGTTAGAACCTGTACAGAAAGTGCAGAAGTATTTAACACAATTAATAGATTAAATATATATCTATATTCTGTTTGAAGATTTAAGTATACACCTGATACTTTAGGGACAAAGAGGCTGCGACATTGAGAGTGTAACCGATGTAATACTTTATATCTACTTGATTTATATATCACAAAACCTCAAAGTATCCTCGAAATAGGGGATTATATCTTATTCTTAAAACTTCAGACTTCATTGACTTTGGAAGAACTTTATAAAAAAAAATCCAATGTTCTTAATTTTTTTTTTTTGGGGGGGGGGGGGGGCTTCATCCTTTTGTTGAAGGAATTTAAACTGAAAACTTCAGCCTTCTGTCTCTAATGCTGCGGATATCGGTGAATGAAAACATTTTAAAAAATTTATCATCCTTTATTTTGGATTTGTTATAAATGTTTGGTACTATTTGTATGGTTCATATCAAATAGGGATTGACAATCTAAACAAAATGGACGAGAACTGGAGTGGGCTAAAATAAAATAAATACATTTATGATTTACTAAATGGATATTAACAAAAATAAAAAGTAAAAATATCGAAAAGTTTCCACTAGCCAGCCTTGGTCAAGTGTGTACATCCTTTTTTTTCATTTTTGGCCTGAACATGTATCTTGATATGATATGTGATTTATATTTATACAGTGTACTTTCATTGGAAGATTGTTGGACACATTAAACCCAAATTTGTTAGATTTGTGGGTTATATTGTGTGTAATTAGTTGATTAACTTTGCCCGGTCAGTGTACTTCAATACAGTGGTGTAACATAATTAGTAGATTAACCTTGCCCGGTCAGTGTGCTTCAATACAATGGTGTAACATAATTAGTAGATTAACCATGCCCGGTCAGTGTGCTTCAATACATTGGTGTGACATATTAAACAGCTAGGGGCGGTCTTCAATTTGGGTGAGATATTTTTTGTGACCTCAGAACGAAGAACAGCAACCACACCGAAATTCCTATGCTCTGAGTTTGTTACGTATATGTGGTAATTTTGTGTCAAAAATCAATCCAACATATTACAAAACAATTAAAATATAGAATTAAGTCACTGACGGAAGTCTGCATCTCTTTAGCTCGTGGTCAAAGTTTGCTAGCACTTCCAGTGTTGTATCACACTAGCTACCAAGTATTAGATAATACAAAAATTTCACCAAAGACCTCCTGACATAAACTCCAAAAATATTTCATTATATCAGAATAACAAATAAATCTAAACCGTAGATAACAAACCAGTTATAACGTATAAGAGTTCACTATAAATAAACCAATCAATTAACATAACATTTGCAATTTTCAGATTCTCGTTCAGGGTTGTTCCCGTTCAAGGATGTTCTCGTTCAGGGTTGTTCCCGTTCAGGGTTGTTCTCGTTCAGGGTTGTTCCCGTTCAGTGATGTTCTCGTTCAGGGTTGTTCCCGTTCAGGGTTGTTCTCGTTCAGGTTTGTTCTCGTTCAGGTTTGTTCTCGTTCAGGGTTGTTCCCGTTCAGAGTTGTTCCCGTTTAGGGTTGTTCCCTCAATGAGGTTTATATCGTATCTCCTTTCATTACTCGTTGTTAGCAACCACAGAGAAATGGGATTTACCAGTCAAATTGACTTTCTGTCCAATATTTTTCTTCTTGGGTTTAGTGGTTTCAAAGTCATTATACAATCATATAATTTGAAGATAAAACTTAACTTTCAAAATTTTAATTTTGTTAAGGGCCTAAAAAGAACCCTATTATAAAATTCAGGACTTCTTTGAGTTTGGCTAATTTTTTTTATATTTCTTAACTCAAATTTGTTATATATTTATCATTTATATTGTTTCAAGAAACTACAATTCCAATTCCATTTTTTTAAAAATAAAATGCCTGCATGACCCCCCCCCCACATATCTTTTTTAAAGTTTAATACTTTAAAGTAGGGGCCATTATATATATAATTATTAATTAAAACTTGTGTGAATATCATTGAAAATCCCGAGCAATCATTTTTTATAAAATCACCAAGCAACTTTTTTTTCTAGAATCATAGCCAGGATCCCCCTGTTGCTTCTTGTCTATTGGATTATAATTATATATGTTTCTTACATGTAAATGGAATATGTCTATATGGGATAAGCAGTAACTTTTGACTAATGATATAAGCAGTGAGTTTTGTAAGACTTTGACTAATGGGATAAGCAGTAACTTTTGACTAATTCGATAAGCAGTAACTTTTGTTAGACTTTTGACACATGTTTCCCAGAAACATTTGGTGCTTGTATCAAGGTTTTACTGTTGAGGAATAAAGTTATCAATCCAATATTTACCCTAATATGATGTTGTCTCATTGATACTTACCCTATATCTTTACATTTTCATAGTAGCATTTACATGTAAAACCGAAATTCTTATATATGCATGATTGATAAAAAATTCATAAAAGTCTCTCATATCATTTGAATTTGGAAACCTAACAAATATGTATTTAGAAACCATGCAAGTATACACAGTAGATTTGTATTTCAAAAGAATTATTTGATAAATCTTAAATTGTCTTCATTGGTATCATGGAATATTTATTATTTCAAACGAGTCAGTGCCTCTGCTGGTTGACTCTGAGTCTCTGTTTCAGCTTTCAACAAGTTCTGCCATGATCACTGCTGAAGAATCAGAACTTTTAGAAGAAAGCACCTGTAAGCATGCTCACATAACCCACACCCCCACATTGTCACTGGGCAAACAAAATCTCACCAGATTCCTAAGTTCAAAGACTCATAACTCCTACAAAAGTCACTTGACAAGTGGATATGCACATCCAAATAATATGTCCTCATTATCTACAAAGTTCCATGAAATTCTGTTGTACGGTTTCAGAGAAGTTGTGGTATATTTAGGTTGAAATTCTAAGTTCAAAGGGGCATAACACTTAGAAAAAAACAATGAATTATAATTTCCTGTCGATATGCACATCTACATGGTATGTCCTTATTAACTACAAAATTTCATAAAATTCTGTCTAGTGGTTTCAGAGGAGTTGCACTCACGAACTGTTTCACTAGTATATTATGGGCAAAATCTAAGTTCAAAGGGGCATAACTCCCAGAAAAAAAAAATTGAATCGAAATCTGTCAAAATGCACATCTACATAGTATGTCCTTATTAACTACAGTTTCATGAAATTCTGTTGTAGGTTCAGAGGAATTGTGCTCACAAACTGATTCACTAGTATATTTTGGACATAATATAAGTTCAAAGAGGCATAACCCCTTGAAAAAAAATTGAATAAAAATCTCCTGTCAATATGCACATCCACATCCACATCCACATAATATGTCCTTTTTAACTACAAAGTTTCATTAAATTCTGTTGTGTCGTTTCAGAGGAGTTGCGCTCATAAGAATAGGTTGGATGGGTCAAAAACATTATACCCTATGCAACTTCATTGTGTGGGGTATAAAAATGTGCACATTTTGTGCAACAGAATTGGTTTCATGGAATATTTATCTGACTATTGTGTATTGAAACAATACCTGACAATTATATACCTATATGTCAGAAATCATAGGTGGTATGGAACAACTGCCATTCAAATCACTGCATTCTTTGGAAATGATCCAACTTTATAATACCCCAGCAACAAAGTTGGGGGGGGGGGTATATAGTTTTCAGTCTGTCTGTCCGAAATAACATTGTCCACAACTCCTCCTACATTTCTTGAAGGATTCTCATGAAACTTAATGGGGTGTTAGGTCACTCGACGGAGATGTGCATATTGTCAGGAATTTCTGTGTGGACAAGAAATGTAAAAGATATGGCTGTTTGGACTTAGGCATTTTTTAAAAAAACTTCATTCCATGTGTTGTCCGCAACTCCTCATACATTACTTGCATGATTCTCATGAAACTTTATGGAGTATTAGATCACATTACGGAGATGTGCATATCGTCAGGATTTTCTGTTTGGGCGAGTAGTTTGAAAAATATGATGATTTGAACTTTGTGTAGGCTTCAAGACAGATATGTTGCTATGGGAGGTATTAGTCTCTTTCAGGACAGTTTTAGTTGTTTCAAGAATCAGACTATATCCATCGTTTATTTGAAACAGATGTATTTGTTCTACGTGCTCGCCTCGAGTGCGGAAGGTCGCGGGTTCAAACCCCGGCCGGGGTGCTGCTTCTCCTCCAAGCACGCGGCATCTAGGAGTAAGAGCAAAGACTGGTCAGCTCGGAGTCAGTATAATGTGTCCGAGTGAAGTGATGTCTTCCTGCGGACAGTTACCTCGTGAGCTAGCACATTAAAAATCCGACTTAACGTGTCGGTCTAGTATAAAGCAGGGATCATATTCATTATCATATCAACATGTTCTCGTCCTGATATGCACCAGGTTGCCACTGGACGTTAAACAATAATTCATCCATCCATCCATGTATTTGTTCTACATTCTATTATGATGGGAAGTTTAAAATCATGACTTGAATTCAATATAAGAAATTTATACCAGAAATCTCTTGTAAAGACTGTAAAAGTAATAAAACCCTCTCTTTATATAGGTTTATTTATATTGAATAAAATCACAGATATTTCATTGAAGTAAAGAAACAATCTGAGCATGATGTATACACCGACATATTTTTATGATAGACTCTACTTTAAACCTATCTATACTGGTCTGTATAAATTTCTGTACATCTTTATATGGATCCAATATTGTTAATTCTTTCCTTAAAATACAAGTCAAGTGGTTGTGTAGACAATGACAGAACACAGTCCATGTTCTCTCATTATCAGAATTAATACAGTCGAGCTTCAAGACTGAAGTATTGTCCATGTGAACGTGGTCCCTTGGAAACTGGTTCACTAATTCTGACTGTAATAGTAACAGCTGTCTTACATTAAATAATTTTGTGGCATTTTCAGAGTAATCTCCCCTTTCGATGGGTTTCAGTTTTGAATTGTCTACAGTGTTTTGGGCTCCATACAAACAGTTATCAAATGACAGAATGATCTTAATGATGTATTTAGTGACCATTTTAACAAACTGTGTATCCTCTCTCCATGTATTCATTTCATTTTTGTCAAAAAGTCGAATATCTTCCTCCTGAAAGACATGTAAAAAAATATATTTGTATAATAATAACTTCTATTATTTATGTTTATGGAACTTTCTAGTGTTTTACGATACTTTCAACATTACTACCGGGTATTTTGTGCCACCAATTATTATTGATGGAGGAAAGTGTAGTATCTGTAAAGAACCATATTTTACAGAGTCTGTTTTTTTACTTTTGTATCATTGAAAACACACTACCTCTTCATCTTCTGACAGTTCCATCCACTGTAGTAACCTTTTACAGCATGCCATCCAATGTCTGTTATAATGTAAGTGTAACATATATCCAATGGCCATGTCTAAAGCATAGAATGGATGAACTGTTACTGAAATTAAAAAAACAACATATGTAAAATGGTTGAAGTATCATTTAAAATGAATTACTAAAACTAGCAAGATTGATTACTGGACCTGCATCATATGTTTTCAGGGAAAAGTTTATATTACTCTAAATTTGTCAAATTTGCCACAAATAGGAGGTGTACATGTTCAATATGTATATAAGTTTGAAAAATATTGGCTCAATACAGTCAGAGTTACAGATTACACAAGGTATGCACTGTTCATAGCATGTACTGCTGAAAAATGGCTAACTTCAACATGCAAAAATTCACCTAAAAAGTTGTCAGATTTACCCGCAAATAGGAGGTGCACATATTCAATATGTATATAAACACTATGCAAAGTTTGAAAAATATTGGTTCAATACTGTCAGAGTTGCAGACTACACAAAGTATTCACCATTCATAGAATGTATTGCAGAAAAATGGCTAATTTCAACATGCAAAAATTCATAGTAAAAATTTGTCACAAACACTATGCAAAGTTTCAAAATATTGGTTCGATACAGTCAGAGTTGCAGATTACACAGAGTATACACCGTTCATAGCATGTATTGCTGAAAATGGCTAAGTTCAACATTCGAAAATTCATAGTAAAAATTTGTCAAATTTGCCCCCAAATAGCAGGTGGACATCTTCAATATGTATATAAACACTATGCAGAGTTTTAAAAATATTGGTTTCATGCAGTTATAGATTACTCAAAGTATGTAGACCTAAGCGTGACAGACAGACATAAGGAGTCGAGCAGCTACTAGACGTGCTTTCACCGTTGGTGACGCAGGTAAAAATATAAATAACCTACAATCAATGGCTGATAGGTAAACCTGTAGTGAAATATCAACAAAGTAACAGTACATCAAATGAATGTTTGGGTTATGGTCTATAACAAAGTGGACAGTTTTTATTGGTTCTTGAAGTCAGTGTATCCATAGATAACCATCAACCTTTAGCAGGAAAACTGGAAATCCTTGTTAATTAAGACTGGAGTTAAACACATCTCATTACTAGCACCTGATTCAGAACAACAACCTCAATGCTGACAGGTTATCATACCAGTAAAAGTTGAACTAGATCAATATATAATTGAGGCCCAATGAAAATGAGTGAAAATACTAAATACATATTGGGTACAACCAAAGGCTACTCAGTGTTTACAAGTAAATGAATTATTTTGCTTTTACTAAAAATATTAGACACCTATAAATATGCATAACGAAATAAAAATAAATCTTCACTCTGATCAACTGCTTAATATTATTTGTAAAAAGGATCATAAGTTCACCTAAAAAAGATTTTGACACCAATATACTCATTGAATAGCCCCAACTAACCTTGACCTTTGGTGGTCAGCTTACTGACGACCTTTGCTGCTGTATTCTTCACTTCATTATCATCTTCTTGTAACAAATTCACAAGTATATCCCAAAAGGTTAAGGTCATTTCACCTGTAAAAATATAAAATAGTAGTTTCAACAGAAAATAAACTCTGAAACTAATCAAAGAAGTCTGGACAATCATCATGTTAAAAATAGCTGAAAGTTTTTATTATAAAAAAATATACCTACACAGTCTGTCAGCCAAAATAGTAATGGCCACTGGTTAAATTTGCACGAATCAATTTTTCACCCATAATAGATAACTAATTGTAAATGATGTCAATTTGACCAATAGATACATTTCAATTTTCATATTATATGCAACAAAGAGAACAAAAAAATGGAAAAATATAGGTTTATTGCAAGTATGATACATTAACACAGACAGAGACATGAATATATCACAATACAGTTACTATATAAAATTGTATGTCAAGTGATTTCTTATTCAAAGCCATGCACAATGTTATTTTATAAAGAAGATAATTCAGGATAAAAATGCAGAGAGAAGATCTGACAACACAGATGTTATCTATTTTTACTATACTACAGGAAGTCACTCAGTACAATCTGTCAGTGTTCAAACAGGTTGTATTATCTACTGTACTGTTGATGGTGTCCAGGAGTAATATCAATACAGATTCTTTTTTCTGCTTGTAAATTAACTAATTCTGTCTGGTCTCATCGGTCTTCAATACACACAACATATTAGTATATTGGGTATTAGGGCCACCAACATTACAAAATTAAACTACACAAGAAAATGTATATAAATCTAAAAAGGGTAAAAAAGGATGCCATGTACTGCCAGTATAAAGCTGTAACATAAATGTACAGGTGTACAGTCAACTCAATATGTGTCAAGGTAAACAGTCACTCTTCTGTAACATATTTGTCTAAAGTAAACTGTCAGTCATGTTCAACATTTATGTCAATGTAAACTGTCAGTCATGTGTAACACAAGGTCAGATAAACAGTCATGTTCAACATTTATGTCAATGTAAACTGTCAGTCATGTGTAACACATGGTCAGATAAACAGTCATGTTCAACATTTATGTCAATGTAAACTGTCAGTCATGTGTAACACATGGTCAGATAAACAGTCATGTTCAACATTTATGTCAATGTAAACTGTCAGTCATGTGTAACACATGGTCAGATAAACAGTCATGTACAACATTTATGTCAATGTAAACTGTCAGTCATGTGTAACACATGGTCAGATAAACAGTCATGTACAACATTTATGTCAATGTAAACTGTCAGTCATGTGTAACACATGGTCAGATAAACAGTCATGTGCAACATTTATGTCAATGTAAACTGTCAGTCATGTGTAACACATGGTCAGATAAACAGTCATGTACAACATTTATGTCAATGTAAACTGTCAGTCATGTGTAACACATGGTCAGATAAACAGTCATGTACAACATTTATGTCAATGTAAACTGTCAGTCATGTGTAACACATGGTCAGATAAACAGTCATGTACAACATTTATGTCAATGTAAACTGTCAGTCATGTGTAACACATGGTCAGATAAACAGTCATGTGCAACATTTATGTCAATGTAAACTTTCAGTCATGTGTAACACATGGTCAGATAAACAGTCATGTTCAACATTTATGTCAATGTAAACTGTCAGTCATGTGTAACACATGGTCAGATAAACAGTCATGTTCAACATTTATGTTAATGTAAACTGTCAGTCATGTGTAACACATGGTCAGATAAACAGTCATGTACAACATTTATGTCAATGTAAACTGTCAGTCATGTGTAACACATGGTCAGATAAACAGTCATGTTCAACATTTATGTCAATGTAAACTGTCAGTCATGTGTAACACATGGTCAGATAAACAGTCATGTTCAACATTTATGTCAATATAAACTGTCAGTCATGTGTAACACATGGTCAGATAAACAGTCATGTTCAACATTTATGTCAGGGAAAACTGTCAGTCATGTGTAACATGGTCAGATAAACAGTCATGTTCAACATTTATGTCAATGTAAACTGTCAGTCATGTGTAACACATGGTCAGATAAACAGTCATGTACAACATTTATGTCAGGGAAAACTATATTAAAGTCATATGTTAAATAGTCAGTCAAGTGCAATATATGTTGAGGTAAATATTCAGTCATGTGTAACATATATATACAGTCAACCACATTTAAATATATGGCCAAGTAAACAGTCATGTGTAACAAGGTTACAAGGTAAACAGTCAATCATGTGTGACATTTACCAAAGTTTTATCACCTTCAGAAACTTAGATAATATTGAACATTCATACAATAACATAAATTTTACAGGTATTATCTAAATTGTCAGGCTAACATTAATGTGCAGGTAAATGTGTCTGTAATTTGTACAATATATATATAATGTGCAGGTAAATGTGTCTATATATATATATATATATATATATATAGAGGTAAACTGTCTTTCAAACATCTCTTTGTATCAAATTTGATATTCAGTCTTTACAAAACTAATACCTCTGATTTTTTAATGAAATTACAACTCTCTTTGTTTTAACAAATATAATCCATAACCCTCTATTTGTATCATAGAACAAAGTGGTAGATTATCTAGAGTTATCTCCCCTGACAAGATAACGCCTATCAATAACAAGATAATTACAAATTACTTAAGGTGCATCAGTACTACTGTTAATAAACAATAAAGATGCCTGTAACGTATCAGATAGTTCTGCAAGGTCTTCACATTACACTGGATTGATTGGAGATACTTTTACATTCAATCGATAGATCTTTATTTATTAACTTCTAAAAGGTTACTATTTTCACATACATTTAATTGATAGAAATATTCTTATGTTTTAACTCGTGGAGGTCTCACGAAACTATAAGGCAAAACATTGAAAATCTGTTCATTTTCGTCACAATTAGCAAAAATATGTAATTTCTTTTCAAAATCTTTCATTTGCCATATCAAACATGAGGCATCTTCATCAAGGTTACTATTTTCACATACATTTAATTGATAGAAATATTCTTATGTTTTAACTCGTGGAGGTCTCACGAAACTATAAGGCAAAACATTGAAAATCTGTTCATTTTCGTCACAATTAGAAAAAATATGTAATTTCTTTTCAAAATCTTTCATTTGCCATATCAAACATGAGGCATCTTCATCATTTCCTTACTGTGGATAGGACCATGCATACTTGTATAATAAATGTTTGCATATTGGGTATTATATATTGACTGAATGCTATCTCATTCTCCCACAGATCTGTACAACATTGGGCAGGCTGATTGACTTCATACATCTGCTAGAGACTGACCTTTAGGTTTATATACATCAGAATCCACCCTACAATACTGTAAATATATTGCCTACTTCTATATGACCTTAACATACAGGAGATCTATAAGATATTAAGTCTCAGTTTATTTGTGGACAATATAATATTACTCTTATGTCTGAATGTTTAAGTTATCATCTGGAACAAATTTACAATAATTGAAGAACTATATTATAGAAGGGGTTGATTCAGATAGTGCACACACTCCCAAAAATCTGTAAAAAAAATTATCTTTTTTTTCATAAAAAGTATGACAAAAATGTTTTCATGCTGCACACCATCTTAAAAATAAACTGGAGTTTCAGCTGCTCTTATTAATGTTTGAATCTTGGTCTAAGTGGGATTCTGCAATGGGCAAAGTACAGTACCATTACATATAACACCAACTTTACCTATGTGATAAGCATTTTCAAACATACAACCTGAGACAAAAAAGATGTGTCCAATTTCATAACACTGCATCAAAAAAAAACAATTCAGAAAAAGTAAAGGAATATGAGAACATACAAAATAAATGTTAATGACAAGTTTGTTTCCATAAAGACAATATTTTTTTAGCTACAAGAGATTTCTGGTAACTTTCTACTAGGAAATTTTGGTGCCATCTACAAGAAACAGCTAACAGAGAATTTTGGTTACAATAGGAAATTTACTGTTTACAAGGAATATTAGGTTGCTATACAAGTAATTTTGTTACTAATGAGTTCAAAATGTAGCCTATCATTCAATTTAGCAGATGTTTGATAAAAGTAAAGAAGAAACCACAAAAATTGTTTACATTTTTACAACTTAATTAGATAATCTGGTGTATTATAATTAATATAATTATTGTCTCAGATTATCAGTTCTGAAGCCCTATATAAACAAACAGAGATCAAGATGTCAAGTATAGAAGGTGGAGTAACTAATTATTAACAGGTATGGTGTAGCCATGTGCTGCTCACCTTTACACGTCATTTTCACTGCTAAGTAGATTTTAAGTCTTACAGAGATTTTATCTCTCAAACTCTTTCAAGGAAGAAAAATAAACACAAGCTCATTAAATGTACTTGGAACTGTTCAGGTGTTACAAACATGTGCTATACTTTAATTTTAACATACAAATCATTTTTCATGCGTGTCTATCTGTTGTATTAATTAGTGAATATTACATATAAATGCACAATAAAGAAGACAGCGGATGGCTACAACAGCCTCCAACAGTTTACACCAAGTAGATATTGCTCGGTCATAAAATGATTCTAAATTATAATAAAAATGTACAACACATACTACTTCATCTGTAATTTTACATCTCATTAAAAAATAAGATCAGTTAAAAAGATTAAAAAATATGGGTTTATGATATTATGTAATAAATAATTTGCCTATGTAAATACAATTATTCAGTTAATAAAACTATGACCAGATCTATTTTTGAGTTGTTAAAGATCCAACTGAACAGCCAATGACAAAAAAAACCAGTTCTAGTCAGTCTAACAATCAAAAGAACAGACAAAAAAAAAAGATCTAATTGGTTGAACAATCAGAAGACAGAAAAAACAGTTCTACCCAATCAAACAGTCAGAGGACAGACCAAAATAGTTCTACTTGGTCGAAGAGTCAGATGACAGACAAAAACCACTTTTAGTTAGTCTAACAGAGGACAGACCAAAACACTTCTTACTAGTCTACCAGTTAGAGGACAGACAAAAACACTTCTAATTAATCTACAAGTCAGAGGACAGACCAAAACATTTCTAATTAGTCTACCAGTCAGAGGACAGACCAGAACACTTCTAATCAGTCTACCAGTCAGAGGACAGACCAGAACACTTCTTATCAGTCTACCAGTCAGAGGACAGACCAGAACACTTCTAATCAGTCTACCAGTCAGAGGACAGACCAGAACACTTCTAATCAGTCCACCAGTCAGAGGACAGACCAAAACACTTCTAATCAGTCTACCAGTCAGAGGACAGACCAAAACACTTCTTATCAGTCTACCAGTCAGAGGACAGACCAGAACACTTCTAATCAGTCTACCACTCTGAAGGCAGACAAATAAACAGTTCTAGTTAATTCAACTATCATAGGACTTGGGAAAAAAATGTCCTTAATAGTTAGTCTGAAAATGAGCAAAAAACAGTTGCAGATGGTGGAACAGCTCCAAGACATACCAAAAACATTTCTAGTTGGTCTAACAGTAAAAGAAAGCCAAAAACAGTTCTAATGAAGTCGATAGATTTATAAATACTTAGAACGATGCAAAAACTGGACAATATTTATATAGAAAAGTGTAAGCCTCTCTCCATCACAGGTTTTGTGACATTTTCGTCATTTTGCTTATAGTATAAGTATTAAATGATATAAAAACATGACATTATTTGATTTAATTTAAGTATAGGAGAATTTTGTGACTATAATGATCTTTTAAGAGCTGTTAATTCTGTTCTAGTAAACAATACATGGTTTGCATTTGATTGCACATGGCCTTGACCTTTAATAAGATATAAACAATAAAATGTTATAATTATCATTGTATGTAGTATTAATGATTTATATATCTATGATAACTCTTGTCATAGAAGCCAGATTATCTCAGTAATTTTGATACTACCTCATTAAATAGAAATCTGTACAAAGATTAATTACAAAATCTGTATAATGGACATTCCAAAGATACTGCTCTCAATTCACAGAAATCAAAGGGCACTGGTATGGAAAATGAAAATAAATAAAATTCCTTAATTATTACTGAAACATCAAACACCTCTACTTATTAGAAAAATGTCTTCTTTTCAGGACTGACTTCTCAGATAACCTATCACATGTGTACTGATGTAATGGAAAATTAATTATTGTATAACTTCAATAAATATTAAATAATCATTAGTGGTGATGAAATTACAGATGATTTTTACGTGGACACCACACAAGTACCTTTGACCTTTATCAATTTATGTACTTGTCCTGTAATGTATCTGAACCTTTTATCTGACTTAATATAACCTTTTAATTACCATGGAAATCATTAATCTTAAAAATGTAAGTAAAAACTGTCAAAAGTAATTACAAACTGATGACAGGGAATTTTTGTACAGAATTTAGGAAAAACCTCTTTTTTGTTAGAATTTTAAGTACATTCTGAAAATGAGGTTACACAACAGAATTTTACTTTTTGTTACAAATGTGAAAAAAGATTCTTCAATAAGAAAATAAATTGCTTTTATAGAGTAAAATAAAAACAGAATATGCTGTTGAACCATATATGTATAAATTGAAAAATCCTGAATTTAGATCCTTGATTTGCAAAATGAGGATTAGTGACCATTTCCTCGACATTGAAAGAGGAAGATACAAAAACAATTAAAAAAATAAAATGATTTCATAAAACTTGACAGTACAAGGTTGAAGATGAAATTCATTTTTTCTTTTTACTTTAAATTCTGAAAAGTTAATACCTGAATACAAAATTGTGAAAAATACTAACTTATCATGAAAATCTCATGCTTTACGTTAGTTCCTTCATCAAAATGTCTTTGTTACAGAATATTCCATTGTTAGATTTGATTTTGTTTTTCCATGTTAAATACATGTGTGTTTGTATGTATGCCTTCAACCTTTTCTGTGTATAAATGTGCTCAATAAAGAATTGATTCTTTATTGTAATAAATTTATAAATATTCCATCTGAATTCTGTAGTATGACAGAATGGATGTGATGGATAAATTATTCACACAAAATATCGACAGTTACTAACAAAAGTAAAACTATAGAACAAATTCTATTGCTGTTCTTCATCAGAAAGTCACATTGAGGCCTTTAATGTGGAGATCTCATACTTCACTGAAACTTCAATCTTTCTTTGTTTTCTAATACAATTTTGTATATTATTAATATCACATGTGTAAACTTCTTCTTATATCAATCTCCAATATGAAAATAATTGATAACATTTATTCTATTATTTTTATCATATCTAGATTAAGTTTTATCTGATAATGATCTCCATTATCAGATAGTTGAATTATCCCCCCTGTCCAGAGTAAACATATTTTTTGTTGTTTTGTAGAATTTTCCCATCCAGTGAGAAGTTGGGTAATTAATTAGCTATCGAAGTAGAGATAAATACTAGTTTTTAGTTGCAATGCAAAACACTTGTATATCTGTTGATAACTCACTCAGAAGTTATGACTCAAAAATGAATCATTTAGAAATACAAGATGTGTGGGAAACAGAATTCTATGTTTACAAAATCTAAACAATAAAAACATAAGTATTTCATAAATCAGAGTCAGAGAAACTGCATCTTGGGAATATTAACCATTTTCAGTTTTGAAAATAATTACTTGACAGTATGGCTTTAGTTTCGGACAATCAAACATGCCACAATGTTGCCACTTAATACAATCAATCAATTGCTAAAGAAATAACATATAAATATATATAATTAATCTAAACCTGATAAAGCTTGTCAGAAGTTATGTTTTCTATTGGAAAGAACATAATACATCAGGAATACCGATAGAAATATTATAGTAGATGTTAAATTTTAAGTAAACTATGAATATCAACTTGGTGCAAAGCACTGTCCGTAGACGGTGGCGGCTTTTAGTGATCTTGGCATTATGATCTGTTCTTCAACATTTAGTATTATTGTTTTCACTTTTTCACATTTTTGGCCTTAAGCAAAAATTATAAACTGTAAATTGATGCACATAGATTATATATTGTGACAATTGTGTTATTACAATAAAACCTTCTCTGACTTTTGATTCACTTTATATCTCACCAGTTGTGCTAAAGGCCAAAAATGTGGAAATTTGAAACAAATATCAAAATTGTTGTAAGATGGGATTCAATGTTAAAAGGGTAACATTCCATATTGCCGAGTCCCAAATTGCCGACTTTTTCTGATTTCGGATCTTCAACCCGATTCCAAGTTTGCCAAACCCATATTGCCGAATCCCAAATTGCCGACATTAAATGAGGTGAATACAACAGTGATGCATGCATACATCTGAATATCAAATTCGTATTAATAATGTAAAATTTTTTCTCAAAATGTCAGGGTGAAAATGATTTTTAATCTTTCTTTTTCAAAAGTAATACTTCTAATTTCGAGATATTTACAGTTGTAATGTTGTAATGTAATATTGTCCGTCAAGTGTACCTCAGTTTTGGGTGATTGTTTAAACATTCCTTTAACATGTTCTTAATAAACCTTTAATTTTGTCCATAATGTGTGGCTACACAGATTTTGCTTCTTGTCCTAAGTTCAACACATGAAATAAGTCCTTTTATTATACCTCAGTAAGTGTTTACTATGTAAAACTTTATTCAGTAAAGTAACTGTTCCATCGCTTTTCGATTTGGAAGAACTATTGCCCAGTGTAATAGTTTTTGAACTTTTACCCCGGGCAATAGTTCTTTTCGCAGACACATTTTATTGGACAATGTCATGATCAAATGGTTTAGATTTTGTCCATTACAATAAGTAAACACAGGTTTTTCGACATTTCGGAGAAATTTGAATGCAATTTTCGGTATAATAAAGCAGTTATTGAATACCTGTTTTGAAATATAGCAATTTTATTAGTCCCTCGAGATATTGACTATTTCACTAATAAAATTGCTATATCCCTCAACACTTCTCAATAATTGTATATTATAAATCCTTCTTATCTTTAGAAATGTCTTTTTATTAACAAAAAGAAATGACATTCTTTTAAATAGCCTAAATCAGTAAGATTCGGCAATTTGGGAATCGGCAATATGGGTTCGGCAAACTAGGAATGTGTGACAGTGTTGATTAGCGCAAGTTTTCTTTACAAAACATGGTGTTACCTCATAAAAATGTGTGACAATGTTGATAAGTGCAAGTTTTCTTTATAAATAGTCCAATAGCAAAGATGAGAACTCTTTGGTAAATATAATTATTATATCTCAGTATGATAAAAATCGAGACACTAATTTTACTATTTGTTTACCGGTGAGTAGTTTCCAAAACTAATCACAGGTAAATACTGACCGGTGATTAGTACAGGAAACTATTGACCGGTAAAGTGTTTCGGTATAATAAAACACTTATTGACTGCATATTCGGGGAATAGTAGGTTTATTGTCCCCTCATACCCAGTCAATAAGTATATAATATTCTATCATACACATTTTGTTGCAGTGGTATGTGCAAAATGAAGTGGAAAAAAACACCGCAATCTTATCTTTTAGTTTTTTAAACAAGCTTTGATAAATAACATATTTTCTTATCTTAATTCTGCAGAACTTTCAGTGACAACAGAGATAAATACAACTGTTGACAAAAACGGATTTCTCTGTAATTTATACAATTATACAAAAAAAAATTGAACAGGAAATATATGACGGATTTTTAAAAAATTGGGAACTACCTCATTATTGTAAGGGTAAGCATATGGTGGACAGTTCTGAAATAAAATCCACATTTGTATATGACATAAGTCCAATCTATTTTTATTGCTGTTCTTCATCATAAATTTGCGGTGTATATTTTTCATTTAGATCTAAAATAAAATCAGAGACAAAAATTCATTGTGATTCATATTTTTGGATTCACCTTGATCAGGTATGCTTGGGAAGCCAAAAAAATTAAAAACATCAAACCATTCTGAGGACTACTACCAAATGGACCCAAGCAGTTGTAGCCAAAATCAGATCAACTTTGCCTGAGGGAGTTCAAAACTTACTTTTAACAGAATTTAAAAAATTTTCAACACCAGGATCTATAACTGGGTCAGAGCTTAGCAATGGCTTCTGAAGGAATATCATACATGCATGGGACTAACAGTCCAGCAGCAGCAATATCATCTGAGTGGTTGGACACCTTAATTCCTTGCATATGATAAAATTCAAAAGTTAGTGTATGAAGAACATGTCAAAGGTTAGACACATGACAACAGAAGACAAATGTCAAAAAACATTTCTCATATTCAAGATCCATTACTCTTGAATGAAAATTAGTTCAAAGACCAAAACAGAATCTGGTGTGATTCATGACCAAGACTTTTGATAGAAAGTAATCAAAAACCTAATATCAATATTGAATTTTAGCAAAAACATTTAAAGGTAAATCTACCATTACATACAAAAATGTATAAATCGAGGGTGTGCATCAATGCAACAATGTTCCATGAGAACAATGAAAAAGATTTATTACATCTAGTGTTGTATCATCAATCTGGAATCTTATTTCCAGCATGGAAATAAGGGATGAATAAAAGATATACAGTAACAAACAGAAATAACAGACACCAACTAACAGTCAAAGACTTTATCCATAGAAATAACAGATACCTACCCAAGCATTGTAGACAATCCACTAACTAAAAGTCACAGCCTTTATCCACAAAAATAACAGATACCTACCCCAGTACTGTAGAGAATCCACCAACAAACAGTCTGTGTTGTTATACAAGACTTTAACCACAGAAAAAACAGATACCTACCCCAGTGCTGTAGAGAATCCACCAACAAACAGTCTGTGTTGTTATATAAGACTTTAACCACAGATATAACAGATACCTACCCCAGTACTGTAGAGAATCCACCAACAAACAGTCTGTGTTGTTATACAAGACTTTAACCACAGATATAACAGATACCTACCCCAGTACTGTAGAGAATCCACCAACAAACAGTCTGTGTGTTGTTATACAAGACTTTAACCACAGAAATAACAGATACCTACCCCAGTACTGTAGAGAATCCACCAACAAACAGTCTGTGTTGTTATACAAGACTTTAACCACAGATATAACAGATACCTACCCCAGTACTGTAGAGAATCCACCAACAAACAGTCTGTGTTGTTATACAAGACTTTAACCACAGATATAACAGATACCTACCCCAGTACTGTAGAGAATCCACCAACAAACAGTCTGTGTTGTTATACAAGACTTTAACCACAGATATAACAGATACCTACCCCAGTACTGTAGAGAATCCACCAACAAACAGTCTGTGTTGTTATACAAGACTTTAACCACAGATATAACAGATACCTACCCCAGTACTGTAGAGAATCCACCAACAAACAGTCTGTGTTGTTATACAAGACTTTAACAACAGAAATAACAGATACCTACCCCAGTGCTGTAGAGAATCCACCAACAAACAGTCTGTGTTGTTATACAAGACTTTAACCACAGATATAACAGATACCTACCCCAGTACTGTAGAGAATCCACCAACAAACAGTCTGTGTTGTTATACAAGACTTTAACCACAGATATAACAGATACCTACCCCAGTACTGTAGAGAATCCACCAACAAACAGTCTGTGTTGTTATACAAGACTTTAACCACAGAAATAACAGATACCTACCCCAGTACTGTAGAGAATCCACCAACAAACAGTCTGTGTTGTTTTACAAGACTTTAACCACAGAAATAACAGATACCTACCCCAGTACTGTAGAGAATCCACCAACAAACAGTCTGTTGTTATACAAGACTTTAACCACAGATATAACAGATACCTACCCCAGTACTGTAGAGAATCCACCAACAAACAGTCTGTGTTGTTTTACAAGACTTTAACCACAGAAATAACAGATACCTACCCCAGTACTGTAGAGAATCCACCAACAAACAGTCTGTTGTTTTACAAGACTTTAACCACAGAAATAACAGATACCTACCCCAGTACTGTAGAGAATCCACCAACAACAGTCTGTTGTTATACAAGACTTTAACCACAGATATAACAGATACCTACCCCAGTACTGTAGAGAATCCACCAACAAACAGTCTGTGTTGTTATACAAGACTTTAACCACAGAAATAACAGATACCTACCCCAGTACTGTAGAGAATCCACCAACAAACAGTCTGTGTTGTTTTACAAGACTTTAACCACAGATATAACAGATACCTACCCCAGTACTATAGAAAATCCACCAACAAACAGTCTGTGTTGTTATACAAGACTTTAACCACAGATATAACAGATACCTACCCCAGTACTGTAGAGAATCCACCAACAAACAGTCTGTGTTGTTATACAAGACTTTAACCACAGAAATAACAGATACCTACCCCAGTACTGTAGAGAATCCACCAACAAACAGTCTGTGTTGTTTTACAAGACTTTAACCACAGAAATAACACATACCTACCCCAGTACTGTAGAGAATCCACCAACAAACAGTCTGTGTTGTTATACAAGACTTTAACCACAGATATAACAGATACCTACCCCAGTACTGTAGAGAATCCACCAACAAACAGTCTGTGTTGTTATACAAGACTTTAACCACAGATATAACAGATACCTACCCCAGTACTGTAGAGAATCCACCAACAAACAGTCTGTGTTGTTATACAAGACTTTAACCACAGATATAACAGATACCTACCCCAGTACTATAGAAAATCCACCAACAAACAGTCTGTGTTGTTATACAAGACTTTAACCACAGATATAACAGATACCTACCCCAGTACTGTAGAGAATCCACCAACAAACAGTCTGTGTTGTTATACAAGACTTTAACCACAGAAATAACACATACCTACCCCAGTACTGTAGAGAATCCACCAACAAACAGTCTGTTGTTATACAAGACTTTAACCACAGATATAACAGATACCTTCCACAGTACTGTAGAGTATCCACCAACAAACAGTCTGTGTTGTTATACAAGACTTTAACCACAGAAATAACAGATACCTACCCCAGTACTGTAGAGAATCCACCAACAAACAGTCTGTGTTGTTTTACAAGACTTTAACCACAGAAATAACAGATACCTACCCCAGTACTGTAGAGAATCCACCAACAAACAGTCTGTTGTTATACAAGACTTTAACCACAGATATAACAGATACCTTCCACAGTACTGTAGAGTATCCACCAACAAACAGTCTGTGTTGTTATACAAGACTTTAACCACAGATATAACAGATACCTACCCCAGTACTGTAGAGAATCCACCAACAAACAGTCTGTGTTGTTATACAAGACTTTAACCACAGATATAACAGATACCTACCCCAGTACTGTAGAGAATCCACCAACAAACAGTCTGTGTTGTTATACAAGACTTTAAACACAGATATAACAGATACCTACCCCAGTACTGTAGAGAATCCACCAACAAACAGTCTGTGTTGTTATACAAGACTTTAACCACAGATATAACAGATACCTACCCCAGTACTGTAGAGAATCCACCAACAAACAGTCTGTGTTGTTATACAAGACTTTAACCACAGAAATAACAGATACCTACCCCAGTACTGTAGAGAATCCACCAACAAACAGTCTGTGTTGTTATACAAGACTTTAACCACAGAAATAACAGATACCTACCCCAGTACTGTAGAGAATCCACCAACAAACAGTCTGTGTTGTTATACAAGACTTTAACCACAGAAATAACAGATACCTACCCCAGTACTGTAGAGAATCCACCAACAAACAGTCTGTGTTGTTATACAAGACTTTAACCACAGATATAACAGATACCTACCCCAGTACTGTAGAGAATCCACCAACAAACAGTCTGTGTTGTTATACAAGACTTTAACCACAGAAATAACAGATACCTACCCCAGTACTGTAGAGAATCCACCAACAAACAGTCTGTGTTGTTATACAAGACTTTAACCACAGAAATAACAGATACCTACCCCAGTACTGTAGAGAATCCACCAACAAACAGTCTGTGTTGTTATACAAGACTTTAACCACAGAAATAACAGATACCTACCCCAGTACTGTAGAGAATCCACCAACAAACAGTCTGTGTTGTTTTACAAGACTTTAACCACAGATATAACAGATACCTACCCCAGTACTATAGAAAATCCACCAACAAACAGTCTGTGTTGTTATACAAGACTTTAAACACAGAAAGTAGAACTGTCCTGAAAGGGACTAATACCCCCCGCAGCAACATGTCTGTTTTGAAGCCTACACAAAGTTCAAATCATCATATTTTTCAAAGTACATGCCCAAAACATATCTTTTATATTTCTTGTCCAAACAAATTTCTGACAATATGCACATCTCCATATAGTGATCTAACACTTTATTAAGTTTCATGAGAATTATTCAAGTAATGTTGAAGGAGTTGCGGACAACACATGAAACAAAGTTTTGTTAGAAATAAAATTTTGAAGCCCTATTTAACAAAGCTATGAGGAGCTAATTGATCAATAAAATCCTTATTGTGTGCATATCTGATAAAAGACTAAAGTATTTCTAAGTCCAAAAGAGTATAAATATGGAAAAAAGTATTGGACCAGGACATACTTCACATGCGCACATCTACGTACAAGGATCTAACAGTATGCAAAGTTTAATTAAACTCTCACAAGGCATGTTTGAGAAACTGCGGGAAAAAAAAAATAGGGAGATAGACAGAATTTATAAGTCCACAAGGGTATAAAATTATGGGAAAAAGTATTGGACCAGGACATACTTTGCATGTACACATCTACGTACTAGGATCTAACAGTATGCAAAGTTTCATTAACCTCTGATAAGGCATGTTTGAGAAACTGCGGGTACAAAAAATTCTGGACAGACACACAGACAGGCTGATACCTATATACCTCCCCAAACTATGTTTGTAGGGGGTATAATAACAGATACGTACCCCAGTACTGTAGAGAATCCACCAACAAACAATCTGTGTTGTTATACAAGACTTTAACCACAGAAAGCTGTAACTGATAATGCTGTTCTGTGCCTTTATAAATAGTCAGCATTTCCTTCCATTTTACCAATAAATCTTCATTTTCTTTATTGTTCTGAAAGAAATATGAATATATTAATAACAGTCTTTAGCACGAAATGTAAAGAAATTGTGTAACATCTCAAAGGACTGAACATATTACAAAGTAGATCTAGCCAAAACCTTTAACTGGGTTTGAAATTTGACTGCCTGATGATTCTTTTATAATCAGCACATTTAGGTAAGAGGTCATCCCCACTATTTAGCAGGAAAAATAGCAATGCCAGTCTCTATAACACAAAAGTGACCACTTAATAACAGAAACTTTGACAATAAAACATTATTTAAGTTGAAATTTTGTTTGAGGAAAAACTATTTTTATAATTTTTTTAGTGTGTAAAGCCATCCAGTGTATTTTAACCTTTGTTCATAAGAGGGCAACCATTTAATTTTTAAGGAAGGGAAGTGATCTTGAATTCCAGAAATATTTTTTACAGTATCTATAGACCTTTTTTAGTATGCTTTTTCCAAACTATACAATTATACGATTCCTTGTGATAGTCAATCCTGTCTTTTTTCACAAAATTTGGATGGTGTCTTTTTTCAAATTCTTTCCTTGCTACCTCATTAAGATCATATGTTTGTTCCCTTTTCAGTACTTTAAACCATCCTAAAATTATAATTTACAAATGATGAGGTTATTGACTTATTTTTTTGTTTGAAATTGTCTTATGATAAATTGAGTTGAAAAAGGACAGTCTACTCATAATTCTAAAATTATTGTATATTAATTTTTAATAGCTGGAAGCATATTTCAGTACACAAAAACAGCACTGTACAAAAAATTACCACATAATTTATTTATAATGTATGAGATGTACATTACAATTTTTCATTTTATATTTGTCTGTTTTGGTTAAAAATTCTGTGTTCATATCCATAGTCTTTTGAAAATAATTTTCTTTAATTTTAATGAACTGATTTCAAATAAAACATTAAAATAAATCACCACTATAACCATACTACAAATTTTACATGACATTTAAATCATTTTTATGGTGCTTCACACAAAACCAATGTTAATTTTTGTACTATATAAAATTAGAAATACCACTAAATCAATTAATAAATACCTGTGCCAGGTGTGTCAGAAATTTGACATTTATTACAAAACAAATTAGCATTAAAATAAACTATTTGATGATAATATGTCATTTAAAATGTACTGGTACTTTTTTCTTTTATTTCCATTGAATTTATATTTCCCAGAAAAGAGAAAAAAATCTTCATAACAACATGTTTATTATACATTAGAGAGTCATTATAAAGGGGGGGAGGGATTTTGATACTCATAAGAACCTGTTAAACCCCACAATATTTTACTGTCTGTACCAAGTAACTCTATATTAATTCCCTATTGTGTTTGCGTTTTGTTTACTCCATGTCCATTTTTAAAGTGTTATTTCCGGATTGATAGGTCCTTGTTGACTTTTCCAGGAATCCATCCCTTTGAACACAGGGAAATTCTACACCATTATAACAATACAATTGTATCACTGTTTGTGCACCCGGATATTACTGGCATATTACATTTCCACAATTTTTGTGACATAACAGTTTTACTATTCTAAATTACAGTACATACTACTTTTCCCAAAATTACCTGCTTATTTAACATAAAAAAAAATAAATGAGTGCTCAACTATTGGTGACTAAACTGAACTCATCGAGAGAGAGAATAAATTATACATGTATGACAGTGAAGAGAGAGATCATATATACACACAGATATATGAAAGCTATCAGTACTTTGAAAAATACAGGGGTCAATGCTTTGAAGGTTTGAACTGAACTGAACTCACTTAAAACTTATTCGAACTTACTTACTCCATTTATTTTTACTGGAGGGACAACCCATTATGAAGAATAAAAATAAAACAGAGAGGTAATGACTTTGTGTCCACATTAAAAACTCTGTGGATATTTATTACCGGTAGTGTCCATCAATTATCAATTGGCAAAATACTTATCCTTCTCTAAGTTCTACTTCAACCTCCCTGTTGCTGATCAAAGGGTAATAATTTACCTGGCTATTGGAAAAGGCAAGTTCTACTTCAACCTCCCTTTTGGTGATCAAAGAGTAATAATTTACCTGGCTATTGGAAAAGGCAAATTAATTGCAGAAATGTACACCATATATAAATGAAACATGATTGAAAAAAAATTATGGAAAGGAAATCTATAATATTTCAGAAATGTAAAAATGTTTTTGCCGAAAAGTAATGTTAAACTGCTGCCTAAACATAAAATGCCGCGAATTTGATTCAAAATGATTGTTAAAAATTTTAAATCAACACACAATACAGAGTATATTTCTATTTCAAATTTTATTAAGTGATTTCTCCAGTATATTCTCCATGTTAGAACTGTCCTTTGTTTAGTGTATGACATCATTTTAAAAAAAAAGTTTTGCAAAAAATAAATGGAATTACAGCATGGGGTATTATCATTACTTATTAATTACAAAATTGAAGAGACAGTAATCCTTACGACAGACAGGGGCACCTGTCGTACCCTGCTGTGTACCGTGCAGTTTTACAGGTTTATTTGCAGCAGAACATCTGGACATGGTTAATCTTGTGTTTTAAAGCAGGTACTTAGCTGATGAGATGTCAGAGTTTGTATTTCAACATGAAGAGTCTGTCAATCTCCTGTTTGTTACAAACCAGAAGTGTTTCCAAATTATAAAAGGCCACATAAATCCTTGATAAAAAAATAACACAGCATGTAAGAGATTGATAAGATAATGGACTTCCTTCACTTATACTATAATAATGACCAGTGTCAATCAGTCAGTGAAATCAACTGTAAACATTGATGATATCAACCTGTAGATTCTGTTTTGAAAATAAATATTTTATTATTTATTATAGATATATCACTCAACACTTAATGAGATAATAACATATCACAGTCCCTATGAAATTATATAAAGGGTGGATAAGTCAAATTATATAAAGGGTGGATAAGTCAAATTATATAAAGGGTGGATAAGTCAAATTTGTTCCAAGGATCTCTTTAGGGAGATCCTACCATCCAGATAGTG
Source organism: Mytilisepta virgata (assembly GCA_028015205.1). Classification (NCBI taxonomy): domain Eukaryota; kingdom Metazoa; phylum Mollusca; class Bivalvia; order Mytilida; family Mytilidae; genus Mytilisepta; species Mytilisepta virgata. Next base: position 3,384,937 of record CM051518.1, on the reverse strand, counting down.
TTGACACAAAAAAAATCATTGGAATGACAAAGATCCTCAATCAATGGATAAATAGTCAATTATAGGGTTTATGGTATTTTCTGATTATTTAATTAGCAGCTGTAAGAATAAACAGTCATTTTATTATTGAACACATTGTTGCTATAAAATCAAATACATATTTGATTTGCTATTTGCTTGTTTAACATACTATACTGAGCCTGTTCTTTTTAAATCAATTTCTTGCACCCCTATACAATCAAATGCTTGCTCCCTTAATTGACATACATTTCAATGACCAATGAACTAATTCACATATACTCTTTTTTAAAGTACAGAATTAGTATAAATAATTTGAAATTTAAATCTTTTAAAGTTTTGTCATAAATAAAAAAAATAGTTTTTGATGTTTACTGTATTAATTAACACTAATTCCTATTAAAAAAAATGTGAATGATTTGTATAATGATAATTGATGTTATAAGTTGACATTGGGGTAAGAGTAGATATAAACCACAACATTTCTTTACTGTGGCCTATATTGAACTGTAAAGTTAATTACTGTTAACTCTATAGGATCTCATACAAACTGACCAGAGGTAATTTATCTAGATCACATGAAGCCATCATAGACTATGCTTCATTGAGATTACTTCTAATTTAATTCTTTCAAAGGAACATTACTTTGACAGAAGTGAAGGTCAGATTTCAAGGTCCTGGTCAACTTGACCACATATATCCTATATATAATTAGTTTTACAGAAATATCATATACATTATTATCTATAGATACCAATGTTTCAATTAGGACCATCTAAATCTGTTAATGACATAAAAATTAATTTCCAAATAAATATTACAGACCATGTCTTCCTCCAGTATTAGTTCTGTACCACTCACTAGAATGAAGATGAATTTATGCTTGAAAAACAACAGGATCTTTTATTTCATTAGATATGCAATAATAATTACTGGGTAATTCTCTATATCCTAGTATAAATTCTTAGATTTTATCTAATAATAATTATTAATGATTACAATTTAATGTCTGTCTTTCTAATTTGCTGATTAAGACTGTTTTATATAACAATGTATACCTACTGTACAGGCAGATACCACCCAAAATTAAAAAGTATACTAAATTGTGTTTTATGGAAATTAATGTGTAAGTTTTCACAGAAGCATGAACTCTGAATAGCAGGAACAGATGTAATGTTACTAACGTATATATTGTAATCCTTTAAATAGTTCAACCACAAAGCAATAAAATTACAAGATAAAATCATTATTCCCATTATTACTGGAATCTATCGGAACTTTCTCAAAACCTGACACACAATTTGTTTCATTTTAAAAATCCTGTTATTTATTCATCTGACAGTATGGATCAAATCTCTATATAATCCTAAAAATATGTCCCTCCTCAACATGATAAAATTTATCCTCCTTTTTGAATGTTGTTTTTGGTCATTTTGGCAGTTAAATCTAATATAACATTTCTGGTAAATAATACTTCAGAATTCCAAATCACTACTGGCCAGAATGTCAGATTAAAAGGTTCTTTACACAAGTCATTATTGAAGATCTGGAATTTCTTCAACAAGTGAGAGAAATTCCTTGTGGAGCACAGCAGAACAACTGAAAAGATGTATAATTTCCCAGGATAATTTCTCACAGGAGTGGTATCAATCCCAAATCTTCAATACTTATGAGTGTAAGAACCTCTTTTTTTCCATAAACTACAATATCTTTCCTGCTTTTTCTGTGTAGACCCGCATGAGAAAATAACTGTAATTATGAGGTCAAAGGAATTAATGTTGTCAATACTACCATGTTTCATAGGCTGTAGACATGGAAATGGATCACTTTATGGAAGAAATGAGCACATCCACTTAAATAAAATTGGTATGATATTTAATAACCTTTTTTTAATTTCCTGGTGAAAAGCATTGACCAATAATTCAAAATTTATATATTCAATTATAATGGTATATAAAAATTATGCCACTTTCTTTTCTTATGTTTTGGCAGCCATACTTCCAACAAATCTTTTAAAAAAAAGTCAGTATTTATGTTTGTTTGTTTTTGTTTAGTTGGGGTTTAAGTCTTTTCAGCATATTTGGATATTTTGTGGTGGCCAATTTTATTGGTGGAGGAAGCTGGAGTACCCAGAGAGAACCACCTACCTTTGGTAGGAAAATTGGAAATCCTTGTCAATTAAGATTTGACTCAAACACACCCCGCCACAGGTGAGATTCGAACTCACAACCTCAGAGATCATTAGTATTCATGACGAACTACCTAGGCCACTCGGCCACCGAGTCCCCCTCAGTATTTATGAAAAGTTGACTTACAGTTTTGTTCTATAATTTCTGCTGGAGTCAATCTCACAAACTCAAAATACCCCTTGGCACTTTAAGATGGGATTGACTTTATCTAAATATTGCTAACAACTGATGTTTAAGGTTCTCCTATTTAAACCATATCCTGTACAATATTTCTAAAGATTACAGATTCCTTCTGTCATTCAAATGTACCAATTTGATCAGTGAACATTAACTAGAGGCTCTCAAGAGCCTGTATCGCTCACCTGGATTTAACTTTTCACCTTGAACAGACCTAAAAATTTAAGTGTTGCAGTCAATTTGGCTGGTTTTTCTATAGGATTCTATGTTAAACTAATTTCAGCTGTGGCAGTCATCTTGGTTGACAGTCCAGTTTCTAAAAGAGAACCATCTAAGGACCATTTCTGCTAAGTCTTGTTCCAACTGGCTAAGCGGTTTCAGACTAGAAGATTTTTAAATGAATTTTCCTATAGGGTCCAATATTTAACAAAGGTCGGTGTGGCAGCAGTCTTGGTTGAAAATCCGAGTGATCGGACATATTTCTGAAAGAGGACCTCCTAAGGACCAATGCTGCCAAGTCTGGCTCCAATATGTCAAGTGGTTTCAGACAAGAAGATTTTTCAATGAATTTTTCTATAGGGCCCTATGTTAAACTAAGTTCGGTTGTGGCGGCCATCTTTGTTGACAGTCCGAGTCATCACACAAAATTCTGAAAGAGGACCCTATGTTAAACTAAGTTCGGTTGTGGCGGCCATCTTGGTTGACAGTCCGAGTCATCACACAAAATTCTGAAAGAGGACCATCTAAGGACCATTGCTACCAAGTCTAATTCTAATTGGCTTAGTGGTTTCAGACGAGAAGATTTTTGAGTGAATTTCCCATAGGGTCCTATGTTAAACTAAGATCTGCTGTGGCGGCCATCTTGGTTCACAGGCCACGAAATCGGACACATTCTGAAAGAGGACCTCCTAAGGACCAATGCTGCCAAGTCTGGCTCCAATGTGTCATGTGGTTTCAGATAAGAAGATTTTTCAATGAATTTTTCCATAGGGCCCTATGTTAAACTAAGTTCGGGTGTGGCGGCCATCTTGGTTAACAGCCCGGGTCATTGGACATATTTCTGAAAGAGAACCTCCTAAGAACTATTACTGCCAACTTTGGTTGCAACTGGACTTGTAGTTTCATATAAGATGATTTTTGAAAGTCACCCCCCTTTTTTTTCTATTTTTAGTAACAGCAGCCATCTCGGTTGGAAGTCGGGGATGCCAGACATAATTTTGGAAGGCGGCCACCCAAGGACCATTCCACCAAAGTTTGGTCTCATTTGGCCCAGTGGTTTGAGAGGAAAAGATCTTTAAAGGAAAGTTTATGCTGGATGCCGTCTTTAATGGGCAAAAACTCCTATAAGGGGTCAATCAACGATTTTGGTCATGTTGACTTATTTGTAGATCTTACTTTGTTGAACATTTTTGATGTTTACAATTTGTCTTTATCTATAATAATATTCAAGATAATAACCTAAAACTGCAAAATTTCCTTAAAATTAACAATTCAGGGGCAATAACCCAACAAAGGGTTGACCGAATCATCTGAAAATTTCACGACAGGTAGATCTTGACCTGATGAACATTTTTACCCCCGTCAGTTTTGCTCTAATTGCTTTAGTTTTTGAGATATAAGACAAAAACTGCAGTTTACCCCTATGTTCTATTTTTAGCCATGTCGGCCATGTTTGTTGGCAGGCGGGGTCATCGGACACATTTTTTAAACTAGATACCCTAATGATGCTTGTGGCTAAGTTTGGTTCAATTTGGCCGAGTAGTTTCAGAGGAGAAGATTTTTGTAAAAGTTAACGGACGCCGGACGCCGGACGACGGACGCCAAGTGATGAGAAAAGCTCACTAGACCCTTTGGGTCAGGTGAGCTAAAAATGAGGTCAAAGTGAGGTGACCCCAGAGATAAACAAAAATGTATATATATATAACCTATTGGTAAAATTAATCAAGGAACCCAATTACAAAAACTATGACCTGATCTCTTAACAATGAAAATCAGGACAATTAACAGTTTTTGGATGAAAATTAAGTTGAAAATGAAAAGTACAAAACAGACTTTTTAAAATACAAAAAAATAACCTGGCTTCCCTGGATTGGCAAACATGTTGCTTTCAAAAACATTTGCCAGAGTTGAGACAAAAACTAAATGGACGGATACCAAAAACACTTATTACAAGAACAAACATACTGGTGACCTTAATCAACGTAACTTGCAGTACGTGAACTTAAAGTTAAGTCAAGTGTCAAGTAGGTATATATATGGGGTAATTTGTAACTACTGGCAGGTAGATGGCATAAAAGTAAGTATTCTATACATATCGTTGGTACAAATGTATCAATACAGTCTGTAAAAGTACCTGTCATCAATATTCCTAGTGTTGTCAAGGTCACACAACATAAAAAATAATATCTGCATCTTCTGTGTGTCATCATAAAAAGTAATGTCTCTTGTGACAGGTAAAACATATATCTGTCAACAATATTGTAAAAACTACAGACGGTAACAGGTTAATTAAAATACATGTAAGCAACAGGTAAACATCCTCATAAACTATACACAAAAGTAAATTAGGACTTACTGAATTAATTCAGTGGTTTTTTTAACCAAAATGTAATAATCTTGACAGTTAATACTTTAGATGTTATATTTTCCCCTCAGTTTTACAGCTTTAGGGTTTCTCTTATGTGGAGTAATATCACTGAGAACAAAGGGTGGTTAATTTCATCACTTCTCTAATCATTGTGTATTGTGTATTTTCAGTTTTATGTAATATCCAATGTCCCTTTAATGTAAAGTCACTAAAAAATTTGAATATGAATTTGAGAGTATTATATGATCCCCTTCTCTATCCCCTGGCGATTTTGGTCAGTTTTCTGCAGTTTTCTTTTATACAGAGTATTAGTGTCCACGGCCTAAAACTATAACTTGCTTTAAGTCTGATAGTTAAATTTCTGGTTTTCATTGTGTGTTACTCTTAAGAATTTGTCAAATATCATTTTTTGCCAAAAATCATTTTTTAAAAGATGTAAAAATTGTCAAATTGTCAAATTTTACAGAACACTATAGGACAACACACCACTATATATAAAAACCCTGGATATATGCATGTCATTATAAAATCTTATGCATGTAAGACATTATGGCAAATAACACAATAAAACAAAAATACTAATATCCAGTGATTGATTGACTGGAGTTTAACAAAAAATTGAGGATATTACAGTCACATCATGGCAGACCAACTATAAGACAGGTATTAAGTTTATAATACATTATAGATTTTGTAAGTTCTGCAAAACAAAAGTTGAAGATGAGGTCCATTTTCAGTGCCCTCAGTACAGTCAGCTAAGAAATAAATATCGAATCATTTCTTTAGATACAATTAACTTTGATATTATTAATAAGATAATAAATCCAAGATCCTCTCAAGAATTAAAACTGCTTTGAATGTTTAAGAAGCTCTACATACAAGAGACTATTTGTCAGTCGACTAATCCTTAATTTATTACTTTTTAAATAATTTTCAGATATTTAATATAGTACTTTGACTTTAAATTTGTGTGGTATTCATAACTCAAATAGATTTTTAACTACACAAAATAAACCATTTCTCATGTATACTTGTATGTTTTGAAAACCTGTATTTGAATTTTTTTCATATACTTGTATAAATTTATGTATGTTGGATCATGCCTATATATTGTGCTCTTTCCAATAAATATTGAATTGAATTATAATACTGTGTCTGTACAGTCTTTTGGCATCCTAGTTACTTATTGGGTGCACGTTTTGTTGACATTTTGTGGTGTATCAATCTCTATAACAGATCTGATACGAGTCCAGTACAGAACTTTTATGACTGGGTGCACATTTTGTTGACATTTTGTGGTGTATCAATCTCTATAACAGATCTGACACGAGTCCAGTACAGAACTTTTATGACTGGGTGCACATTTTGTTGACATTTTGTGGTGTATCAATCTCTATAACAGATCTGACACGAGTCCAGTACAGAACTTTTATGACTGTTAATGTATTGAGATAAGGATCAAGGTTAATCTGTCCCTGATTACAGCATCTGGATGGACCAAGTCATTAGGATGACTTGTTTTAATGGCTTGTTTACAATTTTAAACCAATTAACCTACAGACAGGCAATACACAGATTTATTTATCAATAAGCAGACAGGTGTTAGACACATCTGTAAATTTAATTACCTCCCCTGATAATGTATATCAAGAGATTTCAAGTCAGTAGGGTGGCAATTAAATTACCTATCTAGTAAATTGTACACATCTATGAATTGTCAGTTTGACCAATATTATATTTCTATATAATGATAAAATTTACAAATTAAATTATTGCTATAATTAACACTTAATTTTACTACTGGTATAACATGGTAACACTTTTAAATATTTAAAAATCATACACAAAACATAAAATTAATTTAACAATTCATATAAGAAAATCAATTAATATGTTAATTATTTTAATGGCCTTATTTGACAAGACAAGAGGAACTAATTATACCTTTGAACTCACCATTTTTGGGGTATTTTAAATTAGTTATTGGTTGTTGAATAGGAGCTAGTTTTTTCTCACTTTTTGACAACTTTCTACCTATGATATATAAATATAAAACTGACTTCAAAGAAATTTCCTTTTACAAAGTTATATAGATACATGTTGCCCATTAGAGGTAAAGACAAAGTCATACAGATACATGTCCATTAGAGGTAAAGACAAAGTCATACAGATACATGTTGTCCATTAGAGGTAAAGACAAAGTCATACAGATACATGTTGCCCATTAGAGGTAAAGACAAAGTCATACAGATACATGTTGCCCATTAGAGGTAAAGACAAAGTCATACAGATACATGTTGCCCATTAGAGGTAAAGACAAAGTCATACAGATACATGTTGCCCATTAGAGGTAAAGACAAAGTCATACAGATACATGTTGCCCATTAGAGGTAAAGACAAAGTCATACAGATACATGTCCATTAGAGGTAAAGACAAAGTCATACAGATACATGTCCATTAGAGGTAAAGACAAAGTCATACAGATACATGTTGCCCATTAGAGGTAAAGACAAAGTCATACAGATACATGTTGCCCATTAGAGGTAAAGACAAAGTCATACAGATACATGTTGCCCATTAGAGGTAAAGACAAAGTCATACAGATACATGTTGCCCATTAGAGGTAAAGACAAAGTCATACAGATACATGTTGCCCATTAGAGGTAAAGACAAAGTCATACAGATACATGTTGCCCATTAGAGGTAAAGACAAAGTCATACAGATACATGTCCATTAGAGGTAAAAGTTTAAGATTTTTTACAACTTTCATACTATAAATTCAGTGTGTAAATATCACTCTTTTACAATTTTTTTAAACATTGTCACATATATGTGTCTCTGTTCTAAAAATGATTGGAACAAGTGTTTGAAAACAATGTAAAAAATGCCATTAGCCAAAATGCATTCATAAATACACTAAGTTATCCTGATTTTTTAAACTGAGTCAGATTTTACAGTAAAATATTATTTTTGAATTATGAGTAAATTTATGTTATATCATCTAAATAAAATGCACATTACTTACAATTATCAACTATATTTTATTATAACTATATGCATCACTCAAATGGTAGACAGACCATTAAGTTATAAATAATTTTTCATGGAGACATGTTTTTGTATAAATATAAACTATTTATGGTCTAAATGTCCATATCACACCAGTACTCTGAATGTTAACGTAGGCACCAGTTGTTTTTTTTTCATCATAATATGGGAGTAAAATTGTTTGTTAAATAAGAATATTTTTTCAAATGTAATGAAAATTAAATTAAAAACTTAATGGGATTCTTTGAGCAAATTTTTGTTTATATAAACAAGAAGAAAAAAGAAAAAATTTCCAATAAATTTGGATTCAAATTTAAAGAAAAATCAAATTCAACCCTCATTAAAGTAATGGCTGGAACCTTAAAAAAACAAAAATATATAGTGTTTTGTTGAAATGAAGACTTGGTCAGACATAACTATCTCTATATAGGTGTATCAACAGATGTTGTAGAAACCTAACAATAAAATGCATGGACATCAAGAAACTTACTAATTAACCAAATATTTTATAAAATGTGCAACCCACAGGGTGCATGAAATTAACCTCTAATTGTCTTCTCTGATCCTGTATTAATGATTACCTCCCCTACCAAGCTATGTAAAGATGATAATTATATAAACAGCACCACCACAAAGGCTGATAGTATATTTAATTTGTAGATATATTGACATGGGACATTTGTATATGTTAGAACCTGTTACACTGGGAAATCAGTTTACAGCTCCCTGGGGAGTCACTTATCATTTACCTTATAACTTTCTTTGGCTAATTAATGATAAAAGAAAGAAATAATCAAGTTTTGTTAAAGACTGAAAATTCATATAGAGTAATGAAAGAAAACTTCACAGAGGACATGGTATTTTAATTTTTATGCAGAAAGATGAAGAAATATGATTACATCATAGAAATAATGTAAAATGGTATGAGATAACACCCCTAGCTGTAAAATACTATGAGATAACGCCCATAGCTGTAAAATACTATGAGATAACACCCATAGCTGTACCTTTGTTAACATCTATAGTTACCAAATGATTATTTCCTTGTCAAATACTGATATTCTGATAGACAAACAAAAAATACCAATAGAGGTCACAATTATTTGGACCATTTTTTTTAATATTTTACTTCATTATCATAGCCAGGATTTACAATATCCCTTATATCATCACCTGATCAGGGGGTAAAAAGGTATTCAGTATAATACAATATCTGTCATTGTTTTCTTCTTTTTTTTTAAATAAATTTACAAAATATTAAAATTAAGGAAAATACAGGGACTGATGCAAATACTATTTCATTGTTATCATACACTCACCCAATTCATAAAATCTGGATAACTACATTTATAATTAAAATTTTGAATTTTCATAATACATATTTATGGAGGAAAAAAATAACAAAGACTTGCAATCTAAGAAGAGTCTTGTCAAGATCATAGTCAGCACGATCGAAACAAAAATTGACATTTCTTAGACTCTGTCAAGAACTGGGCTCTAACTCATAACATTGGTTTTGATAGGCTAGTGATGAGTAGAAAATTTTAGATTGTGTGAAAAATTGACTTCATTATGATTGCACTTGGACACTATAAAAGATAATGCCAAAAATAAATTTTCCATACTCTGTGAAAATGTTTTTCTCCATTATAATTCTTCTTACTTAATTTTCATGCCATGAAATTAATGATAAACGATCTGTATCTAAAGTACAAAAAAGTAGTCTAGTAAAAACTTATTATCATAAAAGTGCCAGTTTATCATATGGATGTATGGTTGTTGTTTATATTATAACCATCCATCACTGTTCTCTCTCCTGTTTACTTAACAAAGACATTATCTGAGCTTCCCTGCCTCCCGCTGACATAATGGAGAAAAATTTTCACTAATTGTATGACCAGTTATCATCAAGGTTTTTTGTCTTATTAAAATTTTCAATCAAGTGAAGAATTTTTCAAGGCTCATTTCACCTAGATGATAAACAAAGTCTGTAATGAACGAATTACAACAGAATGACAAAACTTAGATAATGTATCGTACAGACTCTATTTGTCATCGTTATGTATGTAGACTACAAAGTCCAACTTCTAATTATTATCAAATGTGTAAAATATGCTGGTTATTTATTTTAAATTTATATAAGTATATAATGTTTATCTAAAATTAAATGAAAACACCCAAGTTAAAAGGATTGATATTATCCTACACAAACCCAAGTAAAATATTCAGAAATAATTGTATGCATTTATTATTTGGATTTTTCCTTGACAGACAATGAGAGATTATTTAATTTACTTTTTATAAAATAACATAGCGAGAAACAATAAGATTAATTATTTTTATCTCCATCCTGTCACATTTGTATCAACTTTCATATTTCTGAATTAATATTAAAAAACTTTCGTTGTTTGAGTAAAATTATTCTACACATATAATTTTAAAAGTTAAATACAATTTTACATATCAAGGTTTTTTTTTGTACCTACATACAGGTGATATGTTATTTTAGACAATAACAAACAGCTTTATGATGCAAATAAATTATTATATTAAATTAAAAGTACCACTATTCCACGAACTTTTTACCATGGTTTTCAAAACAAATCTTTCAATTTTGCAAGAAAAAACATTTTTGAAGTTTTCTCATCATAAATCAATGTATATATAAGCAGTTTCCATATGTAAGATGTTATCAGTGTGCTCCATAAAGTCTCTTGGGGAGATATGTAATGAAAAGTGAAACTAACAAAAATAAAAACAATGTCAAATCAGCCAGTCCATCCATCAAAGTATAACATTTAAATAAAACAGTAGTTTTAACATGTAAAACTGTCACATTTCAGTAATATATAACACTGTTTACAGAGGCAAGTGATCTTATGCGTAAATGACATCCAATTCCCTAACTGTGTCATACTTCGAAAATTTGTCATTCCACCCAAAAATCATTTACAGTCAGAAAAATAATCTAAATAATAAACAGAGCAACTCCTATTAAATTTGTCACCATATGTAAAATAAATTATTTGCGAGTTGATATTTCAAATACCTTGAAATTCACTATAACATGTCCCTGGGTTAGTAGAAAATATACCATGAAATCATATCTCCTGGACTCTTTTTAAAATATAATCAGAAATATTATCTCCTGGACTCACTATAAAATATACTTTGAGATTTTATATTCATAACATGTTCCCTTTCAGGATTGTTGTCTCATGTACCCATAATCTCCTGTTCTTTCTATTACGGTATTATATGCCCAAGATATTTTCTCTTGGACTAACAAAAAGCGACCACTCATTAGAAATTGAAAAGGGAAGATACAAAAAAAATTCCCAGAAACCAGAGATTGTGTAAAATTTGTAATACTGTTGATAATGAAGTTCATTTCTTTTTTGATTGTTCTATTAATGATTCTGATAGAAATAAATATTTGCAACCTTTTAATTTTGAGAGTGAAATTAATCCAGAGGATAAACTGAAACAAATTTTGAACCCCCTAAAAAAACAAGTGAGAATGCTGAGCTCCTTTCTGAAACAGTCACTTTTACTGAGGACAGAAGACAGCTAGTTTTGTTTGAATCACATGTTCTATTTATACTGTTTGTTATATTGATTCATTGCGAAGTGTTTTGTCTTGTTTGATGAATGTATATACATGTAGCCATTATTCCTTAATTGGACACAACAGGTGCTTAATAAAATATATATAAAATATACCCTGAGTTCTTATCTTCTGATCTCTCTTGGATTAACTGCGATCTAATATCTTATGGACTCGCTGACATTCATTCTGGTCGTATCACTCTAAAATTTACCTGGTGATGCTATCTCTTGGACTCACTATAAAATGTACCCTGAGATCCCATCTAATGAATGGCAATCTAATTTGAGCTTGAGAAGCTGTCTAAAATTTGTTAAAATATTGAAATATTCTTAAAAAATAATTCATAAATATCAAGAAAAATCTAATGCTCTTGGGCAAAAAATCTAAGAACTCCTTAAATTTCCTCATCATAACTGATTACATGGTATATCCCTTTATTAAACAAACAAGTCTTTGTTATTTTTCTAAATGCTCGTTGAAATCTTTTTTTGTTGTTGAAATGTGATCAGAGATGCACTCAAGCTTAATATTCAATAGCTTATAAAGCATGCCTGCCACGTTTCTAAATTGATCTGCCTCATTGAAATCACAGTACCATTCTTTGTAAATAGATACCCTTTCAAATTCTGAGATCTCCCCTTGTCTTAATTAAAATAAAATGTATATAATGAGTAGTGAGTTAGTAAAACATTAATTTTAAGTACCTGTACTAGAGCTGCACCCTGTAATTACTACACACTGTATAACTTGATTCTTATAAGTACTTTCCCATGAAATATTTTATTATCCAAATTATAATCAATTCCAGATTGCTGATAAACATTTACATCATGTACAAAAGTGCAGTAAATCTTCATACAATGATTTATTTTAGATTGTTTTCTGAGGTTCAGTGTTAATGAAAAAAGTATAAATACATGTAGTTTCAAATTTTTTTAGTTGAATTGTTAGAGGCTCAGGAGTGCTTAGGCTGCTGCCATACACTACCTTTGTATTTCAGAGGCTCAGGAGTGCTTAGGCTGTTGTCATATCCTATGTTTGTATGTCAGAGGCTCATGTGTGCTTAGGCTGCTGTCATATCCTACCTTTGTATGTCAGAGGTTCAGGTGTGTTTAGGCTGCTGTCATATCCTACATTTGTATGTCAGAGGCTCAGGTGTGCTAAGGCTGCTGTCATATCCTACCTTTGTATGTCAGAGGCTTAGGTGTGCTTAGGCTGCTGTCATACCCTACGTTTGTATTTCAGAGGCCCAGGTGTGCTTAGGCTGCTGTCAAATCCTACTTTTGTATATCAGAGGCTCAGGTGTGCTTAGGCTGTTGTCATATTCTACCTTTGTATGTCAGAGGCTTAGGTGTGCTTAGGCTGCTGTCATACCCTACCTTTGTACGTTAGAGGCTCAGGTGTGTTTAGGCTGCTGTCATATCCTACCTTTGTATGTCAGAGGCTCAGGTGTGCTTAGGTTGCTGTCATATCCTACCTTTGTATGACTGGTAATGGCGAATGGCTTAGTTGGGCTAGGCTTGTCAAGACCCCTGTCAAATCTCATCTTTGTACCATGAAGGGAAGATCAATGGCTTTTGTATGTCAAGGCTACTTTCAATATTACCATTGTATTCAGAGGTCAGGGTCAATTACTGTAACACCTAATATGTGCCAAGGCTGATGTTTTATCTTACCTTTGTATTCACAAGTACGGATGGATAGTTCATGTAATCCAATTTCCAAAACTAGTTTCTTTGTATTCAGAGGCAAGGGTCAATTAGGACTACAGTGGGGGGAGGAGGGGGGCACAGGGTTCGGTATTGTGCATAATTCATTTGATTATCTTAGTAATAAATTCTCTCATCATAATTATACACAATACCAAACTCATCCTCCCCCCACTGATTCTATCCCCCTAACCTTGTCCTCTGTGTATTGTTTACTCCTCACAGCATCATTATCTTAGTAATACATTCTCATCATAATTATACACAATACCAAACTCATCACCCCCACCCCACTGATTCTACCCCCTAACCTTGTCCTCTGTGTATTGTTTACTCCTCACAGCATCATTATCTTAGTAAAACATTCTCATCATAATTATACAAAATACCAAACTCATCCTCCCCCCACTGATTTTATCCCCCTAACCTTTTCCTCTGTGTATTGCTTACTCCTCACAGCATCATTATCTTAGTAATACATTCTCATCATAATTATACACAATACCAAACTCATCCTCCCCCCACTGATTTTATCCCCCTAACCTTGTCCTCTGTGTATTGTTTACTCCTCACAGCATCATTATCTTAGTAATACATTCTCATCATAATTATACACAATACCAAACTCATCCTCCCCCCACTGATTTTACCCCCCTAACCTTGTCCTCTGTGTATTGTTTACTCCTCACAGCATCATTATCTTAGTAATACATTCTCATCATAATTATACACAATACCAAACTCATCCCCCCCACCCCACTGATTCTACCCCCCTAACCTTGTCCTCAGTGTATTGTTTACTCCTCACAGCATCATTATCTTAGTAAAACATTCTCATCATAATTATACAAAATACCAAACTCATCCTCCCCCCACTGATTCTATCCCCCTAACCTTGTCCTCTGTGTATTGTTTACTCCTCACTGCATCATTATCTTAGTAATACATTCTCATCATAAGTGTTAAATCAAAGGAATGATACACAACAATGTAAACAAATATTTTTCTTTGATGTATAGTGATAGACAATCCCAGGGGGTGGTCACAGTTTTGCTTTGCCTCCAATCATAAGGTGTAAAATTATAACACCCCCTTGTCTTATAGCATGTGTCATCAATCCATCAAGCAACATCTTCCTCACTGTGTAATATTAATTAGCAGCATACTGTAAAAATTATGTCTGGGGATGAGAAACATTAAGACAAAATTTTCCCACAGGAGTTGAGTTAATTTTCAAAACATAGAAGATGAACACCCATTAGAATGCTACCAGTGGTTCCTTTGACAAAATCAATATTTTCTCTGCCTGATTCAAAATGGAATGCAGCTGTTAAACAATAATATAAACATCAATTTTTTTAATTTAAACAATTACAGAAATATGTAGAATGTTTTTTTCTTTAGATTATTAAATCCAGTCTACTTTTTGTTATTTTTTTAAAGAAAAATAAAGTAAGTCTAAAAATACTATTCCATTGAAAACAAATGCTCTTAGTGCATGGTAACAAGTTGGCAATTTTTCTTTGTGCTACTTTCAACAAGATAAGTAAATATGCATTCAGATTTAGAAAGAATATTCTACAGAAGGTATTGTAATGTTTTCTCAAAAGCTACAGAGAGTTACTGTCATCTTGAATGTTTGTAAGAAGGAGCAACAATCTAATGCACAGCTAGTTAACTTGACAAGATGACCCAAATGTATTAGTTGCTTTGAGTGCTGTCCGCATGGACTTTCTGTTGACTCTTAGACATACTTGAAGAAATTTGTTCTAAAAACCTAAAACCCAAATTATAATAGGTTACATGGACATGCCTTTTGGCCCTTGTTCTAGCGGCCCTGTTCTAGGCTCCAACATGTAGACCTCTTCAAAATTCTGTTACTTTATTGTGCATCTCATTGCTACATATAACCATGCTTAAAATCCCAAACCCCAAAGCACAATGAGTTTCATGGACATGCAGGAGTGTAGACTCAGACTTAAGGCCTCTTGTTTGAATACCATGAAAAATGCAACTTTCTGATACTTTACTGCACAACTACAGACAGCCATTCTATAAGAAAACATTTAAAATGCTAAAATAAACTAGAGGCTCTCAAGAGCCTGTATCGCTCACCTGGATTTAACTTTTCACCTTGAGCAGACTTAAAAATTTAAGTGTTGCAGTCAATTTGGCTGGTTTTTCTAGAGGATTCTATGTTAAACTAATTTCAGCTGTGGCAGTCATCTTGGTTTAGTCCAGGTCAATGGATACATTTCTAAAAGAGAACCATCTAAGGACCATTTCTGCTAAGTCTTGTTCCAACTGGCTAAGCAGTTTCAGACAAGAAAATTTTTAAATGAATTTTCCTATAGGGTCCAATATTTAACAAAGTTCGGTGTGGCAGCCATCTTGGTTGACAATCCGGGTGATCGGACATATTTCTGAAAGAGGACCTCCTAAGGACCAATGCTGCCAAAGCTGGCTCCAATATGTCAAGTGGTTTCAGACAAGAAGATTGTTCAATGAATTTTCCTATAGGGCCCTATGTTAAAATAAGTTCGGTTGTGGTGGCCATCTTGGTTGACAGTCTGGGTCATCGCACAAAATTCTGAAAGAGGACCATCTAAGGACCATTGCTACCAAGTCTAATTCTAATTGGCTTAGTTGTTTCAGACGAGAAGATTTTTGAGTGATTTTCACATAGGGTCCTATGTTAAACTAAGTTCTGCTGTGGTGGCCATCTTGGTTCACAGTCCACGAAATCAGACATATTTCTGAAAAAGGACCTCCTATGGACAAAGTGCTAAGTCTGGTGCCAATATGTCAAGTGGTTTCAGACAAGAAGATTTTTCATGAATTTTTCCATAGGGCCCCATGTTAAACTAAGTTCAGTTGTGGCGGCCATCTTGGTTGACAGTCTGGGTCATCGCACAAAATTCTGAAAGAGGACCATCTAAGGACCATTGCTACCAAGTCTAATTCTAATTGGCTTAGTTGTTTCAGACGAGAAGATTTTTGAGTGATTTTCACATAGGGTCCTATGTTAAACTAAGTTCTGCTGTGGTGGCCATCTTGGTTCACAGTCCACGAAATCAGACATATTTCTGAAAAAGGACCTCCTATGGACAAAGTGCTAAGTCTGGTGCCAATATGTCAAGTGGTTTCAGACAAGAAGATTTTTCATGAATTTTTCCATAGGGCCCCATGTTAAACTAAGTTCAGTTGTGGCGGCCATCTTGGTTGACAGTCTGGGTCATCGCACAAAATTCTGAAAGAGGACCATCTAAGGACCATTGCTACCAAGTCTAATTCTAATTGGCTTAGTTGTTTCAGACGAGAAGATTTTTGAGTGATTTTCACATAGGGTCCTATGTTAAACTAAGTTCTGCTGTGGTGGCCATCTTGGTTCACAGTCCACGAAATCAGACATATTTCTGAAAAAGGACATCCTATGGACAAAGTGCTAAGTCTGGTGCCAATATGTCAAGTGGTTTCAGACAAGAAGATTTTTCATGAATTTTTCCATAGGGCCCCATGTTAAACTAAGTTCAGTTGTGGCGGCCATCTTGGTTGACAGTCTGGGTCATCGCACAAAATTCTGAAAGGGGACCATCTTAGAACCATTGCTTCCAAGTCTTATTATTATTGGCCTAGTGGTTTCAGACGAGAAGATTTTTGAGTGAATTTCCCATAGGGTCCTATGTTAAAAGTTCTGCTGTGGCGGCCATCTTGGTTCGCAGTCGACGAAATCAGTCATATTTCTGAAAAGGACCTCCTAAGGACCAATGCCGCCAAGTCTGGCTCCAATATGTCAAGTGGTTTCAGACAAGATTTTTCAATGAATTTTCCTATAGGGCCCTATGCTAAACTAAGTTTGGTTGTGGTGGCCATCTTGGTTGACAGTCCGGGTCATCGGACACACCTCTGTAAGAGGACCATCTAAGGACAGTTGCTGCCAAGTCTGGTTCCAATTAATCAAGTGGTTTAAGACAAGAAGATTTTTCAATGAATTTTCCCATAGGGCCCTATGTTAAACTAAGTTCGACTGTGGCGGCCATCTTGGTTAACAGTCCGGGTCATTGGACATATTTCTGAAAGAAAACCTCCTAAGAACTATTACTGCCAACTTTGGTTCCAAAGTTTCATATAAGAAGATTTTTAAAGTCACCCCCCCTTTTTTTCTATTTTTAGTAACAGCAGCCATCTCGGTTGGAAGTCGGGGGAAGCCAGACATAATTTTGGAAGGGGGCCACCTAAGACCCATTCCACCTAAGTTTGGTCTCAATTGGCCCAGTAGTTTGAGAGGAAAATATTTTTAAAGGAAAGTTTACGCTGGATGCCGTCTTTAAAGGCCAAAAACTCCTATAAGGGGTCAATCAATGATTTTGGTCATGTTGACTTATTTGTAGATCTTACTTTGTTGAACATTTTTGCTGTTTACAATTTGTCTTTATCTATAATAATATTCAAGATAATGACCTAAAACTGCAAAATTTCCTTAAAATTAACAATTCAGGGGCAATAACCCAACAAAGGGTTGACCGATTCGTCTGAAAATTTCATGACAGGTAGATCTTGACCTGATGAACATTTTTACCCCATGTCAGTTTTGCTCTAATTGCTTTAGTTTTTGAGATATAAGACAAAAACTGCAGTTTACCCCTATGTTCTATTTTTAGCCATGTCGGCCATGTTGGTTGGCAGGCGGGGTCATCGGACATATTTTTTAAACTAGATACCCTAATGATGCTTGTGGCCAAGTTTGGTTCAATTTGGTCTGGTAGTTTCAGAGGAGAAGATTTTTGTAAAAGTTAACGAACGGACGACGGACGACAGACGACGGACGACGATGGACGACGGATGCCAAGTGATGAGAAAAGCCCACTTGACCCTTTGGGTCAGGTGAGCTAAAAACTGTAGCAGGAATTCTCAGGGGTTGTTTATAGCACTAGCTCAAAGCCAGCTATGACGGGCTACTGTAACATGAATTCTCAGGGGTTATTTATAGCACTAGCCTGAAGCCAGCTATGATGGGCTACTATAGCAGGAATTCTCAGGTGTTATTTATAGCACTAGCCCGAAGCCAGCTATGACGGGCTACTGTATCAGGAATTCTCAGGGGTTATTTATAGCACTAGCCAGAAGCCAGCTATGACGGGCTACTGTATCAGGAATTCTCAGGGGTCGTTTATAGCACTAGCCAGAAGCCAGCTATGACGGGCTACTGTAGAAGGAATTCTCAGGGGTTGTTATTAGCACTAGATTTTTCATCTTTTTCCCATCGCCTACTAGTTCAGAATAGAATAGAGATCGCTATTCTTGGACGGCCAATATAATCTAGAAACAGATAATGCTACTGATCAATTGATTTGCATATACCATAGCTGGTTAATTTCTTTACCTTACATGTACTTGGTTAGTACTTTAACCTAGTGTTACATGTTCTTGGTTAGTACTTGGTTAGTACTTTGACCTATTGTTACATGTTCTTGGTTAGTTCTTGGTTAGTACTTTGACCTATTGGACTAGTAAATTTTCAGTACTGTCAGAACTTTTTACACCTAAAAATTTAGCACTAGTTCCATGGATACAAAACTGTGATGGAAAAATGAGATGAAGATATATTAACCACCCCTCCCCCTGGAGATAAATAATGACTGGTCCCTAAACTAAAATATCTTGACATTGGTCGACTATAAAGTAAAATTTTATACTGATATATTGTAACTTTTCAATTTTAGTAACATTATCTGCCATCTAAACTATTGGAGGATTCACTTGGTTGATCCATGAAGATATGATTGAGACCTAAAATGAATACCACACTTGCTTCTGATTGGTCTATTTCACATTAATTCCTGATTGATTTAAAATGATAATGGGTCTTCATTCAAAATATTCTAAATAAAACAATTTCACATGAATGTTTTAAAATGTGAATTATTTAAATACTTCATTGACTGACCCCCTTTTTCAAGCAAGAAAGGCAACGAGAACACAGATTTTGAATATTTTTAAATTATTATATTGCATTTTCACTATGACAGAAATTCTATAATTTTTATAGGAATTAATTTGGAATTTTATTAAATTCTATTGCATTTGGGGTACCCCATACAGGGAATAACATAGAAAGGCTAATTGTTTTTTGTATTCTATTGATGCATATATAAAAAAAAATATATACTATAAATATAATAGAAGCATGATTTGAAAAAAGAGCACCAATCAAACTTTCCATCAAATTCCAAATAATATACTAAAATTTGAACTTTCTTCTCAATTTTTCATTTTCTTGACAAGCACTTGAAACCACACTTTTTTTGCCAAAAAAATAATTTCTATTACTTTAAGATTCACATTATAACAATGTGTTTAAACTTGAGGAAAAAAATCAGTATATGATTTTTTTCTACATGCATCTCAAAGTAACCAACTATCTATATTCTTTATTTAGTATAAATTTGCATACTAGTATTTTCATAACTGGTGTTTAAATTTTCCAGAAAATATTAGAAATAAATGTTACAAAAGACTTAAAGACTTAAATTAACTTTTGTTCATTAAAAATTACGAAAATCTTTCCTGAAAATTTTGAAATAAAAATATTAAGGGTTTTGGGTTCAAATATATTAAATCAGTGTCAATTACCACAAAAACTATCTCATGAAGATTTTTTCTTTTTAGATATCAATAGAATCACTAATATACACCTTTTATTCAAATTTCACCAAAAAATTAGTACAGTTTGCATTTCCGTAATTTTCTGTTAATTTTTCCTTGTTTTCTATGATATAACAGTCTTTAAAAAAAAGTTTTTTTGTAATTGATGTAGTGGGTCTTGTTTTTTGGTGATTTCAATCTTACAAATACCATGTTAGGCTGATACAATTTTAGAATGACAAGCTATGACAGATGATTTGTTTATATAAACTTTTACATTTTGACAGATCTGTATCAACATTTAATGAATGGTGATAATGACGTGAATGTCAATGTTATAGAGCCCCACACAGATACAGTTACTGTAATTAGTTAATTAGTATAGATATGGAACCATATAACAGTGTTTCCTCTATCAACAGTTTGTCATACAGGGAAAGTGTAATATATACACAGGTATACAACGAATTACATGATATATTGGTAATGTTTTAACCTAGTGTATATTATTATAGTAAAGACATTTCTATCAGCAAGTTTTTTTTCCACAGAATTTTAACAAGGAATTCACTTCAGATGCACATATCCATGGTAATTAATAATGGTTGTAAAAAAGTACCAAATAAAATGACCTTGACAGAATGAAAGGAATCTTATGTAACATGTACGATAAGAATATTTGGCACACGCTGAAGAAATAAAGTGTTTAACTGTAAAAAAATCAGCAAAAACTTATACCCTATTGACAGAAGTGCGTGAGTGTTATAATTATTTGCTTTAGACCAAAGAGTAAGATTAGAGAACTCTTAAATATGGCAAAGACATATGAATACTATCTTCTTTAGTATGAGCAAATATTCTAATTATTAGTGTCCATGTATGAATGGCTTTTATAAAAGTCAACTTGACCTATTTTTAATATAATGTACTTATATAAAATATAAAATGTTGATAATATATAATTCATTAAAATCATTTTAGTTTATCCAATATTTAGTTGAAAGAAAAATATAGGTCAAGGTCGCAATTCCAAAACCAATAAATTAACATTTTATCATTCATTTAAAGTAAAAATATCCATGTTTGATCTTGACTTGAATTTAAGCAACATGTATATACAGTCCTAAAAAATACTGGTTCCCTTGCCTTGATTTCTGTTGCATGAAAGTAATTACTCCACTGTATCCCTTCTTACCTATTTGATGTTCTGAGATCAGGGTAAAAAAAAATCAGTTCCAATAAACAGATTGGTACCTGAATTTAACAATACCTTCCTCATGACATGTTACAGCAGATATTATAGACATCAGACGCCTATAGCTGACATATTTATACAAGGTCAGATTCTGATTTTCATAATGTCATAATTACAACTCTTGTTGACATAATCAAACAGGTACTGGCTGTAACAATATTCATATTGATAATGCATATAAACATCTCAAACATTTAATAGTATCAAGAACCACTCTATTGAACAGAACTGGGATTAACCAAACTATTTTATGGTTCATACATGGTCCATTCAATGTTAAAAATGTTAATGTCAATTTATTATGTTTTTTATGTGTAGTGATTGGAAGTGGTTCCTGATACATGTGGTGTTCCTCATCATGGAGTAAAATGTAATTTATAATATCAATTACACGGTTTTCATGACAGTATTTGAACCACAAAATCATGTTAATTATTGTTATAATTAATACTGTTTATTTGTTATGTAAGTTCAGTATCATCTAACCAAAAAAAACACGGAAACTGTTATTCATGAAATTAATAAATCTGTAGTAAAATCTACACAAAAGCATGACCTTAAGTCATGCAGCATAAAAAATACAAGTACAGTTCACTCCATGATTAAGCAATAAGAAAGAAACAGGATAGAATGAAGAGAAGAACATATTTTATTAACAACAAAGGGCCATCAGCAGCATGAATTTACAAGACATATACAGTCGACTCTCATAATCTCAAAGTCCTTCAGACCACGGAAAAAAAATTGAGATAGAAGAAATCTGACTAAAAGGGAGCTGGCAAATTTTCCAACTTACAAAGGGGAGGTAATAAACTACCTTGAGGTCCGGTAAATTTAAAATCTTTGTAGGTTCCAGAGTAAGACCATAGTTTGTATGTACGTGTACTATCTAGACATCACTTTATCCATGTTCAGATACTTATTTAATTTTTAACATTTTATATTTATAAAAATAAAGAGTTGAAGACAAATTAATTACAATAGATCAAAATTACCGCAAGATGATGAAGATTATTTGGCATAACAAATAGAATTTTCGTTGTTTTTATAATTTGGGACTCAAAATTTAGTTCGAGATAGAAGAAAATTCGACTCATGCAAATTCCACTGAAAAGGAGTCAAATACATATATTTTCACTGTAAAACTTTTAGGACCACATAAAAAATTTGACTCAAGCAAGTTTGAGATAACAAGAGTTGACTGTAAATGACAACAATTGCTTAATATAACACATAATTGTACAAATGGCTTTCTTACTGTGCTATGATTCAAACTGGTTGATTTCTGGATCTTTATCGCATAACTGAATAAGTATATATACCTGTGTGACATATTCTACCATAGGTCTGACCAGGAATCCTGTCAACTCTATCACTTCCATTGTTAAATCATGTCTACACAATTATAGAAGTTAAAAGATTAACTCTACCTTTCATTACTGATTAATTCTAATGTTTAAAACTATGTTAGGAATGTATACCAATGAAGTTTAAAATAAACAATATAGACTTGACATTTTGTCGTTTCAGAGACCTTTTTGGTGTTATTTTTAGCTTACTCCGATCACGATGTGATGTTAGTGGTTAATGCCAATACAGCAAAATAGAATTGGTATTTACTGCCCCCTGTTAAAACCTAGTATTTAATGCTCCCCTGTTAACACCTAGTAATAATGAATGAAGAACTGAATGGTTGAAATTTCACTTTGCTTGCAATTTTATACCACACCTAGTGTTTTAACATTAATATCATTAACAAGGAAAAATTGCCCAGGGTCAAGATTGTTTGGCATTTAATAAAACTTATTCAATAGGAAATTAGACTTTGACTGTATGTAAAGGCATTCCTATCATTTTTTTAAATCAATTCTAACTGTGTTGATTAATTGAACACTGAATCTCAATTCTTTTAAAAAATCTAAATCTTTAGATTGAAGCAGCTTGGTTGATCCTAATAATTCCAAAGAAAATTTAATTTTGTTTCCAGGGGCCTCGGTTATCATGAAGTATTGACAATGTACAATAATGCTTAAAGTATATTATGCTGAGGAGACAGTTGTCATATTAATGATCACTAACTAAAAATATATTAAAATTATATTCCAGTCAGACAGGCAGGGCATTTTTTCATAAATATCCTGGATTATGTACCTTTATGTTAGAATTGTTGGCAGAAGCAACAGAGAATGTTGGGTAACTATATTTTATTTTCTGTATACTGAGGGGGACTCGGTGGCAGAGTGGTCTAGGTAGTTCGTTATGACTACTAATGATCACTAGCCTGTCAACACTGAGGTTGTAAGTTCGAATCTCACCTGGGGCAGGGTGTGTTCGACTGCGATCTAAATTGACAAGGAGCGCCAATTTTCCTACCGAAGGACGGTGGTACCTCCACCAATAAAAACTGGCCGCCGCGAAATAGCCATATGTGCTGAAAATGGAGTAAAAACCCAACTAAACAAACAAACAAACATTTTATTTCCATGAAATTTTCGTAGCCATAAAATCTAACAATGAAAGCTAATGTAGTATGGGCACAGATTCCAGTTGAAGGATGTTGTCTAATTCAAATTTATCCCAATCAATATTTTTATTGGTCAATATGATGGGATGTTAGTTCATTTTTACATACTCCATATCCTTACAATTTAATATGAAATCATACATGTATTTTTTTTTGCTTTTTCATCTGAGAATAGTAATTATAAACTGTCCATATAAGCTTACCTGGTACAGGTGTCTACAAAATTTATGCAATATCTGAATAGCTGAAATGAGAGAAAAGATACATAATATGGTCAAAGGGAGGTAATTCAAAATGTTTAATTAATACATTACTATATACATATTTGAACAAAATATGCATGACCTTTTCTGTAAAAATCTATATTATAGAACACACTGAAAATTTTCTTTAAAATTTTCTTTTAATTTGAATATGTCTATACCGAGCTGAGCAACAAAATAAAACAAATATCCAATCTCTCAATTTCTCTTCACAGCTGTTTAATACTCAACATGGAGATTTATAATGTCGTTCTCTAATAGGTAATTTAAACTGCATTCAGATATAGGTAAATAACGTTTTCCATAATCAAAATAGCATTAACAATAAGACGAAACAGTCAATTTTTATTAAAAATTTGTTAGGGTTCCACTGAACCCAGTCTCGCCTGATTTCGCTGTTGTCAGGTAAACTCAATTTGCGACGGTAAAACCAGCGGTTTACGTCGGCAACTGATAAAATACAATACAGTTATCCCCTAAATGTAGGATCGCTTTGTCTCAGTGCCACAACAAAAGTGGCAGGCTTGACAAAAATAGATTCAATTAGCTCTTGTTACCTACGAGATGAAGAAACTGTTTGATATAAATATAATGCAGAGTGTATAAATTACTTTCAGAAATAAAGAGCTTTGAGATAAAAAAAGTTAAAGATAATGAAAGTCAACTCTATGTTACGGAAGTTTTAGCAATCTATCGTAAACTACATGAATAATGTGTTTTACCTGAATCAACTGACTGTCTCTGTCAAACCACGAATAGTTTTGGATATCTGGATGATTTTTTAATGTTCTGAAGATCTAAAAACAAAATGTATTAAAAATTTAACTTAGCTAAGACTCTTCAGTTTTTAAGTTACTCAGGTACTATAAGTACATATGGAGCCTTTATCTGAGAAAATTCTTATCTTCAAAATATTTTAAAGACAATGAAATATCAATTCAATAAATTTTTAATTTTTAGGACTTTTAAAACTCACAGTCACAGGACCTTCCTTGACCTTCATATGAAACTTGAGGGATCTTCTGTAAGTTAAGAAATTGAATTTTATTTGCATAAAGTTACCCCTAGCATCAGCTAAAAATAACAAGCATGAAATTTTTACTATCAATACAACAGGCTGTGAACTTGACTTGAAGTCGAAACAGATTTAATATACCAGTAGTAAAATTCATTGTTTTTAGAAAGAAAGTATAAAATAAACAAGAGTATCCAACTTACCAGTCTCTGACATTCAAAATGTTTTTCTTCTGTTGTCATATTTACCGTAATAACTCTATTTATTCGTCATTAAAAAACACCCATTTTTGAGGAAAATTGAAAAACTGACGAAAAAATAGGTTTTTTTTGTTGTGGGATCGTTGTTGACTTCCAGTAGATTGATTTGCTTAATGAATGATAAGTATAACAAGATGAAATTAAAGCCCGTACTTTCTGAGTTGTTTCTTCATTTGTTTTTCATGAATTCATCATCAATACTCATGAAAATTGCCATTTTAAATCCAAAACAAACAACGATGACAAACTTTCAACCATCTGCCATGTTTTGATATGTAGACAACACGTGGTCGTAATCCGGATTCGGAATGGAACCTAATGAATATTTATTTCATTTGTTTCTTTCGTCTTTGTATAAGATCATATCAATTCAATTTATAGGTTAAAGAAAAGGAATTATAAAATAAAATATGTTTAATTTTATAATTTTTATTTAAATTTTGTCTGTTATCTAATGTGGAATCAGAAGCATAGTTATACCGAACTTTATTTTGTTGTTACTATCTTAACCTAACTTCCAGGTGCAAAAAGTCGATTAAATTTGTTTAAAATTTTGTATTTATAACAATTATTTTCATGTTTTGGGTGAATAAACTTATTTGTTTTGAGGAATGGAAGACTCGATGGTGACAAGAACTTATTCAGTTCACGATAAATGTTGAAAATTCTGACTTCACAACAGTCGCGATTTGAAAACTTTGCAAGTGACGAGAAAAAATAGATTTTAAAAAATACATTTTTCCATGAAATACTAAAAGTGACGAATAATTAGGTCGACGAATAAATAGAGATTTTACGGTATTAGTTTTATTAAGACATTACTAGATAACACCATTCTTGTTTTCTTGTCTACTGGAGCTATATCACAACTAAATACAAATTCCTCTTCTAAACTCTCCTCGCTGTATACACAATGTAAGTACATCAACCCTATCAATCTTATCTCATAGTGACAACACTTCAATGTCAACATCAGTATAGATTCCAAAGAGTTTTCTCCCATTAGTTTAGAGTTATCTCCCATGTCAATAGAATTATCTGCCACTGTTACTAGGTCTGAAGAATTTCTAGTGTCAGTTTTTGTACAGTTGTTCCCCTTATCAGAATATACCAACAATACATTAGCTAAAGTTGTAAGATATTCTATATAACCAGGTCCATCATGTCTGTACGGTTCCGTGAGAACCCACTGTTCTTTATTTATGATACTGATTATTGTACTGTATGATAGCTCCTTGTCTGTATTACTACTGACTGTTAATAACTTACATGTCAGAATTAAGGCTTCTTTTCTTGTTATATAACACTTATTTAGACTGAAATATGAACAAAATTTATTACAATTCTAATTAGGACAAATGAAATATTGGTTTGATGCTTAGGCAAACTGTAAAGCTTTAAAGCGATAAATCAGTGCTTTTTTTTTTATAAACAACAAATATAATGAAACTTCTATTTGTAGATTAAATCATTTATGTTTTCAATATCAGCCAAAATACATGTTAAGGGCTTATATGGGTCAAGGGATTAAATTAATCTCTATTATCATATACTGTGAATCACTTATTATTCCTTTTCAAATCCTTGATGAAAAAAATTTTCCAAATAGCCTTGTCAACAGCCTGGATAAACTTAATATCTACCTTTTAACTGTGTATTTTACCTTGTCAACAGCCAAGTTCTGTTTAGCCATTCCTTTATTAAAATCTCAGCTGTTTGATGTTTGATACTAGAATCAACAGCAGGCAATGTCTCAATTAAACTGTTTAACTACAAGAAAAGTAATGTTATTTTCAAGCAGAAATATTAATCAATAAGAGGCTCCAAGGAGCTAGTGTTGCTCACCTGGCATATTACCATTTTATTTTTTTTTTGTTCAAAGTCATTTTTTTCTGAGAAAATTTCTGCTTTGTTGTTGAAGCTCCAAGCACTGGAACACATAATAAAATTCTGAAATGTTACCATTCAAAGTATTTTCCCAAAAGACCAACAAGTTCACATGACATACTTTACAGTATTTTATATAAAAAACCATGTACCTGATTGTCATGGTGACTGTCAGTATGGTCTTCAAATTTACCTGCAGTAAAATACAATGTTTCTGACTATGTTGGTGGTTGTTATTAAATTTACCTGCAGTAAAACACCATGAACCTGATTGTCATAGTGACTGTCAGTATGGTCTTTAAATTTACCTGCAGTAAAACCCATGTTTCTGACTATGTTGGTAATTGTCAGTAAGTTTACCTGCAGTAAAACATGATGTATCTGACTGTTGGTAATTTCCAGTAGTGTCAGTAAGTTTACCTGCAGCAAAACACCATGTATCTGATCATGTTTGTGATTGACAGTACTATCTTCAAATTTACCTGCAGTAAAACACCATGTTTCTGATCATGTTTGTGATTGACAGTATTGTCTTAAAATTTACCTGCAATAAAACACCATGTATCTGACTATGTTGGTGATTGTCAGTGGTGTCAGTAAGTTTACCTGCAGCAAAACACCATGTATCTGATCATGTTTGTGATTGACAGTACTATCTTCAAATTTACCTGCAGTAAAACACCATGTTTCTGATCATGTTTGTGATTGACAGTATTGTCTTAAAATTTACCTGCAGTAAAACTCCATGTATCTGACTATGTTGGTGACTGTCAGTACTGTGGGGAAGTTTTTGTAGTAGAGTCTTCACTACATCTAGGATATTATTCGCTAGAACTAATGGTTGTAATGCTTTGGCGGACATCTGTCGAGTTCTCAGGACTGCACTACTGTTACATCTATGAATTAAATAAAGAGATGAAGTCAATGGTCAAATTATAAAAGATTTTTTATTCATTTTCCTTAACTGCTATGAAATATTCTTGTAAAAATCTTGCTCAAAACTACCACAATGGAACATGTTTATACCATTGTTTTTTTCAAAACAAATTGTTGTGTCAATATATTCCATGTTAAGATATCCTGTGATAATATGTACAACTGTCCAAATATATAACTGTGAGATATGTAAATGAAAAGATATGGGGTACCCTTCATGAAGAAAACATTCCATTCAACAGGTTGATAAAAGAAGTTGTGTGATCTCCAACAATCCCATCTAACCAATCAAACACTCAATACTGGTGCCAAACTTCTACTAATGTCCAAAAAATTATAACTGAAAGCATGCAAACCTTTTCCTATATATAGATTCTCCTTCAGGTAGGAGTGAGTTATGGAATTTCTCCACCCGAGATAGTTAAATTTTCGATTTTCAACACGTGAGGCTTTAGCGAGCGTGTTAAAATCTAAAATTTAACTATTGAGGGTGGAGAAATTCCATAACTCGCGAATAAATTGAAGGAGAATCTGTTTCTCCTATGATTTTCGACAAAAACCTGAAGAAAATGTCGTTGCTATGTAGTTTGTTTACATAGATGTCATTTCGGGACTTCTCTAGTTTATCGTTCAAATAACTGTAGAAAAAAGGGCCGTAATTCCCATGTAGAAATTTAATCACCGGGAAGTGATTTATGTATTATGTATTTTTATACCACCGATTAAACACGTCAAGAACAGGAGAAGCTTATCTCTCTCATTCATGACCATTTATAAAGTTAAATTTTCACATTATTCTCCTTTCTTTAAAAATTTCATGATTTGATGTAATACATGTACTATTTCCTTAGTGTTAGATTCTCACATGTAAATTCTAGTCAATTATATACCACAAAATCTGCTCTGAACTAATTTTTAATCTCTTTCATATCCAATATTTGTTCATAACAGATTTTGCACATTAATGGTGTGAATACACAAACTTTGCACATTAATGGTGTGTATCTAATAGAGGTAATACACAAACTTCACACATGGACTATCTCATCAAATCACTATTCCACAAGTTTTGATTGATTGATTATTGCTTAACTTCCAGTGGCAAATATTTCATACTTCTTCAGGATGAGAACCAGTTCAATATATCATACAAGTCAAATAGGGGTGGGATGGGACACAAAGGGGAACACATTTTGACTGCCACTGTAACAGGAGGATAGCGTGCAGGGAGCATGACATTCTCCAAACACATTACCCACTATGGTCCACATCCAAGCTTTCTGTATAATGACCTGACAACTCACGAACAAGAGGGTAACCCTCCACCTGGGAACGTGCTAATCAGCTCTGTGGGTTGAGCTTCCGTGATCCTTCAAAGGTGCCTAGCCCTAGTTTTGAAATTACTCAGTATATTGTAAAAATTTAACCATGACCAGATGTTATAAATTAGAGGGCATGATAAGCCAAAAGGAAAGAGATATTTTCATCCTCTATTTCGCTAAGATCACAATGATTGATTATACAGTCAAACCTGCCCTAACGGTCACCTCAATTAAGCAGCCACCTGCCTTCAGCGGTCGTCCTGGAGTCCGCCCAAATAGTTTTACGTGTTAATTTAACTCGAATAAGCGGTCACCTGTCTTACGCGGCCAGCGGTCACAACAAATGGTACTCAAGCTTGAAATTTACCTAAATTAAGCGGTCATTTACCTTTCTATAAATGTTAAAATCATCGTTAATTGACTTTCAAATCATCTTTAATTAATGGCATAGCTTAATTATCATTCAAATTATCAATCTCATCGTTCATTTACGGTCGATTGTGGAATAAAACATCGTTTCATCTCAGTCGAACCGCCATATTTGTATGTTAAACAACGATAATATCTTGATCGTTCCGGACCGAAAGCAAAATACGGAATTGCCGCTCAGTGTAAAACTTGATTAAACGGTCACCTGTCTTATGCGGCCATTTTACTTTTGTCCCAATTGTGGCCGTTAAAAGCAGGTTTGACTGTACAATTTTCTCTTTTGAATTTTTGTGTATCATCCTTTTTTGAAAAAATATTTACTAAACTTCATAAGAGGCAAGTGATATCCTAGACATACAAACCTGACAACATATGGTATATATGCTGATAAGTTCAGACTGGTATCTGTACCCTCCAGAGGTGATGGGAACAGTCTAGCCAGTACCATTAACAGTGGATACAGAGAAGGATGAATATGTATTGTATCATGGTTCCTGAAAATAAAAAAATACAAAGAATAAAAATGTCATTTTTCTACAATTACAGAAAACAACAATAAATATAAAATAGTTATTTTTCATTCTGGAGGTAATGGGAAAATCTTCCAAGTCAACAGACATTATTCCTAAGAAAATGTCTGCTTAATTTGGTCTGTACAGGAATACTGATTCAGTTTTCTATAAGGATCCTGCTGCTTTATTAACAATTTTATGTTTGCCAATGGAAATCTTACATTTATGTATACTTTTATTATGGTATTTACCAGTCTGCATGGATAGCCTGTATCCCTGCACTGTGTGTGTGTGTGTGTGAGTATATTAAGTGATAAACTGATTATTTAAACTGTGAAAAGCAATCCAAATAAAACCAGAAATTGGAGCCATCTTAAACGATGTCTATCCCCGCACTGCACAAGTCAAAAAACAATTAACAATGAAAAATTAGCAATTTCACAATTTCAGTCTGAAAATTGGAACCCTGAATCAAATTTCAAAATTGAAAACCGTATTGCACATCTACACATAGTGAAGAACAATATTATAAACAAATAAAACCACTGAAACAAAAAATGAATGAGTATTTCCAGAGACAAGGCAAGATTAGCAATTTCACCATTTTCGGTCCCAAAATTGGAACCCTTAATCGATTTTCAAAATTAAAAATGTTTTTGCACATCTACAGTAATAAAGAAAAATATTATATACAAATAAATTTGCTAAATCTAAATGAAAAATGAAAGAGTAGTTTAAGTCACAAGCTTAAATTCACTATTTCCAAAATACAAGCCCTGTGGGCCTCAAGTTGTGAAAATCAAAATTCTAAAACCTTACTGCGCATCTAAATACAGTATGTGACAATACTGTATAGAAATTAAAGCATAAAATGAAAAATGTTTGAGGAGTTTAGGTCACAAGCTTAAACTTCCAATTTTTGAAATTCGACCCATGTGGACCCTAATTTTTAAACATTCGAAAACCTTATTGCGCATCTACATACAGTTTGTGACAATACTGTATAGAAATTAAATGCATGAAGTTAATAAACAGCTGCACCATGAGTGCATGATACGCCTGTCGTCTTGTGAAAAAAACATAATAAAAGTTTTTTGGAATCCCCCTTTATTTAGTGGAGCTGCTGGTGGGATGTATATGGAAACCAGGCAAAACATAAGCATGTAAACTTTTAAGCAAAAGAGATATGGCGCAAAATGTGACCAAAAAAGACTACCTTTTTTACAAAAAAGCTCAATAAAAATTCAATAACTCAAAAATAAAATAAAGAATCATCAGGAAAAAGTATACAGATCTTCAGATTAATATAACTAACAAGTGTGTGAAGTTTTTTGCAATAATCATGCAATACGGCGCAACATGTGAAAAAACCCCACTTTTTTTTACAAAAAACTCAATAACTCTAAAATAAAATTTTGAATCATCACCAAAAAGTATACAGATCTTAAGATTAATATAACTAAGAAGTGTGTAAAGTTTTAAGCAATAATCATACATCGTTTTTGAGATATGGCGCGATATGTGAAAAAAACACACCCCTGTTTTAGTTACAAAGTCCCGTAACTCAAAAAGTTTTAATCTTATTTTAACCAAAAAGTATACAGATCATTTGACCATCATAAGAAACAACTGTGTTAAGTTTCATGAAATTTGGATAAGTTGTTCTCAAGTTACAGTGCGTCATGTTTACAACGGATGCTGGACATTTGTATACCATAATACGTCCCGGCAAAATTTTGACGGGCGTATAAAAATGAACGAGGAGTTCTGGAGACAAGATTATCGAACGGACGGACAGACAGACTGATTACAAATATCCCCGAACTTCATTCGAAGTGCGGGGATAATTACGCACATATTGGCTATTTTGTGGTGGCCAGTTTTTTATTGGTGGAGGAAGCCAGAGTACCCGGAGAGAACTACCGACATTCGGTAGGAAAATTGGCAATCCTTGTCAATTCAGATCGGAGTCGAACTCACAACCTAAGTGTTGACAGGCTAGTGATCATAAGTAGTCATGACGAACTACCAAGACCACTCGGCCACCGAGTCCCCCTCAGTATATAGAAAATAGAATATAGTTACCCAACATTCTCTGTAGCTTCTGCCAACAATTCTAACATAAAGGTATATAATCCAGGATATTTATGAAAAAATGCCCTGCCTGTCTGACTGGAATATAATTTTAATATATTTCTAGTTAGTGATCATTAGTATGACAACTATCTGCTCAGCATAATATACCTTAAGCATTATTGTACATTGTCTATACTTTATAATAATAACCATACGCATTTATTTCTGAATACTGTGAATTGTTTCATTAATGAAAAAATATTTATGACCTCATAAACACTCCATTAATCATAACATCCTTTAATTTCTACTTGTAAAAGAATATTTCAATATTTACAGGAATCGTATGGATTATCTTTGGATAACACACAATTTTTTTCAGTTTAAAACCTACCTTCCAGATTAAGGAAGCATCTGATTTTTTTTTCATCAAATGCATCCATGAATCTGCATTCTTTAAAAATTTTGTTCTGCAAGCACACCCAACATTTTTCAAATATTACTCCTGCTGATTTTTTACCGTACTTTTGAGCCAGCATTTTATTTATTGAAAATCTGCTCTCCCCCCCCCCCCCCCCCCCCCCCCCCCATTTCAATTTCTTTATATGTGACTTACTGCTTTAAGCCATGTCCCAATTCTTTTTCTATTCTATATAAATTTAACACTGAATATGACAGCTAATACTTACCAATTTTTCTTTGATAAATTACTTTCATCTTTACTCCTTTTCACACCAAAAATCCTTGTCATTAACGCACTGAACAACAAGGTGGATGAATTACATACCTATAAATAGATATGATGTAATCTTTTATAAAAATAAAATGAATACAGTAGAACCATATATGAAACTAACAAAAACAGTTTGCTCATTTCTCTGTGAAATCTGTTAATTGACATTGCAGTTAATTTTTTTAATAATGAAGATGCGGTGAGATTGCCATTTACAAAAGAATTCAACTCAAACCAGTGCTAGGGGTATTAAATTTTTTTTTATTCTGAAGGAAAACTGTACATCCATGATATTACCTCAAAATTATATTCACACTAATATCAAATTGTTTCCAGTGAGTTATAATATTACATTATCTCATGGCTGAAAAGTTTTGTATACGTACAGCCCAGAACTTAGACTTGAATCCCAGTATAGCTGCCTGCATTCCTCCTGAGACAAATGGTGTTACATCCTCGCCTAACCTCGTATCTCTGTACATTGCTCTCAGTATGTTTAAAGAATGAACCTAAAATAAAAGTGCATATCAGAAACACATTTAAAAAGAAGCTATAAATATAAAATATTTTTGACTATTTTGGGAGTGATCTACCTTAGATTCTTAAATATCACATGACCATACTACTTTGGAAGTTATGTAAAGTAACTGGAATACTGTGAATTCATTATTATTTGTTGTATACCAATTTTCGTGGTTTTCGTGGGTCCCAACGAAAAGTAATATTTTTACTTTAGCTTAAATGCACTGAAGTTTGAAACCGCAGATGTTTTTTTTTTGTCTCTGGTAACATATAAACGCTCAAATAATTTTCTTCAAAAATAATTTTTGACTCTGTAAATTGTCGCAGAATTCACGTCCGTTTTATTTTTATCCAAACATTCAAGAAAAATATTAATCCTAATTAGGCCTAAACAATACAGACTTTCTCATAAATTGCAGTCAAATTATCTTGTCAAAAGATAATAAAGCAGAAATTATTGATCATAATCGGATTAAAAATATGTATGTATATGCCCCCAGGTATTTGGTGACAAGTGATTCCAATTTTGTCAATATATATTTCACACCTAGTACATAATTACAGATTTTGTTAATCTTGTTAAATTCATGACAAGCTTTAATTGTTCCATTACAAATTTAAAGAATCTGTTTGTTAGACTTTTGTTTAATAAGTGCTAAAAATCAGTACTTTACTGTACAATATCAAAGTCTGATCGGCATGTTTTGTCAAAGTATCTTGTTGATATCTGATATGCCAAGCCACGAATTTAAGTATTACAACAACTTCTTATATTTTTTTCTAAACCAGCAATCCACGAATTTACTTATCCCATGAAATGCCTTTTTTCTCTATCCACAAAAATTGGTATCCACGCATATAAATGAATCCACTATATCTTTAATAACTATTTTTGATTTGACATGTCCCATGACTGGACTGTATCAGGATTTACCTACCTTAGATTCTGACATTTCACTTGACTCCTCAGTCAAAGCTAGCTGCAGTAAATCCTTCATGACCAGTTTAAAGCATTGTCTTCCTGTGGTGAAAGGCTCAGTTGTTACTAAAGCCTAGATAGATATAAAAGTATCACAGCAATTAGAAAACATAGGACATAAAAATATGAGAATTTTTCAGTATATATTCATTTACCCAGGAAATTAAAGAATGATGTAAAGGCAGCAGAGATTTCTTGAGTTATTCAGGCATACCAATTTACTATATATACACTAAAAATTTATCAAAATAATGATGACTGGTTGATTGATTGTTGTTTAATGCTGTGCTGGCGGTATTTCAGCCAATATCATGGCAATCAAAACAATGATGAAATAAGAAATATTTATGAAGTATCAAATTGAGTTGAACTTTTTTTTACTTTATATATTGACTAATTTTCATGTTTAGAAATATTTCTGAATAACAGTAACCAAACCTGCAATAATCAACACTCATTTTTAAGGCAGATCAGCTATCAATTAATCTGTATAAAAACTTAAAATGACATCTCAACAATCTACCCACTAGCAAAAAAAGCTTTTGAACCTACCTGCACATAGAATGGCACCCCAGCACTCCTCCTTGTGGCACAAAGTTTAGAACTAACTGATTTTATTTCCTCCATTAACTGTGACAACCATAACTTTGGTAGTTTGTACAGATCTGGTATTGTACTTCTGCAATCAGATTAGGTATCTAATCAGCCAGTTTCTAATGTAACTACCCCTTAAATCAAATTTTTTAAATGATAATATCTGCCAGTACTGAGTTTTGACCTCTCATTTTGATATCATAGAATGTCTGATGCTTTGAGCTACAAATAAGCCATAGACAGAATTCTTTGTTAAGTATATCATATCTCTTCATTTAACTATCATAAGAGTGGAGAAAAATAATTTGACACACATCCACAACAAAACAAACAAAAATCCATAAATACACATATGATTAATATTTTACA
Organism: Mytilisepta virgata; assembly: GCA_028015205.1. NCBI lineage: Eukaryota > Metazoa > Mollusca > Bivalvia > Mytilida > Mytilidae > Mytilisepta > Mytilisepta virgata. The sequence continues at coordinate 3,349,276 of CM051518.1, read as the reverse complement.
CATAATTCAAATGAACTGAAATAAAAAATAATAAATATTAATAGTTCATCCAATACTTGTTCATACATAAAGATATTTCAATTGGCTTGGTAGTTTCTGACAAGAATACCTTCGTACAAATTTCTCCATAGGTTTCTTTCTTTGAATCTTACTTATATTATAGAACACAGCGTGTTCAAATTGGAAATTTTCAATCAGATAAACAGCCCATTAAGTTTGGTGTTCCCCAAGGTTCAATACTAGGACCTCTCTTATTCATTATGTATATAAATGACTTGCCATTACACATAAAAAATTGTAGAACTGATTTATATGCTGATGATTCAACTATACACTTGTCTGGTAAAGAAATAAGGGAATTACAACCCAAAGTACAAGAAGACTTAACTCAAATATAAAAATGGTGCAATAACAAGATGTTTGTAAATTGCAGTAAGACAAAATGTATGGTAATTGGATCAAGACAAAAAATTTATCACAGACTGTCAATCCTGTCTTAACAAAAAGTCAGAAATTTTGCAAAATTCTAAGTGTGAAAAATTGTTGGGAGTAAAAATTGACAACAACTTAAATTGGACACATCAAATTGATCAAGTATGCTCAAAAATTTCTTGTCGGATCTACCTCCTATCAAAAATCAAAAGGTTTTTAAATCTTGATTCAAGAAAGCTTTTTTACACTGGCTATATTCTTCCACTAATTGACTATTGTATAATTATTTGGTGAAACTGCAGTATTGATAGTCTCAACTGTGTTATAAAACTCCAAAAAAGGGCAGAAGGCTTTTTCTTGATGCAGATTTTCTTGGTTCATCATAATAAAAGAACTGGGATGGATGACGGTTGAAAACAGAATTGCATACCATAAATGTACCTTGACCTGCAAATGTTTAAATAATGAATCCCCTTTATATTTGACTGTTAGAATTAAGTATATTTCAGAAAGCAATCCATATAATTTAAGAAATATTGTAAACAGTAATTTATGTCCCAAAATCGAAAACTGAACTGTTTAAAAAGTCATTCAGCTACACTGGCCTTTTCTATTGAACAGTCTACCAAGCTCAGTGTGAAACACTAAGAGTTTTGGTACTTTTAAATAAAATCTAAAGGCTTATTTCTTAAATAAACAATAGGTCTCAATCTTGTGTATTTTCCTAAATGTAAAGTACTATTCAATTATGTATCATTTTGTAATGTTTTTCAATTTGCTTTGTATTTTCTGACAAGAGGATCTTTGTACAAATTTCCCATAGGGTTCAAGTCTGGCTGTGGCGGCCATATTGAATTTCCGATCGGCACATAAAACATATATTTTGTAGTGGTCTATTAAATGATCATTCATACATAAAAACATTTCATTTGGCTTGGTAGTTTCTGACAAGAAGACCTTTGAACAAAATTCCCCATAGGCTCTATGTTAAATTAAGTCCGGCTGTGGCGGCCATCTTGAATTTCAAATCGGAACAAAAAACATACTATTTGTAGAGGTTCATCCAATGCTTGTTCATACATAAATACATTTCAATTGGCTTGGTAGTTTCTGACAAGAAGACCTTTATACAAATTTCCCCATATGAAAATATCTGCCAGTACTGAGTTTTGACCTCTGATTTTGATATAGGCCAGGTGAGTTAAAAATGTTAAACTTAGTCTGGCTGTGGCAGCCATCTTGAATTTTCTGATTGGCAAAAAAAACACATTTTTTGTAGGTTCATCCATGGATCATTCATGCAACAAATCAATTCAATTGGCTCAGTAGTTTCTAACAAGAAGAGCATTAAAGATAAGTCCAATCAGAATGAATTATCTGTCCCTGGTAGCCATGTTGTATATCCGATCGGCACATAAAACATATATTTTGTAGTGGTCTATCAAATGATTATTCACACATCAAATCCTTTCGATTGGCTTGGTAGTTTCTGACCAGAAGACCTTTGTACAAAATTCCCCATACGCTCCAATGTTAAACTAAGTCCTGCTGTGACGGCCATCTTGAATTTCCGATCGGAACAAAAAACACAAGTTTTGTAGAGGTTCATCCAATGCTTGTTCATACATAAAATCATTTCAATTGGCTTGGTAGTTTCTGACAAGAAGACCTTTATACAAATTTCCCCATATGAAAATATCTGCCAGTACTGAGTTTTGACCTCTGATTTTGATATAGGCCAGGAGAGCTAAAAATGAAGTATCTTTTTTCAATTTTCTTCAGAAAATAAAAACAATAATTAACAAACCTCCATAACATTTCACACATTCGAACAAATCCAGCATAGGCCAGTTCAAATGCTCCTCTGTGAATAGACTCTAGCAGCTGGGTTTTAAAATAGTTACCAATGTCATCAATCTACAACACCAACAATTTTATTAAAAATTTTGATCCTCCACACACCAAGGCTCATTTTTGCGGTCAAGTGATATCGTAATTTTGGGTTACAGTACTTTTTTTCCAATCTAAATTGATTCTCTGATACAGTGATCTTTTATACTTTGTGTGTATAAATATTTTTAAAAGATAATATTTGTCTGCCATGATAGCACTGTCAGTTTTTAAAATTTTTTATTTACCACTGAGCTAGGGTCCAGTACTCACAGACATGCTATATGTGCCTCTTATAGCTTCAATTTCTCTTGTCCTCATAATGTAATGCATGCTGTCTACATGAATACAGGACTTACTGGAGATTTTTGGTAGCTTTTATTGATTTTTTTACACCAATGTTTTTGGGTACTGGTAAGTTGCTGGGTAGTTACTGGACACTAGTGGTAAAGGTGCATTTCTACTCCAATTGTTTGACGGTGAATTAGCACTTGTCTTGAGGTGTGAGTTCTTTGTCATCGGTGAACACTACATAAAGACCCCTTTAAATAATACATCTTTTTCAACATTCTATCCTTTGGGATGTTTTCTCACCGAGGTGAAATGTCAAATATTAACCCAAAAAAATAAAAATACAGAAGAATCTAGGGGCGAGATCTTTTATTGGTATATTGGGAAGTAACTGTCCCATTAATAATTACCTGATCACATGTGAGTAAACCAAAAGATTCGCTAATTCCTGGATCTTTTATTGGTATATTGGTAAGTAACTGTCCCAGTAATAATTACCTGATCACAGGTGAGTAAACCAAAAGATTCGGTAATTCCTGGATCTTTTATAGGTATATTGGTAAGTAACTGTCCCAGTAATAATTACCTGATCACAGGTGAGTAAACCAAAAGATTCCCTAATTCCTGGATCTTTTATAGGTATATTGGTAAGTAACTGTCCCAGTAATAATTACCTGATCACAGGTGAGTAAACCAAAAGATTTGCTAATTCCTGTATCTTTTATAGGTATATTGGTAAGTAACTGTCCCAGTAATAATTACCTGATCACAGGTGAGTAAACCAAAAGATTTGCTAATTCCTGGATCTTTTATAGGTATATTGGTAAGTAACTGTCCCAGTAATAATTACCTGATCACAGGTGAGTAAACCAAAATATTCCCTAATTCCTGGATCTTTTATAGGTATATTGGTAAGTAACTGTCCCAGTAATAATTACCTGATCACAGGTGAGTAAACCAAAAGATTTGCTAATTCCTGGATCTTTTATAGGTATATTGGTAAGTAACTGTCCCAGTAATAATTACCTGATCACAGGTGAGTAAACCAAAAGATTTGCTAATTCCTGGATCTTTTATAGGTATATTGGTAAGTAACTGTCTGAGTAATAATTACCTGATCACAGGTGAGTAAACCAAAAGATTTGCTAATTCCTGGATCTTTTATAGGTATATTGGTAAGTAACTGTCCCAGTAATAATTACCTGATCACAGGTGAGTAAACCAAAAGATTTGCTAATTCCTGGATCTTTTATTGGTATATTGGTAAGTAACTGTCCCAGTAATAATTACCTGATCACAGGTGAGTAAACCAAAATATTCGGTAATTCCTGGATCTTTTATAGGTATATTGGTAAGTAACTGTCCCAGTAATAATTACCTGATCACAGGTGAGTAAACCAAAAGATTCCCTAATTCCTGGATCTTTTATAGGTATATTGGTAAGTAACTGTCCCAGTAATAATTACCTGATCACAGGTGAGTAAACCAAAATATTTGCTAATTCCTGGATCTTTTATAGGTATATTGGTAAGTAACTGTCCCAGTAATAATTACCTGATCACAGGTGAGTAAACCAAAAGATTCCCTAATTCCTGGATCTTTTATTGGTATATTGGTAAGTAACTGTCCCTGTAATAATTACCTGATCACAGGTGAGTAAACCAAAATATTCACTAATTCCTGGATCTTTTATAGGTATATTGGTAAGTAACTGTCCCTGTAATAATTACCTGATCACAGGTGAGTAAACCAAAATATTCGGTAATTCCTGGATCTTTTATAGGTATATTGGTAAGTAACTGTCCCAGTAATAATTACCTGATCACAGGTGAGTAAACCAAAATATTCGGTAATTCCTGGATCTTTTATAGGTATATTGGTAAGTAACTGTCCCAGTAATAATTACCTGATCACAGGTGAGTAAACCAAAAGATTTGCTAATTCCTGGATCTTTTATAGGTATATTGGTAAGTAACTGTCCCTGTAATAATTACCTGATCACAGGTGAGTAAACCAAAAGATTCCCTAATTCCTGTATCTTTTATAGGTATATTGGTAAGTAACTGTCCCAGTAATAATTACCTGATCACAGGTGAGTAAACCAAAAGATTCCCTAATTCCTGGATCTTTTATAGGTATATTGGTAAGTAACTGTCCCAGTAATAATTACCTGATCACAGGTGAGTAAACCAAAATATTCACTAATTCCTGGATCTTTTATAGGTATATTGGTAAGTAACTGTCCCAGTAATAATTACCTGATCACAGGTGAGTAAACCAAAAGATTCGGTAATTCCTGGATCTTTTATAGGTATATTGGTAAGTAACTGTCCCTGTAATAATTACCTGATCACAGGTGAGTAAACCAAAAGATTCCCTAATTCCTGGATCTTTTATAGGTATATTGGTAAGTAACTGTCCCAGTAATAATTACCTGATCACAGGTGAGTAAACCAAAAGATTCCCTAATTCCTGGATCTTTTATAGGTATATTGGTAAGTAACTGTCCCAGTAATAATTACCTGATCACAGGTGAGTAAACCAAAAGATTCCCTAATTCCTGGATCTTTTATAGGTATATTGGTAAGTAACTGTCCCAGTAATAATTACCTGATCACAGGTGAGTAAACCAAAAGATTTGCTAATTCCTGTATCTTTTATAGGTATATTGGTAAGTAACTGTCCCAGTAATAATTACCTGATCACAGGTGAGTAAACCAAAAGATTTGCTAATTCCTGGATCTTTTATAGGTATATTGGTAAGTAACTGTCCCAGTAATAATAATATCTGATCACAGGTGAGTAAACCGAAAGATTCCCTAATTTCTGGATCTTTTATTGGTATATTGGTAAGTAACTGTCCCTGTAATAATTACCTGATCACAGGTGAGTAAACCAAAAGATTTGCTAATTCCTGGATCTTTTATAGGTATATTGGTAAGTAACTGTCCCAGTAATAATTACCTGATCACAGGTGAGTAAACCGAAAGATTCCCTAATTCCTGGATCTTTTATTGGTATATTGGTAAGTAACTGTCCCAGTAATAATTACCTGATCACAGGTGAGTAAACCAAAAGATTCCCTAATTCCTGGATCTTTTATTGGTATATTGGTAAGTAACTGTCCCAGTAATAATTACCTGATCACAGGTGAGTAAACCAAAATATTCACTAATTCCTGGATCTTTTATAGGTATATTGGTAAGTAACTGTCCCAGTAATAATTACCTGATCACAGGTGAGTAAACCAAAAGATTTGCTAATTCCTGGATCTTTTATAGGTATATTGGTAAGTAACTGTCCCTGTAATAATTACCTGATCACAGATGAGTAAACCAAAAGATTTGCTAATTCCTGGATCTTTTATTGGTATATTGGTAAGTAACTGTCCCAGTAATAATTACCTGATCACAGGTGAGTAAACCAAAAGATTTGCTAATTCCTGGATCTTTTATTGGTATATTGGTAAGTAACTGTCCCAGTAATAATTACCTGATCACAGGTGAGTAAACCAAAAGATTCGCTAATTCCTGGATCTTTTATAGGTATATTGGTAAGTAACTGTCCCAGTAATAATTACCTGATCACAGGTGAGTAAACCAAAAGATTTGCTAATTCCTGGATCTTTTATTGGTATATTGGTAAGTAACTGTCCCAGTAATAATTACCTGATCACAGGTGAGTAAACCAAAAGATTTGCTAATTCCTGGATCTTTTATAGGTATATTGGTAAGTAACTGTCCCAGTAATAATTACCTGATCACAGGTGAGTAAACCAAAAGATTTGCTAATTCCTGGATCTTTTATTGGTATATTGGTAAGTAACTGTCCCAGTAATAATTACCTGATCACAGGTGAGTAAACCAAAAGATTTGCTAATTCCTGGATCTTTTATTGGTATATTGGTAAGTAACTGTCCCAGTAATAATTACCTGATCACAGGTGAGTAAACCAAAAGATTCCCTAATTCCTGGATCTTTTATAGGTATATTGGTAAGTAACTGTCCCAGTAATAATTACCTGATCACAGGTGAGTAAACCAAAAGATTTGCTAATTCCTGGATCTTTTATTGGTATATTGGTAAGTAACTGTCCCAGTAATAATTACCTGATCACAGGTGAGTAAACCAAAAGATTCCCTAATTCCTGGATCTTTTATAGGTATATTGGTAAGTAACTGTCCCAGTAATAATTACCTGATCACAGGTGAGTAAACCAAAAGATTTGCTAATTCCTGGATCTTTTATTGGTATATTGGTAAGTAACTGTCCCAGTAATAATTACCTGATCACAGGTGAGTAAACCAAAATATTCCCTAATTCCTGGATCTTTTATAGGTATATTGGTAAGTAACTGTCCCAGTAATAATTACCTGATCACAGGTGAGTAAACCAAAAGATTCCCTAATTCCTGGATCTTTTATAGGTATATTGGTAAGTAACTGTCCCAGTAATAATTACCTGATCACAGGTGAGTAAACCAAAAGATTCCCTAATTCCTGGATCTTTTATAGGTATATTGGTAAGTAACTGTCCCAGTAATAATTACCTGATCACAGGTGAGTAAACCAAAAGATTCCCTAATTCCTGGATCTTTTACAGGTGTATTGGTAAGTAACTGTCCCAGTAATAATTACCTGATCACAGGTGAGTAAACCAAAAGATTTGCTAATTCCTGGATCTTTTATAGGTATATTGGTAAGTAACTGTCCCAGTAATAATTACCTGATCACAGGTGAGTAAACCAAAAGATTTGCTAATTCCTGGATCTTTTATAGGTATATTGGTAAGTAACTGTCCCAGTAATAATTACCTGATCACAGGTGAGTAAACCAAAAGATTCCCTAATTCCTGGATCTTTTATAGGTATATTGGTAAGTAACTGTCCCAGTAATAATTACCTGATCACAGGTGAGTAAACCAAAAGATTTGCTAATTCCTGGATCTTTTATTGGTATATTGGTAAGTAACTGTCCCAGTAATAATTACCTGATCACAGGTGAGTAAACCAAAAGATTCCCTAATTCCTGGATCTTTTATTGGTATATTGGTAAGTAACTGTCCCAGTAATAATTACCTGATCACAGGTGAGTAAACCAAAAGATTTGCTAATTCCTGGATCTTTTATTGGTATATTGGTAAGTAACTGTCCCAGTAATAATTACCTGATCACAGGTGAGTAAACCAAAAGATTCCCTAATTCCTGGATCTTTTACAGGTATATTGGTAAGTAACTGTCCCAGTAATAATTACCTGATCACAGGTGAGTAAACCAAAAGATTTGCTAATTCCTGGATCTTTTATAGGTATATTGGTAAGTAACTGTCCCAGTAATAATTACCTGATCACAGGTGAGTAAACCAAAATATTCACTAATTCCTGGATCTTTTATAGGTATATTGGTAAGTAACTGTCCCAGTAATAATTACCTGATCACAGGTGAGTAAACCAAAAGATTTGCTAATTCCTGGATCTTTTATTGGTATATTGGTAAGTAACTGTCCCAGTAATAATTACCTGATCACAGGTGAGTAAACCAAAATATTCACTAATTCCTGGATCTTTTATAGGTATATTGGTAAGTAACTGTCCCAGTAATAATTACCTGATCACAGGTGAGTAAACCAAAAGATTTGCTAATTCCTGGATCTTTTATAGGTATATTGGTAAGTAACTGTCCCAGTAATAATTACCTGATCACAGGTGAGTAAACCAAAAGATTTGCTAATTCCTGGATCTTTTATAGGTATATTGGTAAGTAACTGTCCCAGTAATAATTACCTGATCACAGGTGAGTAAACCAAAAGATTCCCTAATTCCTGGATCTTTTATAGGTATATTGGTAAGTAACTGTCCCTGTAATAATTACCTGATCACAGGTGAGTAAACCAAAAGATTTGCTAATTCCTGGATCTTTTATTGGTATATTGGTAAGTAACTGTCCCAGTAATAATTACCTGATCACAGTTGAGTAAACCAAAAGATTCCCTAATTCCTGGATCTTTTATAGGTATATTGGTAAGTAACTGTCCCTGTAATAATTACCTGATCACAGGTGAGTAAACCAAAAGATTTGCTAATTCCTGTATCTTTTATAGGTATATTGGTAAGTAACTGTCCCTGTAATAATTACCTGATCACAGGTGAGTAAACCAAAAGATTCCCTAATTCCTGGATCTTTTATAGGTATATTGGTAAGTAACTGTCCCTGTAATAATTACCTGATCACAGATGAGTAAACCAAAAGATTTGCTAATTCCTGGATCTTTTATAGGTATATTGGTAAGTAACTGTCCCTGTAATAATTACCTGATCACAGGTGAGTAAACCAAAAGATTCACTAATTCCTGGATCTTTTACAGGTATATTGGTAAGTAACTGTCCCTGTAATAATTACCTGATCACAGGTGAGTAAACCAAAAGATTTGCTAATTCCTGGATCTTTTATTGGTATATTGGTAAGTAACTGTCCCAGTAATAATTACCTGATCACAGGTGAGTAAACCAAAATATTCACTAATTCCTGGATCTTTTATAGGTATATTGGTAAGTAACTGTCCCTGTAATAATTACCTGATCACAGGTGAGTAAACCAAAATATTCGGTAATTCCTGGATCTTTTATAGGTATATTGGTAAGTAACTGTCCCAGTAATAATTACCTGATCACAGGTGAGTAAACCAAAAGATTCCCTAATTCCTGGATCTTTTATAGGTATATTGGTAAGTAACTGTCCCAGTAATAATTACCTGATCACAGGTGAGTAAACCAAAAGATTCCCTAATTCCTGGATCTTTTATAGGTATATTGGTAAGTAACTGTCCCAGTAATAATTACCTGATCACAGGTGAGTAAACCAAAAGATTTGCTAATTCCTGGATCTTTTATAGGTATATTGGTAAGTAACTGTCCCTGTAATAATTACCTGATCACAGGTGAGTAAACCAAAAGATTTGCTAATTCCTGGATCTTTTATAGGTATATTGGTAAGTAACTGTCCCAGTAATAATTACCTGATCACAGGTGAGTAAACCAAAAGATTCCCTAATTCCTGGATCTTTTATAGGTATATTGGTAAGTAACTGTCCCAGTAATAATTACCTGATCACAGGTGAGTAAACCAAAAGATTTGCTAATTCCTGGATCTTTTATAGGTATATTGGTAAGTAACTGTCCCTGTAATAATTACCTGATCACAGGTGAGTAAACCAAAAGATTTGCTAATTCCTGGATCTTTTATTGGTATATTGGTAAGTAACTGTCCCAGTAATAATTACCTGATCACAGGTGAGTAAACCAAAAGATTTGCTAATTCCTGGATCTTTTATAGGTATATTGGTAAGTAACTGTCCCAGTAATAAAGAAACCTCTTTAATACTTCTCCAACAACAAACAGTTAAATAAGCTGGCATGATTGACTCTCCTTCAATATTTTGTTTTATTTCTGTAAATAAAAGTAAAATATAAATGAATAAGTAAACATGTTCGCTGAAGGTTTAGGGTTTCAAAGTACAAAGAAAGAACAACAGAAGAACATACCATACTGTCATTTTTATTGTTTCAGTCAAAAAGGGAGTATATTACATTAATATTTGACATATTAAAAAAAAATTACTCTAAAAAGCTTCCAACAGTTCAGCAATAACCCAAAAATGTGCACTAGCTAAAGAATAACCTTTAAAAAGAAAATATTGAGTCTTCAAGACAAAGAAACAATTAATGATTGATGGCAAAATTAATCAAATTGGCCAGGAATGTTTATGTTAGAAATATATATTTCATACATATGAACACATACCACCAAATGCTTCTACTGGAATATTACCCTCTGGAGAGGAATTTTGTACAACAGGGGAGACAATCTTTGATATCTGTAAACAAGAACCTATCAAGTCGGATACTAATGTCTTCCAATGAGGAACATCCGAATCTGGAATGGCTCTGAAAGAGTAATAAAAAAATAATCTACAGGTGTATATTAAATATAGCTTCTTACCTTGTTATGAGTGGTTTATCGGATTTCCTCAATCAAGATATTTAAATTACGGAATTTTAAACTATGCGAGTGCTGAAAATTCAGTAATTTAACTATTGAGATTGGAGAAATCCGATAATCCACGAGTAATAATGTAAGACGTTGTTTCCCTAATTTTCCAAACCCTTTAAAAACTGGGTAACGTCATCATATTCTCCGTCTTCCTGTCACTATGGTCACCAGTATGTATTCATGTGAATCTTATATTTAAAAATATCCAACACTTTACAAGTATTTAGCAATCATAATAAAAATACAACTCTTTATTAAATATAATTGAATAACGTCATTGTTAAACATGGTAGATTATTTCAATATGTCAGTTATCGTTTAAACCAGAACTATTTTTCCTAGCGGAAGTTGTATGGCATAACAGCTGTCACAATGGCAGACAGCAAGGAATAAGAAGAAGAACACAGCATGTTCAAATTTGACCCTTAATAATGAATCATATCTGTCCCCCAACAAGTCGGATTTTTTTCCCCGATTTCAAAGCCTCTTTTAAGGACATCTTTTATTACAAAGCAGGCGACGGGATGACGTTTGTTTATATGTAACTATTTTTTGAAGACCAATCATATTCCAAGAACCAAAAACTCACTAGTGAGACTATCAATTTTTCCAACACGGGTCGAGAGACTGTTAAATTGGCTAAAAATTACAGAAATACTTAACCAAAGTACCTCATTATCAAAAGCTGGAATTTTTCTGTTAATCAGAAAATTTATTTAAAATTTGCCCTAATCCAAATATATATAATTAAACTGACCTGAATTGAACATCCTGTATCACATATCTTATACTATGTAATGTGGGATATAAAGGCTTACTACAGGCTGCTGATATCAAACTCTGTTCAGCCATCTTTATCTGATATTCCAAATATCCCATTAACCAAACAAGTAGATGTAAAACCCTTCCTGATTGGCTGTCCAAAATGCGTGGTAACGATGGCTGGGCATAAGAACAGATAAATGATCTTGACTTTGAATCTGCAGTCATCACAGAGAAGAATTTCGCTTGTAACAGTAGAACTTTAAACATGTATGCCCCTGTAGTACTGTCCTGTGGATGAGTACTTCCAGCTAGAGTTAGACCTGTCTCAAACATGGTGTCTACCTCATCAAAGGACTGAAAAAAAGGTTGGTAATATGATTAATAACAAGATGTACTGTGAGTCATTGCCAAGAAAAATAAACCAAGTCGTCAAACAGGAAGTTGATGTCACCATGTTCCGAAAACGTTTCCTAGGATATGGCATACCTATAGAAGGCTTGTGACAAAATATCAAGTGGCTGTGATGAGTAGTTGCAAAAAAAAGTGTGATGAAAAATTTTGTTATGGACAGACAGACGGATGCACAGATGGACCCACGCAACCACAAGGGTAAAACAGTATATCCCCCTTTCCTTTGGAGCAGGGGTATAATAATATACGCTTTCTATCAACCTTGCTTTATCAGGAATATCATTTAATGGTCTTGTAATGAGGTATTAGTATTATACTTAGAATTAAATGTTTCCTACCAAGCAAATCATTTTTTTTCCATTCCAATGAAACTTCAGGGATATTCTTTTGTCTTTACCTATTGATCATCCCACTCTTGTTTGTGAATTGTACTCATATTATGTCTTAAGGCCTGGGTTGTGAATTGTACTCATGCAAGACGTAAGACGCAAGACGACAGATAGTGATCCCTATGTGTCGACCATGCGTTCTGCAGGCGACACAATAATGTCTTAAGGCCTGGGATTTAAATTTTACAATATTGTTGTATGTAGCGAGTATAAATTGGGGTTATTCATCCATGTTACAGGAAATCCTGAATTCTGCCCAAGAAATTCTGTATTTCATCATTGTAGGAGTTAGTCCAAATAACCATAGACATGATAAATACACCTTAGTATAAAACAGAAATCTGAACAATCCTCATTGTTTATGTGATAAATCCCTAGAGAAATAGTATGTATGAGGGTACAAAAAAGTGTTAATATTACTATACCTAACCTTTCTTACTTGTTTTAAAATTGGTTAACACATGTAGATATATGTCTTGAATCCAATCTTCTCAAATTTCCTAATTATTTAATTTACTTAAATTGTCAGTTTTTTTTAAATTTTTTTAAATTATCAGGTGCTCTTTTTTTCAGGTTTAACAAGTTAGCAATAGGTTATAAAAATGTTTTAGAAGGTTATTATGAATATATTAGCATCTTGAACACATTTCAACTTTTTCACTTATAAGAATGATTAAAAACCATCAAATTGTAGGTTGAATTTAAATCTGTATTTTAACCAAAGGCTCCTAGGTGCCTGTATCGTTCACCTGGTTTAAAAATCTCATTTAAAGACTATCCTGTCTATTTTGCCCTTTGAAGATGAAATGATAAATCTTTGTAGAAGACCTCAAACACATCATTTGTACCAATTAACAAAGCTTTGGATTTGTTCAATTTGGAAACAAAAATTGCCAATGGCAGTATTTTAGACATATCAAGAAGATGTGAGGACACTTTGTGGAGGACGTCACAACAATCATTTGTACGAAGCTACAAATCATTTGCACTTATAGTTTCAGGACAGAATATTTTTAATGTTTCAATTAATCAGTAACAAGAATTGCACATGGCAGCCATGATTTTGGCCGGATCAAGTCAAAAAGAAGGATCTTGGTAGAAGATCTAAAAAAAATCACTTTTATCATGTTACAAATCATTTGCACTTGTAGTTTCAGAGGAGATGATTTTTCAAATTACAGCAGATCAGAAACAAGAACTGCCCATGGCGACAATATTTTTCAACAAATCAAGATAAAATGAGGAACATTTGTACAGGACTTCATTAACTTCATTTGTACCAGGTTACAAATCAGTTGCACTTGTGGTTTCAGAGGAGATGATTTTTAAAGTTTCAACCAATCAGAAACAAGAATTGCCCATGGCAGCCATGTTTTTTGCCGATCAAGACGAAATGAGGAATCTTTGTACAAGACCCCACAAACATCATTTGTATTAACTTACAAATCATTTACACTTGTACCGCCTCGGTGGTCTTGTGGTAGCGTGCTCGCCCCGAGTGCGGAAGGTCGCGGGTTCGATCCCCGGCCGGGTCAAACCAAAGACATTAAAATTGGTATTTGCTGCTTCTCCGCCAAGCACGCGGCATCTAAGAGTAAGAGCAAAGACTGGTCCGCTCGGAGTCAGTATAATGTGTCCGAGTGAGGTGATATGTCTTCCTGCGGACAATTACCTCATGAGCTAGCACATTAAAAATCCGATTGAGCGTGTCGGTCTAGTACAAAGCAGGGATCATATTCATTATCATATCAACATGTTCTCGTCCTGATATGCACCTGGTTGCCACTGGACGTTAAACAATAATCATCCATCCATCCATTTGCACTTGTAGTTTCTGAGGAGATGATATTTCAAATTTCAGCCAATCAGAAAAAAGAATTGCCCATGGCAGCCATGTTTTTTGCCAGATCAAGTTGAAATGAGGAATCTTTGTAGAAGACCTCACAAACATCCATTGTATCAAGTTACAAATGATTTGCACTTGTAGTTTCGTAGGAGATGATTTTTCAAATTTTAGCCATTCAGAAACAAGAATTACCCGTGGGGGCCATGTTTTTCATCCAATCGAAATGAAATGAGGACTTTTCATAGAGGACCTTTAGTACATCATTCCTGCAAAGTTTGGTTCCAATTGGCCCAGCAGTTAGAGAGGAGATGATCAAAATCTGAAATGTTAACAACGACAACGGACAACAGATGCAAAGTGATGGCAATAGGTCACATGGCTTTGCCAGGTGAGCTAAAAAAGAAACATACAGTCAAACATACAAAAGGGCACCACAGGGACCAGAAAATAAGTGCTCTTTATGAGCAGGTGCCCCTAAACAGAGGTTCATGAATGGGACATTTACACAGTCTTCTTATATAGACAGTGATTTGCTATATAGAGGTGCCCTTTACAGCAGGTTTGACTTATTACTTATTTTTAGACAGAAAGAGTCAATGGTGTATTTCTGAAAGTGATTCTCATAACATTTAATTTTTTACTGACTTAATAATTTATCAGTTTTAATCTATAAATGTTTAAATATTGACTACTGCACACCTGTTTCATTACATCCAATGTGGAGAAATATTGAAGAATTTTGTGTGTTTCTATCTTGTTATCTTCAAATGTATCCGTCAGATTTTCTGTTAACACACTGTAATCATTGACAACCAATGCCTGACTCATTACAAAACCTATAAAAGGATAGAAAATGGTCTCATATTTTGTGTTAGTAGTTTTCTTTGGTCCTCGAGCAGGAATTCTGGAGTGAAATACTGCATTTATTTGGGATTTGTGTTAATTATGTTGAATTTTGACTATTAAGTGCAAGTCGGTTGGTGAAGACCACATGAAAATCCCCAAATGTGATAAATTTTGCTCCCCATGATCAATCCTATTGGATGTTGACTCATTCTCACACAACATATCCTTTCATATTCTTTCTCCATTAATTCACTAACATAATCCTATCTCAACAAAGTTTCAACTAAAATTGTATTTTTTAATTTTAAGATACTTTTACCATGAATATAATTTGGGTCAAGCAGATCTTTTCTGATTCTGTTGTCCTGTATGAAAAGGAATTATATAAACAGTTGATTCTGTTTCTGTTTTGCATATATATAACAATAGAGACAAAAATCTGCAACTGGCATATCTAGTGATCATATAATTATGTATAAACATTATCCTATTAGTAAATGATAAGAGCCATGTGAAGTTTCCCTGATATCTGAAACTAGAGATTAATTCTGTGATGTCAGGCATTTCAAATGACATCCATTGTAAACAACATGTCTGTATGATACTGCTCTTCTTTCAAATGTCCAGTCAGTTTTTTTTATGGGAACAGGGATCATTGGCACAAAATAAAGGTTGCATTGGCTAGAGTGACATTATAAAGAAATTTCTGCGATGTTCCATTAATGACCATATAATGTATATATCAGGATGGTAACAATTTTCAAATCAATTTCAGGAAATGACCGAATTTTATATGTAAAAATAAAATTTACCCTCAGACAATGTTGATCCAAATATATCAACCAATAAACTGAGAGTCGTTAAACAGGTGGTCCTCCTAGCATATGATGATCCAGGATACAGACAACTAAACAAATGTCTCGTTAACCATGACAAGAAATCCTACAAAATGTTAATAAATATCCATTAAAAAATACTAAATAAATAATTAATGAAACTTATTAATAAAACGATGAATCAGTAGATAAAAAATACTACCTAAATTTATACACTTATTCATAAAGATATGAAATCGGCTTCAGATACAGAAATTCATGACAATCTGATCAAATAGTAAAAGAAATAAAAACATAATTTGAGTCCCAAAACTAAAAATTGATCAGAGTATTACTAAGAATTTGTTAAAAAAATCAGCTTAAGCAAAATATTGCTCATAAATGGAGAATTATTGCATGAAAGAGATAAAATACTGTGATTTCTGAGTAAAAATGTGAAATGAAAAGACATTCTTTCACACGAGGAGTGACATAACAATAGAAATCAGCAGCACTGTCACAAAAAGCTCAATCCTGCATATTTCCTTATTAATTTTTTTCATTTGAAAATTTAATAAACAAAATAACTAATCTTGAACTGGATGGATGGATGGATGAATTATTGTTTAATGTCCAGTGGCAACCAGGTGCATATCAGGACGAGAACATGTTGATATGATAATGCATATGATCCCTGCTTTGTACTAGACCGACACGCTAAGTTGGATTTTTAATGTGCTAGCTCACGAGATAACTGTCCGCAGGAAGACATATCACCTCACTCGGACACATTATACTGACTCCGAGCCGACCAGTCTTTGCTCTTACTCCTAGATGCCACGTGCTTTGTGGAGAAGCAGCAAATACCAATTTTAATGTCTTTGGTTTGACCCGGCCGGGATCGAACCTGCGACCTTCCGCACTTGGGGCGAGCACGCTACCACGAGACCACCGAGGCTGTTATCTTGAATTGGAATAACAAAAATATAAAACTTGTCACTGAACAATAATTCATTCATGTGTCATGTGAATTCAAGCTCAGTTATACTATACAATAACATTTCATTTCTTACTGTATATTTCTGTAAATGTTTTCTATTTTCCAGTTTTTCTGATTTCTTGAATTCCCTTAGTAATACTGTTTCACTTTCTTTCATTCTGCAAAATAACTGAAAATCACAACAAATATTAATTTATAAATACTGGACCCTTTTCACAAATTTCTATTTCACTTTCATTTTTCAAAGTTTTCCTATAGACAGATTCCACACCAATATTACAATATTCAAGTTAGACTTAACACCATACAGCACATTAAATATTCTTAACTGCCAGCTGAATTTTATTTTAATGTTATCATTATATTATGATAATAAAAAGATACGCAATATAAACAAGCTAAAATGGGAGATAACCTCACATATCTTCAATTCACATAAAATATTAATTTTTTTCAGTCTAGGACTGCATCCCTGTATTTAACATGTTTCAAACAGTCTAAAAAATTATCGCAAAAATGTGCATTTGTGCTATTTATTCTTTAATAAAAAAATTTGTGCTTCAGCAACGATGACAAATATATTTCCAGGTTTATATTCATATTTCAAAGTACACTTGAGGGTTGATTTCTCATCAACATATACTCCAAATCTCTTTTTCTCCTTATTTCATACTTACTTTCTCAATAAAAACCTAGAGGATATAGGGTGTATAACAAAGCCTATTTCATACTTACTTTCTCAATAAAAAACCTAGAGGATATAGGGTGTGTAACAAAGATGTCATGTTATTCAATAGATCATCAAGTAATGAGCTGACAATAAATCAGAATCTACCATCAATATTTGGAGTTGCCTCCCCTGCCATATATTGTACATTGTGTTTGGATTTGCCTGCCCTGCCATATATTGTACATTGTGAAACTAATAAATAGGATAATCATAAATAATAAGTATATGTATATCACATAAATCATAATATTATTTTACAAACCTTCTTAATATAGGAGAGCATTTGTTGTCTAAAGCCTGCAGACTGAATATTTAAGTTCCATGGCAGAAAAGATTTTATAAGCTGTAACTCCCAATCTTTTATTTTAGCTGTTGTTTTGTGATTTTCACATACAAAGGCAAAGGCATCCAGTCTAACCTACAACACAACACAGTAATCTTTGTTACACCCAAAAATAAATAAGTTAACAGTGCAAAACCATGCTACAGATTATAATGTCTATTTAGTATCAAATCAAATGTTAAATGAACTCAAAGTGGTACTAGAGGTTGATACTGTAAGGGGAGAGCCTTTGTTTATCTTTGAAAGATTTACTGTGACTTTAAAATGAAGAACAGCAATAACAGGGGTTTTCCTGAAAAGTATAAACACATATAATGTCTTCCCAGGTTAAAATGATAATAACCTATGTCATCAATTGGACATCAATTGGTCACTTCTATTTAGACGATATGCATTACTTCTGCGAATAAATTGAATACTATAAGAAATATCTTAAAGGCTGACATTTTGACAAGACAAGAACTTTCATTGGTGATGTTACAAAATATTTGAATCAGATTTTTGTAAAATGTAAGCATGCCAGATCCATAGTATTTATTTTTTCTTGTTTTTTTTATTATCATTTGGGTCATAAAGTTATCTTAACTGAAAAACCTACGATTTTGAATTTTTTAGTTTGTTCTGAAAGAACTATGTAAAGATTTATTTTTGAGAACCTTTAATTTTAAGCACGTCTGTCACTCCCTTGTTTTAAGAATGGAAAACTTCTGTTAACAAAAAAACCACCCCCAAAAACTGACAACT
This sequence comes from Mytilisepta virgata, assembly GCA_028015205.1. Classification (NCBI taxonomy): domain Eukaryota; kingdom Metazoa; phylum Mollusca; class Bivalvia; order Mytilida; family Mytilidae; genus Mytilisepta; species Mytilisepta virgata. The sequence continues at coordinate 3,330,728 of CM051518.1, read as the reverse complement.
GCTTTATTTCAGGGAAAAGGAAGGCAGTTCATTTATAGATTATTAGAATAACAATGACAATAATATAAGGTTTGTCTACCTGTTCATCCAGATGACACAATGCTTGTTGTAGTAAAGACAGATTAATTAAATCATTGACGTCTTTGGATGAATCTAACTGTTTGTCTAACAATCCCATCATTCTTGCCCTCCGCAAACATGTCACCAATGATGACATCTGAGGTCCATCTAAACAAAATCAGGTTTATAATATGAGGCAGTGCAATACAAAACTTGTGTTTTCTTCTTCATTTTTGTATGTTCCATCTACTGATCTTGATGGCTGTACTTTAAAACTTAAAAAATAATATTTTGTAATCCCTATTGATCATAACTAATGATTTCAAGGAAAAAAATATTTTTTTATAGAAATCCTCATCTTTATCATTTTTTCATGCTGACATCCCTTTATATTGACTATTTTTTTATAGAAATCCTCATCTTTATCATTTTTTCATGCTGACATCCCTTTATATTGACTTTATCCATGTTTTTTTACATTTGTGTTTTTAGACAAGTTTTACTGATTTTTGTGAGGATTTTAATTAATAAATGAATGTCACATGTTTGTTATTTGGTTTTACGCCCATTTCAGAGGCAATTCATTTTAATTGGTTAAGGGAAGATGGAATACTGGAACTTTAGACAAAAAACTTGCAATCCTTGTCAATTAACTGTCATGGGCAGTTGGGTTCAAAGTTCAACTTGACAGGATGGTGATCAGTAGTATAACTGCCATATAACACACCCAAGACATTTATTTTCTATCATAACATGTATTTTAACTGGATATTTGTCATTGATGTATACCACGATAGTGTTTTTATTTTGATAATGTTGAAGGTATCCCGACAATAACTATGTTCCATGCATGAATTATTTACTAACTTTGGAAGCACTATATATTCCAAACTAATTTTCATGGATGCATCATTCAAACCAGGAAAAGCCATATCTATCCAAATACTTCTAAAATTTTTGGTTCAATTTATTTTCTATCAAAAATAAATATCTTATTTATAATGGTCCTGATACTTTAGGTATGTCTTACCTAATTGTGTAGATACTTTCTTCAGTATGTAAGGAAGGATATCTTTGTTCTTCTTCAGCAGTTTGGTCAGAATATACTGAAATAACAAGATCTTCATACCATTATATATCAGTTGAATTTCTCCACAACATTTTTATATGGTGCCATTTTGAGCTTGTCATGGAGTGTGGTCACACATCACCCCATATCAAAGACTGGACGGCATCCTCATTTTATTTTTTGGGATTCCCTCTCAATGACATATAATTTCTTTCACTCTAAAACAGGTTAATTGTAATCTGTATTTTCATCGCTGATTGTAGTAAAAAAAAAATTTATGATAAGAGACATGACATACCTCTACAATATTATTAATCTGTGGTTTATTATCTCCTGCCATCACCATCAGAATAGGGTCTATCCAATATGTCATCCAAGTTTCATGTGATTCTGTCTGGTGTTTTGTACATAACTGTGTATACAACTCACTAGCCTGTAAAATAATAATTTTTGAAAACTGTGACAAGAAGTCCATATTTTCTGAATAAAGTTTAGTGGAATTAATAAAGATATCAATGACGTCTGTATTGGTCCTTGGTCCTTCGGCTTTTATCTAAGACCAAAACAGGAAGTCCAGCACCAACAATAGGGCCAAAACAGAAATCATCATGTAATAATATAATAATATAGTATTCGGGAATATATGTATGCATTTTTGTTGTAATCAAAACTGTACTGCTAAAGAAATAGGTATCACATGTTTTAATCTAAAATAATTCACCAGACAACATCAAAAGTACCAGTAATTTTAAGAATCATCACAAACACAAAAATTCAAAATTATTTTTACAAATTTTTACATATTGAAAGACATGAATTTTCTTTTCTTTTTTAATAAATAACATTAATCATTTTCCCCAAGTTACCAAGGGGAGATAATTGTGATTATTGTCTTCCCTCGCTAAGAAAATCTGACTAGTATTTATCCTACACAGAAACACAACACATATCAGGTTAAACTTTACCTACATGACATGCTAGAGCATGTTCACTCATCTGTAACAGGATAATTCTAGGCAGATCTGGAGCATGTTGTAAAATATGGTCTGACCCAATAGTCTGGACCAAGTTACATAACATTCCATATTTTCCTTTACTGGACCAGCTCACTTCAAACATTAATTTGTCAGTCAAGCCTTGTAAGAATGAGTCTGTTTGTGGGTCTAAAATGTCATAAGAATGGATTTAAATTAAATTTTCATGTAAATCTGGGAAACTAAGTACATAATGAAAGCACAAAGCAAGTCATGTGACAATTCTCATAATAAATTAAGGATGGAAATCACTGTATACATGTTTAATTTTTATCAACTTATATCAATTAATTCTAGGTCATTCATATTCTAATTTAATAAGTGGATAACTTTGTAATCTTGAGAAAAACAATTAGCTTTCCTTGGTAAAAGGAAAATATATTTATCCGAATATTTCAAGATAATAACCTGATAATATGGTCATGCTATGAATCTGTAAGACATTCTCAAATATTTCTCTGGCTATTATTCTGATCACCTACAAAGTAAACATATTATAATTTGTTTGCCAGTATATTTTTAGGGATCTTCTCTACAGAAACCCAGGAATTATAATAGATTCTTTGGAAGCAATTCTGACCATTTAATATTAACAGAAACCTTAAAGAATATTGTTTGCATTTAAGTACATTTATTTAAATTATTTTCCAAATCGTTGACAAAAATCCTTGGATCTGACCTCTGAAAACATTAGTCAGTCAAATAAAAAGTTCAACTCCAGACTGCCAAATTGAAAATTTAGCCATAGGCTCCCAGGAGTCTGTATCACTTACCTGATATTTCCATTTGTTTAATGCTAAAGGACCTTTAGATTAACATCCATGCCATGTTTCGTTTAAATCCATTCAGTAATTAGGAATAAGCCGTCTGTATGTAATTCCCATAGGGTTCTATGTTAAACCAAGTCTTCCACTGACGGCCATCATGGATGACAGATCGGCACCAAAGTAACAACACTTGGTCAGAACATCATAAGGAACATTCATGCTATGTTTGGTTTCAATCTATTCAGTGGTTCTATCGAAGAAGATTTTTGTATGTATTTCCCATAGGGTCCTATGTTAAACTAAGACCCCTGCTGGCAGCCATCATGGATGACAGATGGGCTTCAAAGTAACAAAACTTGGTCTGAACATCATAAGGAATATTCATGCTATGTTTGGTTTCAATCCATTCAGTTGTTCTATCGAAGAAGATTTTTGTATGTATTTCCCATAGGGTTCTATGTTAAACTAAGTCCCTCACTGGTGGCCATCTTGGATGATGAATAGGCAACAAAGTAACAACTCTGGGTCAGAACATCATAAGGAACATTCAAGCCATGTTTGGTTTCAATCCATCCAGCAGTTCTCTAGAAGATTTTTGTATTTATTTCTCATAGTGTTCTATGTTAAACTAAGTCCACCGCTGGCGGCCAACTTGGACGATGGATCGGCAACAAGCTAACAACACTTGGTCTAGACCTCAAATGAAATATTCATGCCATGTTTCGCTTTCAATCCATTTAGTGTTTCTCTAGAAGAAGATTTTTGTATGCATTTCCCATGGGGTTCTATTTTAAACTAAGTCCCCCGCTGGCTGCCATTTTGGACGACGGATCGGCATCAAAGTACCAATTCTTTTTCAGCACCTCGTAAGGAACATCCATGCCATATTTCATTTCAATCCATTCAGCAGTTCTCCAGAAGAAAATTTTTGTATGTATTTCTCACAGGGTCCTATGTTAAACTAAGTCCCCTGCTGGCAGCCATGTTGGATGACAGATCGGCAAAAAGCAAAAGAGTTAGTCAGCACCTTGTGAAGAACATTATAATTTGTGCCATCTTTTGTTTCATCAATTCAGCGGTTCTCTAGAAGTTCAAAATGTGAAATTTGATGGATGGTCGATGGACGATGGACGAAAAGTGATGGCAACAGCTCACATGACCTTTTGAGTGATTGTAAGGGTTGAATAGGGGTTCATATTTTCCATCAGTGTTTTCTGTAATGAAATATAGTACATACGTCAGTAGAATCTTCCCAGATAGTCCATACACAAGACATTACATTCTGCATTATTTGTCCATTTCCATGGAGAAGTGAACGCTGTGTTGGTGATATTAACTGAGATCTTAAACATGCACTAAAATACAAAGGTTCTTTTGTAGTCAGGACACTCTACACATAAATCAGGTATAAATTACTGTCTACCAAATCATAAATATGTAATATTTCATTATGCATAAAACAATGTATACTTTCTAACCATTTGATACAACATAGCAATGACCAATCAGATGATAGAATTCAATCTCACTGTGACAATCTAAATGGTGAACATTAAAACACCCAGAGTTTTAGCTTGCTCTAACAAAATAATCTAGCCAATTATTTTTGGTGAATATGTGTTGTACAGACTTAAAATACAAAACCAGTCATTGAAATGCATATTTTGATTTATATATTAAAATATCCAATACAGCTTTGCAATTAAATTTGTATTGTAAGACAAAATTTGTCAATATTCCACGTACTGAACAACTGATGTCTCTTTTGTTGATGCTCCTCCTACGATAAACTGAAGTGTCAGGATAATAGAATAATGAAAACTAGCTTCCCTAAGCTATAAGTTCTGTTAACATTTCAATGTGCTTTTAAGATTTAGACCTAGAGGTTAATTGATATTTAGAGGATAGGTAAATGATTTACTTACAAAGTTCTAGAAGTCTACATAATTTCAGATTTACTGTCCACATTCATACTTACAAAGTTTTAGATGTCCACATGTTGTAACATTTTACTGCCCACAGTTTGTGAATTGAATCTGGAAAACTATTTAATTAAAGCAACTGTTATTATTTATACATTTTTTTATGGTTAAATGTAAACAACTTTCTGTAGAAAAACAATTTGTGTTTTTTTAATTATTACTGGAAAAAAGACATTTCAGCTTAGTAATGTAGTTTTATGGTACAAAAAACAACAAATTAAGGTCTCCAAACTATAACACTCTCTATAAAGAAATAAATGGCTTACAAATAAAACATTTTTATTTATGTGAAATACATGACAAGATGAACACTTTATTATAATTCTTCTATTTGAATTTTATTTCAATATTTGTGAGGAATTACTTTAATAATCACAAAAAGAAGTCCCAAGATTCTTAATAAATACTGGTATAGAATATTACACTGTTAAACTAGGCAGAATAGAAATAGTTTGGCTATAATGAGAAAACATACCCTTTTTCCGTTAATTTTGAAATACATTTGAATACATAATCTAACAATAAACATTTCCCATCATGCATTTCTTCCACTAGCTCAGACAACTCCATGACTGACATTGTCCCATATAATAAACACAGCTGTGAGGACAAGTTATCTCCCCTGGTAATGTTTATAAAGGGAGAAACGTCACCAGATGACTTGTCAGATTCATTAAAAATCAACTGAATAACCTGAAAAATAAATTAATTCTCATGTGAATCTTATATTAACTAATACTAAGTACTGTTTCTGTTAAGCTTCAGGTATCCTTGTATTACATCATTATCACTTGTAATAAAAAAACTAACAGTACCTTGGACCTCATTTTACACATCTAAGTGACAGCAAACACAATTTTCCATTTATTACTGTTTGGAGGTGCCTGCCGACTTCATAATATTAATAACAAGATATTCTCGTAGGAAAATCTGGTTGATACAAAAACTTTCTTCATGCTTTTCTACATGAATTAAGATGAGACTGCAGACAACTCTTACATTCACATGAGAAAGTTAAAATAAAGGAATATCACTTCTACTTTTTTCTCCTCGTCATTTCGCAATGAGGTCTTCAATTAAAGAGAAAACTTGCAGCAAATTCTAGTACACAACACTAACATAATAACCCTAATTATTGGACGGCCTAACTATTTGACACTTTTGAAAATTCAAGGAAAATTGAAATTTTTGATAACTATTTTTTCGATGATTTCAAAATTTTCAAAGTTACGATCATTGTTCTCAGGTGTGACAGTCAGTAATTTTAACTTCGTCCTCATCGAGTGTTTATTTCATCTTTCTTAACCATTTAAACTATCTATCTTAATAAATTTGACTGAAACAAGATCGATTTTTAAGTAAATTTTATTGAATTTTTCCTACCTGGAAGTTTTACAAAACAAATCCTCTTGTTTATTTGACATTTAAATGTAATAGTTATAATATGTTCTTAAAAGACGATGAGACTACAAATGTAACATGCGTTGTAAAAATCATTTGTGAGATGCTCCAAATCCAGATCGTAAAAATCATTTGTGAGATGTTCCCATATTAGTCAACAACATGGCGGGTCGTTTGAACTTTGCTACTGTTTTTGTCTTCAACATTAAATTAACTATTAAGGTCATATGAAGGTACAAAAAGATAAATCATGAAAGCAAAATCAAATAACAATACCACAAGTATGAACCATTATGATTGCCTATTCTTAAAGCAGTTTGACCAGGTCCAGGTCGATCATATGGAAATCAATGGTGATATTTTTTCTTTATGTGGTAATCTATGGTCACACCCTCATTAAAGGGAGTATGGTTATATTCAGACCTGATTTTGACAACAGGGAAAACAGCGGAAATCACACTTTGGCAGCCATTTTACTATGTATAATAAAGGAACCGTAATGGAAAAATCTGGACTTCCAAAAGCGGAATTCCGCTTTAAAGCGGAAGAAAATCAGGTCTGTATATTATTGTTACCTTTGATACTGTAGATTTCAGATACCTAAGTCTGATTAACAGAATCACATTTATGGCACATGTTGTTTTACAATCCATTAAAAACTGATCTGAAAATATAAAACAACATTACTTATTTGTTGCTTCAAATAGACAATTGAAGTTTTGAAATGAAACTACAGTAATATTGTATTTATAATAGTCAAGCTGATAAAAATAATATTGCCTTGCAATTAAACTCCACATTGCCTCCAGTACATTCACATGGTAAAAGATTGTTAGCAGTGACATCTCAATGGTTTTGTAGAAATTAAGCAATGCGTTCATTGCAGCTGCCAATGGTTTAATAAGACAGATTCTTCTCAAACTGAATTCTATAATTTACCTGCATTCAATATTGTTTTATCATGATTTACTAAAGATGAAATAATATTGCCAAGTTCATCAGCTGTTTTACTGGTCAGTGTGTCAAAACATTTCTGTATAATTCTGTTTCCTGTCTGAACACTAGCCAGACAGACATGCATTAGTTCAGTCTGTTTTACCAAGGACTGTGTCAACCTATGAAAAGACAATACCATTGTATATAAACTACTTCGCTGTATAAGGTAGGATATATAGTTAACTATTCTCCACAAGACAATATTCTGTACACTAAATTATCTTAAGATACTTAATTAACAAATATTTCATTTATGTTTCACATATTCCAGTATAGTGTTATTAACAGTACATTTTCTCCCACTTCATCTGTAAGTTGAGTGAATTTCCTTTGACTCTTGTCAGTATTATAATAAAATAGATAAGTTGAAAAACTCTAAATTAATGTGTGCTCAAGATGTCATTCAGCAGCTAATGAGATTAGCCTGTATCCCTGCAATATTTTAATTCACCAAGCATGATCATCTATTGTGTAAATAGCCATCATCATTTTGTATCAAACATGCTTGTCCAATAACAAATATTATAAATTCAGCAGTGTAAATAGCCATCATCATTATTCTGTAGCAAACATGCTTGTCCAGTAACAAATCTTATAAAGTCAGCAGTGTAAATAGCCATCATCATTATTCTCTGGCAAACCTGCTTGTCTAATAATAAATCTAATAAAGTCAGCAGAAAACAACTTTTCGGAACGTGTTTTTCTGTGTAATTAAAATATTAGTGAAAGTAACTATTGTTAATTTACATTACTTTACTCACCTGTTCTCTGCTAGTAACTTTGACAATACTGATGATACATACTGTAAACTATCTACACATACTTTATTAATACATCTCTCTCCTATGTAAAGAAATGAATTAAAATTCAGTTACAAAGCTATTATTGTTTCGCTCACCTGGACAATGTTCATCCTGACTGGCAGTCTGGTAAATTGCTGTAAAGGCAAATGGCTCACTGGTTTCCGACAAGAAGAATTTCACTGATTTTTCCTATTATGTTAAATTATGTTGGGATTCGGTGGCCACCTTGGATGATAGGTGGGGTCATAAGATATAATTCTGCAAAAAGGACCTCCTAAGGACCATTGCTGCTAACTTTTGTTCCAAATGGCACAGTGGTTTTAAACAAGAAGATCTTTAAGAAAATTTCACATAGGGTACTATGTTTAACAATGTTGGGCTCTGGCTGCCACTTTGAATGGTGGGTGGGATCATCAGAAACATCCCACTTAAGGACAGTTGCTGTCAGGTCTTGTTCCAATTGGCCAAGTGGTTTCAGACAAGAAGATCTTTCAGTATATTCCCAATATAGTCCTATGTTAAACTATGTTTGGCTCTGGGGGCCATCTTAGATGGTGGACTGGGTCATAGAACAAATTTCTGAAAGAGGACCACCTAAAGACCATTGCTGCCAACTTTTGTTCCAAAATTCTAAAACACTAATAGATCATATATATGTAACAAATCAAAATAAGTTGAAGGAATCCCATACTGTAGAATACTCTATAAGTGATCATTATCCTATATGTCTGACTAGGGGGGAACAGCTTGCAAGTAAAAAACATAACCATACCACAATTACATATCGAAATTTTAAACACTTTGATGAAACTGAATTTTTGCATGATATGTCCAATGCACCCTTCCACACTGTTGAATTTGATAGTGATCCTTCAGAATGTCTGGACAAGTTTTACTTTATTTTTAATTGCGTATTAAATAAACATGCACCAATTGTTACAAAACGAGTCAAGCGAGATAAGCAACCAGAATGGTATACTAATGAAGTTGTACATGCAACACTAAAAAGGGATAAATACAAAAAGTTAGGCCTATGGGGGGAATACAGATATTGGCAAAATATGACAAAACAAATTCTTGAAAAGAGTAAACGAGACTATTACAGCAACATGGTTAAAGATTCAAAAGACCCTAGCATTTTATGGAATTGTATACATAGCTTAAATCCTAAGAATCCAGTCAGACCATATGAACTCACCCACGAAGATGGAACAAAGCTAAATAATCCAGAAGATCTAGCAAATTGTTTTAATAAGTTTTTTACATCATGTGTTGAAAACCTAAGACAAATATCTGGAAATTCTCAAACCAGTACAAATTTCCATAAACTTAATGATTTTATTAAAGAAAGGCTTCCAGCAAATGTAGAATTCAACATACCTTATATCAGAGTAAATGAACTTTATAAGGACATTTTAAAATTAAACGTCAACAAATCTGCTGGAACAGACAACATAGGCCCAAAAATACTTAAACTATGTGCATCTGTTATTGCACCACCACTAACATACATCTTTAACCGTACGATTGATAGTGGAATTTTCCCACCCATATTAAAAAATGCCAAAGTTTCTCCAATATACAAATCAGGAGTAAAATCTTATACTACTTATTACAGACCTATTTCAGAACTGCCTACTTTATCAAAACTCATAGAAAAACATGTCACAAGCCATTTATATGACTTTTTATCAAAATATGAATTACTACATCCCACACAATCAGGCTTTAGACGTAAGCACTCCTGTCAAACTGCTCTTATTAATATTATAGACAAATGGATGAAAGACATGGATAATGGAAATCTAAATTTAGCAGTAATGTTAGACTTAAGGAAAGCTTTTGATGTAGTGGATCATAAAACTCTAGTCCAGAAAATGGGAATTTATGGGTGCAGTAATAAATCTCTCACGTTTTTTCAATCTTATCTCAATGACAGAACACAGCAAGTTCAACTTGGTAATGCTGTATCTAGTAAACTCAATGTTAGATATGGTGTGCCTCAAGGATCTATACTTGGCCCTATTATGTTTATACTTTTCATCAATGATTTGCCCCTGAATGTAAAAAATTGTGATACAGACATGTATGCTGACGATTCAACTATTCATAAGTCTGGAAAATGTATTCAGCAATTGGAAATTATGGTTCAGGAAGATTTACACGCATTGAAAAATGGTGTGAAGACAATAATATGTTCATAAATAGTTCAAAAACTAAATTTATGATAATTGGGACAAGACAAAAAATAGACAACCAAAATAGTGAACTTTGTTTAACATTAAACTCGGTATCAATACAAAAATCGTTGTGTGAAAAAATATTAGGTGTTAAAATCGATCCAAATCTTACGTGGTCAGACCAAATAGATCAGGTCTGTTCTAAAGTCTCATCTCGAATATATCTGTTTACGAAAATTAAACAATATCTTAACCTTGAATCACGGAAATTATTTTATACAGGATATATCTTGCCACTTATTGATTATTGCTGTATTGTATGGAGCTCATGTAGTAAAAATAATCTTGATCGTATACTGAAACTACAAAAAAGGGTCATCAGGCTAGTACTTGATGCAGACCCCCTGTCCCCATCAGATCCCTTATTTAAAAGTCTAGGATGGATGAAGGTCATCGAAAGGATTCAGTACCATAAATACATGCTTCTCTTTAAATGTTTATGTAATGAAGCTCCCCCATATCTCACTGATAACTTTAGGTATCTATCTGACATTAATCCCTACCCTCTCAGAGCAGTTACATATGGGAATTTATATATCCCTAAGGCTAAAACGGAAGCCTACAAAAAAACATTTTCACACTCAGCAGCAGTACTTTGGAATAACCTACCAACAACTGTACGTAATTCCCCAAGTATTGAAGTCTTTAGGGGAAAAATAAAAAATCATATTTTAAATGTATGAATGAACTTGATTAAAATATATTGGTGTGATTGTTTATAAATGCACTGATGAATTGTTAAACATTATATTAGAACATTGCAATGTATATTGTTTTTTATATCCTTTTGTATTCATTCTGTTTATGTATATTTTTAATTTTACACACGTACATTTATTATCATTGAAATGAAGGCCTCAGGGAAGATTGGTTGTACCAACTGTGTTACCCTCTATAAATAAAGCATTTACTTACTTACTTACTTACTTACTAATTGGCCAAGTGGTTTCAGACAAGAAGATCTTTCAGTAAATTCCTCATATAGTCCTATTTTAAACTATGTTGGGCTCTGGGGGCCATCTTGGATGGTGGACAAGGTCACAGAACAAATTTCTGAAAGAGGACCATCTAAGGACCATTGCTGCTCAGTTTTGTTCCAATTAGCGAAGTGGTTTCAGACAAGATGATCTTAAAGTAAATTTTCTATAGGGTCCTATGTTAAACTACATTCGGCTCTGGCAGCCATTTTGGATGATGGACGGGGTCATCGGACATATTTCTGAAAGAGAAACACCATTGCTGCCAAATTTTGTTCCAACTGATCAAGTGGTTTCAGACAAAATCATTCAGTAAATTTTCCATAGGGTCCTATGTTAAAGTTACAATACACCATTAGAAGATTCACTGTAAAGATTCATTGAGCCCTAAAATGAATATCACACTCGCTTCCGATTGGTCAAAATCATATTAATTCGTAAATGATTTAAAACGAGAGTGGGTCTTTATTCAAAACATTCTTAATCAAATTATTTCACATGAATGTTTAAAAATGTGTGCAAATTGAAGATTTAAATGGTGGAGCCACGGATTTTCGGGAAAATTGCATCCCCCTTTTTCAATCTTATTTTTAGGCAAGAAAAGCAACGGGAACATATATTTTAAATTGCTTTAAATTATTCTGTTACACTTCCGCCACAACAGAATGCTATAATTTTTCTATAAATCAATATGGAAATTTATTAAATTTTATTGCATATTGGGGTACACCCATATGGAAAATAACAGAACTGCTAACTGTTGTTTGTAACCTTAAACTATCTTTGGCTCTGGCGGCCATTTTGAATGGTGGACAGGGGCATCGGATATATTTCTGAAACAGGACCACCTAAGAACCATTGCTGTTATGTCTTGTTCCAATTGGCCAAGCGGTTACAAACAAGAAAATCTTTAATTAAATTCCCTATAAGGTCCTATGTTAAACTATGTTCAGCTCTGGCGGCCATCTTGGATGACGGGCCATGTCATTGGATATAATTCTGAAAGACCACTAACTGAGGACCATTGCTACCAAGTTTTGTTCCAATTGGCCCTGTGGTTCTTTAAGAAAATTTCCCATAGGGTCCTATGTTCGGCTATAGCGGCCATCTTGGATGACGCATCCACATCATCATATAAAATTCTAAAAGAGGACCACCTAAGGACCATTGCTGCCAAGTTTTGTTCCAATTGGCCATGTGGTTTCAGCCCCAAGAAGATCTTAAATTAAATTCCCAATAGGGTCCTATGTTAAACTATGTTCAGCTCTGGTGGCCATATTGGATGTTGGGCGTGGTCATTGGATATATTTATGGAAGAGGACCATTGCTGCTTACTTTTGTTCCAATTGGCCAAGTAGTTTCAGCCAAGAAGATCTATAATTAAATTCCCCATAGGGTCCTATGTTAAACTATGTTCAGCTCTGGTGGCCATATTGGATGACAGGCCTGGTCATTGGATATACTTCTGAAACAGGACCACCTAAGGACCATTGCTGCCAAGTTTTGTTCCAATTGGCCAAGTGGTTTCAGCCAAGAAGATCTTTAAGTAAATTTTCCATAGGGTCCTATGTTAAACTATGTCTGGCTCTGGTGGCCATCTTGGATGACGGGCCAGGTCATCAATATACAATTCTGAAACAGGACCATCTAATGACCATTGCTACCAGGTTTTGTTGCAATTGGCCCAGTGGTTTCAGAGGAGAAGATCTTTACAGAAAAGTTTATGAAGACGAAGACAGATGCCAAGTGATGGCAATAGCTCACATGGCCTTTTAGGCCAGGTGAGCTAAAAAGTCACAACTTACTCTTTAATGGTAATGGTCCGAAATGAAGGTTCTTTTTAGGTAACCCAATATTGTGTAATCATTTTTTATAATTAAAAAAAAATTTTTTGACAAAATATCCACTAGTAATCTAGATTAGGTAATATCATTTAAATATTTTGTAATTTTGGTCAAAGAAAAAGCAATTGATTGCTAGATGTTACGGGTTTATTTTTGGTAAAAGTTTACAAATCTTTAGCAGAATTTCTGTGTTTTATGATAAAGTTGCTAAAATATCTGTTACATCATAGATATTTCAAACTACTTTTTAAACCCATTTAAAGGAATTTCTATTGTTATGAACCTTGCTTACTTTAACATACACATCGTAACTTGAACATATTTTGTTTGTTACTTAGCAGTTAGATCAACTTTATACTGTATATGCACTTAAAATTATTATTAAACTTTGGTAATACTTACCTAATGGAAAATTATCCAAGAAGCCAGCAATAATATCAATCAGTTTTCTGAGTTCGGTAGTATTGTCATACTGTTTATATAGGCAAGCTAACTGAGATGTAAGTTTCTCAACAACAAGATCTCTGTATGGTGATGATAGAGACTGGAAACTGCTACAAAAATCATTGTTAGGTCTATAAAATATGGAAGAAAGAATACGATGGATTAATTCTTGACACAAAATGGCTAAAATATTCGTGAAATAAGTTTCAGCAAAGAGACAGTGCTTTTATTGCTGTTCTTTATCGTAAAGTCACGGTGGAGAAAATCTCACAACTACCAGTACTGCATGTTAAAGTCACAGTGAGGACTTCAATATGGAGAAAATCTGTCACAGTGAGGCCTTCAATATGTCACAATATGGATAAATCTGTCACAGTGAGGCCTTCAATATGGAAAAAATCTCACACCTTCCAGTACTGTAAGTTTAAGACAGCCCCTAGGACCAATTTTAGTAAGAATTCTATCACAATTCCAACATACTGGTTACCATGTAGCATTAGAAAAAGTATTCAAGTTTGTTGATTATTTACATTTTGGTCATGCACACTGCCATAATGGGTATTAATAATAAAAGATTTGCTTGTTTTTTTATACTAATGAAAAAAGTGCAACATGACAGTCATGTTAAATGAAAAGCATTTATAAATGGCCATATTTACAAATATGTATATTGTCTATATCAGACAACTTGAAATATTATGATGAAATTAATAGGATGCAAAAATAATATTATGCATGTAAAATTTGGGAATTATTTGACAGGAAATTATGAATATGGAAAGAAATAAATTCAAAAATGTTTTCTTAGTACCCGTATACATTGTAAGACACCAATTCTTTGTCTTCCTAAAAATTTATATGATATATAATTTGTGTAAGTCATAGGCAATATCTGTTTTTTACACCTTACAAATGACCGACTGTTTTCTGTTGTAGATTACACTTTTTTACCTCTAGAAATAACTTCTTACATACGATCGATCATCGCCATTGTCGACATTATATACCCATATTTGATATTAAGGCATTGAAACCAACAACTGCTTTAATAACTCCTTGAAAAGAGCATTAAGACAATGAAAAGGTATTCCCTTTCAATTTTGATTTTTTGACTGCAATTTTTGTTTGTATCATTGTCTGGTTCCTGGTCGTAGTTGATTTCTGTTGTCAATAATTTATCAATTTGTCTTAAAGCTTAGGCATTTTCCTAATTCATCTTTTATTTTAATTGCATAAAAACATTTATAAAACAAATCAAAAGACTCAACGAAAATGAAAAGATGTTTCAGTTCTGAAAATGATGAAAAACGCCAATCTCATGACAACCACAACTTGGACTTTGTAGCCAAAATGTCTGTGCATATAATATAGTAGAACTAAGTTTTTTTCCTTGATATAAGAGCTTTAAAAGGGGTGCGTATAATCTATGACTGTGTATTATCTACAGCTGAAAATGGTAAATAGATCTTCATTCTTTTGACAGTGTTTCACAACATGTAAGGAGTATAACTATTATACATGTAGTAAAGCTAATCAAAACTCATTTAAATATAAGACTATCATAGAGTTATATCCCTTGATTACACTTAGATAGCAGTTGGGTCTGTTACCTGACCAATAACATGTTTGCTATGTATCAGGCTATTGTATAGTAACCTCCAATACCAAATCAATATTCTCTCCTATATCATTGAGTTATTTCCCATGCCAAATCAATTCTCCGTTTGATGCATGTCAGAGTTAAGTCCCTTACCTTATCAATACTCTCTTGACTTGATGTTTTGGTGGAAATTTTATGTAAATTTCAACAAGCAGGTCTATCAATGAAGCTTTATCTTTGTCCTCAGAACTTAATTTTTTACATATCTGAAATTCAAGTAAAATAAAACAACTATCAGAAAAAATATACGTATATTGCAGAAAAATATCAACAGCATTTTGCATGAGCCTTAAAAAAAGGTAATTAATGTGAGGTTTGACAAGCATTTATAACTGATGCAATTTATATTTGTACATTTGTTACTGAAATGTAAATATATATTCTAATTATTCTCCATCATAAATATTCCCAAAAACCCCAAAAGATGAAGTGGGAGAAAAATAAAAAAAAAAAAAGTAATTGTGAATTAAATTTCAACATAAATATAATGAACATTTCAATTTTGGAAAACCATTCTGACTGGAAGAAGGTGGTATGTCCCCTAACAATTACATAGTTAGGTTACTAGGAAACCAAGTCTGATTGAAAGAAGGTGGTATGTCCCCTATCAATTACATAGTTAGGTTACCAGGAAAACCAGTCTGATTGGAAGAAGGTGGTATATAAATGTCCACTAACAATGACATAATAAGGTTACCAGCATTGTGGGAAACCAACAGCCGATCGTGCTTACGCTTCACTACACTTACCCACCGTGGGTCAATTAATTTATTTTTCTCGTTTTCATGAATATTCATGAATTTAACTGACTATTGAAATTACTGCTAACAATAATGGAATTCTCCACTATGGAGATTGGAAAAGTTCTTTGTAAAGTAACATGGTGCCAACTTGCGTAACGCAGTTCATAAATTTTTGTTGTATAGTGATTTTTTCACATGGTCAGTAATGCATTCTCTTTGAGAGTATGAAAATTTGTTTATTTGTTTGAAAACTATATAGAAAATACACAGGAATTGCGTACCGGCAATAACATATATCTTTACCCAAAGCTCGTCTTTTAACTATCACCTGATTGGCTGTATTCCCATTACAGAATCGTAAGAAAACCAATCAAAATGGTTCATGAGTTATTCATGAGAACGAGAAAAAATGAACTGAACCACGGTCGGTAAGTGGGTTTCCGATGATGGGTTACCAGGAGACTCTATGAATACTATACTTTTCATGAGAATAAAATGATTACTACTTGTTAACTTGTTCTTTATAGGACGATTATTTTAATTTAATAAGTGGTTGTATCATTTCTAAGTCAACACCATATTAAACACTAATGCCATATAATATTTTGGGCATTGTATGATATTGAAGTGAGACACCATGTGGTCCAGTTAATCTATATACTGTAACATACATTTTTTACAAATGATATCTGATCTCCAACATTCTGTAAATCTTTCAGTTGTTCAAACTCCATTTTATGGAAATAGTCTGAAAAACAAAATTTTTTTACCTCAAATATGATGCTAAAAGGGGAATTTCCAACAAACTCAGACCTACATGTATGTTAAAATTTACATTTCCATTATTTTAATTATTTTATGCACTTAAAGAGTCAACATAAAGAAGTTCATAAAATCGAATAATTACTTCATTCACAGTATCTTTCTCATTGTTTTTAAATTATTGTTATTCCGATCTGAATTACTGTGGTCTGAGTTGTCAGCAGGCAAAGTTAACCCATAATTTTCTTATTGGATTATTGCCCTTTGTTTACTGATTGAAAAAAAATAGTGACATGGATTTCATTTTCACTACATGAGTCGGAATTTCCTTAAAATAACGCCTGTCATATTTGCGATTTTGACCATTGAAAGGATCAGGCGAGTTCTTAAATTTATAGTCAACTCAAACTTCAGTTTTGACACAAATTCAGGCGACTTCACAATTTTCAGGGTGACTTCAACTTCGCTTTTGACGAGAGTTGGGGCAAAGTGAAAAACTACAAGGCAACTTCTTTACCCGAATCGCCCTCCATGTTGAGCCCTGTTTGGGCCAATGCAAGTATGCTATACATAGAAAAATGATTAAACATTCTTTCTTGCTTTTTAAATTTCAACTCAAAAAAATCCAACTTCCAAGTTTATCTAGAACATGAGGTTGCACATGTTATCGTGCAAAGTATACTCCCCCAACTCTTTTTTAATTTTGAAAATTGGGAAAACAGACTTGAAAAGTTTGACGAAAAATTTCATGTAAACATACATGTAAGGTATTGTAAAATTTCTACGTAACGGCAAACAGGAAGTGGTTCCTTGACAGAACTGAAAATAGGAGAGACGATACAACTCATGGTTACAAAGCTGCAGGCCAAATATCAAAACATTCTGTTGCACAGAGCCAATAAGTGTGACAAAAAATTTCAGTTTGAACGGACGGACGGGGTGAATCCAGTATACTACCGTAGAGTGGGGGTATAAAAATGATTATGTAAATCACACACATGAAAGTTTTTCTATACTTTGCCAATGTGCATGGTGGGGATTCCCGAAATAACTATATCCATTCTACTATATAAATTCTTGATCCATTTCACCGTCAATATTTTGAAAATGTGATATACATAATTATCAATGGAAATTTAAGCAGAGGTTTGGCAGATTGATTTTTTATGATAAACAACTCAAATAAGTAGTTAAATTCATACAGGACGTTTCTCAGACCGGAATGTAAACATATAAAATGGCTGAGAGTTCAAAACATGCATATTTAAAAGGGCCAATCCTAAAAGAATAAATATTTGTTAACATTTATAAAAGCAACATAATACTTTTTATTAATCAATAATCTCTAAAATAAAACTATGAATGTAAAAGCCTTCTATATCTGTATATATGCATCTGTGAAAATGTGACGGGAAGCTGTATCTTCATAGATTCGTTTTGATAAATTCATCTGCTGCAGTCATGTCTTTAAAATAATGTTTGGGTATTCTTTTTATTTCCTTGATAATTGACAGAGTTATAATTCCCGAAATGTCCTAGTACCTAAATGTCCAAGTACCGAACTGTCCAGGTACCAAAGTGTCTAGAGTTCCTTTCATATTATAATATATTTTTAACAAAGATCAGGCATACCTTGAAAGATAACATGACTCCAACTTTTGAAATAAACTCTGTGGACTCATGAAAATTTTGTGTGACTCACCAATAATGGCAATATCAAAAGTGATGAGTCTAGGACTCATCAAGAAAAAAATCCTGAGGAACCCTGCAATCAAATGATATTGACATTTTGACAACAGTAAATACATATTCCTACCTACTTTTTTAGAAATAATCTGTCAATGGGTAGAAGGATAAGTTACAACTGGGAATCATACATACCTAGAATTGAACAGTTGAAAAAATCACGTTGAACAGGAGGCTGACATCTTGTCATACCGCAGAAAATGTTTACAACACCAATATTAATCAGAGTTATAACTACAATTTTAAAATATATGGACCGTATTATGAAAAAAAATCTTGGATAGAATTTAATATGAATAAACCGATCAAAGGCTGTGTAAACTTATGAAATGTAAACGTCCTTGACCGCAAGATTCACTCCGAGATCCCAATTGAAAATTTGTTTCCGGTAAGATGGTAAGTTTCGGAATAATTTTTGAGAATGTTAATTGCTTGGAGACATCTTTTAGAAAATTTGCAAACACATGAACGTATTGGTTTGAACCATTCAATTTCAAATTTCTGTTTGTTATGGTTGATAGAAGTGTTATTCAAATTTACATTTGGTACACCAAGGGGGACAAGTTGTGCTCCTTTGCTCTTTAGGGGCGCTTCTGGAGCAATTTTGACAGAGAAGGAAAGTAGTACAAAATAGTTTCGGCGTGGAGCTGTCATGCCACAATCTAAAGCATAAACAAGTGAATTTATTCTTGAAAGGAATGAATACCCTATGAAATACACTTTACGTCATGTCAATAACTAGCTACAATAATGTAGAAAACGTTTGACTCTACGGACCTACAAAGCGGTCGCATTCCTCGTAATGGAGCAACTGGGTGTGATTCACACGGCGGGTTTTAGGCATATTTTTACCAGTTTTGGTTCAAAAACTGTAAAAATAATACAATTTCTATCATTATCAGTTAAAATAAAACAACATACCATCAGATTACAGGAAATTTCCAACCCAGAAATCTGGCATTCAAAATTTACACCCATGTTTTGAATGGTTTGTTTTCTTTTCAACTCCTTGAGAGATTCTCCCTAAAGTCACGTTCCAAATAAGGAAGTTTCCATTGACAAAATACTAGTTCCTGCAATATTGTTAGTCATAGTCATAGTAAGGATATACATATTGTGTGGGGAGAATCACACATATATATACTGTTATTAATCAGTATTATTGTTTAAAAAAGAAGTATTATCTGTATTTATGTATCAAATCAATGTGTTGTATTGTGTTGTCATTATATATGCCTCTTAAATGGGGCCCTTAATTGGTAATAAAAAACTTGAACTTGAACTTGAACTATAAGGTCAGGCCATGCCTCCTGCGATCTCACGTTGTCTGTCATGGCGGAAAGAAAACAATCTTGAAACTGATAATATGACAAGATATGCAAAACAACGATTTCAAAATGAATAATGAAGAAATTTACATTTAATATGCTGGAAATTATACAGTTCAGCGATATTTCATGTAAACACGACCTCTTATTTCCATAAGTAAAAGTTATTTTTGATCCATTACGAGTAATGAGACCGCTTTGTAGCTCTGCCGAGTCAAAAGTTGTCACAGGAGCTACATTATTGTAGTTTGTCAATAACCCTTAAAAGTTTCAAGAACTGGACATGTTACTGTGGCTGTAATTTTCGGTATTCAGTTGGAAGTGATGGGGTAAATTTTCCCTGGGAAATTTGAAACGAGAAAAAATTTCTTATTTGGCAATGAATGTACTATTCAAGTTCAATTTTCTAAGACAGCTTTTATTTAAAAAAAAAACATGTCAACATATTGCCCGACTTGGGGAAAATTCACTTTATATTTTTCAGAAATTTTTGAAGAAGGTGAATTTAACATTGAAGTAAAGGGGGCCCGATTTAGTAGTGTGTCTTCTTAAGTTCCTTTTAACTGTTGAATGAAGCATTTGCAAGATATGTCATGCTTTGAATTCATATAATGAAAATATTTAGGTGCAAACATCATTATCTTTAATGGAAGTCAGTGTCATTAAAGATCATTGTATTTTTTGCAGTTACAAGTGATATCGGCAACTGGTGAATTATTAGGGAGCAACCATTTGATTTTCATGGTGGGTGGGGGTTAGGATTATATATTAAATAAAATGGCAGGATGAAATTTGTCAAAATAAAAAGGCAGGATCACTTTGGGTGTGAATAAAATATGCAGGACCTGTGTCACTCAGGAAATATTTTGCTTTAAATGGAAATTAAAAATTTAGGCCATGATAACAGCCGAAATATAAAAAAAAATGGAACCTAAATTTTGGCGAAAAAAATAGACAGGATCAAACAGTTCATCCTAGTCCCCCCATAAAAATCAAATGTATGCTCCTTTACTATTAACAATGGTAAAATCAGGACCCATTGAAATGGACTCTTGTTTAAATAGGCACTTGTATTTGATAAATTGGACACATACAATCTGATATGATATTCATATGTTATAGACGTTCAAATGAAGATAAAATTTTTTATTTCTTAACTGTGATTTAAAACTATGGCACGCCGTTCTCGTCAAAAGTATGGGAATAAATGTGATGTAAAATTACACACTCAAAATGTTTATTCCGCACTCAAAATTTCTAATTACACACTCAAAATTTTTATTACGCACTCAAAATTTTTATTACACACTAGGAATATATTAATGCACACATTTGTTTTTATTCCGCACTAGGATTTCAAACATGAACAAGAAATTGCTAAATTGTACAGAGAATGCACTCAAAAATCGGAATTACACACTCAAAATTGTGCGCAATTTTTACGCGCAGAAATCATAAATATTCATAGGAAATGATTTGCATAAGTAGATCGGCGTTTTTCTAAAGCTTTAAACGTTTACTCGGAACTTTTGTATTCCGAACATTATGTTCAATAGCATTTTTTTCATGTCTAGAAACATTCAAAAGTTGTGTCGTATTTTCGAATACACTCAACAAAGATTGAAAGAAATCTTGTGAATCTTCATTGTCATTGATAGACATGTTTTGATGGTTATTTTGCAATGCCGAGTAGTTACGAATGAATTCAATACTTCCGGTGCAATCCTAAATCGCAGAAAACACCAAGACGATCTGTTGACCAAGTCATAGGACATGAATATTGATGATTTCTGCGCGTAAAAATTGCGCACAATTTTGAGTGTGTAATTCCGATTTTTGAGTGCGTTCTATGTACAATTTAGCAATTTCTTGTGCATGTTTGAAATCCTAGTGCGGAATAAAAACAAATGTGTGCATTAATATATTCCTAGTGTGTAATAAAAATTTTGAGTGCGTAATAAAAATTTTGAGTGTGTAATTAGAAATTTTGAGTGCGAATAAACATTTTGAGTGTGTAATTTTACATCACATTTTATTCCCATACTTTTGACGAGAACGGCGTGCCATACAAAACATTGTATATACATGTAAATATAATTATAATCGTCAAAATTTTCCAAATTAAAAACAGTTTGCAAAATTGTTATATGTTACAGCCTCTGTCGGACATTTTTTTGATAGACATGAATTGTCAGTTTTAACTCTTTTTAGCAATTTCAACACACAATCTTATTTCATACAAATGTTGTTATGCATGATTTATTAATGTTTTGGGTAAGACCTGAAATAAATGTCATATGTATCAACTCTTTAACATTCTGTGCGGTGTTGTTTCTGTGTTTGTGTATTGATAATTTCGATGTTATAGGTGTCTTCTTTGTGGTCCACATTTGGTACATATAAATAGATCAACATGTTCAATAGGAAAATGGACCACACAGTGACGTAGAATGAATTAAATAAATGAATAAAATTCATTTTTAAATACATTGAAATCAGTCTATGAAAGTCTTCCCAAAAGATGTTTATTCCTTTTTAGCTCACCTGACCCGAAAATAGAACATAGGGGTAAACCGCAGGTTTTGTCTTATATTTCAAAAACTAGAGCAAACCTGATGGGGTAAAAATGTTTATGAGGTTAAGATCTACCTGCCATGAAATTTTAAGACAAATCGTTCAACCCTTTGTTGGGTTATTGCCCCTGAATTGTTAATTTTAAGGAAATTTTGCAGTTTTAGGTTATTATCTTGAATATTATTATAGATAAAGACAAACTGTAAACAGCAAAAATGTTCATCAAAGTAAGATCTACAAATAAGTCAACACGACCAAAATCATTGATTCTTCCCTTATAGGAGTTTTTGCCCTTTAAAGACAGCGTCCAGCATAAACTTTCCTTTAAAGATCTTCTCCTTTGAAACCACTGGGCCAATTGGGACCAAACTTTGGTAGAATGGTCCTTGGGTGGCCCCCTTCCAAATTTATATCCGGCATCCCCGACTTCCAAAAACATGGCTGCTGTTACTAAAAATAGAAAAAAGGGGGGATGAATTTAAAAAATCTTCTTTCATGAAATTACAACGCCAATTGAAACCAAGGTTCTCTTTCAGAAATATGTCCGATGACCCAACTCTTAACCATGCTGGCTGCCACAGCCAAACTTAGTTTAACATAGGACCCTATTGGAAACTTCATTGAAAAATCTTCTTGTCTGAAACCACTTGACCAATTGGAACCAGACTTGGCAGCAATGGTCCTCTTTCAGAAATATGTCTGATGACTGGGACTGTCAACCAATATGGCCGCCAAAGCCGAACTTAGTTTAACATAGGGCCCTATGGGAAAATTCTTTGAAAAATCTTCTTATCTTAAACCACTTGACCAATTGGAACCAGACTTGGCAGCAATGGTTCTTAGAGGGTTCTCTTTCAGAAATGTGTACGATTTCGTGAACTGTGAACTGAGATGGCCGCCACAGCCAAACTTAATTTAACATAGGACCCTATAGGAAATTCACTCAAAAATCTTCTCGTCTGAAACTACTCAGCCAATTGGAATTAAAGTTGGCAGCATGGGTCCTTAGATGGTCCTCTTTCAGAAATGTGTCTGATCATCTTGATTGTCAACCAAGATGGCCGCCACAGCCGAACTTAGTTAAATATAGGACCCTATAGGAAAATTCATTTAAAAATCTTCTTGTCTGAAACCACTTAGCCAGTTGGAACAAGACTTAGCAATAAGGGTCCTTAGATAGTACTCTTTCAGAAATGTGCCCATTGACCTGGACTGTCAACCAAGATGGCTGCCACAGCCGAACTTTGTTCAACATAGAACCCCATAGAAAAACCAGCTAATTGACTGCAATACTTAAATGTTTAGTCCTGCTCAAGGTGAAAAGTTAAATCCATGTGAGAGATACATGCTCTAGAGAGCCTGTAGTTTATATTTAACTACAAAGATTTGCACATGCTCAATCAATTAAATTTACTAACAATGCAGAAAGCTTCAAGTTTTGCCGAATTAAATCTACAAAGGCATTTCTAATCTTCTCAAGTTTATGATTGTGAACTGTTAGATCGTCCGCCACATACCTTGTAATGGATTTTTTTAATTTGAAAGCAGAAAGGTGTGCAAAATGCCTGATCGATCGTCGTTGCTAAACGACCTCGATATTGAACTTTTGAAATTGTTGACAGGTCATAAGGTGAACAGTGATTATATTTAAGAGTAATAAAAGCACAGACACCTTTAATGTAAATTACTTTTATGTCATGCGATTTGTAAAATCAAGATTTAATAACAGAAAGTGTTGGTGACAAGAAAGTTCGAAAGGTTGTCAAATCTTTGTGGTGATTTTCTTTAGTTTCTGTTGCGAATTTAGTTTTGATGATATTTGTTTATTCGTATGTTCATTTGTAGCATTTCAGAGTTTAACTTTATTTTGTTTACATTCTGTACAATGTTCAAGACAAACTGTAGCAGGAATCAACAATTACTCTCAATTATATTTTTGTTTGAAATAAAAAAATGTATGTTGAATACTATTTTTGTCACGCCTGCGAAGAAAAGTCGAGAAGGTGGGATACAGGTATTACTTTCGGGTGGCGACGGGGGTGTAAACTTTTAAAAAACTTTAATATCTTTGCACACATAATGCCTACAATTAAGATTTTTGGTCGACAGATACTTTATTGTATAAACTTTGCTGCAATATACTTGTCAGGTGACCATGACCTTGTTTTCATTATTCACTGACTTCATAAACATAAATGTAAAATCTGCATCTAAGTTTCGTGTTTAAATCCATTTCTCACCAACTGTAATATCTAGGCCTAAAATATTTGGTCTATAGATAGTTCTTAATGGGTACATGCATGCCAGTCTGACACCTGGCTTGGGACTTTGACGTCAATTTCATGCTTTAGTGACTTCACACTTGCATGGTCTAAGCAACTATAATACCTAGACCCACCATATTTGGTCATTAGATAGTTCTTGGTCGGTACATGTCAGTCTGACACATGCCTCTGACCTTGACCTCAGTGTCATGGTTGAGTGACCTGTGTCACATTTTCGTGATTAAGTCCATTTCTTAGCAACTATAGTACCTAAGCCAACCATGCCTGGTCAATAGATAATTCTTAGTAGGCACATTGCAGTCTGACACCTGTCTCTGGACCTTGACTTCAATTTCATGATTGACTGACTTTGTTACATTTTAGAGATTAAGTCCATTTCTCAGCAATGTAATACCTAGACCCACCATATTTGGTCAATAGATAGTTCTTAGTGGCTACATGTCAGTATGGCAACTGCCTGTTGACCTTGACCGCAATTTCATGCTTGAGTGACTTGTTTCGTGTTTTTGGATAATGCCCATTTCTCAGCAATTGCAATACATAGACCAACTGTATTTGGTCCATAGATAGTCCCTGGTGGGTACATGGCTGTCTGAGACCATCACCTGGTTTTCACACTTCAGTCACAGTCTGCACCCTTGCCCCAGACTAGTAAAGATTGATTCGGACTAGTGAAAATTTTCAAAATTGTGTATAGGCATATAGGGACAAATGTTTATATTTAGTTTTCGGACTAGTAGATGAAAAAGTTTGGCACAGACTCAGTCACATTCGAACACGTCCACTACGATTTCGAATATTGACACTAAAACTTAACTGTTGCTAAAAGCTAAGCGTTAATACACATTGACCTCTTACGGAAAATGATATCCTGGTTTCCATACCATGGAATGTACATCGATTTTGAAAAAAAAACCTCAATATTTCAGGACAAAAATGAATACATTCACTGTAATTGATCTCACATAACAAAGAACAAATCTGTGATAAAATTCAATTTGAAATCATACACAACTACAGTTGCAATCTTTCCACCACTGCTTTCCAGCATTTTGATTGTATAAAGTCCTTTTCTCTTCTGGGTCCTTAATATTATTTAATTATGTAGAACCGTGTCCTAGGCTATTTGTTAGTTCAATCAATGCCTGAAGTAGAATACATTTTTCAGGGGTTCAATATAAGAAGCACTACTTTATTATGTAAGTGATAATTAGGTAAAAACATAGTTGAATTTGTCTGTTCCTTTTATTGTCATTACACTTACAGGAAGATAGTTATTCATTCATAAAGTATATAAATGAAAAATAAATGGCTAAAGAAAAACTGTGGATTCTATGAGTAATACTTTGAAGGAAGGTCTACCATAGCAGTTCCAGAATCTTTCATTAAAGGAGGTTATATTACATCATGTACAAATAAAAGTAGGTCTTAAAAGTTTTCACACAAATTAAAATTTATTTAAATTCTATATCAGGTTATTTGAGGTTATGAATTCATACCTTTTAGTATTGAGCAGGGGTCCCAAATATTTTTTGAGCTACATGTAAGTGAACAATTTTTAATGTAAGCATTAAGGCATATTCATTAAGCAAAAATGAAAATGTCCTTCAAAAATCATAAACCTGATTATTCAAGCAAACAGCTAATTACATGTAGATCTGTATGTGTTAAATAAAATATATAAATATACTAATTTACAGGTTGATTTATAGATATAATAAAGATTTAGTTATTGTTTCATTACCTGGATTGAGAATGATTTCATAAAAAATAAAGAACACCTGACAAAGTTGCCTTACATTGTTAGTTTGCATCTGTGATGTAGCAGGAGACTCTTCTACTGCCATTATGTGTGCCTGCATGTCTATACCTTTGTTAAAATATATGTCAAAGCTCAGGTACTATGAGAGATAGAACCCTGTAATCATGAAAACAGATGTTTCCAGCAAGAATCATGTCACTGTGACCTAGATTTCATGCTCCACTTACTTTGGTTAAAGTTGACATCATACTATTAGAGATAAGATCGTGGAATCTTATATGTAGATGTATCTGGTGGAGAAGTCAAGCATCCAACAGTGATTTAATCACTGTGACCTTGATTTCATGTTCCACTGACTCTGGATACAGTTCATGTTCAGTCTCATATCTTGAGTACTATAAGAGATGGGATCAAGTGATGTATCTGGTGGAGAGGGCAAGCATCCAACAGTGATTTAATCACTGTGACCTAGATTTCATGTTCAACTGACTTTGGATACAGTTTATGTCCAGTCTCATATCTTGAGTACAACAATGTGTAAAAGATAGGATCATGTGATGTATCTGGAAGAGGAGGCAAGCTCTGAACAAGAATTAGTCATTAGGTCAATGTGACATAGATTTAATGGTCCGCCTTTATTGGTTACAATTTATATCAAAGCTCACATCTCAGGTACTATGCAAATGTATCTTAGGGAGGAGGCATGAGCTGAACAAGAATAAAATAACTGTGACTGATTTCATGCTCTGTTGACTTTGGTTAAAGTTTACATCCAAGTTCCTAAGACAGATATTGTAAGAGAAAGTATCATGTAATCTTGTATGCAGATTGGGGGCCAAGAATTAGATTTTATGCTTCGCTGACCACATTTGTACAGAGTCAAATGGAGGAAGAGATAAACTTTACATTTTAACAAGATTCTAATTGATTACCTATGTTTCAAAATCCAGAAATATGTTTGGAGAATATCACTGTTTGATGGTGGGGTGTGTTAAAATTTTTGATCTATATTGATAGTTAGGATTATTTTACTTCAAGTGAAATTCCTGTCTTTTCATTGGTTAAGACAGGGGTAACATTCTACCCTAACACATGGCTCAGCCAACTTATTTTTTGGTATATGTCACTGTCTTAGGCAGAGCCTACTATAAAAACCAGGTAATAGTCTGTACGAGATGCTCCGCAGTAGAGGTTTACAATCGAGAAATTTTTACCTGTGAGCCATGTGATAGAGCTCTCCATTTAAACAAGCATAAAATACATGTAAGGCATTCAGTATAAATCATCGTATATGTGAGATTGTGACAGAGTATTTGTTACCCCTCTGAAAAACATCTTGAGTGTTACCAGATTGAATCATTAGCATGTAGTCACAATGACTGATGTTTTCACATTTATCGACAGTATTACATTGATACATACTACAATGTACATGTATATACCCTGTGAATGTGAATTCTGAATATGTGTTGTAGAATTGAGCATTTAGATTCATCAAACCATTACCAACAACTTCAGTTCTTAACCATGGTTACTATATCTTCTTTCTTCTACCATATTTTATTGATATGATCCAAAACTGGTATGTGTCACTATAATTTTTGTTGTCCCTGTAAGAGCAGAAGCAAACACTTTTTTAAAAAGAAAATACATTTCCAGCCTTATGACAAATTCTAATCTCAATAATATAGCTTATATATGTATCATGTAAATAAATATGTAAGAAATGACACTCTGGTTTCGCTGATTTCCCAAACCTGAGCATATTTGTATTGACTTTTACGACCAGAAAATAATTTTTAAGGATTTTTTAATGTGTAAATTACGCTACTTGTACTTTATTTGGGGCTCTAATTTCTAAGGTCAACAATCTGCTCTACTACACTGTCAATTATCAGAAATATACATTGCCAGTTTTACTACTAAAGGTACTAGGGGTGCTTTAAACTTCTCCCAAAAAAATATGACCAATATGATATAATTCTAACTAGTTGGGTTAAAAGTGATGTAAAACCTCAATAATAAGATTTATATTCCTGTGATAATTTTATCAACACTTATTATTTTATGTCATATCTTGGGGTAGTATTATATAATGTAAAAGTTTATAGTTCCAGAGGAAATTGGTTGCTTTATTAAGCTGAGGTTATCAAGTTAATCACTTTCTATAAAATTGTTTGTCCAATAATAGATATTTGGAAGACTTGATAGGATCAGTAATTGGTTTTCTATATGTCAGAATCTTCATCAGCTATCAAACACATCTCGTCTTGTTTAACACAATGTTGTATTGATGTACTAGACCATTGATTTGAATAATTTCACCACAATTAGTGAAAAATTTCCCACAGTATCTAATATTATGAATAATAATTTTACAATAAGGTCATACTCGTGGGATCTAATATTGATCACTTCATAAGTATAACACTTTCTTCGGAAACTTTAATAAATGGATGATTGATTGTATCAATGTATAGTTCTTGAAGATGGATAATTTTGTAATGAACCAATATGATGTGTGAAACTGAAATATGCGGTAGTTGTCGATCTGTTATTTGACATTTTGATATAATAATTTGGTTGTGGATTCTGCTATTCACTTGAAAAAAAGTTTGTTGGATACTGTCATTGTTTGCTTTCATTTTATTAACAAACAAACTTGCCATCACTCCTGTTTTCTATAGTCTGTTGTATGGTTATGTCATCCAGTTATAATTTATTTGACCTCTGCATCAGTTCTTTGATTTGAAAGTCTTGAGTGTATCTGGAAGAAATGCTTTCTTATCCAATGATACAGTGTACTCATTATGACATACATTTCATGCTTGAGTGACTCGTTTTTTGCATTTGTTTGTTCCTGTGGATATTGATATTACACCACTTCATTCATCTTATAAAGTACAACAAAAATCAGCAAAATTTGAGTCACCACGACCTAAATTTTATGCTTGAGTGACTTTGGTTAAATTTTTGCATTTAGGTATATTTTTAAAGGGCCTACGGTAATACATTAATGATATTTAACAGCTACAATCAACATATATAGTAAAAAACAACTTAGCAAGATTTGAGTCATTATAAACTATATTATATGCTTAAGTGATTTTTATTAGATTTTTGCATTGTTTTCCATTTCTCGAAACCTATGATGATATGTCATTGATATTTTACAACTACAGTAATCTTTTATTATGCTAAACTGGAAATTTGAATGTTATTATTAGTCATGATTTTATAATTATTGCAAATTGTGGCCTTGATAATAATACTGTCAAATTACAAATTTCATATACTTTTTTTTTTATTACAATCTTAATTTAAATCAGGATTATAAAGACAACTAATGGCCATGTCAGAAAAATCTGACTTCAAAACAAATCCCTAGATTATAGCAATTAACATTTTCTAAAGTTTATATGAATGTAAAACAAGAATCTTTATCATTAGAATGAACATTTTAACACCAATACAAATAATAGGTGGAATTATGTGTGGTACTTCAGGAGTCCAAAATTATCTACAGAATCATAAAATTTATCTGTTTGTAAATAGATAAGATTCAAAATTCTGACTCATACATTGGATGTATGTAAAAAAATATATCATAAATATGATAAAAAATCTATGTGAAGTTTGTAGCTCAATGCAACAGTGGCCATATTAAACATACATTTTTTTTACATTTTAACAACATTCTTATTACCAATTTATATTTTACAAGTACATGGCATAATGTAAAATGAGAATATATCAATTCTGGAGTGATTTTATAGTAAATGGCACTTGTTTCTATCAATAGTACAGTACAGTTTAAATGGGACAAATGTGACTTGATTGAAAATTAGCAACATATTCTGATATTAGGGCAGTCTTTAACTTGTGATTAGATTTGATATTCTTTTTCATGTTAAGGTGAGTTCATTGTGACTAGCAATAAAACCACTGTTCTGTTTGAACTTTTATATGCATGTATAGATTTTATCCATTTTTACTGATTATTATGAAATACTTTGTATTCTTTTTAAAAGTTCACTTGTTGAACTTCACCACGGGTGCTGTATACGGAGCAGGAACTGCTTACCCTACCGGAGCACCTGGTTTACTCCTGGTTTTTATAGGAGTTTGTGTTGTTCATTGTTTTTTAGTTTTCTGTGATTATTTGTTGTGCTTGTGGTTGTTATTTTATCTTCCCGGTTTTGTCTGCCCAATGGGTTACATTTTGTTTGATTGCTCCTTAGGTATATTTGTCCTTTTCATTAACCTAAAGAATATCTGACATTAGATTTGGCTGTGAAATTTTTGCGTTAGAGGTTACCCTTTTGTTTTTCAAACTTAATTTTCTATGATATAAATGTGAATAACGGGATAAAAATACTAATTTTATCAATAAAATAATTCTATAGCACTAACATTAAAATAGATTGGCTTAGTAACAAGATGTTACTGTAAACAGTTCATCATTACATCCAGAGGATGAAACTAATCTTTGTTTTACAGAAGGCCATTATTGGGATGTGTATTGAATATGATGGGTTATGATATAGGTGTGGAACTGAAGCTGATTAAGTATTGATATCTGGTCAGTTTACAAGGTAAGATCTTTAATGTAATTTACTACATGCTAAAATATTTTTATATGGCAGGTTTGGAAGATCATATACATATTTATACTGAAATTTAACTGTCAAAATAGTGTTTATTATGAACAATGTGTCTTTTATGATTCCATACAGATGTAATGAAAACCTGTATTGTTGACTGTTATTAGCATAATTAGCAGAGATTAGTAGAATAGTTATTGGAAATTTATTAAAAAGAATTTCCCAAATAATTCTAGCTTCATTCCTTTATCAAATCAGAGATGGAGCATTTCCATCACAGTATTATGAAAATGAAGATTTGAAGCATTCAGTATCAAAATAAAAGGATATGAGGTATATTTAAAGAAGTCATTATGAAATGTAACGTTAGTATCCTAAAGATGGACAAAATCAGATCTTTTAAATGGATTGTGGAAAAAATATACATGTTTTAAAATGAGAAAATGAAATTTAATAAAATAGTTCGACTGGTCATGTTGGTTTTGATTAAGATACATGTCATTGACATCAACTTTTGTTTCCACAAAAACAACAAACCTGTATATTGGATTTGAAAGGTGACATCATAATAAATTGTCACCCGATAAGCTTATGAAAAAAAAAAAATTTTGCAATGGAAAAAATTTTTTAGCTCACCTGGCCTAAAAGGCCATGTAAGGTTTTACCATCACTTTGTGTCTGATGTTCGTCTTCCGTCCACATTCACATTTTCATCTTCTTCTCTGAAACCGTAAGTCCAAATTGAACCAAACTTGGCAGGAATGTGAATTGGATGGTTCTGTACTAAAGTTATGTTTTTGTGCCGATTGGATATTCAACATGGCTACCAGGGGCAGATAATTCGGTCTGATTGGAATTATCTTTTAAGTTCTTCTTGTCAGAAACTACCAAGTCAATTGACCTCTACAAAACTTATGTTTTTTGTGCTGATCGGAAATTAAATATGGCTGCCACAGCCAGACTTAGTTTAAAATTGGAGTCTATGGGGAATTTTGTACAAAGGTCTTCTTGTCAGAAACCACCAAGCCAATTGAAATGTTTTTAATGTGTGAATGATCATGTGATAGACCACTACAAAATATATGTTTTCTGTGCCAATCAGAAATTCAATATGGCCACCACAGCCAGACTAGGTTTAAAATTGAACCCTATGGGAAATTTGTAAAAGGTCCTCTTGTCACAAACTACCAATCCAATTGAAATATTTTTATGTATAAAGAAGCATTGGATGAATCTCTACAAAACTTATGTTTTTTGTGCCGATCGGAGATGCCACAACCGGACTTAGTTTAACATTGGATCCTATGGGGAAATTTGTACAAAGGTCTTCTTGTCAGAAAGTACTAAGCCAATTGAAATATTTTTTTTATGAGCAAGCATTGGATGAACCTTTACAATAGTTCTGTTTTTTTTTTTTTTTTTTTATGCCAATCTGAAATTCAAGATGGTTGCCACAGCTGGATTAGTTTTACATTGGACCCTTTTAAATTTGTACAAAGGTATTCTTGTCAGAAAATACTAAGCCAATTGAAATGTTTTTGTTGCATGAAGATCCTTGGATAGATGTCTGATACAAAAGTAATGTTTTTGTGCCAAATCAGAATTCAAGCTAGCTGCCACAGCTGGACTTAGTTTAACATTTTTAACATTGGACACGAAGAATTCATTACATATCTTATCTGGAAATGCTGGACACTGTAGATCAATTCCTTACAGATCTTATCTAAAAGCGCTTTGTCAGTTGTGGTCACCTAAAATCCAGATGAGTGATTCAGGCTCCATGGAGCCTCTGGTTTTATGATAAATTTGCTTTAATTCACATTCTTTTTTTGTAATTTCTCCTAATAATTACCACTTAAAGAATCACTACCTTACCCACCACCCAGGACCCAGCATGTGCATTATCACTGTGTGCAACTGCTAACTGTGAAAAGATAGTGATATTTTCAATTTCTCAGTTTTGCTACTCTCAACAAGAGTAAACTTTTGTGTATAGCGATTCGTAAGAGCGCCATGTTAAAGCAAAAAACATTAAAAATGGCATAATATCCAAATAAAGCAGAATGAGGCTGTTACCAGCCAAGCAGGTCATAATTTACGGTTTTAAAAGCAATATTTTGACTTTTGCAGCTATGTATATGATATTCTACAAAAATCTTTTTTATTATTCAATCATTAAAAAACAGCTTTGCTTCATGATAAATAAATGAAGTAATAATAAGTGTATTGTAAATTAAAAGATAGAATATTAAACACTCAAACCAAACTGTTCCCCAAGGGAATGTCATCTGTAGCCATTATACAAGTTCAAAAGAAAATTTGACCATGCCATGTCCAATATTGATAAACTATACAATCTGTTGTATTATTTACAGAAGATCGTTAAAAAGGTACTGGTATTATCTGTAGATTAATTAATCAGAACAAACTATACCAGATAATACTGTCAGAATTCTCATGGTCATGTTTTAATACAGGATTTGGATAAAAAATTACACAAAACAAATCAGGTTGGTAATCAGAAAATGTACTTTTATTTTTTAAGGCATGAAGAGTCTATCATTCCTTTATATTTCCAATTCATTTGATAGAGCTGTTGATAATTGTAAAAACGATAGTCAGAATGATCCTTAGGGTATCTAGAATAAAATTTGTGTTTTATATTCTTGTCTGTCAAAAAACATGGCCACCATAGAAAAAAATAGAACATAGGGGGTAAACTGCAGTTTTTGGCTGATATCTCATAAACTAAAGCATTTAGAGCAAGTAACAGTAAAAAAGGTTCAAAAAAGTAAGATCTATGAATAGGTCAACATGACAAAAATCTTTTATTGACCCTTTTCAGGAGTTTTGCCCTTTAAAGACATTGTTTTTTACATTTTTTTCGTCCTCTTTGTAAATTTTCAAAAATCTTCTTTGAAAGTACAGATCAATTTCAGCCAAACTTAGGCTGAAAGATACTTAGGGTATCTAGTATAAAGTTTATGTTTTATTTTCTTGTCCATTGAGAAGCATGGCTGCTGTGGCTAAGAATAAAACGTAGGTGAAAAATGCAAGGTAGAGCAAAACTGACAAAGTGAAAATGTTTATTGAGGTCAAGGTCTACCTGCCATAAAATTTTCAGAGGAAACGTTCAATCCATTTTTGGGTTATTGCCCCTGAATTGTTAATTTGAAGGAAATTTTGCAGTTTTAGGTTATTTATTAACTTGAATATTATTATAGATAAAGACAATTTGTAAACAACAAAATTGTTCAGCAAATAAGATCTACAATTAGTCAACATGACAAAAATCATCAATTGACCCCTTATAGGGGTTTTTGCCCTTGAAAAATTGTTTACATGTAAACAGTAAATATCAGTAAAAATAATGTTCTTACAAATTGTCACAGATTTTTATAGCATAACTTGAAATGAATTAAATGGTAGCTGTACAGGTAAAATGGAGGGTCAAGATCATTGAAAGAACCCATAGCAACCAATGGAAAAGTCCCTAGCAACCAGATATATTTGGGTTCAAGACCCTACAATTTACCCATTTAAGTCAAAATGGAAGGTCAAAAGTCAATGCAATTGAAAAAGTCCATAGCAACCTATGAAAAAGTCCTAAGCAAGCTATGAAAAAGTCCCTAGCAACCATTTATATTGGGTCCAGGATTCTATATTTTAGCTGTAGATGTCAAATTAAGCAAAAAATGCGACGGCATACATTTAATAGCGAAAATAAACATTGATTCCCGGTAAAAGACCACTGTTGAAGACCTCAGAATGATTCTGAGATGTACCTAAGCTTCCTTTGACCTGAAATTTTCAGACGGATCCCAATAAATAAACCATTAAATTGATAGATTCTAAGGAAGAAATATTCTCTGTTTTAATGATGTTCCAAGTTAAACCATTAGACAAAAGGTTACTGCTACACTATAACACCTGTATATTTCTTCTCCATGTTATATATTGCCTTGTCATTTGTAGTTCATTAAGGTAATTAAGCTAATTATTGTGTTAGAGTTATCATCAGGGAGGTCCATTAGAAATATAAATAAAACACTTCAGAATGTCAGAACATAAATATTTAGTCTATTTATAGTAACAGAACTTGTTAACTTCATTCAAATTAGCTTTCTGTTACTGCATTCCAATTAATAAATCAGAGAATCAACTGGTGGTTTTAACCTCATTATTTTTCATATTTTGTACTGTTAAAACTTAAATTTCTACACTAATGGATAAAAGTCTAGTGTAGAGAAAAAAACTCTATTCATCAGTGAGCTTTCCCTATAATTTTCACTTCGTTACAAGTGCATTAAGGTCATGGCAAATAATGTAAAATATCAAGAAAATCACAGTTTCTTCATAATTAATATTTTCTTTATTTGGAACCATTTAGAACTTGTCATGCATTTGGTGTGGAAGTTTCAATATCATAATTTTTTCTCCCTTCATTTTTAAAAATTTAAGTTGGGTTAAAAACATTTAGCATTCATGAGTCTTAATGAGAGTATTAGAAATTCAAAATAAAGGGAACATGTCATTTAATTCATGCTTAGATGATTCTGAATAAGGAATGTTTAGTACATTGAATTTGTTACAGCTCCAATGTCTTATACACAAACATGCAAATTCTTTTGAGGATTAATGTAAATAAATCGTGTCTGGAATTACTTATCAATATATTAATCCTGTAGGCAGGAGTCGACTCATTTATAGTAGTTTTGAGCTGGTTTTTGTGCCTGTATTACATTACAACAATGAATTTGTTGTTGCAGAATAAAAAAAATGGGAAACAGAAGAAATTAAAAGATGGATGAAGACATAAACTGGAAAGAAAGATGTCTCATGCTGGAAAATTCACTTCAGAGGTTCAGGGAACAAGTCACAAAGATCAGGGAATCTTTAGGGTCAAAGGTCAGTATGTCAAGATCAGGGAATCATTAAGGTTAAGATAAGTACATGTATGTCAAGGTCTGTGAACAAGTCACAAAGTCAGGAAATCATTAGGGTCAAACATAATTGTGTCAAGGTCAGTGAACAAGTCACAAAGGTCAGAGAATCATTATGGATGTCTCACTCTGGTACCCCAGAACAAAGTTCAGGGAACAAGTCACAGAGACCAGGGAATCAGGGTTAAATGTAAAATGTCAAATTCAGGGGTCATCAGGGTTAAAGGTAAGATGTCAAGATATAAAAAGTTCAAGGAATCATTGGTGTCCTCAGTGGTAATATGTCAGAGTCATCTATTGAAATCTTTGGTTAAACTGAAGTATAAGAGTCAAGTTTCAAAGATCATGGAATCATACAGTTTAAAGGTCAGATAAGTGACAAAGGTCATGGAATGTTTACATTTAAATGTTATTTATTACAGAAAAGTAGCAAAG
This sequence comes from Mytilisepta virgata, assembly GCA_028015205.1. Classification (NCBI taxonomy): domain Eukaryota; kingdom Metazoa; phylum Mollusca; class Bivalvia; order Mytilida; family Mytilidae; genus Mytilisepta; species Mytilisepta virgata. Next base: position 3,294,269 of record CM051518.1, on the reverse strand, counting down.
ATATTATAACCAGGGCTGCTTTTTCATGCCCTGCTGGTAAGAACAGGGTCTTTTTTGTAAACAAAGTTTTTGTCTAGAACAGGATCACTTATTTAACTGTTTAAGATACAGTCTAGAGCCCGGGTCTAGAACAGCATTTATTTTATACGGTCTAGAACATGGTATACATTTTCTGAGCATGTCTAGAACAGGGTATGTTTTTCAATGTTTTCTGGTTAGAACAGTGTATGATTTGGCAAGTGCTGTCGGAACAGTTATACCCGAAAGGATAGTCAGTAACCATCCCCCCCCCCGGGTAATGGTATTACAACTGACAAGGATTTCAATGACATTTATCAGGCTTTCAATCAAGTTTAAAGATGAGTGCCAGTCACATTTTGTTTATTTGAGTTATGGCCCCTGGAAGTGTTATATTTGTAGAAAATGTCTTGTAAGCATTTTTGTTTACTTTTTTCCTTAGATTTTTATGCATTTATATGAAAGATGAAGAATATACCAGTCAAGTTTGGAAATTAGTGCTGTATTTGGAAATGTAAAATATCTGGAAAATGGTCTTGTTAGTGTTGTTAAGATTATATTTAAATGTTTCAAGAAAGTTTGGGTACTTTAATTAGTAAATTTGTTTGCATAATCCATGACAATTTGTGGACCACACACATTATAGGTGACAGTGGTCAGCAGAGCATTATTCTGCGTGTCACTTAATTACAAGTTAAACCTATCTTTACATTAAAAAATGAGATATTACAGAATTTCATTATGTGGTAATTTGTATGTTTGCCTTTTGCTTGATATTAACCTTTCTAAGTTAAGTCTCATGTTTGTTGTTTACTGAAAATAGTTGAGATTTATAATCAGAAGCTGTAACCTCATTAAAAGTTCAAAGAAATAAATAGGAATTTTATCTGTGTATTGGAATGCTAAAGATAAATAGGTGACAATGCTATGATTCATAGTTTGATTGAAAACTTATGTGAAGAACTACTTAAAATATTGTTTATACATATCTACATACTTAATTGTTCTACATTAAGCAGTGTAACAGACCAAACCTTTGGATCACATCCAGTAATCTTGTTCTAAAATCGTGGGAAAATATTGTAAAATGTGCAAGCTGCCATCCATACCAGCAATACACATGCTATTCTCTGTTTTTGATGGGGTAAAAAAAATTTGTCAGATGATGAAATTCTCCACTTGTTGTTGAAGTGTTATGATACCATAGCAATACATCAATCGTTCATGCTGTAATTTTCAAAAAGTTGTAATAATCCAAACAGGCAAAGTAGGCTTTTCAGAAATTATACTTTCTAAAAATATAATATTTCAGCTAAGAGTTGTCCCCTGTATGATTAACTTATTGTGTTAGTAAACACTTGTTATTGAAATATATTATATTTAACAGACAACCACTTTGTCTGAAAGGGAGACAACTGAATCTAAAGTATCTATCTAGAAATAAGTAATAGATTAAAGGAAATACTATACAGTAGCAGGGAGAGGTAATAACATCGCCAGCATCTGCACATTGTTATGTCATAACATTTCCCAAGGACAGCTCTTGGAAAAGTATAAAATTGTTTTTTTTTTATATTAAAATAAGCACATGGACCCCCACTTTTTTATTTGACAAAGAGAAGTTCATTACTTCAAAATTATTGTACGAAACTTTAAAAAAAAAAATCAGTTCACTGCATCTTATTATAAAGTAACCAAAAACCCATCAATATTTCATACTTTGTCAAAATTTGCACTGTATATGACAACATTTTACAAAAAATGGGGTGAAGTTATCTTTTTTCATTAAAAAGTTAGCAAGTTTTTCTGAAAGTCTTGAATTGTGAAACGTAAGGGTTTTGGTTCGAATATACCAAAATCAGTGTCAAATATCTCAAAAACTAAGTCATGAAGGTGATTTTCTTTTTGTATATGGAAAGAATTCACAAAAAATGACCGTATGTTAAATTTCGCTAAAAAAAACCATTATAGGAACCTTACATGTAAATAAGGTATTTCTGCAAAATATTTTTCCTTCCTAACAATATCCTGCATAATACATTAATGATATGTTCTTGGACATATTTTCCCACATTTTTCAATGTCTGATGAAGGTCTTCCTAAATTCAACATTTTTATAAAAATTAATTACTTTTTGCCCTTTACGTTTAATACAAGAAACTTCTATCAGGAAAGATAACTCATGCAAATCATAATGGCAGACAACTCCAATATCTGCAAGTAGGGAATAATGGGAAAAACATGATTTTTGGGGTTTCCCATACATAGACCTAGCTAATTTTTTCATGCCCCAACCACAAATGTGGAAGGGGCATATGGATTTACCCTTGTTCATCCATCCTTACTTCCATCTGTCCTTCTGTCTGGCTTGTTTAAGGTTTTAGGTCTATTTTTTAGATACCAATTGAGATATATTAATGAAATAATACCAATACAATCCCCTTATAACACTGAACACAGATCAGCAAGATTTTGGTCACTTGGATCTACATTTAATGCATGCATGACTCTGATAAAGTTTTACCTTTAAATATCGTATCATAGGAATCCATGGTATTTTCCTCTTAGATTATGTAATGCATTTCTCCAAAAATTGGGTCATTATGACCCGCATTTCATGCATGAGTAACTTGGTTAAGTTTTTGAATTTAGGTCCATTTCTCAGAAACCTATTTAGACATATAAATGATATTATATGGTTCATTCATCTTATATAGTATAACAAAAGTCAGCAACAATTGAGTCACCATGACCTTTATTTTATGCTTGAGTGAGGTAAATTATTTTCATCCAAGTATATTTTTAAAGAACATATGGTAATTTATTAATAATATTTCACAGTTACAGTCATTTTATATAGTAAAAAACAGCTCATCCAGATTTGACATATTATGATACACTGACTTTGATTAAATTTTTGCATTTTAGTCTATTTCTAAAAAAAACCTGTAATGATGTATCATGATAATCATCGTCATTAGTTCACCAGAGATCACCAACATATAAATCCACATGACTCCATTAAATTTTGTGCCGGTAACAGAATTTATTACTGTGGATTCATTATATTTAATGTGGTAAAAGTTAATGTGACCAGGATATATTATGAAACTTTCATATATTTAAGATAATTCTCAAAATGGTTTCCTATCATAAATAATATATGGAAATTCCATGTGCAGGAGAATTGGGCATCCCTGTCTTACAGACACACAATTTCTAGTTATTAAAAGAAAAGTTTGCCATAACTGTATCCCCTACATTTTTTGTAGGAATTCCAGTAAATTGACAGGATTTATGCCCACTTCTAATTCATAACATTTGGTTATTGTCAATTTGTACAATATGTGGAGTTACTTCAAAATTTGGGGAATGTGATTTGACAAAATATGTCCTGTTTAAAGTGTATGTATTACCCCATTTAAATACATACAATTATGGTTGAAAAATCTGTTTTGAACTAATATTGGCTACCAGTATGATAGAGATTCAAAAATTAGTACAGAGTGGATTTTAAGCTGTATTCATATTTATTTTAAAACTAAAATTAAACAAACACTCTCAGGAAATGATATTACAGTGAATCACATTCTTGGATTTTTAAAATAAACATAATAATTGGAATATTTAACATTATCATTGGTTATGCATGGGAGAAATATGCAGGTGTGGGATTACTGTAAAGTGCTATGTTTATAACATTATCATTGGTTATGCATGGGAGGAATAAGCAGGCATGGGATTAGTATAAAGTGCTTTGTTTATAATTGGAATATTTAACATTATCATTGGTTATGCATGGGAGAAATAAGCATGTGTGGGATTACTATAAAGTGCTATGTTTATAATTGGAATATTTAACATATCAGTGGTTATGCATGGGAGAAATAAGCAGGCGTGGGAGTACTATAAAGTGCTATGTTTATAATTGGAATATTTAACATTATCAGTTGTTATGCATGGGAGAAATAAGCAGGCGTAGGATTACTATCAAGTGCTCTGTTTAGTTGTGCATTTATTAATTTTTATTTGAAAACAAACTTGATTTATTGGGTTTATCATGGTGAGGGGGAGACTGAAAGAGTTTGCATGATTTTGGAAAGATCTGGTTTGGATGTCAGTGTAAAGAAATCACATAAGGAGCATTCAGAAAAGATTTTCATATTTTAGAAGTTTTAAAATTCTAAAATATTAGTCTTTTGATTGTATGCTTATTTGTCATCTGGTGTTAAATTTTCACCTTTTTATGTGTATTACCATGTATTAAGCATGGTGAAAACTTGTATCTAATAATTGTCTAAGTGCATTGTGAATAATTGAAAATGTACTTAGACTTTTGAATATGGACAAGTAGATCAGTACTTATATATGCTACAGTATATATATCCATCAGACTATAAGTGGCTTTTATATCATCTGACATCAGTCAGACTAACAGAAATTTATTTTATTGACCAGTTCTTAAGAAAACACATTCTTATATCTTACACAATATAAATCCCGTAAATTTTCCAGTATTGTGTATTGAATCAATATACTTGACCATTGTTATAGATTTATTGATGTTAAATTTTCAGATACATTTGTCTTTTCTGAATTCTTGTTATAACTCAGTACTTAATAACTTATTGTCAATTTTGGTCTGACAGCTTCAAGCATAAGTACCTAAAAACCAAATTTGTCCCTTTAAATTTTTGATCAATATTTCCCACTACAAAAGATAGAAAAATCAAGAACAATTAATTAAAAATCTCATCTTCTGAAAATTCTGTGACAGTCTTTCATGGAATTGTTACCCATAAATTATGTCCATATATATATGGCCATCACTACAAGTAAAAAAGAAAAGAACTACATTGTATTTAAAAATCTACTCCTCTTAACTGATATGCTAATTGGGATCATCTTTGATATGAATGTTGAGATGGCAAATCTATTTTCAAAATTTTGTGTGCTGGCAACCTTCATTAAAAATAGAAAAATCAACAGAAATATTGGTAAAATTTGATCTAAATCAAAGTGACATTTCCAGATTCCTTCAGTTCTCTATGGAGGTCATGTCATGAATGTTTTCTTGTTGATAAAAACAGTAAGTCAAATGTGCATAAAATTTTCAGTTGAGTGATACATCTTCTAGGAGCCAGTCTTGTATTGTCCTTTTTCATTACCCAAACTGCCATGGAACTCAGAAATTTATGTCTGTGATGTTGATGTTTGAATAAGTTCTGATTGGTATGCTTTTATTTCAGATAAAAGATTTAGAATGGAAGAGAATGGAAGCAGAGCAGGAGGCCAGGTTATCTGCAGAGAAGGTAGGATAACCGACAGTATATCATTAAAATATCTTTTTTGGGACTCAAGAGTCTATTATTGTAAGAATGCCTCAAGTTTGAGTACCCTGGCATGTATAGCTCTGAAACTGATTAACCTATAACCATCTAACTTGGTGTGCAGATGCATCTGGAGGAGTCCTGGTAACTTCTGGCCCAGAATTTAGGTCACATGACCCATATTTCATGTGTTATTAGCTTTAGTTTTATGTCTATTTGTACATTTCATGCTCCATTAAATTTTACACCTGTGTTAATTTTTAGGTAAAAGATTAATCTTTATGCAGATTTGTCAACAAGAATTAGGTCACTGTAATAATAATAATAATAAAAACTTTATTTAATGAGGGTTACACAGTTAGTTATAAAACCAATCTTCCCTGAGGCCCTCAATTTTCACAAGAAAATAAAATAAAAAACAAGCTGTGAAATTGTACAATATCAAGTCAAATAAAAGTATTAGCAACAATCACAAATATAAATTTATCATATAAATCAAATACAAAATAACAATATCAGTTGCTCATAGTTTGTATCAGATTGTCAGTAGTTGAACATTCACTGTTTTCAGTCATAAATCCTCATTTATAATAAACATAACAATCATGTTGAAAATGTAAACAATAATATTTAAATAAAGTTAATTTGTAACAGTTCTTCATTCATTTAATTGGTTAAGAAAGTGGGTTTTAAGCCTATCTTTGAATGCATTGATACTTGGAGCGTTACGAATTATGACTGGTAGGTCGTTCCATAAGAGTGGTCCAGAGTAACTGAACGACTTTTTGTAAATTTCTATTCTGGGCTTTGGGACTTGAAGATCACCTTTAACAACATTTCGTAGTTGATATTTATTAGTTTCGGAAATAGATACAATTTTATTTTCTAAATATGATGGAGCCTCACCCTTCAGACATTTAAACACGAGTAAACATTTATGATATTTAATTCTGTCTTCAATCGTCATCCAGCCAAGTTTGTAAAATAAGGGCAGAGAATGTGCAAAGGGATCAGCATCTAAAATTAACCGGGCAGCTCTTTTTTGTAACTTGAGAATGTGATTCAAATTATCATTACTACAGTTTCCCCAAATAACACAACAGTAGTCAATTAGTGGTAAGATATACCCAGTGTAGAAGAGTTTTCTAGCTTCATGGTTTAGAAATTTCTTTATTCTAGATAAGAGATAAATACGAGATGATATTTTTGAACAAATCAGATCTATCTGGTTGGTCCAGTTGAGGTGAGGGTCAATTTTTACACCCAGAAGCTTTTCACATGTGGAATGTTGTAGTAATTGGGAATTTAGTATAAGAGAAGGGTTTTCCTCTTGGGATAAAAGCTTTTGTCTGGTTCCAAGTACCATACATTTGGTTTTGTTACAATTTATAAACATATTATTATTTTCACACCATTTTCCAACTTCAACTAAGTCTTCCTGTACCTTTTTTTGTAAAATATTGATATCCTTCCCAGATGTATGCATAGTGGAATCATCAGCATACATATCTATTTTACAATTTCTAATGTGTAAAGGTAGATCATTTATATACAAAATAAATAAGAGAGGACCTAATATTGAGCCTTGGGGAACACCATATTGAATTGACAATTTTCCAGATTGAATATTACCTATCTGTACTTGTTGTGTTCTATTTTCCAAGTAAGAATTAAAAAATTTTAATGAAGAAACACTGCAACCATACAACTCAAGTTTTTTACATAGAATATCATGATCTACTACGTCAAATGCCTTTTTCAAATCTAATAGAACTGACATATTTAGATTTCCATTATCAATTTGCTGTAACCATTCATCTACAATGTTTATAAGGGCTGTTTGACAGGAGTGACCGGGTCTGAAACCTGACTGAGCAGGATGAAGAAGTTTGAACTTCATCAAATATTTATACATGTGCCTAGATACATGCTTTTCCACCAATTTCGATAAAGTTGGGAGAACAGAGATAGGTCTATAGTTTGTGGCAAGACATCGTTCACCCGCCTTATAGATCGGGGAGACTTTTGCATTTTTAAGAACAGGTGGAAAGACACCACAGTCAAGTATTCTATTGAAAATATATGTCAGAGAGATTACAATTTTAGAAGCACTCATCTTTAGTATTTTAGGACCTATATTATCAGTACCAGAGGATTTGTTTGTATCAAGTCTTGTAATGTCAGACAAAAGATCATTTATATTGAAAGGGGGGATTGTAAATTTCTCGCTATTAGGTATCTTGTCTTTGACAAATTGTTCTAAATTAAACAAGTCTGGGGTTTGGGGAAGGGTATTATCTCTAAGTTTTTGAACACATGTAGTGAAAAAATTATTAAATTCATCAGCGATCTTACTAGGGTCTGAAGTCTTATTGTCATCATCTAAACAGAGTTCATAAGGTCTAACTGGATTTGTTGGATCCAAACTATGTATACATTTCCATAATGTTTTTGAGTCTTTTGAATCCTTTATCATATTGCTGAAATATTTTTGTTTTTCTTCATCTAAAATTTGCTTGGTTCTGTTCCGCCAAAATCTATATTCATCCCACATACCAAGTTTATGACATTTATCCCTCATTTGTCTGGCATGTATTACATTGTTATTGTACCATTCAGGCTGCCTATCTCTTTTCACCCTTCTTGTTACTATGGGGGCATGTTTATTTAGCACTCCAGTAAATATATCATACCAAATTTGAAAACACAAATTTAAAACTGTAACCTAGATCTCATTCATTTACCACATTATATATCATTTTGAGAGTTCATTGGGGGATAAGTCAAACTCTGTAGTTACCCGGTATTGGTTATGCCATTATTTATCCATTATATTAATTTGTTCATTATATTACGGATGGATGGATTAATGGATGAGTGATTATATTACGGATGGATGAATGGATTATTGGCTAATGTTGAGTGCCAATCATTGCATGCATATAACAATCTGAACATGTTGCTGTTAAATGAATATGAAACACGCTTTGTGAATTCCTAACTCAGCAAATACCAATTTTAAAGTCTTTGTTTGACCTGACCTTCCCGATCCAAAGCAGGCATGAGACCAGCAAGGCAATCCATTATATTAAGGGAAATTGTTTTTATTAACAGTGTATGGTTAAATATAGCTGGTATGTGCGCTGTTTGGGGGCTTTTGATTCCATTTATATGTATTCATGATTTTTGGAGCTTTAGAGTTTCATTTGTTTATAATATCTCAGATTGTTTTAAAGATTAGCAGTATTTACCATGATTCAGTGGGACCATTTGTGAATGGTGATATAGGATCATGTACTTAACTTGTATTATATAGAAATTATTTAAACTTGATATGGAAATGTATTGGATATGGGGTAATGATTCAACATCAAATGGGATTGAAATAGGAAAATAATCCACAAATACAGGACATTCTGAGATACCAATTAGGATGCTAAGATGACCAGTGACTAAATTTTTGATTAATCAATAAAATATCTACATGTGTGAAGATTGAGCAGTCAGATTCTGTTGGTAGGGCCATTTACAACACAATAGATCTAGTTTCACTTTTGTTTTCCTAGTAATTGTCCTGTGTGATCTGAGGTTAGCCAGCTGATCATCTATATGTTTTGTATAGTGCCTCATCTAAATTTATGGTGGAATGTATTAAATGGAAACTTATTTTTCTAAATTCTTCTTAAATATTAAAAAATTGAAATGTAAGGAAATTTAAAAAACAAAATTAAAATTTAAACATGATAACAACATAATTTTGTACTTTATATGTCACAGGAATCAGAGATTGTTCAATAAATTTAGGAAATTAGATTGTGACTTCATTTCATATATACCCCCTTTGAAGGGTAATATATACTTAAACATTCTTATATACAACAATGTTATATTGTTAATTGTGCTATATGGTGGGTACGAAGATGTCACTGCAAAAATCTACAATTAAATGCACAAATATGTCACCTTTAACTTTAATCTGTCATGTGGAAAACATCTTTGTTTAATTTTTTATGAGGACCTGTACACTTATTAATTATCGTGTCTGATTTTTTAGTCAATGAATTATTATGTAATTTCATTATATTTTCCTGTATTGGGTAAAGCCCATTTTAAACATCTGTGGTTCATTTTACATAAGTCCTCTCACAATGGTTAGTCCTGATAATAGGAGTGCCTTTTTATATCGTATCCGTAAGGTAATTATAATTTATATTGTTTTTAGAAATATAATACCAATACTTTTGCCAAAATATAACATATACCTAGTGTTATTTTAAAAATTGTTCAGTTGATCATGGATTTAATGGTGTCTGTTACATATTTCTATAAGAAAATGTATACAATAATCAATTTCATTATGACAGATGTAAGTGAAACTGTATTTCAGTACATATTTTTATTTGCTTATTTTTCCTGTTTACTAATATGGCTTTTTTTTCAGTCAATAAAATCTTCCTCCATAACAGTGTCACGAATTTACAATAATTATGTATTTTGTTTCATATGTGAACACTTGGGTATATTACCACTTAATATTTTACCTAAAAAATCAGCAAGTTTCATCTGTTTTAAAAAAAAGTCATACAATCCTCAGGAAATTTTATTTAATCAATAATTATTTAGGTATTAAAAAGAAAAACAGCAAAAAATTTATTTTACAATTAAAAACCAATTCTTACATGCTTTTATATTCTTTTGCTAAACGAGTCAAAGTTTAAGATTCAAAAGTTAAAAAATAAATGAAATCTCATTTTGTCAAATTAACCTGAATTAAAACAAGGAGTTCACTTTCTAAATTCTTTTGTTTTTATACGACTGCAAATAAATGTGTTAGTATAATTGTATTAGTCTGTTCGTCAGTGTTGGCGTCTGTAGACAGTAAGGTTTCCGCTCGATTACTTTTGTTCTATTAAATGTATCCTTATAATATTTTACCACAGTGGTCCCTCACAAGAAATACAGGTTGGGATTAATTTTTGGAAATTTGGTCCCTCCCTTTTTAGCTCAACTGGCCCAAAGGGCCATATGAGCTTTTGTCATCATTTGGCATCCGTCGTCTGTCCGTCTGTCAACTTTTACATTTTGGTCTTCTTCTCTGAAACCTTAGGGCCAAATGAACGGAAACATGGTGTGAATCGTCTATGGAAGGACCTTATAAAGTTTGCATATTTTGTTCCTGTCGGACAACTAATATGGCCGCCATGATGAATTATTATTTCTGATTGCTCAAAATTTCAAAAATAAAATTTTCTGAATCCGCAAAGCCAAATGAGCTGTAACTTGGTAAGAAGCATCTTTGGAAGGTCCTTTATAAAGTATGCATATATCCTCCTGGTCGGACAGCTAATAGGGCAGCTATGATGAATTCTTATTTTTCAATTGGTCAAAATTTAAAAAATCTCCTCCTCTGAAACCATACAGGCAAATTAACTGATACTTGGTATGAAACATCTACGGAAGGTCCATTTCAATTTTCACTTGAAATAAAATGGATTGATTGTGTCTCTTGAGCCTCTTGTTTTTATTGTAATGGTTATTAAGGATTTTTTGATAATTTCAGTTTATTTTCTTAAATTTTTATGATTTATGGTTTGTATGTTCCTTGTTGAAAACAGAAAAGCATTTTTAAGATCCATTTATTGCTATCTCCTAACATTTTAGAGATATAAGGGGCCAAAAAAGGGACACACCTAAATTTTTATTGCCATCACTTTGTGTCCGTCGTCCATCTGTCCGTCTGTTCACATTTCACATTTTGAACTTTTTCTAGAGAACTGCTGAATGAATTGAAATGAAACATGGCACACATGTTCCTTACAAGGTACTGACCAAGTGTTGTTACTTTAGTTCTGATCCGTCATCTAACATGGCTGCATGTGTGAGACTTAGTTTAACATAGGACCCTATGGGAAATACATACAAAAATCTTTTTCTAGAGAACCACTGAATGGATCGAAACCAAACATAGCATGAATGTTCCTTATGACCTCTGACCAAGTGTTATTACTTTGGTGCTGATCTGTCGTCCATGATGGCCTTCAGTGGAAGATTTAGCTTAACATAGGACCGTATGGGAATTACGTACAAAGGGCTTCTTGAAAATTACTGAATGGATTGAAACCAAACATGACATGGATGTTAATCTGAAGGTCCTTTAGCAATGAACAAATAGAAAAATCAGGTGAGCGATTCAGGCTCCAATTTTGATAAAAAAAATATATGGTTCTTCATAAGGAATACAATAAAAGTTTCTCTGGGCATTTTTGTGTAACTTTTGTAATTGCAAAGATAAAAAAGGGATTAAAAGAGCCAAAATTAGCCATTTAGCAGGACACCTATAATTTTTATTTTTCATCTGATTGTAATGGGGATTTTTTATTTTAATTCATCTTGATGAGTGCTTTCAGTAATATGTCAACAGATTTCTATCTTTTACAGTTTTTCGAGACATCAGGGGTTAGAAGGGCCAAAAAAGCAGTGTGGCATGATATGAAATTTTTTTCATTTTTCTTTTAATTCACCTTGATAAGTGCTTTCATTAGTATGTCAAAAACAAATTTATTCTATCTTTTATTTATAGGGGTAAATGTTAACAATTTTGGAGGAAACATGAATTTTTATTATTCATAAGATTTCAGTGTTTATTTTTTTTAAATTCATTTTGATTGGTGCTTTTAGTACTATGTCCACAGAATTTTTCTATACACTTTTCAAGATATAAAGGGGTTAAAGGGGCCAAAAAGCAAGGTGCCTGGATTTCAAAATTCTTTTGTTTTTCATCTGAATTTTAGCTCACCTGGCCTATAAGCCATTTGAGCTTATTTCATCCTTTGCGTCCGTAGTCCATCGTTTGTTTTCTGTAAGCTTTTCACATGTTGTTCTTATCCTCTGAAACTACTTGGCAAATTGTTAGAAAACTAGATAAGAATGATGTTTGGAGGGACCTCTACAAACTATCCTTTTCGGTTCTGATTTGGATGGACAACATGGGTACCAGAGGCCATCTTTGATTTTGATTTGCCAATTTTCCAAAATCTTCTCCTCTGAAACTAAATTATGAATTGTTTTGAAACTTTGCAGGACTAATGACAGCAATACCCTCTTCAAACAATCCACATTTGGTTGAGATTCATCCGCTCATACGACTGCTGCAGGATTTTTTTGTCATATGTAGTATAGAAGCAAGGTGAGCGATGCAGGCTCAGATGAGCCTCTTGTTTTAATTTGATGAAGATTGTTGTTCAGCTGATTGAAAATTGCCTGACACATAATTAATCATAATTTAGAAAACTGTTTTGGGACTTATATCTGACTGGAAATTATAAAAACTCTTCTAAAATAATCAAATCTTACAGAATGTTCTAAAGTATTGCATGTATGTTGTATTTTATTTCATAATTGATTACAACATTTAAAAGAAAAAAAGATGAATAAAATGAATAACTAATTTGTTGGATTAACATGCTTTGTTTTGGTTATTAAGATATGGACCCTAAAGTCAATTTTTTTAAATTCTGACTCTATATCAGGTAGAAATTTCACAGAAAAATATCAAAATAATTAAAATTTAATTTGAATTTTTAATAGAAAAGAAAGTTATATTAGCATTAGCTTATCTCATGCTCAGTTGCCAGTATTTAGAAACAAGCCCAAATTTGATACTTAAGGTATCCGGACCATAATAGATAATGATAAAAAATTGTATCTCTTTTTGACCCTGAATGGCGGAACCAAACAATTTAAAGCTGGAATTTTGTATATATATTTTTCTCAAGTTGAAACACACTTTGTTGCTTCTATGCAGAGTCTGTAAAAATTAGTTAGTTATATTAGAATTTCCGAAGTTTGCCGATAATTACCGAGGTCATTTCAATTGCGTTGTATGGAACATCCGGGAACTTTTAAATAATCACGTGGTCATTTATGGTCCGGATACCTTAAAATTTACTGTTATAAAATTGTAAATTTGTGAAAACTAAGGAGTATCTCCCTCATGCATAGCTTTGTCCTTAGATGGTTTTGGCTTTACAGCTTTGGTCATTTTGGCATATATGAATTTGCTGTTTTGGTTTTCAAAATATTTTTATGCCTTGAACCCAACTGACGAGTCTTAAATAGACAAAATGTGCACATATTGTGCATCAAAATTGGTATCAAAGAACTTTATTCATATGTATCAGATCCAGTGTGGCGAGCTTGAATTAGAAATATTCATCAAAATTTCGTTTTAGCAAAGTATTAATTCAAGGGCTTATAATGGCCAGTACTCTGGATACTGTCTAGCTGCTGATTTTAATGACAAAACCTCATCAAGTATTGATATTTGCTGTTGCATGTATTTTTATTTTCAGTTTTAAAGTTTAAGCCAATTGATTATACAGCTTAATATACATCTGTGTAATTATACGGTTGGATGTAATTAATTTTGTCAAAAAATGGTTTCTAGAAATTTAATTCAGACATTTATAAGTAATACTATCTTATGTCTTTCATTTGTAATTATTTTTGTACCATTTTAAAATTTATATAAACAGTTTAATTGCAATATCCCACTACCTCAAACAAAAGATGGATTTTTCTGACATAACATTTGATTTAGGTTTTTTTTGGGAAGTTTTCTTGTTTAACAAAGAGTTCATTATGACTTACGTATAATATCTACTGGTATAAAAGATAGACAGAAACATTAACCTGTAATACACCTGTCCAGGTGCAGTGTTATATAACAGGTGTAACTTCAGCATGTAATCAACAGTTTAGTCAGCAGAATATTTTGTTCAAAAGAATTCTCCATATGAAGTACCTCATGATTATGTTATTTAGTTTAAAAATGTCCAGTTTCTGTTGAAGGTGATGTCATTGAATAACTACATTTTCAAGTTTTTTTTCCAGATTTTATGTCATTGATTAACCAAATTGTCCAGTTTCTATCAGATTTTATGTCATTGAGCAACAACATTGTCCAGTGTATGTTGGAGGTTATGTCATTTGGTAACCACATTGTCAAGTTTATGTTGGCCTTTATGTGACTGAGTAACCACATTGTCCAGTTACTGTCAGATGTTATGTCATTGAGTAATCACATTGTCCAGTTTATGTTGGAGGATATGTCATTGAGTAACCACCTTGTCCAATTTCTGTCCGATGTTATGTCATTGAGTAACCACATTGTCCAGTTTCTGTCCGATGTTATGTCATTGAGTAACCACATTGTCCAGTTTATGTTTGAGGTTATGTCATTGAGTAACCACATTGTCCAGTTTCTGTCAGATGTTATGTCATTGAGTAACCACATTGTCCAGTTTATGTTTGAGGTTATGTCATTGAGTAACCACATTGTCCAGTTTCTGTCAGATGTTATGTCATTGAGTAACCACATTGTCCAGTTTATGTTTGAGGTTATGTCATTGAGTAACCACATTGTCCAGTTTCTGTCAGATGTTATGTCATTGAGTAACCACATTGTCCAGTTTATGTTTGAGGTTATGACATTGAGTAACCACCTTGTCCAATTTCTGTCCGATGTTATGTCATTGAGTAACCACATTGTCCAGTTCATGTTTGAGGTTATGTCATTGAGTAACCACATTGCCCAATTTCTGTTGGAAGTTATGTTATTGAGTTGCCACATTGTCCAGTTTCATTTGGAGGTTGTGCCTTTGAGGTACCAGATTGTTCAGTTTCTGTCAGATGTTATGACATTGAGAATTTGAGATACCACATTGCCAAGTTTCAGTGGAAGGTCATGTCACTGAGTTGCTGCATTGTCCAGTTTCTGTCAGAATTTATGTCACTGAGTACCACATTGTCCAGTTTCTATGGGTGGTTTTGTTATTGATTTGCCACATTGTCCAGCTTCTGTGGGAGGTAATGTCATTGAGTTGCCATGTTGTTTAGTATTATTTGGCGGTTATGTCATTGAGCAATTGTCATATTGTCCAGTTGCATGGAAGGTCATGTCACATTTTTAGTTTCATTTAGAGGTTATTTCATTGAGTTGCCACAATTTCAGTTTCAGAAGCATGTCAGATTACTGTGACTGTTTTTAGTCCAGCACTGGTAGTTTTGATAAAATGCATAGGGTTGCCTGCAGTTATTCACTGAAAAATAACATATATAGAAAGATAACTGTATCGAATAACAAATGGGTGTTGGGGAAAACTGTTTTGAGTCAAGCAAACTTTAGCGTATGAATATGAAAAAATACACAAGTGCGAAAGTGAGGGAAATTCAATTTAATTTACAAACAAGATAATCCGTAATATTGTTACCGGTTGGTGACAGTCGGTAATTTTAATATTTTCAGTAAGTTAATTACTTTCAGTCCTTGTCGAGTGTTCATTTCGTCATTCTTAACCATTTCAACCATTTACTGTATTAAAAATAGTTGTATTGAGAACGATTTTAAAATATATTTTATTGATTTGTTTTCTACCTGGAAGTTATCTTTCGAAAAGAAATACGAAACAAGTTCGGAATGGAATTCTGTATTCACGTTTCTCAGAGGAATAAATTTGAAATATTCAAATGAAATGATTTTTTTTTTAGAAAACAAATCCTCTTATTAGATATTAAAAGGTTATGATTATATATATTCTAACAAGACGAATGTCAACAAACGTTGAACACGTGTAGTAAGAATGATTTGTGAGATGCTCCAAAACCTTTGGTCACATGTTACGAATTTGTCAACAGTATGAGAGTGCACACAACAGTTTTTCTTAGTACTTTCCATGACGTCACGAATTGAAGGAACATACTCAAAAGATTGATAGCTGGACAGTTGGCTGTATCATATACCCATAGACAACCATATATCAAATAAAACATATTTCTTCAAGCTTTCACTTTATATAAGTATTTTTAAGGAATTCCTTTCCAAATTCTTACCATTACAGAAAGATAACTGACAAAAAATAGGCCTCCCCCCTTCAAATATTTCAAAAACAGACCAACCTCAGAGCATCCTAGCAAGGATTCCTGTGTAATTTAGAGAAATGAGTATATGGTTTTCCAAAGTACACATTCAACTGGTTTCAGCACATGTAGTTTCAGGGTACATTCGCTGCCTTTTAAAATTGCTACATGAAGTGGTATAAAAATGTTGTGTTTTCACCTACCCTATTTTTGGATGTTTTCAGAGTAGTCTCCCATTAATAAAACTTTTCTGAAAAAAATTACTTTTTTACATTTCATGCATTTTTTTAAACTTAAAATAAAGCCAAGACTCTAATTTAAATAATGAAACCAAAAAACAACCAGAAATCAATATCTAGAACTTATAAATAGAGGGAATTCCATACCTATGACATAATATATTTAGGGAAAAATCACTGGAATTTTATACGAAACTGTTGTTTGCATTCTTAAAGCATTCTTCATACCCTTATTTTCAAAATAAGAGTAAATTTTCTCAATCTACAGACAATTACGAATAAAACGATACATCATTTGTCTATTTCTGACAAGTGAATCAAATGTAATGAACAAATATTCAAAGGAAGGGGTTTTGATACCCTGGGGCATAACTCACAGACAATGACATAAAATGTAAATTTGACATATGTTGATGTAATATGAGGATATTTCTCTCTTATGAACTGTTTTATGCTTGTATACATAAAGATTTGATTTATTTTAAGAAAATACATGAAAAAAACTAACTTTTATTGTTAAAAAAAAGGTTCAAATGAAAAAAAATAAGAATGTCAACGTCTCCTTGAATTGAACAACAGTGTAATTATGGAATAGTTTATTGACACTAATTTTTACCAGTGAAATGGAAATAAAGTTTATTTTTTCTTTTTTTTTCTTTCATTTTTTTCCCAATATTTATGCAAAAAAAAAAAATCTACATACATTAAGTGCAATGAATCATCTAAAACTATAACTGGCTTCAAAAACTGCGAATACATAATATGACGTCTTCACACTTTATGTCAAATTATTATTGCAAATCTGTTATTTTTGGTTGCTAAGGCCAGATGGGACATAATAATGCATTAAATACCACTCTTGGTACATAAAATTCTTTCTATCTGTCTAATGTTGGATAAACACAGTACAATACATGAGCTTCATAACCATAATACTGTTCAAATCTGAGCCTTATAAAAGCTTTTAAGAGTGCACACAACAGTTTTTCTTAGTACTTTTCATGACGTCATGAATTGAAGGAACATACTCAACAGATTGATAGCTGGACAATTGGCTGTATCATATACCCATAGACAACCATATATCAAATAAAACATATTTCTTCAAGCTTTCACTTTATATAAGTATTTTTAAGGAATTCCTTTCCAAATTCTTACCATTACAGAAAGATAACTGACAAAAAATAGACCTCCCCCCTTCAAATATTTCAAAAACAGACCAACCTCAGAGCATCCTAGCAAGGATTCCTGTGTAATTTAGAGAAATGAGTATATGGTTTTCCAAAGTACACATTCAACTGGTTTCAACACATGTAGTTTCAGGGTACTTTCGCCACCTTTTAAAATTGCTACATGAAGTGGTATAAAAATGTTGTGTTTTCACCTACCCTATATTTGGATGTTTTCAGAGTAGTCTCCCATTAATAAAACTTTTCTGAAAAAAATTACTTTTTTACATTTCATGCATTTTTTTAAACTCAAAGTAAAGCCAAGACTCTAATTTAAATAATGAAACCAAAAAAACAACCAGAAATTAATATCTAGAACTTATAAATAGAGGGAATTCCATACCTATGACATAATATATTTAGGGAAAAATCACTGGAATTTTATACGAAACTGTTGTTTGCATTCTGACAGGTCGATTAGTGTTTGCTGCCGTTTTCGACTTTGATATTAAAACAGCTATTTGAAGGAACAAGAAAGATAAGTTTTGAAAGCAAAATAAAATAACTATGCCGAAAGTATGACGTATTATTATGTTTTCCTATTCTTAACATGCATACGCCAGGTCGATCTTGTGCCAAAATTGTGGAGTCAAAAATGAGCACGGGACAAACAAATTCTTTTTTTTGGACGATTTTCCAATTGTACTAAACGTTGTGTTTTGATGTAAAATAATTAAGATGACCATGAGTATGTATTGTAAAAGTCCAAATTGACCTTCAGCTGTCATATTTATCCACCCTCTCAAACCCCTTAACATTCAAATAACTATTTCAACTCGAAACGTATTTTGTTTCTCCTTATAACAAGATGCACATTCATAGGTGTGAGTACCTAGGCTTGGTCTTTATATATTTGAAAACATCGAGATTCCCACTCTATAATTATATCTGAATTTTGAGTATCCTTTAATCTGTGAATTTTAGTTTCAGTTCTTTTAGTTTCTTCTTAAAGTTATGCATAATGGTAGAGAATTTTTTTTATAAAGGACCCAGCAGAGACATATATTGTTTTATATGTCTCTGAACCCAGTGAACAATTATACATCTGTTTGTAGTTATTCAAAATCAAGTGCTAATAAGTATGTTTGAAATAATTCATTTATATCCATTTTTTTAATTCACGAAAAAAAATTGATTCTTCCTTTTAAAACTTCTTTTTACAAATCAACTAAATATTAATGCCTGTTACAGCAGGATTTTAGCATCAGTGCTGGACAAAAGCACTTCATGCTATGTTTTTTTTTGCCCCTATGATGTTCTAATAACCACAACTCTGCTGTTCTTTCTACATTGTATCATAACCAGTAAATCAATATTGTAAATTGTGAAATCTAAATATGTCCCTTGTGTTGCCCACTTGCTAATGTTACATGGGCATAATAAAACTTGCTATAGGACATTTGACAATGAAATGAGTAGAAAAGAATATGATGGTGGAATTCTAAACAGAAAATCCCTACATGTAAGTGATAAAAGTCAATGCAGTGGAACAGGGCTTTAATTGCTATTCTTCATCTCAAGATCACAGTATAGCATTTAATATTGAGGAAAAATTTTGATCCCAATTGCAACTGCAAGATGGCCCCAAATAGTGGGTTTTAAAGGAATACTTTGCTAAGGTTGATGAAGTCACATCTGTGTAATTGAAGCTTAAATACAACAGATGTGAGGTATACAAATAGCATACAATAACAAGCCAAGAAATCTAACAAATACTGTCATGCATGTTTTAACTTATTACATGACATGGATTAGAAATGATTATTTTCCTTTATTTAATTTTTTTTTGAAGAAGCCACATTTTATCAGCTGTATGTGCTATTTCCTGTTGTAGATTAGAATAATAGAAGCTGATCCCTAGAGTGATATCCTATGCACTTTCAAATCTCATATTGCATAAAGATATAAGATTATATCATTTGATATTGAAGTAAAACTAGTAAGGGGGGAAGTATAACCCAGCTCATTTTACAGATTGTGAAAAGATAACAAGAGGCTAGTGGGCTGCTTATTTTACATATAGAAAAAACTGGGAAATATAACACCTCTCATTTTACAGTCTGTCAAAATTAAATCATGTTATGTGGATCTCATTTTAAGGACTGTCAAAACTTTTATGAAAGGTATACTTCTCTATTTCATAATGCAGGTAGATTAATGTCATGTAATTTTGATCAGGACTTGAATTAGTTTTAGTTCACAATGTACTGTCGTTGCTATTATTAATACTTTTTGCTGTTCAGTTTTAATTAACATATTATAACAATTCAATATTAGATTTAATGTTTATATTATATTATACAAACTCAAAACAGTTCTTAAAATGTAACCAAATGATCTTCCATTTTCATACTTTATCATAGAAAAAGATAAAAATTCCTGAAAGTTTCTAAATTATTGAAAAATTGATAAACCACAACTGTGCTAAAATCTTGTGGTGAAACAATATACTGTCTGTTTTACATAGCATTTTTATACGACCGCAAAATTTTTGCGGTCGTATATTGGTATGACGTTGGCGTCGTCGTCGTCGTCGTCGTCCGTCGGAGTCTGTAGACATTTGGTTTTCGCACTATAACTTTAGTATAAGTTAATAGAAATCTATGAAATTTAAACACAAGGTTTATGACCACAAAAGGAAGGTTGGGATTGATTTTGGGAGTTTTGGTCCCAACAGTTTAAGAATTAGGGGCCAAAAAAGGGCCCAATAAGCATTTTTCTTGGTTTTCGCACAATAACTCTAGTATAAGTAAATAGAAATCTATGAAATTTTAACACAAGGTTTATGACCATTTTTTGGAGTTTTGATCCCAACAGTTTAGGAATTAGGCACTAAAAAAGGGCCCAAATAAGCATTTTTCTTAGTTTTTGCACAATAACTTTAGTATAAGTAAATAGAAATGTATGATATTATCTTGGTGGGCTAAGGGAGGTAATCCAAACACATTTAATTTTTTTCTCATTTCATATTTCATAAATTAAAAAGGAAATTTCAAATTTCTTTTAGCAAAAAAAGGGGGGTTACAATAAATTTTATTGTTTTTTGGTTTTTTTTTTTGGGAGGGGGGGGGTCAATGTGCAACTTCATAGTGTATTGCACAAAAGCTAAAAAAGGGGTAAATTATTTATTTTTTTTTGGGGGGGGGGAATTTTCAATTGCACAGTATTGCACAATAGCAAGAAATCTTCAATTGCACAGTATTGCGCAATAGCAAGAAATTGATATGTGTGCCCAATTTTAAATTTTAAATTGGTTATTTCTGATTTATATATAAAAACAAATAATACTGATATTGTTTGAATAGGTAAATTAAAAAATTTTAAGTTCTTAGACCACATTAATTCTGTGTCAGAAACCTATGCTGTGTCAAATATTTATTCACAATCCAAATTCAGTCTCGTTGGGGGGGTTGTCAGGTCATAATACGGAAAGCCTGACCGCGGACCATAGTGGGTAACGTGTTTGGAGAATGCCACACTCCCTGCACGCTAAAGACCCCTTCTGTAGTTTTCGAAAAAGAGTAGGCTGATGGCCGCTACAGGAGGCTAAATTATCCGACCCTACCCAACCATCCTCCTTTTACAGTGGCAGTCAAAATTGGTTCCCCTTTGTGTCCCATCCCACCCCTAATTGAATTGTTTGATAAATTGAACTGGTTCTCGTCATGAAGATGCATGAAATATTTGCCACTGGACGTTAAGCAACAATCAATCAATCAACCAAATTCAGTGCTGTATCAAGCTTGAATGTTGTGTCCATACTTGCCCCAACTGTTCAGGGTTCGACCTCTGCGGTCGTATCAAGCTGCGCCCAGCGGAGCATTTTATTTTTTTCAATATGTGTTTTTAATTGTTATGACTTCGATTTTATCAAATTTACTCACAAAGGGGTAAAAAATCCCAAATTGCAACTCCTTCTTTGTCAGTGATTGATGAGAGCAGGCAACACATGTATTCAATGGAACCTTCAAACTTAAGTCCTATAAAAAGCAGCCTTATTATTATTCAAAACCTTTCTGGAAATAATTGAACTTTTTATCTGAATACCCAACACATATATACTGCCTCAAAATTTGTGACAAGCAAATTGTCTTTGGTAAGTTGATTGAATTAATAAATTTGTTTTTATTATACGACCGCAAAATTTTTGCGGTCGTATATTGGTATGACGTTGGTGTCGTCGTCGTCGTCGTTGTCGTCGTCGTCTGCGTCGTCGTCCGTCGTCTGCGGCGTCGTCCGAAGACATTTGGTTTTCGCACTATAACTTTAGTATAAGTTAATAGAAATCTATGAAATTTAAACACAAGGTTTATGACCACAAAAGGAAGGTTGGGATTGTTTTTGGGAGTTTTGGTCCCAACGGTTTAGGAATTAGGGGCTAAAAAAGGGCCAAAATAAGCATTTTTCTTGGTTTTTGCACAATAACTTTAGTATAAGTAAATAGAAATCTATGAAATTTAAACACAAGGTTTATGACCACAAAAGGAAGGTTGGGATTGATTTTTGGAGTTTTGGTCCCAACAGTTTAGGAATTAGGGGCCAAAAGGGTCCAAAATTAAACTTTGTTTGATTTCATTGAAAATTTAACTATTGGGGTTCTTTGATATGCCTAATCTAACCGTGCATTTAGGATCTTAATTTTTGGTCCCGTTTTCAAATTGGTCTACATTAAAGTCCAAAGGGTCCAAAATTAAACTTAGTTTGATTTTAACAAAAATTGAATTCTTTGGGTTCTTTGATATGCTGAATCTAAACATGTACTTAGTTTTTATACGACCGCAAAATTTTTGCGGTCGTATATTGGTATGACGTTGGCGTCGTCGTCGTCGTCGTCGTCGTCTGCGTCGTCGTCCCTCGTCTGTGTCGTCGTCCGAAGACATTTGGTTTTCGCACTATAACTTTAGTATAAGTTAATAGAAATCTATGAAATTTAAACACAAGGTTTATGACCACAAAAGGAAGGTTGGGATTGATTTTGGGAGTTTTGGTCCCAACAGTTTAAGAATCAGGGGCCAAAAAAGGGCCCAATAAGCATTTTTCTTGGATTTCGCACAATAACTCTAGTATAAGTAAATAGAAATCTATGAAATTTTAACACAAGGTTTATGACCACAAAAGGAAGGTTGGGATTGTTTTTGGGAGTTTTGGTCCCAACAGTTTAGGAAGTAGGGGCTAAAAAAGGGCCCAAATAAGCATTTTTCTTGGTTTTTGCACAATAACTTTAGTATAAGTAAATAGAAATCTATGAAATTTAAACACAAGGTTTATGACCACAAAAGGAAGGTTGGGATTGATTTTTGGAGTTTTGGTCCCAACAGTTTAGGAATTAGGGGCCAAAAGGGTCCAAAATTAAACTTTGTTTGATTTCATCGAAAATTGAACTATTGGGGTTCTTTGATATGCCGAATCTAACCGTGCATTTAGATTCTTAATTTTTGGTCCCGTTTTCAAATTGGTCTACATTAAGGTCCAAAGGGTCCAAAATTAAACTTAGTTTGATTTTAACAAAAATTGAATTCTTGGGGTTCTTTGATATGCTGAATCTAAACATGTACTTAGTTTTTTTATTATGGGCCCAGTTTTCAAGTTGGTCCAAATCGGGGTCCAAAATTAAACTTTGTTTGATTTCATCGAAAATTGAAGTATTGGGGTTCTTTGATATGCCGAATCTAACTGTGCATTTAGATTCTTAATTTTTGGTCCCGTTTTCAAATTGGTCTACATTAAGGTCCAAAGGGTCCAAAATTAAACTTAGTTTGATTTTAACAAAAATTGAATTCTTTGGGTTCTTTGATATGCTGAATCTAAACATGTACTTAGTTTTTTTATTATGGGCCCAGTTTTCAAGTTGGTCCAAATCGGGGTCCAAAATTAAACTTTGTTTGATTTCATCGAAAATTGACTTATTGGGGTTCTTTGATATGCCGAATCTAACTGTGCATTTAGATTCTTAATTTTTGGTCCCGTTTTCAAATTGGTCTACATTAAGGTCCAAAGTGTCCAAAATTAAACTTAGTTTGATTTTAACAAAAATTGAATTCTTGGGGTTCTTTGATATGCTGAATCTAAACATGTACTTAGTTTTTTTTGTTATGGGCCCAGTTTTCAAGTTGGTCCAAATCGGGGTCCAAAATTAAAGCTAAAAAAGGGGTAAATTTTTTTTTTTGGGGGGGGGGGGAATTCTCCACAGCATATTGTATTGCACAAGAAGCAAAAAATTGAATATAAATTCAAATCATATGACCAATTCTAAGTTCTTTATTTCAGTTATTCTGTGTCAGAAACCTATTATGTGTCAAATATTTGAAGAAATTTTCAATTGCACAGTATTGTGCAATAGCAAGAAATTGATATGTGTGCTCTGCTATCAAAACCTTATTATTAACAAATTCCATGACTATGATGTCATTTTCTATTTTAATATGTTATGGTGTATTTAAATGGGCTGTTATGGTTGCAAAGTATAAAGAAATGGGGGGGGGGGGGGGGTGAAAACAAAATTTAGAGGGGGGGGGTAAATGAGAAATTGGGGAGGGGGTAATTTTTTTCTCATTTCATATTTCATAAATTAAAAAGAAAATTTCAAATTTTTTTAGCAAAAAAAGGGGGGGTTACATTAAATTTTATTGTTTTTTGTTTTTTTTTGGGAGGGGGGGGTCAATGTGCAACTTCATAGTGTATTGCACAAAAGCTAAAAAAAGGGGTAAATTATTATTTTTTTTTTGGGGGGGGGGGCAATTCTCCACAGCATATTGTATTGCACAAGAAGCAAAAAATTGAATATAAATTCAACTCATATGACCAATTCTAAGTTCTTTGATTTCAGTTATTCTGTGTCAGAAACCTATTATGTGTCAAATATTTGAAGAAATTTTCAATTGCACAGTATTGCGCAATAGCAAGAAATTGATATGTGTGCCCAATTTTAAATTTTAAATTGGTTATTTCTGATTTATATATAAAAACAAATAATACTGATATGGTTTGAATAGGCAAATTAAAAAATTTTAAGTTCTTAGACAACATTCATTCTGTGTCAGAAACCTATGCTGTGTCAAATATTTATTCACAATCCAAATTCAGTATTGTATCAAGCTTGAATGTTGTGTTCATAATCGCCCCAACTATTCAGGGTTCGACATCTGCGGTCGTATCTAGCTGCGCCCAGCGAATCATTTTATGTAGAAAATGTCACCAGAGGTCATATTTAATCCCTGAGACTTTCATTTTGTATGAGAATCAAATCAGGACTCATGGTTTCAGTCTGATGCGCCAACCACTGTCCAAATGCTGAACTGGAATTAATTTATATCTATATATATATATATATATATATATTATTTTGAAATAAAATGGATGTCATAATACAAAAATAAGTTTTTATTTAAACGTAACATTACAGTTAGAGACTATGGAACAACAATTAGCAGCCATTAACATGCAGCCTGGAGAATTAGAAGACAGAGTAAGACAACTTGAGAAAAAGTGTTTGGAAAAGGACCAGATTATCAGAACTTTGCAACAGCACCTGGATGAACAGGTACAGGGAACCAGTGTGGTATATAATTTGTAGTAGACCAAAATTTAAACATTTTATTAGCTTTATAACATTTCCAATGTGTTAATAAAAATCTGTCATTTCACCATTTTCCTTCACTATCTTTGTAAACAGAAAACATTCTAAAATTAAGTAGTTTATTTTTTTAAAGAATTGGAAGTGAAATACATTTTTGTACGACCGCAAAAATTTTGCTGTCGTATATTGGTATGACGTCGGCGTCGTCGTCGTCATCCGTCGTCGGCGTCGTCGTCCGAAGACATTTGGTTTTCGCACTATAACTTAAGTATAAGTTAATAGAAATCTATGAAATTTAAACA
Organism: Mytilisepta virgata; assembly: GCA_028015205.1. Classification (NCBI taxonomy): domain Eukaryota; kingdom Metazoa; phylum Mollusca; class Bivalvia; order Mytilida; family Mytilidae; genus Mytilisepta; species Mytilisepta virgata. The sequence continues at coordinate 3,268,658 of CM051518.1, read as the reverse complement.
CAAGGTTTATGACCACAAAAGGAAGGTTGGGATTGATTTTGGGAGTTTTGGTCCCAACAGTTTAGGAATTAGGGGCCAAAAGAGTCCAAAATTAAACTTTGTTTGATTTCATCGAAAATTGAACTATTGGGGTTCTTTGATATGCCGAATCTAACCGTGCATTTAGATTCTTAATTTTTGGTCCCGTTTTCAAATTGGTCTACATTAAGGTCCAAAGGTTCCAAAATTAAACTTAGTTTGATTTTAACAAAAATTGAATTCTTGGGGTTCTTTGATATGCTGAATCTAAACATATACTTAGTTTTTTTATTATGGGCCCAGTTTTCAAGTTGGTCCAAATCGGGGTCCAAAATTAAACTTTGTTTGATTTCATCGAAAAATTGAACTATTGGGGTTCTTTGATATGCCGAATCTAACCGTGCATTTAGATTCTTAATTTTTGGTCCCATTTTCAAATTGGTCTACATTAAGGTCCAAAGGGTCCAAAATTAAACTTAGTTTGATTTTAACAAAAATTGAATTCTTGGGGTTCTTTGATATGCTGAATCTAAACATGTACTTAGTTTTTTAGCTCACCTGGCCTAAAAGGCCATGTGAGCTTTTCTCATCACTTGGCGTCCGTCGTCGTCTGTCGTCGTCTGTCATCTGTTGTCGTTAACAATTTTTCAAACATCTTCTCCTCTGAAACTACTGAATGGATTTGGATAAAACTTAGCATGATTGTTCCTTAGGGTATCCTGCACAAAGTTTATGCTTCGATTTTTGATCCGTTGAAAAACATGGCCAGTGTTACTAAAAATAGAACATAGGGGTCAAACAACAGTTTTTCGCAAGTATCTCAAAAATCATTAGGTAATGGCAAATTCTGGCAGGTTGAAAGTGTTCAGCATGATGAGAGCTACCTGTGTGCTTATTTTTGTGAAAATCTGTCAACTGATGTTAGAGTTATTGCCCTTTTTAGCTCACCTGACCCAAAGGGTCATGTGAGCTATTGCCATCACTTGGCGTCCGTCGTCCGTCCATCGTCCGTCCGTCCATCCGTCGTCCGTCCGTCCGTCCGTCCGTCGTCCGTCCGTCCGTCGTCCGTTAACTTTTTCAAACGTTAACTCCTCCAACACCATAAGTCCAACTGCAACCAAACTTGGTACAGTTATTAATTGGTATGGGTGCTACAAATCTATCGTTTGGATTTTTGATTCGTGTAAAAACATGGCCGTCATGGCTAAAAATAGAACATAGGGGTAAATCGCAGTTTTTTGGAAATAAGTCAGAAACGGTCACAGATATCAAAATTCTGGCATAGGGTAAAAGTGATCAGCACCTCAAGATCTACCTGCCCTGAAATTTTGAAGAAGATCCAACGACCCATGTAGGAGTTATTGCCCTTTTTCTGCATTTTTTCCAAATTTTGCACTTAAGCTCAATATCTTGGATACTATAAAGGAAATTTGAAAAATTTAAATTTCATATTGTTAGGCACACAAAGATCCACAAAATTTGTAACAGGATCGAAGTTGTAGGTTCGTTCCTTTTAGGAGTTATTCCCCTTAGATCGTCAAAATTGACCATTTTTGCAGTCTTTATTCATTGTAATAAAATCGTTAACTCCTCTTACACCATAAGTTTAATTGCAACCAAACTTAGTGTAGTTGTTCCATGGCATGAGTGCTACTAAACTATTGTTTGGATTTTTGATTTGTAAAAAAACATGGCTGCCATGGCTAAAAATAGAACATAGGGGTAAATTGCAGTTTTTTGCAAATAACTCAAAAATGGTGACAGATATCAAAATTCTGATGGGAAGCTAAAGTGTTCAACACCTCAAGATCTACCTGCTTTGAAATTTTGAAGAAGATGTAACCACCCATGTAGGAGTTATTGCCCTTTTTCTTGATTTTTTTTTGAAATTTGTACTTATTAAGTTGTATGATCATTCCTTTTAGGAGTTATTCCCCTTAGAACATCAAAATTGACCTTTTTCACAGCATTTCCCTTAGTTTGCAAAATGTTTAAATGAGCCCTTTAGGAGTTAAAGTTTTGTCCTTTAAATGTCAAAATAACTGTTGATGCCTTATAGATGGCAAACTGTAGAAAATGAAAAAAAGCTTTTGATTGCGTGTAAATTTGTTTTTATGTTATTATTTCAAAAATCTTCTCCTCTGAAACTACTGAATGGATTTGGACAAAACTTAGCGTGATTGTTCCTTAGGGTATCCTGCACAAAGTTTATGCTTCGATTTTTGATCTGTCGAAAAACATGGCCACTGTTACTAAAAATAGAACATAGGGGTCAAACAACAGTTTTTCGCAAATATCTCAAAAATCATCAGGTTATGGCAAATTCTGGCAGGTTGAAAGTGTTCAGCATGATGAGAGCTACCTGTGTGCTGATTTTCGTGAAAATCTGTCAACTGATGTTAGAGTTATTGCCCTTTTTGACATTTTTGGCTTTTTTTTATGTTATTATTTCAAAAATCTTCTTCTCTGAAACTACTATTCAAAATCAAATGAAACTTGGTAAGATTGTTCCTTAGGGTATCCTGCAAAAAGTTAATGCTTGGATTTTGGATTGGTCGAAAAACAAGTCCGCCCTTACTAAAAATAGAACATAGGAGTCAAAATGCTGTTTTTTGCTATATTTTCCTGAATTATAGAAATAAAATGAAGATGAAAGCTACTTTGATGGCAAACATGGTATCCCGAGTTGAATGGTGATGATGAAAGTTTGTTTTGGACGGCCATTTTTAAAATGGCTGCCATTTTCCCGCCATTTTTTTACACTTGCTCGGATTTCAACAATATTTGGTTTTTAAAGTAAACATGGTATCCTTAGTGAATGGTGATGATGAGAATGTTGTATAACAATGATTAAACTTCATAATATGTGAGCTTTTAATTGCCATCACTTGGTGTCTGTCATCATCGTTGTTAACAAATTTTCAAACATCTTCTCCTCTGAAACTACTAGGGGGATTTGGATGAAACTTAGCATGATTGTTCCTGCAATATTTCCTTTTCAAGTACAATAAAAAGCCTTAACCCACAATTTTTACATAACTTCTTTCAAACATTTTAAAAACGAAGACAACATATAGACCAAAAGATTTATACTTGTATTTGAAGATGAATTAAAGCTTGTATTTTGTATTGTGAATCATCAGATTGACCATGACTGTATCTTAATCAAGCATAGGGAGAACTCATGCCCATTTCTTTCCAGAGGTTCTTGAAAGGCTTTTAAAGGTATTTTCAGCATTTTATGTGACCTTAAATACCCAGTTTAATTTACAAAAAAACATTAATATATTAATTTAGTTTATAGTCATTGTTTGCCAGGTGAGCGATTCAGGCTCTGGAGAGCCTCTTGTTTGACATTTTTGGCTTTTTTTTATGTTATTATTTCAAAAATCTTCTCCTCTGAAACTACTGAATGGATTTGGATAAAACGTAGCATGATTGTTCCTTAGGGTATCCTGCACAAAGTTTATGCTTCGATTTTTGATCCGTCGAAAAACATGGCCACTGTTACTAAAAATAGAACATAGGGGTCAAACAACAGTTTTTCGCAAATATCTCAAAAATCATTAGGTTATGGCAAATACTGGCAGGTTGAAAGTGATCAGCATGATGAGAGCTACCTGTGTGCTTATTTTCGTGAAAATCTTTCAACTGATGTTAGAGTTATTGCCCTTTTTTGACATTTTTGGCTTTTTTTTATGTTATTATTTCAAAAATCTTCTCCTCTGAAACTACTGAATGGATTTGGATAAAACAGCATGATTGTTCCTTAGTGTATCCTGCACAAAGTTTATGCTTCGATTTGTGATCCGTTGAAAAACATGGCCACTGTTACTAAAAATAGAACATAGGGGTCAAACAACAGTTTTTCGCAAATATCTCAAAAATCATTAGGTTATGGCAAATACTGGCAGGTTGAAAGTGATCAGCATGATGAGAGCTACCTGTGTGCTTATTTTCGTGAAAATCTGTCAACTGATGTTAGAGTTATTGCCCTTTTTTGACATTTTTGGCTTTTTTTTATGTTTTTATTTCAAAAATCTTCTCCTCTGAAACTACTGAATGGATTTGGATAAAACTTAGCATGATTGTTCCTTAGGGTATCCTGCACAAAGTTTATGCTTCGATTTTTAATCCGTCGAAAAACATGGCCACTGTTACTAAAAATAGAACATAGGGGTCAAACAACAGTTTTTCGCAAATATCTCAAAAATCATTAGGTTACGGCGAATTCTGGCAGGTTGAAAGTGTTCAGCATGATGAGAGCTACCTGTGTGCTTATTTTCGTGAAAATATGTCAACTGATGTTAGAGTTATTGCCCTTTTTGACATTTTTGGCTTTTTTTTATGTTATTATTTTAAAAATCTTCTTCTCTGAAACTACTATTCAAAATCAAATGAAACTTGGTAAGATTGTTCCTTAGGGTATCCTGCAAAAAGTGAATGCTTGGATTTTTGATTGGTCGAAAAACATTACCCTTACTAAAAATAGAACATAGGGGTCAAAATGCTGTTTTTTGCTATTTTTTCCTGAATTATAGAAATAAAATGAAGATGAAAGCTACTTTCAAGGCAAACATGGTATCCCGATTTGAATGGTGATGATGAAAGTTTGTTTTGGACGGCCATTTTCCCGCCATTTTTTACATTTGCTCGGATTTCAACAATATTTGGTTTTTAAAGTAAACATGGTATCCTTAGTGAATGGTGATGATGAGAATGTTGTATAACAATGATTAAACTTCATAATATGTGAGCTTTTAATATGCTATCACTTGGTGTCTGTCATCATCGTTGTTAACAAATTTTCAAACATCTTCTCCTCTGAAACTACTAGGGGGATTTGGATGAAACTTAGCATGATTGTTCCTGCAATATTTCCTTTTCAAGTACAATAAAAAGCCTTAACCCACAATTTTTTTATAACTTCTTTCAAACATTTTAAAAACGAAGACAACATATAGACCAAAAGATTTATACTTGTATTTGAAGATGAATTAAAGCTTGTATTTTGTATTGTGAGTCATCAGATTGACCATGACTGTATCTTAATCAAGCGTAGGGAGAACTCATGCCCATTTCTTTCCAGAGGTTCTTGAAAGGCTTTTAAAGGTATTTTCAGCATTTTACGTGACCTTTAATACTCAGTTTAATTTACAACAAACATTAATATATTAATTTAGTTTATAGTGCATTGTTTGCCAGGTGAGCGATTCAGGCTCTTGAGAGCCTCTTGTTTATTATGGGCCCAGTTTTCAAGTTGGTCCAAATCGGGGTCCAAAATTAAAGATAAAAAAGGGGTAAATTTTTTTTTTTTATGGGGGGGGGGGGGCAAATTCTCCACAGCATATTGTATTGCACAAGAAGCAAAAAATTGAATATAAATTCAAATCATATGACCAATTCTAAGTTCTTTGATTTCAGTTATTCTGTGTCAGAAACCTATTATGTGTCAAATATTTCAAGAAATTTTCAATTGCATAGTATTGCACAATAGCAAGAAATCTTCAATTGCACAGTATTGCACAATAGCAAGAAATTGATATGTGTGCCCTGTTATCAAAACTTTATTATAAACAAATTCCATTGGAAATTTGCCAATAACTTTAGTTTAATGAACTTCATTGGAAATTTGCCAATATAAAATGTGCTGATGAAGCTTTTTTGTTTATCTCATCTAAACTGCTTTTAAATTATGTATATTTAAAATTTGCCATCCATGACTATGATGTCATTTTCTATTTTAATATGTTATGGTGTATTTAGATGGGGTGTTATGGTTGCAAAGTATAATTAAATGGGGGGAGTTAAAAACAAAATTTAGGGGGGGGGGGGTAAATGAGAAGTTGGGGAGGGGGCAATTTTTTTCTCATTTTATCTTTCATAAATTAAAAAGAAAATTTCAAATTTTTTTTAGCAAAAAAAGGGGGGGGGGGGGTTACAATAAATTTTATTGTTTTTTGGGTTTTTTTGGGGAGGGGGGGCTCAATGTGTAACTTTATAGTGTATTGCACAAAAGCTAAAAAAAGGGGTAAATTATTATTATTTTTTTTTTTTTTTTGGGGGGGGGGGCATTTCTCCACAGCATATTGTATTGCACAAGAAGCAAAAAATTAAATATAAATTCAAATCATATGACCAGTTTTAAGTTCTTTGATTTCAGTTATTCTGTGTCAGAAACCTATTATGTGTCAAATATTTCAAGAAATTTTCAATTGCACAGTATTGCACAATATCAAGAAATTGATATGTGTGCCCAATTTTAAATTTTAAATTGGTTATTTCTGATTTATATATAAAAACAAATAATACTGATATGGTTTGAATAGGTAAATTAAAAATTTTTAAGTTCTTAGACAACATTCATTCTGTGTCAGAAACCTATGCTGTGTCAAATATTTATTCGCAATCCAAATTCAGTATTGTATCAAGCTTGAATGTTGTGTTCATAATTGCCCCAACTATTCAGGGTTCAACATCTGCGGTCGTATCTAGCTGCGCCCAGCGGAGCATTTTATTGTAATTTGTACTTAGATGGAAAATAAACAATTAACCCAGCATTTAGAGTTATCTCCCTTTTCCATGTTTAATCCATTGAATCCAGGAACATCTAATTTTGAAGATACAAAGCTAGATATTGAACATAAGTTATTGAAGCATAGGTAAGCAAACATGTGATTTTGCTACATTGAATCATATATGTTAATGTATGTATTGAATTCTGTAACAAAAAATCTTTAGAAAATAAGAAGTGAAAGAAATCTTATATTTGTGTCATGTTTTTATCAGAAACTACAAAGGCAACAAGATGCAAAGATGGTGGAAGAGAAGGCTGGTAAAATTAAAGACTGGGTCACCAAAAAATTACAGCAGGTAAAATTTAATGTCGGAAGAATCTTGGACTATTAGGTCTGTCTTGGTTATATCTTGTTTTACATTTAAAAAACAAATATGATGTATGATTATTATAACTATATCCTCCTGAAATTCTTTTATACTAAGATATTATAATACTTTTAGGCCATTATTGGTAGTGTTAGAGTGAAATCCAGGTTATAGTATGGCAATTGTTGGGTGGGTTGGGTGCACAGGTGGGCAGGGAAAGTAGGGAACCTATTTTGTGTAATCAACTCCTCCTACAGATTCAATCCAGAGCCTTCAAACTTGGTAGAATGTTTGTATATATATTGGACATATGCACCTACTATTATGGATGCATTAGGAATACTTTCGCAGAATTCCCAGTTGCTGTAACATTACATGTACATATTCTTATAGTCTTCATTTCATCAATTACAATAACAGTTACAAAGTTTCACTCCTTAGTCATTGTTAAGTAATGTAACCCGGCCATTTGATTCTTTGACCCATTTTTAGCTCACCTGACGCAAAGGGTCAAGTGAGCTATTCTCATCACTTGGCGTCTGTCGTCATCTGTTAACTTTTACAAAAATCTTCTCTGAAACTACTGGGCCAAATGGAACTAAACTTGGCCAAAAGCATCATTAGGGTATCTAATTTAAAAAATATGTCCGATGACCCCGCCTGCCAACCAACATGGCCGACATGGCTAAAAATAGAACATAGGGGTAAACTAGTTTTTGGCTTATATCTCAAAAACTAAAGCATTTAGAGCAAAACTGACAGGGGGTAAAAATGTTCATCAGGTCAAGATCTACTTGCCATGAACTTTTCAGACGAATTGGTCAACCTTTAGTTGGGTTATTGCCCCTGAATTGTTAATTTTAAGGAAATTTTGCAGTTTTAGGTTATTATCTTGAATATTATTATAGATAAAGGCGAACTGTAAACAGTAAAAATGTTCAACAAAGTAAGATCTACAAATATGTCAACATGACCAAAATCATTGATTGACCCCTTATAGGAGTTTTTGCCCTTTAAAGAGGGCATCCGTCGAAACTTTCCTTTAGAGATCATTTCCTCTGAAACCACTGTGCCAATTGGGACCAAAGTTTGGTGGAATGGTCCTTGGGTGGTCCCCTTCCAAACCTTTGCCAGCATCCCCGACTTCCAACCGACATGGCTGCTGTTATTGAAAAAAGAAAAAGGGGGGATGAATTTAAAAAATCTTCTTCTATGAAACTACAACTCCAATTGGAACCAAACTTGGCAGTAATGGTCCTTAGGAGGTTCTCTTTCAGAAATTTATCTGCTGACCCGTACTGTTAACCAAGATGGCTGCCACTGCCGAAGTGAAATTCTTTTATATGGAGATATTATAATACTTTTAGGCCATTGTTATAACTATATCCTCCTGAAATTCTTTTATATGGAGATATTATAATACTTTAAGGTCATTTATCTCCTTATAGATATGTTACATTACATCAGTATACATATTTGTAAAACAAGACTAATGAACGGCATTTAGATTTTCAAAAATCAATAACTTAATATTTTCGACACAAATTTTTTTTTTTTTTCAGCTTGAAACAAAGAACAAGGAACTTCAGCAGGAAAACGAATGTTTACAAGACCAAGTGGAAATACTACGTGAACGTTTACAAGCTTTACCTGCTTACGCTGCTAAGGAAATCTATCGTCTTAGTCAGGAGGTTAGTTTTTGTCTCGCCTGCGATGAAAAGTCACGAAGGCGAGATATAGGTGTTACTTTCTGCCAATGGCGACGGCAGCGTAAACTTTTTTAAAACTTTAATAACTTTTCAAATATAATACCTACAATTAAGATTTATGGTCCACAGACAGGTTTCCCGCAGTATACTTGTCTTGTGACCCTGACCTCATTTTCATGGTTCACTGACTTCATAAACATAAATATAAAATCTGTGTCCAAGTTTCTTGGTTATATCCATTTCTCAGGATCTGTAATAGCTAGGCCAACCATATTTGGTCTATAGATTGTTCTTAGTGGATACATGCCTGTTTAACACCTGGCTTGGGACCTTGCCCTCAATTTCATGCTTGAGTGACTTTGTCACATTTTTGTGGTTAAGTCCATTTCTCAGCAACTAGAATACCTAGTTCCACCATATTTGGTCAATGGATTGTTCCTGGTGGGTACATGTCAGTCTGACACATGCCTTTTGACAACCTTGACCTCAATTTCATGCTTGAGTGACCTGCATCACATTTTCACGATTAAGTCCATTTCTCTGAAACTGTAATACCTAGCCCCACCGTATTTGGTCTATTGATAGTTCTTGGTGGGTACATGCCAGTCTGACACTTTTCTGTGGACCTTGACCTCAATTTCATGGTTGAGTGACTTTCATCCAAGTTTCTTGATTAAGTCGATTTTTCAGCAACATGTAATACATAGACCCACCGTGTTTGGTCTATAGATAGTTCTTAGTGGGTAAATGCAAGTCTGACACCTGTCTCTGGACTTTGACCTCAATTGCATGCTTGAGTGACTTTGTAACATTTTCAAGATTAGGTCCATTTCTCAGCAACTTTAATATGTAGACCCACCATATTTGACCAATAGATAGTTCTTAGTGGATACATGCCAGTCTGACACCTGTCTATGGACCCTTATCTCAATTTCATGCTTGAGTGACTTGTGTTACATTTTTGAGATGTAGTCCATTTCTCAGCAACTGTATTAACTAGGCCCATCATATTTGGTCTGTAGTTAGTTCTTAGTGGATATATGCCAGTCTAACACCTGTCTGCTGAACTTGACCTGAATTTCATGGTTGAGTGACTTAATATTCATTTTCATGATAATGATTTTTTTGTGTCCATGTGCATACTTAGGCGAGACATGTAATCTGTCCAATCTTGTTATTACTATCAATTTGTCATATTTTATTTGGATACCAATTATCTGGAATTCTATAGTGAGGATGAAGTATGAATTTTAGTATTTGATATTCTGCAATGGAAAATAACAAAACCATTGAATTGGGTGTTGCATATATGGGTCTGTTCATACGTGAATAACTTAACCAACAATTTGGATTTAGTTAAACCTAGTATGTGTGTCTGGATTAACTTTTGTAATGTAATGGTTTGACTTATATTCAATTAAAATAGCCATCTTTAATGTTTTGTAATATTTCCTTTTATTTTGAATTGGAAATTCAGTTTTTTACATGTTGAAAAGAAATTATGCTTATTAATGAATATAGACTAAAATGAATGAAATTACTTTTAATGTTTTTTTTTGGTTTTATTTAGAGTTCTATATCCAGAGCTTCATCCTATGTAGAGGAATCATCATCATTATGTGCAGATTCTAGACCGGATTCAATATTCACAGACATATCACATTTTGTACAAAATGCCATATCAAGGTCAAGTTCAAGGCCACAGTCTGAGACATTTAGTCGTAACGATTTAATTGAAAGACAAAGCAGGCCTGCATCAGAGGGAGCCTGGTCAGAACCTGTGTCTGAAATTGTGAAACTTAGACCATTGTCAAGGAGAAAATGTTCATCTGATTATGCAGAGTCGAGGTCAAGGTCGGATGTCAGTACAAGTTCGCAGGATATGTCAGAGGACTCCATACCCCCAGCAGTACCAAAACGTCCTTCCCCATCAATATTACAAGCTATAGAAGATGAATTTCATGATAAAAAAGAAATCAGTATGAGTCCTTTGTCAGAAACTAGTGTGAAAAGTGACATTGATGTGATGTTAAGGGACAGTAGTGATGGAAGTGATGCAGATATTGAGAATGTTCCAATTTATCAGGAAGTTGATCAGAACCATGAAAGTACATATGAACCAAAGAAATTCCTACCGCCACAAGTTGTGATAGGACGGAAGTTATTCAGCAGTGAACACAGACTTTTAGATTCACTTGTCAGCTCTAGTAATGATGATGAGGAAAAAAGTAATGGAAAAAATAATGATATTTTATTAAATAACGAAGAAGAAAATGATATTTCAGATTATAATGATATTGTCATTGAAGATATCATTGTTAAAACAGAGAGTTCACCAGCTGTAACCTTGACCCCAAAATCACCAACATCACCATTATTACCCAATTCATCTGCAGCTTCACCAATAAATTTGTTCAAACATAGTTCAAATAATGTAACAGCCATCGCTACTCTGCCTCGTGTTAAGAACAAACGTGAGAAACAGTCATCATTACAGCTGATCTATAGTGCAGGAGGGGTACCAGAAGGGATTTTACCATATGAGAAGCCACCACCTGTCTTAGAACCCCATATTGTTACTGGAAAGTCTCCATTATGGGTATGATTATAACAAATTACTTTAATGAACTTTATATTGTCATTGGAAATTATCCATTAAAAATATACATTATTGGTATGAGTATCTTAACTCAATGTCTTACTATGTTCTTTCACAGTTTATTCTGTTTGATTTTTGTGTATGTCAGATAAAATCTTCAAGGAATTTTAAGAAAAAAGGAAAAGCACTGACTTTTCCTCCTCATAATTAATAGATATTATAGGTGTGCATTTAGTCTTCATGGATACAATTTTTTCTGAATTTGAGTTGTATAAATGACATAAAGTAAAGCAGTTAGCCATATTGAAAGGTATTAATACTTATCACTTTATTTACTCCAGAAACTCAAAGAGAGCATTAAAAATTATATAAGATAATAGTAATTTTGAGTTGATATACTAAGTATTATTTTTGGACCATCAGTTTCTTTAAGGATTGTTTTCAATTTTGGAACAGGTTTTCGATATAACCTACTTTCAGGCAGTTTATGCTTTATAAACTGGGAATCCGTTTATGTTTATGTGTAAACTGACCAAAGTAAGTTATAATACAAATATGACCTGTTCCAAAATTTATAACAATCTTTATAATTTAATTTTCAAAAAATTTATGATCAAAAATTGAATAACTTGAATCATTTGAATAACTTATTTAACTCATGAATATTTAAATCACAGACTGTGAAGTAATACTTTGGTGACAACACCATACCCAAAGGTGATTTTACAATATAATCTAACTTGCTCGACCATGAACAACCTATCAAATTGTCTGTTACAATTCAAATTAAATTTCTTAAATAATTATATCTGGAGTTTAAAAGATAAAATTTAATTTGTGATGCCTTCATTTCTTTGACATCGTTTCATTGTGCATTATGTTTTGTGTGAAAATACAGTTCAATTTAACATTTTATTTCCAATCAAATGTGCCTAAAGGGCAGTAAGTATAAAGGATACAACATACAGGACAAAAAGGAGGGAAAGAGCATTCATTGAAAGAGTTCACTATAATTAAACCACACGTAGCATATATGACACAAGTATTTTTCAAAATAAATATAATATTTATATGATGGTATGTAAACTGTTTTAAATGTTTTGTAAATGATGTTATCATATTTAGGATGACAGACCGTATACTGGACGAAAGAAACATAAGGATACTGTTAATCAATTCAGTTGTAAGTATATGAATGTGGTAAGAACTGCAGTGTAATAATCATCCGGGTTATCCAGAAGGCAATGAATTATCTAGTGATTTCCCCAGAAATTTGTGAAGGCATGGTAAATTTCGTAATTTGAGGGCACTCCGTGGTTAAAAAGATAATATATGGGGTACCCCACCTTGACATGAGGGCAGTATATTTATCAGAAACTTGCAATAAACACCTTTCACACTAGTGTGATGGTGTAAAAGTGTCATAAAAGTGTGCAAACACAACCAGGGTACATGATTAAATGCTTATCAGTTTCAAAAAGATCAGATTGAACTAAAAAATTGAAAGTTAGGTTAAAGTTCATGATGAGGACACCTTGGTGCTTGAGGATGGTGGCATGGTGCAGCACCATGCTATATTGGTCTAGGGAACCTCTACTGTCCATTCTAACTTACCTATATATAGTGGTATGGACAGCATCGAAAACGATTATGTCACGATTGGGGTTGCAATTACAACTTTACCTATGAAACTATCCAATGTTACTGGAAATAAAACAACATTAAACAAATGCAAAAAACATATAATATCTTTAGAGACTAAAAAAAGGAACTGGAAAACTGTGATCAAATTTAAAAGATTTATGCTTGCTTTAACCTAATATGATTTGAAATTTTTGTGTGCACTTATTTTTGCTATTCTTCTACCCCAGGCAAAATTGTGAGTTTTAATTATTGCGATTGCTGCTTGCGTCAAAAAAGTTTTATTATGCAATCAATGACCAGAAATTTACCTGTGTAAATGTAAAACAAAGGGAGACATATCTAGAATAAATCTGACATGAAAATATGCATTAAAAATTATCGCAATTTTCACAATAATAGAAACATCGCAATAATTTCCATATTTACAGTATTTGATCTTTTTGTCTGATTCTTTTGCATAAATTAATTCACTTTAGTATCATTTATTCTATGATTAATATGTCATTTACACGGCTCTTAAATTTTGTAGCCACATCTAAGTTACTTCCACCACAGACTGTGATTGGTAAATTGTACAAGGAGTATGATGTTCCTGTATATGCAACTCTAAAAGGAGTAAGTGTAGTCATTTTTCTGTTTCTATTACACCATCAGTAGCTATGGTTATTGATTTAGTAGCTCCAAAATTATCAATTATATACACCTAAAATACACTGGCCTTAACAATATGATTGTTTTGAATCATGTTCACCACCGGAAGAAGTCATTCATGGGAGTAGGATAATGCTGAAAATTAATAGGTATGAAGATCAGAGAACAAATTTACAAAATGATGATAAACATTACTATGTTGAAGATGTATATTGTTTGTTATCTGTTATTGTTATTGTAGAAGGCAGCACAAATTAGAAGTACACCATTTACTGAGGATTCTTCAACAGAATCGTCTGATGACGAATGTTCACCAGTCATCACCCAAGTAGAACCTTCCAGAACAAATAAAATACAGCAGAGCAGTTCAGGGGCCATTAAAAGGGGTATGTTGGTAACAGTTCAGTCTTTAATTTGTATAAAAAAATTAATTTAGGGTCCATTGTAGGGGTTGTAATTGAATTATTATTTATGTAAAAGTATTTTAATAAAAAAAAATATTAAAACATTAAGTGTAGTTAGAGGCTGGTAATTTTCAGGAAACAAACTTTAATTTTTAACAAAAGAAATGTTGACTTATTGGGAATAATATTTCACTATATCTTACATAATAATTCCAGTGTAAGGGTCAGTCGTCAGTTTTTATAAAATAGTCAAAACAGGATTTAAATATTTTTATGAATATATTATTTAAAATGAAGACAATTTTAAGATTTTAGAATTTATCACCTAGTAACAAATTTATTGCATTATTTAGGAGTGCCACTTTACTCGGCTTCGTCAGATGTATCATGTGATTATGAAGACCCTCCAGAGGAAAACTCTGCAAAAAGTGACTCAGAAATTTCTGAACCAGAACAAAAATTACTAAAATATGCTGCTGATAATTTTAAACAGGTAAGTTTGGTATCAGAGTTAAGACCTTTTGTTTACATTTGTATTATATATTATTTATTAAGTAAACTTTGATATACACTTCACTTGTTGGCATGGTACACAAAGCCAAATAACCTAAAAAATAAAGAAACCACCACAAGTTAACACTATACTCAAGGGACGTCATCTTAAAATTTAACAAATTATGAAACTTTAGTAAAATATGGATGTATCATAGGTTAAAAAGAAAAAAGAGAGTTTTGGCAAAATGTGAAAGAAATAAAAGAGTACCTCTGCAATTATAAATTTTTATCTAATCAAAAACAATTCTAGTTTATACTCACCACTCCCATCAGGAACTTTTTTGATCCTATGATGAAATTTTCACAGATGCAAAGTAAACTCTTGATAAATTTTAAACAATAATAAATATTGAACAATAACAATTGTTCACTAACACATCCTTAGACTAGAAATATTGATTTAGAGTTGGACATACTTGGCCCTGAGCTGTATTGAAACAGACTGAGGATCATAATAACAACAATCTACGTGGTGTGTGTCCCACATACCTGAGCAACTGGTTTCTTGATGAAAATTCTGGACTTCAAAAAAGTTCTGTACATTTTGAATACAATTTTGTATGGCATAAATTAATCATGGTTCACATTTTTAGAAACGAAACCAGCACATATTCAACATTCTCACGATGTCATATTTCATTAAGGAATTAACGAATTGGATCGGAAAATAGAAAATCCATTCCCATAAAATATTCTAGGAATTTCAGCTGAGACTTTAATTAATTATGACTATTGGAAATGAAAGGTAGAGAAATATTTTTTCTTTTATTTTAAAGAAACGTTGAGATTTTCCCAAAAAATGACGTGCCGTTTAAAACAGGCCACACAGTAGTCTACTCTGCAACCAATGTTACATCCCTTTGAAAGTAAAACATCCTGCAGGTAACCTTTGATCAGAATATTTTGTAAATTCCTTACAAGTATTGTATATTATGAATAATGATCTGAGTCAACTTTATAACTTTTATTGTGTCTAAAGAAACAAATAAATGTAATGTATTTGGTTTGTTTTATATTTTTAGGATACATTAGAAAAATTTGGTTACCTGTCAAAACTGGGGGGAAAGGTAAAAATGTGGAAAAGGAGATGGTTTGTGTTGAGGAATGGAGAGTTATTCTACTATAAATCTCAGGTATTTCTTTATGACTTCTCAATTTTCTTACAGGTAAAAAATGTAAACATAATTCCACTCAAACCAGTACTATCTTATTTCTTTAACTTGCACTGGGTTGCAATATTCTTCTTTGTGTTAAAGGCTTCATAGTGACTTTATGATAAAGAACAGCAATAAAGTTTTGTTCGTCACATGTATTAAGAATTTAATGGGAAGAATTATTCCACATATCTCTTCCTTCATAATGTAGTAGATATGTTTAAAAATCCACCATGTTTGTTTTATACAGAAAGACAACAGGCTGGTTCCTAAACATCTGGAATGTAGGTCTAGTAGTAAGTCTGTTGGATTTGTGGTTAAAATACTATTTCTAAACATTTAGTGTTTTTATATGAAAAGATCAAGGATATTGTGTATGTGTCATTGATACAGCCTTCCATCAATAAAGGGATCATTGTGTTGTCATCAGAATCATAACCACAAATCCAGAATGCTAGTTTAAATTAAATAACTATTTTTTCCCATTTTAATGATTTCAAAACCACCTACCTATAGTTCATGTACTGAAAATTGAAACAGTAAGTTGTGATATTGTTTTGTAGCATGATGTATTGAGGAAACCTCAGGGATCTATAAAGTTAGATGAGCAGTCCAGAGTTGTCCATAGTAAAGGTGAAATGGCATTTCAGGTAATTAAACATATTGGAAAGTAATAAGGCATTAAGATTTATATAAGAACAGACATTTTTTTTTTTAAAAGACATCCATGTTTGAACATGAATTTTGATTTAGAGTCGATAAGTTATATAATTAAATAAGTACAAAGAATAACAATATTTCTTAGCTTTGATGTTAGTCCTCAGAAAAATAACTTCAACAGAATACAATACAAAAATGTCTGAATGGGATCATAACACATTAACTTTTTTTTTTATCAAGACCAAGAAAATCTTTAAAAAACTTTTTAAAAAAATATTCGTAATATATACAGATAGCAATTCTGAAACTGTACGTAATTAGAAAATGATATTATTACATTGAGAAAGTGAGCTTGTTAAATTTTCAGATAAGAACAAGTAAGAAGACATACTACTTTACAGCTGACACACTGTCAGAAACAGAGAAATGGATTAGATGTAAGTACTTATCATTTTGGTATTTATGTTCCCATAAACTTCACTCTCTTTAAATTTGATATTTTATATATTTGTAATCTTATCTGAATTATTGATTCACTTGTTTGTGTAATGTATATATGTAAATTTGTTTATCATATACTTTAATACTAAATATGATGGTTTTTGAACATGTGTAACGACCGGAAGTGAACAACCCATATCTGCACACCCCAGCTAATAACGCATTATTCAAGTGCTACTTGAACGTACCCGGGCTGATATGGCCATGTCAGGCCGGATGAGTCCCATTGTCAGGCTGATATGGCTATATCAGATCGGGTGCATTCGGAATAAGTACTTAGGCAGTATATGTTAAACAGATTAATAAATGACATAACATAACACATTGGACCGGGTATCATCCCTTAACCCATATTATAACTCAGGCAAGCCCTTTGTCCGATATGGGAGTCTCGGGATGATACCCAATCCCATGTAATGTATTAATCTATAAATATATGTTGTATTGTTTTCACCAATATGGGTATAATTGCATATAAAGTATATATGTTAAAATAATTAAGAATTGACCATCTTCATATAAGAAGTGGGGTGGTTGTAAATTCTTGACCAAATCGCAACATGTATATGATACTGCACTTAGACGTGGCTTTGGCTACAGTTAGATGAGGGACTTGGGCGGCTTTGACTACACTCGGATCAGTGGCTTTTGTGGCTTTGACTGTACTCAGATGAGTGGCTTGGGTGGCTTTGGCTCCAAACAGTAATGAAGGTAAATCTGGTTTGCTGTCACCAAGACAGCATCCTGTTAGAAATGGTTGCTTTTGATTTTAAGGCCTTTATAGCTCACCTGACCTATAGGCCAGGTGAGCTTATGTCATCATTTTGCGTATGTCGTCCGTAAACTTTTCACATTTTTATCTTCTCCTCTGAAACTACTTGGCGGATTGTAACCAAACTTGGTAGGAATGACATATGGAAGGACCTCTACAAACCTTCCCATATTGATTCTGGTTGGATGAACAACATGCCTGCCAGAAGCCATCTTTGATTTTTATTGGCCATGTATTATGAAGTACATTTTCAGAATTGTTTTTCTATCTAAGCATTGTAATATGTACATTTTCAGTACTACAGAAAGTGTTTAAGAGACAAGCCACCAGCTTCTTACTAGATCATGTAGACACAAAAGCTGTTCTCAAAGGAACATTACAAAAGGTTAGTTTATATTGTAATAAGCTTGTCTTACATTAACATGATTTTGTTGTATATGGCTGTCAGTTTTTATTAAAGTTTTAGCAAGATTGTGACAGTAGACTGAGTATGTAGAAAATGCTGTAAATTTAGGATTTTATTTGTATGTCTCTCAGAAGAATTATAATTAGATTCATTTATTTCTGAATTTTAACATTTCTAAGTGAGTTTTATCATCAAAACAGCACATTGTCATATAAACCACAATATGATCTTTGGCATATGTGTAAGTAGATAAATTTTGTCTGGTTCATTAGCTTATACAAAGAAATATATATGCTATGTCTTCAGGTGAAGAATGGTATCACTAGAAAATGTTGGTGTGTGTTAATTGGTAGATACTTCATTTATCATAGAAGTCCATCTGACAAGGTAAATTTTAATGTACCGTAATACAACGTGGTGTCACCATAAAATGTTGGTGTGTGTTAATTGGTAGATACGGCATTTATCATAGAAGTCCATCTGACAAGGTAAATTTTAATGTACCGTAATATAACATGTGGTGTCACCATAAAATGTTGGTGTGTGTTAATTGGTAGATACTTCATTTATCATAGAAGTCCATCTGACAAGGTAAATTTGAATGTACCGTAATACAACATTTGGTGTCACCAGAAAATGTTGGTGTGTGTTAATTGGTAGATACGTCATTTATCATAGAAGTCCATCTGACAAGGTAAATTTGAATGTACCATAATACCACGTGGTGTCACCATAAAAAGATGGTGTGTGTTAATTGGTAGATACATCATTTATCATAGAAGTCCATCTGACAAGGTAAATTTGAATGTACCGTAATACAACATTTGGTGTCACCAGAAAATGTTGGTGTGTGTTAATTGGTAGATACGTCATTTATCATAGAAGTCCATCTGACAAGGTAAATTTGAATGTACCATAATACCACGTGGTGTCACCATAAAAAGATGGTGTGTGTTAATTGGTAGATACGTCATTTATCATAGAAGTCCATCTGACAAGGTAAATTTGAATGTACCGTAATACAACATTTGGTGTCACCAGAAAATGTTGGTGTGTGTTAATTGGTAGATACGTCATTTATCATAGAAGTCCATCTGACAAGGTAAATTTTAATGTACCGTAATACAACGTGGTGTCACCAGAAAATGTTGGTGTGTTAATTGGTAGATACGTCATTTATCATAGAAGTCCATCTGACAAGGTAAATTTTTACCTTAATACAACATGTGGTGTATTAAAGATTTAAAGATAGAGTCAATTTTTAGAGTGAATTTTTTAATTTATTGTGAATGAAGACATTTTTGGACAATTGCTTTATTTGTGCTCGAAGAAAATGTAAAATTGTCAAGAAACATTTCCCAGTATAGATATTTTTCGTGTGGAATGGGTAAATTTTTTTTGAATTGGAAAAGTTCTTTCTTTAGAAAATAAAATGTTAATTGTACATTTGAAACTGACCCGTGCAATACTAGGACATAATACAAAAATCCAATAAAATGCCAATAACCATTATATTATTCTTTGTCATAGAAAGCAACTTAAGTTTGATTTTTAGCTGTATTTCCTTTTATCAGACCCCTCTTGGACAGATTCATTTAAGAGATGCAAGAATAGAGGATGTTGATAATAGTAATGATTCTGATGATGAATTAGATGTAACCAAGGCAACAAAACATACGATAGCAATATGGCCACCATTCCTAAGTCCAACATATCTTATACTACCAAGTCAACATGAAAAGGTTTGCTTTATCAATGTAAAATCAAATTTAATGTTTTAATTTCAAATATACTTGTCTTGACTTATGTTGGCTAACTGTTTTGTTTCTTTCCTTTTTGTTGCAAAAGTATATTTGAAAAATCCATGAATATTTGTTTTCAATCATTCTGATGAAATCTTAATCAATATTACTTGTCTTTTTCTTAATTTTCCAGGAAACAGCTAGTGCATGTCCAAAGTCAGTCACTTAAAAAAAATGCCTAAAATTTCATTACTTTGTGACAATGTTTCAGTAGAAATACTAAGATCAGTATTTATAAAGTGTCATATACCAGTAGATATATAGTTTGCTCTGAATGTATTTTTGGTTCATTCTCCAGCTGTCATCTAATCTCTAATAAACCATCTAGTATTGTAGGAAATTGAAACATATTCAATAATTTCAATGCAAATAACTTACTTTGCAATGAAAATAAAAAATGATCACTGGATTGTAAAAAGATTGGTTGCCACTACCATGTTTCGAAAACAGATGTAATTCAGTCTAATTTAGTAATTTTACATTCTTGTAGATACAGATGTGGCCTAATCATATCTGATACTCTATGGGAATTAGATAGCAAAAAAATAAAAATGAAAACCTCATTATGAATCTTGTTTATTTATAATATAGAAATAATTTTTATTGTAACTTTCAGGACTCTTGGTTATATCATTTGACAGTAGCTGCTGGAGGTGGGACTGGATCTGTTGGAACAGAATATGAACAAATCATATCAAAAATCATGGAGTGTAATGCAGATTCTAGTAAGTATGGTTTAGGGAATTGGATTTGTTGGACAGAGTATGAACAAATCATATTTCGTCACTTTTATCTCGGCTTCTGTGCAACGGAATGTTTTGATATTTGGCCTGTAGCTTTATGACCATGAGTTGTATCGTCTCTCCTATTTTCAGGTCTGTCAAGGAACCACTTCCTGTTTGCCGATACTTACAAATTTTACAATACCTTATGTTTACATGAAATTTTTCGTCAAACTTTTCCCAATTCTCAAAATTAAAAAAGAGTGGGGTAAATTTTGCACGATAACACGTGCAACCTCTTGTTTATTATGCACATGTGGACTGGATCTGTTGTGCAGCCACTTTCTGTTTGCCAATAGTTAAAAATTCAACAGTACTCAAAACACTAGAAAAATTTTCGTGAAAGTTTTCTTTGCTTTCACAAAATGGTATGATTTTATATTTTGTCTGCAACTTGATAATGTTGAGTTGTAGCATGTAAGCAATTTTTGGATCCGTCGTGCAGCCACATCCTGTTTACTTATCAATGAATTCCATGCTGCGACGCAGGTCCAGACACAGTTTTGGTCTTGTTTGATGTTAGGACCTTGAATGTAACATGTTCAGCCACACACTTGGTAGATACAGATATGACTGAGGTGTTATATTTAAGCTAAGTTATCATTTTGTAATACACAATTTAATTCCTATATAATATGTATTTTTACAGACTCTGTGTACTGGAAACATCCTTTATTATTACACAGTAAAGATCCTATCATCAAACCACTGACAACTCTTCCTTCTGCTGAATTAGAATTAAAAGCCGTAGAAATGTTCAAAGTAAGTATATATTGTATGTAAATTCAGGAAAAATAATTTTTTACTATTGAACGAGCTTTTGATTAGGCCCATTTAGTGTCAGCCATTTACTTCAAGTCAATTTGGTACATCAGTACATCTTACTTACATTGAGATTTTTACGCTCACGCTGCTCAGCTATGTTCCACTGACTTTGAATTTTTTTTTTGAATGTAAGAGTAGTTAATTGAGCATCAATACTTTCAATAAGTCAGTGGTTATATTAGCTTGAGTCAATAAATCAGTGGTTATATTAGCTTGAGTCAATAAGTCAGTAGTTATATTAGCTTGAGTCAATAAGTCAGTGGTTATATTAGCTTGAGTCAATAAATCAGTGGTTATATTAGCTTGAGTCAATAAGTCAGTGGTTGTATTAGGTTGAGTCAATAAGTCAGTGGTTATATTAGCTTGAGTCAATAAGTCAGTGGTTGTATTAGCTTGAGTCAATAAGTCAGTGGTTATATTAGCTTGAGTCAATAAGTCAGTGGTTATATTAGCTTGAGTCAAAAAGTCAGTGGTTATATTAGCTTGAGTCAATAAGTCAGTGGTTATATTAGCTTGAGTCAATAAGTATGTGGTTATATTAGCTTGAATCAATAAGTCAATGGTTATATTAGCTTGAGTCAATAAGTCAGTGGTTATAATAGCTTGAGTAGAGTTCATTTAGCTCCATACCCACAATCATGGTTCACTGACTTTGAAATTTTTTTTTAAGAGTTTGTGATTAGCTTAAGGGGAACCATTTATGACAGAGTAGTGATACTCGGTAGCAATTGCATACGTATAGCTCATTTGCATGGAAATTGCAATGTGCATTATTTCGGCAGATTTTTCCACAGCAAACATACAATTATTGTGTTAACAATTGAAAAATGACTTTATTATTTCAGCAGATTTTACTATTTATAATTTTTTATAGTGCATTCATGGAATGTGTTTTAAATGAAGACATTTTTTATGAGGATTGCTTTATTTGTGTTCACAAGAAAATGTAAAATTTTATATTTCTCATGTAATTAAGTTAATTAACAGTATTATTCAAAGACTTATAAAAACTTAATTTATTATTTCAGCTGGTTTTACAGTTTACCAACACAATAATTGAGTCGACCAATTTAGAACACCATACCAATTTGTCTCAGAAAATATTAGATATATGTATACTTTATCCAGATCTACAGAATGAATTGTTTTGTCAGCTTATCAAACAAACTTCTTGTCATCCTGCTCAACATAAAAGTACTGTACAGGTAAAAACAAACTTCTAGTCATCCTGCTCAACATAAAAGTGCTGTTCAGGTAAAATCAAACTTCTAGTCATCGTGCTCAACATAAAAGTACTGTACAGGTAAAAACAATCTTCTAGTTATCCTGCTCACCATAAAAGTACAGTACAGGTAAAAACAAACTTTTAGTCCTCCTGCTACACATAAAAGTACTGTACAGGTAAAAACAAACTTCTAGTCATCCTGCTCAACATAAAAGTACTGTACAGGTAAAATCAAACTTCTAGTTATCCTGCTCACCATAAAAGTACAGTACAGGTAAAAACAAACTTTTAGTCATCCTGCTACACATAAAAGTACTGTACTGGTAAAAACAAACTTCTAGTCATCCTGCTCAACATAAAAGTACAGTACAGGTAAAAACAAACTTCTAGTCATCGTGCTCAACATAAAAGTACTGTACAGGTAAAAAAAAACGTCTAGTCATCCTGCTCAACATAAAAGTACTGTAAAGGTAAAAACAAACTTCTAGTCATCCTGCTCAACATAAAAGTACTGTAAAGGTAAAAACAAACTTCTAGTCATCCTGCTCAACATAAAAGTACCGTAAAGGTAAAAACAAACTTCTAGTCATCCTGCTCAACATAAAAATACTGTAAAGGTAAATACAAACTTAATCCTGCTAAATAAGATATAATGAGTCATTAAGATATTATATTATCATATTTGCCTAGGCATTGATAAATAGATTTATACTTCTCTTCTGATACAAACTATCTATATATTTGGAGAATTATTGGTTTCAGTTTATTTGCATGTATTTTGTGACCATATTATGGAATCACTTTTTGTTTTGGAAGGATGCTGAACAACTTGGAAAAGCCAATTGCCAGTATGATAACTTGCAAACATCCCATGCTATGAGGTGGAATCCCTGCAGCTTACAGCCGCCTTGGTGGTCATGTGGTAGCATGCAGGGGGTCATGGGTTCAAACCTAAGACTTCAAAATTGGCATTTTCTGCCTCTCTGCCATGCATGTGGCATTTAGGAGTAAGAACAAAGACTGGTTGGCTCAAAGCAGGATAATGTGGAATGTCTTCTTGCATACGGTTGCCTGGTGAGCTACCATGTTAAAAATCTCGCTCACTGTGTCAGTCAATAGGGCTAATATTGATATCACATCAACATGTTATCAACCTGACGTGCATGTTATAATTGCCACAGGACATTAAACAATAATGCATGCATCCCTCCATGCTGTTTACTATATTAGTCATTTAGTGTATACCGTAAATTGGGATATTTTGGTGTAGGGAAATTTTGGCGGTTTTGTGTTGAAATGTGGATGTTTATTTTTGGCATGTTAAATTTTGGCGTTTTGACAATTCAGCTGTGTTTTATTTTGGTTTATTTGATAAACAACAGGAAACTCTGTGAAGTCCATTTCATATGTAAAATTTATCGCTGATTTGACCTTGACATACAGTAACTTTGTAACCAAGAGTCGGATACGGAGGGGACATGAACAATTTTCGCATTATGTTTGAAAGAGCTAGAGATATTTAAATATTTTCTATATTAATAAAATACATAAAATCATGTTTATTAAAAGCAGACATCAAAGTGAAAAAATCAACAACTAGTATTTGGTGAATAGTTTTTATTTATTTCAATTGCAATAAGGCATACACATGTATTGATTATTTCCGAATTGTACTTACAATACCTACCGATACCGTTAGCGAACTTCCCGATCAAACTTTGGCGTTTCTAATTTTGAAGCATGATAAATTTTGGTGTGTTTAATTTTGGTGCTTTAATGGTAGGTGCCAAATACGACAAAATAAAACTACATCAAAAATTTCCCGATTTACGGTACCATAAACAGCTGCAACTTCTCGCCAGAAATTAACTATTCTCTGACAGACTGATTTGGATGTAAAGTGTAAATGTATTTTTTTTTTTTTCAGAATTTATTACTTTGTGGTAAACATTCCTGGTATTTATGCCATGCAACACCTACCTCACCCACTGGATCTACAGTGGACTTGTCTGATTCTATATTAAACCCTACAACAAACATTATACTACAGGGGTGGCAGCTACTGTCAATGTGTGTGTCATTATTCTTACCAAAACAAAGCATAATGTGGCATTTAAAAGTACATTTACAGAGAAATGCTGATCCAAGGTAAGTAGAGGAGTGGCTTTTACGTGTACATTTACATTAAAATTGCTTATCCTTGGTAAGATAAAATATGGGTGACATAATGTGGTATTTTTATAATTCATTGAAGGAGTAATGTTTGCCTATGCTACAGTAGGAGGATTTGGTTCTGGACATTTAAAAGTAGAAAAACAATGATCCTTAGTAATATAATATAGGGGTGTAATATAGTGATATTAAAAATACATTTATAGAAAAATGTGAATCATTTTTCTCCTGTTCTTGATGTGTTTAATCGGTGAGATAAAAATACATAATATTTTTAACCACTTCCAGGTGATTAAATTTCTGCATGGGAATTACACCGTTTTTTATACGACCGCAAAATTTTTGCGGTCGTATATTGGTATGACGTTGGCAACGTCGTCTGCGTCGTCGTCCATCGTCAGCGTCGTCGTCCGAAGACATTTGGTTTTCGCACTATAACTTTAGTATAAGTTAATAGAAATCTATGAAATTTAAACACAAGGTTTATGACCACAAAAGGAAGGTTGGGATTGATTTTGGGAGTTTTGGTCCCAACAGTTTAAGAATTAGGGGCCAAAAAAGGGCCCAATAAGCATTTTTCTTGGTTTTTGCACAATAACTCTAGTATAAGTAAACAGAAATCTATGAAATTTTAACACAAGGTTTATGACCACAAAAGGAAGGTTGGGATTGTTTTTGGGAGTTTTGGTCCCAACAGTTTAGGAATTAGGGGCTAAAAAAGGGCCCAAATAAGCATTTTTCTTGGTTTTTGCACAATAACTTTAGTATAAGTAAATAGAAATCTATGAAATTTAAACACAAGGTTTATGACCACAAAAGGAAGGTTGGGATTGATTTTGGGAGTTTGGTCCCAACAGTTTAGGAATTAGGGGCCAAAAGGGTCCAAAATTAAACTTTGTTTGATTTCATCGAAAATTGAACTATTGGGGTTCTTTGATATGCCGAATCTAACCGTGCATTTAGATTCTTAATTTTTGGTCCCGTTTTCAAATTGGTCTACATTAAGGTCCAAAGGGTCCAAAATTAAACTTAGTTCTCCACAGCATATTGTATTGCACCAGAAGCAAAAAATTGAATATAAATTCAAATCATATGACCAATTCTAAGTTCTTTATTTCAGTTATTCTGTGTCAGAAACCTATTATGTGTCAAATATTTGAAGAAATTTTCAATTGCACAGTATTGTGCAATAGCAAGAAATTGATATGTGTGCCCTGTTATCAAAACTTTATTGTTAACAAATTCCATTGGAAATTCGCCAATATAAAATGTGCTGATGAAGCTTTTTAGCTCACCTGGCCTAAAAGGCCATGTGAGCTTTTGTCATCACTTTGCGTCCGTCGTCGTCGTCGTCGTCGTCGTCGTCGTCGTCGTCCGCGTCCGCGTCCGTGTCTGTTAACTTTTTACATTTTGATCTTCTTCTTTGAAACCACTGAACAGATTTCAACCAAACTTGGCAGAAATGTTAAGCAGGTGGTCCTTTACCAGATTTGTGAAATTGGTGCCGATCGAAAATTCAAAATGGCCGCCAGGGCCAATTATGTGTTCTGATTGGTCCAAATTTCAAAAATCTTCTTGTCAGAAACTACAATGCGGATTGAATTGTTACTTTGCAGAAATGATTGTTAGATAGTCCTGTACTCAACTTGTGAATCGTTTGCCGATCGGAAATTCAAAATGGCCGCCATGATGAAACATAGTTTAACATTGGACCCTATGGGAATTTCACATTTTAATCTTATTCTCTAGAACCACTGAACAGATTTCAACCAAACTTGGCAGAAATGTTAAGCAGATGGTCCTTTACCAGATTTGTGAAATTGGTGCCGATCGAAAATTCAAAATGGCCGCCAGGGCCAATTATGTGTTCTGATTGGTCCACATTTCAAAAATCTTCTTGTCAGAAACTGCAAGGAGGATCGAATTTTTACTTTGCAGAAATGATTGTTAGTAAGTCCTGTACTCAATTTGTGAAATTGGTGCCAATCGGAAATTCAAAATGGACGCCATGATGAAACTTAGTTTAACATTGTACCCCATGGGAATTATACGTTTTCATCTTTTTTTCTGAAACCACTGAACAGATTTCAACAAATCTTGGCAGAAATGTTAAGCAGGTTGTCCTTTACCAGATTTATGAAATTGGTGCCGATCGAAAATTCAACATGGCCGCCAGGGCTAATTTAGTGTTCTGATTGTTCCAAATTTCAAAAATGTTCTTGTCAGAAACACTACAATGTGTATTGAATTGTTACTTTACAGAAAAGGTTTTTAGATAGCCCTGTTTTCAAAGTGAGAATTGTTTTCAATAATTGGAAATTCAAAATGTCCACCATGCAGCTTAGTTTTAAAACATTGAACCATATGCAGACCTGTGAGGTGCATGCATATTTTATTCAGATTTGAGACAAATTCCTGTAATTTTTTTCTTTGATCTTTGCAAATTTTAACCAATTTCACGACGGACAATTTTCGAAACTTGGCAGGTCTGAAAAAAAAAAAAAGTTTACATATTATCCGGCAGTATCCGGAAACGCAACTTAGTTTATTCCGATTTCGATTTGGTGTTTGCATTTTACTGTGCCCCTGAAGGTAAATCATGGTTAGGAAAACGTTTTAAAGGATACCACGTGGTACGAACAGTACGAATGTTTTCAATATTGTTGCCGGAGTTTAGATAATGAGTTATTGTTCATCAGTTTAAAGAACGTTACAATAGGTAACTGAATGATAATTTAGGGCTGTGAAATTAATTTTAATCTATTTATTGACTCACATAGTTTTGACCCACTTCAATCCGGTTCCGCGATCTGGCCCAGATTATGACTCCCACAAATTGATTACTTTCTAATTTTCATGATATTTCGAGTGACCATTCAGTGATATAAAGAACGTTACAATAGGCCCAGTTTGCCAGGTGAGCGATTACAGGCTCTCTAGAGCCTCTGGTTTGTTTATCTCATCTAAACTGCTTTTAAGTTATGTATATTTAAAATTTGTCATCCATGACTATGATGTCATTTTCTATTTTAATATGTTATGGTGTATTTAAATGGGCTGTTATGGTTGCAAAATATAAAGAAATGGGGGGGGGGGGGGGGGGTGTTGAAAACAAAATTTAGGGGGGGGGGGGTAAATGAGGAATTTGGGAGGGGGTAATTTTTTTCTCATTTCATATTTCATAAATTAAAAAGAAAATTTCAAATTTTTTTTAGCAAAAAAAGGGGGGGTTACAATAAATTTTATTGTTTTTTGGGTTTTTTTGGGAGGGGGGGGGGGTCAATGTGCAACTTCATAGTGTATTGCACAAAAGCTAAAAAAAGGGGTAAATTATTATTTTTTTTTTGGGGGGGTTGCAATTCTCCACAGCATATTGTATTGCACAAGAAGCAAAAAATTGAATATAAATTCAAATCATATGACCAATTCTAAGTTCTTTGATTTCAGTTATTCTGTGTCAGAAACCTATTATGTGTCAAATATTTGAAGAAATTTTCAATTGCACAGTATTGCGCAATAGCAAGAAATTGATATGTGTGCCCAATTTTAAATTTTAAATTGGTTATTTCTGATTTATATATAAAAACAAATAATACTGATATGGTTTGAATAGGTAAATTAAAAATTTTTAAGTTCTTAGACAACATTCATTCTGTGTCAGAAACCTATGCTGTGTCAAATATTTATTCACAATCCAAATTCAGTATTGTACCAAGCTTGAATGTTGTGTTCATAATTGCCCCAACTATTCAGGGTTCGACATCTGCGGTCATATCTAGCTGCGCCCAGCGGAGCATTTTATTCACATTTATTTGAAAGATAAACTACAGAAGTTCTGAAATGGCATTCATGTATCTATCGTTGTTGTCGTTGTATGCATCCCACAATAATTTCTGTCACATTTTTATCAGGAACCACACTTTCCAGCTTCCTGATATTTTGGATAGAGCATCAGTATGGAGAACTGTATCGTGTAAGGCAGTTTCCAATCTGTCGCATGTCCACTTCCTGTTTGACGGAACTTAGAATATTTTTGAGATAGAAAAATTTCTCTCACATTTTTCCTAGGAACAACACAGGTTAGCTTCCTGATATTTGGGATAGAGCATCAGTATGGAGAACTGTATTGTGTAAGGCAGTTTCCAATCTGTCTCATGTCCACTTCCTGTTTGATGGAAGTTAGAATATTTTTGAGATAGAAAAAATTCTGTCACATTTTTCACAGGAACCACACTGGTTAGTTATCTTATATTTGGCACTGAGCATCAGTATGGAGATGTATGCAGGCAACATACATGTCTTCCCTGGTTTTAATTCTAAAAGCTAATAACACCTCATTAATTATTGTGATATTTTCAGATCAGACATAGGAAAATATGCAATATTTTGTCAACGAGCTCTTGAGAGGACCATATTGAAAGGAATTCGTGAAGTGAAGCCGTCACGGATGGAAGTGTTATCTATCTTGTTACGTAATCCTTATCATCATTCACAGCCAATCAGTATTCCTGTTCATTTTCTTAATAATACATACCAGGTATAGTACTATTTCATCAGATTACAATAGTTTCTTCATTAATCAAATGCACATTTATACCCCAAGGGGTTGAAGGCATTACAAAATTACTTGTGCACTGCAAGTGGTTTTTCAGGAATATCTCAAAAGTTTCTTTAAAATGAAAGTAAAAATTATTACACTACCTTTTGTTTCCAGTAATCGTAACGAATTATTGCCTTTTCCACTGTTAAAATGTCTCAAATATTTAATGACAGCTGATTTTCTGATTTGCATGTGCATTTCACTGGTTTTTGTATCATATATGATGTCACCACAAACAAATGTGACGTATCAGAATATGTGCAAGTTATGTCTCAGAAAGTATGATCCATTTTGACCATTAAGACATACCAAATTGTTATTCCAAAAGTACAGAGTAATAGTGAGGTCCAGAGTATTTTATGTAGAATTCAGTTGCCGAAGTATGTGAGACACACAATAGTTTAAGCTGTATTTTGATATCCATAAAAACATAAACATTGGTAATAGAAACAAGTAAGACATATCCAACAATATATGATTTTACGTTTTAATAGTAATCTTCAGTAGATTTCAATCTAATCAAAATTAGATCTACTACATGCAGTGACTGAAAGGAGCAACTCGTAGATCTAATTTTAATTAGACTGAGTAAATTTCATCTTACAGTGAATTTTTTTCTGTATAATTAAATAATATCCATTCCAGAAACTACTTTATTTTTATTAGCAAAAGATGGAATTAATAAATTAATGGAATTCAAAAAAAGAAAAAGTGCCTGATTAATTTATTGCAGCACAGAAAAAGTGCCTTATTAATTTATTGGAGCACTTAAAAAGTGCCTTATTAATTTATTGCCGCACAGAAAAGTGCCTGATTAATTTATTGCAGCACAGAAAAAGTGCCTGATTAATTTATTGCAGCACGGAAAAAGAAATATCTAATGAAGCCTGTACTACATGTAATATCATCATTTGCTCTAATGTAGGTTAAATTACATATTTCAGATAGTAAGTTTCACATGCTTTAATTTAAGTAATACTGTATATTTATTTCAGACTGTAAGTTCCACATTTAGGTAAGACTGTATATTTATTTCAGATTGTAAGTTCCACATTTAGGTAAGACTGTATATTTATTTCAGATTGTAAGTTCCACATTTAGGTAAGACTGTGTATTTATTTCAGGTCGTAAGTTCCATATTTAGGTAAGACTGTATATTTATTTCAGGTTGTAAGTTCCACATTTAGGTAAGACTGTATATTTATTTCAGATTGTAAGTTCCACATTTAGGTAAGACTGTGTATTTATTTCAGGTCGTAAGTTCCACATTTAGGTAAGACTGTGTATTTATTTCAGGTCGTAAGTTCCACATTTAGGTAAGACTGTATATTTATTTCAGACTGTAAGTTCCATATTTAGGTAAGACTGTATATTTATTTCAGGTTGTAAGTTCCACATTTAGGTAAGACTGTATATTTATTTCAGATTGTAAGTTCCACATTTAGGTAAGACTGTGTATTTATTTCAGGTCGTAAGTTCCACATTTAGGTAAGACTGTGTATTTATTTCAGGTTGTAAGTTCCACATTTAGGTAAGACTGTATATTTATTTCAGACTGTAAGTTCCATATTTAGGTAAGACTGTATATTTATTTCAGGTTGTAAGTTCCACATTTAGGTAAGACTGTATATTTATTTCAGATTGTAAGTTCCACATTTAGGTAAGACTGTGTATTTATTTCAGGTCGTAAGTTCCACATTTAGGTAAGACTGTGTATTTATTTCAGGTTGTAAGTTCCACATTTAGGTAAGACTGTATATTTATTTCAGGTTGTAAGTTTTGATGGTTCAACAACAGTAGAAGAATTGTTACATTCACTTAACAAAAAGTTATCGATGAGGGACTCCAGCCAGTCAGGTTTTGCTCTGTTCTCTGATGATCCAGGTCTGATTGATGGAGAACATTTTTTACAGTCACATATCAAAGTAAGTTTGTTACATTTCTGCAGGTTTTAATTATAAAATTGAAGCATCACAATCATACATATACCCACCTTCTATATTGAAAAATTACTGCAGGTTGGAATCATATTTAGTAAATAACATTCCTGAATCCGCATCAAACACATATCTGTAGTCTCATGTCTTTTATGATATAAGGAGTTATCTTACATTGATTATTGATATTGTCCAAGCAGACAAAAGTTGACAAAATATACATACTATGTAATAGAAGGCACATTTTTATCAAAGATATAAGAAAATTTATTCCATATCAGATGTTCCATAGAAGTCATAAAAGTTTGAAACCATATCTTCCTTGTAGGCCATATTTTTTGCTTCTGACATGACATCATCACTTGCACAGGGCAACATAATGGTTTTCTGTCCTTGGCACAGATATTGATCCGACACCTGTTTGCTTATTATTACTTATTTTTCTTGTAGATATGTGATATGAACAGTTTATATCTATTTACACTGAAGAAGGTGTCATCTAATCATCAATATAGTTACACAGATCCTCTAGAATTATATATTTGCATTTAAATGAAAAACAAAAATACTGTATTCTCAGAGAATACAATAATTAAAGCCTTTTGTGAAGATTTGGGTTTAAGAATTGGAGTTATTCCCCCTTGCATGCAATTCTAAAAAGTGTTTATTATACAACGTATATATATCACACAATCCAAAACATCACAAAATGAAAACTTTATTTCATGATTTTAGGTTTGTGATGTTATATCTAAATGGGAAGAAATATTCAGAGAAAATAATTCTGGGAAACTAGACAGCAGTCGAACAATAAAATTCTTATACAAAAACAGGTATGTATCCTAAGTCAAATCATGTTTGTATTTTTTTAAAATAACTATTTCATATTAGGTCTGATGGAATTGACTAAAAAAGAATATATTATTGAATTACAATAAAATTACAAAGCTTTTCATGTCTGAGAGGAATGATATTTTATCAGCACATGCCTTTTTGGTAACTTTGCTTTCTTTTAAAAGTAATGTAATCTAGACCTTTGTTTTATGATAGGGTAATGGCTTTGTGCTATGATCAAGAACCATCTCATCTCTGATGTAAGTAAAATGTCCTTGTCTATATTATAATTAGATGTTGTTTTGTTTTATTCCAGATTGTACTTTAAATCGACTTGTAAATCAGAAACAGACAAAGAGAAGTTGCTATTGGCCTACCAGATAAATGAAGATATTTTACAGGGACGATTTCCCCTGAACAAAGATCTAGCATTGGAATTAACATCTTTACTTGCTCAGGTGAGTTTTTCGAAATATACAGATTTTGAGCTTTAAAAATTCTCTTGTACCTTATATTGGATTAATCGTATTCATTTATCACCGTTCTACTAACTGAGCTAATCAAGTATACCATTAGTTTATAAAGCTGTGAAAGTTATTATACCGCATGTGAACAAAGTTCTGGAGGTTTTTAGGAATCTATCTGTCTGTGTAAGTTGTGTCCAGATGAGAACTTCGAAATGCTTGAAAGGAAGTAAATGATACTTTGACATGTTGTTGACCACCATCAAAGTGTGTGTCACGGAAAAGGTTTGATCACCTACTGGCAAGTTCAAGGTTAAGGTCAAAAACTTAGTTTGACTTTATATGCATACCCCTTATCCAAATAAACTAAGTTGTGTCCTACTCTGACACAACTTTGAATGCTTTGAAGGAATTAAATGATACCTGGTGATCAAAATAAACTTAGTCATACAAAGTCCTTCCTGGCTTTTAACTTATTAATGATTTAAGAAATTACAAGCCGTCAACATTCAGTATGGACAAAGCATGGACTAGTAAACTGACCTTGGAAATTCCCACCTCAAACAAACATCGTATGTCACGATGAAACAACCACTCGAGAGACAGCAATTGACCACGTCACAGTGAACCGTATGAACATCCAATCAAATCATGTCTCCCAGTTCAATGAATGGATTTAGAAATAGTAAACAATGAAAGGTGTACGATAGTAAACAAACAAAATGATGCATATTAAATACTTTATCAAGATATAATTGTAACATAAAGAAAGAATTCGCATCGTAGTAGGGTATATGTAATACAAGGCTTCGCTTTGCAGTCATATGCACAGGCATTCCACGACTGGATTGTAAAGCTTCTTTGCACTTTAATGTGAATCTTTATTTTGTATAGTCTGGCAATGAAATGAATATAGTAACGCATGACAATTTATATATAATACATAATCCGGGACATATATCATGGTTGGAAAAAATAGAATTTTATGTCATCAGTGAATTGATAGGATCACTGACTGAGGGTAATCAAGAGAAATATTTGATATTTTGATTATTTAAAAATTTCTAACCATTTCCAAAACTTATGTCGGATATTATTCCTAATCTTTCTACAAACTATTTGAATAAAATAACAAGACAATTACAATGTACATGTATTTCTTTTAATGTATTCCAGAATTATTCTTCCTGAACCTTTCATTCAACTTCTAACTTTATATGCATAAACATAAGTCTATCTATCATTTTTCATCATATATTTAAATTTCAAACATTTCTAAATATGATGTGCACAAAACACGTTTAAATTGAGCACGCATTGCGTGGTATTTTCAATGTTAGATTAAAATGTTTTGTTTGTCTTAACTTATAGCATGTGCTGTTTTCTATTTTCTTCTCGTACATAGTAAAATTTTCTATTTTCTTCTCGTACATAGTAAAATACTTTACAGGTGGGTAACCAAATCTTGACAAAAGCGTGGGTAGTAAGAAGCGCGGGCTATACAACAAGCCTTTTATGGTAATCGTTATTGCTGTCCACAACAAACAGAAAATCTCGTGCAAAAACAAGCCTATTATGGTGATGGCCACCACCCACATTTGAATAGGCTACTAAGGCACAGCTTTGCAGAATTTTTTGGCACGATAATAATTCGTTTTGATTTTTATATTGCGATTGGTCATTTGATTGATTGAATTTGTATGCTGATCTTCTTACTTGATTAAAAGAAATAGTAAAACTTGATTTCATTTATTTATACTTTGAATGGGAATTTTGCGCACATCAGTTGGGGCATTACGTAGAACTCTTCCTAAGCGATTGGGTCGTCATATTTAACATCATGGAGAGAGTGTTTGCGCAGGTCAGTGATTGGTATTTAAAATTTTGTTTATGTCTGTTTCGAATGGGATTTGTCTGCGCAGGTTCGGATCTTTGTCCATACTGAATTTTGACGGCTTGTAAATTATAATTGGTAATATTGTTGCCTACCACCAGATGGTGTTGTATACCTATTGATACTCTATAACCAAACATACAACACAGTAATGTCCAGCAATTATTGTTGAAATGTCTAGCTTTTGTCCTGATTAATAAATGTTTTTCATTCAGTATTATTTCAAAGAAAAAAAAGATTTATAACTTGCAAGAAAACTGGTCAGTACATGAATGGTGTATGTTATAATACTTTGTCCAATAAAATGAATATGAAGGGACCAGGAATATCAGTTTGTGAACTTTGCTCACAGTATATCTAGTTTAATTTGAAGAATAAATGAGGAGAGACTGTTACAGTTTCATTTCTGTGTATAATGTTTTAATTTTTATGAAAATTATATTCTTCAGTTTCATTACAGGATTTATCTTTATCAAAGCATGCCCACTTCTCTCTCCTATTCATAACATTTGATTATGGTTAAATTTTTGCAAAATGCTGAATAATTTCAAAATTTGGAGAATGTGATTCGATGAAATAATTCTCGTTTGTTTGTTTGTTTGTTTAGTTGTGGTTTTATGCCGTTTTCAGCACATTTGGCTATTTCGCGGCGACCAGTTTTTATTGGTGGAGGAAGCCGGTGAACCCGGAGAGAACCACCGACCTTCAGTAGGAAAATTGGCAATCATTGTCAATTAAGATCAGAGTCGAACACACCCCGCCACAGGTGAGATTCGAACTCACAACCTCAGCGTTGACAAGCTAGTGATCCTTAGTAGTTATGATGAACTACCTAGACCACTCGGCCACCGAGGCCCCATTCTTGTTTGATTATTGCACATTGCCCCATTAAGATACGTACAAGTAGTGTTGAAATATTTGTCCCGAAGTAAAATTGGCTATGAAAGGGATTGAAATTAGTTCAGAGCGGATTTTGCAGCTATTCTCGTATGTGATTAATAGCATTAAATATAAACAAAATACTGAAATAATATTACAGCGAATCATATTCTTGAAATCTTGAAATAAAAGAATAATGAGAATATTTAACATTATCAATTGTTATGCAGAAGAGAGATAAGCAGGCGTGAAAGTGGATATCATTTTTCTCAGATTTCAAATGATATGTATATCCTTAAATAGTAATTGACCTAAAGTAGGAATAATAATATTTTGATCAACAAATTTTTTTCTAGGAAATATCGATAAAATAATGTTTTTGCAATGAGTTGAAGATTCATATATGTATATAACATTTGTCCAGAAGGCTTTTATGCATATGTACTAAATTCAAATCATTGGTCAGTAAGGGGTCAGTTTTGGCCAAAAAATGACAGAAAACAAGACACATTTGTAATAATTCCATTAATTGAGTTTGATACTTTAGAATAATGTTTTGATTCTGCCTGTGTCTGATCCATAAAACAAGAGCATACACAAGTGACCAGTCCTAAATGGTCAACACTGAGATTTTTTTCCAATTGGGTTTAAGATTTTGAAAAATAACTAAGAATCCTAAAGAATTTGAGGAATTTAAAAGCTTAGATATTAATGAAACAATGTGTATTTTTTTTACATTAAAATTGAATCTCACTCCTGTAGTGGGAGATATCACATGAGACATGTAGAATATATTTTTTCCATGTAAAAAGGTTTACTTCAGGTGGTTACATATTCAAAATATTATATTGTCTTTAAATTTAAATATTTGAAATACCACCTGTACTTAATTAACTCCTTCAACATATCATAAATTTTATATTCTCTTAATTAGATTTATTGTTTATTTTTATACTACTACTGAAATTTATGTTATCATAAATTATAAAAATGGATTAATTTAAATTGACAAAGTTGTAATTAAAAATAAGTTATAAACATTACTGACATTTGTTGTATGATTCATCGACTTTACAGTATTTATATTTTACCTTGGTTTTTATGAAGAACATATCATTATTTTATATGTTACGATGTATCGGTATCAGTAATTAAAAGACTGTTTCGGTTTACCTCAGACCTTTAATTTTTAGGGGAAAAATCAAACATTTTTTCTCCAATAAAACATTTAAACACACATGACATAACAAATTGTACTTTTATGTCATTTTACCATTCTATTCAGTTAAAATTCAATTTAAAACTTTATTGCATACAAATAAATCTATTTGGATTGTGGCAAATTTACACAAGGAAAGAGTTGCTGATAGGAAATGTGTAGTTGGAAATTATAGACCTGCAGTTTATTGTTACTGAATCTTTCTATTTTCTATGAAGAAGTTAATAAATATATTCATTATTAGTCGGAACAAGATGAAGTTTGTCTGTATACTTATACATGTTTATGATTTCACTCAGATGTTACAATGATCAGTTATAATGGAACATTTCTCTCAGATGTTACAATGATCAGTTACAATGTTAGATTTCACTAAGATGTTACAATGATCAGTTATAATGGTAGATTTCACTCAGATGTTACAATGATCAGTTACAATGTTAGATTTCACTAAGATGTTACAATGATCAGTTATAATGTTAAATTTTACTCAGTTGTTACAATGATCAGTTATAATGTTAGATTTCACTAAGATGTTACAATGATCAGTTACAATGTTAGATTTCTCTAAGATGTTACAGTGATCAGTTATAATGTTAAATTTCACTCAGTTGTTACAATGTTCAGATATAATGTTAGATTTCACTAAGATGTTACAATGATCAGTTATAATGTTACTTAGATTTCACTAAGATGTTACAATGATCAGTTATAATGTTAGATTTCACAAAAATGTTACATTGATCAGTTATAATGTTACTTAAATTTCACTAAGATGTTACAATGATGAGTTATAATGTTAGATTTCACCCAGATGTTACAATGATCAGTTATAATGTTAGATTTCACTAAGATGTTACAATGATCAGGTATATAATGTTAGATTTCACTAAGATGTTACTAAGATGTTACAATGATCAGTTACAATGTTAAATTTCACTTAGATGTTACAATGATCAGTTATAATGTTACTTAGATTTCACTAAGATGTTACAATGATCAGTTATAATGTTAAATTTCACTCAGGTGTTACTTTATAGCATTTGAGAAATAATTTACAGTGGCTTCGCTTCAAAATATCCTGATTTTAACACGGGTAGGCCCTTTATGTCAAATATTTTGCCACAAGTGACAGTGATGAGTTGTAATGTCAGATATCACTGAAATGTTACTCTGTATCAGCAATCAGTTGTTGTGTCAGATTTCACTGAAATGTTACTCTGTATCTGCAATCAGTTGTTGTGTCAGATTTCACTGAAATGTTACTCTGTATCAGCAATCAGTTGTTGTGTCAGATTTCACTGAAATGTTACTCTGTATCAGCAATCAGTTGTTGTGTCAGATTTCACTGAAATGTTACTGTGTATCAGCAATCAGTTGTTGTGTCAGATTTCACTGAAATGTTACTGTGTATCAGCAATCAATTGTTGTGTCAGATTTCACTGAAATGTTACTGTGTATCTGCAATCAATTGTTGTGTCAGATTTCACTGAAATGTTACTCTGTATCAGCAATCAATTGTTGTGTCAGATTTCACTGAAATGTTACTCTGTATCAGCAATCAGTTGTTGTGTCAGATTTCACTGAAATGTTACTCTGTATCAGCAATCAGTTGTTGTGTCAGATTTCACTGAAATGTTACTGTGTATCAGCAATCAATTGTTGTGTCAGATTTCACTGAAATGTTACTGTGTATCTGCAATCAGTTGTTGTGTCAGATTTCACTGAAATGTTACTCTGTATCAGCAATCAGTTGTTGTGTCAGATTTCACTGAAATGTTACTGTGTATCAGCAATCAGTTGTTGTGTCAGATTTCACTGAAATGTTACTGTGTATCAGCAATCAGTTGTTGTGTCAGATTTCACTGAAATGTTACTCTGTATCAGCAATCAGTTGTTGTGTCAGATTTCACTGAAATGTTACTGTGTATCAGCAATCAATTGTTGTGTCAGATTTCACTGAAATGTTACTGTGTATCTGCAATCAGTTGTTGTGTCAGATTTCACTGAAATGTTACTCTGTATCAGCAATCAGTTGTTGTGTCAGATTTCACTGAAATGTTACTCTGTATCAGCAATCAGTTGTTGTGTCAGATTTCACTGAAATGTTACTGTGTATCAGCAATCAATTGTTGTGTCAGATTTCACTGAAATGTTACTGTGTATCTGCAATCAGTTGTTGTGTCAGATTTCACTGAAATGTTACTGTGTATCAGCAATCAGTTGTTGTGTCAGATTTCACTGAAATGTTACTCTGTATCAGCAATCAGTTGTTGTGTCAGACGTTACCATATAACAACAATCAATTGTATGGATCACTTTATTAATAATAGTGATTAATTATTGATGTTGGCCACGTATCAAATTTTCTATATAAAATAGATTTTTAAAAAAATATTGTAATGTAAAATATGAAAATGTTAAAATATAGGGTAAGTGTCATTGAGACAACATTGCATAGAATTGAAAAAGGGAAAAACATTATTAATAGTACATTTGTGGGTAGTATTTATATTTTATTGACAATAAAGTCTTTATCCAAAATTATTTTTCATGCACAGTACTTACAAATTGGTATCAGGGAATGTTTCTAACCTCAGAGTAGGGTGATGTACTATGGGTTAAGTCTGTATATTTATGTGATGAAACATCAGACAGATATTTCCCTTGACCAATTTACCAAAGGGCGATAACAAATTAGCCTCCTTATAGCCCTGAGGACTAAAGGGAGACGCAAGTGAATTTCAGTTATCCTCCTTTACTAACATGTTTAAAGGAAATAATTACAATTTCAGTTATCCTCCTTTACTAACATGTTTAAAGGAAATAATTACAATTTCAGTTATCCTCCTTTACTAACATGTTTAAAGGAAATAATTGACCTGTTTTTCTCATCAATACCTCTGCCCTTTCAATTACATAGACAAACAAAACAAAACCCACACTTGGTTTTTAGCTCACCTGGCTAAAAGCCAGGTGAGCTTTTGCCATCACTTTTCATCCGTCTGTGCGTTAACTTTTCACATTTCAATTTTCTTCTAAAAAAACACTGAACCAAATGGAACCAAACTTGGCAGCAATGTTCTTGTAATTTTGTAATTTTGGTTCCAATCGAATATTTAACATGGCTGAATAATGTGTTCTGATTGGCTGAAATTCAAAAAATCTTCTTGTCAGAAACCACAAGACCAAATGAACTTCTACTTTTCAGGAATGTTCCTTGGATGGTCCTCTACCAAATTTGTAAATTTGGTGCCGATTGGAAATCCAGGATGGCTGCCACCCTGGGATATAGTTAACAAAGAACCTTATTGGAAATACATACAAACAACTTCTTCTTCGAAACCGTTTGACAGATTGAATTAATAATATGCCTGAATGATTGTATGATGGTCCTGTACCAAATTTATAATTTTGCTGCCGATCTATCATCCAAGATGGCCGCCAGCAGGGGACTTAGCTTAACATAGGACCCTATGGGAAATACATACAAAATTCTTCTTCTAGAGAACTACTGAATGGATTGAAACCAAACATAGCATGAATGTTCCTTTTGCTGTGCTGACCAAGTGTTGTTACTTTGATGCTGATCTGTTATCCAAGATGGCCACCAGCCAGAAACTTAGTTTAACATAGGACCCTATGGGAAATAAATACAAACATCTTTTTCTAGAGAACCACTGAATGGATTGAAACCAAACATAGCATGAATGTTCCTTTTGATGTGCTGACCAAGTGTTGTTACTTTGATGCTGATCTGTCATCCAAGATGGCCACCAGCGGGGCACTTAGTTTAATATAGGACCCTATAGGAAATACGTACTAAAATCTTCTTTTAGAGAACCACTGAATGGATTGAAACCAAACATGGCATGGATGTTAATCTCAAGGTCCTTTAGCAATGAACAAATGGAAATATCAGGTGAGCGATACAGGCTCCTGGGAGCCTCTGGTTTTTGTTTAGGGTTCTGTCTGTAGGATGGCATTGATTGATTGGTATATCATTGTTGACATTTCCTGTTGTCCATTTTGTTGTTTGTTCGTGAATGAACATGTCTAATATATACTTTATACTTATGGTTAAACTAAGTATTTATTTTATTTTAGGTAGAATATGGTGACTTAAAACTGTCTACAAATGATTTAGGTGAAAGTGATATCTATCATGCAAATGTTGCTCAACAAGTATCATCGGTATTAGATAGATTTTATCCTAGAAAGTTTACCTGTACCTCAGAGGAAGACCAAAGGTAAGTAAAACTTTAAGGTATCTCTGAAGAAGGTCAAAGGTGTTAAAATTTTACCTGGAAAATTAAGGATTAGTAAAGTTTACAAGCATCTACCTTTATTGCAAGCATCACTTTTTTGCTCCTGTTTTTTTTTTGTCCTAATAACCCCTTAGTCTTATACATTGTTTTGAAAATCTGTGTTATTTAGTAACAGTTATAATTTAATTTTTTTGAAATCTGTAAACAGTCATGGCTGAGTAACTTTCAATGTTGATATATACTGAACCGCAAAAGAAACGTCGCTTTTTCAAAATGTTAGCAAAATTCAAAATAAATATTAATTAATGATTTTTATATAATCAGTATTACGATTACATCACCAGGTAAGATTAAATTACCTGTGAATTAAATTTTCGGTTGAATAATTTTCAGTTGATATCGTAGAGCGACCGTACCTAAAACCGCTCGTGGGACACACTTGGCGGTAATTTTTCTTAAATCTTAAATGTTCGTGAAATTCATGCTCCTTTATGGGTATAAAAGGCCGGAGAAAATTAAAGAGTGTTAGTATCAGTGTTGACACAGAAGCTATGCCACGTCTGACTCCACAACAGAGAGAACAGGCCATTGATCGATTGGATGCTGGGCAATCTGCCAGAGTTATTGCCAACGACTTCAACTGTGCTGTTCGAACAATTGAACGTCTACGGACACGGTACAATGCAACAAACAGCACAAATGACCGTCAACGGAGTGGTAGACCCCAAGTCACTACCCCTAGACAGAATAGAGGCATTGTTCGTCACCATTTGATGAATCGGTTCACCCCAGCTGCCGAAACTGCCAGAAACACTGTTGGAACACATGGACGACCCATAAGTGATGATACGGTTCGTCGGCGATTAGCTGCTAGAAACATGAGATGTCGCCCTCCAGCAAGAGGACCTATTCTTACTCCTCGACACCGTCAAGCTCGTCTTCAGTGGGCCACTCAGCGACAGAATTGGCGAAATCGACAATGGCGTAACATCATCTTCTCTGACGAAAGCCGTTACTGGATTTCAACAGCCGATGGCAGAACCAGAGTGTGGAGAAGACGCGGGGAACGTTACGAAGACAGCTGCATTCTGGAAACAGACGCGTGGGGAGGACCTAGCATCATGGTATGGGGTGGAATCGGCCTTAACGTTAAACTTGGTCCAGTCATCTTTCAGAACCTTGGCCCAGGCAGAGGAAATGGCGTAACAGCTGCCCGTTACATCGACCAAGTCTTGACACCCCATGTTCAGCCCCATTTCGCACGTCATCAAAACAAGACTTTCCAACAGGACAATGCACGTGCGCATACCGCAAGAGCCACAAGAGACTTCCTACAGCAGAATAACATTAATGTTATGGATTGGCCGGCTTTGAGTCCAGATTTAAACCCTATTGAACATTTATGGGACGAAGTTCAAAGACGGTTGAATAATGAGCAGCCAAGTCCGACAACTGCAGCTGAACTTTCACAAGCGTTTCAGAGAGTATGGGCACGTATTCCGATGGCGTTTATTAATCGGCTCATCAACTCCATGTACCGAAGATGTGCCGCAGTAATTGGTGCCGGTGGAGGACATACACGTTATTAACGGACGTGGGAGCACAGCATTGAAAACATGTGACGTTGCGACAATTGTGACGTTTTTGTGAACATTGTAACCAAAAGATTGTAAATCATTCATTAAATTTTGTAAAAATTAATTTAAAATATATAAATGTCACTTTGAAATAAATGTATGTGAACATGTCATTTTGTGCGACCTTTCTTTTGCGGTTCAGTATATATATATAACAATAATAACCTTTATAATTCTAGGTCAGTTATAAGTAAACTTTTAGAAAGGTGGTCATCTTTACGTGGACGGTCAGCTCAGGATTGTATACGGGTTTATTTAGCTGTTGTTAGAAAATGGCAGTATTGTGGTGCTAAACTCTTTAAAACAAAGGTGAGAAGTTCTTTAAGTATGTAATTTAAGTGTAAATGTTTGTTAAGTTTGCTGTAAAGTTTTTCAGTTTTGGCTATATCAGTTTTTGTGATTTAATATAATTTTTTTTTCAAACAATAATTTAAGTGGAAGATAAACAGATCTTTTTCTTAAAGTAAATAAAAAAAATGGCAAAAATTGCACCATTAAACATTGTACATTTGACTATGGGAAACTGCAGTAATTGGTAATTTGTTAATTCTGTTTTAAGACGAAGACGTCAACAAATGTACTTGAGGATGTGTGGTTAGCTGTCCATGAAGAGGGTATAACTATACTGGAGTATTCTACAATGGTAAGTCACTATATAGTTCTGACATAAATTATTTAACATTGCTACAATGGTAAGTCACTATATAGTTCTGACATAAATTATTTAACATTGCTACAATGGTAAGTCACTATATAGTTCTGACATAAATTATTTAACATTGCTACAGTGGTAAGTCACTATATAGTTATGACATAAATTATTTAACATTGCTACAATGGTAAGTCACTATATAGTTCTGACATAAATTATTTAACATTCTACAATGGTAAGTCACTATATAGTTCTGACATAAATTATTTAACATTGCTACAATGGTAAGTCACTATATAGTTCTGACATAAATTATTTAACATTACCACAATGGAAAATACTAAAAAGATTTTAATTCAGATTAATAACAGTACTATTTTATTATGTTATAGTGTATTTGTGTTTCACATCACAACAATGTTTTGGGTTCAAACTGACTTGTTGTGAATATTATCTTGACCACTCTGACACAGAAGACCCCCCCCCCCCCCCCCCCCCCCGAGAAAAGCTGATTTACAATATCTAGATGTTTTATAGGCAGATTATTATTATTTTCATGGTGAACTTGATAGAGAAGATTTCACTTTAAAACATCAATATCCTATTGTTCATCAGCAGGTTACAGACAATATGGCATGATAATTAATTCACGACGATATTGTTAGTCCCCGAACATATAAAACTATGATCAAAGAAAAAGATCTAGACATTGCCATTACATTTAAGACTGTACCTTAATGAGATTGTCTCAGTTTTCTTAATTTGGTTGGGATGTGTAATAATTTCAGTTCATGGATTACAGAACATTTGTAGAAAATCAGATTTAATTTATTCTGATTGAGTTTTTATAATATACACTGAAAATAAAGTTCCAAAGTCTTGAACACAGGGCATATGCCCACATAAAACTCTTAGTGACCATTAAAAACTTGCTATGTCAATCAGAAGTCTTAATTAAATATTAAAAGTATAAAAGTTAAATGTAAAAGGGTAATGATACATATCACTAGAGAAATGCCATAGAAGGGTTCTAATTAGTCTGAGTTTGTCTGGCTTTAAACAAGCTATTGATTTTACTGGAGACCAAGGTAAAATTAATCAGAGTAAAGTATTTTATGCTAAAGTAATGATGTTAAATCTATTTTAAAA
Source organism: Mytilisepta virgata (assembly GCA_028015205.1). Taxonomy (NCBI): domain Eukaryota; kingdom Metazoa; phylum Mollusca; class Bivalvia; order Mytilida; family Mytilidae; genus Mytilisepta; species Mytilisepta virgata. Next base: position 3,224,361 of record CM051518.1, on the reverse strand, counting down.
ACAATTCTTTCAAAATCCTTTTAATGAAATTTCTTTGAAGCAGATTGTAGCATTTTAATCTGATCCTTTGTGTCCTTAAGGGGAAAATCTGAGATTTGGTCTTATAGGAAAGATATTATAGTTTTGACATTTTAACTTGATATGTCAATAAAGGGATTCCTAGAATTATACAGAATAATAATAATGTTAAACCTTATGGTATTACTACAGTTCTTTAAAATGTAGGCTTGGGTCTAGTTTTAGATTTACTAATGTTAAACCCTGTAGTGTTACTGCAGTTCTTTAAAATGTAGGCTTGGGTCTAGTTTTAGATTTACTAATGTTAAACCCTATAGTATTACTGCAGTTATTTAAAATGTAGGCTTGGGTCTAGTTTTAGATTTACTAATGTTAAACCCTGTAGTATTACTGCAGTTCTTTAAAATGTAGGCTTGGGTGTAGTTTTAGATTTACTAATGTTAAACCCTATAGTATTACTGCAGTTCTTTAAAATGTAGGCTTGGGTCTAGTTTTAGATTTACTAATGTTAAACCCTATAGTATTACTGCAGTTCTTTAAAATGTAGGCTTGGGTCTAGTTTTAGATTTACTAATGTTAAACCCTATAGTATTACTGCAGTTCTTTAAAATGTAGGCTTGGGTCTAGTTTTAGATTTACTAATATTAAACCCTGTAGTATTACTGCAGTTCTTTAAAATGTAGGCTTGGGTCTAGTTTTAGATTTACTAATGTTAAACCTTATAGTATTACTGCAGTTCTTTAAAATGTAGGCTTGGGTCTAGTTTTAGATTTACTTATGTTAAACCCTATAGTATTACTGCAGTTCTTTAAAATGTAGGCTTGGGTCTAGTTTTAGATTTACTAATATTAAACCCTGTAGTATTACTGCAGTTCTTTAAAATGTAGGCTTGGGTCTAGTTTTAGATTTACTAATGTTAAACCTTATAGTATTACTGCAGTTCTTTAAAATGTAGGCTTGGGTCTAGTTTTAGATTTACTAATATTAAACCCTGTAGTATTACTGCAGTTCTTTAAAATGTAGGCTTGGGTCTAGTTTTAGATTTACTAATGTTAAACCTTATAGTATTACTGCAGTTCTTTAAAATGTAGGCTTGGGTCTAGTTTTAGATTTACTAATATTAAACCCTGTAGTATTACTGCAGTTCTTTAAAATGTAGGCTTGGGTCTAGTTTTAGATTTACTAATGTTAAACCTTATAGTATTACTGCAGTTCTTTAAAATGTAGGCTTGGGTCTAGTTTTAGATTTACTAATGTTAAACCTTATAGTATTACTGCAGTTCTTTAAAATGTAGGCTTGGGTCTAGTTTTAGATTTACTAATATTAAACCCTGTAGTATTACTGCAGTTCTTTAAAATGTAGGCTTGGGTCTAGTTTTAGATTTACTAATGTTAAACCTTATAGTATTACTGCAGTTCTTTAAAATGTAGGCTTGGGTCTAGTTTTAGATTTACTAATGTTAAACCTTATAGTATTACTGCAGTTCTTTAAAATGTAGGCTTGGGTCTAGTTTTAGATTTACTAATGTTAAACCTTATAGTATTACTGCAGTTCTTTAAAATGTAGGCTTGGGTCTAGTTTTAGATTTACTAATGTTAAACCTTATAGTATTACTGCAGTTCTTTAAAATGTAGGCTTGGGTCTAGTTTTAGATTTACTAATATTAAACCCTGTAGTATTACTGCAGTTCTTTAAAATGTAGGCTTGGGTCTAGTTTTAGATTTACTAATGTTAAACCTTATAGTATTACTGCAGTTCTTTAAAATGTAGGCTTGGGTCTAGTTTTAGATTTACTAATGTTAAACCTTATAGTATTACTGCAGTTCTTTAAAATGTAGGCTTGGGTCTAGTTTTAGATTTACTACGTTTAACACGGCTGGTGGCTAGCTAGACCACTTAACCGCAAAGACCTCTCTTGATATTGTTCTAGATCTGCATGGTGCATTCTTTGTGTATAATTTAAACAGTTTTTTTCTGGGTACAGTCTTTATAATGGTCATAATACAATGTATTTTCAAACTTTACTGTGAAGTTTTACTGCTCAGTTAGCAGCTTAGGGAATTGGTTTTTTTTATGTGTGTGTGTGTGTGTTTGGTGCTTTTTCTTCTTATTTTTTCATGAGGGACAAATATTATAATATACTGAAGTGCTAGATAATATTTGTTAAACTCAGAGCCTAAAAAAAAATTAAATGTTTTAATATTTTAAATACAGTCAACCCTGTCTTATGTGACCTTCCAAGGGAGAGCAAAATTATGGTCACTAAAGACGGGTGGTTTTATATACAGGTAAATTTTATATAGAATGCACTACAAAGGGAATTTGAAATGATGTTCTTTTAAGACAGGTTATTGCTTCATACAGGTGGTCACTAAAGCAGGTTTGACTATTGAGATTATCATTTATTGTAATTTAGATGTTTACCTGAACTTATGTAAAAGCTGTGAGATTTAGAATAATAAAAGATTTAAAAGAAACAGAATGTATTGTTAATTCACTGATATCAAGCATAATATTATTTACTGTACAGCAACCAATTATTTCCTACGATTACCGGTCAGTAATTACATTTGGTGGCTGGAAGGATGATTTCATGTTAGTTGCTACACAGTTAATAGAATCTGCTCCACATCATTACGAACATCGCACTGAAAAATTGCTATTTTCCATGGCAAAGTGGAAGGTATTTGTATATATGTCTGCATTTCTTAATTAAAGTATAGATTGTGTTTCACTTCCTTTAATCATCCAACTCTGTACGACAGCGTCATTATTTAGTTAAATTGATTTAGTTGTAAAGACTTCCAACTATTGATCACTTCATATTTGCATTTAAGCAGATTTGTAATTTGAAATCTTCACCGTGTCTTTCAAATAATTTTATACTTTTTTAATAAAAAAGGTATATATTGTAATTTTTCTGAAAAGTTTCCGTGTAATGAAAGAATTTATAGATTTAACCTCATATCAGATTATATGGAGAATAATACATGAACAAACCTATATCACATGGTATTTCAACCCGAGTACCCAACATTACCCAAGGGCCTTAGTCCTGAGTGTGATACTGGTCAAGGCTTGAAATAGCATGTGATGTAGGTTTGACCATATTCTTTATATCATATATTTCAACAATAGACCATTGCTTTGCATCCAAAGAACTCATAACAGAACAAAAGTGTGCTCCGAGTAGGGGTGCAATATGTTGTACAAAAATTGTACAAATTATAATTTGTATTTGACTTTGGACAAATTGTAATTTGTACAAAATGATAACTTGTACACAACATAAATATATTTTTTGAGTAAAATACATACAATTTTAATATGCATTATACATGACTTTGCAAGACCTATAACACCTACCCTATATCACATGCCTAAACCAGTATCGCACCCCTACTTTAAACACACTTTTGTTCTGTTTGGACTTCCCAAACCAAGTTATATCGTATAATCTGTTAAATATTGGAAATATTCCTTAATTCTAATATGGGCTGCTGAAAACGTTTTTAAAACAAACCCGTGATAAAGTTTCCAATAAACCACGACATGAATGAAGTGACGACATCGCAGTATTTCTCGAATGCAAAGACATCATATTTTCAATGGCATGGGCAATTTAAAGACGTTTTTCAATTGATTTTTCCTATTAGTATCGAAATAATTCATGGACGCCGGTGGTTTGTGGTTGATTTTACCACGGGATGACCATATTTCTGTGGATTTTACCCCTTGCTCCGCTGCGCTATGCTCAGGGAAAAATTTGGACAGAAACTATGGCACACCCGTGGTAAAATCTCCAACAAACCACGAGCATCCATGAATTATTTCTTAAATTTATAAAGGCGAGAACAGATTAACAATGACATACAAATCAGTGAGCAACAATTCAAATTAAAGAACACAATTGAATTGTCATATATGCAATTCTAAAACTAATTTACAGTCGGTGATCCTTTGAGTCAAGCAATAGGAATCAAAATGCATGAAGTTCAGGAGCTATATATTTTCTAAATCTTCTATTTATAGATATTGGAGATTACCTTGCTAATGGCCAGTTATATAAACATTAGAATACAGAGACCTTCCATTGATGTTAGTCCAGAATCATGATAATTCATTGTCTGTCAGAAAAAATATTGTCAGTCCATCATCAGTTATTTTCATATGAGGAGAACAGTTGTCAGTCTAACATCAGTTATTTGTCTTTAAGAACAGTTGTCAGTCTAACATCAGTTATTTGTCTTTAAGAACATTTGTCAGTCCAAAGTAAATTACTTTTCCCTGAGGAGAACAAAGGTCAATAAAATGCCAGTTAATTTTCCAAGGTGAAAAAATTGTTCGTTCAACATCTTGTGATTTTTTAGAGCATAATATTTTTCAATCCCATATAAGTTATTTATCACTGAGGACAACAGTTATTAGTTCATTAGTAGTTTTATAATTAATAAGGTAAAACATGAAGAAAAGTTGTTAGTTAAACACCAGTAATGTTTCCCCAGAGAGAACAGTTGTCAGTTAAACACCAGTAATGTTTCCCCAGGGAGAACAGTTGTCAAACACCAGTAATGTTTCCCCAGGGAGAACAGTTGTCAGTTAAACACCAGTAATGTTTCCCCAGGGAAACAGTTGTAAGTTAAACATCAGTAATGTTTCCCCAGGGAGAACAGTTTTCAGTTAAACACCAGTAATGTTTCCCTAAGGAGAACAGTTTTCAGTTGAACACCAGTAATGTTTTCCCAGGGAGAACAGTTGTCAGTTAAACATTAGTAATGTTTCCCTAAGGAGAACAGTTGTCAGTTAAACATCAGTAATGTCTCCCCAGGGATAACAGTTGTCAGTTAAACACCAGTAATGTTTCCCCAGGGAGAACAGTTGTCAGTCAAACACCATTATCATATAGTTAGTACTTAATGTTATGGTTTTTGCATATGTATAAAGACCAGAAGTGAACAACATATATTTGCACACCTCAGGCTAATAACCCATCATTCAAGTGTTATTCTAAGGTACTGTTGACAACCCAACATCAGCTATTTTTCCATGAGGAGCATAATTGTCAGTTCATTGTCAGTCCCACATCTGTCATTTTTCCGGAGGAGAACATTCCTCATTCAAATTAAAATTATTTTTTCCTGGTGAAAACAATTGTCAGTCCAGTCATTTATATTTCCATGATGTTATCATTAATTTTTCCCTTGAGAAGGGATAGTTATACATGGAAGTACAACATCAGTATCACAAACTACTGTTTAACACCTAGAATTTCAATTCTAAAAACCCCTATTACATGAACTATATTTGTTGGTCATGTGTTCCTGCAAGCCGAGTTATACTCTAAATAATGATGACAATCAGCTTTGTGTAAAATAATTGTTTGAATTATTTCTTAACATGTAAAGTGATATTTTGGTTAACTCAGGTCTTTGTCTATGCAGACTAAGTAGATATTGTTGGAATCTCAGGTAATCTGTTATATACAGAGACAGTGACTTATCAACATAAATTTGGTTAGAAACTAACCATTTGTAACTGGTATTGATTACAGTAGAAATATATGTCAGATTATTGGAATTTTACATATTATGTCTTTGAAAACAAGATTTAACTTCAGTCAGCCTGTCTGTCTCTCTTGTAACATCAGTATTATCATTTTATCTTTTAACATTTTTATGCATTTTTTAACTTTTTTATCAGTTGATTTTTCAGATGTCAGGAATATTGAATATTATAATCTGAAGGTTTAAATGCCATGGTATACAGTCAAACCTGTCTATAAAGGACACACAAGGGACCAGAAAAAAGTGCCCTTTATGAGCAGGTGCCCTCTATACAGAGGTTAATTTTGCATGCTTTGTTCGTGTATGAAACTTTTTCACTGTGCCTTTTATAAACAGTGATTTGCTTTATAGAGATGCCTTTTAAAGCAGGTTTGACTTATATAATAAGGGATGAAAAACTCTGTCTGAAAATTGTTACTACTGTCTGACAATAATATGATCAGTTATCAAGGTGACCTTTACACAATTATTTTTATGCAAATTAATACGTTTTTACACTGATAGACTTTTTTCTGTGTTAAAAGTATGTGTGACATTTTAGTTTGTCAGTGGTCTATGTAGACAGTTGGTATACAAAACAGAAATTGATTGTTATTATTTTGTACTTATCATTGTAAGATACTTGATGATCGATTACATAACCGAGTGTAATGAATAGGCAAACTTTTATGATTATTTAAATTTTTTACTTTTTTAGCTCACCTGGACCAAAGGTCCATGTGAGCTTTTACCATCACTTGGCGTCCGTCGTCGTCGTCGTCGTCGTCGTCGTCGTCGTCTGTCGTCGTCGTCTGTTAACAATTTTTCAAACGTTAACTTGTCCGACACCATAAGTCCAATTGCAACCAAACTTGGTACATTTGTTTAGTGGCATTATGTGTACAAAAATATCGTTCGGATTTTTGATTCGTAAAAAAACATGGCCGCCATGGCTAAAAATAGAACATAGGGGTAAATTGCAGTTTTTTGCAAATAACTCAAAAACCATAACAGATATCAAAATTCTGGCATAGGGTAAAAGTGTTCAGCACCTCAAGATCTACCTGCCCTGAAATTTTGAAGAAGATCCAACGACCCATGTAGGAGTTATTGCCCTTTTTCTGCATTTTTTCCAAATTTTGCACTTATTAAGCTCAATATCTTGGATACCATAAAGGAAATTTGAAAAATTTAAATTTCATATTGTTAAGCACACAAAGATCTACAAAATTTGTAACAGGATCGAAGTTGTAGGTTCATTCCTTTTAGGAGTTATTCCCCTTAGATCATCAAAATTGACCATTTTTGCAGTCTTTATTCATTGTAATAAAATCGTTAACTCCTCTTACACCATAAGTTTAATTGCAACCAAACTTAGTGTAGTTGTTCCTTGGCATGAGTGCTACTAAACTATCGTTTGGATTTTTGATTTGTAAAAAAACATGGCTGCCATGGCTAAAAATAGAACATAGGGGTAAATAGCAGTTTTTTGCAAATAACTCAAAAATGGTGACAGATATCAAAATTCTGATGGGAAGCTAAAGTGTTCAACACCTCAAGATCTACCTGCTTTGAAATTTTGAAGAAGATGTAACCACCCATGTAGGAGTTATTGCCCTTTTTCTTGATTTTTTTTTGAAATTTGTACTTATTAAGTTGTTGTCAATAGAGAAAAGCTGTTGTTTGCTTAAACAATCAGCTCATTGAGCTCTACAAAAGTCTGAATTGGGTCGAAGTTGTCAGATGATCCATTATAGGGGTAATAGCTCATGAAAGACTCCCTTAAAGCTTAAGGACCAGGTGAGCGATTCAGGCTCCTGGGAGCCTCTTGTTTTAACCAAAGGAAGGATGTCAGAATTACATGAATGATGATAATATGAATATATGTGTATGTTCTAATTTACCAAGTACCATTATTTTGACCAGGAGCAACATGACCATTGAATTTTTTTAGTTTGTCAGTTAAGTTTAAAAATCAAAATATTTGTTTGTTATGTGTTTCATTGTTAAATTGAAGATGTTAAGGATTTTTACACAGGGAGAATGTTCTGACATAATAATATAGGGCATATTGTGCAATGTCACTCCTATTGATGTAATGTTTCCTTTTACAAATAAAATTACTGTTATATACAAAATTTTCCAATGTTTATTTAGCCTTGCTGGTATAAGGTAGAATTTATAAAAATTCTGCTACATAACTAGTAATGTCTTTGGATGAAGAAGTATTTACATCGAAGGAATTAAAACAAACAACATTAATGGACTATTTGAAAATGGAAGGTCCTGTATCTGGTCATCAAAGGAAACCCAATAAAGTGACCTTTATATCTAGCTCATCTGTCCACTTACCATCACTGTGTGTCTGTTATAATTTAGATTGGCAATGAACATGTGAAAGGGTATTGACAAATATGTGTCCTTCTGATTACATCCCATGAAATGCTGTCATGTAGAGTTTAAACACACATTACAGGACAAATCAGAAAGCTGAGCTGCAAAATATGAAAAAAATATTTCTAATGATATATTTTGTAATTAAAAAAAAAATTTAACAACATTTTTCTGGCAAAAATAATTTGATTTACTTTAATTAGCATAGTTGAACCATACATGTCTTTTATATCTGAAGATAGCATTGCAAATAATATGAATTTTGTTTGCTTGTGGAAAAAGGAAATATTTAAACTGGCTTATTATTCTATGAAACATATTATCAAACTGCTGCCTCTTGGACCATATGATGTGAAATAAAGATATGTTAGATTAGTAATACACTTGTTGAAACCTGAAGACTTGTTTGATAACTACTAATTTACATTTATAAAAATCATGTGAAAGAGCTGTATACAAAAACAAGACAAGAATTTTCCCTAAATGGACAATTGTTAAACCTCAAATCGATTGAACTCATTTCATGGAGTTGTTCCTGCAGTCAGCTTGTGTCTATTAATGATTGTATGTCATTTATTATGTGAAGAAGTTTCAATCACAATTTAAACCTTCTTCTGTATTGATTGTCCCTAGAATGTATCGCAGTCAACAGATTTTCATAAATCAGTCGTCTTCTGTTAAGATAGAGTTAATATAAGTTGACATGCTGTAGAACCTATTGATAGTTTGTATGTCAAAACCGTCTATTATAAAATATCACCAGGATATGGAAACAATAAGTAGAAATTTGAAAGTTGAGAGATGGAACAAAATAAAAATATGGAGTGGGGGGGGAGACATTGCAAAAAAAAAATAATAATATAGAAATAAAATTAAATAAATAATAACAATAAAAAAAAAATCATTAAAAAACTAAAGCTCATGCTTGAACTTGGAGTAACATTAGATGCTCAGGCAGGGCAACTGTATCGCCGAGTTCTTAAGGTGAAGTTAGGTTCATCAAAATTGGAAACATAGAAAGTAAAATAAATTACGATATTACTGTAGGATAAAATTGACTACTTGTATAAGGTTAAACAGAACAAATGTAGAGTTAGAAATGGTCAATAAGATACTTTCCTATGAATAAATGGGTACAAAACATCTAGGATCAATGACCGTGCCATGTCTGTCAAGCTACAGAATATAACATCGCTGAAAGTATTTTATGCATACCATTGATTTGTATTTTTAAAAATATTGCAGAATATTTCCATAAAGATGGTAAATGAAAAATATGTTTTATATTTCAAGCAATCATAATTCATCAGCATAAAGAAGATTAAAGCTCTGTGCTTAGGTTGTAATCCGTTAGTATTTTGACTTAGCTCTGTTTGGATCGTTGTTTTTTGGCATTGACTTAGCTCTGTTCGGGGTCGTTGTCCTTTGGCAATTACTTAGCTCTGTTTGGATCGTTGTCCTTTGGCAATGACTTAGCTCTGTTTGGATCGTTGTTTTTTGGCAATGACTTAGCTCTGTTTGGATCGTTGTTTTTTGGCATTGACTTAGCTCTGTTCGGGGTCGTTGTCCTTTGGCAATGACTTAGCTCTGTTTGGATCGTTGTCCTTTGGCAATTACTTAGCTCTGTTTGGATCGTTGTCCTTTGGCAATTACTTAGCTCTGTTTGGATCGTTGTCCTTTGGCAATGACTTAGCTCTGTTTGGATCGTTGTTTTTTGGCAATGACTTAGCTCTGTTTGGATCGTTGTTTTTTGGCATTGACTTAGCTCTGTTCGGGGTCGTTGTCCTTTGGCAATGACTTAGCTCTGTTTGGATCGTTGTCCTTTGGCAATTACTTAGCTCTGTTTGGATCGTTGTCCTTTGGCAATGACTTAGCTCTGTTTGGATCGTTGTTTTTTGGCAATGACTTAGCTCTGTTCGGGATCGTTGTCCTTTGGCAATTACTTAGCTCTGTTTGGATCGTTGTCCTTTGGCAATGACTTAGCTCTGTTTGGATCGTTGTTTTTTGGCAATGACTTAGCTCTGTTTGGATCGTTGTCCTTTGGCAATGACTTAGCTCTGTTTGGATCGCTATTTTTTATCAAGGAGTGTAGCTCTGTTCTGGGTCGTTGTTCTTTGTTAAGGGATACAGCTCTGTTATTGGTGATCATTGTTTACCAAGGAGTCTAGCTCTGGTCTAAGGTCGTGGTTGTTTGTCAAGAGGTATAGCTCTGTTCTGGATCGTTGTCCTTTAGCAATGTATATAGATCTCTTCTAGAGCGACGCTGTTCATCATGGAGTAGAATAGAGAATGGAAACGGGAATGTGTCAAAGAGACAACAACCAGACCATAGAGCAGAAAACAGCTCAAGGCTGCCAATGGGTCTCCAACACAGCGAGAAAATCCCACACCCGGAGGCGGGCTTCCGCTGGCCCCTAAAGAATAATGCATACTACATTGTGTAGTTCAGCGAAATCAAAATCAAAAATCAAAAATAATTTATTGGATGAAAGCACAGTTTACACATGTGATATGTTATCCAAGCAGACAGATAAAAACTAAAACAGACAAAATAGAAATGAAAGAACATACATAATATATGAAATAGAGCTACACTATTACAATAGTAATAGAAATAGACACCACACTAAACTACGAAACATACAAATGAACCAAAATTTAAAAAACACACAAGACTAACAAAGGCTAGAGATTTATGACAAAAATGTGGCGGGTTTAAACATGTTTTATGAGACCTATACCTCTAGCCAATGTGGAATAAACAAAGACACAGCGCTACGCACAGTAAAACTCAGTTCAAAAGAAGTCCGAGTCCGATTTTAGAAAAGGTAACGAAAGAAACTAAGCAAAATGACAATGATCAATATAAATTAACAAAGGACTACTAGCAGTTACTGACATGCCAGCTCCAGATCTCAAACTGATCGAAAGATTGTCTTCATCATATATAGAAAATCAGCCAGAACACCCCCCCCCCCTTACGTTATGGGTTTAGTATCATGCCATTATACAAGAAGAACATAACCCGTACCATGCCAACAACTGGTTTTAGAATAACTTTATTTCCGATACAAAGACCTTATGGGTGAATCAATATCAATTTTAAAAAATGCCATCTTTAATGATTTGACAACAGCATCGTAACTCTATCCCTTATGTATAAGTCTGTTTAAAGGTTTGGTTAGCTGTTCATGTGAATGATGACATTTTTGTGCTTTGTATATAATATTACCATAAAAAATGGGATGTGAAATACCTGAACATATAAGATGTCTGCACATTGATTTATATTTACGAACGATGTCCTTGTAATTTAGTAAAAGTTTTGACAAGTTTGCGATATCAAAATCCCTGGTGTAAGAATTTTTTAGTAATACAGAGATTTCTTTCTTTAAAATCAAATACTTTGTTACATACACGAGCGAATCGAACAAGTTGAGATATATAAACACCATACGATTGTGCCAAGGGAACGTCTCCATCTAAAAACTGATAATTAACAATAGGAAATGAAAAATAATCTCTCTTATCGTAAATTTTAGTACATGTATTAAGCTACCCGTTAAAGATATCGATATCAAGATACAGGAAAGCACAGTGTTAATTGTTAGTATTAGCTTTATTTAAAGTAAGCTCAACAGGATAAATCTCTTTAGTGTACATACTGAAGTCGTCATTGTTGACAGCCAAAATATCATCTAAGTATCTAAAACTGTTATTAAATTTTTGTATCAGATGTTATTGGAATTCCGATAATTTGGCGATGTACGGAATCTCCATATAGCGAACAAAAATGTTATATAGTAAAAATTCAAGTGCAGTTATCATATCAAACAATATCCAATTGACAAAATTTTGTTTTTTTTTGTCGCTACTAAACATGACATAAAAGAGTTTGAACATATATATTCACATTCTGACTTTTTAAATGCCCATTTAATTAGGTATGTGAGTTTTTTCTTAATGAGATTATGAGGTAACATGGTATATAAGGTAGAAAAATGAAAACTTTGAAAGATTCGAAATCACCAATATGAGCATGTAATTTATCAAGTACTTCCAACGAATTTTTCACACTCCAAAAGTAATTAATACCACTATTATAATTAATACCACTATTTCCGTATACCTTATTTGAAACATTTAGTACCAGATTTTTTATTGTACCAAGTGTACTAGTAGCTAAATAGACAGTTTAGTAGTGGAACAATGGCTTGAAGACGAAATAAATCTATATTTGTAAGGTGTTTAGTGCAGCTTCGTAAACCATTAAAATAGTTGCAACTTTCTTGTTATTCGGCTCTGCTTGTAAAGAGGTAGCAATAAGTGTATGTTTGTTAACGATGTCATTTTCCGAAAATTGAGTCACTTGGAATTTAGGTGAATTTGTGATTTCCTTTTGCAGAACCTCAATATAAAAGTTATGTCAAACAATAACTATATTATTGGCAGTTTTTATATGAGCTGGGACAAAAACGAATTCCTTTCCGAGTTCTTTTAGCTTATGTTTGATACGAGAAATAGGGCTATTATGGTTATTGTTAGGAGTTAAATGTAGGATGATGTTTCGACACTCATTCCACTTGATAATTGACGGGGGGGGGGGGGGGTCTCAGGTCCTTTTCTAAGACATGATTTTAACTCTCGGTCCTGATGGACGATGTTAAGGTTTTCTGTTATAACATTGGGCCATAAATGTATTTGGAATTGCTGCAATTTCATGACGTAGGTATATTATCACTGATATTAACATCTTTAAACACATAGTTCTTTTCCAGATTTTCTTGTTCTTTGTCCAGGATTATAGCTCTGTTCTTAGGTCATTGTTCTTATCAAGGATTATAGCTGTGTTCCAATTGCTGTTGTTTATCAGGGGATGTAGCTCTGTTCCGGATCGTTGTTTATCAAGTTCTGTTCTTCGGTCGTTGTTGTTTATCAAGGAGTAAAGCTCAGGACTCTGTTCTTCGGTCGTTGTTGTTTATCAAGGAGTAAAGCTCCTCTGTTCTTAGGTCGTTGTTTATCAAGGAGTATAGTTCTGCTCTTTGGTCGTTGTTGTTAATCAAGGCGTATAGCTTTGTTCTTTAGACGTTGTCATTTATTAAGGAGTATAGTTCTGCACTTCGGTCGTTTTCATTTATCAAGGATTAAAGCTCCAGTCTTAAGTCGTTGTCTATTATCAAGGATTAAAGCTCTGTTCTGGATGATTATTGTTTTTCAAGGAGTATAGCTGCTGTGTTCTTTATCATGTAGTATAGCTCGGTCTAAGGTTGTTGTTCTTGGCAATGACTATAGCTCTGTTCTTGATGGTTATTGTTTACCAACGAGTATAGTTCTGTTCTGGATCGTTGTTCTTTGTCAAGAGGTATACCTCTGTTCTTCGGTCGTTGTTATTTTCATTAAGGAGAATAGCTCTGTTTGGGAATCGATGATGTTCATAAAGAAGTATAGCTCGGTCCTAGGACTTATTCTTTAGAATGGAGTATAGCTCTGGTCTAGATTCTTATTCCTTAGAATGGAATATAGTTCTGGTCTAGATTTTTATTCTTTAGAATGGAGTATAGCTCTGGTCTAGATTCTTGTTCTTTAGAATGGAGTATAGCTCTGTTCTAGATTCTTATTCCTTAGAATGGAGTATAGCCCTGGTCTAAATTCTTATTCCTTAGAAAGGAGTATAGCTCTGGTCTAGATTCTTATCCTTTAGAATGGAGTATGTCTCTGGTCTAGATTCTTATTCTTTAGAATGGAGTATAGCCCTGGTCTAGATTCTTATTCCTTAGAATGGAGTATTGCGCTGGTCTAGATTCTTATTCCTTAGAATGGAGTATAGCTCTGGTCTAGATTCTTATTCCTTAAAATGGAGTATAGCCCTGGTCTAGATTCTTATTCCTTAGAAAAGAGTATAGCTCTGGTCTAGATTCTTATTCCTTAGAATGGAGTATAGCCCTGGTCTAGATTCTTATTAATTTTGAAAATCGATTAAGGGTTCCAATTTTGGGACCGAAAATGGCGAAATTGCTAATGTTGCCTTGTCTCTGGAATACTCATTAATGTTTTGTTTCGGTAGTTTTATTTATTTATAATATTGTGCAGATGTGCAATAAGGTTTTCAATTTTGAAATTTTATTCAGGGTTCTAATTTTCAGACTTAAATTGTGAAATTTCTAATTTTTCACTGTTAATTGTTTTTTGACTTGTGCAGTGCGGGGATGGACATCGTTTATGATGGCACCAATTTCTAGTTAGGATTTTATTTGAAGTTTTATAGTTTTAGTTTAAAACCAAACTGTTTTAAAAATCTATCATTCATAAGGAAAGATTTAGGATAAGGGAATTCCACCCTCGAGATAACATTTTTTATTGTCAGACACGAGGCTGTGGCTCCTCGTGTGGATTTCCCCCTATCCTCTCTTTATAGTCTCGTGACACAAAACGTAACGTCTATGGCACGCCGTTGTTATATATATTCAATTTCGAGATATCTTATTTAGTTAAATAAGATATCTTATAAACTAATTGAGATATCTTAATAATAAAATGAGATATCTTATATATTAAATAAGATATCTGATTTATTAAATAAGGTATCTTATATATTAAATAAGATATCTTATTAAAATGTTTATTAAGATATCTTATTAAATATATAAGATATCTTATGTAAAATATAAGATATCTCTATTAATTTATAAGATATCTGATTTACTATATTTACTATCTTATAAAAATTAAAGATATCTTAATACTTAATAAGATATCTTGTTAAATAAATAAGATATCTTGGAATTTGAATAAATATAAAAACGCCGTGCCATAAACGTCACTTGTAGATTTCGTCGACGTCATAATGTCAAAACGTCAAGAAAATATCAAATTTCTCGGATTTGGACAAAAAATAAATTGCTTATAAATACAAAACTACGAGATGATTCTCATTTAGAATTTAATTTCAAGTTTTATACTTGAAGTATAAAACCAAATTACGTGTGATATTTCCAATGGCAGTCATTCTCACTTCCGATCTATTTTTTTGATTGTTGTCGGTCTGTAATGAGAGAAAATTTATCATTCATACAGAAAGGTGTACTGTGTGTCTTTTTTCAAACTGCAAGTGGTTTTTCGGGAATATCTTAAATCATTGTTTCTTTAAAATGAAAGTAAAAAATTTATTACTACCTTTTATTTCCTAAGTCGTAATAGATTATTGTCATTTTCACTGATGAATTCCCCCAAAAAATTTACAAGACTTGATTTTGCAATTTTCGTGTGAATTTCATTGATTTTTGATTCATACATTTTGTATACGACGTCACCTCAAACAAATGTGACGTTGCAGAATATGGAGCATTGTCCACCAACAATTTGGTTGCAAAAGGTGACATATTGATATTTTTTGTCAAATTGTTGAAAAAATCTTACTTCGCGAGCAGTTGATTATCTGTTTTTAGATCCTTGTTTATAAAAAAAAAAAACAAATCTGTGTTAGTTGTTTATCAAAGTATTCTTAGACTGTTGTTGTTTATTGAGGAGCAAAGCCATATTTTCCTTTTTTTACCATAAATATGATAACAAAATATTGTATGTCTTGAATTCTCCAATTATAATACCATAGTTACGGTCTGCATATCGTCCTAGAACCTAAGGACTGCCGTAAAGCAATATTCCCTCGGATATGCTTTATATATTAATGTACAAATCACCAGTTTGCATTATGCCAATAGCTATTATTTTAGAATAAAACTCTGCCGACTGATAATATGCTAAGTAAACAAGTATGTCTAGACAAAACAGTCAACAGTTACAATAAATTCAGTTTGTGATATTCATTCCCATCAGTCGAGCTATTATAACATAAAACACTACAAAATTAGACACTACAAATCCATATTATTTCTGAATAATATAATTTACCGTCCAAATTTACATAATCAATCATGAATTGTTTCCGACATATGTCATTCCTAACCACGTGTAAGGTAAAAAAAAATATAAGCAAGTAAAATGTTTGTAAATTGAAAGAATATCTATAAATAATAAGTTTTAAAAAAATACCTTGATATATAAATAGACGAGAGTTATATATTTCGCAACCAAAGTATGCAAATAACCAATACAATAATTTCTGAAGAAAATATAGGTATTAATCCACCCCACAAAAGTAAATTACTAAAATATTCCCCATTAAAACCAGAACCAATCGGTATCATCAATTTGAAGAAAATTTTGAGGGAATCGTTTTATTCATTTACTTCTGCAGAGCCGTTAAAACAATTACGTAAAAAGGCATAACGGATAATGAATTCCCTATTTGCAGATATTGGAGTTGTCTCCCGTATTAGCTAACTTTCCTACCAGAAGGTGTATTTAACACAAAGGGCAAATATTACTTCATTTTTCTCAATCAATGATTGATTGATTGATTGTTGCTTAACATCCAGGACGAGAACTAGCTCAATTTATCTAACAAATCAAATAGGGGTGGGTCAAGACACAAAGGGGAACCAATTTTGACTGCCACTGTAAAGGGAGGATGGTTGGGTAGGGTCGGATAATTTAGCCTTCTATAGCGGCATTAGCCTACTCTTTTTCGAAAACTACAGAAGGGGTCTTTAGCGTGCAGCGAGTGTGGCATTCTCCAAACACGTTACCCACTATGGTCCGCGGTCAGGCTTTCCGTATTACTATGATGACCTGACAACCGCCCAACGAGTGGGTCTCCCCTATCCGCCACCTGGAGACGCGCTAGACAGCTCCATGGGTTGAGACCATGTGATCCATCAAAGGTGTCTCGTCTCAATCAATCAAACCTTCATCAGATATTTAAAAATATCGGAAAATATATCTTAATGTTTTTTTAGGATATTGTTACGAAGAAAAAACATTTTACAGAAAAATTACAATTTGTCCATTGATGTCTATGGAAAACACCTTCCCCAAAGCGCATATAACTCTCTAAATGGGAGATAACTCACAAGTACCAAAACTGGGGATTCTACGGTATGGTTAGAGGTCACGATATGACCTGTAGACGTTATTTATATCTGATGGGATATTGTCTCGTTGGTGGATCCTTTCCTTTTCATAGTAAAACGCACGAAGTTAATTTTCTTAACAACACAGGAATTAAGATTTACAAACAGGGAGAAAGAGTATTTCATACATTCCACAAACTTCATTACTCGGTATATAAAATCTACATTACTCCGTATATAAAATCTACATTACTCGGTATATACAATCTACATTACTCGGTATATACAATCATTACTCGGTATATACAATCTACAGTTATTTTAAAGAAAAAGCACGAATAAAATCACAGTTTTTCATAAATACCCACTGCCAGTTACATTTGTAATATCTTCATGACCATTATCCCTGTCTCATATATTCAATGCTCTGAATAATATATATATATAATGTTGCTTTCCCGTCTACTATTAATGCGCCCTATCTGCAATTTATTACCCGCTTTTTTTATAATGACGTTCCTTTTAACACTGTAAAATTAATTTCTTTATTAAAGGCTCGTGGCCTTAAACTACATAATGCAACATTAAAGCTTTATTCAAAAGGCAAATAATGTCTTGGCTTCATTGAACTTCATATAATGTGTGGCTTCATTCAATTATCTATAAATCATTTGACATTTGGAGGACAAGTAAAAATCTTCTTTTAAACCAAAGGTCAGCGCATTGGATACCTTTATATTAGTTTAGAAGAACTGATGTAGTTGATGGCAATCCTTTTATACTTTTGTTTCCTTTCTGTGCCATTTGTTTTCATTGTGAAAATTTATTAGTGATCTGTTTTCTTTTTGTGTCTTTGTATGTATAAATAATGCGCACGTTTTTACTCTATTATCCTTTTTGTTGAAAATTTGTTAGATTTTTCGTAAGACAGTGGTAGAATTTTGTAATTTTCTCTTGTTATATAGAAACGTTTCAGAGCGAATGAAAGTACCAGATAATCTCCAAGATTTGCTTTATTCTGTGGCATATCCAATACTACCATTACTAATACATGTGTAATACTGTCGCTGCTTATGTTTTCAGTTTAGAAGTAATATGCTGACGTCTCCTGCTTATGAATGTCGTTTACATTTAGTTCAGTGGTAACATGCAGACGTCACCTGCTTATGAATGTCGTTTACATTTAGTTTAGTGGTAACATGCCGACGTCTCCTGCTTATGAATGTCGTTTACATTAAGTTCAGTGGTAATTTGCCGACGTCTCCTGCTTATGAATGTCGTTTACATTTAGTTCAGTAGTAACATGCCGACGTCTCCTGCTTATGAATGTCGTTTACATTTAGTTGAGTGGTAACATGCTGACGTCTCCTGCTTATGAATGTCGATTACATTTAGTTCAGTGGTAACATGCCGACGTCTCCTGCTTATGAATGTCGTTTACATTTAGTTTAGTGGTAACATGCCGACGTCTCCTGCTTATGAATGTCGTTTACATTTAGTTCAGTGGTAACATGCCGACGTCTCGTGCTTATGAATGTCGTTTACATTTCATACTTGGTTTGTGACTGTCGTGCATGTTATTTTTATGTTGATTTTCTTGACAGAACAAAATTACTGTTACATTTACGTCTAATCCATTATTGTCATTAACCGGTACGATTTTTTTATCTCGCAAATAAGAAAAGATATCTTCTCTAAAATTTCACGTGTTACATGAAACTTCACTTGACTCGGCACTCTACCAGATTTTTCTCACTTGTAAATTTGACGGTTACCGTTAACGTAACAGGACATTCTGATTCATCTGGTGTCACGCCCGTTTAATTTTTGTGTGGACGTTCACACAGCAAGTGTTTTGGTAATTGTGCTGTTTGGTTTGCTATGTGCAGTTTACTTGTGTAATATGTTAGAGTTCTCAAAAATTTGCCTTCTCTTTGAATTTTTGGTTTTTTTTAATTTACCCACGCTTCGGTATCTTTTTCCGATAATTTTCCATTATTCTTTCCCTTTTAGTTTCTCTTTGTTTGTCACAGTTGTGCTTTGTTTTGTTTTCGTTCTCTTTTTTGGGGGGTGGTTGGGTGGGGGGGGGCAACAGAATCATTCTACAATAGTAAAGTCTCTGACTATCAGAGAAAAAATCCGGAGATAAAAAACAACACACGTTGGGCAATAAAACCAGGGGTATTCAAAATCCAGTTTAAGGAGTTGATAGAACCCTACTTATTGAAGAATTCTAAAATTCTTTTCAATATCTTATCATTGTCGAAGCTTGCAATTATTTTAAATTCATTATTTTTAAAGTTGTAACTCGTCTACAAATAATTGTAACTTTTCTACAACCCATTCGAGCATGAGAATTAATATAAAATAGGATACAGTTGACTATAAAACCAATTTAATACTGAAATGGAAATATCCAGTAATTCACTTAGTATAAGTCAATTTAGTAGCTCCAGATTAAACAGACAATGAAATTATTAACAGGGATTTATCTTCTGTCTCTATCGCATTTTGTATTTCTGAAATAAGATTTATTGATCGTAAATACAAGGAGACGTTATATCATGCAATTAATTACGTCTTAGAGAGCCACACTACAATAGTACATCACCTTTTAGAAAGTACATATATTGGTATGATGTCAAATATAAAGTCATTACAGTTCTAATATTTCGATATTTGATAACTAAGATAATTTGGATGTAATAGGTCAGGTGAAAATATTCACTTAAAACATAAATTTTGTAATGATATGCGCAGACTTTTGAACTCAAAATTATAATAAAACCTGTGTATAATGGTCACCCAAGGGAACAGAAAAAAAGTGTCCTTTGCATAGAGGTTAATTTTACAAGCTTTGTTCATTACAGGGACATCTTCATAGTGTCCTTTATGGATAGTTATTTGATATATAGAGGTGCCCTTTATGGATAGTTATTTGATATATAGAGGTGTCCTTTATGGATAGTTATTTGGTATATAGAGGTGCCCTTTATGGATAGTTATTTGATATATAGAGGTGTCCTTTATGGACAGTTATTTGATATATAGAGGTGTCCTTTATGGACAGTTATTTGATATATAGAGGTGCCCTTTATGGACAGTTATTTGATATATAGAGGTGCCCTTTATGGATAGTTATTTGATATATAGAGGTGCCCTTTATGGATAGTTATTTGATATATAGAGGTGCCCTTTATGGATAGTTATTTGATATATAGAGGTGCCCTTTATGGATAGTTATTTGATATATAGAGGTGCCCTTTATGGATAGTTATTTGATATGTAGAGGTGCCCTTTATGGATAGTTATTTGATATATAGAGGTGTCCTTTATGGACAGTTATTTGATATATAGAGGTGTCCTTTATGGATAGTTATTTGATATATAGAGGTGTCCTTTATGGATAGTTATTTGATATATAGAGGTGCCCTTTATGGATAGTTATTTGATATATAGAGGTGTCCTTTATGGACAGTTATTTGATATATAGAGGTGCCCTTTATGGACAGTTATTTGATATATAGAGGTGTCCTTTATGGACAGTTATTTGATATATAGAGGTGCCCTTTATGGATAGTTATTTGATATATAGAGGTGCCCTTTATGGATAGTTATTTGATATATAGAGGTGCCCTTTATGGATAGTTATTTGATATATAAAGGTGCCCTTTATGGATAGTTATTTGATATATAGAGGTGTCCTTTATGGACAGTTATTTGATATATAGAGGTGTCCTTTATGGATAGTTATTTGATATATAGAGGTGCCCTTTATGGATAGTTATTTGATATATAGAGGTGCCCTTTATGGACAGTTATTTGATATATAGAGGTGCCCTTTATGGACAGTTATTTGATATATAGAGGTGCCCTTTATGGATAGTTATTTGATATATAGAGGTGTCCTTTATGGATAGTTATTTGGTATATAGAGGTGCCCTTTATGGATAGTTATTTGATATATAGAGGTGTCCTTTATGGATAGTTATTTGATATATAGAGGTGTCCTTTATGGACAGTTATTTGATATATAGAGGTGTCCTTTATGGATAGTTATTTGATATATAGAGGTGTCCTTTATGGATAGTTATTTGATATATAGAGGTGCCCTTTATGGATAGTTATTTGATATATAGAGGTGCCCTTTATGGATAGTTATTTGATATATAGAGGTGTCCTTTATGGACAGTTATTTGATATATAGAGGTGCCCTTTATGGACAGTTATTTGATATATAGAGGTGCCCTTTATGGATAGTTATTTGATATATAGAGGTGTCCTTTATGGATAGTTATTTGGTATATAGAGGTGCCCTTTATGGATAGTTATTTGATATATAGAGGTGTCCTTTATGGATAGTTATTTGATATATAGAGGTGTCCTTTATGGACAGTTATTTGATATATAGAGGTGCCCTTTATGGATAGTTATTTGATATATAGAGGTGTCCTTTATGGACAGTTATTTGATATATAGAGGTGTCCTTTATGGATAGTTATTTGATATATAGAGGTGCCCTTTATGGATAGTTATTTGATATATAGAGGTGCCCTTTATGGATAGTTATTTGATATATAGAGGTGCCCTTTATGGATAGTTATTTGATATATAGAGGTGCCCTTTATGGATAGTTATTTGATATATAGAGGTGCCCTTTATGGACAGTTATTTGGTATATAGAGGTGTCCTTTATGGATAGTTATTTGATATGTAGAGGTGCCCTTTATGGATAGTTATTTGATATATAGAGGTGTCCTTTATGGATAGTTATTTGATATATAGAGGTGTCCTTTATGGACAGTTATTTGATATATAGAGGTGTCCTTTATGGACAGTTATTTGATATATAGAGGTGTCCTTTATGGACAGTTATTTGATATATAGAGGTGCCCTTTATGGATAGTTATTTGATATATAGAGGTGCCCTTTATGGATAGTTATTTGATATATAGAGGTGCCCTTTATGGACAGTTATTTGATATATAGAGGTGCCCTTTATGGATAGTTATTTGATATATAGAGGTGCCCTTTATGGACAGTTATTTGATATATAGAGGTGTCCTTTATGGACAGTTATTTGATATATAGAGGTGCCCTTTATGGACAGTTATTTGATGTATAGAGGTGCCCTTTATGGATAGTTATTTGATATATAGAGGTGTCCTTTATGGATAGTTATTTGATATATAGAGGTGTCCTTTATGGACAGTTATTTGATATATAGAGGTGCCCTTTATGGATAGTTATTTGATATATAGAGGTGCCCTTTATGGATAGTTATTTGATATATAGAGGTGTCCTTTATGGATAGTTATTTGATATATAGAGGTGTCCTTTATGGATAGTTATTTGATATATAGAGGTGTCCTTTATGGACAGTTATTTGATATATAGAGGTGCCCTTTATGGATAGTTATTTGATATATAGAGGTGCCCTTTATGGACAGTTATTTGATATATAGAGGTGCCCTTTATGGACAGTTATTTGATATATAGAGGTGCCCTTTATGGACAGTTATTTGATGTATAGAGGTGACCTTTATGGACAGTTATTTGATATATAGAGGTGTCCTTTATGGACAGTTATTTGATATATAGAGGTGTCCTTTAAAGCAGCTTTGACTGTACATGTACATTAAAATAATTTGCTTTCGTTTCAAAATAATACTCTATAGTATATTTCCTCCTGATATCTCAACATTCCTGTTATCACGTATAGACCATATGGCGGTTATGAAGGAAACCGCATGTCTGGACGTTTGTTTTATATTTGCTTTGCGTGTAACAACATATATCCTTTTTCAAAATATCAATTTTTATTCACATTCCAAGTATGCAAATCTGTTTGAAATCCTTAAACGAGTGCAAATTTCTTGAGAAAAAAATCTGAGGTGTCAGGAATTTGATAGATCAAAGCCATTGACATCTCTTGGACTATTACTCATCATCATCTCTTTCAAGGTTAGAGTTTATATACATTGTATCTTTACTTAGTTTATGTCTAATAGAATGTTGACGTATACCCCAGATCCTTTAATTTTTATATAATTATTAAAAACCAGTCTTAAAAAAGAGCCTACATACAATACTAAAAGTAAATGGTAAAACTAATTCATGCCTTATAAATTATATCACGGAATCTTTAATAGCTATTTCATCTGCTGTATTTTATACTAATGCTTATTCCTCTGTATAAGGCATATGTCTCGCCAATAGCTATAATTTACAATCATTCTGTGACAATCAATGGAAACGACACAGTTCTGATGCCTTCTTTGTGTTAGCTGAAATCATATAAACATATTTATTCGATAAATGGGAGTCTGACGACCAATATTCCAGCAGATGTTCTCACTAAAACATATCAAGGTTGTCAAATGATCAAGATATACAGAGTGGGGATATACAAACATAAATATAAAGCTTGCCTTCCAACAATATGGAGATGAAAACAATTCAATAATTATTAAAATTATGCAGAAACAGACTACTTAAAATAGCATGGGGACATAAAAACTAAGTTCAAAAATTCGTATAACTTGATATTACAATTGGGGACAAGGAATCGCACAAAATATAGAAAAGAAAACAAAATGTCATTAAAACTAAGCCAGAAACATCGGGTGCTCCGGAATGTAAGTTTTTCCTGCTTCGCACTACCAAGATTTGAAAAACGGTAGTCGTCACAATCTGTATTTATTAGTCATTAGATTTCTGAGACAGAGTTGTTTGCTTTACTAATGGTAGTCGAAACACGAACCCTGTGATTTTTTTTTGTTAAATGTACACAATAATTGCTTTGAGGTTATCTTAATAACGAATACATCATATCATTTCATTTAATGAATAATCAGCCCAAAATTGACACTTTAAAAATAACAATCCAAAGATACTCATATTAGATATAGTAAATTTATACTATGCTGTATACGACGCATTTCAAGGAGTTACTTCTCATCAGCAGCATTAAAACCGAAACATTTGGAAGACTAAAAACCAAACTTATTTTAAACAAGAAATACCGATATAGGAAGCCAAATTTCTGCTAAGGAGATCTACCATGTGCAATACAAGGAATGAACCGTTAGTATTTCTATTATTTTTCAATTTTGCTAAATACTGGTAATATCTAATTTACTAATATAAAAATGTTAAATTGTGTGGAAACAAAGGAGTATCGTTCATAGCTCTGTATTTGTATTGTTTTGTGGAAACGAAGGAGTATCGTGCATAGCTCTGTATTTATATTGTTTTGTGGAAACTAAGGAGTATCGTGTATAGCTCTGTATTTATATTGTTTTGTGGAAACTAAGGAGTATCGTGTATAGCTCTGTATTTATATTGTTTTGTGGAAACTAAGGAGTATCGTGTATAGCTCTGTATTTATATTGTTTTGTGGAAACTAAGGAGTATCGTGTATAGCTCTGTATTTATATTGTTTTGTGGAAACTAAGGAGTATCGTTCATAGCTCTGTATTTGTATTGTTTTGTGGAAACTAAGGAGTATCGTGTATAGCTCTGTATTTATATTGTTTTGTGGAAACTAAGGAGTATCGTGTATAGCTCTGTATTTATATTGTTTTGTGGAAACTAAGGAGTATCGTTCATAGCTCTGTATTTATATTGTTTTGTGGAAACTAAGGAGTATCGTGTATAGCTCTGTATTTGTATTGTTTTGTGGAAACTAAGGAGTATCGTGCATAGCTCTGTATTTATATTGTTTTGTGGAAACAAAGGAGTATCGTTCATAGCTCTGTATTTATATTGTTTTGTGGAAACTAAGGAGTATCGTGCATAGCTCTGTATTTATATTGTTTTGTGGAAACAAAGGAGTATCGTTCATAGCTCTGTATTTATATTGTTTTGTGGAAACTAAGGAGTATCGTGCATAGCTCTGTATTTATATTGTTTTGTGGAAACTAAGGAGTATCGTACATAGCTCTGTATTTATATTGTTTTGTGGAAACTAAGGAGTGTCGTGCATAGCTCTGTATTTATATTGTTTTGTGGAAACTAAGGAGTATCGTTCATAGCTCTGTATTTATATTGTTTTGTGGAAACTAAGGAGTATCGTGCATAGCTATGTATTTATATTGTTTTTGATATACCCTTTTGGTAATTTATGCATTTTTAAATTTGCTCTTCAGCCTTTTGGATTATTGTTTTCGTCTTAAACTTCTTGAGGCATTGAGCGCAACTGGCGAGTCGTAAATAGACGAATTGAGCACATATTTAGTATCAAAATTGGTATAATAAAATGCCTGAAATCCTTGAAAGTTACAAAACGCCTAATACGTCATTAAAATATCAGATTTTTCTATAGTGGATTCAGTAAATCAGTAAGGAGTATAGCTATAGTGGATTCAGTAAATCAGTAGGGAGTATAGAAAATAATGAATATTGTTTCATTGTTTTACTGTTAAAATATCAGATGTCCCAGAATTTATTGTCCGGTTTGTTAACTTTATCTGAACAAAAGAGGTCAAAATCTGAACATACTAACATATTAATGTGGTTGTTAATATAGGTATCGTGTGTAAATTAGATTCACAGAAATGTTCTTAAATGCATGAATCTATAACAGAGTTATATGGAAGAAAGTCAAATGAAATAAAAAACTATTCGCAACATATTTGTATAATATGCACATCCGAATATGTCAACACTATAAGAGGCGATTTATTGTTTTGGTATGAGACTATGTACAAAATCGGTCATAAAAATATTAAAAGAAAAACAACCACTATAAAAATTATAGTCGATAAACTATGAAACGTGAGCCATGTACTCTTCTATTAAAGGACACAACTGAAGTATCCTCACTACTTATAGTACTAAAGCCTTAAAGGACACAGCTGAAATATCCTCACTACTTATAGCACTAAAGCCTTAAAGGACACAACTGAAATTTCCTCACTACTTATAGTACTAAAGCCTTAAAGGACACAACAGAAATATCCTCACTAATTATAGTACTAAAGCCTTAAAGGACACAACTGAAATATCCTCAGTACTTATAGTACTGAAGCCTTAAAGGACACAACTGAAATATATCCTTACTACGGATAGCACTAAAGCATTAAAGGACACAACTGAAATGTCCTCACTACTTATATAGTACTAAAGCCTTAAAAGACACAACTGAAATATCCTCACTACTTATAGTACTAAAGCCTTAAAGGACACAACTGAAATATCCTCACTACTTATAGTACTAAAGCCTTAAAGGACACAACTGAAATGTCCTCACTACTTATAGTACTAAAGCCTTAAAGGACACAGCTGAAATATCCTCAGTACTTCTAGTACTGAAGCCTTAAAGGACACAACTGAAATGTCCTCACTACTTATAGTATTAAAGCCTTAAAGGACACAACTGAAATATCCTCACTACTTATAGTACTGAAGCCTTAAAGGTCACAGCTGAAGTATCCTCACTACTTGTAGTACTAAAGCCTTAAAGGACACAACTGAAATGTCCTCACTACTTATAGTACTGAAGCCTTAAAGGACACAGCTGAAATATCCTCACTACTTATAGTCCTTAAGCCTTAAAGGACACAACTGAAATATCCTCACTACTTATAGTACTTAAGCCTTAAAGGACACAACTGAAATATCCTCACTACGGATAGCGCTAAAGCCTTAAAGGACACAACTGAAATGTCCTCACTACTTATAGTACTAAAGCCTCAAAGGACACAACTGAAATATCCTCACTACTTATAGTACTAAAGCCTTAAAGGACACAACTGAGATATCCTCACTACTTATAGTACTGAAGCCTTAAAGGACACAACTGAAATATCCTCACTACGGATAGCACTAAAGCCTTAAAGGACACAACTGAAATGTCCTCACTACTTATATAGTACTAAAGCCTTAAAAGACACAACTGAAATGTCCTCACTACTTATAGTACTAAAGCCTTAAAGGACACAACTGAAATATCCTCAGTACTTATAGTACTGAAGCCTTAAAGGACACAGCTGAAGTATCCTCACTACTTGTAGTACTAAAGCCTTAAAGGACACAACTGAAATGTCCTCACTACTTATAGTACTGAAGCCTTAAAGGACCCAACTGAAATGTCCTCACTACTTATAGTACTGAAGCCTTAAAGGGCACAACTGAAGTTTCTTCACTACTTATAGTACTAAAGCCTTAAAGGACACAACTGAAATATCCTCACTACTTATAGTACTGAAGCCTTAAAGGACACAACTGAAGTTTCTTCACTACTTATAGTACTAAAGCCTTAAAGGACACAACTGAAGTATCTGTCGTAAAAAACACAGAAAATAAACAGCTCAGTCGATAATTTCATTGTCTATTGAATCACGAGCTAGAAAATTGCTTTATACAAAATCTATAACTAAACATTTTACTTTTGCAGGAAACATTTTTTTTCAATCTTTATTTATTTGTATATTTAGTTATAAATTTTTGTACTTGCCCTTATTTTAGGAAAGGATATATATGATGGCCTATTTCTGCCATCGAGATAATTCATCACGGAAACTCGACATAAAATGGGCATTTTGTCGACTTAAACGAATTTCTATATCGACAAGTCATGAAACTTTACTTACACGATAATTTACTCGAATGGTCCAAATAATTATCTAGTTATCATGACTTTTGAAAGGCGAATGCCCATTTATGCCATCGACAAAAACTATGGTCGTGATAAAAATTATGGTAAATTTTTACAAATATAACTTCTAACGCAAATTTCACGAAAGTTTTAGATATATTATATTATATTCGGTGGCTTTTTTATTTGTGCTTAATTTGTATTATTTGTTTGTTCGTTTGGTTGACCCGCATAATGTAAATGCAAGTAAAGATTAATTATTAACGAAATTTTGCACTAAATGTGGTATTCGCTTCTGTACTTTAAAAGGTAGACAAAATGATATCATTTCTATCCTTAACAATTGTTAACATGTATATCATTGACAGAAGAGATATAATGTCACTGGGTGACTTCAATTTACTAAAATAAAAAGTATTATTTCACTCTGTTTGTTGAAGGAAAGCAGGCAATCGATAGAAAAGAAGGCAACAGAGCGAAAATGACTAAATATGACGCAAAAGGAGAAAAAAATATATATTCATAAAGTAGAAAAGTTAATTATTGATTTAGCTTTGAGTAAACTACGGCTATAATGTAATTTTCCACATGTTATGTCAAGTTACATAATATTACATGTCATACCATAATGTCATGTTAGATAGTTGTAATTTTTTCTGTAATTGCATAAACAGAAAAATATGTCTTTATTCTGTCACGATTTTACTTTGACGGTGTAGAAATGTCCTATTTACTTGAGAAATAAAATCTAATGATTACGTGCGCAAGTTTTTTCTGTAAATCTAGCAGGCTACGTTTTTTCTGGTTTTATTCTTCAATCTATAGAAATTAGACACAGTTTAAACACATTGGATTGCTTGCTTGGCCTTTTTGTCATTTTGGACTCAATTCCTCTCTACACAAGCAAAAATGCCACACATTTGTCACGCATGAACCTGGAAACGCATGTGTCACGGATGTGTCACATGCGTAACATTCACGCTTTATGCCACGCATGTAATAAATGTTTGACACACGCATGTGAATGGCATATATCTGAAAAACGCGTGTGCCACGCATGTGTTTGAAAGCGCATGTATCACAAGTGTGTTTTCTCACGCATGAAATTCACATGTGAAATTCACATGTGTCATATGCGTGGCATGAAACGTCTCTAACACATGCGAGTGACACATATGAAACGCATGTGCACATGTTATGCATTTTTGCTGTGTCTAGTGCATTGATATTATGTTAAAGCGTGCCAACCTTAATGTAAACATATATTTATGCATACCGCTTAGCCTGACATTTTCATACTTATTGGTATGGTAATAAATACTAAACAGTTTCAAATTTAACCGTGATAACTATTTGGACAATCTATATCTCTTAGCGATTCCAATAAAATAACTCAAAATGTTTTACTGAAAAAATAGCTTGAAAAACATCCTAAGTTCAGAGCAATATATTGACAAAAGAATACCGAAGAGGTAAAACAGTGGGAAAAGTCCATAAATTAGAAACCCAAAGAAAAGACAAAGTCATGAGAATGGAACAAAACAAACAAATGCCACAAGTATACATAAACTAAAAGAATAAAAACCATATATATTTGTAATAACTTAAATAAAAACTTTCAAGAATCACCCAAAAATTTAATTGCATGGTTTAGAAAGTTGATTTCTGGATCTGAATAACACAATAAAGTTGTTGGCATCGTGTTAATCATATTTACCGTCATACAAAAATTTAAGTTTTAAATTAAGGATTATTCCGTAATAAAAACAAAAATGTGTAACGGTTTTAGTGTGTTGTACAGGCGTCTTGTTCCATTCATTGTGTTATATGCCTTAGATAAATTAATATATTTTATATAAGTCAATTTAGTTTCTCCCGACTCGATGGACAATGTAATTAGTAGGTTAGCTATCTATCGTCTATCAAATTTTCTTGATATTCAGATTGATCGAGGACACTTCAATTAAGGCATCCATCATGTCTTTCCATTTAATAGTATTTGGCTTTTTGACTTACAAATATAGATTTAAGGGCCTTGTTGGTCGAGTGCTCTAGTAGTTCTTAGTGAATTTTAATAAACACTGACGTTATGAGTTCGAATCCATTTTTTGTTTATTAATTGACAATGAGGATTGCCATTGTCCTTCAAAACGTCGGTGCTTCTCCTCGGATACTTCCAGATCTCTTCACTAATAAAAACTTGCCACAGAGATATACCCGCAAAGAAAATTGTGTTATATATCAACCAAATAAAACAAATGTGGCTGCCATTTTCCCTTGTCACATGACGGTACAATAGTTTTGGTCCTGAATGTCCTTGCCAGTATTCCAAATTAAATTCTTTGATAAATCGGTATTCCTAATTTTTCTTGATAACAATTTTGATGCACAAGATGTGCACATTTCATCGATTTACAACCCATCAGTTGTGCTCATGGCATAAAATGTTGAAAACCAAAACGATAATCCAAAATGTTGAAGAGCAGATAAAAAATGCCAAAAGTGATACAAATTGAACGAAATCGCCTATATACACGACCTTTAATAGCGGGTAGAAAAAACTAACTTATTAATGCACATAAACGTTTGCGATTAAACGTAGGAAAATATTTAAGATTAAAAAATCAATGGTTATGAGTGAAACAAATACTGGCGAAGGTGGCCCTATACTCATTTATATCTCACGGGAACAACTTATGGTGAGACTTTATCGACAGTTTCTTCTGGTGAATTTTTATCAAATTTGTCTTAAATGTATGCATTACATCTATTAAATATCTGTGTTCAGTTTATTTATTATTTATGATTGCCATTGATTAACTAGCAGTGATACCTTTCAGTCAGCTACAGGTAATTCACTAACCCCATATATCTTTCACTCAGCTACAGGTATTTCACTAACCCTAACCCCATATATCTTTCACTCAGCTACAGGTATTTCACTAACCCCATATATCTATCACTCAGCTACAGGTATTTCACTAACCACATATATCTTTCACTCAGTTACAGGTATTTCACTAACCCCATATATCTTTCACTCAGCTACAGGTATTTCACTAACCCCATATATCTTTCACTCAGTTACAGGTATTCACTAACCCCATGTCTGTTGTTTCTTTGTTTTAACAGTATATGTAATTGTGACCTATGTGATCTATATTTGAGTGGATGCCAAAATATTTAAGTGTTTACTTGTTGTTTCTCCTATTCTTGACGTGTTTAAACAGTGGGATAAAAGTACATAATATTTTTAACCACTTCCCGGTGATTAAAAATTTCTACGTGGGAATTACCGCCGTTTTTTCTACAGTTATTGGAACGATAAACTAGAGAAGTTCCGAAATGACGTCAATGTAAACAAACTACATAGCAACGACATTTTCTTGAGGTTTTTGTAAAAAATCATAGGAGAAACAGATTGTCCTTCAGTTTATTCGTGAGTTATGGAATTTCTCCACCCTCAATAGTTAATTTTTAGATTTTAACACGCTCGCATAAGCTCGCGTGTTGAAAATCGAAAATTTAACTATCTCGGGTGGAGAAATTCCATAACTCACTCGTACCGGAAGGAGAATCTATATTTAATTGTGAATTATTATTACGTATTAAAACATTAATTGGATTTACACGTAGTTAGATATAAATAATGACCTTGCAGTAGCATGAGATGTTTAATTTCAGAAATTATTCAAGGGCGCCGTTAACAATTTTCAAAATATACGCTCTAGGCTTAACAAAAGAGGTTTAGAGATATTGGCCACCTGCATTTTTTAGGCCGCATCGGATGCAAGACGGGTCCCTAGATGGTTAAGAGGACGGGTGCCCTTTGAAGTTCAGAGATTTAAAAAGAACTCTAAGGACATTTTAATTTGCATGAATTAAACATGCGTCGCTGACATATTGACTCAACCCTTTTCAAAATAGGAGGTGCACATTTCCAATGTGTGTGCAATCAATGTACAAACTGAAACTTTGAATAATGAGGAATGAAAACGTTGGAGTCAGTACAGATTAAACAAACTAGCTACATCCTTAGTGTTGTGGGACGGACGGACGGGATGGAGCGGTTCCTAGCTTTCGCCATTTATTAAACGAACAGAAGTGACGAACTTTAATAGATCATTGTGTTATATTCGATAATGTCTATATTTCAGTATATTGATGTAAAACTTAATAAATACTAGGGGTAGTAATTTTATTTTACATTTAAAAAAATAAATTTCTGATTTAAAAACCTACGCACGTGCGTCGAGTGCGTATAGGAAGCGGCGCCCATGTTATTTTGTATTTATCACATATCTTATCGATTTTGCATGTGCAATAAATGCATAATTTGGAACATGTTATTTTCCCCCGGGGCAATAACATGTTATCTGCCCTCTCGTGAGCCTCAACGACGTCACTTCCGCCCAGCTGTTTATAATCATCTGATCATAAATTACAGTGAATTAACAGCGTATAAATGCTCTGAGCAGTTTCAATTAGGGGCTTATGAAATTTATTTATAGATTCTCAGAAAATGCACATAAACTAGAGTTGCATTCTAATTCTTAGAAAATAACAGAAATCAAAGTTTCATTCATATTCTCAAGAAAAGCACAGAAACCTAAGTTGCATTAATTTGTTTGACTCTATACTCAAAGTGAATGAAATAACACTGTTTACTAGCTGTTGCACTGTGAATGTGCACCTTATATTCCTTCATCACATCAGGGTTGTGGTAAAGCTAACAGACTTGCTTGGAGACAGGAAAATCTATTTCAGCAGTAAAATTATTTCTTGGCAGTGGCAAAATATGTAATAAATAGAAGAATACATGGCATTTTTAATATTGCCCTTGTTATCAGCACGTGACTGATATCGTCCCTCGAACTAAAGCCATCCGGTCCGACATCAAGGTTTCGGGCTTATTACAAGGGCAATATGAAAATGGCCATGTATTAATCTATAAGGAAGAGAACCAGTTCAATATATGAAACAAATCAAATAGGGTTGGGACGGGACACAAAGGGGAATCAATTTTGACTGCCACTGTAAAAGGAGGATGGTTGGGCAGGGTCGGATAATTTAGCATTTTATAGCGGCCATTAGCCTACTCTTTTTCGAAAACCATAGAAGGGGTCTTTAGCGTACAGGGAACATTCTCCTAAAACGTTACCCACTATGGTCCTCGGTCATCATAATAACTTGTATCAACGTAAAATCATGGCATCTGTAAAAACTTTTACTGTACTTCTGTCGTAGGTACAAAATTTTAATTCCTCAAATTTTCCACAAGAAATTGAGTGATGTTCGGGGATTTTTGTTTTAGATAATATGACATTACAACAAGCGAATTTGAAAAGTTTACTTTTGTCACCAAATGTTTGGCCAATATAAGGGGCAAATGACAAGGAGACGTCTCACCTCCAAATAGAACCGAACAAAAGTAGGCAACTAGAAGACAATACGATAGGAAAGCCACATGGCGAGCCTGTAAAATTCCCAAGTGTATACGTCTCACCTCCAAACAGAACCGAACAAAAGTAGGAAACTAGAAGACAATACGATAGGAAAGCCACATGGCGAGCCTGTAAAATTCCCAAGTGTATACGTCTCACCTTCAAACAGAAAATTCCCAAGTGTATACGTCTCACCTTCAAACAGAAAATTCCTAAGTGTATAAATCAGTAGAAACAACATAATAAACTTTGAGAAACTAAAGAATTTAAAGAGACAATACAATGTCAGTGACCAAAATATCCATGACATGAGACAGTCGCCAGCAATATGCCGTGGGGTTAAAGTAGTTTTGTTCGATCCAAACTCTTCCCTAATATGACTAGAATGTCCTAATCCCACGAGTTTTTCTTCAAGAAATCACTTGCAGAAGTATGTTGGTAAATTACTCATATTAAAAAAAAAAAAAAAAGATAAAATCAGTCACTAGAGAGAGAACAAAAAATTAAAAGAAATGAAAAGGTTAACGAGTTAAGGGGGGCGGGGCAAAATAGTTTCCATATAAGGATTTTTCTGTTATTTGTGAAGTTATTGTAGCCTACGATTTTCCTACTCGATACAATTCTACTACGCTTTTATTGATCAATTTGGAATTCAATGATTACTCGCTTCCTACATTTAAAAATCAATATCCACACCCCAGATTCTCTGATCTTTCTGTACTGTGTTGAGTTTGTTTCACAATTCAATAGATATTATTTGGATTTAAAATGGTTGTAAAATTGGTAATACTGTAGAGAAAATAATTATTCTGTATTGAATTTCAAGAGGGAAGCGTTTTCTGTTTTTGGGGGAGATGAAACACCAAATCTGGCATTAGCGATCGAGGAAAATAGACGACGTACAATCTTCCTCTTCAGAAAATGCCTTTACTGGATTAGTGTTCAAATTTTGTCCAAGATGACTGTCAAATCAAAAATGAGGCTTCATTAAGTATAGGACAATTTGGGTTCAATGATGATAATAGAAATAACCGTCATATCTGCAACTTTGATTTTATTATGGCTTTACATTTCAGTATGATTTTTAAAAAAATCTACCTTGATGAATTGTGTTTGCACGTTAAGAAAATCATATATGCACGATTAAAAAATTACAGGTAAATACAGTTATACAAGAAACTGTGATGATATTAATTTGAAGAAGGCCGGACAGGTGGGAGTTTGGACATCCACAATTGATTTCGGGATGATATCTTTAGTTGCCTCAGCCATTCAAACCAGATCTGGAATATATGACTCAGAAGCCTGTTGATTTTTGGGTCAGTCAGTGATATAATTTTGGGGGAAACTTCATTCTTCACTCAGAAATCACAGTGGTTCCCGGATTATATCTTGAGTTTGCCACTAATAATTCAAACAAAATTTATTATATATACATTACATATACAAACACACGTATGCGCGAGGCCCCAGTAAATTATAAATTAAAAACAGGTCGTGTGACCTCAGAGTAATCCCGGGCTAGTTATACAAATGACATGTTTTGTTAAATAGAGCAGATTCTAAAGATTTGTTTCGTTATTGGAACTACAGATAACGTAAGTCCGCTTCATTTTTAGATATAGTTCCTGGAAATTAAATGACATTTAAATACAAAACTTTACGACAAAGGTAATGACTTCAACTTTCCCTTCTTGAGTTAAATATACTAGCATTGCCTGCTACTCAGCGGTATGTGTAAGGTAGTATAATATTCTAGAGAATAGATTCTTACAGGCACAAAGCTACTTAAAGATGGTTTGATCACGTTTAAGTAGTTGTCATCACTAAGAAAGACAAGTGCACGATCCAACTCAATTAATCATTATAATGTATCAATATCAGAAATCACATTTAAATTCTTTTCTTCATTTATTCTTTACTGGTTCGACTACATCTTAATTTTATCTAACAACTTGGTGAGAAAACAACAACATAGATAAAGGAAATGTCAGCAACGACAACAAATCGACATACTCTCAGACAACAAATAACATAACAAAGCACAAAACATAAACAGAGAAACAACAGATAGTCAGGATAGTCTGACTTGGTACAGACAACAGATAGTCAGGATAGTCTGACGTGGTACAGACAACAGATAGTCAGGATAGGCTGACTTGATGCAGACAACAGATAGTCAGGATAGTCTGACTTGGTGTAGACAACAGATAGTCAGGATAGTCTGACTTGGTGCAGACAACAGATAGTCAGGATAGTCTGACTTGGTGCAGACAACAGATAGTCAAGATAGTCTGACTTGGTACAGACAACAGATAGTCAGGATAATCTGACTTGGTACAGACAACAGATAGTCAGGATAGTCTGACGTGGTACAGACAACAGATAGTCAGGATAGTCTGACTTGGTGCAGACAACAGATAGTCAGGATAGTTTGACTTGGTACAGACAACAGATAGTCAGGATAGTCTGACTTGGTACAGACAACAAATAGTCAGGATAGGCGGACTTGGTGCAGACAACAGATAGTCAGGATAGTCTGACTTGGTACAGACAACAGATAGTCAGGATAGTCTGACTTGGTACAGACAACAGATAGTCAGGATAGTCTGACGTGGTACAGACAACAGATAGTCAGGATAGTCTGACGTGGTACAGACAACAGATAGTCAGGATAGTCTGACTTGGTACAGACAACAGATAGTCAGGATAGGCTGACTTGATGCAGACAACAGATAGTCAGGATAGTCTGACTTGGTGTAGACAATAGATAGTCAGGATAGTCTGACATGGTGCAGACAACAGATAGTCAGGATAGTCTGACTTGGTACAGACAACAGATAGTCAGGATAGTCTGACTTGGTACAGACAACAGATAGTCAGGATAGTCTGAATTCGTACAGACACGGTAGTGTCATAATTATATAATGATAATTATATGTTCATCATAATTGTGTATGCCAACTGTTGCTGGATTTATATATATATAAAAAAATGGATAACAAGAAAGGTCGACAATGACATGCCAATCAATCAACACCACCCAACAGACAATACCCCAGAAAATATTGCAAACTATTTCTATTTATCAAGAAAAACAGCACATATGGTATAACAAATGAATTAGCAACAAAGTTTTGATTTTATCCTGTAATTAATTAAACTGAAAAAAGACATTCATTTGTTTGTTTGTTTGGCATTGTTTAATTATTCATTACTGTCACTGTGGTACTTCCGTAATCTATATTTGAAGAAACAGTACTATACGTAACTAAACACAAGATGAAATATCTGATGCATATAACTATAACACCGACAGTCATGACAATATTAAGTATAGACTGGGGAATATTTGGAAATGGTTTGAAAATTATTTATTGTGGAGACGTCAAAGGGTGGTTCTTAATAGATCGAGCTCAGATTGGCAGGAAGTAAAAGAGGGCGTCCCCCAAAGGCTCCATTCAAGGACCTCTATTATTTATAATTTTTATCAATGATATTGTAGAAGAAATCCAAGCCTCTA
Source organism: Mytilisepta virgata (assembly GCA_028015205.1). NCBI lineage: Eukaryota > Metazoa > Mollusca > Bivalvia > Mytilida > Mytilidae > Mytilisepta > Mytilisepta virgata. The sequence goes on along the minus strand of CM051518.1, from coordinate 3,187,869 downwards.
TAAAGCTTTTTGCAGATGATACTGGCATATTTCTTACTGTTGAAAATCCTATTACATCAGCTGAGGTTTTAAATAGAGACTTGGATACCGTTCAAAAATGGTCTGAAAAATGGCTAGTGAAATTTAACCCCCTTAAAACAGAAGCCATGAGTGTATCCCGTAAACAAAATAAGCCCATACACCCCCGTTTGGAAATGAATAGTGTTGAATTGCAAGAAGTAAAAAGAAACAAACACTTAGGAATCATCTTATCTGATAATGGCACTTGGAATTGTGATATTGATCACATTATCAACAAGGCTTATAATAGATTAAATATTTAATGAAAAAAATTCACTTCACTCTTGATAGATATACATTGAGAAAATGTATTTTTCTGATATTAGACCCTTACTTAAATATGGGGATGTTGTATGGGATAATCACATTAAGAATCTTGCCATTAAACTTGAAAATGTTCAATATGAAGCAGCGAGAATTGTGACGGGAGGGACTAAACTTATTGCTCTTGATAAACTGTATGAGGAAATGGGTTGGGAAAAATTGTCAGAGAGGAGGGAAAATCATAGATTGATCCTCTTTACAAGATGATAAACAAGGATTCGCCTCAGTACTGACAAAATATGATACCAAACTTAGTCGCTGACCAGCATCATCACAATACTCGACAATCACAAAACATTGTAGAAATTAGATTAGAACCAATACTAATTATTATGCTGATTATTTTTTACCTTCTTCTATCAAACCTTGGAACAATTTGTCTCCACTCATTCGAAATTCTAAGTCAGTTGGTATTTTTAAAAAACTTATTCGGCAAACAAACAAAAAATATAACTCCTATTATTATATTGGGAGCAGGCTTGGTCAAATTTTACATGCTAGACTAAGAATGTGTTGTAGCTCGCTCAATGAACACCTTTTTTGACGTAATTTGGTAGACTGTATTTGTGGCTTAAAAGAATCAACATCTCATTTTTTATTGCACTGTACACGATTTATTGATTTAAGGAACGATATCATATTTGCAATTAACTGTCATATTGTTATTAATACAGATTTATCATTATTTGGTTCAGATGTTCTTACGGATAAACAGAACAAACACATATTTGTACAAGTTCAGAAATATCTTCTAAAAAGTAAACGTTTCACTCCAGAACTTGCACTTCATCAAACTACTATACTTCTTTCAATTTTCCAAATCCAAAACATTTTTTTTGTTTTTTTTATTTATATATATTTCATTTTCCCCCCAAGAAAAATCATTCGTATTTGATAATCATTCATGTGTATGCACCGTTATCGTTAAAATATTATTTATGGGCAGCAAAAAAGAGACGGAGTGTTATAAGCTGTATAGCTTGTTTCCGAATCCTTTCTGTTTGTTGTATAATTGTATGTATTATTTCACACTTAATTACACCTTATGTAAGAATCCTGGGTTTTGATTGGTTGATAGCCAGTGTATTTTTCACCAATTTACTTTTATCAAATGAATATCGTTCATTTTTAAACAGCGCCGGGGTATATGCAAAAAGGATATGCCTTTTTTACCCTCTCTGCCGTGGTATTTGCCAAAAAATACTCTATCCGACTGGACGCTTGTAATATCACGATCATCAATGCGTTTTGTACATTAACATTCGGTGTAATTAAACAGATATAGCATGTTCTTGAGGGGTATTTGCGAAAAATACCAGTCTTGAGAATGAATTTCCCTCGCCTTACGGCTTGTGAAATTTAACATTCTCTCGACTGGTATTTTTCGCAAATACCCCTCCTTAACATGATATATCTGTTCAGTATGCTTATTGTGAATAAATATGTTTAAACTAAACTAAGTATAGACTGTTCCCACCGCATCGCCGGTTCCACTGTATCGCGCTACCAATGTTATTTCAACGTAATTTTGACGCCATCTTGAAAAAATAAGTACCGCGATACAGTGAGACCCCAGTATACTTTAAATGTAGGCCAACAATACTAAAAGAATATATATTCAAAAAAGTATAAGCCTTCGCACTTTAAAACTTGCCACGATATTTTGTTTCAAACACATGTAATATGATCATCTTACCACTATAACTATATTAATCCGAATAAACTCCACCGGGGAACAAAATACCAATATCGTATGTATCCATACATCTCTGCTACTAAAATATACTACTGAATAATGTGAAGATGACAATTTTCCTAAAATAAAATAACTTGTGCCCAACTCCATCAGTTACGGTGATGATAAAGAGAGGAGGCTGAAGTTTGATTATCTACAGTATTCTTTATTGAACTGTGATATAATATATCACAAGAAAGTAAAGAATATTGTTACAAAGCTAAATATATAGCATCAGTGAAAACACTGCTTATTTCCCGTCCTTATTGAAAGGAAATCTAGATAGAGGGTATCAGTTGTCGGTACAACAACAATGAAATCAAAATGTCATAAATATCTCAATTAAAATGATACTTCAAAACTTATTGTACAAAGACAATTAAAAAAATATAAAAATGAATAAACAAATATACAGATAAAAAAAATAGACTGGACGAATTAAAAAAAAACTCCTATATCACGTGCTAGAAAGACTTCCTTTTGACCCCCCCCCCCCCCCACCCCATAATGACGGAATAAGTAAAGATATATATGAAGAGGGGTCCAAATGGAAGTCTTACCCACGTGCTTTTGAATTAAGACGAATTAAGTTTGGTACTTGAATTACTAGTCTAAAAACTCCAAATATTCAACCCTTGAATGGCTTGATGAATACGTTTATGTTAAAATTGTTTTTTTTTCTCAAAATAAATTTGTATGATAAATTTGTGTCTAGCTTTAAATAATAATAATGATAAAAAATAATAACTATAGAAAATGACATGAGTTCATAAAGAAAATTCAGATTACCTATCGATAGATTAAGGCAGAAAAACATGGAATGATTACTATTATTTTTAATTTCTTTCCGCTGCACAGCAGGAAAAAAGTGATAACAGTCAAGATAATAAAAAAAGAAAAATTCAGATAAAATTTAGTTTACTTAGTATACATTTATCCGAAAGAAAAAACAAAACAAAAATAACTTGTTGTTACCTAATGATTGTCTCTCTATCATAATTATAAGTAATCTTCTTACAAAGTAACATATAAAATATATAAACATCAAAATATTTACAAGCACTCGAGCAAGAAGAAGGTCTTCAAAAATACTGTGATGGAAAGTCTTCGGATCAAAATACTGTGATGGAATGTATTCGGATCAAAATACTGTGATGGAATGTATTCGGATCACAATAAGAATCACAACGTTGATACGTGAAAATTCAAATGATTTATTAGTTCCATTAATGTTATCTCTTCCTCATACCGGATTTGACATGGGCAGCATGACGGGTGTCCTGCAGGAAGCAGAGACTGCTTACTGTTCAGGAGCACCTGAGTCTACCCCCGTTTTTTTTTGGTGGGGTCCATGTTGTTCATATGTTTGTAGAGTTTAATTGTAGAGCATGTATTGTTTTGGTCTTGTCTTCGTTGTTCTCCGGAGTTTGTCATTTGTTACGATTTTTCTCTCCTTCGAATATCCCTTTAATATTTCTTACGTGAAATTTAAATGAAGATATTTTTTCGGTCAATCAATTCGTGATGACAGCCGTAAAAATTGGAATGATGATGTAAACAAGGACTGAACATAATCTTGTCTTATAAGTTTATGTGACAACACTCTCTCTCTGCCGAGATATCACCAACAAGGACTGAACATAATCTTGTCCTATAAGTTTATGTAACAACAATCTCTCTCTGCCGGGGAAGTTGTTATATCTCACATACACGACAGTAACAAATCAACTGCGAAATATACAAACCATATAAGCGGGAGACATTTGTATGTTACTACTAAGAAAAACTATAATCACTACATTTGCCTAAAACACCCTTATCATCTATGTATAAAAGTACAAGTCTAGATATGAAAGTTGAAAGGTGACATAAGTTTAAGCAGAGGAACGTGCTTTTGTTGCCAATCTTATAGCAGTAACACTGTTAATAAGATTATTTAAACTGATGAATCATTCAATATGCTATAGATAACTGTACTATTTACATTTCGAAAATTAAAGACATTGAATTGATACTCTGAGCTTAACATTAGACTCATAAATGTATGAACTCTGAGCTTAACATTAGAATCATAAATGTATGAACTCTGAGCTTAATATTAGACTCATAAATGTATGAACTCTGAGCTCAACATTTGACTCATAAATGTATGAACTCTGAGCTTAACATTAGAATCATAAATGTATGAACTCTGAGTTTAACATTAGAATCATAAATATATGAACTCTGAGCTTAACATTAGACTCATAAATGTATGAACTCTGAGCTTAACATTAGACTCATAAATGTATGAACTCTGAGCTTAACATTAGACTCATAAATGTATGAACTCTGAGCTTAACATTAGAATCATAAATGTATGAACTCTGAGCTTAACATTAGAATTATAAATGTATGAACTCTGAGCTTAACATTAGACTCATAAATGTATGAACTCTGAGCTTAACATTAGACTCATAAATGTATGAACTCTGAGCTTAACATTAGAATCATAAATGTATGAACTCTGAGCTTAACATTAGAATCATAAATGTATGAACTCAGCATAGATCAACAAATAATGTAACAACACAATCAAAGGGTTATACTTTAGATGTAAAAGTTGTTTAAAGACATAACAGAGGTAAATTTGTTTCTTCACTCATTCAGGCAGACTTTCAAAGAGCTACTGAAGAATAAAGGTTAGGACAAAAAAAAAAAAAAAAAAAAAAAAAAGTTGTCTATGTTTTAAAATACCCATCATTTCTTTTGAGTATTTTAATCCACTTTTGAAACATCGTACCGTCAAAATGAAAAGTGAATCCTTCTACCTGTCGCAGTTTTCACCGAAAAGGAATATCTCGACAATACGGGCCACACGAGTTCATCCCGTTGTCTTACCTGTTACAATTTTACCTTTTGTCTGCAACACCAATGTACAAATGCACAGGAATTCAATGTACTAGTACACAAAATTCTACACAAAGCTTCATTTTGAAATTTTAGACATATTGTGCAGGTAAAAATATATTTAGACATGTTTTTCCTTTTGCATAAATCACATGATTTAATCTTTAATAAATTACAAGTTTTTAGATTTGTAAATATTATCACAAGAGTAGTTTTGTTACGCAATAATGCCAAAAACTCCAACAATCCTATACATCTAACAGATAATACAAACATTCGTGTAATCCACAAGTTTACGAGTTACAATTTATCAGTCAAATAAATAAAATAACACCGAAGTATATGATATAATGACAATCAAACATATCATTAATTTTTCGTTTTAAGATGATTTAATTGGTTATGAAATGGTTGCATAATCTCAACTTTGTTTACAAATTCACTGAGAACAGGGGACTAAAAAATCATAAATTTACAATGTATTAATCTCTCTCCTGCATAGATATTTACTTTTTTGGTCATTTGGAATCTGTTAATCATTTCCGTTATTGTTTTGGAATTCTACATTGTCGACCTTGAACCTGGTGATGAAAGAGAGTGCATAATGTGTATGTGTATAACTCTACAGCTGATATACTTAGCACTATACACCGGGTAATAAGCCATTCTGACACAAACGGCTGAAATGGCCATATCAGACCGGGTACGTCACGTGATCAGTCTGATATGGTTATATCAGATCGGGTGTTCTGATATATATAGAATAATAGGTAGTTTCGTTTTTGATACTGACTATATCATGTGGAATATCTAGACGAGCCCGAAGGGCGAGTTTAGATATTCCACATGATATAGTATGTATCAAAAATGAAACTACCTATTATTCTGTTTATCGGTAATTTATTTATTTTTCTGAAATATATCAATTTTTTAACTAATTTTAATCTGCACTATTTTTTATAGCGGAAGAAGTTTGTAATGCGGTTGACAAATCAATGGCGCGTGACATCATTAATTTCCGTAATTCATTTTCATTTGATGATCATATAAGTAGATCCTTCCGCATTACGTCACACAATGTATTGCCTAATATTTTCAGTGATACTCGAAAATATTAGGCAAAAAGATCAAAGGAAATATGTACGAATTGCCGATAAACGTACTTAGGCAGTACAGTGATTGATTGATTGTTGCTTGACGTCCAGTGGCATATATATTATGCTTCTTCAGGACGAGAACCAGTTAAATTCATCAAACAATTCAAATGGCGGTGGGATGGGACATAAAGCGGAACCAATTTTGGCTGCCACTATAAACAGAAGATAGCTGGGTAGGGTCGGATAAATTAGCCTTCTGTAGCGGCCATCAGCCTGTTCTTTTTCGAAAACTACAGAAGGGGTCTTAAGCGTGCGGGGAGTGGGGCATTCTCAAAACACGTCACCCACTGTGGTCCGCGATCGGGCTTTCCGTATTACAACCCCCCAACGACAGTGTCTCCCCTATCCACATAATCCCATTGGTAGTGGAGAACGGAAATATAGCAAGAAGGCTATGCATATCCCAATACTGACATCACATAGAAAATCTACTGTAGAAAGTTTTTACCTCTCCAGAAAGCGGAACGGAAAAGGAGCCATAGAGATTCTTACCTCTATAGAAATCGGTACTGGGTGTTTTCATAGAGGTGTTCTTACCTTTCTAAAATCGGTAATGGGTGTTTTATTCAAAATGTTATTACCCCTCTATAAGGAGATACGAGAAAAGTGTCATGTAAGTTTTCTAATAGCTCCAAACAGCAAAATTGGTATGTTATCATATGAGTATTCTAACATAACGGTAAGGTATTATATCATAGAAGTGTTCGTTCCTTTTAAGGAAGCGGTATGACAAAAATGTCGAAAAGTTATCCTAACCGTATGCAGAAAGAGAAACAGGAAAGGCATTGTAGAATTGTGGAACGTGTATAGGAAAGTAGTCGTAGTGCCGTACTAATCTCACATGATTTGATTAACATGGACAAAGTTTCTTTGTCATAAATGAGATAAGGTGTTCCCAAATAAACATATTTTTCCACTTGCTATGTGCCAATAGCAGGTAGGTAGAACATATATGGTCTTCAGCACCAGATTTACCTTCCGAGTTTTGTTCGCATTGTGAGGTTTTTATTTTTAATTTTCTAAATGTTTTTATTATATTGATTTTCTTGTATGTTGTTTATTTCCCTGTATTAGAGTTTTGACGTGTTCACCTCGTCTCTGATTATTGATGTTTCCTCATTCGTCTTACTACCGTTTGTAGCAGCTCATGTTTTGTCTATAGATACGTATACGTACATGTATAGCATGTATATAAACAAGTGCACCAGAAACATTACAACATAATAATAACGGGAAATATACAGTGACACAGGAAAGAAAAATAGACAAACAAGTACTTTCCTAATGACGTCAAAACTAGAGATAAAGTTTGAATACTTTTAGTTGACGTTATAAGGTAAATAGAGGCTCAAGTTATCTTTGTCGTCATGGTTACTTATTACGTATTTACTCTTATTTGACCCTTGATATGTCACGTATGACCCTTTATAATACATAGTCTAACATAACAAAATTGGTGTATTCCATAATTGTGCACACAAAATATTTGATTTTTTTTTTCTAATGCCAGAATGCTAACAAAGTAAATTAAGATGTCAAAAAGGCATAAAATGGCAGTGTTATAGCCAAGTTGGATTCTCTTTAGCCACTGAGATCACTCATATACCAATTTTGATGCAGAAGATGTGCACATTTCGTCGATTTACGATTCATCAGTTTTGCTCAAGCCATATAAAATTAAATAGTATATGAATGGATAAATCAAAAGATTCCTGTTATTATTTTGAAGTATTGAATTTCATTATTATATTTATTGATTAGAGGTGCCTCCTTATATAGGTTATCAAGTCTAACATATATGTTTACATTTTGAAAAGAAAATAAAATACTTGAAAAAGTACAACCCACACGTTTATATAATGACATACCATTATAAAAAAACACAAATGCAGGAAATGTTTTGTCGGTGAAGTATAGTATAAGTTGGTCACAAAACGTCTTTTTTGTATTTAATGACACGGGAGAAATCAAAGTTTTTCAGTGGTTCCTTTGATTTCCAGGTTAACGGGTAGATAAAATGACGATAGTTCTCTTCATTTGGATTATAAGAAAAGTGAAGTTACTTGAACAAAGTTTCACCAAAAATTTCTAAAACTAACAGATTATTTCTGAATGTGTTATGAATATTACACAAATTGTCCACATTTCCCAACTTAACTAGCCTATAGAGCAGTCAATAATAACGACGACTGTTGATATGTAATATAAAATGTTTAAATCAATGGAGTAGCTTAATAATACATTTTTGGTTGTAATTACTTAATTGTACATTAGACCACAAATGCTTATGGGGGGGGGGATCAAAAAGACATATCTCAAAAGGCACACTGGCAAACATCGATATTTATCTGAAGAAATACAAAAGAACACGTAAATATTGAAACCACAACTCTAACAAAGAGTGAATGCAGGTATTCCAGAAAGGTTCAGAGTTCCTGCTCTTATATAATTGCTCAACCGGGGAGCTTGACGCAGTCGTAACTATAGCTCACCAATAACATAATAGATGTACTACAATGGTCAGGACTGATGTTCAGAGACGCTACTACAATGGTCAGGACTGATGTTCAGAGACACTACTACAATGGTCAGGACTGATGTTCAGAGACGCTACTACAATGGTCAGGACTGATGTTCAGAGACACTACTACAATAGTCAGGATTGATGTTCAGAGACACTACTACAATGGTCAGGATTGATGTTCAGAGACACTACTACATTGGTCATGACTGATGTTCAGAGACACTACTACAATAGTCAGGACTGATGTTTAGAGACGCTACTACATTGGTCAGGACTGATGTTCAGAGACACTACTACAATGGTCAGGACTGATGTTCAGAGACACTACTACAATAGTCAGGACTGATGTTCAGAGACGCTACTACATTGGTCAGGACTGATGTTCAGAGACACTACTACAATGGTCAGGACTGATGTTCAGAGACACTACTACAATAGTCAGGACTGATGTTTAGAGACGCTACTACAATGGTCAGGACTGATGTTCAGAGACACTACTACAATGGTCAGGATTGATGTTCAGAGACACTACTATAATAGTCAGGACTGATATTCAGAGACGCTACTACAATGGTCAGGACTGATGTTCAGAGACACTACTACAATGGTCAGGACTGATTTTCAGAGACGCTACTACAATGGTCAGGACTGATGTTCAGAGACACTACTACAATAGTCAGGATTGATGTTCAGAGACACTACTACAATGGTCAGGATTGATGTTCAGAGACACTACTACATTGGTCATGACTGATGTTCAGAGACACTACTACAATGGTCAGGACTGATGTTCAGAGACACTACTACAATAGTCAGGACTGATGTTCAGAGACGCTACTACAATGGTCAGGACTGATGTTCAGAGACACTACTACAATAGTCAGGATTGATGTTCAGAGACACTACTACAATGGTCAGGATTGATGTTTAGAGACGCTACTACATTGGTCAGGACTGATGTTCAGAGACACTACTACAATAGTCAGGACTGATGTTTAGAGACGCTACTACAATGGTCAGGACTGATGTTCAGAGACACTACTACAATGGTCAGGACTGATGTTCAGAGACACTACTATAATAGTCAGGACTGATATTCAGAGACGCTACTACAATGGTCAGGACTGATGTTCAGAGACACTACTACAATAGTCAGGACTGATGTTCAGAGACTCTACTACAATGGTCAGGACTGATGTTCAGAGACGCTACTACAATGGTCAGGACTGATGTTCAGAGACACTACTACAATGGTCAGGACTGATGTTCAGAGACACTACTACAATAGTCAGGACTGATATTCAGAGACGCTACTACATTGGTCAGGACTGATGTTCAGAGACACTACTACAATGGTCAGGACTGATGTTCAGAGACACTACTACAATAGTCAGGACTGATATTCAGAGACGCTACTACATTGGTCAGGACTGATGTTCAGAGACACTACTACATTGGTCAGGACTGATGTTCAGAGACACTACTACAATAGTCAGGACTGATGTTCAGAGACGCTACTACAATAGTCAGGACTGATGTTCAGAGACGCTACTACAATGGTCAGGACTGATGTTCAGAGACACTACTATAATAGTCAGGACTGATATTCAGAGACGCATTTAAACTTCATATATTTTTGATACTTATTAAAACTTATAAGTTATATGCCATTTTCAATGCAGTTGTAAATGAACAATTTTTATCTTTCGAAAAAAGAGGAAAACTGGCAACTAGCAACACAAAAATTCAAACTTAAGCCCTATTGACAGACTAGTGATAATGATAACAGTTACTGGCTTGTCAACAGGTTTTACAACGAATTACTTAGACAGGTTTACCACTACATGGGGACCCATTGGTAGAAATAGACAAGTAAGGAGTGTATTCTATGAAAGATATGGATGTTAGGTAATAGGACCATGAAATATTAAAAAAACCCTTTTCATTTAATTCTTGGAGCGTGAGAAATATACTCTCACTACTAAAACATACCATTCTTTTATCGATTTTGACGTTCATGTCAATCCTCACAGAAGATGGCAATAAAGCTCTCATTTGTTTCATTTTATGCTCCACTAAATTTACAAGACCATTAAAACATGCTTGGATTTATCTAATAATGATGACGAAAGTAGGTACCATTATTTTTTATCTGCAATAATTGAAGATAGTCGCAAAATGTTGTAATTAAGTAATGAACATGTCAAATAAAACTATAGAAGTAGGTGCATAGTCAATTAAAAGATGACAGTAAAATTTCAAGTTAAAATTACTGATTCAGCAGGGGAAGAACCGTAAATGCTAGTCACGTTGTTGATTAAATAAAGTATTAACATCAATTAGATTGAATATTTTTTTATTATACGTATATCAGGAAAGGTCAAGGACATACCAATCAATTAACACTGACAGAACATCAGACAAATGATAACATATAACAGCACAAAACAGAAACATCAATACAATGTAAGAGTTAGGGTATCTGAATTAGTGCAGACATGAACAGTGATGGGGTTAAACCAGTTTTATGGGTACCTAAACATCTCCCTTTAATTTCTATCCTCACCCTCTGGTGTATAGAAAACAATATGAAATCCAATACAGTACTTCACAGTTGGCAAGAAATGTTAAAATTGGTTTGGCATAATATAGGGTGAAAATGTATTGGTTTTAACTGTAAAATTATGTTGAGGCTCTCCTAGCTGCTGGTGATGTAGTGTCTATGTAAAGAAATTGTCAGAAATAACACTTCCATAAAGGTTTCATTATTTTGTAGCATGCATTATCAATTCTAATACATGTATTGCACGATGCAACGTGAGGTATATTGACTTGATATATATAAAAAATGAATGCAAAACATGGACAATTTATGACCAAGTGATCAATCTACAATCGTACATGGGGGAAAACAAAGCTGACCATATCCCTGTCTTGGAAACAGGTTGATATACAATGTATATAGGTTTTTCTTCAAATTCCATTATATCTTTATTTTGTAAACGAAATAGATAATCCCGTCTTTTAATTTACAACGAAAACGTAGTATATTCATAATGTGTGATCTTTTTCAATAATGTGCCTTGTAATGAGACCCCAAATACTTACTCCTATACAATACAAAGGTGGTCGGTTATCGTGAACTTTCAACTGTTGCTACTAAATTCGGACTACTTAGACCAAAACTGCAGACATCGTTAAGATAGTTTTTCAATCACCATTACGAAATGGTTTATGATTATGATATTTTTTGTATAACAAAAAGATACGTTTTTTCATTTGCAGTCTGAATCCACTGACTTTCTCATCTGTAGTAAAAGAGTAGTACCGTGCGTACGGTTTTTCTCATGAAGAGCAGAATATCATTAAGGATCTAGAGAACCTGATATCTTTTTATTGGAATTGGTTTATCTTCTATTGGAATGGTTCTAGCTTTTTGTTGGAATTGTTCTAGCTTTTAAGTTATGTTCATCTTTTACCTAACACTGTTTTCAAGTAATTCTACTAAGGAATACCCTACCGGTATTTTTTTATACTCAACACTGTTCTCAAGTAATTTTACTAAGGAATACCCTACCGGTATTTTTTTATACTCAACACTGTTCTCAAGTAATTCTACTAAGGAATGCCCCACCGGTATTTTTTTATACTCAACACTGTTCTCAAGTAATTTTACTAAGGAATACCCCACAGGTATTTTTTTATACTCAACACTGTTCTCAAGTAATTTTACTAAGGAATACCCCACAGGTATTTTTTTATACTCAACACTGTTCTCAAGTAATTCTACTAAGGAATGCCCTGCCAGTAGAATTACTTGAGAACAGTGTTGGGTATAAAAGAAATACCGGCGGGGTATTCCTTAGTAGAAATACTTGACTATGTACTGTTATTATTACATTGGTACTCGATTAGGACAAATTTTCATTACTAGGTTAAGAATGAACAGCAGCTCATTAAATGAGCATCTGTTCATTCGGAACCTAATATTTTCCCCAAATTGTACATGTGGTCATGTCGAGTCTACATCTCATTATCTACTATATTGTAATAAGTATTCAAACTTATGTAATGAATTGTTTTTTTTTTTTATTAAAAACAATCATGTCCAGCTTGGTCTGAAAAAATAATTACATTTCCCACTATACGTCGAAAATTCAAATAAATCCCGAATATTGAACAAAAAAATGTGCTCCATGGCACAAATTCCGAAAAAGTTTTGTAGTTGAACCTTCAAGATGTGTGTACAGAGTAGATCTAGAAGGACGTTAAAGGCATTACCAACTATTAAAGAAGGTATTTTAAGATTTTTTACATATTAAACTTCTTCTTTATTTCTTGTACAATGAATAGACTATTTGGGTTTAACTGCATGGTATTGGTCGGGAGCTTGCATACAGGCGACTTAGGGGGGACAAAATGACGACGTCACAATTTTACGTGAAAGTGGGTATTTGTCTCTTCCCCTCATTCCGTCCAGAATATTGTAGCTCCTCAGTAATATGATGATGTCATATATTATCATGTAGGGGCCATTCACTTTCATAAAGATTTCTCACTTTTGTTTTGTTGGAAAAAAAATCTAATTTGCTTGATGTGTGAAAAAATTCATTCGACTAAGGAATGGCTGGATGGTTTTTTTTGTATACCTAACACTGTTGTCAATTAATTCTACTTCGGAATGCCTCGTCATTTTTGGAGCCAACACTGTTTCCAATTAATTCTATACTTAAATACTTTTGTTAATAACTCTGTTGTAAATTAATTCTACTTACGAATGCCTCGTCGGTGTTTTTTGTCTTAACTCTGTTGTCAATTACCGGTAATTCTATTTGAGAATGTCTGGTCATTTTTGTACCCAACAGTGTTGTCAATAAATTCTACTTATGAGTGCCTCGTCGGTGTTTTTTGTACCCAATTTTCATTTAATTGTATTAAGGAATGCCTCGTCGGTGTTTTTTATTGTCTTAACACTGTTGTTAACCGATTCTATTTGGGACTATCTTGTCATGTTTGTACCCAAAACTGTTGTCAAATATTTCTAATTATGAATATTAATGCCTCGTCGGTTTTTGTTGTACCCAACAGTGTTTTCAATTAATTCTACTAAGGAATGCCTCGTCAGTGTTTTTGTCTGAACAATGTTGTCAACTAATTCTATTTGGGAACATCTTGTTATGTTTGTACCCAACAGTGTTTTCAATTAATTCTACTAAGGAATGCCTCTTCGGTGTTTTTTGTCCTAAAACTGTTGTCAAGTATTCTACTAAGGAATGCCTCTTCGGTGTTTTTTAATGCATCGTCGGTGTTTTTTGTTGTTCTAAAACTGGTTTCAAGTATTTATACTTATAAATATTAATGCATTGTCCGACGGTTTTTGTTTGTACCTAACAGTGTTTTCATTTAATTCTACCAAGGAATGCCTCTTCAGTGTTTTTTGTCCTAAAACTGTTGTCAAGTATTTCCACTTATGAATATTAATGCCTCGTCCGACGGTTTTTGTTTGTACCTAACAGTGTTTTCATTTAATTCTACCAAGGAATGCCTCTTCGGTGTTTTTTGTCCTAAAACTGTTGTCATGTATTTCTACTTATGAATATTAATGTCTCGTCCGTCAGTTTTTGTTTGTACCCAACAGTGTTTTCATTTAATTCTACCAAGGAATGCCTCTTCGGTGTTTTTTGTCCTAACACCGTTTTCCAGTATTATACTTATGAATTCCTCTTTAGTACTTATTCATGTTATAAAGCTCTAGTTATCAATCGACATCATGCTTGTAAATATTCTTTAGGGAATAAATTTGTAATGTAACAAACAAGATATAATTTGGTATCCAATAGGGAATTTGGAGGTAAACATTATTGTCTGAAAATTGCAGTATCTAATTATAATGTTAATGGCAACAATCCTTTTCAGTGTACAAAGAAAACATTCATTTATATTGTAAAAACGCTCGTGTAATCTCATAACTTTACGACGAGCAATTTGTTATTTATCAGTCAAATAAATATGTGATAATCAAATATTAACAAGAAATGAAATATTAATCGATATTGACCTATCTAATCATCACAGTATTGACAATCTAAACAGGAACTGACAGAAACGCGATCTGTAGAAATTTCAATTGTAAAAGTTTTAGATTGCTGAATAACAAATCTTTTTTGGATTTTGAACATTTCAATGTAAACTTTTAGCCTTTGTATACCTGTGCTATTGGACCTTGTTTTCATAATTTATCAAAATTTTATATTTTCCAAATGATTTGGTTTACCAGAAGGGTTGGTTTATAGTCCTAATGGTCACTTGGCAAATGGTTCCAGGGTTGTCCTCTTTCAGAATTCTGTCCGATGACACGGACTTTCAACCAAGATGGCGCCACAGCCAAAGTTAGTTTACAATAGGACCCTATCGGAAAATTTATTTAAAAATCTTCTTGTCTGAAACCACTTGTCCAGTTTTAACAACGCTTGTCAGAAATGGTCCTTGGATGGTCCTCACTCAGAATTGCGTCCGATGACATGGAATGTTAAGCAAAATGACAGCCACAGCCGAGCATAATTTAACATGGAAATCTATGTAAAATTTTATATAAAAATTGCTTTGTCTGAAACAACTTGGCCAGTTTGAACAAATATTGCCAGCAATGGTCCTTAGGTGGACTTCTTTCAGAAATTCATTTAAAACTTTTCTTGTCTGAAACCACTGGGCCATTTGGAACCAAACTTAGTAGCAATGGTCCTTAAAGTTTCCTCTTTCAGAATTGATGATGACCTAGAATATCAACAGAGTTGGCTACCATAACCAAACACAATATCATAGGACACTATGGGAAGATTTCATTAAAAAATCTTCTTGTCTGAAAGCACTTGGCCAATTCGAATCAGACTTGGCAGCCATTGTTATTGCCCTCTCTCAGAATTTTTTTCCCTCTGTGGTTTATGGCTATTGATTGGCAAATTGAATCCAGTTGAGCGATATAGGTTCCTGGAAGCCTCTAGTTTCTTTTGCAAACAAAAATCTGTTCTTCAAGATTATTATAGTAAAATTTAAAGAACAAATCAGTAGAGTAATTTTTTTACATGCATCGAAAATTACCAAATGATCATCAATATCCCTTATCTTGCATAATTTCCCAGTTAGTTTATTAATCTTTGACATCAATATATTATCAAAGAAAAATGTGTATTTGAGAATGTTTGAAAAAAAAACGGGTTAAATTATCTTTTTTCGCTAGAAAGTTAGGCAACTTTTTTTTCTGAAAGTCTTGAAATATTAAAAGATAATGGATTTTGGGTAAAAACTGCCAATGTCAGTGTCAAATATCTTAATGAAGGTACATTTACTTAACATATATGAACAGAGTATACAAAAAATGACATTATGTGAAAATATCAGCGAACAAATGTGTAGAGGAACCTTACTGTATCGTATTAAAATCCAAACCTCTTGTCAAAAACCGTATAAACTAAGAGCTATATTCACGAAAATCTGTTATTCTGTTAATATGGCTCTTGAAACTTGAAATTTATACTGCAAAACTGAAACTAAAAATATGTCGTTTTTACCTATAAGATCGTTAGAAACAAACGCGCAAAACATGGAATATAAAAATGTACATTAAAACATTGTGAATTTCCATGAAAACCCAAAGTGATGTCAGGTGCTTTCGAACGGTAAACATATCCTGTTCGGCAAGGGCATCTGTTACGCTGACAAGTTTAAAGTCCCACTAGTGGTCACAATTCAGTTATTGTATGTGGATCAATATGCCAAAGGCATGATGTCATACAGAAATGCTATAATGATCAACCAATTAAACTTCATCTTTCATGTTACCCCATTCGGTCTTTGGTAGCCTGATGGGGAAGCATTCTGGACAGTGATTATGGTCTATTCGGTAGGTAATTGCAGTTGAAATACACTCTAGATCGGAGGATAAACTGTAAAGTGAAAAGTCAATAGAGCGAAGCCGCAATTGTATTGAACTCATAAAAAAATTAAATTACTTGAACCACAATTAAGTATCCGACCAGCAGCTATGACAGTCGTGGGTTGTTCTACAGTTAAAACGAGCACATTCTGACCGTGCTATCTAAATTATGTACCATCCAACCCTATTTTTGCAGTTCTAGCAAGCGATCACCTGGTTTGTAATAATAATATTTTGGTTTTTACAGTATGTTTTATACATCAGAATGTCAAGATAGATAAGGGGTGTGTGTGTGTGGGGGGGGGAGTATCCATAAAACCGGTTTAACCCCGCCAGTGTCAGTGTCTGAAACAAGTCATACTATCCTGACTCTTTGTTGTGTTTATGTTGTGTTTTGTGCACTTTTATGTTGTTTTTTGTCCGGGGTTCTGTCTGTTGGGTGACATTCATTGATTGGTATGTCATTTTTGAACCTTTCCTGTTATCAATTTTGTTGTTTATTTCTTTCTATTTTCTTAAAGCAGAGATTTCGACTGAAAGCATTGTTAAGTAACGTTTTGAGTTACCACGAGATATTGCAGAGATTTCGACTTAAAGCATTGTTAAGTAAAGTTTTGAGTTACCACGAGATATTGCAGAGATTTCGACTGAAAGCATTGTTAAGTAACGTTTTGAGTTACCACGAGATATTGCAGAGATTTCGACTTAAAGCATTGTTAAGTAACGTTTTGGGTTACCACGATATATTGCAGAGATTTCGACTTAAAGCATTGTTAAGTAACGTTTTGGGTTACCATGAGATATTGCAGAGATTTCGACTTAAAGCATTGTTAAGTAACGTTTTGGGTTACCACGAGATATGGCAGAGATTTCGACTTAAAGGATTGTTAAGTAACGTTTTGAGTTACCACGAGATATTGCAGAGATTTCGACTTAAAGCATTGTTAAGTAAAGTTTTGAGTTACCACGAGATATTGCAGAGATTTCGACTTAAAGCATTGTTAAGTAAAGTTTTGAGTTACCACGAGATATTGTAGAGATTTCGACTTAAAGCATTGTTAAGTAACGTTTTGAATTACCACGAGATATTGAAGATATTTCGACTTAAAGCATTGTTAAGTAACGTTTTGTGTTACCACGAGATATTGCAGAGATTTCGACTTAAAGCATTGTTAAGTAAAGTTTTGGGTTGCCACGAGACATTGCAGAGATTTCGACTGAAAGCATTGTTAAGTAAAGTTTTGGGTTACCACGAGATATTGCAGAGATTTCGACTTAAAGCATTGTTAAGTAAAGTTTTGGGTTACCACGAGATATTGCAGAGATTTCGACTTAAAGCATTGTTAAGTAACGTTTTGAGTTACCACGAGATATTGCAGAGATTTCGACTTAAAGCATTGTTAAGTAACGTTTTGAGTTACCACGAGATATTGCAGAGATTTCGACTTAAAGCATTGTTAAGTAAAGTTTTGGGTTACCACGAGATATTGCAGAGATTTCGACTTAAAGCATTGTTAAGTAAAGTTTTGAGTTACCACGAGATATTGCAGAGATTTCAACTTAATTTGTTGTAATAAATCTGTTAAAATATCAGTATGCAAATCTGATTTAAATTTTGATTTGCTTAAATTGTCTACACAGTAAATCTGCAACTGTCGTAATTTTAAAATGTCTACACAGTAAATCTGCAACCGACGGAACAATTTTCGATAATAATTGAAAGGTACTTAGTGGAACACTTGGAAGACATATTTGGTAAGGCCTTACACTTGTGTAGTTTATGTATCCAACAAACATTCTGTGATATAAGAAATTCTGTAACTTTTTGTATCTTACAATGTGTGTATGAAAAAGGAATATGAAGGGTTAATTCCTGAGAGAAGAAATTATGATATCTCATTCTTATATATACACCCAGTCAAATTTCTTTTTATTCCAACTCAATTTCTTACCTAAATATGGCAAATGACAAATTTTGAACTGAATTTCGTTATTTTTCAAAAACAAGATAACATTTTTGTCATACATTTATAACAGCTAAAAAGTATTATTATTTAAAGACTTTTTGTTACCCTCCGTCACTATATATTCACAAAACCTAGACTGTCAATTCTAAGACATTATGGTCGCAGAGGAAACAAAAACTAAAAAAAAAGACATGTTCTCTTATTGTGTAAGATTTAAAGGATGCCAAGCCTTATTTGTTTTACACTGCCTTGATGTAACGCGACATAAGAAAGCATTTTTTTTCAAATACTTAAAAAAAATATTACAAACAAAAGTGATATTAAATGCATTATGTCTGCTAAGGAGTAAAAATATGAATTTGAAACTGAATTTTAAAATCAATTTTAAAATTAGGCGATGCTTAACTTCTGACCGGTTATATATCATAAATTAATAACAAACTCCTCAATACTTAAAATATTAGTAATTTATGTACACAGAATGTACTTATCATTAAGTATCCCCACTCATGTTAATGTATGTTATCCTGTGCTCGAATGGAATAACGAAAATGCGAGGACCTCATCTATTACAATAAATTTATAATCGAATAACGAAAATGTGAGGACCAGATCTTTCACTATAAATTTTAGAATTGGTATTGGATTAGTTTAAACATGTATTTTGCTAGAAAGATCTTCTATCATATAAACTGACCGAAAAGCTAAAAGGGTCTGGGAATTATTTTTTTTTTACCGAAAGATTGAATGTTACACCCTTCTAACTGCTTTGTACTAATGAATGAAAAGTCCTGTGTGTTCAGAAAATATGAGTCGATTCACACAAAATTTCATTAGTCACAAAAAGGAAGGAAACACTAAAAAAGGAGCGTTAAATTTATTTTAAGAAATAGTATTAATAGTATTAATGGGAAGATGAAATAGTTAGTGTAATAATAACTATATTTGTCAAGAATGAAGTCAAGTTGTCGTACAGTATATACTTATACTTGAATAATAGCAAGTAAATGCAGTCAGCAATACGAACAGAAACAAAAGTTAAAACCTTTAGGGTAAATCATATATGCCCCGTTTAGGTCATCCGTCAATTGCAAGTAGGTGACATCTGGTGAAGTGTCAAATACAGTGATGTGTCAATTCAAGTAAGACGTAAAATCTAATTGAAGATATCTATTCTAATTTATACAATGATTCCAAAAAATGTCCAGATATACAGCGTTTATCAAGCTTTTATCAGGGGAATTTCCTGAACCCTCAGTCATAATTATCAAAAGCTATGATTTGCATTTTGCAAAGAATCATGGTATAAATCTGATACTAGTATACCCCTATCCACCGAAGTGCGATATTTTTATTTCGTGTTTAAGGCCAGCAATATAAACGCTGTTTCAGTGCTTGAACGTATGTCACGTGGTTTGGCAGAAGAATATCCATCTTATGCTTTCTTTTCTACCTTGGCTGGAGAAAAAAGGGACAATTAAAATGCTTTCTTTTCTACCTAGGCTGGAGAAAAAAGGGACAATTTAGAATCTAGGCTGGAGAAAAAAGAGACAATTTAGAATGCTTTCTTTTCTACCTATGCTGGAGAAAAAAGGGACAATTTAGAATGCTTTCTTTTTTACCTAGGCTGGAGAAACAGGGACAATTTAGAATGCTTTCTTTTCTATCTAGGCTGGAGAAATTAGGGACACTTTAGAATGAATGCTTCCTTTTCTACCTATGTTGGTGAAAAAAGGGACAATTTAGAATGCTTTCTTTTCTATCTAGGCTGGAGAAACAGGGACAATTTAGAATGCTTCCTTTTCTACCTATGTTGGTGAAAAAAGGGACAATTTAGAATGATTTCTTTTCTACCTAGGCTGGAGAAAAAAGGGACAATTTAGAATCTAGGCTGGAGAAAAAGGGACAATTTAGAATGCTTTCGTTTCTACCTAGGCTGGAGAAAAAAGGGACAATTTAGAATCTAGGCTGGAGAAAAAGGGAAAATTTAGAATGCTTTCGTTTCTACCTTGGCTGGAGAAAAAAGGGACAATTTAGAATGATTTCTTTTCTACCTAGGCTGGAGAAAAAAGAGACAATTTAGAATCTAGGCTGGAGAAAAAGGGAAAAATTAGAATGCTTTCTTTTCTACCTAGGCTGGAGAAAAAAGGGACAATTTAGAATGCTTTCTTTTCTACTTAGTCTATAGATTTAGAACAACTAAATCTTACAAAGAGAAGAAATAGTTAAATATCAACTAATATATAACATTGATAAATGGACCTGTCATATCAAGGAATTTAACATAATTTATTACATATGAATATTTTAGTAAAATGTACAACATCGATTTAGCTGATTAGCTAATTATATATAACTTTAATTAAACGTAAAGAAACCGAAAGTAGGGATCATGACATGTCAAATTTATCAACAGAAAAGCCCACATTTAAGTATATACTATTTATAACAGTTAAAGTTAACGATGACATGCCAATTTACAACTTCAGAAAACACACCTTAAAACAACAAAGAGCCAAAATGTTCACATTGAGAATTCTTAAGTCGGTTGAACACAATAAAACCCAATCAAATTTGATTACCAACAAAAATGACCACTAGCTAAAAATTATGAAACTCTGTGAGTTTTATTTTTCTTTAACTTCTGACCTAGGCTTAATGGAAAGATGATAAACCACTGTAACCTAGCCACATTATCCCCATTGAGGACATTGTATTTTCTAGGGTTGACCTCGCCCATTGTTAATTTTTTGTGTAAAGTCAAATAACTAACTTTTATAATTGAAGATGGGTATCCATAACAGTTACTTCGTAATCTAGAGTTTGTTTACAAAAACACTTCAATAATTAATAACAAATAGCTATATGAAAATTATAGTTTTAGTACAACTTTACTGACACCATAACGGGCCTAAAATTAGCTCTTTGAAATCAGCTAGTTTTTTCAATATTTTCATTTTTTTAATCTTCTTTTTATTGATAGATAGTTTACAATTTGTTTACACTATTACTTAGGTAAACAAACAAAAGATGTCAACCAGACATGTTTATCTTTAATACAAGACATAGAAGTCTTAAAGTAGCTATAAAATGTTGTCGTTTCTCTGCAATCTCAAGAAGAAATAAACTTTGTTTTTTGTAATGATAAACACTAAATCCATTTGTTTCATAATATTCTCTATTTCAAGGTCTTGGATCTTATTTTATCAAATATTATTATAACATGAAATGTATAAATATACACAATTAAAGAGTTTAAATAATTTGAAAGAGATGCATGTGTAATTTAGGAAAATTGTATTTCAAGCATAAAAATTAAGATCAGACATGTTATCATATGTTTCTCCTTCTCTATATTGTATGTATTTTATGTGGTTTATCTATAGCTGATATGGCTTTCGTGAATAAAAGTTATTTTTACTTTTAATGATAAAACATATAAACGTAAATTGTCAATAAACATGTACCTGTCATGAGCCTGGGGATAATTATATAACACAGATACAATGTGTTAGTAATGTCAGAAAAATAAAAAAAAAATTAATTTGATTTTCAAATTCTCCTTATAGAAAAGAAATAATTGCCTATCAAATCTGTATAATTGTTTTTTGTTTTATGATATTATTACATGGTTTTTTTCTATATCGGTCTTGTTATTGGTCCGAGGCTCGCTGTATTGGTTGCTGTATTGGCCTGATGCAGAGCCGAAGGCCAATACAGCTGGCCGAGGACCAATAACAAGGGCAATGCAGAAATAACCATGTAATGATATCATTATTAATTAACTACTTTTCACAATGTATATTCTGTAAGAATTTTTTTCTGAATCAACTCTGAAAATTATTAAGTATAATCATTGAGGGATTTGAATGAGGGTTGTGAAAGATATTTTTAGTCAGAGCTATTACTAAATAATTTATAATCATCAATTTTTAAGCACATTTAATAACAGACCATGTATAAATTTATATATAATGTAAACATTTCGTAGTTTTCGTATGTTTTCAAACTAAAATTTAGAGAAAACCGACTAACCCTATATTGGCCGGGTTTTTCGATATTGCCCGAGTTAATGGTTCTGTATTGAAAGGACAGTTTCAGTCGTATTGAAGCCAATAATACACTAGTTAATTAATAATGTTTCATATTGTATAGTGATATTGTATTTTCACGATAATAATAAAAAATATGTTTTCTTTGACATGTTTATTTTATTTACTATTATGTGATTTTCAATCATTAATAAAACCCTTTTAATGTATAATAATTTTAATGAAATCATGAACTCTTATCATCATGTTCTATCCAGATTCAATATTTCATTAGGAAAAATTTTCCGAAGGAACCAAATGAAATGGAAAATTACTGGAGACAGACAAATAACACTGTCAACTACACTTTAATCCGGAATACAGATCCATGATTTATTAGTATATCCTGTTGGCAGGAGCTTTAATTGACAATCAGATATTTATCTAGTATTATAAATGTAATGTATTTGTTTCTGATTAAATATAGACATTAAACTTTGAAGAAACCGTCATCTAGTTTATGGTATTACAATGACGTAAGGAGTTCATAATGTCAACATGACTGTGTTATGATAGATTGACAACCATAGCTTACAAAAAAAAAAAAAATTGTCAAGGAAATATTGCATCGAGTGCTGTCTGTCACATATGCTAAGCAGTATACTAGAATTTGAAGTACCGTTATTTTTTTTATAGTTTTTTTTTTTTTTTTTTTTGCAGTCTGATGACTTGATTAAAAGTCGTCTAGTCTTAGAGTAGCATGTTTTTTCCATGTACAGAATATTAATGGACAAGGTCACAAATTTTTTACATATAAGTATGTCTGTGTGTCGCAGATAGAAAAAAAAATGTGAATTGGTTTACGTTACCATGAGATGCTGCCATAAGGCTAAATACAATCCAGAAGGTTGTTAATTCATGAATATTTCAAGGATTCAAGGAAATATCCTTGTATGTATATTTGAATGTGAAAAGATGTACCTGGGAAAAGATATACCCGACTCTAGACCATTCTAAAATTATGTGGTCAAATAAACTACAGGACGTCGGCCTCTTTAGTTATTTAAATAGATCATCTGTCTGTCTGTAAATTTATGCTTTTTATTGTTCGTGTACCAGAAAAAGTTCTGTACAATTTTTTTACTGTCATTATGTATTTTTTCATGTTCTAATTAAATCTGAATAAGTAGTCAAGAAATACCAAAGAGAAATTATATTCAAGACTTAATTATATATTATGAGAAAAACAAAATTCTACAAATGATTTATATTTATCAATCATGTAATCTTTTAAAATAGTGTAGGGAAAATAACCTACTGACAAGGACACAGTGTGTAAACAATCGACTTCCTCCGTGGAGTTGTACACGGATGTTCTCACAATATAGGTAAATTTCCCCGAAGCTATAATCTTGTTTGATTTATTTTCGTAACTATATAATAATAAAACAAATTTCTTCAAAACAGCTAAAGAATTTAAAAAATAATCCAAAATATGACCTCATTTAATATTCATAATGATTTTTTATTTCATTATTCTTTTGGGGGGGGACCTAGGGACCATCTCCCTCTAACAAAGTTCGTTCCTTATTTGGTTTTTGGCTTTAAACCTTTTGGTAGTCATTTGTGTTGAGAATTTGGGATGATTGTGTTTGCCTTTCTGCACTTTCGGCCTTTAGCACTACTGATGACACATAATAAATGGTGCCCCTCAGTCAGATCAGGATATTTTGGATGTAATTATAATTGTTTTGTGGTTGTTATTATATTATGTTTGTATTGTCATTGATAATAATCCTTTATTTGGATTTAATCAATAAAATTTGAATTTGAATTTGAATTTGAATTTGAATTTAATAGAAATGTGTACACATATAGTGCTTCAATAGTATCGAAAACAAATCTGTTTTTTTCTCATGTAGTGTTCAGAAATGGGTTCGATGAGATGAATGCCCTTTCCAACACCAATGCTCAAAAATAAATTGTTTTGTATTACAGATGAATAATCTTTTTTTTTGTAAATTACACCCATTATATGAGTCAAGCAAATACAAACAAAACATTAAACAACGAAGAAAACGCATATTATAGTTTATACAGACATACAAAAGATAGTTCAATTATATAAAATATTATTAAGGTTGAATCTTTGACCGATGCGGACCCTATTTCAATTCTAATGATTGTTTAATAAAGGTGCAAACAGCCAATAAAAGGGTTGAGTTTATCTAGGGGCGACATATTTTCAAAATCAGGAAATACATTTTTTATGATTTCAGAGAGTTTATTTCGATGTTGTTCATTTAGTCGACAGTGTATAAAGAAATGGTATTGGTCTTCCACTATATTACAATTTCTACATATTCTTTGTTCCCTGGGTATATTTTTATACCGACCTGTTTCTATTTCTAAACTATGGTCACTGATTTTGTTATAGTTTATGTGTTTTTTAAATTTTGTCTTTAGTAAATATTTTTAAATACCAATCTTTACTATATAAGAAAAGCTTATATATTCCTTCTTCATGTAAATTTTTATTAACTTTGAAGGATTCTTTAACCAGCGGATTAATGTTATCCTAGTTTATTCTAGTAAAATACATCATAGTTTGACTTTTGACAAAAGATGGTAATGGGAAACGCCCCAATTCTGAGTATGCCACAATATTGCAGGCAGTTTTCTTAAACACCTAGAATTATTTTATAATATTTGGTATGATTTTTTTCAAATGAAATTTTATAATCAAACGATAAATCACATATTCTGTTACTTTTTTGATGGATACAGAATTGGGGGGGGGGGGGCGAATACAACATATAACAAATATGAGTAGAACAAACAATTTCAGGACATAACATAAAATCACAATTTGATTTGTACATTTTTTCATAATATGGTTTTGTTGTTTTTGAACCAGGTGAACCTTGGAGGATATATATGAGAGAAAGAACTTTTAACAACGGGACGGGGGGGGGGGGTGAAAAATATGACTGCAAAAGTGGCTAAACTGTAATTATCACCAAAACACGGTGCTAAAATCCTACAGAGTAGCCAAACAGTGTGCATATAAAATAAAATATTGTATTAAAGATAAAAGATATGTTATTTTTGTTAAATATTCAAATTCACACATGTCCTGTTGTAATATATACACATAACAGTGCAAGCCTTTATTAGCCTTTGCATGTAGTCATATAATTAAACGTGCACAGAAAAAAGAAATGTCGGGACATTTATCTGTATAATGTAATTGGAAGTCTGCGTGTTTAGCTAAGCTATAACTTTCTCTTTTTAATTTCATATTTCTACAATCGATAACAAATAATCCCTTTTATACTAATTAAATTCATAATGTAGTCTTCACCATGCTTATAGGCACGTCGACATGTCGACCGGCTGTTAAACCCCAATACAATCTACCATAAATGATTACAAATAGCTTGAAGGCATTAAGTGAACAATGATCAATCATAGCAAACAGTAAAATTTGAAGTCGTAAAATGGTCGTGATATAATGTCGTTATATTACATGTGCGGTAAATAGGTGTCATTTTACAGTCCAGTTATTTCAGTGTTCGGAACATTAATTTTATTTCTTAACTGAAAATTGTATCTATCGATTACATAAAATGTGTAAAATAATGATATCAAGTACATGTATAAGGGAAAATCTACAATTGACCTTCCCCCTTTGACCTAAACTTCCCCAAAAAAGAAATATAACACCATCAAATCAATAAATCAATGGATGTATCCCACTGCTCACGTGTCTTTTGGATGAGTTGTAGGTCTAGCTTGTTAATTTTTACATTAGAATATGCTCTGCAGTGTTTAGATCTTTAACACTAGAGAATGCCTTTACATCTAAAATTCCCGTCGCCACCTACCCTCGAAGTCAGGACCTTTATCTCGCCATTACCGCTCTACTAACCGAGCTAAAGATCACAGCTAATGGAATGTGCTACGGTTCTATAACTTTAATATTAAATTAAGGGAAACCGATTGAACTTCCAAACTGACGATATACCAACTTAAACCTATCTTTCAATCAACCTCTTTTTAACCGGGGTTTCTTTAGGTGGGCTCCAATGAAACAATAGGGCATGATTCTAACTAAATTTCCACCCGCCATCCAGGCTCTAACACGGTACACTTCACTGATCTACCAATGGAGCTTACAAGGAATACTACGGTAATGCATATAATGGATTTCTATAACTTCTATGATATGATCAAGGGAAGTCTTTTACAGGTTATTGCTTAGGACTTACACGTTTTAGGGATTGGGCGCTGCTGATAACACATAAAACGGTATAATAGAATAAATGTGATAAACTTTTTCCCTGTTCCATCCTACGGGATTTTATCTCATCGACGATTTCCTATATCTTTAAACTTATATTCAGTATAATATATGGATTAGCATTTTATTAGACGGTTATGAGTATTTTTTACAAACTTATTCACACAGGAAAGTAAAAGAAATGGAATTGTACAAATTTGATAAAACGGATGAAACAATTAAAATTCAACGATAAGGAACAAAATACACGTAAAACAAAATTGACAAGCAGTGCAACTGGTAAGCTTTGAACTCGTTGTTGACGACTTTACAAGTCTCAAGAGGAAGAACAGAAATAAACACACTTTTTATTTTCTGTGTGTATTAAATCAGTATTGCAAGGCCTGTTTTCTCTTACACAAGTGAAGTCCATATTAAGTTTCTCCTTATGCTCCTTCCAAGAAGTTTGAAATGGTTAAATGTTTCCTCTCATAAATTTTCTGCTCTTTCGAGAATCTCTCACGATAATACCTTTCAACCTCAATTTTTGCATAAGGAAAATAATTTTTTATGCAGTTTCTAATGGGCTCATTTCAAGAATTCCCTCTGTATATTCCTTGATGTTTATTCATATATAGTGACCTGCAATTGACCTCGCTTATATTGTTTGTCTTGTGTTGACAGTTTTTGCAAGAACACTTCACCGTCAGCGGTATTTTACGATGAAAACAAATAATTAAAAAGAATACCGAAGCGATAAAACAGTGGGAAAAGTCCGTTAATTCGAAATTCAAAGGAAAAGACAAAGTCATGAAAATGGAACAAAACAAACAAATGCCACAAGGATGTATGTAAAAGAATAAAACACGTATAATAAACTAAACAAAAATATAACAAGACAGAACAGAAAAAAGCACAAGCAATGTGGACTCCAACTAAAAACTGGACGGGAAAGCATTTCCTGCTGCGTTAATGGTAACCTTCACATTGCTAATGAGTGAAATCCAGTGAAGTGTCAAGTTCGGGGAGATTTCAATTCCAGAAGGACGTGAAATCTAACTGAAGATATCTAGTCTTATACGCGATATAGAAACTTCGTATCGGCCAATCAATTCATTATGACGACCATAAAAAGTTTTGGAGTGATGAAAGTAACAAAGATTTAACATAATCCTGTCTTGGAAGTTTATGTGGAAAACATCGAAAGTTTCAATTCTGATGCCCTTCTTAGCGTGAGGTCCGGATTTTAAAAATCCTTTTTTTTTTCAAATATTCACACTTCTATTAAAATGGAGATAAAACTATTGAATTATTTTTTATTTGATGGTTGCAAATATTTAAATTCAACACATTAATTTCGGAATTTGAAAATATTACGTATTACAGCTGTCATCAATCTCAGTGTTGATCTAACTGAAAAAAGTGTGTTGATCTTACTGTATTTAGTTTCGATCTTATTGTATATAGTGTATATAGTGTTGATCTTACTGTATTTAGTGTCGATCTTATTGTATATAGTGTGTTGGTCTTACTGTGTATAGTGTGTTGGTCTTACTGTGTATAGTGTGTTGGTATTACTGCATATAGTCAGTTGGTCTCACTGTATATAGTGTGTTGATCTTGTATATAGCGTTGGGCTTACTGTAAATAGTGTGTTCCTCTTACTGTAAATAGTATGTGTTGATCTTACTGTATATAGTGTGTTGGTCATACTGTAAATAGTGTGTTGGTCTTACTGTATATAGTGTGTTGGTCCTAATGTAAACAATGTGTTGATCTTACTGTATATGATATGTTGACCTTACTGCATATAGTGTGTTGATCTTACTGTGTATAGTGTGTTGGTCTTACTGTATATAGTGTGTTGATCTTACTGTGTATAGTGTGTTGGTCTTACTGTATATAGTGTGTTGATCTTACTGTGTGTATGGTGTGTACCTTAGGCAACATCAAATTGATTTCTGTCAAATTTTTTTTCTTGAGGACTAGTTTTTTTTTCAGCCGAAGATAATTTCTTAAAAGACAAAAAATTGGGTGTAAATTTTTGCAAATAAAGCAGCAAAAAAAAGAAAATTTCTTAAAATTTACGAAGTCCGAAAATCGGAACGGCGAAATCCAAAGAACAAAAAAAATCAATTTGGTGTGGCCTTACTGTTCTATATAAAGTGTGTTGATCTTACTTTAAATAGTTTGTTGTGTTGATCTTACTTTAAATAGTGTGTTATGTTGATCTTACTGTATATAGTGTGGTGGTCTTATTGTATATATCGTGTTGATTTTACTCATAAGGTATATTTATAATACTGTATGCTTCGTGAGCATTTGGCTCATCTATAAGATTTTACAGTGTTTTTTGTTGCTTGTGATATACCAGTCTATTTCATTGGTTTCTCGTAAAATTCATGACATGTACATCTACTATCTATAAGAAAGATAAAAAATGGTAACGGGAAATAAGGACTGGTTTGACATAAATGGAAAGATTAGAACGCAGAATGGGTGAAAAGGTAGCTAAAATAGAATTGGAGGACTGAAAAGTTCATACCCGAGAATAATAAAAAATCTAAATAAAAATCTGGAAGACCAAAAACGTATAACCGAGAAGAAATGGAAAATCTAAATAAAAAAGGGTGAAAAACTTAAAGGTAATGATAACGAATCTCAACCAAAAGTGGATTGTTTGTAGAGGGTTTGTTGTCATCGATCCTGCAAAGTTTCAAAACATTTCATAATTTAGTTTCAGAGGAAAAAAAGTTTTGAAAATTTGCCACTAAAAATCAAAGATGATCTCTGGCGGCCATGTTGTTGATCCATCCATAATAAAGTAAACAAAAATAGAAGAAGACAGCATAGAAACTAAAGCACTAGCTATGTGAACTCCTATTAAAAACCGGGATTGACATAAGGTGCTCCCGGTCACATTGCCAGTGAGTAAAAGAGTATGAAGTGTCAAGTCCGGTGAGGTGTCAGTTCCACAAGGACGTGAAATCTAACTGAAGACATTAACAGAAGCAAAGACAGAAATAGAAAGAGAGAAAAAAGATGGGGTTAAGGGAGTCATTATTACCAAAAATAATAAATTTAGACTAAATAAAGGGTTTCGGTAAGCGCAGCATGATACTACTGCAAGAACCTTTTTGACACATTTAACCCCCTGTATCACAGGAACTGTAAAAGATATAAAACTTTGTTGACATACTACTGAAAGTACTCATCAAGATAAATTAAAAGAAAAAATCTCAATTGAAATAGGATGAAAAATAAAAATTTACGTTTCCTCCAAAATGCTAACTTTGACCCCTTGTATCTCATAACAATAAAAGATAGAAAAAAAGTTGACATACTAAAGAGAGCATTCATTAAGGTGAATTAAAAGAAAATAATCCCCATTAAAATTGGATGAAAATTTAAAAAAAATTATTATTCAAGGCACATTGCATTTTTGTCCCTTTTAACCCCATATATCTCAAAAAACAATGTAAAATCTTATAGATGAGCCAAATGCTCACGAAGTATATAGTAATATAATATACCTTATCATGACAGTAAAATTAGCACGATATATACAGTACGACAACTACATTATCAAGGAACATAATCAACCAAAAATCATAAAAATGGGATAAAAATTTTAAAAGTTACACCAAAATTATCAGAAAACCCTTCATGACCCCCAGAAAAAAACGGGAGGGGCCAGATTTCCCAAATATCAATCCCATCCTGTATTTTTTATGGAGGACCATTGTGGTAAAATATTATAAGGATACGATCAATATAACAAAACTAAATGAGTGGAATCCTAACTGTCAACGGAGGCCGACGCCGACGACGACAGGTTCATACCATATTAAGACCAAAAATATCTGCGGTCGTATAAAAAGAAAAAAGTAAAGCAATTAACAGACTTAAAAGTAAATTCCAAATTGAAAAAAAAAGAAAAAAACCAAAGCAATTACAAAATGATAGGTAAAATTTTCAAGTTTATTGGTTAACACTCAGTCAAAGATAACATCTATAAACCGAGGCCATTATACATGTTATATGACAGATATATAGATACAAACATGACAGAATTAACATGAGTTGATTAAATAAAATATACATAGCATATACAGAAAATTAGAAAAAGTAATCATAGTTTTAAACAATAAAGCAATTTTCCTAACTAAAACAGACAGCTCTGTGTTGCAAAATAAAACAACAAACGTCATAACAAGGTACACAGATGGGAGGGTAAGGCTTAGATATAATCTATTCACTAGGGGTTTATTCTTTACGTAACTTATAATATAAAAAGACAAGTTAAAAAATAAGGACTGCTGATGAATATAAAAAAAGTCTTTGATGCTTCAAAACCTAAGTAACGGTAAAGAACAGGTAAGAACACAGGTGACATTTAAACAATTTATCATGGTGTGGAATATGATCTGTTTATATATGATGGGTGCATTCACGTTATTGTAATCCCAAAGGGATCATCAAATCGTACAGTAAAGTATTAGGTTGTGCATTTTAAAAAAAGTTACAGTTTGCACAATACAAAAGAGATTAAACTTTAAATGAGAAGAAAACAGAGATAACGAACATACGTAATACTAGTAAAATACAAAACAAAATGAGCAAAGTTATAATAGCTGTTCTTCATGCGACAGTCATTGTATATTAAATAGCACGATATCCTATAGAAAATGGAAATGTTATATATATTCCGACATTCAAACTTGTATTATTGTGCGAGATTTGTTGCCACCTTGAATGCCTCACTACGACCTTTAGATGAAGAACAGCAATAAAAACAGTCCCTTTGTTTTAACTTTTGTGGCATGCGTGAGCGGATTCTATGTCAAGAATACATCAACCATATCCTTTATACCTGAAGGGTAATTTTACTATCTCAGCTTAAATATACAAACTGCTGACTCTTGACTATTTTTCATTATGGAAATTAAGGTAACATCTGCGATATATACAAATATTTTTTTAAAAAGTTGTTTATATAATCGATAATATCTACAAGGTATTAAACATCTGGTGTAACACGTCGTGTATCCTCGCTTTATTGTCTTTTTTGTATAACAGACTGATATAATTAATCTGAATACGGACATGTTAGTTTAATCATGTGCAATGTATTCAGAATTGGTAGCATTTCCAGAGTCATCATAGAAGTTAATCTGAAACCAAGGCTGACAAATCTTCTTTTATTGTCTGATTAAAGTGTTTAGTGATTTATATATCGTTCATTCCAACTTCAAATATAACATGTTTTACGTAATATGTCTTTGCATATGTCGTCTTGTTTACATACTTATGCAAATGAAACAGAAAAAAATGTATCTATATCTGTTCATGTAAGAGTTTTATAATACGTTATTTCATACCAATCATCATAAATTATCAATACAATAAAAAGCGATTCGTAATAATGGTAGTATCGATCTCCCTGTAAGGTGTCAACTTTAGAATCATTTCTGAAAGACTTTCCAGGTGATGAACATCAACAACAGCTTTGTGTATTGTAACAACATCAGACAGATTTGTTTGTTATTCCAATGTATTTTGCATAATATGCCTAAGGCATATTTATTACCATTTGACAATATTTATTGAATTTCTGAAAACTTTATAATACTCACCATTATTCGAATCCATGCTGTTCAGATGTCTGCCGGGGGCCTCGGTGGCCGAGTGGTCTAGGTAGTTCGTCATGACTACTAATGATCACACGACTGTCAACACTGGGGTTGTGAGTTCGAATCTCACCTATGTGTTCGACTCCAATCTAAATTGACAAGGATTGCCAATTTTCCTATCGAATGTCGGTGGTTCTCTCCGGGTATTCCGGCTTCCTCCACCAATGAAAACTGGCCACCGCGAAGTAGCCAAATGTGCTGAAAACGGCGTAAACTCCCAACTAAACAAACAAACAAACAGATGTCTGCCTGGTATTTACTGATTCAGATGTCTGCCTGGTATTTACTTATTCAGATGTCTTCCTGGTATTTACCGATTTTACTGATTCAGACCATTTGGTCGTGGTGTAGTGGTTAGCGCATCGAACTACGAAGCCAGAGGTCCCTGGTTCGATTCCTGTTCGGGATGAAAATTTCAGGGATCAAATTTGCGACGCCCTATCGACACCATTTGCGAGGATGGTTTCGATAAACGATGCTAGTCCGTCGGATGGGGACGAAAAATGGCTGTCCCTTGTTAAGGGAGAGCAACACCCTTCGCACGCTAAAGACTCCTCTGTAGATGTCGAAAAAGAGTAGGCTAAAACGCCGCTACAGTGGCCACTCTCGCACCCGCCAAGTGGAGAGGGATTAGTATAAGTTGGTATAACTTGTTTCCCAATCCACTATAAATAAGTAAGTTTAAACTTTTTTAAACCATTTGTTGTAATTAAGCGATTTTATGAGTGTTACCTTTCTTCGTGTCCCCATCCCCCCTCGTGTCATGATATGAGTATAAAACATGAAATCAATTATCAGATATATTTGATGTAAATTTAAACCTGCAGGGAACTGCGAGCTTTTTCTGCGAGCTGAAGAAGTGATGTTCTCTTGCACGAACCTTTCAAAGTTTAAATATAAGCATTATTATAAAATACATTAATGAAGTGGACTAAAACCCATGCATACTCGTCTATCGTTTCTGTTGGCTTTGTATTACAAACATTTCTATCATTCCTCATAGCAATGATGTCGATTATTATTGATATATATTCATTAAATAATATCAGCTTTTAAAAATGTTTACACAAGAAACTATTTTTAAAGGACTTTAAGTTAAATAGCAAATCAAACTTTAATACATATAATATATACAAATAAAAGTGTCAATGGCCAAGAAACCATAATTATATTGTTCAAACTGAGCAGAAAACGGCTATTCTATATGGTGGTTGATGTGATAACAACGCCTCTTGGCTGTTTAGTAAAATCAATTCGCTATATTCATTAATTGTTAGAAGTGCCGTTAAGACGGAGATTGATTGATATTTAGATGTTCTTTATAATGGTAATGTTAATCCACCGTTGCATACAGACATCTGCTACTTGATGCCGTTAAGTGACAATATCCCGTTGTAATTGATCCATACCATTACAGAATACAATCACATATACCTTCACGGGAGGGTGCCTTGTTATTATAGTTAATTTACAAAACACCAGCTTGTTAGAATAATTTTAACTTTAAAGGTAACATGTTATCGGCACATGTATCTCCAACATTTTAATAAAGATAACTTTATAGGAAATATGAACGTATGCCGTTCCCCAGTCTGGAATACTTTATTTTATATTGAAACAAGAAATCTTTATTTTATAAGAAGGGTGGGGGATGGAAATTTTGGTGAACAGAAAAGACAACCTCAAAAACCTAGTCAAATATTGTAGGTGTGAATATTACCTGATGTTAATATAAAAAAATGCACGAACATATTGAAAATGGCTCCAAAACAAATTTCCAGGCTCCAAGACCATTTCCTTGCCAGCTACAAACAAAATCAGTGGAGTTTGAACCTGCATAGATAAGAAATACATTGACATATATTTTTTATCAACCCACACTTTATTAGAAGTACAAAACTATCAAATGAATACTAGTAGTCATAAAACGAGATTTTTGACAATTTACTCAATCATATAATATTTTGTTACAATTTATGAATATTAAGATATTATTTGAAAGCAAGAAGATTTAAATTTACGATTATATATTCCGTTATATATCATATTATGTAACAGAACGTTGTTGTCAGATTGACCAAACAACCTTGAACCCAATGTAAAAAGTATGTTCACTTCAGACTTTATGATCAAAATCCACGTATAATACAATAATTTAACTTCGCCTGGTAGATGCATTCTTTAATATTTATAAATGATAATGGATACATTGCCTTTATATATGTAAATGTGACAATTATTAAACACTGCATTTTCTGTAATGGGTTTTAACTGTCTGTGCTTTGTGGAGAACAAACCACAGTACTGGAAAGGAGCAATGCTATGCAATTCCCCTTTTATTTGTTTCACTCATAACTGATAATTTCTAAATTTTCCATCTAACCATGCATGTTGTAAAATTTATTCGATGGTTAACGAATTAAAAGGGAATATGCCTAAGAGAGAAGAAGAAATTTTCCATCAAATGACACTAGCTTTTGTAAGACAACGCAAGTTTGGGCAGACAAAAATGCTTTAGACCTTGATGAAACACAATATTTCTTTCTAGCAATATAGTTAACTGTCTAACTGATAATTGCTACATCGCCACTTTCCATTGCCTGTAGTTATGTTCTTAATAGAGAAAATATGAAATGAAATTAACAAGGTCACATATAGTACTTATATAATTGTAAAAATATACTACCATTTACAAGAAATAAATGTCGTATCAAAGCAATAAATTACATTACATAAGACTAATACAGGTAACTAGTACAGGTGTAGTATTCAGTAGGTCAATATTATATAGGTACAATATCCAATACAATTTCTATATGCAGAAAAAAACCTAGAGTAAAAAAACTACAGGTACAATATTCTATATATAACTGGCACATGCATAGCACTGTATTCAGAAAAAAAAAAACATGACAATACGTTCAGGTACCAAGTTATGGTATTTAGAAAAACTAGGCCAAAAAATACTACACGTATACGATATTCAACAATACTTGCACATTTATAGTAATCAGAAAAAAAAACTAGGCCAATACAATATAGGTACAGTATACAATAAAACGTCCGTGGTACTGGTATCAGGGTTCAGAAAAAACTAGGCCAATACTATATAGGTACAGTATACAATAAAACGTCTGTGGTACTGGTATCAGGGCGAGGTATTCAGAAAAAACTAGGCCAATACTATATAGGTACAGTATACAATAAAACGCCCGTGGTACTGGTATCAGGGCGAGGTATTCAGAAAAAACTAGGCCAATACTATATAGGTACAGTATACAATAAAACGTCTGTGGTACTGGTATCATGGCGTAGTATTCAGAAAAAACTAGGCCAATACTATATAGGTACAGTATACAATAAAACGTCTGTGGTACTGGTATCATGGCGTAGTATTCAGAAAAAACTAGGCCAATACTATATAGGTACAGTATACAATAAAACGTCTGTGGTACTGGTATCATGGCGTAGTATTCAGAAAAAACTAGGCCAATACTATATAGGTACAGTGTACAATAAAACGTCTGTGGTACTGGTATCAGGGCGAGGTATTCAGAAAAAACTAGGCCAATACTATATAGGTACAGTATACAATAAAACGCCCGTGGTACTGGTATCAGGGCGAGATATTCAGAAAAAACTAGGCCAATACTATATAGGTACAGTATACAATAAAACGTCCGTGGTACTGGTATCAGGGCGAGGTATTCAGAAAAAACTAGGCCAATACTATATAGGTACAGTATACAATAAAACGTCTGTGGTACTGGTATCAGGGCGAGGTATTCAGAAAAAACTAGGCCAATACTATATAGGTACAGTATACAATAAAACGCCCGTGGTACTGGTATCAGGGCGACGTATTCAGAAAAAAATAGGCCAATACTATATAGGTACAGTATACAATAAAACGTCTGTGGTACTGGTATCATGGCGTAGTATTCAGAAAAAACAAGGCCAATACTATATAGGTACAGTGTACAATAAAACGTCTGTGGTACTGGTATCAGGGCGAGGTATTCAGAAAAAACTAGGCCAATACTATATAGGTACAGTATACAATAAAACGTCTGTGGTACTGGTATCAGGGCGAGGTATTCAGAAAAAACTAGGCCAATACTATATAGGTACAGTATACAATAAAACGCCCGTGGTACTGGTATCAGGGCGAGGTATTCAGAAAAAACTAGGCCAATACTATATAGGTACAGTATACAATAAAACGTCTGTGGTACTGGTATCAGGGCGAGGTATTCAGAAAAAACTAGGCCAATACTATATAGGTACAGTATGCAATAAAACGCCCGTGGTACTGGTATCAGGGCGAGGTATTCAGAAAAAACTAGGCCAATACTATATAGGTACAGTATACAATAAAACGCCCGTGGTACTGGTATCAGGGCGAGGTATTCAGAAAAAACTTGGCCAATACTATATAGGTACAGTATACAATAAAACGTCTGTGGTACTGGTATCAGGGCGAGGTATTCAGAAAAAACTAGGCCAATACTATATAGGTACAGTATACAATAAAACGCCCGTGGTACTGGTATCAGGGCGAGGTATTCAGAAAAAACTAGGCCAATACTATATAGGTACAGTATACAATAAAACGTCTGTGGTACTGGTATCAGGGCGAGGTATTCAGAAAAAACTAGGCCAATACTATATAGGTACAGTATACAATAAAACGCCCGTGGTACTGGTATCAGGGCGAGGTATTCAGAAAAAACTAGGCCAATACTATATAGGTACAGTATACAATAAAACGTCCGTGGTACTGGTATCAGGGCGAGGTATTCAGAAAAAACTAGGCCAATACTATATAGGTACAGTATACAATAAAACGTCCGTGGTACTGGTATCAGGGCGAGGTATTCAGAAAAAACTAGGCCAATACTATATAGGTACAGTGTACAATAAAACGCCCGTGGTACTGGTATCAGGGCGAGGTATTCAGAAAAAACTAGGCCGATACTATATAGGTACAGTATACAATAAAACGTCTGTGGTACTGGTATCAGGGCGAGGTATTCAGAAAAAACTAGGCCAATACTATATAGGTACAGTATACAATAAAACGTCTGTGGTACTGGTATCAGAACGAGGTATTCAGGAAAAAAACTAGGCCAATACTATATAGGTACAGTATACAATAAAACGTCTGTGGTACTGGTATCAGGGCGACGTATTCAGAAAAAAAACTAGGCCAATACTATATAGGTACAGTATACAATAAAACGTCTGTGGTACTGGTATCATGGCGTAGTATTCAGAAAAAACTAGGCCAATACTATATAGGTACAGTATACAATAAAACGTCTGTGGTACTGGTATCAGGGTTCAGAAAAAACTAGGCCAATACTATATAGGTACAGTATACAATAAAACGTCCGTGGTACTGGTATCAGGGTTCAGAAAAAACTAGGCCAATACTATATAGGTACAGTATACAATAAAACGTCTGTGGTACTGGTATCAGGGCGAGGTATTCAGAAAAAACTAGGCCAATACTATATAGGTACAGTATGCAATAAAACGCCCGTGGTACTGGTATCAGGGCGAGGTATTCAGAAAAAACTAGGCCAATACTATATAGGTACAGTATACAATAAAACGTCTGTGGTACTGGTATCAGGGCGAGGTATTCAGAAAAAACTAGGCCAATACTATATAGGTACAGTGTACAATAAAACGTCTGTGGTACTGGTATCAGGGCGAGGTATTCAGAAAAAACTAGGCCAATACTATATAGGTACAGTATACAATAAAACGTCTGTGGTACTGGTATCAGGGCGAGGTATTCAGAAAAAACTAGGCCAATACTATATAGGTACAGTATACAATAAAACGCCCGTGGTACTGGTATCAGGGCGAGGTATTCAGAAAAAACTTGGCCAATACTATATAGGTACAGTATACAATAAAACGTCTGTGGTACTGGTATCAGGGCGAGGTATTCAGAAAAAACTAGGCCAATACTATATAGGTACAGTATACAATAAAACGCCCGTGGTACTGGTATCAGGGCGAGGTATTCAGAAAAAACTAGGCCAATACTATATAGGTACAGTATACAATAAAACGCCCGTGGTACTGGTATCAGGGCGAGGTATTCAGAAAAAACTAGGCCAATACTATATAGGTACAGTATACAATAAAACGTCCGTGGTACTGGTATCAGGGCGAGGTATTCAGAAAAAACTAGGCCAATACTATATAGGTACAGTATACAATAAAACGCCCGTGGTACTGGTATCAGGATTCAGAAAAAATAGGGTAAAATATACTTAAGGTACGATATTAAGTATAACTAGCTCGGGTAATAATTTTCAGAAAAAGTATAAGACAATAAATGGTACATGTACATTATTCAATAAAACGTCCATATAGTTTATAGTGGGTATAGTATTAAAAACACTAGGACAAAATATACTACAAGTACGGTATTCTACATACATAGCACAAGTGTAGTTTTCAGAAAAATTAGGACGATAAATAATATAATTTCCGTATAGTATAGGTATAGTATTCAGAAAACTAGGACAAAAAACTTCGAGTACGGTTAAATGTTAAGGAATGGTTGGAGAGCAGAAGAGTGAATCAGGAATTTGAACTTATTTAAGTAAAAATACGTTAAATAGGTAATATATCGTTACATTTTATGTTGTCATGGTGTGTGTCTTGGATATACCCCGGAGGGCATTTATACCATGATATTTTGGAAATGGAAGTTATAACTTTTATTAAATTAAAAGTGGGGTCCTTGAAAAAGTGTGATAAAGGCAGGATAAATGGTTACATTTTATGGCATCATGGTGTGTTCAACCGTTATATTGTTTAAATTTTACATTCATTGTAATGTGTCAACAAATACTATGGTTGTTTTTTTTAATTTACAAAAACTGATACACATCATAATCATTCTAAAGTCATGTGTAAATTTGATAAAACAGATGACATTTAATCAGTTGATATTAAGTTTAATGACAATGTTTCCAGAATAAAAAATATCAAAAATAGAACAATAAAAGCTATATATAAATGTAACTTGATTTTATATAGACATAGCTAGTGAAAGGAGCAAGCTGTAATCTGATATTTATATTGAAGTCATACTTCCACCATTGTCGTCATGTTATAGTATAATGTATATTTCAGACATTTCCTATATTTAATTATTGATAGGTTTTCCCTTAATGCATTTAGTCATTAACCTTTAATGTAAAAACAATGAAATTTGACAAAATCGTATAAATCTAAGCTTCCTAGGTAACTGGAAGGGTGAAGGGGGGAAGACGGGGGGGGGGGGGTGTGAATAAAACGGCGGGGTTCAATCTAAGACTAATATTATTAAATCATAGTTTTAATCAACTTTCTAATCGGTCATATTTTTATGTGTGTATATAATTTAAATGTTATCAGAGCATTAACCTGAGGGGTTGTTCACGGCCATAAATAATATTTATTGTTATTTTCTGTACTTATGTCATACAAACAAAAGATTTACCAATACAAACAGAACTGATACAGATAAATCCTAAAATAACAGGATTATTATTAGATAATAGTATCATAAACTTCCTTTTTAGCGAATTATGAAATTATCCACGTACACAAGCAAACCCTCAGTATAGGTTCATGGCCGTTCAACGTCCATCCGTCTTATAATATAATAATAGTTTCAAATTATACACAAGATAAAGAATGTTCGGAAATGCTTAAATATCATTTGTTTTATTTTATACATATATTTTGTTTATTTTATATAACCTAGCTGAACATAAATGATCTAAACTGTCCGAACTACAATCACTTGAAATAAGACTTGATATATTCTGAAAATTTCCCTCAGTAATATTTTTTCATTTATTTATTTATTTTTAAACTTCCCGTTTCACAGTCATATTATTATTAATGGGTGTTACGTATTATTCATTTAAAGAAGTCCACGGTACTTTTCGGCGTGATTTGTTTTTATTTATATAAATATGTTTGTTAATTGTTTTAAAGTTTATACCGCGTATTGTTATTACTTGGGGTTTACATTATAACAAACAATGAATTTTTCCACGCTATCAGGAACTGTATATGAAGTATTATATGATCCCTGACGCTATGTACATTTAACTTCTTATGCCATTACAACTGTGCGAGGCCATTATTAATACCAAGGGCATGTTACAGGGCCAATATGAAAAAGTCCATATATTGATACTTTTATTAAACAACTTCATCCAAGAACAGTCAGGGTCAATAATATTAATTAATTATTAAACACAGCTTTCAATTTGATTGTCAACCCTCATAAAGTTTTAAAAAGTTGTCACTTATTTAAAGAAATAAACGATATTTTGATTTAATCGATGTCAAGTTTCATCTGTTCATAATGCATGGCTGTGATTTCGTAATTCACGGGTGTTATTTTGTAATGCATGACTGAGATTCCGTAATGACTGGCTATAACAATTTCTCCATTCATAATGACCAGTTGTCGAAATTTATCCGAGTTTAACCGATATACAATCGTAATAAAGTGAGTGGTCCAGATTTTATGGAGTTTAACCATTATACTAGCGTAATAAAGTGAGTGGTCCGGATTTTTTAAAGAAACTTAATTTTATAGGCAAATCAAGCAGAACTTAATCATTAGATGCTACAGCATCTTCAAGGGTTGTATTTTTTGTTCTTTTCTAGAAACCACGAAGAAATGTAGATTTACTGTAAGCAAGAACCCCTCCCCAAAAATGGACCGACCAAAATTATGATTTGTAAGTCAAATTGTCTCACCTTGATGTCGGTCATGAATTATTTGCTATATGGTGTCTAACTTTTTGTGAAACTTCTTTGAATATCTTTAAATGGTTTACAAAGTTTCATGAACAGACAGACAGACATTTTGGTATTTGAATATGCGCTACAACAATTGGATGAAATATACATACAAATATAGGCCACAATATTGGTGTCATAGAATGTTACACAGATCAAATACACTATCATTATGTGGCCCTCAACAATGAACTTAAATCCAACATCAGGTAACCGTTGAATCGTAATTAGCGTCAGAAAATACAAGTTTAAAATAACCGAAAACTGACAAATAATAATAAGGTCTATAATGAAATATTTAACATGATTCTTAAATACTAGGTTTAATACAAAAAGAATACATAAAAAAACATCAATTATTCAATAATGCATTAAAAATTGATATTCAAACTGAACGGTAACAAAACACAAAGTACTATATTCAGAATGCTCGCTGTAATCCGACAGCTAGGAAAAGATGCCTTTTTCTGTACAGGAGTATCGGCTATATATTATGATTATATTATGTATCGATCTGAAGTAAAGGGGGAATTATCTGAATAGCGACAATGAAACGCGGGAAATGTCATATATGCAAAAACTTTCAAAAAATAAATTTTGAGGTATGCTGGTGTAAGGATTTGGGTAGGTTTGTAAAAGTCACACTTGTATGTATATTTCAATAGTTTTAGGTGTAGTAGGAATAGAAAACAAAGTAACTGTTTATCTGTTTCCCCTTTTTAATGTTTTTTTTTAGAATTATGGAAAACTAATGGTTAAAAATGTATATTATTTTCAGATTACGTGTCTAATTGTAGCGAGCACAGGGAGCGCTATAGTGGCATATGCATGTTCTACATATGGGTCATTTAGAAAAGTCTTTGTTTAATGGTGGCAGCCATATTGTGCTACATACTAAGGCTATGTAGCACAAAGTTTCGTTCGCCGGAAGTAAGTAAAGTAAGGGAAACAATTCGCTAATGAGTTTCTGGAAAGGGCTAATATTGCTGTGCTCGCATCATTGGCCACGCCAACAGCATATTATATTATTACATATACATTTGGATTTGCAAATGATTAACAAAAAAAATTCTGTATATGGTAGTATAAGGATACAATAATGATCTGCCTACAATACGTGTGGGTTCTACTCACGTAAATCTGTATATGATAGTATAAGGATGCAGTAGTGATCTACGTACAATACGTGTGGGTTGTACCCACGTAAATCTGTATATGATAGTATAAGGATACAGTAATGTTCTACCTACAATACGTGTGGGTTGTACCCACGTAAATCTGTATATGATAGTATAAGGATGCGGTAGTGATCTACCTACAATACGTGTGGGTTGTATCCACGTAAATCTGTATATGATAGTATAAGGATACAGTAGTGGTCTACCTACATTACGTGTGGGTTGTATCCACGTAAATCTGTATATGATAGTATAAGGATACAGTAGTGGTCTACCTACAATACGTGTGGGTTGTACCCACGTAAATCTGTATTTAATAGTATAAGAATACTGTAGTGATCTACCTACAATACGTGTGGGTTGTACCCACGTAAATCTGTATATGATAGTATAAGGATACAGTAGTGATCTACCTACATTACGTGTGGGTTGTATCCACGTAAATCTGTATATGATAGTATAAGGATACAGTAGTGGTCTACCTACAATACGTGTGGGTTGTACCCACCTAAATCTGTATATGATAGTATAAGGATACAGTAGTGATCTACCTACAATACGTGTGGGTTGTATCCACGTAAATCTGTATATGATAGTATAAGGATACAGTAGTGATCTACGTACATTACGTGTGGGTTGTTCCCACGTAAATCTGTATATGATAGTATAAGGATACAGTAATGATGTACCTACAATACGTGTGGGTTGTACCCACGTAAATCTGTATATGATAGTATAAGGATACAGTAGTGATCTACCTACAATACATGTGGGTTGTACCCACGTAAATCGGTATAT
This sequence comes from Mytilisepta virgata, assembly GCA_028015205.1. NCBI lineage: Eukaryota > Metazoa > Mollusca > Bivalvia > Mytilida > Mytilidae > Mytilisepta > Mytilisepta virgata. The sequence goes on along the minus strand of CM051518.1, from coordinate 3,144,466 downwards.
GATAGTATAAGAATACAATAATGATGTACCTACAATACGTGTGGGTTGTACCCACCTAAATCTGTATATGATAGTATAAGGATACAGTAGTGTTCTACCTACAATACGTGTGGGTTGTACCCACGTAAATCTGTATATGATAGTATAAGGATACAGTAGTGATCTACCTACATTACGTGTGGGTTGTATTCACGTAAATCTGTATATGATATTATCGTATTTCCCTATGGCTATATCGACCTGCTGAGGCCTTCAGAATTTCCCGTATTTCGGCACTGTGACGTGGTAAAGAGTTGACCCGACCCTAATATATCAGCGACGTCATAATGTTTGACCCAACGTTGACCCGAATATATCAGGAAAACATCCGGTTATAGGCGGATGGCCATTGAAAAGTAAGAAATTCCATCAAGATTGCTAGTTAACAATACGATAAATTTATCATCAAGTTTTCTTCAAACAAATATTGTAAAATATAAGCCGCTCGACACAATATGAAACTTTTTGGCTCGTTCGCTACGCTCACTCGCCGAAAAAGCTTCACATTGTGTCTTGCGGCTGATATTTTACGATATACGTTTGCAGAAAACCTGCTAATATGTACGTATAAGGATACAGTAGTGATCTACCTACATTGCGTGTGGGTTGTATCCACGTAAATCTGTATATGATAGTATAAGGATACAGTACTGATGTACCTACAATAAGTGTTGGTTGTACCCACGCAATTTACGGAATGAAAAGTTTTATATTTTTTTAATTTTCCAATACAAAGTTTGCATTACTTGAAATGAAAATTCATTCGTGATTGGTTTCAGTAATTGTAATCCCATTTGGTTCAGCGTTTCCTGTTTTCTGCAGTCATGTATAAATCGTATATTGAACTATGATGTCAAATCACATTATATGATTATGCTTATATGCGTTTATGAATTATTGAATTTGAGGAAGTGTTTTTGATACTTTTGTGTTTAATGTTACATTTGTCGTCATATTTTATCGTTTAAATGTATTCATATTTTATTTCACTGGACAATCCTCTTTGTTATTAAGTAAGGATTTCAAAATTTCGTTATTTCATTTTGGTAATTTATAATTCGATTGTTTAGACTCTGTGCTATGATTATTTTGAATATATAATATAATATAATTTAATATATCAACAAATTATTTGAAAATACAAGAAAACGACTGATTTTTTTTACAATACCACTTTTACAACTACTGGAGTAACCATTCCTGCTCCTACTGTTTTGATTTCGAGTAATATTCAATCGTGCCTTTTTTCACTACATTTTTTATTCTGACTTTTCACCAAATTTGGGAGCTTGCCTTTTTTAAAATTTCTTCTTTACCCCAACCCACCCATAAAAATCAAATGTCAGTTTTCCCTAACTGTACCGTATATTTTAATATTTGTACAACTGAAGGTCCATATGGCATTATTCATGTAAGGGACAGACATTTTGACCAAATGTAAACATGTAGAAATGAGGAAATAACGTAAGATTAAAAACATTTATGAATAAAAAAATTTCTGTTGATTTCACCAAAATAAGTAAATTAACATACTGTTTATTTTCTAAAAAATAAATGTGCACATCTTGTGTATCAAAATTGTTATCAAAGAATTTTATTTAGAACATAGTTTTCAGATCACAAAGAAACCCATGCTTGTAAATTTAGACCTCTGTATTGCAATTCTAAATGACGTTCATCAGGTTAAATTAAGACAGTTCAGTCTTCTTGTAACTATTGAAAACAAACGAATATCTGTTATAAGCTTTTTCATTTGTTCTAATAAATATTTCAAACATAAGCGAAAATGGTTTTAATTATTGTAATTGCTATTTTATGTGTTTTCGCTTATCGTGTGATGATTTTGAGCTAATGTACGTGAAACAAGAATATTGATATCTCAAGTATCGGATAGTCTTTTTTCAAAGAATTTGTTGTAGAACGCATGGAAGAAGAGGCATACTGGAGAAAATGTCACAATAAATATAGATTTTTAATTTGTTATATTGATTACTTTAAGTGTCTCTTTAGGAGGCAGTTACCAATAAATTTCTTTGTTAATATTTCCGAAGCCGACAGGCAGAAACTGGAGATAGGTAGTGCTGTTTAATTATTGATAAAGTAATTTTCCAACCTGTCACTTCCATGTAATACACACTGTAACATCTTGTGTATTGAATCCTCTACAATGAAATTATGATCTGATGCGAGTTTAACAATCAATAGGATGAAAATAAAAACTTTGACGTCAGCACCATCGTTTACCGATAAAGGGATCTTCTGAATTAGGTGAAATTTAAAAAAAAATATATAAATCTTTGTCTGTTAAATCTAGAAATAGATTTGTTTGATATAAGAACATTTTTTTCTCAGAGTGTACCTGGATAGAACGAACTGTTACCATACTTATTTCTATTATAACTGAATTAAATAAAATTCGTTTTCTATATCTCCATACTAAAAGCCGAAATGATATTTTATGAACATGGTCAATTCTTCACAATCAAAATAACTGTTAAAAAATCAACCAAATCAACCGATAGCTTCATTAAAATTGAACTTTATTATGTAAAATATTTAAAAAAGCATTGTATAAGTGATGTAGAACTTACATTATGATGAGATCATTCTCCGTGTCCAAGGTTTTTCTGAGATTTTGGTCACGTCAAAAATTTTCCACCTTCCTACCATATGAAAAATATTTACCATCATGTGTATATACTGGCTTCCAAATCGGCTTTGTTGAAAAAGGTATCATTTTAAATTTACAATTAATAAATAAAATACGTGTTTTGCTATGCTTAAAAACCATTTTGTTTGCATTTGGATTTTTTGCTGCTTTGGGTATATATGAATGACCCCCCCCCCCATGAATGAAGAATTACATAGAAAGTCCTTCAGACTGGCAGTTCAAGATATAGACTGTTTAAAATGACGAAGTTACTTATTTTGAAATACGAGTGAATGATAAACATATTCCTTTTAGTATTGCCGCGGGTGATTTGGTCCTTGTTTTGTGATATAGGTGCAGTCCGGAAGTCACAGAAATTACACTTTTGACATTCCACCAAAGGTTCATCTTAATTAGCCAAGAAGTTTCAGAAAGATTAAAATTTTTTTTAGCTGATTTGCAAAAACAAAGTGGTTTCAGAAGAGAATCTTTTTAAAGTTTAATACGGCGACGGACACCAAGTGATGCCAATAGCTCACCTGATGTCAGATCTCTACATCGTTAATGCATATGTATAATCTTTTATCGATTCTTAATTTTTTGTCAATACAATAACCACATGGCAAGTTTTATGTCTTAAGCTTCGAGAGCTTAAAAAATAAATTTAATAGTGTTTTTGTTAAAAAATTGATTTGTGAATATGGGTTTTTTCTTAATGAATTTTTGATAACTAAGAAAACATAACTTTTGTTTTCTTACTAAAATATGATACGAGATATTGTCACCTCTTACTCTCATATTTTATGGATAGTTTCTATCAACTATATATGAATTCGAGCTTGTGATCTCTTTTTTTTTTAAAAAAAAATGGTGAAACAGTGACGAAGACTATATTTTGATAGAATGTTGTTATCTCATTGATGCACACTCTATATCCTTTTATTTTCAAACCAAATTTCAATCCTATGAATTTTCGAAAATTTAGTAAATGGCTGATCATCTTTTTTGGCAGTGAATGTTTTTTGTGTACATGAATAATGGGTTGTGTCACAAAAGATTGGCAAGAACATAGTGTGTGTATTAAAAATTTGTTAGAATACCAGGACAAAAGGGTTAAACATCATTTTTTCATTGACGATATAGAGAATCAGATAACTGATTACATAACCACAGGAAGAGTACGTCGCTCGATCTTGGATACTACGGGTCTCGAGGTACACCAGAAAATAGGCCAAATGTCATGTTGTACTTGGGGGCTAAAACATATAACATTATGCTTGTACATTTATATATTAAACAATGACAGAACATTCTTTGGCCTACTCAGAGGAAAATTGGAACATTCAGACCTGTATAAATAAACAGTACGGAATACAATTTTCCGTTCAAAATTTGACAAAATTTCTAGAAATTTCTAAGGCTCTTCCTTTTGAAGCAGAGGTAACCGTTAGCTGATTTTGGATTCCTTTTTGTTTTAATTGTTTTGGTTTTTTATGGTTGTGCTTATTAATTCATCATTATATATTTAACCGGTTTTCCAACATTTTGATCTCGAGCACTGCTGATGAGTTGTCAGTCAACAAAATGGCCTACAGTGCATCTATTTATTTCGGTATTTTGTGATACAGTTTATTACTTCTCTACCTGCGCTTTGCATTGCTTTTTCATACCTGTGTCTTTTTCAGCTTCTTATTCTAGGTTTACTTGGCTTCATTTTTGTTTTAATGACTGTTTTGTTTGATAATATTATTCAGATGATCACTGTGAGAATTTCTTTTCTAAATACATATTTATTGAATCCAAATCTAGGTGAAATTTATTTCAGTGTTCTATCATTACTGCATGTTGAATGTATCGGTTGAAAATCAGTGTTACAATAAATACATGAGAGAGACACGGAAATAAACAAAAAAAAAAAAAAGGAAGTAAGTAGACTAGTTCTATATTATATATATATATTGTAGTAAAACATCCCGAAACTCAATAAATTATCTGGGATTGACTGTCTGATTCTGCTAATTGAAACTGGGGCTATTTGAAAAATCATGAATTTGTATTGAACTGACTGTAGCCTTGATATTCTGTTGAAATAGACATGTATAGTAAAAACTCGTAATTTCTTTAAAATGTATTTATTAAGAGATTGCTATATGCATACTTAATTTAATCATCATCATTACTCTCATTCTTCCTTTACATACATATATACGCACGTTCTTTAGTCCACACACACACAAACGAAGAGTTGTAGACAAGTAGTTCAGCAAAATTTCAGTTGGAGATACATGGTGTCATTATTTCCATTTTACAACCTCTTTAATATAAATAGTATAACTGATAACAAAATACAGGCCATTGTTTTGAAAACTTAAGAATATCATGTAAGGTTATTTTGTAACTCGAGACAAGATCACTGATCAATAACGTTACAGATTATCAGCATTTATTAATACAGACGGAAATGAACTGGAAAACATCCAACTATTCGTACTGCATGATTTATTCAGCACACAAAGGCATTTAACTTAGTTTTATATTATAACGTATTGTTATTGGAAAAGTAATAGAATAAATTTCTCAAGTGATAAATAAATTAAAGTCAAAATAAGCAATGTATTTAAATGACAGTAATCTGTGACTTGACTAGCTTCGATGGAATGTCAAACAATTATGTCTAACACCTAACAATACATAGCTGGAATTGCTTTCTTAAACGTCAAATTTCTTCCAATTTCAACGATTTCCGTTACAATGTGTAAATTAATTTAGTCAATAAGCCAAATAAATCTCTGGCTGTACATGTGTATCTTCAATGCTATTTTCCCCATTAATAATGCAGTAAAGAACTTAATATGGTTCTACAATTTGAACAAATATGGCAAATAAATAGAGTTTAAATAAAACGAATGGCCATTTATATCTCTAGAATTGCATTTCAGCAGTTTACTTCAATTTTGAAAGTTACAATAATTACAAGTTACATAACTTAAATCATAATGGCTCAAAATGGAATTATTAGGTATCCGTCTCTTTGGAGATCCCCTGTAAGTCATTTACCTAAAGGTAAAATTGTCACAATAGCACAAGTAAGGACAGCACTTTGACATTAACTATAACATAGTGATGAATTAAACCCTCACACGCATAATTGATCGGCCTTTGGCCTTAAGCAGATTACACATCGTCCATCAAAGCGATAATCTCACATTCAATAATATTTTCTGTATAATAAATAAATAAATACATCACGTTTGAACATGGTGGTTTAAAACCTCCAAATTATATGTGGTATTTTATCATCTCGGCATAATCACAGCAATGTGTCTATCTTTCCTCGTAAACCAAGCACATAATAAAGTCAAGCTGTGATGCTTCATTCATTCTTACATACATACATACTTTATTCTACTACGTCTCGCCCAAGACTCGTATTAAATTATTAAATACTGTATCTATATCATTGGATTTTTCGTTCATTATTTCCAAAGTGTCTGTTTTGATATCTGAATTGTCAGAAAGTTTGCATGTGTCCTCCTCTAATCGTTTTGTCAATGGGTCATCGTTATTGAACTGTGAATTTTCCCATTGTATATAACTAATATCACACGATCTATAAATAGCCGACTTATATCCTTGATAACTTTTCTCTTTTTCGTCTCGAATTTCTTTTTGTACCTTTTTCAGAGTATTGTTTATAAGAACTGATCTCCGTAGAAAATGTTCCGGATCCTCTATCTTTTTAAGTTTATGCACTGTCATTTTTAGAACTTTCCTCCTTTCTTCTTTTCGTTCTTTAGGTGTATTAAGAAAGGGGGATATCCGTTTTGTCGGAGGTTTTTCCAAGAAATAGTCAATAGATCTCTTAGGAATTTTTTTCAATGGAATTTTCTCCAGATCGTCACATTCTAATTCTGATTTTCTTTTACATTTTAGTCTTTCTAATCCTTCTAATTCGACTATTTTCATTTCAACTTCATTTTTATTTTCGTCTACAAAAGACCCTACAAATAAACAAAACAGATATATCACATACGTGCACCACCACTAATTTAATAATCCATGTAAGTGATACTAAGACATTTTTTTTAGGAATCTTTAAAATTGCTGCTATTTACTTCACTTTAAAACATGTTTTCAAAACTAATAACATATCATAACCGGTCACATTCTGAAGAAAATTTTCACTCAAATTTCACACATGTCTAAACATTATTGAAATGTTTACTACTGCAGGAAATGTGGCATTAAAATGTAACATCAAACGAGACAGTAACAAGCTTGTCTAAACTTATCACAAATACTTTGACGATGATGATAAGCAGAGAATTGTTTCCCCCTACACCTGTCATGTTCAGGGGCTTTTTGACCTTTCACCCACAAAAAAGGAAAAAAGGAGACAGCGAGGTGGGTCATCCCGGAAATCTGTTCTGGAAAGTTTTTCTTTCTTAAAAAATTGTTCCCTTTACTTCTGTTCGGGTATCGCTGTAATCTTTACTTCACAAAGGATATAATGTTTACAGTAAACAGGTTATCAATTGTCCGACATATAGTACCAATTAAAGAGATTTACAGATACACACACAAAGGGACTATAGAGTACAATTTAACAATAATCGAACCCGTTAACACGATAAGTATATTACCACCAGACAAAGAAAGCCATATCAAATTTTGATCAATTTAAGTACTGAAATGTATATTATGTTTTCGTACTTCAATTTTTGCACTTATTGATAATATTTACCTTTATAATAGTATTATATTATTGATTATTTTCAAATAAATCTATTTAATCGACTAACCTGTTTTAGATGCAATTTTCCTGCACATTGCGGTGTGACTATCAAATCTGCACGTACACTCTGACAACCTGTCAGGAATCCAGCTGTATCCTCCAAAATCCCCCGTCTCCTCATTAAATCCACAATGTTTATTATTAATTATTGGGGCTAATACACAGGTCATGTTTACTCCGTCTTGTATTTATCCAGTTCGGTTAAAATTAAAGGCAAATCAATTAAGTTCTTTGTTCAAAGAGGAAACAATTATCAAAACTTTTCCATATTTTTTAATATCCACTTTCGCCACGACTGTGTCAGATTAACAGCAGACGATGATTTGTAAGGCGTCGTTTGCAACCTGCGAGTCCTTCTGATATAACATGAATCTAATGATAGATGGATAAACTTTCTTTACATATGTTAAGAATTAAACAAACGTGACTTCACACACTCGTTAAACTCCGCGAGTGTCAGCCCGACTGATTTCACAAAGGTAATAAACGAGATTTTCCTTTAATGACGACAAAAGGTAGAAATATTCAATAAACATACAGGTAGTTGTAAACAACGTAAGATGTGCAGTTGGTATGCAGATAGTATTTTACGTCCTCTTCGTTCAGATTTCCAATAATGAATGAATTTGATAGAGATCTACGGTGTCAATTAAATGACTAACTCGTTTTAAAGAACTATATCCTGTTGAATAACTGCTATGATTGTAAATGTTAATTGTGTATATTTTGTAGAAAATTGTGACAAATTAAATGCATATCAGTCATAATTTAGTAATGCTACTAATTATATCCACATGGAAAACAATAAACTATCTCTGTATGATATGTAATCAGAACTACTCGTTATCGGTTTGTAATCCGTATATATGGTGATACCTGTAAGTTTAATATCCCATACTTGTACTCTCCAGACACGGATGGAACATTGATCGACCTATCAGCTGCCGTTAAAGCCCGCGGCTTCTTGTCATCCTCTTGACACGCGTCTTAACAATATACAACTATATGCAGATTATATGAAAACTGATCTGGAATTAACGCCTTCATCCCACTGATTTTTTTTTGTTAAATTTACGCTGATTATGAATTAGAGATGTTATTGATTTGATATTTAATACCGAAGGCTTACTAAGTAGGTGTGAATAATTTAAAGTCTAATTATCCATTGTATTATTTTCATGGATTAGGACAATTAAAAGATATTTAAAGTTTGTCTTTTTTGAGTGAATGTAATAAAAGTTTAATCAACTATCAATAATTAAATTATGATAGCAAAATATACAGGAAATGTCATTTTCATGAGGTCACACACATTTTCTATTTTCATGACAGGAAGAAAAAGAAAACCTTAATATTTAAACTAAACACATGTGGAGCCTAGTAGTGTAAAAGGAACATTTAATTTGTCCCAAATAATAAAAATACTAAATTGTCCCACGCCGTTGTGATTGATAGTTTAAACAGTACTACAGTACACCTGGCAGATGTTACAATCTTTCTCCCTTTATCATTAGCATATATTAAATATAATAGGGATACTGTAACGATGTCTAGCTGATATGTACAGAAAATGTAATTAAAATGTCGACCAAACAGCCGACATGCCTTATTAAGCGAAGTCGATCAATTATTATGGCGAGTTTGGACTATATTCGATTCACAACATTTTTAGTTACTTTTTGTCTATATATTTTCAATTTTTGGTCTTTAGCACCACTTATAAGATGTGATTTGTTAAATTATACAAATTTGTCTAAATGCACCGTCGGAAACCCACGGACGGTCGCGCTTACGCTTTGCTTCCACTTTTCAAGTAAGCCCGACCGTCCGTGGGTTTCCTACGATAAGTAGAAGCAAAGCGTAAACGCAACCGTCCATGGTTTTCCGACGATGGTCTAAATGTGGCATCACAAAATCTTTAAAGTCTTTTAGGTCTGGAGCACAACTGATGAGTCGTAAATTACTAATTTTAGGTCTGGAGCACAACTGATCAGTCGTAAATTACTAATTTTAGGTCTGGAGCACAACTGATCAGTCGTAAATTACTAATTTTAGGTCTGGAGCACAACTGATCAGTCGTAAATTACTAATTTTAGGTCTGGAGCACAACTGATCAGTCGTAAATTACTAATTTTAGGTCTGGAGCACAACTGATGAGTCGTAAATTACTAATTTTAGGTCTGGAGCACAACTGATCAGTCGTAAATTACTAATTTTAGGTCTGGAGCACAACTGATGAGTCGTAAATTACTAATTTTAGGTCTGGAGCACAACTGATGAGTCGTAAATTACTAATTTCGACAATTATTTGTTTACATTTGTTTTTAAATGTGTAAATTAGGTATTGGAGAAATGTCTTTTAAAAAACTTTAGAGGAAGACGATTCTTAGTTTAATTTTTTTCTTATTTTTGTATCAGTAAAATAAATATAAAGACGGATATTGGGTAGACATAAGGATTAAATACAACACAATACAACACAATATAAACATAATACAAAAACCCCTAATAAACAGTGTTATCACTGATGTTCTTAACATTATCAAGATAAATATATCATTTGACAAGTGATAAAACCGAAGTCCTTGTTTTGGATAGTTACATGAAATAAATGATGCAGTTGAGATGCTAATCTTTTATGTGGTAGAATAACCACTGATTTAGTTGTTTTTTGTTTAGTTGGGATTTACGCCGTTTTCAGCACATTTAGCTATTTGGCGGTGGCCAGTTTTTATTGGTGGAGGGAGCCGGAGTACCGGAGAGAACCACCGACCTTCGGTAGGAAAATTGGCAATCATTTTCAATTAAGATGGGAGTTGAACACACCGCCACAGGTGAGATTCGAACTCAAAACACCCATGTTGACAGGCTAGTGATCATTAGTAGTCATGACGAACTAACTAGACCATTCGGCCACCGAGGCCCCCGGAATAACCATTAAAATCTAGTCCCTATTTTTGAATATATATATACACAATATGTGATGGAATTAATAAGCTAGTAATGTGTGTAATTTTTCCCACAGTATTGACATAACTAGTAATATAATATACTGTAATGACATTAAAACGTGTACTCCACCCTGAGGGACTATGATACATGTACATAATTTACTAATTGTTTTGAAGTTGTTTAGTGAACCGAGCATGTTAACACTTGAGCTGGTCTTGATGTATTCGGGGTCAACCTATACAGTACAGGGTTGTACCTTATACACGGAATTTGTGGACACGTGTTTAACAAGAACATTAACATTCAGATGTATAAGGTGAACTATTATACCTGAAACATTCCCAATCACATAGTAATAGTAATAGATAGTACCATTAGACGATCATTCTACAACAATATTGAAAACAAAAAACCCAAAATGTTAATTGAAGGAACTCCAATACATGAAAACTTTTGGATCCTTGACAAAAGTACAAATTAATAACCATATTTCTCAACCACATACTCTAAAAAACTAATAAAAATCCAAACGCCATTTGCTGAAAATAAAACTTTGCCCCCCCCCCCCCCCCTTAGTCAACAAACAATGACCAATCTCGGAACTGATTCTTTTCTATAAAGATGAACAGGAGTTCCAAAGCTAAAAACTGTGACAAACGGATGGACGAACGGAGTTGACGACAAATACCTGCTAAATACTGCTTCAGCAATAAGGAAACGTACGTAACCAAACATTTCCCCCCCTTTAGCAGATGTCATTATTGAATAATTAATTGTCCCATACTGATGCGAGATAACTAACAAGGTATTTCATTGTATTTATTTCATAATTGTTAGTAATATGAGCAACACCACCTTTATAGCTGCATATTAACAAATGATCAGCAACACCATATGTTAACCACTAAATGCACGATTTCACTATTTATTGCCTGCGTGTTCCCAGCGTAAATACTATTATCACCGATAAAATCGCCGAATTTAATTTTGCCAACTTCAATGTTGTTGATATATTGTATAACATAACATAATATTACCAGTAATGTTTTTATGACCTACTTGGTATACTGTTAATAATTTGTCATTAATACATTTACAACGCTTTTAAATTAAAAAGTATCTCAGTTACAGGGCGTCTGGCCGACCTTTCCACACCAATGAACATATCTTCCGCTGTATTGTTAATACCATGCCGTTAATTTATAAAAGGGATAATGGATGGAGGATAAATACGTTTATCCCCGGAAAAACTGAAAAAAAATAACTTTACCCAAACACAGATGTTCGTGTCTCACCCATAAATGCCCAAGAAACATTTGAAACATAAATATATAATTTACATAAACAGAGAAATATTTTAAATGTGCTGAAAGACTTTTAGTGTTTTCTAATCGCTATTGAAAACATCTTATATTTACAAAACTTCTTGTCATCACAATCCTTAATAAAGTATCCGATCTTATTCTCAAATGGATTTATAACTATAGTCAATACAGTACACTGTTAAATTATCCATCTGGACAAACATAAAATAGATGACAGGGAATAATTTAATATTTATGGAGATACTTTTCAGAATATTTCTGTTCTAAGTCCAGGCGGACTATCAAGATTAGATCTATATATTTGTGTTTGGACCGGGAAGATTTCTGTTAGACGTTCACTGGCTTACTTTGATTAGATCTATATATTTGTATTTGGACCTGAAAGATTTTTGTTAGACGTTCACTGGCTTACTTTGATTAGATCTATATATTTGTGTTTGGACCTGGAAGGTTTCTGTTAGACGTTCACTGTCTTACTTTGATTAGATCTATATATTTGTGTTTTGACCGGGAAGATTTCTGTTAGACGTTCACTGGCTTACTTTGATTAGATCTATATATTTGTGTTTGGACCGGGAAGATTTCTGTTAGACGTTCACTGTCTTACTTTGATTAGATCTTTATATTTGTGTTTGGACCGGGAAGATTTCTGTTAGACGTTCACTGGCTTACTTTGATTAGATCTATATATTGGTATTTGGCCCGGGAAGATTTCTCCTAGACGTCTTACGGACCAAATTTGATTAAATAGATAAAAGAAAGGATAGGGATGAATTTTATACAATATCCTCACTAGATTAGTCTTTTGGGAGTGGGAAACTCAGCATTTTCAGATATTCAACAAATCAGTACCTTGGGGAGAGTGTTGCATAACCCCTGGGGTATCATCTTATCGGTGTAGTAATAATAATCGTTGTTATATGTAACCAGTAGGAATATGGTTTAGCCGTCAAGATGGGGATCTAAAAAGTACAAGCTCTTATTGCAGGGCATAATCCAAGGGGGAAATATCTAATAAAGTATTCACATAGGTTTTATCTTGTCTATAGTATGTCTAAAACATTCAATAGTTTTCGATACAATTAAAGATTATCGATTTGTTGAGCTGGTGATGACGTCCTTGGGGAATTAATGAAGAATACATCATGAATGCATGCTGTCCAATGAATGATAAGTGATGATTATTTACAAAAGATACCCGTATTATAAAGTTTAAAAATAAAACAAACTTTTCCCTTTTGAAAAAAAAAACAAACTTTCAATGACCAATGCAGATTAAAAGACACAATTCGACATACCTCATAATCCTTACCTCGACATGTCATGTTTAACAAAAAGCATAAACAAAATCTGTAAGTCTTAAATTTCGTTTTACAATGCATAGTGTACAAAAAGGGATAAACCCTTCGGAGGACTGGAGTGGTATGAAAGTAAAGTGACTTAAAAGTATATCTTCGGTTACTACATGTTTTTGTATTTCAAACGACTGTCTCCATTAGTGAAACCTGTTTCTGATGACAGAATAATCTATATATCCTAATGACTGTAAGTTATTAATATCGTAACAGAAAAATAATATAATGACATGTAACTACCCTGTTATCACGTGACAATCAGTATATACCCCCTATTGCCACGGCAGAATTTTTGCTCTTATGAAAACTCATCAAAAAATCGCGAGCTCAGGAGATGTATATCAGAAAGGTAATATTTATTTCCCGTGATATCAATTGTATATTAGTGTAGACGTAAGATCAGTAGGTCCGTAAACATACAGACAAACATAAATATGGTTAGTTAACATACAAATGCCTGGGGTCTTCTTTCACTTGTCTTTGTTTTAACACTCTCAGCTTTCTGACTTATATATAGGTTGAGATCAATCTTATAAAAATTCTATTACCAGTTTTGATGCACCGTATGGCCTCATTGCAACAAGACTGACTGAAATGCGTTATAGAGCATATATAGCGTACTGGTATCATTTAAGATACAGGTATTTTACAGAGAAAGTCATACAAAGTACCGATATTATATCAGAGAAAGTGACAGGTATTTTACAGAGAAAGTCATACAAAGCACCGGTATTATTCAGACTGATAGTCTTCTATACAGCAGGAAGAATTATAATCATTGAGTTTCTCCTGGCGCTTTAATCATTAACTATAATAAACAGCGATTCTGTTGTTGATTTGGCAAGCAATCTGAAATCAATGATTGGAAGAAGACAATTTATATTGACAGATTCCTGGCGAACATTAAAACATGGACTAGAACAAAACATGTACAGTCTATTAATGTGAATTCCAAGCCAACTGTTACATAACTCGTAACTTGATAACAAACACGTAGATAAAATACACCAGAATATCAATTGGAAGTATGCTAGTGAAAATAAATTTTAACAGATATCATAAGCACATATTATGTGATCTCCAAGACCTTACAGTTATTGCAGAATATTGAAGTAATTGATTCTCTGTAACATGATATGATAGAGATACAAACTATCCAACTGTAACATGATATGATAGAGATACAACCTATCCAACTGTAACATGATATGATGGAGATACAAACTATCCAACTGTAACATGATATGATAAAGATACAAGCTATCCAACTGTAACATGATATGATGGAGATACAAACTATCCAACTGTAACATGATATGATAAAGATACAAACTATCCAACTGTAACATGATATGATAGAGATACAAACTATCCAACTGTAACATGATATGATAAAGATACAAACTATCCAACTGTAACATGATATGATAGAGATAAAAACTATCCAACTGTAACATGATATGATAGAGATACAAACTATCCAACTGTAACATGATATGATAAAGATACAAACTATCCAAATGTAACATGATATGATAGAGATACAAACTATCCAACTGTAACATGATATGATAGAGATACAAACTATCCAACTGTAACATGATATGATAGAGATACAAACTATCCAACTGTAACATGATATGATAAAGATACAAACTATCCAACTGTAACATGATATGATAGAGATACAAACTATCCAACTGTAACATGATATGATGGAGATACAAACTATCCAACTGTAACATGATATGATAGAGATACAAACTAGACAACTGTAACATGATACAAACTATGATTTGTCGGCGGACTGTTACCTCGTGAGCTAGCACGTTAAAAACCTGGCTCAGCGTGTCGGTCTTGTACAAAGCAGAGTTCATGTTTATATATCAAAATTTTCTCGTCCTGATATGAATTAAATGATTACCAGTGATAAACAATAATTCATCCATCTATCCAGGTGTGGGGCGTGCATTCTGGGGGAACCTTTATCAGGTAAGCTCGTGACCGAAACTTTGGATAGCCAAAAAGTCAGGTGATACTAAGACATAAACTTGTGTAACGTTAACTTGTATTTCTTATGATCGCAGTCATGACGGCGTTTAAGTTCGAATTTTCAAGATATTATACGGCAAGAATATTCCTGCAGATCTTTTATACCACTGTGAAGTTAACTCGGAACATTATATAAATTGATTTTTTAAGTTTTAATCATACCTGTACTTTTAGGCCAATGATCAGCAGTTTGTATAATAATCATAGATTTATATCAATATTGCCAATTTTAAATATCCGTTAAATCAGTCACCTTTGAAAATAAAGGTCAACACCACATGTGAACCTGTATAACTTCGGTTACACAACGGAGATAAAAGTCATTAAGAAGATGTTGTAGGTAGATGATAATACTTAGATTATATAACAACCCACACTTTAAGCTGAACAAGTTTCCGAGATCTTATCTACGGTAATGCAATCAGTCGTACAGTTTACGCAAGAATGTTCTGTTGAAAAATAAACATATCACATTGATCGATACGTGTATTTAGTATAATTAACGAACCGAGGTCTATGCATTTCACCGAACTGACGTTTGTAAAAGAATGTGGGATTTCTACAGCAGCCTATGATGACCAAACTTTAAAGCAATAGAAGATATTTTTTAGTTTTCCTTGGCTAGCGGTATATTAAAAAGGGATAGGTTTGGAGCAAAGTATAGACATGAATATCTTTGTCTCGGTTACCTTTTAAGTTTATTTACTTGTTGATATTCTATATTTATTACTGGACATAACTACTCAGGATTTGGGGTCACTCAACACTTGCGACATTGTATGGTTTTACATTATTGAAGAACATTTTGTACACTCTGTATGTTTGTTTAGTTATATAATTTTCTTTGTACCTTCACTGAATATCCGCTTGTCCCCACATATTATACATGTATCATCGATGCAATTCCAGTATCTTCATTTTTATTGATAAAAAAACGCATATTTCTCATAGGAACTGGTCTATTATACGGCGTCTTGATGTAGCCAATTTAATTTAATTCTATAACCATATAAGTCAACAATATTTCTGTATATAAACATATAGAGAGAGAATTACAGCTAATGCTTCAACATTATTATACCAAAAAAAAAATAAAAGACTGTCCAGAAAATACCAATCAACAGAAACAAGGTAAACTTTACTCTTACAGCACTATTTATAATAACTTCGAATTTACAAAATTATCTCCAATTTCCACTTTCCAAAAGATTTAGATCCGAGCTAACAAAAATCAGGATTAGTGCTCATTTATTGAAGTTGGTCGTTACAACTAAATACCTAGTGACAGAGGTTTCTGTAATCGTAAATCTGAGGTTGAAAATGAAATTCATTTTATTTTTAAATGCCCAAGATATAATATTCTAAGAGATGGAACATATAGCAATCTATTTTATGAAACAAAAAATGAATCAGATCTCATTAGGGATATTCTTAATCCCACTAACCCTTTCCTCTCCAAATTAAAATGCAAATTTATCTAAGAAGCAAATATGCTGAGGAAAGAAGTATGAATATGTGTTGTAATACACTTTATCATGTGTATAAGGATTTCTATATTATTATAAAGACATGTGTCAGTATGATTCAATAACGTTGCCTGCAATTTCTCAATTTTATATATTTCTATGTCACTGTTTTAATATTTGTTTCATTGTTTCAGTATTTGTATATATGTACGCCAGCTGGCCCCTAAACAATAATGTATGTTTATATTGTATATATGTATATGATGTGCGCCAGCATATGGTTAATCCCCAATAATTAATAGTTATCTTTATAACACAAAATAATGTTCATAGTTTAGGACTTTAAATTCCTTGTTGGAAAAATTTACATTTTTTTTTAGACATTGTTAAGTCTATTCAACTTGAAATATCAATAGGACAACAAATAGGAATTTGAATTTTTAAGAAACCGGAATTTCTGTACAGGCACTGAAATAAATGAAAAAAAAATTCTTTGACATCAAACTTATGTTGGCTTATTTATTTCTGAAAACCCTTGTCTGCACTCGGAAAAGTACATTTTCGCTTTTATTGTTGCTTTTCATCTCTAAATCATACCGAGACCTTTATAACTTAAAGTCGAAGGACGACCTTGCGTAACGAAAAGCGATTTTAATATCCTTTGTCATTGTCCAATTTATTTTCGAAGCTAAAGGCAATTTTATTAGTATAGATGACACATGATAACAACTACATCAACACAATGTATCGTTTAAACTATTTATCAAGTCATGTTTGACTACTTCCTTGTGAGATAGGTTATAAGTATCATTCAATTCACACAATTTTAATGATAAACACTAATCAAATTAAATCTCGAGCTGCTGACTTTTTCATCGAATTTAAATTTCTATAACTATAATTAGTATAAGTGATAAGGCAAGATTAGGTAATCCACAAATTTCAGATGTGTAATACATGAAATATTTTAAAAAGTTATCCATATGGTCAACAATGACACGGACATAAACAAACAACATTCATCGTCTCAGAAAACGAATTAAGTGAACAAAACACAAACAAAAACAACATGGGGTCAGGATAGTAAGACTTTGTACTAGACTACTACAATTCTCTTTCTTTTATTTCTTATTTCTGAGTAATTCATATGTTTTCTGAAAACTGCCATGATACGGAATGCCCCCAGGATAATGATTGCCCTTGGAGAAAGGCAACTCTTAGTTATAGCAGTAAAATTGTTAAGGGGGTAAAATTGAAAGAAAATAAAATTATGAAGGAACTGTAGTAAGTCTAACTTTGTACTTACATGGTGTGGGGTAAAAGAGATTTTATGATTACCCAAACTCCGTAGTCTATAAACATACGATGAAACCAAATAGTGACCACGGGACACACCAATTATAGAAAATAAACGGTACTTAATTTAGACACCAGGAGCAAAATGTATTGATTATCCTATGTATTAATATAGCTGTTGGTTGGCAGATTGTCGCTATTGCTTTAATATGGTACAGGTGTACGGTCAGAATTTTCGAATGCACCCTATTCATATATTTGAGATACCAAGGAAAGTCCAACCTAATCATATATAAACCACTTCACTCCTGACATTTTATATATTTTCTAACCTTATATTTTCACAAATAGTCAATCAGAACTAAATATTTTTGCATCCAGAGGAAAAAATAGAGCATGAAATTTTATTAATCCGGAAATATGACCTAATCATATATATTTAAAAAGAAAATAGAATACTTTTCCCCATATTTTAAATGAAAAAAATAGACCCCTTTGGGCCACACATATGCAGTTACCATTATATAAGCAGTTTTATTCAAAACATGTAAAGATACCTTTGGTCATATCTTGATAGATAAAGTAAAGTTGTTTTATTTTGAGATAACATCCCAAATACGAACAATAATTAATATTTTGTACCAAATGCTCATTGTTATATGATCCAGAAATATTTGGCATCTTGAATTTTCCTTTAAATAAGAATTTGATCCTTTTTTTATCACCTGATTAGGACAAGATCAAAGTTTAGTAGCCAAGTTATGACTCTAAAAAAGAACAGTAACTATTTCTACCCTTTAAGGCTCAATTGGAAATTGTGAAAGTTTATCCCGCATTTACATAAGTAAGTATACTGAATTTATTTGAATTAAAGTCTCAATATACCATATACATTTACAAACATGTAACCATAATACTGAAACTCAGGCATTTAAAACTATTTATTATTTATTATAATCTACTTCTAACGCATCATAAAATATCAACTTCAAAAGTTAAAGAGACCCCATGAGTAGATTTTATATCCTGAAATACCATTAGTTGTTACAAAACTTTTTTTCTGGGAAATGATAATATGTCAATTTAAGAGATAGCATCATAAAATAAATTTACAATTTAAGATATAAGCTATTTAAATGCGTGGTTTACCAGTGTCACTACAGATAATAATATGACACATTCTGATAAGTATTTTATTTTTAATTACACCTTATGTAAGAATCCTGGGTTTTGATTGGTTGATAGCCAGTGTATTTTTCACCAAATTACTTTTATCAAATGAATATCGTTCATTTTTAAACAGCGCCGGGGTATATGCAAAAAGGATATGCCTTTTTTACCCTCTCTGCCGTTGTATTTGCCAAAAAATACTCTATCCGACTGGACGCTTGTAATGTCACGATCATCAATGCGTTTTGTACGTTAACATTCGGTGTAATTATAGGATGTTCTTGAGGGGTATTTGCGAAAAATACCAGTCTTGAGAATGAATTTCCTTCGCCTTACGGCTTGCGAAATTTAACATTCTCTCGACTGGTATTTTTCGCAAATACCCTTCCTTAACATGATATATCTGTTCAGAATAATTCCCGGACTTTCGAATCTACTTGTTGTTAGTCGGAATGCTAAAATAACTAAAAGTAAAACTTTTACAGCAATTAATCATGATCAGTAGATGTGTATGAAGTCTTGCAACTTCAGTCTTCCATTACGAGAATCGCCAAAAGTTTTAACCAGAGGCCCCAGGCTCCCAGGAGCCAGTATCGCTCATCTGATATTTCCATTTGTTCATTGATAAAGGACCTTGAGATTAACACCCATGCCATGTTTGGTTTCAATCGATTCAGTAATTTTCAAGAAGAAGCCATTTTTATGTATTTCCCATAGGGACTTATGTTAAAGTCAGTTCCCCGCTGGCGGCCATCTTGGATCACAGATCGGCAACAAAGTAACAACACTTGGCCAGCACCTCATAAGGACCATTCATGCCATGTTTGTTTTCAATCCATTCAGTGATTCTCTAGAAGATTTTTCTATGTATTTCCCATAGGGCCCTATGTTAAACTTAGTCACCCGCTGGCAGCCATGTTGGATGACAGATCAGTAATAACCAAAGTAATAACGCCTAGTCAGTATCTTGTAATGAAAATTTGTGCCATGTTTTTTCAATCCATTCAATGGTTCTCCAGAAGTTCAAAATGTGAAATGTTGACGGAGGGACGACGGGGGGTACGACGGACGGACGACGGACGAAAAGTGATGGCAATAGCTTTCATCATCTTTTGGTTCATGTAAGCTAAAAAAAGAAAGGAATGCTTACCTACCCAACTGTATTTACCTGGAAGCACACAAAAGACACAAAATATAGATACAGAAAAACGCCAAAAACTTAAACTAATGGTGAACTCCTATCAAAATATTCAAGAACAGAGAAATAAATATTTTTGTTTGAATGAACATTTACATATAAAGCTTTTAGTAATATAAACTTATATTATATATATTCAACTAAATATATGATATGAGTGTCTAGAATTCTTACATTTTTAATATGCATTATACATGACTTTGCAAGGCCTATGTCATCTACCCTACATCGCACCCCCTATATCACACCCCTAAACCTATATCGCATACCCTATATCGCACCTTTATTCGGAGCCCAATTTTATTCTGTTCGAAGAATTAATATGATATAAACCTATATAAAATTCTATATCAACCCTCGAACAATATCATACCTCGGGCGAAAGGCCCTCGCGGTGATATTTGGTACTCGGATTGATATAGCATGTGATAAAGGTTTGGCCATGTATAATTCACCATGTACAAAATGATTACTGATATTTTCAGTGACATGAAATATATTTAATCAAATAAATCTACGGGATTTACTTCATTTTGTGGTTTTGTTTTCGGTTGTTTGCTGTTCTGTATCAAGTAATTTTGGATTCCCATTGTTCGAAATTGAGCTCAACTAAAATGAAATGTTTGGCTTTAAGCTGAGCTATAACGAAAAGTTTTTCTGTACGCACAACTATAACGAAATGTTTTGCATTGAGCACAGCTATAACGATATGTTTGGCACTGAACACAAAGATAACGAAATGTTTAGCAATGAGCAAAACTATCACGATATGTTTGGCATTCAAAACAACTATAACGATATGTTTGGCACTGAAAACAAAGATAACAACATGTTTAGCATTGAGCACAACTATAACGATATGTTTGTCACTGAACACAAAGATAACGAAATGTTTAGCAATGAGCACAACTATAACGATATGTTTGGCACTGAACACAAAGATAACGAAATGTTTAGCAATGAGCACAACTATAACGATATGTTTGGCATTCAAAACAACTATAACGATATGTTTGGCACTGAACACAAAGATAACGAAATTTTTAGCAATGAGCAAAACTATAACGATATGTTTGGCATTCAAAACAACTATAACGATATGTTTGGCACTGAAAACAAAGATAACAACATGTTTAGCATTGAGCACAACTATAACGATATGTTTGTCACTGAACACAAAGATAACGAAATGTTTAGCATTGAGCACAACTATAACGATATGTTTGGCACTGAACACAAAGATAACGAAATGTTTAGCAATGAGCACAACTATAACGATATGTTTGGGATTCAAAACAACTATAACGATATGTTTGGCACTGAACACAAAGATAACAACATGTTTAGCATTGAGCACAACTATAACGATATGTTTGTCACTGAACACAAAGATAACGAAATGTTTAGCATTGAGCACAACTATAACGATATGTTTGGCACTGAACACAAAGATAACGAAATGTTTAGCAATGAGCACAACTATAACGATATGTTTGGGATTCAAAACAACTATAACGATATGTTTGGCACTGAACACAAAGATAACAACATGTTTAGCATTGAGCACAACTATAACGATATGTTTGTCTGTGAACACAAAGATAACGAAATGTTTAGCATTGAGCACAACTATAACGATATGTTTGGCAGTGAACACAAAGATAACGAAATGTTTAGTAATGAGAACAACTATAACGATATGTTTGGCATTCAAAACAACTATAACGATATGTTTGGCACTGAAAACAAAGATAACAACATGTTTAGCAATGAGCACAACTATAACGATATGTTTGTCACTGAACACAAAGATAACGAAATGTTTAGCAATGAGCACAACTATAACGATATGTTTGGCATTCAAAACAACTATAACGATATGTTTGGCACTGAACACAAAGATAACGAAATGTTCAGCAATGAGCACAACTATAACGATATGTTTGGTACTGAACACAAAGATAACAACATGTTTAGCATTGAGCACAACTATAACGATATGTTTGTCACTGAACACAAAGATAACGAAATGTTTAGCATTGAGCACAACTATAACGATATGTTTGGCACTGAACACAAAGATAACGAAATGTTTAGCAATGAGCACAACTATAACGATATGTTTGGCATTCAAAACAACTATAACGGTATGTTTGGCACAGAAAACCTAGATAACAACATGTTTAGCAATGAGCACAACTATAACGATATGTTTGTCACTGAACACAAAGATAACGAAATGTTTAGCATTGAGCACAACTATAACGATATGTTTGGCACTGAACACAAAGATAACGAAATGTTTAGGAATGAGCACAACTATAACGAAATGTTTGGCATTCAAAACAACTATAACGATATGTTTGGCACTGAACACAGAGATAACGAAGTGTTTAGCAATGAGCACAACTATAACGATATGTTTGGCATTCAAAACAACTATAACGATATGTTTGGCACTGAACACAAAGATAACAACATGTTTAGCATTGAGCACAACTATAACGATATGTTTGTCACTGAACACAAAGATAACGAAATGTTTAGCATTGAGCACAACTATAACGATATGTTTGGCACTGAACACAAAGATAACAAAATGTTTAGCAATGAGCAAAACTATAACGATATGTTTGGCATTCAAAACAACTATAACGATATGTTTGGCACTGAACACAAAGATAACGAAATGTTTAGCAATGAGCACAACTATAACGATATGTTTGGCACTGAACACAAAGATAACAAAATGTTTAGCAATGAGCACAACTATAACGATATGTTTGGCATTCAAAACAACTATAACGATATGTTTGGCACTGAAAACAAAGATAACAACATGTTTAGCAATGAGCACAACTATAACGATATGTTTGTCACTGAACACAAAGATAACGAAATGTTTAGCAATGAGCACAACTATAACGATATGTTTGGCATTCAAAACAACTATAAAGATATGTTTGGCACTGAACACAAAGATAACGAAATGTTCAGCAATGAGCACAACTATAACGATATGTTTGGTACTGAACACAAAGATAACAACATGTTTAGCATTGAGCACAACTATAACGGTATGTTTGTCACTGAACACAAAGATAACGAAATGTTTAGCATTGAGCACAACTATAACGATATGTTTGGCACTGAACACAAAGATAACGAAATGTTTAGCAATGAGCACAACTATAACGATATGTTTGGCATTCAAAACAACTATAACGGTATGTTTGGCACAGAAAACAAAGATAACAACATGTTTAGCAATGAGCACAACTATAACGATATGTTTGTCACTGAACACAAAGATAACGAAATGTTTAGCATTGAGCACAACTATAACGATATGTTTGGCACTGAACACAAAGATAACGAAATGTTTAGCAATGAGCACAACTATAACGAAATGTTTGGCATTCAAAACAACTATAACGATATGTTTGGCACTGAACACAAAGATAACGAAGTGTTTAGCAATGAGCAAAACTATAACGATATGTTTGGCATTCAAAACAACTATAACGATATGTTTGGCACTGAACACAAAGATAACAACATGTTTAGCATTGAGCACAACTATAACGATATGTTTGTCACTGAACACAAAGATAACGAAATGTTTAGCATTGAGCACAACTATAACGATATGTTTGGCACTGAACACAAAGATAACAAAATGTTTAGCAATGAGCAAAACTATAACGATATGTTTGGCATTCAAAACAATTATAACGATATGTTTGACATTGAACACAAAGATAACAACATGTTTAGCATTGAGCACAACTATAACGATATGTTTGGCTCTGAACACAAAGATAACGAAATGTTTAGCAATGAGCACAACTATAACGATATGTTTGGCATTCAAAACAGCTATAACGATATGTTTGGCACTGAACACAAAGATAACAACATGTTTAGCAATGAGCACAACTATAACGATATGTTTGGCATTCAAAACAACTATAACGATATGTTTGGCACTGAACACGAAGATAACGAAATGTTTAGCAATGAGCACAACTATAACGGTATGTTTGGCACTGAACACAAAGATAACGAAATGTTTAGCAATGAGCACAACTATAACGATATGTTTGGCACTGAACACAAAGATAACGAAATGTTTAGCAATGAGCACAACTATAACGATATGTTTGGCATTCAAAACAACTATAACGATATGTTTGGCACTGAACACAAAGATAACAACATGTTTAGCATTGAGCACAACTATAACGATATGTTTGTCACTGAACACAAAGATAACGAAATGTTTAGCATTGAGCACAACTATAACGATATGTTTGGCACTGAACACAAAGATAACGAAATGTTTAGCAATGAGAACAACTATAACGATATGTTTGGCATTCAAAACAACTATAACAATATGTTTGGCACTGAAAACAAAGATAACAATATGTTTAGCAATGAGCACAACTATAACGATATGTTTGTCACTGAACACAAAGATAACGAAATGTTTAGCATTGAGCACAACTATAACGATATGTTTGGCACTGAACACAAAGATAACGAAATGTTTAGCAATGAGAACAACTATAACGATATGTTTGGCATTCAAAACAACTATAACGATATGTTTGGCACTGAAAACAAAGATAACAATATGTTTAGCAATGAGCACAACTATAACGATATGTTTGTCACTGAACACAAAGATAACGAAATGTTTAGCAATGAGCACAACTATAACGATATGTTTGGCATTCAAAACAACTATAACGATATGTTTGGCACTGGACACAAAGATAACGAAATGTTCAGCAATGAGCACAACTATAACGATATGTTTGGCATTCAAAACAACTATAACGATATGTTTGGTACTGAACACAAAGATAACAACATGTTTAGCATTGAGCACAACTATAACGATATGTTTGTCACTGAACACAAAGATAACGAAATGTTTAGCATTGAGCACAACTATAACGATATGTTTGGCACTGAACACAAAGATAACGAAATGTTTAGCAATGAGCACAACTATAACGATATGTTTGGCATTCAAAACAGCTATAACGATATGTTTGGCACTGAACACAAAGATAACAACATGTTTAGCAATGAGCACAACTATAACGATATGTTTGTCACTGAACACAAAGATAACGAAATGTTTAGCAATGAGAACAACTATAACGATATGTTTGGCATTCAAAACAACTATAACGATATGTTTGGTACTGAACACAAAGATAACAACATGTTTAGCCTTGAGCACAACTATAACGATATGTTTGTCACTGAACACAAAGATAACGAAATGTTTAGCATTGAGCACAACTATAACGATATGTTTGGCACTGAACACAAAGATAACGAAATGTTTAGCAATGAGCACAACTATAACGATATGTTTGGCATTCAAAACAACTACAACGATATGTTTGGCACTGAACACAAAGATAACAACATGTTTAGCATTGAGCACAACTATTATTGCTAATTCTAGCCCAATCTAGTTATAATATATGCAGAATTTAGAGGTGTATTATAATAGGCATTTGAAAGGGTATATCAATATGTTTTTAAAACATATAGTTTCAGGGTACATTCGCCGGCTTCCAAAGTTGCTTCATTTCCCGACACAATATGTTGGATTTTCCCTCCGCTAAAATAAGGATGTTTATATAAGTAAAATCAAGGCATTAAAACTGGGCTAAACAGGATAATTAGGGCCATTACGAGATTAGCAGGGCCAATATGAAATTGTACCGGGTCTATTACAGAATCCCTATCAAGATGGCGGCTGTACGTATATCCATCTTGATAGGTATTCTGTAATGGCCCTGCAAATCTCGTAATGGCCCTGTTTATCCTGTAATGGCCCAGTTGCAATGCCTTAATACATTTTTACACATTTTATCCTTCTGGTTAATAAAGAAGTTTAATATTTGAATTTATTTTGTCTTAATAGTTCACTTTGGTTTTAGCTATGTCAGAAAGTTTTATGTCTGTATAATTATAGATTAATACATGACCTAATCCATATCGGATTGGGTATTATCCCGGGACACCAATATCGGGTCGATGATTTGCCCGAGGTCCGATATGGGCCGACGGATGATAACAGGTCCGATATGGATTAGAGAAAGTATCAATCTGTTTATCATATACTGCCTAAATACTTATTTCGAAAGCAACCGGACTGATATGGCCATCTTAGACTGACCTCGTTACGTACCAGGTCTGATATGATTGGTTATTAGTCTGAGGTGTGCAACTATGAGTTGATCACTTTACAGATGCAAAAACCATCATATTAATTATATGATAACCAAAAATATTATCTAACAAATAAAATTCTTGGTTGGTTACAATTAATAATAGATGGTGCACACTTTGTTTTTGTCGACAGCTAATTTTTCAAAATCTATAAGGTAATTTCCCGTCATGGTTTTCCTTGCTTGGTTTTGGTTTATTTTTTCATATTTTTTGTTGAATGTTTGTTCTGGTAATTTTATATCCAGAAGTTGGTATTAAACAGATTCGAGCATCAAATAAAAGAATAAAATAAAGTTTGAATTCGCATTTCATTCAAAAAATTCTGTATAGTGTAAAATATTCATGTGTTATCCTGAATTGTGATGAATCATTTTTGGACAAATCATTAAGGATCTTTCTTTGAATTACTTTCCTTTAAAATTCTCTCTACTTAATAAAAGTAATTGCCGGAGCTAAATAATTGGAATAGTTTGGTTATCCAAAGGGATATCTTTACTTCAGACTTTTCAATATGACAAAACCTATTATTTATTTTATAGAAAGCAGACAGGATCTATAATTAGGTCAATGTATTATTGAAAATAGCAAACCCGGAAACGGATATAGATAAAAAATATAAACATTTATCGTTGTTATACAATAAAGGACATAAGTGATATAACAACAATAGATTGATATGCTGACTGTATAACATTCAGGTTTATACAATCTTAATCGCTCAGGTTTACAAGGTGAAATACCTTCCTGGTTACGCATATTTTTTTCAGTAATTGAGGAAATAAAAAAAAAATATTACACAATTTATTGTATTTAACAATCTAAAATGTTTTTTGCGGTCGAAAAATCTGTGAAATATCTTCTCGACATCTTCAATTGAAGCTTCCTGTACAAAAGTACTTATAAGAAAGTTTTCTTTCTAAATGTGATTTATCATATTTAAAAATACTTGAATGTAAAATATATTACACTTGACATACAACATGACGTAGGTAAATGTGATGTTTAAACGAAACTGAAAAGTAATTAAGAATAATTATAAATAAATTTTGCTAATATATAATTATATTGGCAGATCTATTATCTACTGTGATGTTTTTCATAAAATTGAATTATAAGCCAAAATCCGATTTAAACAAAAATTATAAATGTAATGTATATATTCACTTTGGAAGGTCTGGAAGTATTTTGGTGATTTTGGCTTCCAAAATTTTGGTAACGGGAACTGAAGGTCAATCCGGAACGCGACTTTCACCCCCAAAAATGAGTAGAAGTGTTAAGTCCTTTTTGCTCAAAAATATAAACATTTGAGGAATGGATTCAAAATTAGCCTGTAGTTGGTAAAATATATAAGATGTTGTAAAAATAACCACATTAAGCTTAATAATGTAAGACATATGGTACTTTTCCTTATTTTTGGCAAAGTAGGTACTTAAAGGTAATTTTTACAAATTTATCTTTTTGCTTGCTTGTGGTTTTATTTTTGGCCATATTTTAGGCCAAATACGTAGCTTAACGCCCCTTGTCCTTTGATATTTGAGATGATATTACTTTTCGCATAAAATGACCCCATATAAGTGTAATTTCATTATTCCTCTATAACATAATAAAATGTAAGCAACAAAGTTAGTACAGAATTCACGCTGATTGTTAAAACAATTTACCTTGAACAATTAATTAGTGTCAATTTACCAACAACAGTTTTTGCTCTTGATGTGTTCTCAGAACGGACTATCAAATCTTTTCAATGATTTTTTAAATAATTTTTTCTTCAACTCTTATTTCTATAAATATAAAATTTTACGCATTACTTATATACGTATCTGAACATGGATAAATAAAATGAGGTCTCGACAGTACGTGTAAACTATCGTTTTCACCGGCACCTAAAAAGATTTTAGAATTATCGGAAGTAGTGAAATACCTCCCCTTCGTAACTTGAAATAGTTTTCAGCTCCGTTTTAGTCGAATTTCTTCTATCTAGATTTTTTTTGCGGTCCGATGGACTTCGAGATAACGACAGTAGAATGCTCTCGAGCTGTAAGTCCCCGGGTGTATCATCAC
Source organism: Mytilisepta virgata (assembly GCA_028015205.1). NCBI lineage: Eukaryota > Metazoa > Mollusca > Bivalvia > Mytilida > Mytilidae > Mytilisepta > Mytilisepta virgata. The sequence goes on along the minus strand of CM051518.1, from coordinate 3,115,846 downwards.
ATTAGTAAGCACTGCTTCAACAATGAAATTGGGTTTTAGATTTTCAGTTGATAAATTTTGAAATTCTGTTAAAAGTAAGGTTTTGATTCCCTCAGGAAAAGGTGACCATAACAGGTTTCTGATGAATTATATCTTTCAAAGCGTACTAAAATAAATAACTGCGCACTGTACTGAGCAAAATTTGAACTCTGAGTTAATTTTTTATGTAAATTAACCCCAAATCCGTTTTATCTCATGATTCCTTCTGAGATATATACATATCCTTTAATGTACTAAAATAAGAACAGGGATATACATAATATAAGTTCATACGAGAAAATAAAAATATCAAAGAATGTTTTCAACTTTATGTTAGATTTACCTTTATGTTAGATGTAGTACCTTTTTGATTGGTTGCTTAATGTATGTCGAGTGGTTCTGTATATTAATTTACCTTTTTCGTCAAAATAAACGCAATGTAGTGCATACGACAGTAATACACCATCCCATTTGATTAAATTGTGTGTTCAACTTGTCAGTTTTTTATAAATCAAAATCTCGAAAAAAATTCAACGACGATTTTTGAGACGGTAATCACTAAGGAAAGAAAGATTGAGAGGTATCAGGATGAGGAACTCGCTAGAAATCACAAATGTAACCCAAACATTTCTTTCATACCAATACAAATAATTAAAAAAATATATTAAATAAATTTAAAACCAGAAATTCTGTTTTCATTTTAAGTTATAGATTTTGAAACTGTAACCATAAAAAAACAGTTTTTCTTCATTTCCAGTTTTTCACATTTTTTCTTTAAAAATCACATTTTTACAAAAAATTTACCTTTCTATCAATATTTATAATGAAAAGAAAATGTAAAGGCTTTCAAATGAACATTTGAATCTAAAACGTAGCTTAGATATTAAAAAATGTATACAAAAATGACAGTTTTTATCTATTTCTAGTTTTCAGTGATATTTCTCTAAAAACCACACATTTCACCCAAAAATGACCTTTTCCTCAAATTATATTTATGTATATTTTTAATATGTTGTTACTACATGTATAAGTTCCCAATGGCACTTAAAAAAGCTTGTGTTGCAATTAGTTGGAGGTTGAGTGATTTTAAACCTAGATTGACTAGACTATTGGAGCACAATTTCCTCGAGCCTTCCACCCCGCTTTCCATCCATGCTTTTATTTTGAAATGATACACGTGTAGTATATTGGCGACAAACATGCAAAGTACCATTTTTATTTCTACAAATATCATATTGTAATTATCTAGATCGATTACGATCGATTTAAGCGTTTACACTTAAAGAAAGATCGATCTTTTAAAGTCTACATCTGGAGGTGGAATTTTTAGGTCCGATTAAAGATCGATCTTTCCCGTTTACACTTAGGTGAGATCGATCTTTTTTTAATCGATCTCATGAAACATCGATCTGTTTCCTCTAGTGTAAACGGGGTCTAAAGTTCTAATACTGTTGTGTTAATACTGTTTTCTTTATTATATGTTTTTCTGCTGTTTTATCTATACATGTATCATTGTGATATCTGTCTGTCATTTTCCATTCTCATGTTTTCTATTCAATCTACCGACTTTTCCAACAGTTTTACATTTTGCTTGTGTATTCTTTTATCGATATTATAAAACTGAAAATCCGTAATAAAGCAACTCTACAATATATAGATGTTATCTCATTGATGAATAATATATGTCATTTTACTTTCATAATTATCATTGGATAAAATCTGCACCAACGAGTGATGTTGGGCCTTATTTTCCATATTGCCATTTGCTTTTTTTATGCTGTTTGTATATCTCTATACCAATTCCTTTCTTGTTTCAAAGTCTGAGGAAGCTGTCAAGATTGCTTTTGACTCAATATAATGTTCACGCACTTTCTAAACTGATATTATCATACTAAAATAGTAGCAGATAGACATCTTGATGACACAAATATAATTTTATTTAGTTCATATACTTAATGTTTAACGGAAATATACACCTTAAATTTTACTAATTAGAAAAAGTATATAAAAACGAAACGTTCATTATAAAACGTATCAAGCGTACTTATCATAGACTACCATACTGTGTAGTTAAGTGACTGAATTGTTCACGATAAATGAAATGCACATTTACAATCAACAATGTATCAGAGTGTCTTGGTTTTTTATTTATTTTTAATAAAAAACTACGAATTTTATGAAACTGAGGAATATCTTCCTTATTCATACCGCATTATTTAGATATCCTACCATATATACTGTATTAAATGGACTGTACTAAAACATCCCACCACATGTACTTTACTAGAAACACCTTGCCACATGTACTAAACAAGAAACAACCTGCCACATGTACTAAACAAGAAACAACCTGCCACATGTACTAAACAAGAAATAATTACCTCATGTACTATACTAAAGCCATCCTATCATATATGCTATACTAAAGCCATCCTATCATATATGCTATACTAAAGCCACCCTACCATATATGCTATACTAAAGCCATCCTACCATATATACTATACTAAAGCCATCCTACCATATATGCTATACTAAAGCCATCCTATCATATATGCTATACTAAAGCCATCCTATCATATATGCTATACTAAAGCCACCCTACCATATATGCTATACTAAAGCCATCCTACCATATATACTATACTAAAGCCATCCTACCATATATGCTATACTAAAGCCAACCTACCATATATACTATACTAAAGCCATCCTACCATATATACTATACTAAAGCCACCCTACCATATATACTATACTGAAGCCATCCTACCATATATACTATACTAAAGCCACCCTACCACATGTACTATACCAAAGACATCCTACCATATGTACTATACTAAAGCCATCCTACCATTTATGCTATACTAAAGCCATCCTATCATAAGTACTATATTAAAGCCATCCTACCATATATGCTATACTAAAGCCACCCTGTCATTTGTACTATTCTAGAAACATGTGTACTATACTAGAAACACCCCACGCAATATCTGACAATATATACTAAACTAGGAACAACCCATCACATGAAGAATATCTGTAGTACACATTGATATAAACTGTATAAAACATAACAGGCTATAAATGTTTTGATTAACATATATGTTTGACATTTCAATCAATTCAGAGAGAGAATACAACAATGTATTAAATGTTAAACTATCAATCTATATGAATATGTATAATTTAGATCACGTTGCATAACAAACATACGATAAAATGCAGTCTTTGATATTGTTTTTACAACATTCACATTTTATTTTATAAAATTAATTATCTAAAGTGGTAATTAACTTCACTTTGTAAAATGAATGTCTGCTATCTGTCTCAGCATCGTAAATAAAGTGAGATGCCGATTTTTTAAATTTCTGGCAAATACTTTAATGTCATCAGGTTGGCAACTTGTCGAAATATGATAAGAATAAGCATGGAATTCTCTATAATTATAACCCGTAGCCACCACCAAAAGAAACAAAACAAAAAAGAAATACATAGATTTTATAAAGCTTTGCGTATATGGAAGATAGTCCTTAGATTATAAAAGAGGACAAATATACCTAAGGAGCAAATGAAAAAAACCTAATCCATTGGACAAAAATTTAAATTCTACCACAAGAATATTTGAGAAACATTAACTTCACACCAGATCTGAAATAATAATACAAGTAACTGAGGAGCTGGTAGTTTTATGACACCGCTACGTTGTGGGTGCAGGTTTCTTGACACCGCTACGTTGTGGGTTCAGGTTTTATGACACCGATACGTTGTGGTTGCATGTTTTATGACATCGTTACGTTGTGGATTCAGATTTTATGACACCATTACGTTGTGGGTGCAGGTTTTATGACACCGCTTCGCTGTGGGTGCAGGTTTTATGACACGCTACGTTGTGGGTGCAGGGCTTATAAATGACACCGCTACGTTGTGGGTGCAGGTTTTATGACACCGCTACGTTGTGCGTGCAGGTTTTGTCATACCACTACGTTGCGGGTGCAAGTTTTCAAACTCAGGTTCTGAGTTTATTTTGTCACTATTTCGGTAGTATTTGTTTCGGATTTCATTGTTTAGATTCGTGTTTTATTGAGAAGAAAATATCTTCTGTATGTTGAAATGAAAAGATTAACCAATCTTGGGCAGTACTGGTAGCTCATAATTTTGATAATTGCGAATAGTTACTTTATGTTTAATTATTCTCAATAAATGCTTTATGTTTATGTTCATGCAGAGTAGGCTCCTAAAAACTCTTCCTCTCAATGTTTTTACTTAAGTTAATTACGGGGAACCTATAATCATTCTCAAGATTGTGAAAGATTGATTTTCGATCAAAAGACGGAAGAATGCATAGAATTAGGATGAAAATAAAATATGAATAATATATACGGTTATTGATTGTTCCATTTAAAATCTATCACTTGTTCTGCCTACAACTGTAACAACGGGTATTATTACTGTATTATGCTATCTGATGCTGTTAAACTTCTACAATGACATTGATACACAACATATATAATAGTTGTTATAATACTGTTAAATTTGGAATGTAAAGGTGTATCGCATAGATAGCAATTGTTTTAAATTTTTCGTTTTGGATTTTTCGTTTGGTTTTCAACATTCTAGGCCTTGAGAACAACTGATGAGACTCGTAAATCTAAGAAATGTGCACATCGTGTGCATCCAAATTGGTACTAAAAACATATTTTCATCATTCTTGAAATTGAATCTATTTGAACTGAATTTTGGGTTATTGTTTGAGCTTTTAACATTTTCGAAAAAACTAGTCAAAATTTGATGAAATATTAAAAATAATAATCAATATTTATGCATAAAACTGATGAAACGGAGTAATATAGAGCGGCATGTAAACTTTTTTATGCAATACATTGTTATTTTGACACCTACGTTAGAAGCTTCTTTTTTTAAACTAAAAAACAAAAACCATTTTATATAAAAAAATTCTACAATCGTGATCGTTTTTCTTTTAATTTTAAATCTATATACAATATTAGTCTCCGAATGTTATATAACAATAAGCCAAGAGCCCCCACTATACAGCAAAACTATTTACAATTAACCGACGTATCTCGTAGACGTTTTCTTAGAATATTAATCAATTAAAAATGTCAGGAGCACTTTACTTTCAAATTATAATTTTAAAATTTAAATAATAGTTAATATAAATTATTTTAATTTAAAATTCGTCTGATTTATATTTACGAGATATATTTATGTGACAATCATTGCTTAGGAAAAAGAACAGCTGTTTTTCAGTGCACTGATTTCAAAATAGGATGATTTATAATATATTTTTTTACTATTTCGTATTTTAGTCTTGCTAAATTTATTAGTAATTATAGTTTAATTCAGCAGTTCTAATTTTTTAAATTCTGATTATTTAAGAGGTCAGCTACTCTGTGTAAGCTAATTGAATGTCTAGAAACAGAATCATTAATATCAGGTCTACCTTTGACCAAAATGATAACATCAGTGATGAAGTTTCTCGAATCGATTGATCATTATAATACATTGGTATTTCTGTATCATATATGGTTATATTGTTATTATAATTTTCTCCATGTGTTCATTTCAGCACTCACGCTATGTCCTTATTGTTTCATATGACCTTTGACATATAGTTATTTACTGATCTAAATTATGGGTAAGATTTTACTGGATAGGTCAGCAGGTGATATATGCATACAAAATATGTCTCAAACCCTTCCGGGCCACCTAATATAACTCTCAGTAAGTTTCAGTTTACTTGGTTTATATTCTGTGATATTTTTGTGTATTTCTTTCGTCCTAAAAATCGTTGTCAAGGGATACGGGTTGGTATTTCCCTAATATACCTTTTCACTAACGTTGTATTTTATACGGGTTTACCTCAAATTCTGTGATTTCCGCGGAAAAATACCCTTGATGATATTTTAACATTTTTATTTGTAAATCTTTTTGATATACATGTAACTTTAGGATAAAGGCAAAATATTTATATTTATCTATCAGACGTTAGACAATATTTCTAGATTACACTACGAATTCAGTTAGGAGATATTAAGCCCATCCTTATAATTGTATTTAGTATGACATATAATCAAAATACACAATAATCAATCATTTAAAGTATTTGTTATCGTAGATGTTGAATGAAAAATGTTTATTATTGAGCAAAAAAGATGACACCTGTGTCAGGGAGCGGGTTAAAATAGGACCATGTTTGTTTGTCAATAAAAAAGTAACTTATTTTCAATGACAACTGAAAAATATATTTTAAATTAATGCATATTAAACTTATTTTAATCATTTTAGATTTTCTATAAAAAACGGAAGAAATTACAGAACATATGAAGGCATATAACATATGAATAATATATAGAAATATATTCCATTGACCTACATAATAAAATACAATCGTGTAATTGACGCCACGCTCTATGCGTATTTTAACATATATACTGTAGGAATTATATTTGTACTATATATTCATTTTAAGATGCCATCACTGAATTTTTTCGGTCACTAAAATTAATTTGGTTATCGAAGCGAACGCTATAAAGTATTCTAAGTGCTGATTTTAACTGAACCAACTTCTCTGTTTACTATGTTTATAAATACTCATTGTGTGATTTTTTATTATTTTGTCCGTTGTCTATTGAAGTCCCTAGTCAAGGTAATTTGTGCATATTATTTCATAAAGTCTGCAAAACCATACACTTTAAAGTTTCTTAGAACATTACTAGAACATTACTACTTCTTAACGACCAATCGTAAGACATTATTTAAGCTTTAAATTTCATAGTACACCGTTTTATATGCTTTATGAAATGATACCCATGACTTATTATCCTGACCGGGACTAGATAAACATGACATGATGAATGTTTAAAAGCGTCACACTTCCTGTTAGACAACTTTTTTGTTCGTTTTGGCAATACTGTGTATCGGTAAGTCATTGGAATTCACATGGGTACTAACTGTGCTCCTCTTAGTGCTGACATTATTTTATATTGTTATGAAAAGGCTCCATAAAAGTGAAATTCAGGACTAAGACAAATTAAATGATATTTTAAACAACAGCTGCATGTGCCTTGATGATATGTACAGAAGCGTATTTTTTTTTAATATTTCTTCCTATGTTTGCATTATAACGCAAACTTTTGTGTTTTTTTAACTCGCAAAGAAATATAAAAAAAAAATGTTTGTGGCTGCTAATATACGGAACCTTTGCGTTATAACGGAAACCTTTCCGAGACGAATATCAACATAGGAAGAAATATAAAAAAAATGTTTATTCGGCGCTAATATTTTTACTATGAATAACCCCCAGTTTAATTATGTTAAAGATATTTTATATCCAAAAGAACTACAGTTGAACAAAGCTTATACGGATAGTAAAAAACTGTCCCATTTTAAATCGAAAAACGACAAGATATATACTAACATGTATAATAAGAGGGACGATTTCAATTTTTAGCTTTCTCGACATAGACGTGCCTGGACGCAAACATATGGTGTGTACATTTAGCTTGTTTCGGTTTTAATGCTGCTGATGAGAGGTAACTCCTTGAAATGCATCGTATACAGCATATAATAAATTTACTATATCTAATATTAGTATCTTTGGATTGTTTTTTTTGTACATATTTTACGGATTTAGCCTACGTTAGAAGCTTTTAGCTAAATACCCTACTTTAAGAAAAGCAGTTATGACGAATAGTGTATTTTGTAAGATATTTTTTTTGAGTTAGGGCTACAAATATGAAATTTTATGTAATCTGTAAAATTGTTCTTTCTCCCAACGACACAAACATTTTGTATTTATACTGGCCCCTCACGAAAACTGTCAATTTCTACTAAACTCTATGACCAGAAACTTTAAACCCTTCATGGGAGAGCAACAGTATACGACCAGTGTATATGTGTACATCCATAATACTTAAATTTCTTTGGGCCATCATCACGAACATCTGCAATAGACACAATTCAAATCAGAATTTGACTGATTGAGGATGAATGTGTTGTCTGAAAATTTCATACGTTTAGGTCGATACGTTTCTTCCGTAAATGGCCTTTTTCGAGTTGAGACGACATGCGCTCGTTTCACTCGGTATGACCTCCGATGAGAATCCTTAATAACTTCGTTTAACGTGACTCGTGACCAATCAAACGTAACGTCACTATACCTTTTCGGTTGTCCATATTGAAAATACATAGGTGTGCGAGGCCTCAAACCCCTGTTTTCACGGAAGAAATGGGTACTTACACTCATTAAAAAATGAAGAACTGGAAAAACTCGTTGAAGATTTCCCAGTGTTCATTTTGAACTCGCGTAAGAACCTATTATTTTCTAAATGCTGGAATCATCGATAAGTTAACACGATCCGAACCAATCCGACATGTTTCTATGTTTCATCATTCGTCTCCACTTCTATTCTAAGGATAATTGTTCAGCTCTGTCCAAGAGGCTAGAAAAGCTATTCCACATATTTATGATACCAGTGCTTGCACGGGTAGTTACCAAGTATATTATGATTTTTAGTAATTCAAATGAAATTCCAGTCAAATTTTAAATTTATTTAAAAAATGGTGTCCTAGAATTTAACAAATGTCTGAAGAATATGGAATAACTGGTTTTATTTTCAACAGAACCTCCTTTCCATTTTATTTTCAACAGAACCCCCTTTCCATTAGATGATTCAGTTTTACTTATCAGTATTACATAAATAGTTCAGGTGGATTATAATATATATTACTTTTAATAAAGAGTTCTTAGAGAGGTGAATTATCTTCTTAATCCACCAAAGAATTTCGTCCTTGCCCAGGATATTATAAGTTCATAAAGCATGGAAAACTATTCTTAAACGTATATATATAAGAACTTTTGGTGTGGAGGAAAGATAATTATTCGAAATCGTAAAAATTTGGTTGTCAAAATTAATTCAGAAAGTGTAGATCCATAAAAAAAGAGACGATGTCAAAAGGGTTTAAATTAACAAAATGTTTGTCTGACAAGCGAATAACTACAGACAGGACTTCTGTTATATATAAAAGGAAGTAGACATACGATTTTTGTCGTCGTTATAAAATTTGGTATAAACATTTAATACCAGCTGTATATGTCTCGTAAAAAGAGGAATTCTCAAATTACTCATCCTAAAATAGTCTTATCTGTAACTGTATATAGTAATGTTTTTATCATTAACTATCGGCGAAGTAATATAAAGGGAAATCTACCGAAGGAAATCTAAAAATTATAACTAAAAGAAATATAATACACGACAAACTAAAGACAAACAGAACAAACAGACACACACAGAAAAAATAGATAAGCCTGTTCTGCTTCGATTGCATAATTTTGTTTATACCCTTGTGGAAAATTGTCCAAATATCTCCCTCTTTCAACGCTTCAATGAACATAAATGCTTTTTACTGTTCAATTCAATCCTGCTCTACCGTATCAAGCAGTAAATGGAATTTAAAAATCCGTATCTTTGAACGAAAGAAATCATGAAAAACATAAAACATTACTACACTAAATGATTTAAAAGATCTTCAGAAAAACCGGAAGTGATACCGGGTATTTCTGATATTTATACATTTTAACTTCGACCTTGAGTCCTGCTTAACTAGAAAAAAATGTCGAAAAAAACCACACATATATGAGTATATAAGAAAACATAAACAACAAAAAATTAAAACATTATTATTGAAGTCAAGTTCTCCTTGTAACCTATCAAATCCAAGGTTAATTCAGAAGTGTTCACTGTACACACATAAATGTTCACTGTACACACAGAAGTGTTCACTGTACACACATAAATGTTCATTGTACACACATAAATGTTCACTGTACACACAGAAGTGTTCACTGTACACACAGAAGTGTTCACTGTACACACAGAAGTGTTCACTGTACACACAGAAGTGTTCACTGTACACACAGAAGTGTTCACTGTACACACATAAATGTTCACTGTACACACAGAAGTGTTCACTGTACACACATAAATGTTCATTGTACACACATAAATGTTCACTGTACACACAGAAGTGTTCACTGTACACACAGAAGTGTTCACTGTACACACATAAATGTTCACTGTACACACAGAAGTGTTCACTGTACACACATAAATGTTCATTGTACACACATAAATGTTCACTGTACACACAGAAGTGTTCACTGTACACACAGAAGTGTTCACTGTACACACAGAAGTGTTCACTGTACACACAGAAGTGTTCACTGTACACACATAAATGTTCACTGTACACACAGAAGTGTTCACTGTACACACAGAAGTGTTCACTGTACACACAGAAGTGTTCACTGTACACACAGAAGTGTTCGCTATACAAAAGCAATTTGGTGTTGGAGTTTATTATATGATCACATTCAATCTCTGGATATATATCAATATTTCCCTTGTTCGACCCTATATGTTGTCTCATTGACGCTTAACATTAATCCTTACATTGTCATAAACGTTTGAGAGATCAGTCAAACCCTATCCCCAAGGGTAAGTTTTATCGCATGTCTATGAAATTGATACTTAAGCATTAATTGTTTAAAATGTTAATTGTTCAAGAGTGGGAAGTAGGGATTGTACCTTTATCACAAAACACTGTCTTCAACTATGAATAAAATTGTAGCAGTTATTGATCAATGGCAAATATTATCAACTCTATAGGGGAGCAGTCCTGATGTTACTATGGAGATCATTGTTGAAGACCTTACGTCAACCTCCAGTATGAAGAACAACAATAAAAGGCTGTTAACTTGCGTTTTTATACCGGAACTATGTTCCGTTATTGTATGGTCAGTTTCTCTTGTAAAGTGATCTCATTTTATCATAAAGGCACATCTAAATGGAACGTAACAAATAGCAAACCAAAGAAAAAACAGAATAAGACACTTATTTAAAACACAAGCAACGTGGACTTCCATAAAAAAGAAGAAAGATGAATATGAAGTATTCTGGAAGGGTAACTATGTCCTGCTCCGTTAAATGAGTTTGTCACAGAAAGCGTGGAAACTAAAGTCATAGAATTGCATGGTCCTTTAAGCGATGCCGTTTTTTCTCTCATTGTAAGTTATTTCAGTATATGCATTTAAATTTCGAGACTTCAGATAAAGTTATTTACATATTAACCAACCTATTAAAATATTTTGACCCCCAACTACAACATGTCCATGTAATATAATGACCTACATGGTGATGAGTAATAACGTTCCTTAAAGCGATTTATAGTTCATGTCTACATTTCACGTAGACCAGAGAGTCAGTTCATAAACAATATTGATTTTCTAACAAAAGTAGCTTTAATTGAGATTTAACTCTGCTATCGCTATTTCGGTCTTAATTCTGATATATTTAGATCCAATAATTCACTTACATTGAGAAACTGCGTGTGACTATGACGTTACACAACACAAAATGACATATAAGGACATAAATATGTACGTTTTTAAGATTGTAAAACGACTATCGTCTGACAAATTTATGATTTGTTTTTATTCTTGGTGGTATCTATATTTATAACGATATAATTATATTAATATATGTAATCGTCAAGGGAGCCTCATATCGTTCAGATTTAAATTAATAAACAATGTTTAAAACCAAGTATGAAGCATCTCGTTTTGACAAATAATTACCGTTATATCAGTGTTACCTGGGGCCTACACAAACCAAAAACTATCAATATTATAAAGCCGAACTTATTAAAAATTGTATGATTCTAATTTCTATAAACTATATATATGTATACTTCAAAAGATTATGTCCCATTTCATGTTTCTATGGATATCAACACCAGCTCAGTTGCTAGTTTTTCGGAAGTATCCATGAAATACTAACTATTTTACTTTTATAAAATTATAAAATTTTGGGAAAAAAAGAACGATAACTCTGTACTTATTAGGTTTTTCGGTTCTACACTTTTTGGTCATTTTTGGAACTTGAATCTGTTCTATAACGTTTTTGTTTTAATCGTTTTTGATGTCCTCATTGAACATCGCTAATAACACATACATTTGTGAAATTTACACATCTATTGGATCGAATATTGTATCAGATAATGTTTGTTATGAGCAGTTTTAATGGCAGAAATGATGTATGAAGAATAAATGCCTTGAGCAGATAAAATCCGAAATGACCAGAACTGTTAAAGGCAAACCATAGAACAATGTGTAGGGCAGATGCTCCTTAGTCCAAAAATCTGAAATGACCAGAACTGTTAAAGGCAAACCATAGAACAATGTTAGGTCAGATGCTCCTTAGTCCCAAAATTTAATGATTTCAAGCATGAATTTCACGCCAGTGCCAATTTTATTTTTTATTCACATTTGAACTAAGTTCAGGAGGTATATAGGACTCACTTTGTCTGTCCATTTTTCTGTGCCCGGCTCAGAACTTTAAAAGGCCTCGAAGGAAATTAATGATACTCTTGTTGATATTGTCGACCATCACAGAAGGGTGTGTCGTGAAAAGGGTTTGATCACCTACCTGCAAGGTCAAGGTCAAAGTTGCATAATCCATATCCAAATAAAAGATTCGTGCCTGGTTCATAATCTTTTAACTGTCAGTCTGTCTGTGCAAGTCGTGTGCGGCTGAGAAATGCCTTTAAGGAATTAAATGATACTTGATGATGATGTTGACCTCTGCATTAGGGTATGTCACTTATAGGGTTTGGTCTTCTTCCGGCAAGGTTAAGGTAAAAAACAGAGCTTAACCTTGCATACGCCTTATCAAATAAACAAAAGTTATACAAATTACTGTCCTACTATTACTCATTAATGCCTCGACGGAATTAAATTATGCTTGAATACGTTGTTGACCACCATTAGAAGGTGTACATTTCTATACTCAATTAATTCCGTCAATAGCTGTGTATTGTTTTTACCCTGCAATCATAAAATTGTCCCTTTCGATGCGTAAAATCCCTGAAAATTACGGTTACCACCTACAATAGTCTATATGACAGCAATTCGTTTGCACTGCAAATCCATTTATTTGTTTGTCAAAACGTGGAAGAGTGCCACAGTATCGTAGATAGCTATTTTTACAGTAAACATAAAATTATAACGACCTTGGCGTATAAATTAATAACCGACTACAATTTTCCAATTTCTACAATAAGGAGAATGTATAGTTGAAGGTTATTTTTTGGGTGATAGAATAAAAATAAAATAAATAAACAATCTATTTTATTTGAGTGTAACACATTGATTGATACAGTACATATATACAAATAAAAATTAATATCATTAAAATGGAATCAATGCCCAGCCAAACAATTGACTTATGAGACACTTTGAAAACATACATGTACATCTTTTGAACCTAGTTTTACTGTGTGTATTGCTGTGTGTTTGTTTATTCCACATTGGCTAGAGGTATAGGGGGAGGGTTGAGATCTCACAAAACATTTCTAACCCCGCCGCATTTTTGCGCCTGTCCCAAGTCAGGAGCCTCTAGCCTTTGTTAGTCTTGTGTGTTTTTTTTTAATGTGTCAGAGTTTATTGTGCCGTCCATTTTGCTGAACTAGTTTACATTATTGTTTAGGGGCAGCTAAAGCCCGTCTCGAGGTGAGGAATTTTATCGCTGCGTTGAAGACCCATTGGTAGCCTTGAGCTGTTTTCTGCTCTTTGGTCGGATTGTTGTCTCTTTGACATATTCCCCGTTTCCATTCTCTATTCTACATATATACAATAAACTACATGTTAATTTGCAAAATATTTATAGATTTAAAAATGTAAATAATTTAATCTAAAAAATCGCTTTCAAAAATACTATTAAATATAAAATGTTATTTAAAATCATATAAAATATTCTATTAGATGATACTAGTTTGACAAACTACAAAACAAGACTTCGAACGTTTTTTTATTTCTAATCCAAGTGCAGTTTTAGTTATTGACTTACTGAATATAATTACTGTTAACTTTAGTTTTGATACCATTGATTTCCTGATGTCGCTCTCTTTCTTTAAAGTTTACATTGCGAGTGCCTTAGATAAGTACTGTCTTGTTCTTTGGTTTGTTATGTATTTTTTTATTCCTTTATGCTACAGTTTTTCACGAATTTGTCTTGTCTTGACATTTGGATATGTCTTCGGTATTAATCAACGTTTCATCAATGTTATTTAAAGAAAAATGGCACTCGCAGGTTTAAGTTTCTTGTTTTAGGTAGAGAAAAGGCTTATTTCGTTAAAAAACCACTCTGATTCTGAAAAAGGTATTCTGAAGATGAAATTACAAACATATTAGATTTGCTCATAGATAACATATTTGTTGAATTTGGCGGTCGAATTTTTCAACAAACAATCGGCATTCCAACGGGAACCAACTGTGCTCCTCTCCTCGGCGATCTGTTTCTGAACTCATATGAAGCGGACTTCATTCAAGGGCTTCTACGTGAAAACAAAAAGAAACTAGCACAATCCTTTAATTTCACTTTTCGTTATATAGATGACGTGTTGTCGTTAAATAACGAAAAATTCCATGACTTTCTGCATCGAGCTTGAAATTAAGGATACTACAGATACACCAAAGTATGCTTCATATTTGGATTTGCTTCTCGAAATCGACAATGAGGGACATCTGAAGACAAAATTTTATGACAAACGTGATGACTTCGACTTTCCTATTGTTAACTTTCCCTTCTTGAGTAGCAATATACCAGCATCACCTGCATATGGCGTCTACGTTTCTCAGCTTATCCGACATTCAAGGGCATGACTTCCGACAAAGTGAATTACTGCTGTCACAAAAGCTTCTTAACCAGGCGTTTATCGGGGATAAGTTGATGTTATCACTTAGGAAATTTTACGGTCGTCATCACGAATTGATTCACCGTTACAGTGTTCTAATATCTAAGATGATGTTGGACCTGTTCCTACTATCGTAACATTTCATGTACCTGCACGGATTAGTGACTACCACTGGATTGACTTTGTTGAACTTCACGACGGATGTCGTATACGGAGCAGGAACTGCTTACCCTTCCGGAGCACCTGAGTTCACTCCTGGTTATTATAGGAGTTCGTGTTGTTCATTGTTTTTTAGTTTTCAGTGTTTATTTGTTGTGCTTGTGGTTGTTCATTTGTCTTCCCGGGTTTTGTCCGTCTAATGGAATACGTTTTTTGGATTGCTCCCTAGGTATATTTGTCCTCTTTAATCAATTAAATAAAGACTATAAAGCTAATCTGAGTTTAAAATAGTGTTCACTTCCGATTAAATTACAGTATTAGAATGAAAATAGCAATCCTTATAATGAAATACATAAAACAACATATCAATTTGGATAAAGTTGAATACCAGCACGAAATGTTTCATGTGCTAAGTAAATTGACGAATGGATTATTGATAAACGTCCAGTGGCAATTTTTACATGCATGTCAGGACGAGAACATGTTGATGTAATATGAGCCCTGTTTTGTATTAGACCGACACGCTGAACCGGATTTTTAACATGCTAACCCGTAGATAGACCTGCCACCTCACCCGGACAAATTATTCTAACAATTTATTCCGACAATTCTTTGTTCTTACTCTTAAATTCCGTGTGCTTGGTGGAGAAGCGACAAATACCAGTTTTGAAGTCTTTGGCTTGACCCCATCCGTTGATCGAACCTACCAGTTTCCGCACTCAAGATGAGCACTCTATAACGAGACCACTGAGGCAATTTAAGTAAATTGAAGTATATTTGACAACAGAAAACTTGTATGAAGGTAAAATAATGACACTTTTACTTATAGTCCATAAAAAAAGGATAATATTTTGAGGTGCAAACGAACTCTAAGGAGAATATATATATTTGATATACCTACTCATTGTTATGCGTTTAATTATGTGTTACTTTTCCAGAAACACTATACTTTTAAGAAATTGTTAAAACTACCTATTTTCAATAAAAGACTAAAAAATAAAAAAATATCTATATAAAGTGCCAGAACAGCCACGATAACATTTGATATTCTGTAATCCAGATCAATAACCTATTATCTTCCTGGTTCTCATATATAAGTCGTCATTTCCTGCATAATAAGGGAATTTGATATGAAACTCATAATACAAAGTGGATAAATCTCTTACATTTTTAACATAAATGTAAAAACGGATAACAAGAAAGGGGAATCACACCAATCGATTATCGGATAACAAGAAAGAGGAATCTCACCAGCCAATTAACGGATAACAAGAAAAGGGAATCACACCAATCCATTAACGGATAACAAGAAAGGAGAATTACATCAATTAACGGATAGCAAGAAAGGGGAATCACACCAATCCATCAACGGATAACAAGAAAGGAGAATCACATCAATCAATTAACGGATAGCAAGAAAGTGGAATCACACCAATCAATTAACGGATAGCAAGAAAGTGGAATCACATCAATCAATTAATGGATAACAAGAAAGTTGAATCACACCAATCAATTAACGGATAACAAGAAAGGGAATCACACCAAACAATTAACGGATAGCAAGAAAGGGGAATCACACCAAACAATTAACGCCATCCAATCGACAGGTCTTCAGTTACATAAAAAATAACAAAAAACAAACACAGAAAAAATAGTCACAATGTAGTCTTACTTAATAAAAACACTAAACCTGTTTTATAGTTAGGTAAACCTCTTCCTCATCTATTTTGAATTTCGGGTGTATATAAAAGCCAATACAGTTAACATATATTGTAACGTTTTTTTTTTCTTGAGTAAATGCATGAATGTAAACGACTTGTACATTATAATAATTTTTTATATTTTTTATCACGAAGGTTTAAGGCCATAATTGTATGTGTAAATAAAGTATGTATACAATCCACAGGTGAAGGGAAAACCCTAAATTGTGATGTGTTCTTCAAGTTATGTGGACTGTGTACCGTTGTTATCTTAATGTTTGTCTTGTGTCATGTATTTGTCGGGCAAACGGGGACAAGGAACACCAGTGTTATTATTTTCTGACTTCCTCTGATATGATTATTTTGATCAAGTCTATGGGTAACCGTGTTACCATATAAATAAGTATATATTAATATTTTGATATCTCGATCATCCTTGATGCTTTGAGCCAAGGATATGGACACCCTGATGTGATCAAGCAAAACTGCAAAGACACAAAGGTATGAATAAAGGGGATATTCCTTTACAAGAGATATGGACACCATAATGAATAAAGCATATATTCCTTTACTAAGGATATGTACTCCATAGTGGATAAATATCCTTTACCAGGGATATGAACATCATAATTTGATTAAGCTCAACTTCAAAGACACAAAGGTTTGAATAAAGGAGATATTCATTTATTGATACAAATTTCTCCAGCACAGTGAACATTTTTGAATTAATTTTCACCAGATACATTCGTGACAAAACAGCCGTCATGTTATGGTGATCAATAAAATAAAATGGAAGATAAAATCGGGTTATTATCAACTTTACCTGAGGAAGTTTGAACCCTAGTTTATCACAGATCCAAAACTAAACAACTGAAAATGTCAAAGAAAGTATTTAAAAATCGGGCCTATGAAGAAGTAATGTCTACTGAGACAGGATACCGGGGATTACATTATCATATTAAATTACCCACCAGCCAACTGTTATGTACCAAATCTGAGAAATAAACTCAAGTATCAACTTCTTGCGTTCTGGGCATTCCCATTTCTGGATTTATCTTCATATCTTCTTCAAGTACCCTCTACGGAAACCTTTTAGCGACATACTTCTCCACCCATTTCCTTTACGTGAGATAGTTTTAAACGCACATTAAATCATATTTATTTAACAGTTTAAGTTATTTTTGCCCAATTATCTGTCATGATTTTCTACAGACCTGAACATCAAAACGTCAACAAACTAATCATAAACAAATGACAACACAACATTTATGACAGAGTCATAGTATTATTACATCTCAAATGTGAAGGGTTACAAAATAAAATTAAAACAAAAATATAAAAAAAATAAAATAGATAAAATGAACATTAACTTCTATTTATGGAAATTTGACTTTTACCACGTGTCCTGAATGAGACAGAGAAATATTTTTATGACCATGTAAGACAATATAAGACTGTAGCCATGAGACATAAAAAATTCTACAGTAGACTCACAAGTTTATTCTACTATACTTTTATCTAGTTCTAAACTAAGAATAAAACTTATCTGGCGAGAGGCATATATAAAAAATATCTCCACATTGTAACACTCAATTTCTTATATCTGTCTTAATTTTAGACATGATGACTTATTTTCTGTATCAAATTTCTAATAAACTTTTCCAAGGTTTTTATTGTTGACTTTCCCTTCTTGGGTGGCAATATACCAGCATCGCCTGCATACGGCGTCTGCGTTTCTCAGCTTGTGCGATATTCAAGGGCATTCGTGAGTTACCATGAATTTCGACAGGGAGGATTACTGCTGTCACAGGGGCGTCTCAGCCAAGGTTTCGTCAAGGATAAGTTGATGTCATCACTTAGGAAATTTTACGGTCGTCATCACGAATTGATTCACCTTACAGTGTTCCAATATCTAAGATGATTTCATGCAATGGACTGCGTCCTTAGGAATATTTGTCCTCTTTTTAATTCTGTAGAGATCAACAGGAACGAACTTTGACGTTTGGTAAAATACCCGTTGCAGACCGTACAATATTTGTAGCGTTGACTTCAGCAATCAAAAAATAACTAATATCCCAATGACTATACATTAGGATATTGTTTTCAAAATGGTTAAAGAGATATCATTTGACATTTTCGTATATGTGATCAGTGTCGTTTGTGTGAATAAGCAAGGAGTCATATTCCATTTTCACGTAAAGTCCACAAATTGTCTCTTCACGTGTATGACAAATAATTTATTTACAATTATTTGCCAGCATGTAAATAAATCAGACAGTATTATTCATGTTTAATTAATAATTACTATGGATCAGTTACAAGACATATTTAGCTTGCAGCAATATTAATGATGTATTGTGTT
This sequence comes from Mytilisepta virgata, assembly GCA_028015205.1. Taxonomy (NCBI): domain Eukaryota; kingdom Metazoa; phylum Mollusca; class Bivalvia; order Mytilida; family Mytilidae; genus Mytilisepta; species Mytilisepta virgata. Next base: position 3,096,829 of record CM051518.1, on the reverse strand, counting down.
TGTTATAATTACATTTGTCAAAATGACGCCTCTGGAATTACATACTGACATTCACAATTCTCAATTGCTATTTTAAAATTTTTTAACATATGTTAAAATTTTAGATAAAATTTCAATTTAAGTATCAGACTTGTGCCCCATCCATTAAACATATAAATTGGAACGTTTTCTATCAGGGTATCGTGAAATAATCACACGATGGTCCTATGTTGATTTTAAAGTGGGAAGTAAAAATGTTGAGATTATTTAAAAAAATATATTGAAAAAGTTGAAATAATATTATAACAATCAGAAATTTCTATAAAATTTTCCTTCAGATGCATCACAGGATCACATTATCAAATGACATAAGTAACTTCATCACGTATGACATATGCTGCAGACACTTAATACTTTGCACATGGTTGTACAGCTTGGACTACACCTTGCCCAAAAGACCAATAAAGGTATATATATTGTCAAACCCCAATTTACTTAAACTGACAACTTTACTATTTTTACCAGATATTTTCAGCATGATTGGATTTGATATTTTTTTCCTGTGTGTTTCTACTTGTTTGCTACAAATCGAAAGGGTGGTGGATATGAGCACCAAATAAGCTGTCTATACTGACATTGATCTGAGGAAATATAATCAACGGTAAATACATGTAGTTTCGCAATCAACGTTTCTACTTTAAGTGAAGATAACAAGTGAAGTCCACATTACAGTTTGTATTGTGTATGTCAGAGTTTATCTCAAATTTTAACTGTCGTCTGTTAACAGATGATTGGTATTACAAATTGTATCGTCTGTTTACATTACATAAAATGTAAATTCTTTGATACCAATTTTGGAATGTAGGACGGAAAGTCACAAGACAAAAAGTCACAGACAAAAAGTCACGGACAAAAAGTCACTGGACAAAAAGTCACAGTTAAAATTTTGTATAGTGACAAAATGTATAGGACAAAAAGTCACAGGACAAAAAGTCACAATTTGTTTTCTCCAATATTTTCAAGACCCTTTCTGGAAATAATGACAATTATGTTGTTTTAGTTAAAAAGCAGGAAAAACATCCTTACTTTCATGTATACCTACAAAAGGCATGTATGTTTTGACAAAGCTTTTCTTCCCCTTATTGAGTAATAAACACCAGATGATGTTGTTTTTAGCAAAAAAGTATAAAAAGACTTGTATTTGTCATTTGGTTATCACAAAAAAAAAATGGAAATTATACAGAGTAACAAAGGAGGTTCCAAGCTATGCTACAACGGTTTCATCTACACCAGACATACCTTACGCAAGACCAAACAGTGGTGGAAGTGTACTCTCAAGTCCAGCCAAGGTTGCAGAGGGAGTTTATCAACAGACTTGCAGTACAACAATCTATTGATAGTGTTTTTCGAATATAGAACATTTCACATTAGTATATTTTGTTTTTCATAGTGACTTTAAATAGTGCATATTATACTAGTGACTTTAAATAGTGCATGTTAAAATAGTTGCTAATGTTTTCTACTTTATTTGTGATATTGTTATGTATTACATATGTAAATTGTTTTTATTGCAAAATGTAATATATAAAAGTTAAAATATCATTATGTATTGTTTAATTTGTCAAAATTGAAGAAATATGAGAAAATGTACATGAGACAAATTGGTAACATTTTCAACTGAGAACTCTGTTTTTGTCCTATACCTAGAGTCAAAACACACTATTATTATGCAAAAACTTAAACTGTGACTTTTTGTCCTATACCCAATTCAAAACATACTATAATAATGCAAAAACATAAATTGTGTCTTTTTGTCCTATACCCAATTCAAAACACACTATAATAATGCAAAAACTGTGACTTTTTGTCCTATACCCAAGTCAATACCCAAGTCAATACACACAATAATAATGCAAAAACTGTGACTTTTTGTCCATCAAGGTAAAAATATTGATTGTGACTTTTTGTCCTGTGACTTTTTGTCCTAGGTGTTTTGTGATTTTTTGTCCTGTGACTTTTTGTCCTGTGACTTTCTGTCCGTTTACCCAATTTTGTGCACATTTCGTCAATTTACGTCTCATCACTTATATTCAAGGCCTCAAATGTTGAAAACCAAAACAATAATCCAAAAAGTTGAAGAGCAATTCAAAATTCCAGGACTAAATAGGTAAAACCAAATCCATCTAAGGACAGAGCTATGTCCTTAGTTTTAACAATTTAACACTTTTGTAACAGTAAATTTAAAGTATCAATTTAGGGCTTGTATAGAAATACTAGCAACTGGGCTAGGGATACCATCGGGGACTTTGAGTCCACAAGCAGCGGTATCCACTTAGTGGTAATAAATTCTTTGATAACAATTTTGATTTCGATTTACGACTCATCAGTTGTACTCAACGCCTTAAATGTTGAAAATTTGATTTATGAGGAAATTAATTTCTTGACAATGGTAAGTCGGAATCAAACACTAGAAATATATAACACATATTAATAAATATGTATCACGAAATCAAGAAGCAAACAATGACCGAATATATATAACAAAATCAGCCATGAATATATTTTAATTCGCGGGAAACTGAAAGCCGATGTTTTTTTCAGTTACAAGATACACCATAAATATGGGGAGATGTTTACTATTTCTAAGTTTACAAATTATAAAATTATTTAAGTCGACATTGAAAAATGTAAAACAATTTTATTTTTAGCTTATAACGATTAAATATTTCTTACTTTAGATAATGAAAGTAAGAATACTAAAATTGTTCAAAAATTTTATGGACGTTATAGTAACCAGGAAACTTTAACCTTATGACTAGACGAAGTTAGCTATTCGAGGTCCATATAAATTGACCTCGTCGAAAGTTCATGATTGATGAATATTACATTATTAGCAATCGAAATGAAAAATCTCAGGAAACATGTTACATCTTTAAAAAAAACCCACAAAAAAAAAAAACAAAAAACAAAAAAAAAAAACATAGAAAAGAACCATGCATGTCAAAAAGATAACAGATTGAACAATATAATAATTTATTCACGTTCACAAAATGCTAATTTTAAACTTCCAAACTTCTAAACAAAGTTTAAAAGTCAAACAGTAAGGTGTATTTCCCTTGAACATTAGTAATTTTTATAATTACATATACAAACACTTAAACATTAACAATTAGTTTCCGGAAATTTAATGTATACTGTATTTTAATTACATCGTCAACATTTCCGTCTCATTCAGTACGTTTACATAAAACGCCTTTGACAAGGAAGAAAAGAAGTGACTTGTTTCTTGTCTATTGGATAACTTTATTACTTCTGTGTTACTTCCCTTCTTCAACATAACTGTCTGATCTCTATAACGTATTCCAAACTACATTGTGTATATACCAGCAAAATCAGTATGATTCATATGACTTGACACATTACACGAACATAAAGTCAACATAGAGTCAGGATAGTCTGACTTGGTACAGAACGCGAGCACGAAGTCAACATGCTTAGCACCAGGATAATATGACTTGGTACAAAACACAAACAGGAAGTCAACATGCTTAGCATCATGATAATCTGACTTGGTACATAACACTAACATAAAGTAACCAGAGAGTCAGGACATTTGACTTTGTACAAACACACTAACATATTGTAAGCAAGGAGTCAGAACAGTCTGATTTGGTACAGAACACATATATAAAATCAAAGAGCCAGAATAGTATGACTTGGTACATAACAAAAACACAAAAAGAACAGACAGTCAGGATAGTCTGACTTGGAACAGAACACAAATTCAATACGCAGAGAGTCAGGACAGTCTGACTTGGTACAGAACACAAAAATAATGTCAACAGAGAGTCAGGATAGTCTAACTTGGTAAAGAACACAAACACATACAGTCAACATGCAGAGAGTCAGGATAGTATGACTTAGTACAGAACACAAAAAATAAAGTCAACATGCAGTGACAGGATAGTCTGACTTGGTAGTGAGCACAAACATAAAGTAATCAGATCCTCAGGGTAGTCTGACTTGGTACATAACAAAAGCATAAAGTGAACACTTGGTACAGAACATAAAAATTAGGTCAACAAAGAGTGAGCATAATCTCACTTGGTACAGAACACTAACATAACGTCAATATAGAGTCAGGATGGTATGAATTGGTAGAGAACACTAACATAACCTAACAGAGTTGAGTAAAGAATACTAGCATAAAGTCTAAGAGAGTCAGGATAGTCTGAATTGGTAGAGATTACTAAGATAAGCAAATACAAATTCAACAGTTATACCCTCACGTTTCTTTCATCCAAGTGATGATTTTGATGCAAATTTAGTGTTAAGGACAAAACTTACCCCGAGTTAAAATAAACCATGCAAAGTTTATTTTAGGATCAAAGATCTTTATGTTAATCCCAGATATTCTTTAGTTGATCAACATCTTAAATTAAAGACTTTCTGATAAATTAACGATGTGGATTCATGTGTCTCAATAGATCTGGGACCAACATCTTTAAAAAAAAAATTAAAGTGATAAACTAACAATGTCTCATTAGAGCTGGGATCAATATCTTTAATTATAAATTAAAGGGATAAACTGCCAGAAGTATAAAAAAAATAATAAAAGGTTAACTAACAGTGTTAATTCATGTGTGTCAATAGAGCTGGGATCAACATAAATTGTTAAAATATGTAAATATAAAAATTTATACAAATAAATAAAAAATATTTATACAAATATATAAAAGATATTTATACAAATATATAAAAAATATTTATAATAAAATATAAAAAACAGTACCCTGAATAAGGTTTTAAAATTTTGATTTCACTCATGGAGTGAAAATTGGGACCGAAATTGAGCGATTTTCAAAATATGCTTAAAACATTAATTTCTGAGGCATTTTTTATGCTAGGCTTCTAGTTTCTTCATAGGTAGATTGTCCATTGTGGACAGATGCAAAAAAAAAAAAAAAAAAAAAAAAAAAAAAAATGCTCAACACACAATTTTATCAAAATATGCTGTTGATTTTTTTTCCATTTAAAGCAAAGATGTAAATAAATTTCTGACCTCATCAAATCTGCCAGCACCCCACACCCCCTCCACTCAAATTCAAAGGTCATCCCCTTATTGGGTTATGTGGGATGGACTGAAATGGTTTTTGCCAAAAAAAAAAAAAAAAAAAAAAAAAAAAATGAAAACAGCGTAATGCAGATGTGGCACTGGGTTCTGCAGAATTCCTTTTAAATTTGTTATTTAAAAAGTGTTTTAAAACTATTTTCTTATTTTGAAAAAAACAAATATGTATACAGACTAGAGGAATTGAACCTCAAACTCGCATAGATTATATGAGTTAACCTACATCATATGTACAATCATTCTATAATCAAAGTAGAAGTCTAGCATCAATAAAAATAGTTGATGTCACATTCATATTTTGACAATTTGTTTATTTCGTCCAGTAAGCGAAAATGAAAATTTTGAAACCTGCCTATCCATCTTTACACCATGGACAATTTACTTATAAAGAAACCAGAAGCCTAGAATAAAAAATTCTTCAAAAGTTGATGTTTTAAGCATATTTTGAAAATTCATTCATTTTCGATCCCAAATTTGGCTTCACGAATGAAATCAAAATTTTAAAATCTTATCGCGCATCATTAAGTACAAGCATTCTATATTGAATGTAAAAGTCTTGCATCAATAATGAATGGGGAGTTGATGTCAGAAGCATATTATGATAATTCACTCGTTTTCGGTTCCACATTTCACCCGTTGAGCGAATCCAAAAATTTTAAAACCTTATTGCGCATCTACAGAATATATGCAAAACTACTGTGAAGAATGAGGAGTTGATGTCACAAGAAAGTGTGATGGACAGACGGACAGACGGACGGACGTAGACAACGACAATATACCCGCAATGCGGGTCTAATTAGAGTGAGGATAGTCAGACTTCGAACACACAAAAAGTCAACAGAGGACTTGGTACAGAGCACAAATATATAGTAAATCAAGAGTTGCTACTAATGAACGCAAAGTTGACAATAGGAAAGTAAACTCGTTACGTTTTTAATACAGTTTAGTTAGCATTTTCGCCTTCTATTCATATTTAAGATATGAATATTTTAAATTTAATTCATTTTCGCTATTCTTCCTTTGACTGTCAAGCTTTATAAAATCGCGCAAAGAGGGATAACTCTGACACGATCCAAAAATTATATTGAAAGGGGAGAAACCCAAACAACCTTATTCCTCTGAAAGAATTTATTACCTCAAATCTATTCTATTTATGTTGTCTTTTTCCATGTTTTTGCGTTATAGTTTAAAGAAAGACTGTTTATTAGTTGTGTTTCATTGTTAATCTTTATTGTTATTTTCATTTAAATTTTTTATTTTTTTTTATATTAAAGTCACTTATCCATATGGAACTGATTTATTGAACGTTTATAGAATCTTTATTTTATTTATACATATAAACATCCCAATCAAACACACATTCCAAAAACAATCACCCAATTACACAAATATCATAACAAAGTATACCCAAAAGGATTCGGAAAATTGGAATAATCCCAGAAAAATAGTAAAGTCTGATCAAATCAGACCATATACAAAAATGGCTTTTCCAAACAATCAGTACCCAGGAAGTGACAATAGAAATCCAATCTATAACTAGCTGACCATAACTGACCAATGACAAATAATAGGAAATGACAAAACTAGCAGACTACAATGTACTGAAACAATTCTGAATTCTAAAATAGGTAATTATTAATTCATATCAATGATATGCATACTGAAACAAAGATATACATTAAATACACAATGACAAAAATGCAACATAACTAAAAACCGTAAAATTACGACAAATATACACATCAATTATTGGTAAATACAAAGTACATATAAATGCTTGGACAATACAATGTAGCTTTACGACAAATATACACATCAATTATTGGTAAACACAAAGTACATATAAATGCTTGGACAATACAATGTATAGAATAGAAAATGGAAACGGGGAATGTGTCAGAGACAACAACCCGACCAAAGCGCAGAAAACAGCTCAAGGCTACCAATGGGTCTCCAATTGAATAGAGAATGGAAACGGAAAATGTGTCAAAGACAACAACCCGACCAAAGAGCAGAAAACAGCTCAAGGCTACCAATGGGTCTCCAATAGAATAGAGAATGGAAACGGAAAATGTGTCAAACACAACAACCCGACCAAAGAGCAGAAAACAGCTCAAGGATACCAATGGGTCTTCAACGCAGTGAGAAATCCTCATCCGGATGCGGGTTTCAGCTGGCCCCTGAACAATATTGTATACTAGTTCAGAAAAATGGACGGCACACTAAACTCCGAAACATAAAAATGAACCAAAATTAAAAAAACACACAAGACTAACAAAGGCTAGAGGCTCCTGATTTGGGACAGGCGCAAAAATGCGGCGGGGTTGAATATGTTTTGTGAAATCTCTATACATGAATCACTGGACAATACAATGTAAATATAAATTATAGGACAATAATACAGGTCGGATGCAAATGATTTAAGAATAATTTGGTAACCAACATATGATTTTATCTTTAAATTTCTTAGTTCGTCAACTATATTTGGCGATTGTTTACACCGTGCTGTCTGCTAATCTATCCACTTGGTTACTTTATGGAGCCACAAGGGCTCTCTCTACATGATATTGGGTTTTCAATTTCACCGAAGATTGTGTGACGGTTTGCTCCGTTCATTTCAGAGATTGAATGAAGAAAATCTCGCACCCCACTTCTAAATTAAGACGGTCCATAGCACTAGTTTGGACAAAATACTTTGCTATTTATCCTGCAATGAGTGTAACAACAAAGCTGTATTTGTACAACATTAGCAATTTAAAACAAACGGGCCAATTGCGTTAGATTTAAAAAAAAAATGCGTGTCAACAAATTATTTATTCCATACTTCCACCTCGTTGTCAATTAAAATTGACAAATTGTCATTATTTTTTATGAAGTTGGACATGTTTCCGAAAGCTATTTCACTGCTCGAGCTGGTCTGTATACTTATGTGGGGCCTTCTTAAGGGTAATTAGGAATCACTATTTTTTTTTAAATTATAAAAAAAAATATTTTGATGTTGCAGGACAAAAACAATATTAGTGTACTACAATGTATAGAAGAATATTAATATTATATATTTATTGCTGTTAAACTCAAGTCTGTGTAGTGAAGGACCACGTTATAAGGCCAAGCAACAACTTTACACACAATATAGCAGGCAAAGAAATTGTACTAGTATTCAAAAATGTAGATGTGTTGTTTAATCTTATGTTCAGAATAACAAGTTAGAATAACAATTGTACATAATTTAAAGGTCTGTTAAGTATATATGTAAAATGCTCAATTACAAATTGTCCCAATGGTAATATTCCACTGTTTGAAATGTTACTACTATATTCTGTTAAAATCTTAGCATGTTGACGTACTGTAATGTCATATCTTGTCCATTGGTATCAAACTCTTAGTAAAACAAATTTGTGTAGTTTTTATAATAAAAAATGCATGTAACATGGCACGAGTGACAAACGGATTTTAGGATGAATTATATAACATTATACATGTTACATGTTTAACCCCATCACTGTTCAGTGTCTGTACCATGCAAGTCAGACTATCCTAACTCTCTGTTCGGTTTCTATTTGTATTTTGTGCTCTTTAATGTTATTTTTTCTCCGGAGTTCTGTGAGTGGGGTTGCATTGATTGATTGGTATGTCATTGTTGACCTTTCCTGTTATACATTTTGTTGTTTATGTATTAGGATTACTATTCTTATCCAACGATACGGATTAACTTAAACAGGATTATAAATTGTATGCTCCTTTTTATCAGATGAAATGACAAACAAAATTTACAATTAATCTCTAGGTATTAAAACTTTTAACACAATATAAACTAAAATTTCGGATATTCACTTTCTTAATTAATTTTATTGTTTTTAAATTATATACTCTCACATTTTATACATTTGTTTCACTGTCACAATTTCTTTACAAATACCGATATAAGTTACCCTATAACATTACAATCCCCAAAACATAACAGGTATATACACAATCATTGTTAGATAACTTGCAGTAAAGTAGTTTGTGTTCATGTTAGATAACTTGCAGTATGATATTTTGTGTTGATGTTAGACAACTTGCAGTATGATATTTTGTGTTGATGTTAGACAACTTGCAGTATGATATTTTGTGTTGATGTTAGACAACTTGCAGTATGATATTTTGTGTTGATGTTAGACAACTTGCAGTATGATATTTTGTGTTGATGTTAGACAACTTGCAGTATGATATTTTGTGTTGATGTTAGACAACTTGCAGTATGATATTTTGTGTTGATGTTAGATAACTTGCTGTATGATATTTTGTGTTGATGTTAGACAACTTGCAGTATGATATTTTGTGTTGATGTTAGATAACTTGCAGTATGATATTTTGTGTTGATGTTAGATAACTTGCAGTATGATATTTTGTGTTCATGTTAGACAACTTGCAGTATGATATTTTGTGTTGATGTTAGATAACTTGCAGTATGATATTTTGTGTTGATGTTAGACAACTTGCAGTATGATATTTTGTGTTGATGTTAGACAACTTGCAGTATGATATTTTGTGTTGATGTTAGATAACTTGCAGTGTGATATTTTGTGTTGATGTTAGATAACTTGCAGTATGATATTTTGTGTTCATGTTCGATAACTTGCAGTATGACATTTTGTGTTGATGTTAGATAACTTGCAGTATGATATTTTGTGTTGATGTTAGACAACTTGCAGTATGATATTTTGTGTTGATGTTAGATAACTTGCAGTATGATATTTTGTGTTGATGTTAGATAACTTGCAGTATGATATTTTGTGTTGATGTTCGATAACTTGCAGTATGATATTCTGTGTTCATGTTCGATAACTTGCAGTATGATATTCTGTGTTCATGTTCGATAACTTGCAGTATGATATTTTGTGTTGATGTTAGATAACTTGCAGTATGATATTTTGTGTTCATGTTAGACAACTTGCAGTATGATATTTTGTGTTGATGTTAGATAACTTGCAGTGTGATATTTTGTGTTGATGTTAGATAACTTGCAGTGTGATATTTTGTGTTGATGTTAGATAACTTGCAGTATGATATTTTGTGTTCATGTTCGATAACTTGCAGTATGATATTTTGTGTTGATGTTAGATAACTTGCAGTATGATATTTTGTGTTCATGTTAGATAACTTGCAGTATGATATTTTGTGTTCATGTTCGACATGTATCTTGTCATATTGCTTGTTGTTTTTGTAACTGCATACTACAACCCAATTGGGTTAATTTATTAATTATACCTTATATAAAAATGCTGTATTCTGATCGGTTCATTGGAGGGTTAACAAATATTATGCATATTATGCATTACAAACGATTTCAGAGGCAGCGGGGTATTTCCCAAAATGTATTTGCACTATTTTACCCTCTGCCGTGGTATTTGCGAAAAATTCTCTTACCCGACTGGACGCTTGAAAGTCTACATCATCACTGTGTTTTAGTATAAGCGTTTGTAGATAGAAACATTTTATTTTGACATTCGATGTAATTAAACAGATACATCGTGCTCGGGAGGGGTATTTGCGAAAAAATACAAGTCTCGAGACAAAATATCCCTCGCCCTACAAGTCTCGAGACTGGTATTTTTCGCAAATATATTTATTAATTTGTTTTTTTTTGTTTTTTGTTTGTTTATCTATTGACCATTTTTAAAGTCTTTTAAATTTTTTTGTGGTTGTTAAATTTATCTTTCTACCTATGACTTCATGTCTAAAATATTGAAATTTATATTCTACACATATGGTATATGTGTAACAACGACATTCATTTAAGAAATAAATCCTGATAAGCACCGCTTCCCTTTCTAACGTCAAATTGAAGCTCCGACGTCATTTTTTGACTGTGTGAAATTTTACTGAGAAATCGCAAATTTCGTATAATTCTCGTAATTCTAAAAGCATTATTACAGGCGGATATGGATAAAAATGCCAACAAAATGCACATTTCGAATATATTTTTCAAATCTGATGTAAAGAACAAAGTTTCTGTTCATGTTCTTTCAAATTTGAATGTGATGTGCATCAAACGTTAATTTGTTCATTTTCGGCTCTGTGTGACATTTAGTTGCGAAATCGCAGAAATAGATGTTAAGTCATAAAATTGCAGAAGAGACAAAAAATTCAAGTTATATTAAAAGGAGAAATGAAAGCATATTTCCAATATAAATGAGAAATTTAGTATATGTTGTTACGGCCGGAAATCACCGTTGAATTGTAGCCAACAAAAGACACAAATCAATAATAAAATTTAACAAGATTTATTATATACAAGTTTACAAAAAAATATTATACAACTGAAATGTTAACTTAACTGTTAAAATATAAGTCCGATCCTTTTGTCTTTTCTTTATCCGGAATTTTTTTCGTCACTGTTGCGGGAATCCAAACAGAATATTATGTCCAATAAGTCACAATCTAGTATGATGTGTGAAACGTAAATAAAAGTGTGTGAATCCAACGTCTGAGAACACAAGAATGTTAATGTCTGGTCTGATGCGATCTGTTCTGAAAGTCTAACTTTCTTTTCCGTATATATAGCAGTGACGGAAAGTTCTGGAATACGGTAGAAGTTTGAATTACACGTCGTATATTATGATAATTCCAGAATTATTATGTAAGTCAAAAAGAAAGTTCTAGTCATTCCATCAGTATCTATGATTGTTCCAGATGCCTAAACTGCACAGTTGTAACATTATTTGGTAAACAACTATAAGTATTATGTAAGCATATTATACATGTTATAAGGCCACACAAAACAAATTAGGCCAAGATAAATAAATATAATAATTACAATATCATAACAATGTTGTTACGTTGAACATTGATATGATCGGAAATCGTGTTTATTACTTTGAATTCCGGAAAGATGGATACATTTTCGAAATGTGACGTGAACAGTTTTCGTTAAAAAAAAAAGAGTGATTTGTGTAAAATTCAAGACCCAAAAAATATTTCCTTACGTTTTGTGATACCTCCGTGCACTTTAAGAGTCACATGATACTACAATAAAATTTCAATATTATATACTCATATAGAAATCTTTAATCTGATTTGTTAAAACAGTGTCACGTGATATTTGCCCATTCGTTGGGTCAACCGAAAATCGTTGGGTCGCATAGTAAGGTCAACCGCTCGCGAGAAAACCCCATGGAAATCCCCTCGTGAGCCTCACGTGTTTCCATTTATAGTTACTTCCCTTGATTCAGTAAACAAAAAACATGGCGTCCGACAACAGGTTGCTTGCGGTGGATGAGGCAGAAATGAAACGCCTGCAGTCTGATAAGAACTCCAAGAATACTAAATGGAAAATTTCGAGTGCTGTCAAAAGTTGAATATTCGATATAATATAACAGTTATCACCCTTGTTCGTGTGTGACCCGACAGTTTGTCTCCCCTCGGAAAGTAAGGACACCCTCGGGCAAGCCCTCGGGTGACCTTACTTTCCTCTGGGAGACAAACCGCCGGGTCACACATCAACAAGGGTGATAATTGTATATTCCAATATTTTGATAAGTACATGATATCGCAAGAAAAATATTTAATTCAAAACATCATGTAAAAATAATAAGAAATAAAATTGTTGTTTTCTAGCTTTTCCGAAGATTATAATTATCAACTTGGTCCATTTTACCGATTACTTCGTTGGTTATTTTCCGTAAAATACGCTAATGATGTTGTAGTTTATATGAAATAATCATTTTCTATTCCCAAGTGATGTAATTCACCAATAATGGTAATTTTTCGATTAACAACTTTTTTCCTGGAGCTAAATATAGATTCTCCTTCAGGTACGAGTGAGTTATGGAATTTCTCCACCCGAGAGAGCTTTCGATTTTCAACACGCGAGCTTCTGAAAAAATGGAAGTTTATGATTTATTCAATGTATAGTTTTATTTGATTAAGTGTACATCAATCACTTTTGCTACAAAATACGCCGACATCGCGACGTGATACCAATATCAAGCGCGACGTCACAGTATTTCAATAAAGTCAAATTGGTAAAGAACTATAAATTGGGAAGAAAATACTGATGGGTTGTACAATATTTTAAATAGATAATCACTCAAACCAAAAAGAAAAAAAAAGGGTTTTCTACAGACATGAGAAGTTTTATCAAGAACAACGTCTGTAAAACATAAAAGCATATGCTTACTACGGCTTTCCCATTTCCATATTTTCATTTCTTTACTACTTAATTATGAGTTAGGGATTTTAGAGCCAGCACAAAAATCGAATTTGTTGAAGAGGAAATTTAAAAGCCTAAATGAACAAAAGGGTAAATGTCAGAGCTATGCACGAGGGAAAACCCCTTTAAAAAAATTCAAACAGTATATAATAGAGACGTGCAACACATACCAATTTAAACCAATGACTTGATCGATTAGCCCTGAACTTGAAACGAAAGAAAAAAAGATAAAAGAACTGGTTACTGTATTTTTTCTGTCAACTGACAGCCAGCAAAAAATGCTAAACCAACATAAACGATCATAAAATTGTTGTCAGTTGTATTTCGGTAAATGCCGTTTTATAGAATTTAGAAATCAATTAGCCAGAATGCAACAATCACATGAAACCATAATTTATGCATGCACTGAATGTGCATATCTTGATAGTTTGCTATTTAGAAGTCGTACATGCTTCGATCATGTCAGGATTTATACATATAGGACAATCGACTATCAGAAAGTAACACTTCCTTGCTCTTTCACAAACCCAGTGAGAGGATCCATCAACTTTACGTGAAACAGATTTCCTTTTAAAGCCCTACGCGATAACACTAAATCACCTGTAGAGGCATTAAATACGGAATCTTGTAAAAGGTTTCTCATGAAACTTTAATTTCCACGATGAATAAATTGATAGTGTTGTAAGTTTAAAAAAAAATTATTTGAATTTGCAAATCCACCCATTGCTGAGAAATTGTTGGTGACGTAATCAGAAGTTGGCTTAATTCGTTAACTTATAATTAATCGAACTGAAAACTGTTGTCGGCACTGTTTTAAATTATTAATTGAACACTAAATAAATCAAACAATTGTATAGAACACGTTAATATCCTAAACGTTACCGTAGAGTTATTTCCCTTTCTCACGTGAAGATGTTAACTAAAATAAATTGAATTTCATCTGCAGTTATTTGTTTAAAATATTAAATGCTGTTGCTAACAGCATGTCGATCTTAATGAAATTTTCCCAATGAAACAAACAATTCACCAAGAACGTTATCAAAAATCATAACATTAAAAATGTACTGACTTCCGGTGGAAGCATTTATGGTCTATTCTTTATTGAAAAGTGCGACATAATCTAACCGGAAAAGACCGAACTGGTCTCACCGGAAGTGTATTAGCATCGCCTTCAAGAATTATTGGAAGAATCAATCTTACAAGAAGGCGACAATGAGAAAAACTAATAAAAATCCCAGCCTTCGGAGCTTATTCTAATTATATATAAATGCATATAAGATAAGACTTGACGAAAACCGAAAAATAAATCCTGGAATAAATTTTTATACTAGGGGGAATTAAAAATACCATTTTATTTAACTAAATAAGTTCGAATCCAATCCAGATCGCAAATTCCGAGAGTTTTTAAAAGTGTGAAATCCGTAGCGCTATGGTCCACGCATATAAAGGTTGAAATCTGTAGCTCCATGGTCCACGCATATAAAGGTTGAAATCTGTAGCTCCATGGTCCACGCATATAAAGGTTGAAATCCGTAGCTCTATGGTCCACGCATATAAAGGTTGAAATCTGTAGCTCTGGTCCACGCATATAATGGGTGAAATCCGTAGCTCTATGGTCCACGCATATAAAGGTTGAAATCCGTAGCTCTGTGGTCCACGCATATATATATAAAAAAACAACGGACAGTAAGAGTTACAGCTAGTCAGTAGGTAACATAATATTGTTCCACTACAGACAGCTCTTGGCCAATGGAAAACCTAGATATTTGTCAGAATAGGGATAAAAAATATCCTGTGCTGGATTACACATGTTGTTCAGTTATTGTTGAACCATTATTCCCTTTTCTGGTTTTCTGGGGTTTTTTTAAGAAAATAATTTAGTACTCACGCTTGTGGTTTGTTCAAAGTGGAAATAGTAAAACATATACGCTTTTGACGTATATACGTATTTTTTTCTTAATCGACAGAAATGGTTTGCGGCTTCTGTAAATGTAAAGCTAACTAATTGGTATGTCATTGTTGATGTTTCCGTTATCTGTAAATGTAAAGCAAACTAACTGGTATGTCAATATTGACCTTTTCCCGTTATCTGTAAATGTCAAGCTAACTAATTCGTACGTCATTGTTGATGTTTCCGTTATCTGTAAATGTAAAGCAAACTAATTGGTATGTCATTGTTGACCTTTCCTGTTATCTGTAAATGTAAAGCAAACTAATTGGTATGTCATTGTTGATGTTTCCGTTATCTGTAAATGTAAAGCTAACTAATTGGTATATCATTATTGACCTTTCCCGTTATCTGTAAATGTAAAGCTGACTAACTGGTATGTCACTGTTGACCTTTCCCGTTATCTGTAAATTTAAAGCAAATTAACTGGTATGTCACTGTTGACTTTTCCCGTTATCTGTAAATGTAAAGCTAACTAACTGGTATGTCACTGTTGACCTGTCCCGTTATCTGTAAATTTAAAGCAAATTAACTGGTATGTCACTGTTGACTTTTCCCGTTATCTGTAAATGTAAAGCTAACTAACTGGTATGTCATTGTTGACTTTTCCCGTTATCTGTAAATGTAAAGCTAACTAACTGGTATGTCATTGTTGACCTTTCCTGTTATCTGTAAATGTAAAGCAAACTAATTGGTATGTCATTGTTGACCTTTCCCGTTATCTGTAAATGTAAAGCTGACTAACTGGTATGTCATTGTTGACCTTTCCCGTTATCTGTAAATGTCAAGCTGACTAACTGGTATGTCATTGTTGACCTTTCCCGTTGTCTGTAAATGTAAAGCTAACTAACTGGTATGTCATTGTTGACCTTTCCCGTTGTTTGTAAATGTAAAGCGAACTAACTGGTATGTCATCGTTGACCTTTCCTGTTATCTGTAAATGTAAAGCTAACTAACTGGTATGTCATATTTGACCTTTCCCGTTGTCTGTAAATGTAAAGCGAACTAACTGGTATGTCATTGTTGACCTTTCCCGTTGTCTGTAAATGTAAAGCTAACTAACTGGTATGTCATTGTTGACCTTTCCCGTTGTTTGTAAATGTAAAGCGAACTAACTGGTATGTCATCGTTGACCTTTCCTGTTATCTGTAAATGTAAAGCTAACTAACTGGTATGTCATTGTTGACCTTTCCCGTTGTCTGTAAATGTAAAGCTAACTAACTGGTATGTCATTGTTGACCTTTCCCGTTGTCTGTAAATGTAAAGATAACTAACTGGTATGTCATTGTTGACCTTTCCCGTTATCTGTACATGTAAAGCTAACTAACTGGTATGTCACTGTTGACCTTTCCCGTTATCTGTAAATGTAAAGCGAACTAACTGGTATGTCATTGTTGACCTTTTCCGTTATCTGTAAATGTAAAGCTAACTAACTGGTATGTCATCGTTGACCTTTCCTGTTATCTGTAAATGTAAAGCTAACTAACTGGTATGTCATTGTTGACCTTTCCCGTTATCTATTTTATTTATGTATTGATATAAAAACGAGAACAATGATGTTTACAATTTATTTATAACAGCAAAATTCAAATAACATTTCAATCAAAATTATGCTTAATTTGTAACATATTATTCAAGGTTGTAATGCAAGGCTCTTAATTTTGTGCAGATTTCAATTAAATGTACCATGGGACAAATTGTCGTAATGTTCTGTTTGTCTAATAACAATAAATGAACGCTCTATAAGCTATTGATTAAATTGTATCATTGTGTTTCAGACTTCCAGGAACTATCTGTAAATATCCGGGGATCAATCAAATAGTCTATCATTTAATCTAAATAAATTTATATACAGATATGAATTGTCATGTTTGTATCACGAAACTTTCTCCACTTTTTCAATTTGTCTAGCGTTAAGATGGATTAATCTAAATCACAGATATAATATTAATGATTGAAATGGAATAAAATCGTCTTTCTCGTATAGGTAAAAATCACAAATCAATCAATGTTAATTTCACCTCCTTTATTATCCAAAAACCATTTACTGAAATTAAAACTCAGATGATAAGTAACAGATAAAGGGTACCTGCTCATATATAAAAATTCTAATGATATAAATTAGGAGACAAATGAGATTACCTGATCAAAGATCGATGGGATTTCTCTTCCAGATTATTAAAGTCATTAACAGTCAATAAAAGTATGGGTTGTACGTTTTCCGATGTTAACTTTGACAATACAGAGAGACAAATTTCATCATTTGTGTCCGAAGGTGATGTCAAACTTGTAATGAACAGTTGGATTGTGCTCAAAGAAGACAAAAATGTTGGATTTAGAATATTTAAGAGGTAAGGCTTTTCATTTAATAAATAGAGACACACCCGATACTGAAAATTTGAATCTATCATTTTATAGAAATTGCAAATGTAAGTGTCTACTAATTTACAGAACTATTACTATAGATGAGCACTTAATTATTGACATCTTTTATATATTTTAAGTTTCTACTTCAATAGAAACAATGAGAATAAATAATCTGACCCTGTACTTGAAGTTTGTGAAAACCTTGACATGTCTAAGTAATTAAATATTTGATCTAAATAGATTTAAACAGAACTGATATTTTACTCATTGCTCGAAACAAACTTACTGAAAAATTGCTTTATATTTGCATGGCTCATACCAGGACCCCATTTTGAAGGGTTTTCTGGCTGTTTTTGAATTATTATATGGAATACTGAGTTTATTTTGGATTAATGGATACTTTTAAAGTTTAGAAACAGTGCTTATCTTGTGATCTGGGGCGGTTATCTTTTAATTCCATATTGCAACTTTTCTGACAGTATTCAGTCTTTTCTTTTGTTAAGTCCAATGGAATAATGTCTTATTAGCGCCCTAAATCACTTCATTATCAATCTTTGGAAGGCATTCTCAAGTCGACTTTATATTTGCATGGAATTGGTACAACAAATTCAATTTCCTAAATTGAAAGTACAACACAGACCGATATTTTGATGTCTTGAGAGCAAAATAAATGTAAAAGCTTTGCCATTGGCTTGAAAAAGTTGGTTCGTGTCCATGAATTAGGAGGATTGAAGCTTAGGGGGAATATTCTTTTAAAAACTGCCAAAATAATATCGAAAGTACGGTAAAGTGGAAAGGCGAAAATTCAAAGACAGATCGAGCTGAAAAAATAAAAAATTTTTCCTTCTTATCTCGTCAAACGGCTGTGGCGCGAAAGATGAGAAACTCACTCCAGTTGGAAAACATGAATAAACTTTTCATCTGATTTATTATTATCTACTACCGTTGTCTCAACCAAAATAGACACTTTTACTACTAAATAGCAGAATCTACAATAATTATTAGCTACACTATATCTAACTTGGACAGCAGGGGAAAAATCATTGTAAAAGAATTTTATTGGCATTGACAATATTCTCCAAGCGTAATCGTGAAAACTCATAAGAGAATTTAAATTTTCAAGAAATATAGTAATTTTTGTTTTGAAAAGATCTTGCGTTGCACACGAGTCTACCAGGTTGATTAAGTAGACATAGCATTGCAAGTAGAAATCAGCCGTCGATACTAAGTGATTTCCTGGTATTTTGATAGCATTCGTCAGGTTAAAAAATGTAGAATCCTACAACATAAGGAATTAATCGTTCAGTATTTGTTCGTTTAAATCATCCATATTAGAAATGAAATACAATATGTGAAAAACGTGCTTTGATTTCTGGGGTCTAATAATTTTTTTTGTTGCATATTTTAGATACTAAGTCAGATAGTGAATCATCTTGTATTTCATCTTCATTCATTTCTTGTATAATTAACGAAATGTTGCGTTGTTAACTACTAAGTACTGAAACAATACAAGTTTGCTACGTAATATCTATGGCAAACCGTTTTACTATTTATTATAACTACAAGATATCTCATATAATATAGAGTGGTCTTGGTAGTTCGTCATGACTACTGATGATCACTAGCCTGTCAACGCTGGAGTTGTAAGTTCGAATCTCACCTGTGCCGGGGTGTGTTCGACTCCGATCTTAATTGAGAAGGATTGTGACTCTGATCACAAATTACTTATAAGTAGTTAATTAGAAAAATTTTTTCTTAGCAATAATTGTTGTGTCACTGATATTCTTTTGTTAGTGCATCTGTCCCTTTATATAAATTTTATCTCCAAAACTTCGTCGTTTCTTGTTCAATCAAATTCGTATCTATATAATATTGTTTCTTAGTATGTGCAGTAAGTTCTGTTTTTTTCTTATAGATTTGGTAATAGGGTACATTTATGGACTGAATATTGTCACATTGCTAATTTTGAAACCCCTCGTTTTTAGTTCTAACGGCTTTATTTGTGCATAGTACAATTTCTTGTATATTTTTCTTCTGATGTTTTAAAATGGCCTAATTCCTAATTCTTGCTCCTTGTTCATTTATTGTGTCAACTTATTTATTTAATAATAATATTGTTTCCTACCATGTGTAGATGTGCAATAACGTTTACAAGTTTGCAATTGACTAAAAGGTTTTAAGAATAGAAATGGTCAAATTGATATTTTTTCTGATTTTTTTTCAAGATTTTCTTGATATAGCATGCAATGATATTCTTCATATTTTTGTCTAATATGCTACAGAATTTATGATGTTTTGTAGCGTGAATTATAGAACAAGTTAATGTGACATATATATAAATAGCTTCTAAAGTTTTCAAATTATATAATTAAAGAATCTATAATTAACTATTCTAAACCCTACCGCGGCACCAGACATCACTCATGTGGTTTCTGTGTAGAATTCACAGCAAGAGCTTCAATATGCTTCCTTGTTCTTTGATTTACTCTGAGCTCGAAGAAAGTTGCGGGATATTATGGTTGTCTCCTTCGTCAATGAGTACTTTTTGTGGATTCTCCTGGTTTATGGACTTTGATCCTCTGTATTTTTCTCTTTATCTAATTTCGTCGATATTGATAAGACAGTTTTCATCTCCAAAATTTTAATGTGTCGTATTATCGATGTATGTTTATTCTTAATTTTTATATATGTGTTTAACGTGTTCTGGTTTGTTCACTTTGTTTTCAGAGTTTTGTTTTTTTTTACTTTCTTACTTCAATTCATGTCTTCGGTAATTTTTTGTAGATATTTGATGTTGTAAATATTTTCAGTATATACAAACATATAAGTGTCATTAAATTCAAGTTTATGAACTCTTCCCGATTATTGTAAGTTTCCTCGGTTTGTGTTTAATGATCTACAAATGGTACAATTATTTTGAATTTCTCATGTTTGACTTGGACGACATCAAGGACAAATCATGTATTATTACCTCTGTTTATGGATTTTCTTTATGTTGTATTGTTTGTATGTTTTGCTTTTTTGATCCTACTGAGTGTAATAATTGCAAATAAAGTTAATTTTTTTTGTCCCCAAATTCGTACATTGGCATTAAAAATTATAGAACGAAACACTGTTCTGTCATCCATTGATTTTAAAGATAGCTGAATTAAAAGTTAATCATGTAGCAAATGTTTGTTTGTTTAGTTGGGGTTTAACGCCGTTTTCAGCACGCGGCGGCCAGTTTTTATTGGTAGAGGAAGCCGGATTATCCGGAGAGAACCACCGACCTTCGGTAGGAAAATTGGCAATCCTTGTCAATTAAGATCGGAGTCGAACACACCCCGCCACAGGTGAGATTCGAACTCACAACTCCAGCGTTGACAGGCTAGTGATCAGTAGTAGTCATGACGAACTACCTAGATCACTTGGCCATCGAGGCCCTCTGTAGCAAATGTTGAAGAACGATATTGAGTCTGGAATTTTATAAAAATCATTGATTTAATAGCAGGTTTCATTCATAAATAGAAGTTATCACTCAAAGGTTTTAATTTTCAAACAATTTTTATCAAAGTTATATTTTCAGTTTTTCGTTTGTTTCGGGAACGTCCATATTTTTTTTTACAGAATTTGATATGGGTCAGGTAGACCCAATCGATAGTAAAATTTCTAAAAGAAAAAGTGAGCTTGGTTTTTACCTTCATTTTAAAATCAAAGGCTTGCTAATATGTTTCTTGATCAAACCACGTAATCTTTAGAGGCAATAAAGGCGTTAAAAATGGCAGATATTTAAGAATCAATTTAATCAGAAGTTCTTGTTGCATATTTTCCTTTGTAGCGCAAAAATTCTTTTATCAGTTTTCAGTCTCGCTTAGAAATTAAAGGTCCATTGGTTTAAATACAGTTGAAATGCATTTACAATTGAACTCATAGACAAAAGATATCTTATTAACAGCGCTAGGATAACCCTGGAACGATATGTAAGTGAATCTTTAAAGCGTTTATGTTTTTCTTACATAAACTCTTTTATATATAACGAATAACATCGTCGTTTTTATCAGAGGAGTGTGTTTTACAAATGTAGTTAGTATGAGTTTCTCAGACTTGTAATGAAATATTACATTGGAATAATACTGTAGTTTTTATCCTTTTATAGTTTTATTACGTTTTCATTTTTTCAAGTAGAAATAATCCCCATATAAGGTTACGGCTACTTTGTGTTACACATTAATCCATAGCTAAGGTTGTGGTAGAATCCCCTATAACGTTACGGCTACTTTGTGTTACACATTAATCCATAGCTAAGGTTGGTGGTAGAATCCCCTATAACGTTACGGCTACTTTGTGTTACACATTAATCCATATCTAAGGTTGGTGGTAGAATCCCCTATAATGTTACGGCTACTTTGTGTTACACATTAATCCATAGCTAAGGTTGTGGTAGAATGGGCAATGTGTCATGTTTGGAACATGAATAATTTTGAATTTTAGCTGGAACTAAAATAATACTTTTCACCAAATTTAACATTTTCCCCCATTCATTTGTAGATGGTAAAGATTAAAGATTTAATTTGTTTTTTTTTTATTGAAAATTCATGTGTGTGTATAAACTATCCAATTTAACAATAAAAATCTCAATAATCATCCCCGGTGCATTCATATAACATTAAACATTGTTACAGTGATCATTAGTACGACAGAGAAGATAATTTATCCTGGGTTGTAAATCAAAACGTTATTAATTGATTTAACTTGTAATGTTTGTGTAATGAACAGCCCATGTTTAATATACAAATGTCTATACATTGTATAATTCAATAAATCACTTCTCATCAACAGAGCTGAACGTAAAAAATATGAAATTATTTGTTACCAATTCTAACAAATGTGCACATTTCATTCGATTTACCAGTCATCAGTTGTGTTCAAGGTAAAAAATGATGAAAACTATAAAAATAATCCGAAAGTCGAAGAGCAAATGTAAAAATTCCAAAATGATCAAAATGGTAAAGCCAAAACCATCTAAGGAAAGAGATATGTACGAGGGAGGTATTTCTTAATTTTCACTTTAACTTTTGTTTGGGTTAGTATCGAAGTTCTAGCAACACAGCCCGTGATACCCCCGAAAAAAAACGCAAAGAAATGTTGCACAGCTTTTTTCAATCCAAACTGATAACAGGGTTCGAGCCAAAAACCATCGTAGGATAGAGCTATGTCCGTGGAAGGTTCTCCGTATTCTGTGTTTGACGTGTAACTAGAGCACATGGAAATGTACCTTAATATCAAAATTATAATAAATGTAACTTCAGTAGTTCTAGATACAGTTGTGGCAAATACATTTCTTAATATATTGAATGCTCGCCAATATCATTATATATTGAATGCTCGCCAATATCATTATATATTGAATGCTCGCCAATATCATTATATATTGAATACTCGCCAACATCATTATATATTGAATGCTCGCCAATATCATTATATATTGAATGCTCGCCAATATCATTATATATTGTTTGTTTGTTTGTTTAGTTGGGGTTTTACGCCGTTTTCAGCACGCTTGTCTATTTCGCGGCGGCCAGTTTTTATTGGTGGAGGAAGCCGGAGTACCCGGAGAAAACCATCGACCTTCGGTAGGAAAATTGGCAATTCTTGTCAATTTAGATCGCAGTCGAACACACCCCGCCACAGGTGAGATTCGAACTCACAACCTCAGTGTTGACAGGCTAATGATCATCAGTAGTCTGACGAACTACCTAGACCACTCGGCCACCGAGGCCCCTTCATTATATACTGAATGCTCGCCAACATTATTATACATTGAATGCTCACCAACATCATTATATATTGAATGCTCGCCAATATCATTATATATTGAATGCTCGCCAATATCTCGCCAATATCATTATATATTGAATGCTCGCCAATATCATTTAAAAAAGGTAACTCCTTATATTTCCAATTGTGATTTCTCAAAAGACTTTGGTTGGTTCCTAGTTTAATTAAAGGATATACTGCTATCGAAGTTATGTTTTGATTGATGTAAATTTCATAAGGGGTCATCGGATTCATATTTATGAATATTGGTGTGACGCCGTCGGGCTATAAAACACATTCTTTTAACGTTTTCACACCAAAAACTATATATTTGAATGATTTCCACACAAAGAACGAATCTTGTAACCTTAAATATATTAAATGTTATTAAAACAGCTATGATATATAATGGGTACAAGTTTTAGGGATATATTTTATAGAAATTTCGACGTTAATTGAAAGTTTCTACTTTTTCGTTTTTTAAATCAGTAACAGCAAGGCGCAATCTCGTATGTTCACACGTGCATGCAAAATTTGATATAAAACGATAACATATCCCATTGAACTACCTCCTACTTTAATTTTAATCCCATATTTCCATTCATTTCTACGAAAAAAATAATAGACAGTTGACCTGGACAATACTGGAGAAGTAAAGGGGATATTATGAATGTAAAATTTGAAACACATTATAACGGTTATAAATTTATATAGCAAAGCAACTAGATAAGGTAAGAGCAGAAATATATATAAGCCAGGGTAACTTGGATTTCAACAGGGCAAACCATTTTAATTGGCGTCCGTTGGACTGTATGGAGTGTACACATACTAACAATAACTTAAACTCCACCATATATGGTAATACGTTCTCTGTATGTGAAATAACTACTCTAGTTCTCATCCGCTGGTCCGTATGTGAATTTTAAATTAAAAAGACTTTCATATACGAAACAAAGGCAGTGTCCTATTTTCATTTACTAGCACCGCTGGTGAACTGTAAGTGGTCATTCCTTGTCTCGGCATTGACAGGATACCAGTGATGAGATTTCATTCTCCCTCAACTGAGCAAAGGTAATATTATTTGGATTTAGATTTTCCAATTCAGACCCTTTTCGATTTCATACGAATAGGGTTTTAATTGTAGGTAGTTTTCCAAAGTCTTTGCGCTTTGTGGTTTAGTCAGTTCATCGCCCTTCAATTGGGTTAACCCAGATTGTAAAAACAATTTATTAATTGACCGTTTTGAATAATTTGCCACCAGACGCATGAGCAAATAATAATCAATTAGGCTTGGACTAGATGAACATTTCCACACAATTTATATAACGTTAGAGTATGATTCTATAGATGATACGTTACCGTGTCATAATTAGTATATACATGTTACTGAAAACCGAATTTTCACATCGTGTTACACTACTCATTTTATGTTTATTCTTCTCACGTAATAAGTTCTACAATCTATATTATGAAAAGATAAAATCTTTGTCTTCACTCCCAGGCACAACATTTCATTAAACAGATTAAAAATCAGACTTATGCTTCAAACCATGGACAATTACTTTAAACTCTTCACGTATCATTCCCACTAGGCTTTATTCCTAATTATGACAGTAAATTCAGAAATCTGTTTTCAATCAGTCTGAATATCAAGGTGTGATAATTTGAAAATGAATTAAATCTGTCAAATGTCCTAGTCTATAGAATATTTCTTGTATATTAACTCTAAAGCATCCAGCTGATATGGGAGTAACTTGTTCCACTTTTTCAAGAGTTGACATTACAGATGACAAACAAATTAAATTTTTCCTATCTTCTAATGAAGCTAAAGTTGTAAAAAATAGCTGGAAATTGTTTTGTAAAAAGAAACATTCTGATATAGGATTTTGGATATTCAACAGGTAGGATGCTTTATTGATTTCTATTGTAAACTAATACATTTTTTTTATGATTCATTTAAATTATAATGACTTATCACTTGGAAAGTTTTGGTTAAAAAACCTCATCAATGCTTAAGGTAAAGTCTTTTTTGCTATTGGACATGTAAATTAACATTATCATTATTAAATGACTGCCGTGTCCACTAACCCTACAATTTATAACGACTGTAGAATAAATACATGATTCTAAACTTGTGTTTCCTACTAGTCTACATTGGCAGCATGCAATGTTGTACGATATCATTTATAAATAGAGCAGTGTAACGAAAGCAATCAAGTTCTAGTATCCCCCCCCCCCTCCTCCGAGAAAGAACAGGATATGTATTCAAATGCAGATTGTAGGTATACCAATAGACACGAACTTTGCCCCTTGTAATCTGATCTTTCACTATGGAATAATATACTGCTTATAAATCACATTTTAAACATAATTTAATAGATAATGTCGGTTACACGTCCCATTTTCGAATTATACGAGTACCTAATCATTAATTTATAATTTCTTTACCCCGATGTGAAAGAGAATCTACCAGGAAAGGTGTTATTATCACCAATGTAGTACGTTAAGCAAACTGTAAGCTTATAATAAACTGGACATCGATGGAAGAGTGGTCTAGGTAGTCCATTCTTACTGATGTTTGGGTCCAATTCTTGACTAGGTGTGTTCCACTTAATTTACAATGATTGCCAGATTTCCTGTCAAAGGTCGGTTGTTGTCTTTATACTTCACATTTTTCCACCAATGAAAACCGGTCGCCATGAAAATAGCTTAATACCTCAATTAACCAAATTTAAGTAGATTTGGGTGTCTGAAGCTAAAACTTCTATTCTCGGCATATATATCCTGATTAGTTACTGCTTTATGTTATCTATATTGAATCCTCTAAGCCCTTTATTCTTTACAGGTGTCTACTGACTCATTTGAATTGTACTTATCTATGTAAACTTTTGATGGCAGTTTTCCATGACTATTTCGTGGAGATGGTGTATAGTTTATTATTGACAGCCAAATGACAGAAAAGTCGTAGAAGTATTAGATCTTTGTTTAAATATACTTTAATGTGATTTGTATCACTCTATAATGTGATAAACTTTCATTTATAAACTGGTATCAAAGAATATTTTTATCGCACACATATGTATCACCGTGTAACACTAGTAACACAGAATAGAAAGCACAATCTTGATTTTCTAGCTATGGTAGATGTAATATTTCATAAAACATGTTAATTAATGTTTACACGAATATCATTCGTTTTCTAAACCATCGAAGGATTACATTTCACAAACTACTTTAGACGGCTTGAACATCTTCTGCATCTGAAAGACTAATCCTTAGGGATCTTATTGCATTATATAGTTTATCCTGGTTGAATGTAGGAAGGCATTGTGCTAGATTTCCGATTGTAGGCGATAAGTATATATATATATATGCCGTTCATTTATAACAAAAGACCACACATAAAGACAAAAGAATTAGTAATAAATTTATTCATAAAATAATAAAGGTCTTCGCCTAGTGGGAAATAACATACTGTTTTCGTACCATTATGTGTATGTTTTTTAACAATATATCGCAGAGACACTTGGGACAAATAAAAACCAAAACATCTTTCAGGACCATCAGTTACACTTTTTATGGAGTTGTCTTCCCTTTAAACTAACGATTATGAATATCGACACAATGTTTATTTCATCTGTGTACAACTGTGCATCTGAGAACAAATGAACATACCTTAACTACCAGTTTTTCAGACAGTAATTCGGATCATGACATGAACATGAAACTTCATTTGGTCCATGTAAAGTTCAAAGTCCAAGGTCAAATTCTCAGAATGCTTGACACTTTTCTAAAACAGGAACAAACAGGTAACAGTGTTGGGTAATTATGCTGCTGTTGTTTGGCCAGTTTTTTTTTTAGAGTTTGGGGGGGGGGGGGGGGGCGGGTTGGGGGTTGAAGAGAATTATCTTTGATCATTATTTTCGCGGCATCCACGAGTTTGTCTCTTTTCTATGCACCCAAGCGTGTCTATTTTTTTTAATCAAAATATACTACTATTTGATATCAGGTGATAATCAGTCTTGTCTTTTTTTACCATATTTTTGAGCCTGCCCCTTTTCACCAAATTTTAAAAACCTGCCATTTTTCAAGAACCTTCCCTGCACAACCCCACCCCCTCCCTCCCATAAACATCAACTGGTTGCTCCCTTGTCATAATATTAATCAATATCGCGAATGAATATCTGCTAAGAGTTTGATTAAGTAGAATTAAAAATATCAGAGCAATTAAGATAATTGACAAAAACAATAAACAATAGACTGTAGCTATTATTATCCCTTTGAGAAACAATTCATCACGTTAAATATAGGTGTAAATATTGATCTTACCCCTTGGATACTGTTCAGATTAACAAGATTGGAGCATATATTATGAGTTTCCATCAAGAAATTAAAAAATGAAATATACATGTTCTGTGAAAAAGGTTATCTTCTAATGCGATTTTAAGTCGTGAAATATAAATATTACATTAACTTAACCGCAATAGTATCAAGACATACATGTAGGCCCAAATACAATACTTTAATAAATAATAATGATAAAAATGATGGAGGCGGGGGTGTTAATGTTCACGAGAAATTATGGAAAATTAATACGAAAAACAAGCATACGGTGTTTTTGTATATCTTTGTTATTCCTCCTTTATTGTACATGTAAAAGTATCCTGAAAACTGCTGTGATTTCAGAAAATTTTGTCGGTTAAATTTCTAATAGTCGCAAATAATAGGCTGTGCGAAAAATGATATTGTTTATAACATTTGAATTGTGATTTAATTGATTTAGATATGTGACAGGGAAACTAATAATTTATTTCATACATGTATCTGCATCCGCTTTTAGAACATAAAAAATGGAAAGGTTAATTTCTAGTACATGTAGTTAACGAAACACCACACCTACCCTTTTGAGTAATTTTCACAATTTATTATGATCCATTGGTTGAATACGTGATGTTTAAGCAAATATTTACGTGCACCTACATATTTTGGGGATTTTGAAATGAAAAAAAAAACAGAGATATAAATTGTTTTTTTTTGGGTAAGTGACTTGGATTATTTCTGGGGATGAAGGGACTAATGTCGATTCTGACAGTAGCTTTCTTTTTTTTCATAACCATGACACACATGAAAACTGACCAGACACTGAAAAGAAATGACTTTGATTCTTATCAGGACAGTGCAGTAAGGGACGAGATCAAAAGTTCAATGTAAGATAAAAAACTTAATTCACATAGTTTTTTCACCCCCCCCCCACCCTCTTAACTTAATTTGGAAAAAATTGATTCACCAATATGGGCATATGCTCTGAGAGTATACTTTATGTATCATGGGTCCTGTTTTTCCTCAACAATGTATGTTTGTTCTGTATATTGACTTGGACGTCACTTTTAAAAAAATTTGGAAAAAAAGGGATGTGTATTTTTAGTATGCATCAAAAAAGGCACTGTTAAATTATAATTTTGTACATATCATTCAAAATTCACGATCGATAAAGTGTTTGAACGGCGTAGATACTATGATTGATTTCGCCCCAATACTCTCGGCCAAAAATTTGCTTTTCGGTACGATTTGATGGCTTTTATTTGCTTTAAAAGTCCAAACATATGTTAGGGCCAAACTTGAATCCGGATTTTCAATCTATAAATCGATGTAGGATAACAAAACTTACAGCGATTTTTACCCCACCCCCCAAACCCCCACCCCCAAACTATTTGAATTAAGTTTTTTATCCTACATTGAACTTTTGATCTCGTCCCTAATTGTATGATGATTTTATTTTCGCAGATTTTTTGAAATACATCCAGAATTGAAGAAATTATTCAAAAAGCAAATGATGCAAGATGGGGATGAACTATTTGTTGATGAAGAAAAGCTAAGACACCATGGCAACATTGTAATGGAAGGATTAGGTGCAGCAGTCGAGAGTCTTGATGATTCTGTATTTCTTTCAAATGTATTGGTATCTATGGGGGAGAGTCATGCGCGTCACAACGTTAAACCGGAAATGGTAATGGTAAGTAAGACTTAAAATACCCTTTATCATGACTGAAAATAATTGTTCAAAAAGACTGGAACAATAGAAGTGCAATATACTTCACATTAAATCATCCGACAATTTATATATTTCAATTGTTTTCTCTGGCAAGCATGATCCTGTTTCGGTTCTCTTGTTGTTTCCGACAAGCCGTATCCAAAGATATAATTTACAATAATGGAACTGTAAATATCTGTACATTCGACATATTTTAATACTCTCACATATATCTCGCATAATATTAGTGTAGGATACGGTAATGTAGGCATCTTTTGTTCTTTAGACAAAACATATGTATTGTCACGTTTTTAAACTGAACACAAATAAGTCCTGATACTGTAGTTAAGTATGAAATACTTTTTTGTCCTATAAAAATAAATTCTTTGATACCAATATTGATGCACAAGACGTGCACGTTTCAGCGATTTACGACTTATCAGGGTCTAAAATGTTGAAAACCAAATCCAAAAAAGTTGATGAGCAAATTAAAAAAAATCCAAAATGACCAATCGGGTAAAGCGAAAACCGTCTAAGAAAAGAGCACGAGGTAAATACTTCTTAGTTTTCACAAAAGAATCCATGCAGTATGAAATATAAACTCTTTACATTTGATTTCTTGAGATTTTTTTGTATTTTTATATTTCTAACAGTTGTTATTTTTGTTTTTAACAGTTACTGTTTATATTTTAACAGTTACTGTGGCCAGCAATAAGAGATGCCTTCCGTGAATGTTTAGGAGTTGACTTTACTACAGATACTGATCTGGCATGGGAGCATGTTTTTGAATATGTGTCAACTAAATTCAAAGAAGGTTTAAGAAAGGAGTCTCGTCAAGCAAGATAATATCCTGTAAAGCCAAGAGAAATAAATCGAAGTATACATCGAATGTATAATAAGTTTAAGTATAGTTATATGGATAGAAGAGTTCCATCGCTGTACTAATATAATTCAGGAAGATACATCATAAACAATTGCGTAATAACACGAGCGTATTAGTAAAAACAGATTTCTCTCAGTCAATACTTGATAAAAACACAGTGTACTACTGCAAGGGATGGAATCGATTGTGTATTATTATAATATTATTGATAGCAATTTAAGTTCCGTTTCTTTTTAGCTTACCTGGCCCACAGGGCCATATGAGCTTTTGTCATCACTTGGTGTCCGTCATCCGTCCGTCCGTTCGTCTGTAAACTTTTACATTTGATCTTCTCCTCTGAAACCCCTGGGCCAAATGAACTGAAACTTGGTGTGAAGCATCTATGGAAGGACCTTCATAAAGTTTGCATATTTCGTTCTGGTCGGACAACTAATATGGCCACGATGAATTCTTATTTCTGATTGGACAAATTTTTAAAATCTTCTCCTCTGAAACACCTAGGCCAAATGAACTGAAACTTGGTGTGAAGCATCTATGGAAGGACCTTTATAAAGTTTGCATATTTCGTTCCGGTCAGACAACTAATATGGCTGCCATGATGAATTCTTATTTCTGATTGGTCAAAATTTCAAAAATAAAATTTTCTGAAACTGCAAAGCCAAATGAGCTGTAACTTTGTATGAAGCATTTGTGGAAGGACCTTTATACAATTTGCATATCTCGTCCCGGTCGGACAGCTTATATGGCAGCTATGATGAATTCTTATTTTCGATTAGTCAAAATTTCAAAAATCTCCTCCTCTGAAACCATATAGCCAAATTAACTGTTACTTGGTATGAAACATTTATGGAAGGTCCATTAAAATTTTCACTTGAAATAAAATGGATTGATTGTTGGAGTGTCAGGTGAGCGATACAGACTCAATTCTCTTAAGCCCTTGTTTGTATTGTAACATTAGATGTCTATAACATTTATATTGTTACCCCACCTGAAATAAAGTTTAAGACTTATCAGAGTTGATTCATATTTGCTCTTTGCAAAAAAAATGGAGACGGTAGTTGTTTTTGTAGAGATCTGGTCCCAATTTAAAAAACATTTGTGAGACTACGGTTGATACTGGTTCTAGGAAATCAAGAGAAAACATACAATAAAGACCGGGAATCAGATTATACATACGCCTAATCGTACTCATTTGGATATTTCTGAAACAGAACAACAGACATAGAATAAATATCTGCAAAAGGATACCTAAACGATATGACAGAAACAGAAAAAACCAAAGACAGGACTAATTTGTTAGAGCAGTAAAAATACTACAAACATATAACCAAAGAGATTAAAAGGTACATAGTTAACCAAAGAATTCCAGAACAGGACATAACAAACCTAAAGTTCACGCAATGTGAACTCCCACAAAATCACAAAGTAAAAAGAGAGCGACATCAGGCATTACGGTATTTGAAAAACAGATTACCTTTCAGACTTTATTTAGTTGTTTAAACGTTGGCAACATAATACCAAAGGAATATCAAAATGTCAAAACCAGAAAATGTCAATTCGTGAAAATAACGCAAGGCACGAACACTAAACATTTATAACCAACAGAACGAAGAGTATTAGAACAGGGCGACAGAAATATTTAATTACTAGAAATGTGAACTTCAACAAACAAACAAAAAGAATTGGGGGGTAGAGATGAGGAGATGAGGAAGTGAAGTACGAAATCTACTAACAGAAAAATAAAATTAAAAAAATATATATTGATACATTTTATTGTCCCATTTTATCCTATAAACATACGTTTTTCCAATTTTAACATTTTGGTCACTGTTACTATTTGCAAACATTCGTTTCATGGTATTTTCGAAATAGTTATTTAATACCTATACATACCAAAAACATATAAACCAAATTTTCATTTTCTGTATTACAGAATAACAATCCAAAGATACTAATATAAGATATAGCAGATTTTTACTATGCTGTATACGACGCATTTCAAGGAGTTACCTCTCATCAGCAGCATTAAAACCGAAACATTTGGAAGACCAAAAACCATACTTATTTTAAACAAGAAGTACTCATAACCAAAAATACCGAAATAGGAAGCCAAATTTCAGCTAAGGAGATCTACCATGTGCAATACAAGACATGAACCCTTAGTATTTTTATTATTTTTTAATTTTGCTTAATACTGGTAATTTCTGTAACAAATCAATGAATAATCATGTCCGACAAGTTTGGCGACTGGGTTGGCGAAAACCCTCGGGGACCTAGGATCCTCCATGTAGAGGCATCGTCCCAGGAGTTTCAAAATAACAATCCAAAGATACTAATATTAGATATAGTAAATTTATACTATGCTGGATACGACGCATTTCAAGGAGTTACCTCTCATCAGTAGCATTAAAATCGAAACATTTGGAAGACAAAAAACCAAACTTATTTTAAACAAGAAGTACCCATATAACCAAAAATACCAAAATAGGAAGCCAAATTTCAGCTAAGGAGATCTACCATGTGCAATACAAGGAATGAACCCTTAGTATTTCTATTATTTTTTAATTTTGCTAAATACTGGTAATTTCTGTAACAAATCAATGAATAATCACGTCAGACAAGTCTGGCGACTGGGTTGGCGAATACTCTTGGGGACCTAGGACCTAGACTTGACAAATATGAATAGCTGATAAACCCATATTGCACAATTTTCATTGGTAAAGATTCTCCTGTGAAAAATTCAAATATATTTGGTGTTTTCAACTTAATATTTAATGACCATCTTCAACACATAACAAAAAACCTATGTTTTCGTTAAAATGGTTTTCCCAAAAGGCGAGACAGTTGTGTTTTTCAAAAACAATTTCACTTAAAACCGAATAAATATTTTAAAATGCTTTAATTTTTGTCCTTCCTTTTCTATTTTTGTTTAGTCTATAATATGTTTTTAATTCTTTTAGTTCTACAAGTACCCTTGTGGCAGTAGTTTATCGTGTTCCATTCTCAGAACTTTGTCTTTTTCTTTGAATTTCGAATTAATGGATTTTTCCCACTGTTTTGTCGTTCCGGTTTTCTTTTGCCTTTATTGTGAACAATACACACAGATAATTCTATTTCCTTACAATTATTATCCAAGTAAAATCTGAATAATTCCCGAAGCATCTGGTATTAACAGTTTTATTAAGGAGGACAAATATACCTAAGGAGCAATCCAAAAAACGCAGTCCATTAGACAGACAAAACCCAGAAAGACAAATGAACAACCACAAGCACAACAAATAAACACTGAAAACTAAAAGACAATGAACAACACGAACTCCTATAAAAACCAGGAGTGAACTCAGGTGCTCCGGAAGGGTAAGCAGTTCATGCTCCGTATACGGCATATAAATTCATTTCTGCATAAGCCTCAATATTTACTTGTAAAAAATTGGCAAAACATCTAACCAATGACACCAAAACATAAATATCAAAATCTAACTTCATGTTACATATCTTTTGTAGATGGTATCTACTTGCATCTTTCCACAGTAAAGTATAATTTGCAGTTGAAAACTGTTGTAATACACCGTAACAAATCCTTTTAAAAGAGTACTGCTTAACGTTTTTATTCCTTGCTGTCCATATATATCTTGATCAATTATTGCAATTTTCATAAGTGTTCCATATGCATTGTATTCTAATAACCCGTTTTACTACCTCTGTCTAAAAGAGAATTGTTGAAATACCCAGCTATGATAATATTATAGAAACATAATGCAATCGCGGTGGTGTATAGTGGCGATGGCCATGACCTCTATTACGCCTAGCAGTATTGTCGAAGAGATTTAACACATTCACATCATTGCATCTAGGACTAGACAAGTTACCTATACTATCTATTGTATCATTAAACCCATACGGTATTGCAGTTCCCATCTTAGGTATTCCTCTGTCTACGGAATGGTGTACTTAACTCTGGGTTATTGGTAGGATGGTATCTTTTTTTCTCTAAAATTCGTACTTTCATGTAGAAGATTGAATAATCTTGTTGACTAAAGTGTTGGTAGACAAATAAAAATTCGTTCGTTATAATTTATAAAGATTGAATAAAAATTGAAAAGATAGTTCTCTCTCCTTTGTATTTTTTGGAGCATATAAATTAATCAAATTGAAACATTTTTCATCATCTTCATAGGTAACATGCAACAACCGGTCGTTTTCATCTTTATGGACAAATTTTACTTATCTTTTATACAGTTACTAATAAAGCAACTCCTTGCCTGTTTGTATCATTATTACAACTAATAATATTTCCTTCGTACACTTGTGAAATATGGTTAACAAAATTGTCATTCCAAGAGGTCTCTTGCAATAAACAAATGCTGTATCTCTTCTAATTTACATAAGCTAAATAGTTCTTTAAGTTGCCAATATTCTTTATTTGTGTGATGTTATTACAACCATTATTACCTTTGTTTTTATAAATTAGATTAATCACACAGTACTTAATTGATTTAGATAATTCTTCATTCTCATTAATAGTATTGTAAATATATAGTAAAACGTTTTGTAATTCTTTTAAAAAAAAAATACAGGTAAAATTATGTAGTTAGTCCATCAGGTCCAGGTGTTTTACTTTTCGACATACCATCTAATGATTCATTCTTCTGTACTTATATCTTGATCACAGATTTTTACATCATCATCATCATCTAAAGCTACATTAACAAACTTTACAGATAATTCATCAGTTTGAACACAAGAAAATAAATATTTATAATAAATTCAAGTAAATTATTGGTTTCTCTTACAATATTTCCTTCTGAGTTTTTTAAATCCCTTATTAATTGCAAATTATGTCTTTGCTTCTCCGGTTGCAAGAAATATGAAGTATTCCTATCATTTTCAATAGCCCATTTTGATTTAGATCTAAGAATAGCTCCAATGCATCTATGTTTTTCAAAATCATCTAGTCTCTATATTTTTTTAATTCTTAATAAGTATTACTATCAACATTGAATCCATAAGCTGAGTTAATTGACAATTCTGGATATTATTTTGAATTTTGTAAAATTCTTTATTTCTTATTTTTCTTTTCCATAAATCTGACTTACTCTTTTAAGTTTGAATTTTAAATTATCCCACCAAAGCAAAGGATGTTCCAAAATAAAAATCAGATCCAATTTCATCACTTACAATTTTTCTAATTTTGTTTACAAACTCAGTATCTTGTAAAAAAAATCCAAATACCTGTGCCTCTTTCCACTTCAGATAAATCAACCTTCATATTTACTATTCAATGGTCACTGAAAGATGTATCATTATAATATATACAATGCATTTTTGATGTATGGTTTTAAATTTTGTGACACCAGAAAATAATCTATCCTACTCTGAGCTAAAAACCCATCTACTACTTGTTTCCTTGAATACATTTTTTTTACATTTCTATCTCTCCATATATCATATAGTTGTTTCTCATTGATAATATTTGATAGTTCTTTTACACCTTTATCATTTACATGCCTACTTCTCCCTGATCTATCTAGGGATGATAACGTGGTATTAAAATCACCAACTACTATAACATAGTCATTATCTGAAATTGTCTGTTTACATTTTGAAAAAAATTTACACTTTTCATCTAAATCATTTGGTGCATATATATTATATATCTCTAAACATTTGTCTTCTACTATACCTTTCACATCAATAAATCTACCTTTATCACTTTGAACTACATAAAATATACCTTTTAACTTTTTACTTACAAGAATAGCTA
This sequence comes from Mytilisepta virgata, assembly GCA_028015205.1. Taxonomy (NCBI): domain Eukaryota; kingdom Metazoa; phylum Mollusca; class Bivalvia; order Mytilida; family Mytilidae; genus Mytilisepta; species Mytilisepta virgata. Next base: position 3,060,733 of record CM051518.1, on the reverse strand, counting down.
CACCTTGTCTATTGTTAGTTCCATTACTAAAACAAATTTAATCATCCCATAGAGAACTATCTCTTCTAATTCTTTCAACAAACTCGTCATTCCAAAACGTTTCTTGAAGGCATATGATGTCATAATGTCTTTCTTTACATAAGGCAAATATACAATTTAGTTTTCTTATATCTCGTAAGCCATTAAAGTTAAAACTTACAATATTTAGCAAAGCCATTAAACATGATAATAATAACATTTATTTGCTTATTAATTTGGCTAATTTGAATTTTTTTAAACTCATGAACTTTCTTTGCTGCCTTGTAATTTGGAACCAATTTCTTCAATCTCCTTCTAACTATTTTGAAACCCCTCCCTGTATTTCTATTGATGTGTTCCCCGTGACTTTCTACATCAGTCCATCCCTGTATTTCTACTGATGTGTTTCCCCTTGACTTTCTACTTCAGTCCAGGGAGAACCATCAAGATTTATATCATCTAATTCATCTATTACCTCGTCTTTTCCCAAAAGGCAGTATTCTGACAATTTTCTAAATATTTAATATCGTTATTACATACATTTAATTCTAAGTCTTTTGCAAATAAATCGTCATCTTCTTCTTTACTGTTCTTTTCACTTATCGTTTTCTGATTCATCTTGATTAACCATTCCTATCCCTGATTCTTGTATTCCATCACAAATTGTTATAGTTTCATATTTATCCTCATCTTCGTTCCTCACCACATCTACCTGAATGTCCTCAGCTTTAGTCTCAAGATTGTCATCTGTAGCGGGCACTTCCACATCAGCTTCTACACTATTGTCTAAAGTCTTATGATCAATCTCTTCTTCCATATTTTCAACATTCTCTTTTCTGAATTTGTATTTTCGTTACTTCTTTTTGGTCCTTTCCCAAATCCGTCACCCCAGTCTCTTCTTGTTTTTCTAAACTCACAAGTAGCTCTAGCAACTCCACATACAAAGCATCTCCTTTCTGGACAATTTCTGCCTATGTGCCCCTGTTTACTAAAGTTGTAATACCGAGAATCTGGGCAGTTTTTATCAATATGATTTGGACTAAAACAACATGAGCAGACTCTAACTTGATCATTATGTACCACAGGATAATATGCAGTCTCTTTTACATCCTCTGAAAATTTCATAGAGTATGGAATTGAGGCCAGCTCGGGTGGTAATTCGGCTTTGAAAATTTTCGTTGCATCACACACAGCTGATCTACTTGTCATTCTACGTTTCTTAATGTCTGATATAATCTCTACTCCAATTTTCTGAAATCTGTCAATTATTTCCTCGTCAGACACATACATGCTCATGTTAATCCCTGAAACTACTTTAATTCTAGATGTCAATTCTTTTAAAGATACTTGCTTTCCTTTAACATTGATTTCACCTGATATATCACCAACAAATTTTCTCTCTTCAAGTACAAATTCTTATACATATCCCAATTTCGGAACACAAGCCATTACAGACCCGATCCCGCATTTCTTTTCAATTTCATCTATAATATCTTCCGGTGGTAATGTTCTATTATCATTAACATCAACCAGCACGGTAAGATCCTTGGAAAAAATCTCATCGAATTTGTATTTTTCACCCATAGTACGTTATAGTGTTTGTTTGTTACTGTTCTCAAACAATTTGTGGTATTAGGATAAATCCTTCAAATAGGAATCAAACACACCGCAAATACTATCCCCCCTTTTCCTGTTCAAAACAGGATTACGGGTAAACTAGTCTGTATTCAACAACGTTTATCCGTTTGAAATGTGTCAGAACAAATATTAATATTGTCAATATCAATCAAAATCTCACATGTGATCGCAAACTCACCAAAACAGCAAAATATTCGGACAATAGTCGACCTACATCTTGGCCGGGTCTATCCAAAAACTGAATCCAACTTGCCACTACAGTCCTCCGCTCTACCAACTGAGCTATCACGGGATCATACTAAATGTTGAAATTTTTTGGTATTTATACGTGAAAACCTTGTCCACGTTTACATCATAATCTTTAAATAAATATTTTACCGTTGAAATGAAAGCAAGATATCGGGTTTTTTTCTTGGATACAACACTTTTTTTTTATCGGAAATTTGTTTGCAGACATTATGCTTTAAACGAAAATTCGGAAAGGATTTTAAAATATGATCATTTACTTACTTTGTTTATGTATTTCTTAGTGTATAGCAATTGAACAGGATAAGGTTTTGATTTGTATATAATCAATCGCCTTTAAAATTAGAAGACAAATAATAAATCAACAGTGGGCGTCTGTGAAGCAGTTTCGGGTGAGGTGATGTGATATAAATTCATAATTTTCAGACCGTTTAGTAACATTGCTCCGGTGGAACAATCGGTTAGCGCGCCGTACTTATAGACAGTACCTTCACTGTGCTCTGCACAGTATGAGGAATGCGGAGGTTGTGAGTTCGATCCTCACCCGGAGCAATTAATTTTTTTTGTTTACATTTTTGCAAGTTCGATTCATAAACTTAAAATTCCACTGACATATCCATATGAAATTTAACAATGGAATCTAAAAAAGGGACTTTCAGTGGATTTAATACATAAACGGATACAAAAGGAAATGTTAAACTTTAAATCGACAGATAATATTCAAGCATTCTTGTTATTTCTTTCTTCTAAAATGGTTTAGGGACTGTGCGCCATATAAATATACCGGTATCAGAAACAACAAAACAGGTGTTTTTTGTTTTGTTTTTTTTTTTTTGTTTGTTTTTTGGCTTGTTTGGTGTTTCCCTGAATATAAGTAAAAGGTTGTCTTATTTTTTCTTTCAGCAAACTTACTTGAATGATTGCAATTGGAACTAAAGAGATAATTTTACAACAAAACTCTGATGTAGATTGCGTTATTCGTATACTCTGCAAACTTTACTTTCTACTGAAAGATAAGCATTGGTTTAAAATCTGGAAGGACGAAGGTATTCACCCTCGCATATCGCGAAACCTTAAAGCAAGCGTGGAGTGGTGTATTGTTTTAAAGCACAGGCTGTTGACTATTTTTTTTTTAGGTATGGAATTAAGATGTATGGATTCTATATATTTTTATTGATTTTTATTGTATATTGTTTATTGCCCCAGGTTATATTGAGAACATGTAAACTTTGTAACATTATGACGAAAGATCGGGTCGTCTAAAAACTAGAAAAAGAAATTTAGTTAATTCTTTTTCTTCGACTATCGGCTTTACTTACACCGTTTCGAGTGGTGGCATTGCATTACCATCGGAATAGAATTCCAATTTCAAAAGAAGAGTAGAAGTAAAAGAAGTATCCCGCGAGGCGGATTCGAACCACCGACCTAAGGATGACTAGTTGACTTGCCACTACAGTCCTCCGCTCTACCAACTGAGCTATCACGGGATCATGCTAAATGTTGAAATTTTTTGGTATTTATACGTGAAAACCTTGTCCACGTTTACATCATAATCTTTAAATAAATATTTTACCGTTGAAATGAAAGCAAGATATCGGGTTTTTTTCTTGGATACAACACTTTTTTTTTATCGGAAATTTGTTTGCAGACATTATGCTTTAAACGAAAATTCGGAAAGGATTTTAAAATATGATCATTTACTTACTTTGTTTATGTATTTGTTAGTGTATAGTAATTGAACAGGATAAGGTTTTGATTTTTATATAATCAATCGCCTTTAAAATTAGAAGACAAATAATAAATCAACAGTGGGCGTCTGTGAAGCAGTTTCGGGTGAGATGATGTGATATAAATTCATAATTTTCAGACCGTTTAGTAACATTGCTCCGGTGGCACAATCGGTTAGCGCGCCGTACTTATAGACAGTACCTTCACTGTGCTCTGCACAGTATGAGGAATGCGGAGGTTGTGAGTTCGATCCTCACCCGGAGCAATTAATTTTTTTTTTGTTTACATTTTTGCAAGTTCGATTCATAAACTTAAAATTCCACTGACATATCCATATGAAATTTAACAATGGAATCTAAAAAAGGGACTTTCAGTGGATTTAATACATAAACGGATACAAAAGGAAATGTTAAACTCTAAATCGACAGATAGCGGACAGTATTCAAGCATTCTTGTTATTTCTTTCTTCTAAAATGGTTTAGGGACTGTGCGCCATATAAATATACCGGTATCAGAAACCACAAAACAGGTGTTTTTTGTTTTGTTTTTTTTGTTTGTTTTTTGGCTTGTTTGGTTTTTCCCTGAATATAAGTAAAAGGTTGTCTTATTTTTTCTTTCAGCAAACTTACTTGAATGATTGCAATTGGAACTGAAGAGATAATTTTACAACAAAACTCTGATGTAGATTGCGTTATTCGTATACTCTGCAAACTTTACTTTCTACTGAAAGATAAGCATTGGTTTAAAATCTAGAAGGACGAAGGTATTCATCCTCGCATATCGCGAAACCTTAAAGCAAGCGTGGAGTGGTGTATTGTTTTAAAGCACAGGCTGTTGACTATTTTTTTTTAGGTATGGAATTAAGATGTATGGATTCTATATATTTTTATTGTATATTGTTTATTGCCCCAGGTTATATTGAGAACATGTAAACTTTGTAACATTATGACGAAAGATCGGGTCGTCTAAAAACTAGAAAAAGAAATTTAGTTAATTCTTTTTCTTCGACTATCGGCTTTACTTACACCGTTTCGAGTGGTGGCATTGCATTACCATCGGAATAGAATTCCAATTTCAAAAGAAGAGTAGAAGTAAAAAAAGTATCCCGCGAGGCGGATTCGAACCACCGACCTAAGGATGACTAGTTGACTTGCCACTACAGTCCTCCGCTCTACCAACTGAGCTATCACGGGATCATGCTAAATGTTGAAATTTTTTGGTATTTATACGTGAAAACCTTGTCCACGTTTACATCATAATCTTTAAATAAATATTTTACCGTTGAAATGAAAGCGAGATATCGGGTTTTTTTCTTGGATACAACACTTTTTTTTTATCGGAAATTTGTTTGCAGACATTATGCTTTAAACGAAAATTCGGAAAGGATTTTAAAATATGATCATTTACTTACTTTGTTTATGTATTTGTTAGTGTATAGCAATTGAACAGGATAAGGTTTTGATTTGTATATAATCAATCGCCTTTAAAATTAGAAGACAAATAATAAATCAACAGTGGGCGTCTGTGAAGCAGTTTCGGGTGAGGTGATGTGATATAAATTCATAATTTTCAGACCGTTTAGTAACATTGCTCCGGTGGCACAATCGGTTAGCGCGCCGTATGGTTCTTGGATAGACCTGAGGTCAGGATGTAGTTCGTCAATCGTCCTAGACATTTTGGTTATTCGGTGAGTTCCTGTGATATTATTGTCGATTGAATATTATAATTAGTTAATTTACTAATCATTTGTGCAAACAGACAGAATTAGACAAATATAAACAGTGTAGTTTACCCTTATTCTGGGGTGTCCCAGAAAAAGGGGGGAGGTGATTGCGGTGTGTTTGTTTTGATTTTTGTGAGATAGCCAAAAACCTACAAAAGACAATTATTGTACATAGACAGTAACGCACCATGGGTGAGAAATATAAATTTGATGAAATTTTTGCAAAGGACCAAACAGTTGTTATTTGCGTGAATGAAAGTAAAATTGTGTCACCAGAAGACATAATTGACGAAATTGAGAAGAAATGTGGAATAGGTGCAGTTTTGGCATGTGTACCGAAGATTGGTACCGGCTATGAAGTAGTGCTAAAAGAAAGAAAGTATATTGGAGAACTGTTAGATAATTTGGTGGTCAATGGAAATCATGTTGGAGTTAAAGAACTTTCGTCTAGGATAAAAATAGTGTCGATAATAAATCTTAGTATGTATGTATCAGATGAAGAAATCATTGATCGATTTAAGAAAATCGGAGTGGAATTAATTTCAGAGATTAAGAAACGAAAGATGCCTAGTAGGAAATCAGTGTACGATGGAACCAGAATATTTAAAGCACAGTTACCACCAACTATGGCTTCTATTCCGTACTCCATGAAGTTCAGTGTTGATAGCAAAGAAACAGCATACTACAGAGTTGTGCACAATGACCAAGTAAAAGTGTGCTCGGGATGTTTTAGCACAGAACATATTTACAAAAACTGTCCAGAATTTGTATGCTACACTTGTAAAAAGCAAGGACATATTGGAAGGCACTGTCCTGAAAACAAGTGTAGTGAATGTAAATTTTTTAAAAATGACTGTCGCTGCAGAAAGAAGAGATACTGGGGAGAAGGTTTTGGAGATAATGCAAAACGTACATATTTTGGAAGGACACATACTTTCACAACAGACGTTAATGATACCAGAACAACTGTTGTGAATGACAATGCATTGTTTGATGAATCAAACGATAAAGATGAGGTTGTAAGCATTCAAGAGGAAGTAATTAGTGACAAGTCTGATAAATATGAAGCCGGAAATTATGAACCTGTTGAAGAAGATAGTATTGAAGATAACGTAGAAGATGAAATGGTAATCGAAGATCAAGGTTCTGATATTCAGAATGAAGACAGTGAAAAAGATGAACATGACATTCCTGGAAACACAGAAGTAGACTCGGTGTCTGAGAAGAACATTGGCAATGATAACGTTTATACCAAGACAAAGTTTGAGGAAGAAAAAGACAAAGATACAGAACAAGTTCTGGACTTAGAAGAAAACTCAATAGGCATATTTATTGAAAATAAAGAAATTGTAAATGTAAACTTAGATAATGGTAATTATCCTAGTTTAGAAAGTAATATAGAACATGATAAAAGTGATAACATCTCCTCATTGGAACCAAATAGTAGCCAGTTTAGAGATGGAATTATAGATGATGAAGGTACATGCGGGTCATTGGATGACATTAATCTTGATGACTCGTTATGTACAGAAACAGATGTCAATGATAGTGTTGCCATTAACAAATCAAATAAAGGTTCTACTTTTAAAATTATTGCTAGAAGGAGAGGTAAAAAAGTAATGCCAAATTATAAAGCAGCAAAGGTAGCACATGAAATGAAAAAATTTATGGTACAGAAATGAGTGATAAAAATAGAATTTATATTGTTACATTTTTTGTATCAATGGCTATTGTAAATGTGATTAGTTTGAATTGTAATGGTTTAAGTGATGTGAAAAAACTGAACTGTATTTTTGCATTGTGTAACGAAAGGAGTTATGATGTGGTCTGTTTACAGGAAACTTTTTGGAACGATTATTTTATTGAAAAGATAAAGAAGGATAAGATTTTATGGAATGGAGAAATATTTTATAGCAATGGTATAAATAATAGACAAGGAGTTGCAATTATGATAAGTAACAAATTTAGAGATTTATTTTATGTTGTTAAAAAAGACTTAGGTAGATTTATTCATGTTAAAGGAAAAATAGGTGACAAATACATAGACATTTATAATATTTATGCTCCAAATCAAGTGAATGAAAAATATAATTTTTTTATGAAATTTAAAAATGAAATTTCAGCCAGTCAGTATATAGTTGTTGCTGGTGATTTTAATACTACTTTATCTCCATTAGATAGAGCTGGAAAGACCAAACATGTAAATGATAAAAGTGTTCTAGCTTTATTAGATATAATGAAAGAAAGGGAATTGTATGATGTATGGAGAAATAGAAACTTGAATTGTAAAATGTTTTCTAGAAAACAGTATAAGGAAAATTATTTAACACAAAGTAGAATAGATTATTTTTTAGTGTCTGATAATTTAAAGCCATATATTAAAAACATTTATTATAGTGACACATCATTTAGTGATCATTGTATTGTTAATTTAAAAATAGATTTTACGGAAGTTGAGAGAGGACCAGGATTATGGATTTTCAATAATTCATTTTTAAAAGATGATATTTTTGTTAATAAAATTAAGAAAATTTTGGAAGATGAAATAGGCTCGGATTTTTATGTTAATCATCCCTTAATTTGGTGGGATAATTTAAAATTTAGATTTAAAAAGATTAGCCAAATTTATGGAAAAGAAAAACAAAAAGAGAGAAACAAACAATTTTTCAGAATACAAAATAGAATTCAAGAGTTATCAGTTAGATCTGCAAATGGTTATGATATTAATGATAATGAATATTGTGAGTTAAAAAATAGATTAGATGAATTAGAAAAATACAAGTGTGATGGAGCTATACTCAGATCAAAATCCTTATGGTCAATAGAAAGTGACAGAAACACTGCCTATTTTTTGCAGTTAGAAAAACATAGACAAAGTAATCATATGATATGTGAATTAAAAAATGCAAATGGTGTTATTGTAAGAGATACAAATTTTATTTAGATGTTGTTCATGATTATTATAAAGAATTGTTCTCATGTGTACAAGGTAACAATAATGCAATACAAGAAATATTACAGTACATAAATGTTACAGTTGATGAAAATGATTTAGAAATTTGTGATCAAGATGTAACTGTAGAAGAAATTCAAAAATCCTTACAGGGTATGTCTAGAGGTAAAACGCCAGGTCCTGATGGTTTAACTGCAGAATTTTATATTTATTTTTTCAACGATCTTAAACATGTTTTACATTATATTTTTAAGCATATTGAAGAAAATAAGGAATTAACTAGATCGATGAAGTATAGTGTGATCAATTTAATTTACAAAAATAAGGGTGAAAAAAATGAGTTGCAAAATTTTAGACCAATTAGTTTGTTAAATGTGGATTACAAAATATTAGCCAGAATTATGTCAAACAGGTTAAAACTAGTTTTACCCAAAATTATTTCACCAACACAAAGCTGCTGCATTATTGGAAAAGATATTTCAGATACTATTGTAAGTGTCAAAGATTTGGTGGATTTAGTAGAATTAGACGAACTAGAAGGGTTTCTACTGAAATTAGATCAAGAAAAGGCGTTTGATCGAGTTGTACATAATTATTTATTTGCTGTATTAGAAAAATTTGGATTTGGTGTTAATTTCTGTAATTGGATTAAGATATTTTATAATAATATTTTTAGCTGCGTGAAATGTAATGGTTTTTTAACTCCTTATTTTAAACTTCAGAATTCTGTTAAACAAGGTTGTCCGATTTCAGCTCTTTTATATGTATTAGTTGCTGAACCACTGAGTGCTGCCATAAAGCAAAATAGAAATATAAGAGGAATTATTGTTTCAAGTATAAAAGAAGAAGTCAAAGTTTTTTCACATGCAGATGATACAACATTGACACTTAATAATATAGATTCAGTCAAAGAAACATTCAATGTTTTAGAATTATATGGTAAAGCCTCAGGGGCTAAATTGAATAGGAACAAATCTGAAATTATGACACTAAGTAAAAGTAAAATAAACCAAAAAGAATTAGATATTTTACAGATAAAAGAATGTGAAGAAGTTATTCAGTTGTTAGGAGTTTGGATTGGTAAAAATAAAGAACTTTGTGAAACATTAAATTGGGAAAGTAAAGTTAGCAAAATAGAAAAAATCTTGTCGTTTTGGAAAATACGAAATTTAACCTTACATGGAAAAATTAGTGTCATTAATTCTCTACTTATGAGCAAATTATGGTATACATTGATGGTTACAGATATTCCAGATAAATATTGTCAGATAATTAAGAATAAATGTTTAAATTTCTTATGGAATGGAAAACCTCCACTTGTATGTTACAATGTTATTATAAATAAAACACTTAAAGGTGGTTTGAATTTTCCAGATATATTACATAAAATGTATGCCTTTAGGTTGAAGTTTTTATCAAGACTTTTAGATGATGAATATTCAGCCATTTGGAAAAGTACATGTCTTCATTTTTTCTCACATGTTGAAAATATGAATTTAGGAATTGAGATTTTGTTTTGTGAAGTACCAAATAAATATCTTCATGATGTTCCTCAATTTTATAGAACTATGCTGAAAGCATGGAATATTATAAGAGAGAATATTGAGATTGATGTTAATGAATCAAATGTTTTTCATATTCCATTGTTTTTTAATCACAACATTAAATTCAATGATAAAGTATTATATTTTAAGCCATTTATTGATTCAGGAATAACAAAAATAAAAGATTTGGCTTATGAGTGCAAAAAAGGATTTTTAAAATTGAATTACATTGTTGATATTATTATTGAAAAATTTCCAGATATTTCTGAAGAAACCGTAAAACATAAGATTAAGATTTTATTCGATTCTATACCAGATGAATGGTTACATACTGTACAAGAACATGAAAATAGAAACAAGATTCTTACATCATTTAATGTTTTACTTAGAACAGATGAAAAGTTGTTAGAATTACCTAAGCAAACTTCCATTTATTATCAGTTACTTGTTCTCAAATTGTCAAACTACTGTGAGCCAAAATCAATTGAAAAATGGTTGCAAAGGTATCCAAAATTAGAGTACAATAAAATGTATAGAGTACTAAATTTATCTTTCTTACAAAGTGATGTGAAGGAGATTGCATATAAACTGTTTAATAATATTATTTTTTCGAAAGAAAGATTATTCAAATGTAAAATTACAAATGATGATTTATGTCCTGTTTGTAAGACTAAAACTGAAAATGTATATCACATGATTTTGGAGTGTCCAAGTCTTGTTTTGTTTGATAATTTTTTGAAAATGTTTTTTTCACAATATTCTAGCAAAAACCTCAACATTTTATATAAATATGCTTGATTACGAAACTTTATGTATGTTTGGACTATTGAAAGATTGCAAAGATATTAATTATTTTTTCGTGAATAATGTCATAGCATTTAGAAAATTTTGTATAGTAAAAAGACGAAATATTGCAATGAAGCATAACAAAATTATTGATGTTATAGAATTTTTTAAATCAGTTTTACAAAGAAATGTAACATATGCATATTATTATTACAAGTCTAAGGACTCAATGAACTTGTTTGACAAATATTATATGAAAAACAATCCTGTATTACTTATAAACAATAATGAAGTGTCAATTAATTTTAACTAGACATACATGTATGTTGTCAATTCTATTATTATGTTAGTTCTGAATTTTATGTAAATACTGTGGATAGTCAGGAGATTAGCCTGATTATCCTTTTAACAAGATATTAGAAATAAAATTTTATCAAGAGAAAAAAAAAGCGCGCCGTACTTATAGACAGTACCTTCACTGTGCTCTGCACAGTATGAGGAATGCGGAGGTTGTGAGTTCGATCCTCACCCGGAGCAATTAATTTTTTTTGTTTACATTTTTGCAAGTTCGATTCATAAACTTAAAATTCCACTGACATATCCATATGAAATTTAACAATGGAATCTAAAAAAGGGACTTTCAGTGGATTTAATACATAAACGGATACAAAAGGAAATGTTAAACTCTAAATCGACAGATAGCGGACAGTATTCAAGCATTCTTGTTATTTCTTTCTTCTAAAATGGTTTAGGGACTGTGCGCCATATAAATATACCGGTATCAGAAACCACAAAACAGGTGTTTTTTGTTTTGTTTTGTTTTGTTTTGTTTGTTTTTTGGCTTGTTTGTTTTTTCCCTGAATATAAGTAAAAGGTTGTCTTATTTTTTCTTTCAGCAAACTTACTTGAATGATTGCAATTGGAACTGAAGAGATAATTTTACAACAAAACTCTGATGTAGATTGCGTTATTCGTATACTCTGCAAACTTTACTTTCTACTGAAAGATAAGCATTGGTTTAAAATCTAGAAGGACGAAGGTATTCACCCTCGCATATCGCGAAACCTTAAAGCAAGCGTGGAGTGGTGTATTGTTTTAAAGCACAGGCTGTTGACTATTTTTTTTTAGGTATGGAATTAAGATGTATGGATTCTATATATTTTTATTGTATATTGTTTATTGCCCCAGGTTATATTGAGAACATGTAAACTTTGTAACATTATGACGAAAGATCGGGTCGTCTAAAAACTAGAAAAAGAAATTTAGTTAATTCTTTTTCTTCGACTATCGGCTTTACTTACACCGTTTCGAGTGGTGGCATTGCATTACCATCGGAATAGAATTCCAATTTCAAAAGAAGAGTAGAAGTAAAAAAAGTATCCCGCGAGGCGGATTCGAACCACCGACCTAAGGATGACTAGTTGACTTGCCACTACAGTCCTCCGCTCTACCAACTGAGCTATCACGGGATCATGCTAAATGTTGAAATTTTTTGGTATTTATACGTGAAAACCTTGTCCACGTTTACATCATAATCTTTAAATAAATATTTTACCGTTGAAATGAAAGCAAGATATCGGGTTTTTTTCTTGGATACAACACTTTTTTTTTTATCGGAAATTTGTTTGCAGACATTATGCTTTAAACGAAAATTCGGAAAGGATTTTAAAATATGATCATTTACTTACTTTGTTTATGTATTTGTTAGTGTATGGCAATTGAACAGGATAAGGTTTTGATTTGTATATAATCAATCGCCTTTAAAATTAGAAGACAAATAATAAATCAACAGTGGGCGTCTGTGAAGCAGTTTCGGGTGAGGTGATGTGATATAAATTCATAATTTTCAGACCGTTTAGTAACATTGCTCCGGTGGCACAATCGGTTAGCGCGCCGTACTTATAGACAGTACCTTCACTGTGCTCTGCACAGTATGAGGAATGCGGAGGTTGTGAGTTCGATCCTCACCCGGAGCAATTAATTTTTTTTGTTTACATTTTTGCAAGTTCGATTCATAAACTTAAAATTCCACTGACATATCCATATGAAATTTAACAATGGAATCTAAAAAAGGGACTTTCAGTGGATTTAATACATAAACGGATACAAAAGGAAATGTTAAACTCTAAATCGACAGATAGCGGACAGTATTCAAGCATTCTTGTTATTTCTTTCTTCTAAAATGGTTTAGGGACTGTGCGCCATATAAATATACCGGTATCAGAAACCACAAAACAGGTGTTTTTTGTTTTGTTTTGTTTTGTTTTGTTTGTTTTTTGGCTTGTTTGTTTTTTCCCTGAATATAAGTAAAAGGTTGTCTTATTTTTTCTTTCAGCAAACTTACTTGAATGATTGCAATTGGAACTGAAGAGATAATTTTACAACAAAACTCTGATGTAGATTGCGTTATTCGTATACTCTGCAAACTTTACTTTCTACTGAAAGATAAGCATTGGTTTAAAATCTAGAAGGACGAAGGTATTCACCCTCGCATATCGCGAAACCTTAAAGCAAGCGTGGAGTGGTGTATTGTTTTAAAGCACAGGCTGTTGACTATTTTTTTTTAGGTATGGAATTAAGATGTATGGATTCTATATATTTTTATTGTATATTGTTTATTGCCCCAGGTTATATTGAGAACATGTAAACTTTGTAACATTATGACGAAAGATCGGGTCGTCTAAAAACTAGAAAAAGAAATTTAGTTAATTCTTTTTCTTCGACTATCGGCTTTACTTACACCGTTTCGAGTGGTGGCATTGCATTACCATCGGAATAGAATTCCAATTTCAAAAGAAGAGTAGAAGTAAAAAAAGTATCCCGCGAGGCGGATTCGAACCACCGACCTAAGGATGACTAGTTGACTTGCCACTACAGTCCTCCGCTCTACCAACTGAGCTATCACGGGATCATGCTAAATGTTGAAATTTTTTGGTATTTATACGTGAAAACCTTGTCCACGTTTACATCATAATCTTTAAATAAATATTTTACCGTTGAAATGAAAGCAAGATATCGGGTTTTTTTCTTGGATACAACACTTTTTTTTTTATCGGAAATTTGTTTGCAGACATTATGCTTTAAACGAAAATTCGGAAAGGATTTTAAAATATGATCATTTACTTACTTTGTTTATGTATTTGTTAGTGTATGGCAATTGAACAGGATAAGGTTTTGATTTGTATATAATCAATCGCCTTTAAAATTAGAAGACAAATAATAAATCAACAGTGGGCGTCTGTGAAGCAGTTTCGGGTGAGGTGATGTGATATAAATTCATAATTTTCAGACCGTTTAGTAACATTGCTCCGGTGGCACAATCGGTTAGCGCGCCGTACTTATAGACAGTACCTTCACTGTGCTCTGCACAGTATGAGGAATGCGGAGGTTGTGAGTTCGATCCTCACCCGGAGCAATTAATTTTTTTTGTTTACATTTTTGCAAGTTCGATTCATAAACTTAAAATTCCACTGACATATCCATATGAAATTTAACAATGGAATCTAAAAAAGGGACTTTCAGTGGATTTAATACATAAACGGATACAAAAGGAAATGTTAAACTCTAAATCGACAGATAGCGGACAGTATTCAAGCATTCTTGTTATTTCTTTCTTCTAAAATGGTTTAGGGACTGTGCGCCATATAAATATACCGGTATCAGAAACCACAAAACAGGTGTTTTTTGTTTTGTTTTGTTTTGTTTTGTTTGTTTTTTGGCTTGTTTGGTTTTTCCCTGAATATAAGTAAAAGGTTGTCTTATTTTTTCTTTCAGCAAACTTACTTGAATGATTGCAATTGGAACTGAAGAGATAATTTTACAACAAAACTCTGATGTAGATTGCGTTATTCGTATACTCTGCAAACTTTACTTTCTACTGAAAATAAGCATTGGTTTAAAATCTAGAAGGACGAAGGTATTCACCCTCGCATATCGCGAAACCTTAAAGCAAGCGTGGAGTGGTGTATTGTTTTAAAGCACAGGCTGTTGACTATTTTTTTTTAGGTATGGAATTAAGATGTATGGATTCTATATATTTTTATTGTATATTGTTTATTGCCCCAGGTTATATTGAGAACATGTAAACTTTGTAACATTATGACGAAAGATCGGGTCGTCTAAAAACTAGAAAAAGAAATTTAGTTAATTCTTTTTCTTCGACTATCGGCTTTACTTACACCGTTTCGAGTGGTGGCATTGCATTACCATCGGAATAGAATTCCAATTTCAAAAGAAGAGTAGAAGTAAAAAAAGTATCCCGCGAGGCGGATTCGAACCACCGACCTAAGGATGACTAGTTGACTTGCCACTACAGTCCTCCGCTCTACCAACTGAGCTATCACGGGATCATGCTAAATGTTGAAATTTTTTGGTCTTTATACGTGAAAACCTTGTCCACGTTTACATCATAATCTTTAAATAAATATTTTACCGTTGAAATGAAAGCAAGATATCGGGTTTTTTTCTTGGATACAACACTTTTTTTTTATCGGAAATTTGTTTGCAGACATTATGCTTTAAACGAAAATTCGGAAAGGATTTTAAAATATGATCATTTACTTACTTTGTTTATGTATTTGTTAGTGTATGGCAATTGAACAGGATAAGGTTTTGATTTGTATATAATCAATCGCCTTTAAAATTAGAAGACAAATAATAAATCAACAGTGGGCGTCTGTGAAGCAGTTTCGGGTGAGGTGATGTGATATAAATTCATAATTTTCAGACTGTTTAGTAACATTGCTCCGGTGGCACAATCGGTTAGCGCGCCGTACTTATAGACAGTACCTTCACTGTGCTCTGCACAGTACGAGGAATGCGGAGGTTGTGAGTTCGATCCTCACCCGGAGCAATTAATTTTTTTTGTTTACATTTTTGCAAGTTCGATTCATAAACTTAAAATTCCACTGACATATCCATATGAAATTTAACAATGGAATCTAAAAAAGGGACTTTCAGTGGATTTAATACATAAACGGATACAAAAGGAAATGTTAAACTCTAAATCGACAGATAGCGGACAGTATTCAAGCATTCTTGTTATTTCTTTCTTCTAAAATGGTTTAGGGACTGTGCGCCATATAAATATACCGGTATCAGAAACCACAAAACAGGTGTTTTTTGTTTTGTTTTGTTTTGTTTTGTTTGTTTTTTGGCTTGTTTGGTTTTTCCCTGAATATAAGTAAAAGGTTGTCTTATTTTTTCTTTCAGCAAACTTACTTGAATGATTGCAATTGGAACTGAAGAGATAATTTTACAACAAAACTCTGATGTAGATTGCGTTATTCGTATACTCTGCAAACTTTACTTTCTACTGAAAGATAAGCATTGGTTTAAAATCTAGAAGGACGAAGGTATTCACCCTCGCATATCGCGAAACCTTAAAGCAAGCGTGGAGTGGTGTATTGTTTTAAAGCACAGGCTGTTGACTATTTTTTTTTAGGTATGGAATTAAGATGTATGGATTCTATATATTTTTATTGTATATTGTTTATTGCCCCAGGTTATATTGAGAACATGTAAACTTTGTAACATTATGACGAAAGATCGGGTCGTCTAAAAACTAGAAAAAGAAATTTAGTTAATTCTTTTTCTTCGACTATCGGCTTTACTTACACCGTTTCGAGTGGTGGCATTGCATTACCATCGGAATAGAATTCCAATTTCAAAAGAAGAGTAGAAGTAAAAAAAGTATCCCGCGAGGCGGATTCGAACCACCGACCTAAGGATGACTAGTTGACTTGCCACTACAGTCCTCCGCTCTACCAACTGAGCTATCACGGGATCATGCTAAATGTTGAAATTTTTTGGTCTTTATACGTGAAAACCTTGTCCACGTTTACATCATAATCTTTAAATAAATATTTTACCGTTGAAATGAAAGCAAGATATCGGGTTTTTTTCTTGGATACAACACTTTTTTTTTATCGGAAATTTGTTTGCAGACATTATGCTTTAAACGAAAATTCGGAAAGGATTTTAAAATATGATCATTTACTTACTTTGTTTATGTATTTGTTAGTGTATGGCAATTGAACAGGATAAGGTTTTGATTTGTATATAATCAATCGCCTTTAAAATTAGAAGACAAATAATAAATCAACAGTGGGCGTCTGTGAAGCAGTTTCGGGTGAGGTGATGTGATATAAATTCATAATTTTCAGACTGTTTAGTAACATTGCTCCGGTGGCACAATCGGTTAGCGCGCCGTACTTATAGACAGTACCTTCACTGTGCTCTGCACAGTACGAGGAATGCGGAGGTTGTGAGTTCGATCCTCACCCGGAGCAATTAATTTTTTTTGTTTACATTTTTGCAAGTTCGATTCATAAACTTAAAATTCCACTGACATATCCATATGAAATTTAACAATGGAATCTAAAAAAGGGACTTTCAGTGGATTTAATACATAAACGGATACAAAAGGAAATGTTAAACTCTAAATCGACAGATAGCGGACAGTATTCAAGCATTCTTGTTATTTCTTTCTTCTAAAATGGTTTAGGGACTGTGCGCCATATAAATATACCGGTATCAGAAACCACAAAACAGGTGTTTTTTGTTTTGTTTTGTTTTGTTTTGTTTGTTTTTTGGCTTGTTTGGTTTTTCCCTGAATATAAGTAAAAGGTTGTCTTATTTTTTCTTTCAGCAAACTTACTTGAATGATTGCAATTGGAACTGAAGAGATAATTTTACAACAAAACTCTGATGTAGATTGCGTTATTCGTATACTCTGCAAACTTTACTTTCTACTGAAAGATAAGCATTGGTTTAAAATCTAGAAGGACGAAGGTATTCACCCTCGCATATCGCGAAACCTTAAAGCAAGCGTGGAGTGGTGTATTGTTTTAAAGCACAGGCTGTTGACTATTTTTTTTTAGGTATGGAATTAAGATGTATGGATTCTATATATTTTTATTGTATATTGTTTATTGCCCCAGGTTATATTGAGAACATGTAAACTTTGTAACATTATGACGAAAGATCGGGTCGTCTAAAAACTAGAAAAAGAAATTTAGTTAATTCTTTTTCTTCGACTATCGGCTTTACTTACACCGTTTCGAGTGGTGGCATTGCATTACCATCGGAATAGAATTCCAATTTCAAAAGAAGAGTAGAAGTAAAAAAAGTATCCCGCGAGGCGGATTCGAACCACCGACCTAAGGATGACTAGTTGACTTGCCACTACAGTCCTCCGCTCTACCAACTGAGCTATCACGGGATCATGCTAAATGTTGAAATTTTTTGGTCTTTATACGTGAAAACCTTGTCCACGTTTACATCATAATCTTTAAATAAATATTTTACCGTTGAAATGAAAGCAAGATATCGGGTTTTTTCTTGGATACAACACTTTTTTTTTTATCGGAAATTTGTTTGCAGACATTATGCTTTAAACGAAAATTCGGAAAGGATTTTAAAATATGATCATTTACTTACTTTGTTTATGTATTTGTTAGTGTATGGCAATTGAACAGGATAAGGTTTTGATTTGTATATAATCAATCGTCTTTAAAATTAGAAGACAAATAATAAATCAACAGTGGGCGTCTGTGAAGCAGTTTCGGGTGAGGTGATGTGATATAAATTCATAATTTTCAGACCGTTTAGTAACATTGCTCCGGTGGCACAATCGGTTAGCGCGCCGTACTTATAGACAGTACCTTCACTGTGCTCTGCACAGTATGAGGAATGCGGAGGTTGTGAGTTCGATCCTCACCCGGAGCAATTAATTTTTTTTGTTTACATTTTTGCAAGTTCGATTCATAAACTTAAAATTCCACTGACATATCCATATGAAATTTAACAATGGAATCCAAAAAAGGGACTTTCAGTGGATTTAATACATAAACGGATACAAAAGGAAATGTTAAACTCTAAATCGACAGATAGCGGACAGTATTCAAGCATTCTTGTTATTTCTTTCTTCTAAAATGGTTTAGGGACTGTGCGCCATATAAATATACCGGTATCAGAAACCACAAAACAGGTGTTTTTTGTTTTGTTTTGTTTTGTTTTGTTTGTTTTTTGGCTTGTTTGTTTTTTCCCTGAATATAAGTAAAAGGTTGTCTTATTTTTTCTTTCAGCAAACTTACTTGAATGATTGCAATTGGAACTGAAGAGATAATTTTACAACAAAACTCTGATGTAGATTGCGTTATTCGTATACTCTGCAAACTTTACTTTCTACTGAAAGATAAGCATTGGTTTAAAATCTAGAAGGACGAAGGTATTCACCCTCGCATATCGCGAAACCTTAAAGCAAGCGTGGAGTGGTGTATTGTTTTAAAGCACAGGCTGTTGACTATTTTTTTTTAGGTATGGAATTAAGATGTATGGATTCTATATATTTTTATTGTATATTGTTTATTGCCCCAGGTTATATTGAGAACATGTAAACTTTGTAACATTATGACGAAAGATCGGGTCGTCTAAAAACTAGAAAAAGAAATTTAGTTAATTCTTTTTCTTCGACTATCGGCTTTACTTACACCGTTTCGAGTGGTGGCATTGCATTACCATCGGAATAGAATTCCAATTTCAAAAGAAGAGTAGAAGTAAAAAAAGTATCCCGCGAGGCGGATTCGAACCACCGACCTAAGGATGACTAGTTGACTTGCCACTACAGTCCTCCGCTCTACCAACTGAGCTATCACGGGATCATGCTAAATGTTGAAATTTTTGGTATTTATACGTGAAAACCTTGTCCACGTTTACATCATAATCTTTAAATAAATATTTTACCGTTGAAATGAAAGCAAGATATCGGGTTTTTTCTTGGATACAACACTTTTTTTTTATCGGAAATTTGTTTGCAGACATTATGCTTTAAACGAAAATTCGGAAAGGATTTTAAAATATGATCATTTACTTACTTTGTTTATGTATTTGTTAGTGTATGGCAATTGAACAGGATAAGGTTTTGATTTGTATATAATCAATCGTCTTTAAAATTAGAAGACAAATAATAAATCAACAGTGGGCGTCTGTGAAGCAGTTTCGGGTGAGGTGATGTGATATAAATTCATAATTTTCAGACCGTTTAGTAACATTGCTCCGGTGGCACAATCGGTTAGCGCGCCGTACTTATAGACAGTACCTTCACTGTGCTCTGCACAGTATGAGGAATGCGGAGGTTGTGAGTTCGATCCTCACCCGGAGCAATTAATTTTTTTTGTTTACATTTTTGCAAGTTCGATTCATAAACTTAAAATTCCACTGACATATCCATATGAAATTTAACAATGGAATCTAAAAAAGGGACTTTCAGTGGATTTAATACATAAACGGATACAAAAGGAAATGTTAAACTCTAAATCGACAGATAGCGGACAGTATTCAAGCATTCTTGTTATTTCTTTCTTCTAAAATGGTTTAGGGACTGTGCGCCATATAAATATACCGGTATCAGAAACCACAAAACAGGTGTTTTTTGTTTTGTTTTGTTTTGTTTTGTTTGTTTTTTGGCTTGTTTGGTTTTTCCCTGAATATAAGTAAAAGGTTGTCTTATTTTTTCTTTCAGCAAACTTACTTGAATGATTGCAATTGGAACTGAAGAGATAATTTTACAACAAAACTCTGATGTAGATTGCGTTATTCGTATACTCTGCAAACTTTACTTTCTACTGAAAGATAAGCATTGGTTTAAAATCTAGAAGGACGAAGGTATTCACCCTCGCATATCGCGAAACCTTAAAGCAAGCGTGGAGTGGTGTATTGTTTTAAAGCACAGGCTGTTGACTATTTTTTTTTAGGTATAGAATTAAGATGTATGGATTCTATATATTTTTATTGTATATTGTTTATTGCCCCAGGTTATATTGAGAACATGTAAACTTTGTAACATTATGACGAAAGATCGGGTCGTCTAAAAACTAGAAAAAGAAATTTAGTTAATTCTTTTTCTTCGACTATCGGCTTTACGTACACCGTTTCGAGTGGTGGCATTGCATTACCATCGGAATAGAATTCCAATTTCAAAAGAAGAGTAGAAGTAAAAAAAGTATCCCGCGAGGCGGATTCGAACCACCGACCTAAGGATGACTAGTTGACTTGCCACTACAGTCCTCCGCTCTACCAACTGAGCTATCACGGGATCATGCTAAATGTTGAAATTTTTTGGTCTTTATACGTGAAAACCTTGTCCACGTTTACATCATAATCTTTAAATAAATATTTTACCGTTGAAATGAAAGCAAGATATCGGGTTTTTTCTTGGATACAACACTTTTTTTTTTATCGGAAATTTGTTTGCAGACATTATGCTTTAAACGAAAATTCGGAAAGGATTTTAAAATATGATCATTTACTTACTTTGTTTATGTATTTGTTAGTGTATGGCAATTGAACAGGATAAGGTTTTGATTTGTATATAATCAATCGTCTTTAAAATTAGAAGACAAATAATAAATCAACAGTGGGCGTCTGTGAAGCAGTTTCGGGTGAGGTGATGTGATATAAATTCATAATTTTCAGACCGTTTAGTAACATTGCTCCGGTGGCACAATCGGTTAGCGCGCCGTACTTATAGACAGTACCTTCACTGTGCTCTGCACAGTATGAGGAATGCGGAGGTTGTGAGTTCGATCCTCACCCGGAGCAATTAATTTTTTTTGTTTACATTTTTGCAAGTTCGATTCATAAACTTAAAATTCCACTGACATATCCATATGAAATTTAACAATGGAATCCAAAAAAGGGACTTTCAGTGGATTTAATACATAAACGGATACAAAAGGAAATGTTAAACTCTAAATCGACAGATAGCGGACAGTATTCAAGCATTCTTGTTATTTCTTTCTTCTAAAATGGTTTAGGGACTGTGCGCCATATAAATATACCGGTATCAGAAACCACAAAACAGGTGTTTTTTGTTTTGTTTTGTTTTGTTTTGTTTGTTTTTTGGCTTGTTTGTTTTTTCCCTGAATATAAGTAAAAGGTTGTCTTATTTTTTCTTTCAGCAAACTTACTTGAATGATTGCAATTGGAACTGAAGAGATAATTTTACAACAAAACTCTGATGTAGATTGCGTTATTCGTATACTCTGCAAACTTTACTTTCTACTGAAAGATAAGCATTGGTTTAAAATCTAGAAGGACGAAGGTATTCACCCTCGCATATCGCGAAACCTTAAAGCAAGCGTGGAGTGGTGTATTGTTTTAAAGCACAGGCTGTTGACTATTTTTTTTTAGGTATGGAATTAAGATGTATGGATTCTATATATTTTTATTGTATATTGTTTATTGCCCCAGGTTATATTGAGAACATGTAAACTTTGTAACATTATGACGAAAGATCGGGTCGTCTAAAAACTAGAAAAAGAAATTTAGTTAATTCTTTTTCTTCGACTATCGGCTTTACTTACACCGTTTCGAGTGGTGGCATTGCATTACCATCGGAATAGAATTCCAATTTCAAAAGAAGAGTAGAAGTAAAAAAAGTATCCCGCGAGGCGGATTCGAACCACCGACCTAAGGATGACTAGTTGACTTGCCACTACAGTCCTCCGCTCTACCAACTGAGCTATCACGGGATCATGCTAAATGTTGAAATTTTTGGTATTTATACGTGAAAACCTTGTCCACGTTTACATCATAATCTTTAAATAAATATTTTACCGTTGAAATGAAAGCAAGATATCGGGTTTTTTCTTGGATACAACACTTTTTTTTTATCGGAAATTTGTTTGCAGACATTATGCTTTAAACGAAAATTCGGAAAGGATTTTAAAATATGATCATTTACTTACTTTGTTTATGTATTTGTTAGTGTATGGCAATTGAACAGGATAAGGTTTTGATTTGTATATAATCAATCGTCTTTAAAATTAGAAGACAAATAATAAATCAACAGTGGGCGTCTGTGAAGCAGTTTCGGGTGAGGTGATGTGATATAAATTCATAATTTTCAGACCGTTTAGTAACATTGCTCCGGTGGCACAATCGGTTAGCGCGCCGTACTTATAGACAGTACCTTCACTGTGCTCTGCACAGTATGAGGAATGCGGAGGTTGTGAGTTCGATCCTCACCCGGAGCAATTAATTTTTTTTGTTTACATTTTTGCAAGTTCGATTCATAAACTTAAAATTCCACTGACATATCCATATGAAATTTAACAATGGAATCTAAAAAAGGGACTTTCAGTGGATTTAATACATAAACGGATACAAAAGGAAATGTTAAACTCTAAATCGACAGATAGCGGACAGTATTCAAGCATTCTTGTTATTTCTTTCTTCTAAAATGGTTTAGGGACTGTGCGCCATATAAATATACCGGTATCAGAAACCACAAAACAGGTGTTTTTTGTTTTGTTTTGTTTTGTTTTGTTTGTTTTTTGGCTTGTTTGGTTTTTCCCTGAATATAAGTAAAAGGTTGTCTTATTTTTTCTTTCAGCAAACTTACTTGAATGATTGCAATTGGAACTGAAGAGATAATTTTACAACAAAACTCTGATGTAGATTGCGTTATTCGTATACTCTGCAAACTTTACTTTCTACTGAAAGATAAGCATTGGTTTAAAATCTAGAAGGACGAAGGTATTCACCCTCGCATATCGCGAAACCTTAAAGCAAGCGTGGAGTGGTGTATTGTTTTAAAGCACAGGCTGTTGACTATTTTTTTTTAGGTATAGAATTAAGATGTATGGATTCTATATATTTTTATTGTATATTGTTTATTGCCCCAGGTTATATTGAGAACATGTAAACTTTGTAACATTATGACGAAAGATCGGGTCGTCTAAAAACTAGAAAAAGAAATTTAGTTAATTCTTTTTCTTCGACTATCGGCTTTACGTACACCGTTTCGAGTGGTGGCATTGCATTACCATCGGAATAGAATTCCAATTTCAAAAGAAGAGTAGAAGTAAAAAAAGTATCCCGCGAGGCGGATTCGAACCACCGACCTAAGGATGACTAGTTGACTTGCCACTACAGTCCTCCGCTCTACCAACTGAGCTATCACGGGATCATGCTAAATGTTGAAATTTTTTGGTATTTATACGTGAAAACCTTGTCCACGTTTACATCATAATCTTTAAATAAATATTTTACCGTTGAAATGAAAGCAAGATATCGGGTTTTTTTCTTGGATACAACACTTTTTTTTTATCGGAAATTTGTTTACAGACATTATGCTTTAAACGAAAATTCGGAAAGGATTTTAAAATATGATCATTTACTTACTTTGTTTATGTATTTGTTAGTGTATGGCAATTGAACAGGATAAGGTTTTGATTTGTATATAATCAATCGCCTTTAAAATTAGAAGACAAATAATAAATCAACAGTGGGCGTCTGTGAAGCAGTTTCGGGTGAGGTGATGTGATATAAATTCATAATTTTCAGACCGTTTAGTAACATTGCTCCGGTGGCACAATCGGTTAGCGCGCCGTACTTATAGACAGTACCTTCACTGTGCTCTGCACAGTATGAGGAATGCGGAGGTTGGGAGTTCGATCCTCACCCGGAGCAATTAATTTTTTTTGTTTACATTTTTGCAAGTTCGATTCATAAACTTAAAATTCCACTGACATATCTATATGAAATTTAACAATGGAATCTAAAAAAGGGACTTTCAGTGGATTTAATACATAAACGGATACAAAAGGAAATGTTAAACTCTAAATCGACAGATAGCGGACAGTATTCAAGCATTCTTGTTATTTCTTTCTTCTAAAATGGTTTAGGGACTGTGCGCCATATAAATATACCGGTATCAGAAACCACAAAACAGGTGTTTTTTGTTTTGTTTTGTTTTGTTTGTTTTTTGGCTTGTTTGGTTTTTCCCTGAATATAAGTAAAAGGTTGTCTTATTTTTTCTTTCAGCAAACTTACTTGAATGATTGCAATTGGAACTGAAGAGATAATTTTACAACAAAACTCTGATGTAGATTGCGTTATTCGTATACTCTGCAAACTTTACTTTCTACTGAAAGATAAGCATTGGTTTAAAATCTAGAAGGACGAAGGTATTCATCCTCGCATATCGCGAAACCTTAAAGCAAGCGTGGAGTGGTGTATTGTTTTAAAGCACAGGCTGTTGACTATTTTTTTTTAGGTATGGAATTAAGATGTATGGATTCTATATATTTTTATTGTATATTGTTTATTGCCCCAGGTTATATTGAGAACATGTAAACTTTGTAACATTATGACGAAAGATCGGGTCGTCTAAAAACTAGAAAAAGAGATTTAGTTAATTCTTTTTCTTCGACTATCGGCTTTACTTACACCGTTTCGAGTGGTGGCATTGCATTACCATCGGAATAGAATTCCAATTTCAAAAGAAGAGTAGAAGTAAAAAAAGTATCCCGCGAGGCGGATTCGAACCACCGACCTAAGGATGACTAGTTGACTTGCCACTACAGTCCTCCGCTCTACCAACTGAGCTATCACGGGATCATGCTAAATGTTGAAATTTTTTGGTATTTATACGTGAAAACCTTGTCCACGTTTACATCATAATCTTTAAATAAATATTTTACCGTTGAAATGAAAGCGAGATATCGGGTTTTTTTCTTGGATACAACACTTTTTTTTTTATCGGAAATTTGTTTGCAGACATTATGCTTTAAACGAAAATTCGGAAAGGATTTTAAAATATGATCATTTACTTACTTTGTTTATGTATTTGTTAGTGTATAGCAATTGAACAGGATAAGGTTTTGATTTGTATATAATCAATCGCCTTTAAAATTAGAAGACAAATAATAAATCAACAGTGGGCGTCTGTGAAGCAGTTTCGGGTGAGGTGATGTGATATAAATTCATAATTTTCAGACCGTTTAGTAACATTGCTCCGGTGGCACAATCGGTTAGCGCGCCGTATGGTTCTTGGATAGACCTGAGGTCAGGATGTAGTTCGTCAATCGTCCTAGACATTTTGGTTATTCGGTGAGTTCCTGTGATATTATTGTCGATTGAATATTATAATTAGTTAATTTACTAATCATTTGTGCAAACAGACAGAATTAGACAAATATAAACAGTGTAGTTTACCCTTATTCTGGGGTGTCCCAGAAAAAGGGGGGAGGTGATTGCGGTGTGTTTGTTTTGATTTTTGTGAGATAGCCAAAAACCTACAAAAGACAATTATTGTACATAGACAGTAACGCACCATGGGTGAGAAATATAAATTTGATGAAATTTTTGCAAAGGACCAAACAGTTGTTATTTGCGTGAATGAAAGTAAAATTGTGTCACCAGAAGACATAATTGACGAAATTGAGAAGAAATGTGGAATAGGTGCAGTTTTGGCATGTGTACCGAAGATTGGTACCGGCTATGAAGTAGTGCTAAAAGAAAGAAAGTATATTGGAGAACTGTTAGATAATTTGGTGGTCAATGGAAATCATGTTGGAGTTAAAGAACTTTCGTCTAGGATAAAAATAGTGTCGATAATAAATCTTAGTATGTATGTATCAGATGAAGAAATCATTGATCGATTTAAGAAAATCGGAGTGGAATTAATTTCAGAGATTAAGAAACGAAAGATGCCTAGTAGGAAATCAGTGTACGATGGAACCAGAATATTTAAAGCACAGTTACCACCAACTATGGCTTCTATTCCGTACTCCATGAAGTTCAGTGTTGATAGCAAAGAAACAGCATACTACAGAGTTGTGCACAATGACCAAGTAAAAGTGTGCTCGGGATGTTTTAGCACAGAACATATTTACAAAAACTGTCCAGAATTTGTATGCTACACTTGTAAAAAGCAAGGACATATTGGAAGGCACTGTCCTGAAAACAAGTGTAGTGAATGTAAATTTTTTAAAAATGACTGTCGCTGCAGAAAGAAGAGATACTGGGGAGAAGGTTTTGGAGATAATGCAAAACGTACATATTTTGGAAGGACACATACTTTCACAACAGACGTTAATGATACCAGAACAACTGTTGTGAATGACAATGCATTGTTTGATGAATCAAACGATAAAGATGAGGTTGTAAGCATTCAAGAGGAAGTAATTAGTGACAAGTCTGATAAATATGAAGCCGGAAATTATGAACCTGTTGAAGAAGATAGTATTGAAGATAACGTAGAAGATGAAATGGTAATCGAAGATCAAGGTTCTGATATTCAGAATGAAGACAGTGAAAAAGATGAACATGACATTCCTGGAAACACAGAAGTAGACTCGGTGTCTGAGAAGAACATTGGCAATGATAACGTTTATACCAAGACAAAGTTTGAGGAAGAAAAAGACAAAGATACAGAACAAGTTCTGGACTTAGAAGAAAACTCAATAGGCATATTTATTGAAAATAAAGAAATTGTAAATGTAAACTTAGATAATGGTAATTATCCTAGTTTAGAAAGTAATATAGAACATGATAAAAGTGATAACATCTCCTCATTGGAACCAAATAGTAGCCAGTTTAGAGATGGAATTATAGATGATGAAGGTACATGCGGGTCATTGGATGACATTAATCTTGATGACTCGTTATGTACAGAAACAGATGTCAATGATAGTGTTGCCATTAACAAATCAAATAAAGGTTCTACTTTTAAAATTATTGCTAGAAGGAGAGGTAAAAAAGTAATGCCAAATTATAAAGCAGCAAAGGTAGCACATGAAATGAAAAAATTTATGGTACAGAAATGAGTGATAAAAATAGAATTTATATTGTTACATTTTTTGTATCAATGGCTATTGTAAATGTGATTAGTTTGAATTGTAATGGTTTAAGTGATGTGAAAAAACTGAACTGTATTTTTGCATTGTGTAACGAAAGGAGTTATGATGTGGTCTGTTTACAGGAAACTTTTTGGAACGATTATTTTATTGAAAAGATAAAGAAGGATAAGATTTTATGGAATGGAGAAATATTTTATAGCAATGGTATAAATAATAGACAAGGAGTTGCAATTATGATAAGTAACAAATTTAGAGATTTATTTTATGTTGTTAAAAAAGACTTAGGTAGATTTATTCATGTTAAAGGAAAAATAGGTGACAAATACATAGACATTTATAATATTTATGCTCCAAATCAAGTGAATGAAAAATATAATTTTTTTATGAAATTTAAAAATGAAATTTCAGCCAGTCAGTATATAGTTGTTGCTGGTGATTTTAATACTACTTTATCTCCATTAGATAGAGCTGGAAAGACCAAACATGTAAATGATAAAAGTGTTCTAGCTTTATTAGATATAATGAAAGAAAGGGAATTGTATGATGTATGGAGAAATAGAAACTTGAATTGTAAAATGTTTTCTAGAAAACAGTATAAGGAAAATTATTTAACACAAAGTAGAATAGATTATTTTTTAGTGTCTGATAATTTAAAGCCATATATTAAAAACATTTATTATAGTGACACATCATTTAGTGATCATTGTATTGTTAATTTAAAAATAGATTTTACGGAAGTTGAGAGAGGACCAGGATTATGGATTTTCAATAATTCATTTTTAAAAGATGATATTTTTGTTAATAAAATTAAGAAAATTTTGGAAGATGAAATAGGCTCGGATTTTTATGTTAATCATCCCTTAATTTGGTGGGATAATTTAAAATTTAGATTTAAAAAGATTAGCCAAATTTATGGAAAAGAAAAACAAAAAGAGAGAAACAAACAATTTTTCAGAATACAAAATAGAATTCAAGAGTTATCAGTTAGATCTGCAAATGGTTATGATATTAATGATAATGAATATTGTGAGTTAAAAAATAGATTAGATGAATTAGAAAAATACAAGTGTGATGGAGCTATACTCAGATCAAAATCCTTATGGTCAATAGAAAGTGACAGAAACACTGCCTATTTTTTGCAGTTAGAAAAACATAGACAAAGTAATCATATGATATGTGAATTAAAAAATGCAAATGGTGTTATTGTAAGAGATACAAATTTTATTTAGATGTTGTTCATGATTATTATAAAGAATTGTTCTCATGTGTACAAGGTAACAATAATGCAATACAAGAAATATTACAGTACATAAATGTTACAGTTGATGAAAATGATTTAGAAATTTGTGATCAAGATGTAACTGTAGAAGAAATTCAAAAATCCTTACAGGGTATGTCTAGAGGTAAAACGCCAGGTCCTGATGGTTTAACTGCAGAATTTTATATTTATTTTTTCAACGATCTTAAACATGTTTTACATTATATTTTTAAGCATATTGAAGAAAATAAGGAATTAACTAGATCGATGAAGTATAGTGTGATCAATTTAATTTACAAAAATAAGGGTGAAAAAAATGAGTTGCAAAATTTTAGACCAATTAGTTTGTTAAATGTGGATTACAAAATATTAGCCAGAATTATGTCAAACAGGTTAAAACTAGTTTTACCCAAAATTATTTCACCAACACAAAGCTGCTGCATTATTGGAAAAGATATTTCAGATACTATTGTAAGTGTCAAAGATTTGGTGGATTTAGTAGAATTAGACGAACTAGAAGGGTTTCTACTGAAATTAGATCAAGAAAAGGCGTTTGATCGAGTTGTACATAATTATTTATTTGCTGTATTAGAAAAATTTGGATTTGGTGTTAATTTCTGTAATTGGATTAAGATATTTTATAATAATATTTTTAGCTGCGTGAAATGTAATGGTTTTTTAACTCCTTATTTTAAACTTCAGAATTCTGTTAAACAAGGTTGTCCGATTTCAGCTCTTTTATATGTATTAGTTGCTGAACCACTGAGTGCTGCCATAAAGCAAAATAGAAATATAAGAGGAATTATTGTTTCAAGTATAAAAGAAGAAGTCAAAGTTTTTTCACATGCAGATGATACAACATTGACACTTAATAATATAGATTCAGTCAAAGAAACATTCAATGTTTTAGAATTATATGGTAAAGCCTCAGGGGCTAAATTGAATAGGAACAAATCTGAAATTATGACACTAAGTAAAAGTAAAATAAACCAAAAAGAATTAGATATTTTACAGATAAAAGAATGTGAAGAAGTTATTCAGTTGTTAGGAGTTTGGATTGGTAAAAATAAAGAACTTTGTGAAACATTAAATTGGGAAAGTAAAGTTAGCAAAATAGAAAAAATCTTGTCGTTTTGGAAAATACGAAATTTAACCTTACATGGAAAAATTAGTGTCATTAATTCTCTACTTATGAGCAAATTATGGTATACATTGATGGTTACAGATATTCCAGATAAATATTGTCAGATAATTAAGAATAAATGTTTAAATTTCTTATGGAATGGAAAACCTCCACTTGTATGTTACAATGTTATTATAAATAAAACACTTAAAGGTGGTTTGAATTTTCCAGATATATTACATAAAATGTATGCCTTTAGGTTGAAGTTTTTATCAAGACTTTTAGATGATGAATATTCAGCCATTTGGAAAAGTACATGTCTTCATTTTTTCTCACATGTTGAAAATATGAATTTAGGAATTGAGATTTTGTTTTGTGAAGTACCAAATAAATATCTTCATGATGTTCCTCAATTTTATAGAACTATGCTGAAAGCATGGAATATTATAAGAGAGAATATTGAGATTGATGTTAATGAATCAAATGTTTTTCATATTCCATTGTTTTTTAATCACAACATTAAATTCAATGATAAAGTATTATATTTTAAGCCATTTATTGATTCAGGAATAACAAAAATAAAAGATTTGGCTTATGAGTGCAAAAAAGGATTTTTAAAATTGAATTACATTGTTGATATTATTATTGAAAAATTTCCAGATATTTCTGAAGAAACCGTAAAACATAAGATTAAGATTTTATTCGATTCTATACCAGATGAATGGTTACATACTGTACAAGAACATGAAAATAGAAACAAGATTCTTACATCATTTAATGTTTTACTTAGAACAGATGAAAAGTTGTTAGAATTACCTAAGCAAACTTCCATTTATTATCAGTTACTTGTTCTCAAATTGTCAAACTACTGTGAGCCAAAATCAATTGAAAAATGGTTGCAAAGGTATCCAAAATTAGAGTACAATAAAATGTATAGAGTACTAAATTTATCTTTCTTACAAAGTGATGTGAAGGAGATTGCATATAAACTGTTTAATAATATTATTTTTTCGAAAGAAAGATTATTCAAATGTAAAATTACAAATGATGATTTATGTCCTGTTTGTAAGACTAAAACTGAAAATGTATATCACATGATTTTGGAGTGTCCAAGTCTTGTTTTGTTTGATAATTTTTTGAAAATGTTTTTTTCACAATATTCTAGCAAAAACCTCAACATTTTATATAAATATGCTTGATTACGAAACTTTATGTATGTTTGGACTATTGAAAGATTGCAAAGATATTAATTATTTTTTCGTGAATAATGTCATAGCATTTAGAAAATTTTGTATAGTAAAAAGACGA
Source organism: Mytilisepta virgata (assembly GCA_028015205.1). Taxonomy (NCBI): domain Eukaryota; kingdom Metazoa; phylum Mollusca; class Bivalvia; order Mytilida; family Mytilidae; genus Mytilisepta; species Mytilisepta virgata. Next base: position 3,029,759 of record CM051518.1, on the reverse strand, counting down.
AATATTGCAATGAAGCATAACAAAATTATTGATGTTATAGAATTTTTTAAATCAGTTTTACAAAGAAATGTAACATATGCATATTATTATTACAAGTCTAAGGACTCAATGAACTTGTTTGACAAATATTATATGAAAAACAATCCTGTATTACTTATAAACAATAATGAAGTGTCAATTAATTTTAACTAGACATACATGTATGTTGTCAATTCTATTATTATGTTAGTTCTGAATTTTATGTAAATACTGTGGATAGTCAGGAGATTAGCCTGATTATCCTTTTAACAAGATATTAGAAATAAAATTTTATCAAGAGAAAAAAAAAGCGCGCCGTACTTATAGACAGTACCTTCACTGTGCTCTGCACAGTATGAGGAATGCGGAGGTTGTGAGTTCGATCCTCACCCGGAGCAATTAATTTTTTTTGTTTACATTTTTGCAAGTTCGATTCATAAACTTAAAATTCCACTGACATATCCATATGAAATTTAACAATGGAATCTAAAAAAGGGACTTTCAGTGGATTTAATACATAAACGGATACAAAAGGAAATGTTAAACTCTAAATCGACAGATAGCGGACAGTATTCAAGCATTCTTGTTATTTCTTTCTTCTAAAATGGTTTAGGGACTGTGCGCCATATAAATATACCGGTATCAGAAACCACAAAACAGGTGTTTTTTGTTTTGTTTTGTTTTGTTTTGTTTGTTTTTTGGCTTGTTTGTTTTTTCCCTGAATATAAGTAAAAGGTTGTCTTATTTTTTCTTTCAGCAAACTTACTTGAATGATTGCAATTGGAACTGAAGAGATAATTTTACAACAAAACTCTGATGTAGATTGCGTTATTCGTATACTCTGCAAACTTTACTTTCTACTGAAAGATAAGCATTGGTTTAAAATCTAGAAGGACGAAGGTATTCACCCTCGCATATCGCGAAACCTTAAAGCAAGCGTGGAGTGGTGTATTGTTTTAAAGCACAGGCTGTTGACTATTTTTTTTTAGGTATGGAATTAAGATGTATGGATTCTATATATTTTTATTGTATATTGTTTATTGCCCCAGGTTATATTGAGAACATGTAAACTTTGTAACATTATGACGAAAGATCGGGTCGTCTAAAAACTAGAAAAAGAAATTTAGTTAATTCTTTTTCTTCGACTATCGGCTTTACTTACACCGTTTCGAGTGGTGGCATTGCATTACCACCGGAATAGAATTCCAATTTCAAAAGAAGAGTAGAAGTAAAAAAAGTATCCCGCGAGGCGGATTCGAACCACCGACCTAAGGATGACTAGTTGACTTGCCACTACAGTCCTCCGCTCTACCAACTGAGCTATCACGGGATCATGCTAAATGTTGAAATTTTTTGGTATTTATACGTGAAAACCTTGTCCACGTTTACATCATAATCTTTAAATAAATATTTTACCGTTGAAATGAAAGCAAGATATCGGGTTTTTTTCTTGGATACAACACTTTTTTTTTTATCGGAAATTTGTTTGCAGACATTATGCTTTAAACGAAAATTCGGAAAGGATTTTAAAATATGATCATTTACTTACTTTGTTTATGTATTTGTTAGTGTATGGCAATTGAACAGGATAAGGTTTTGATTTGTATATAATCAATCGCCTTTAAAATTAGAAGACAAATAATAAATCAACAGTGGGCGTCTGTGAAGCAGTTTCGGGTGAGGTGATGTGATATAAATTCATAATTTTCAGACCGTTTAGTAACATTGCTCCGGTGGCACAATCGGTTAGCGCGCCGTACTTATAGACAGTACCTTCACTGTGCTCTGCACAGTATGAGGAATGCGGAGGTTGTGAGTTCGATCCTCACCCGGAGTAATTAATTTTTTTTGTTTACATTTTTGCAAGTTCGATTCATAAACTTAAAATTCCACTGACATATCCATATGAAATTTAACAATGGAATCTAAAAAAGGGACTTTCAGTGGATTTAATACATAAACGGATACAAAAGGAAATGTTAAACTCTAAATCGACAGATAGCGGACAGTATTCAAGCATTCTTGTTATTTCTTTCTTCTAAAATGGTTTAGGGACTGTGCGCCATATAAATATACCGGTATCAGAAACCACAAAACAGGTGTTTTTTGTTTTGTTTTGTTTTGTTTTGTTTGTTTTTTGGCTTGTTTGGTTTTTCCCTGAATATAAGTAAAAGGTTGTCTTATTTTTTCTTTCAGCAAACTTACTTGAATGATTGCAATTGGAACTGAAGAGATAATTTTACAACAAAACTCTGATGTAGATTGCGTTATTCGTATACTCTGCAAACTTTACTTTCTACTGAAAGATAAGCATTGGTTTAAAATCTAGAAGGACGAAGGTATTCACCCTCGCATATCGCGAAACCTTAAAGCAAGCGTGGAGTGGTGTATTGTTTTAAAGCACAGGCTGTTGACTATTTTTTTTTAGGTATGGAATTAAGATGTATGGATTCTATATATTTTTATTGTATATTGTTTATTGCCCCAGGTTATATTGAGAACATGTAAACTTTGTAACATTATGACGAAAGATCGGGTCGTCTAAAAACTAGAAAAAGAAATTTAGTTAATTCTTTTTCTTCGACTATCGGCTTTACTTACACCGTTTCGAGTGGTGGCATTGCATTACCATCGGAATAGAATTCCAATTTCAAAAGAAGAGTAGAAGTAAAAAAAGTATCCCGCGAGGCGGATTCGAACCACCGACCTAAGGATGACTAGTTGACTTGCCACTACAGTCCTCCGCTCTACCAACTGAGCTATCACGGGATCATGCTAAATGTTGAAATTTTTTGGTCTTTATACGTGAAAACCTTGTCCACGTTTACATCATAATCTTTAAATAAATATTTTACCGTTGAAATGAAAGCAAGATATCGGGTTTTTTTCTTGGATACAACACTTTTTTTTTATCGGAAATTTGTTTGCAGACATTATGCTTTAAACGAAAATTCGGAAAGGATTTTAAAATATGATCATTTACTTACTTTGTTTATGTATTTGTTAGTGTATGGCAATTGAACAGGATAAGGTTTTGATTTGTATATAATCAATCGCCTTTAAAATTAGAAGACAAATAATAAATCAACAGTGGGCGTCTGTGAAGCAGTTTCGGGTGAGGTGATGTGATATAAATTCATAATTTTCAGACCGTTTAGTAACATTGCTCCGGTGGCACAATCGGTTAGCGCGCCGTACTTATAGACAGTACCTTCACTGTGCTCTGCACAGTATGAGGAATGCGGAGGTTGTGAGTTCGATCCTCACCCGGAGCAATTAATTTTTTTTTTGTTTACATTTTTGCAAGTTCGATTCATAAACTTAAAATTCCACTGACATATCCATATGAAATTTAACAATGGAATCTAAAAAAGGGACTTTCAGTGGATTTAATACATAAACGGATACAAAAGGAAATGTTAAACTCTAAATCGACAGATAGCGGACAGTATTCAAGCATTCTTGTTATTTCTTTCTTCTAAAATGGTTTAGGGACTGTGCGCCATATAAATATACCGGTATCAGAAACCACAAAACAGGTGTTTTTTGTTTTGTTTTGTTTTGTTTTGTTTGTTTTTTGGCTTGTTTGGTTTTTCCCTGAATATAAGTAAAAGGTTGTCTTATTTTTTCTTTCAGCAAACTTACTTGAATGATTGCAATTGGAACTGAAGAGATAATTTTACAACAAAACTCTGATGTAGATTGCGTTATTCGTATACTCTGCAAACTTTACTTTCTACTGAAAGATAAGCATTGGTTTAAAATCTAGAAGGACGAAGGTATTCACCCTCGCATATCGCGAAACCTTAAAGCAAGCGTGGAGTGGTGTATTGTTTTAAAGCACAGGCTGTTGACTATTTTTTTTTAGGTATGGAATTAAGATGTATGGATTCTATATATTTTTATTGTATATTGTTTATTGCCTCAGGTTATATTGAGAACATGTAAACTTTGTAACATTATGACGAAAGATCGGATCGTCTAAAAACTAGAAAAAGAAATTTAGTTAATTCTTTTTCTTCGACTATCGGCTTTACTTACACCGTTTCGAGTGGTGGCATTGCATTACCATCGGAATAGAATTCCAATTTCAAAAGAAGAGTAGAAGTAAAAAAAGTATCCCGCGAGGCGGATTCGAACCACCGACCTAAGGATGACTAGTTGACTTGCCACTACAGTCCTCCGCTCTACCAACTGAGCTATCACGGGATCATGCTAAATGTTGAAATTTTTTGGTATTTATACGTGAAAACCTTGTCCACGTTTACATCATAATCTTTAAATAAATATTTTACCGTTGAAATGAAAGCGAGATATCGGGTTTTTTTCTTGGATACAACACTTTTTTTTATCGGAAATTTGTTTGCAGACATTATGCTTTAAACGAAAATTCGGAAAGGATTTTAAAATATGATCATTTACTTACTTTGTTTATGTATTTGTTAGTGTATGGCAATTGAACAGGATAAGGTTTTGATTTGTATATAATCAATCGCCTTTAAAATTAGAAGACAAATAATAAATCAACAGTGGGCGTCTGTGAAGCAGTTTCGGGTGAGGTGATGTGATATAAATTCATAATTTTCAGACCGTTTAGTAACATTGCTCCGGTGGCACAATCGGTTAGCGCGCCGTACTTATAGACAGTACCTTCACTGTGCTCTGCACAGTATGAGGAATGCGGAGGTTGTGAGTTCGATCCTCACCCGGAGCAATTAATTTTTTTTTGTTTACATTTTTGCAAGTTCGATTCATAAACTTAAAATTCCACTGACATATCCATATGAAATTTAACAATGGAATCTAAAAAAGGGACTTTCAGTGGATTTAATACATAAACGGATACAAAAGGAAATGTTAAACTCTAAATCGACAGATAGCGGACAGTATTCAAGCATTCTTGTTATTTCTTTCTTCTAAAATGGTTTAGGGACTGTGCGCCATATAAATATACCGGTATCAGAAACCACAAAACAGGTGTTTTTTGTTTTGTTTTGTTTTGTTTTGTTTGTTTTTTGGCTTGTTTGTTTTTTCCCTGAATATAAGTAAAAGGTTGTCTTATTTTTTCTTTCAGCAAACTTACTTGAATGATTGCAATTGGAACTGAAGAGATAATTTTACAACAAAACTCTGATGTAGATTGCGTTATTCGTATACTCTGCAAACTTTACTTTCTACTGAAAGATAAGCATTGGTTTAAAATCTAGAAGGACGAAGGTATTCACCCTCGCATATCGCGAAACCTTAAAGCAAGCGTGGAGTGGTGTATTGTTTTAAAGCACAGGCTGTTGACTATTTTTTTTTAGGTATGGAATTAAGATGTATGGATTCTATATATTTTTATTGTATATTGTTTATTGCCCCAGGTTATATTGAGAACATGTAAACTTTGTAACATTATGACGAAAGATCGGGTCGTCTAAAAACTAGAAAAAGAAATTTAGTTAATTCTTTTTCTTCGACTATCGGCTTTACTTACACCGTTTCGAGTGGTGGCATTGCATTACCATCGGAATAGAATTCCAATTTCAAAAGAAGAGTAGAAGTAAAAAAAGTATCCCGCGAGGCGGATTCGAACCACCGACCTAAGGATGACTAGTTGACTTGCCACTACAGTCCTCCGCTCTACCAACTGAGCTATCACGGGATCATGCTAAATGTTGAAAGTTTTTGGTATTTATACGTGAAAACCTTGTCCACGTTTACATCATAATCTTTAAATAAATATTTTACCGTTGAAATGAAAGCAAGATATCGGGTTTTTTCTTGGATACAACACTTTTTTTTTTATCGGAAATTTGTTTGCAGACATTATGCTTTAAACGAAAATTCGGAAAGGATTTTAAAATATGATCATTTACTTACTTTGTTTATGTATTTGTTAGTGTATGGCAATTGAACAGGATAAGGTTTTGATTTGTATATAATCAATCGTCTTTAAAATTAGAAGACAAATAATAAATCAACAGTGGGCGTCTGTGAAGCAGTTTCGGGTGAGGTGATGTGATATAAATTCATAATTTTCAGACCGTTTAGTAACATTGCTCCGGTGGCACAATCGGTTAGCGCGCCGTACTTATAGACAGTACCTTCACTGTGCTCTGCACAGTATGAGGAATGCGGAGGTTGTGAGTTCGATCCTCACCCGGAGCAATTAATTTATTTTGTTTACATTTTTGCAAGTTCGATTCATAAACTTAAAATTCCACTGACATATCCATATGAAATTTAACAATGGAATCTAAAAAAGGGACTTTCAGTGGATTTAATACATAAACGGATACAAAAGGAAATGTTAAACTCTAAATCGACAGATAGCGGACAGTATTCAAGCATTCTTGTTATTTCTTTCTTCTAAAATGGTTTAGGGACTGTGCGCCATATAAATATACCGGTATCAGAAACCACAAAACAGGTGTTTTTTGTTTTGTTTTGTTTTGTTTTGTTTGTTTTTTGGCTTGTTTGTTTTTTCCCTGAATATAAGTAAAAGGTTGTCTTATTTTTTCTTTCAGCAAACTTACTTGAATGATTGCAATTGGAACTGAAGAGATAATTTTACAACAAAACTCTGATGTAGATTGCGTTATTCGTATACTCTGCAAACTTTACTTTCTACTGAAAGATAAGCATTGGTTTAAAATCTAGAAGGACGAAGGTATTCACCCTCGCATATCGCGAAACCTTAAAGCAAGCGTGGAGTGGTGTATTGTTTTAAAGCACAGGCTGTTGACTATTTTTTTTTAGGTATGGAATTAAGATGTATGGATTCTATATATTTTTATTGTATATTGTTTATTGCCCCAGGTTATATTGAGAACATGTAAACTTTGTAACATTATGACGAAAGATCGGGTCGTCTAAAAACTAGAAAAAGAAATTTAGTTAATTCTTTTTCTTCGACTATCGGCTTTACTTACACCGTTTCGAGTGGTGGCATTGCATTACCATCGGAATAGAATTCCAATTTCAAAAGAAGAGTAGAAGTAAAAAAAGTATCCCGCGAGGCGGATTCGAACCACCGACCTAAGGATGACTAGTTGACTTGCCACTACAGTCCTCCGCTCTACCAACTGAGCTATCACGGGATCATGCTAAATGTTGAAAGTTTTTGGTATTTATACGTGAAAACCTTGTCCACGTTTACATCATAATCTTTAAATAAATATTTTACCGTTGAAATGAAAGCAAGATATCGGGTTTTTTCTTGGATACAACACTTTTTTTTTTATCGGAAATTTGTTTGCAGACATTATGCTTTAAACGAAAATTCGGAAAGGATTTTAAAATATGATCATTTACTTACTTTGTTTATGTATTTGTTAGTGTATGGCAATTGAACAGGATAAGGTTTTGATTTGTATATAATCAATCGTCTTTAAAATTAGAAGACAAATAATAAATCAACAGTGGGCGTCTGTGAAGCAGTTTCGGGTGAGGTGATGTGATATAAATTCATAATTTTCAGACCGTTTAGTAACATTGCTCCGGTGGCACAATCGGTTAGCGCGCCGTACTTATAGACAGTACCTTCACTGTGCTCTGCACAGTATGAGGAATGCGGAGGTTGTGAGTTCGATCCTCACCCGGAGCAATTAATTTTTTTTGTTTACATTTTTGCAAGTTCGATTCATAAACTTAAAATTCCACTGACATATCCATATGAAATTTAACAATGGAATCTAAAAAAGGGACTTTCAGTGGATTTAATACATAAACGGATACAAAAGGAAATGTTAAACTCTAAATCGACAGATAGCGGACAGTATTCAAGCATTCTTGTTATTTCTTTCTTCTAAAATGGTTTAGGGACTGTGCGCCATATAAATATACCGGTATCAGAAACCACAAAACAGGTGTTTTTTGTTTTGTTTTGTTTTGTTTTGTTTGTTTTTTGGCTTGTTTGTTTTTTCCCTGAATATAAGTAAAAGGTTGTCTTATTTTTTCTTTCAGCAAACTTACTTGAATGATTGCAATTGGAACTGAAGAGATAATTTTACAACAAAACTCTGATGTAGATTGCGTTATTCGTATACTCTGCAAACTTTACTTTCTACTGAAAGATAAGCATTGGTTTAAAATCTAGAAGGACGAAGGTATTCACCCTCGCATATCGCGAAACCTTAAAGCAAGCGTGGAGTGGTGTATTGTTTTAAAGCACAGGCTGTTGACTATTTTTTTTTAGGTATGGAATTAAGATGTATGGATTCTATATATTTTTATTGTATATTGTTTATTGCCCCAGGTTATATTGAGAACATGTAAACTTTGTAACATTATGACGAAAGATCGGGTCGTCTAAAAACTAGAAAAAGAAATTTAGTTAATTCTTTTTCTTCGACTATCGGCTTTACTTACACCGTTTCGAGTGGTGGCATTGCATTACCATCGGAATAGAATTCCAATTTCAAAAGAAGAGTAGAAGTAAAAAAAGTATCCCGCGAGGCGGATTCGAACCACCGACCTAAGGATGATTAGTTGACTTGCCACTACAGTCCTCCGCTCTACCAACTGAGCTATCACGGGATCATGCTAAATGTTGAAATTTTTGGTATTTATACGTGAAAACCTTGTCCACGTTTACATCATAATCTTTAAATAAATATTTTACCGTTGAAATGAAAGCAAGATATCGGGTTTTTTCTTGGATACAACACTTTTTTTTTATCGGAAATTTGTTTGCAGACATTATGCTTTAAACGAAAATTCGGAAAGGATTTTAAAATATGATCATTTACTTACTTTGTTTATGTATTTGTTAGTGTATGGCAATTGAACAGGATAAGGTTTTGATTTGTATATAATCAATCGTCTTTAAAATTAGAAGACAAATAATAAATCAACAGTGGGCGTCTGTGAAGCAGTTTCGGGTGAGGTGATGTGATATAAATTCATAATTTTCAGACCGTTTAGTAACATTGCTCCGGTGGCACAATCGGTTAGCGCGCCGTACTTATAGACAGTACCTTCACTGTGCTCTGCACAGTATGAGGAATGCGGAGGTTGTGAGTTCGATCCTCACCCGGAGCAATTAATTTTTTTTGTTTACATTTTTGCAAGTTCGATTCATAAACTTAAAATTCCACTGACATATCCATATGAAATTTAACAATGGAATCTAAAAAAGGGACTTTCAGTGGATTTAATACATAAACGGATACAAAAGGAAATGTTAAACTCTAAATCGACAGATAGCGGACAGTATTCAAGCATTCTTGTTATTTCTTTCTTCTAAAATGGTTTAGGGACTGTGCGCCATATAAATATACCGGTATCAGAAACCACAAAACAGGTGTTTTTTGTTTTGTTTTGTTTTGTTTTGTTTGTTTTTTGTCTTGTTTGGTTTTTCCCTGAATATAAGTAAAAGGTTGTCTTATTTTTTCTTTCAGCAAACTTACTTGAATGATTGCAATTGGAACTGAAGAGATAATTTTACAACAAAACTCTGATGTAGATTGCGTTATTCGTATACTCTGCAAACTTTACTTTCTACTGAAAGATAAGCATTGGTTTAAAATCTAGAAGGACGAAGGTATTCACCCTCGCATATCGCGAAACCTTAAAGCAAGCGTGGAGTGGTGTATTGTTTTAAAGCACAGGCTGTTGACTATTTTTTTTTAGGTATAGAATTAAGATGTATGGATTCTATATATTTTTATTGTATATTGTTTATTGCCCCAGGTTATATTGAGAACATGTAAACTTTGTAACATTATGACGAAAGATCGGGTCGTCTAAAAACTAGAAAAAGAAATTTAGTTAATTCTTTTTCTTCGACTATCGGCTTTACGTACACCGTTTCGAGTGGTGGCATTGCATTACCATCGGAATAGAATTCCAATTTCAAAAGAAGAGTAGAAGTAAAAAAAGTATCCCGCGAGGCGGATTCGAACCACCGACCTAAGGATGACTAGTTGACTTGCCACTACAGTCCTCCGCTCTACCAACTGAGCTATCACGGGATCATGCTAAATGTTGAAATTTTTTGGTATTTATACGTGAAAACCTTGTCCACGTTTACATCATAATCTTTAAATAAATATTTTACCGTTGAAATGAAAGCAAGATATCGGGTTTTTTTCTTGGATACAACACTTTTTTTTATCGGAAATTTGTTTACAGACATTATGCTTTAAACGAAAATTCGGAAAGGATTTTAAAATATGATCATTTACTTACTTTGTTTATGTATTTGTTAGTGTATGGCAATTGAACAGGATAAGGTTTTGATTTGTATATAATCAATCGCCTTTAAAATTAGAAGACAAATAATAAATCAACAGTGGGCGTCTGTGAAGCAGTTTCGGGTGAGGTGATGTGATATAAATTCATAATTTTCAGACCGTTTAGTAACATTGCTCCGGTGGCACAATCGGTTAGCGCGCCGTACTTATAGACAGTACCTTCACTGTGCTCTGCACAGTATGAGGAATGCGGAGGTTGGGAGTTCGATCCTCACCCGGAGCAATTAATTTTTTTTGTTTACATTTTTGCAAGTTCGATTCATAAACTTAAAATTCCACTGACATATCCATATGAAATTTAACAATGGAATCTAAAAAAGGGACTTTCAGTGGATTTAATACATAAACGGATACAAAAGGAAATGTTAAACTCTAAATCGACAGATAGCGGACAGTATTCAAGCATTCTTGTTATTTCTTTCTTCTAAAATGGTTTAGGGACTGTGCGCCATATAAATATACCGGTATCAGAAACCACAAAACAGGTGTTTTTTGTTTTGTTTTGTTTTGTTTTGTTTGTTTTTTGGCTTGTTTGTTTTTTCCCTGAATATAAGTAAAAGGTTGTCTTATTTTTTCTTTCAGCAAACTTACTTGAATGATTGCAATTGGAACTGAAGAGATAATTTTACAACAAAACTCTGATGTAGATTGCGTTATTCGTATACTCTGCAAACTTTACTTTCTACTGAAAGATAAGCATTGGTTTAAAATCTAGAAGGACGAAGGTATTCACCCTCGCATATCGCGAAACCTTAAAGCAAGCGTGGAGTGGTGTATTGTTTTAAAGCACAGGCTGTTGACTATTTTTTTTTAGGTATGGAATTAAGATGTATGGATTCTATATATTTTTATTGTATATTGTTTATTGCCCCAGGTTATATTGAGAACATGTAAACTTTGTAACATTATGACGAAAGATCGGGTCGTCTAAAAACTAGAAAAAGAAATTTAGTTAATTCTTTTTCTTCGACTATCGGCTTTACTTACACCGTTTCGAGTGGTGGCATTGCATTACCATCGGAATAGAATTCCAATTTCAAAAGAAGAGTAGAAGTAAAAAAAGTATCCCGCGAGGCGGATTCGAACCACCGACCTAAGGATGACTAGTTGACTTGCCACTACAGTCCTCCGCTCTACCAACTGAGCTATCACGGGATCATGCTAAATGTTGAAATTTTTTGGTATTTATACGTGAAAACCTTGTCCACGTTTACATCATAATCTTTAAATAAATATTTTACCGTTGAAATGAAAGCAAGATATCGGGTTTTTTCTTGGATACAACACTTTTTTTTTTATCGGAAATTTGTTTGCAGACATTATGCTTTAAACGAAAATTCGGAAAGGATTTTAAAATATGATCATTTACTTACTTTGTTTATGTATTTGTTAGTGTATGGCAATTGAACAGGATAAGGTTTTGATTTGTATATAATCAATCGCCTTTAAAATTAGAAGACAAATAATAAATCAACAGTGGGCGTCTGTGAAGCAGTTTCGGGTGAGGTGATGTGATATAAATTCATAATTTTCAGACCGTTTAGTAACATTGCTCCGGTGGCACAATCGGTTAGCGCGCCGTACTTATAGACAGTACCTTCACTGTGCTCTGCACAGTATGAGGAATGCGGAGGTTGTGAGTTCGATCCTCACCCGGAGCAATTAATTTTTTTTGTTTACATTTTTGCAAGTTCGATTCATAAACTTAAAATTCCACTGACATATCCATATGAAATTTAACAATGGAATCTAAAAAAGGGACTTTCAGTGGATTTAATACATAAACGGATACAAAAGGAAATGTTAAACTCTAAATCGACAGATAGCGGACAGTATTCAAGCATTCTTGTTATTTCTTTCTTCTAAAATGGTTTAGGGACTGTGCGCCATATAAATATACCGGTATAAGAAACCACAAAACAGGTGTTTTTTGTTTTGTTTTGTTTTGTTTTGTTTGTTTTTGGCTTGTTTGGTTTTTCCCTGAATATAAGTAAAAGGTTGTCTTATTTTTTCTTTCAGCAAACTTACTTGAATGATTGCAATTGGAACTGAAGAGATAATTTTACAACAAAACTCTGATGTAGATTGCGTTATTCGTATACTCTGCAAACTTTACTTTCTACTGAAAGATAAGCATTGGTTTAAAATCTAGAAGGACGAAGGTATTCACCCTCGCATATCGCGAAACCTTAAAGCAAGCGTGGAGTGGTGTATTGTTTTAAAGCACAGGCTGTTGACTATTTTTTTTTAGGTATGGAATTAAGATGTATGGATTCTATATATTTTTATTGTATATTGTTTATTGCCCCAGGTTATATTGAGAACATGTAAACTTTGTAACATTATGACGAAAGATCGGGTCGTCTAAAAACTAGAAAAAGAAATTTAGTTAATTCTTTTTCTTCGACTATCGGCTTTACTTACACCGTTTCGAGTGGTGGCATTGCATTACCATCGGAATAGAATTCCAATTTCAAAAGAAGAGTAGAAGTAAAAAAAGTATCCCGCGAGGCGGATTCGAACCACCGACCTAAGGATGACTAGTTGACTTGCCACTACAGTCCTCCGCTCTACCAACTGAGCTATCACGGGATCATGCTAAATGTTGAAATTTTTTGGTATTTATACGTGAAAACCTTGTCCACGTTTACATCATAATCTTTAAATAAATATTTTACCGTTGAAATGAAAGCAAGATATCGGGTTTTTTTCTTGGATACAACACTTTTTTTTTATCGGAAATTTGTTTACAGACATTATGCTTTAAACGAAAATTCGGAAAGGATTTTAAAATATGATCATTTACTTACTTTGTTTATGTATTTGTTAGTGTATGGCAATTGAACAGGATAAGGTTTTGATTTGTATATAATCAATCGCCTTTAAAATTAGAAGACAAATAATAAATCAACAGTGGGCGTCTGTGAAGCAGTTTCGGGTGAGGTGATGTGATATAAATTCATAATTTTCAGACCGTTTAGTAACATTGCTCCGGTGGCACAATCGGTTAGCGCGCCGTACTTATAGACAGTACCTTCACTGTGCTCTGCACAGTATGAGGAATGCGGAGGTTGGGAGTTCGATCCTCACCCGGAGGAATTAATTTTTTTTGTTTACATTTTTGCAAGTTCGATTCATAAACTTAAAATTCCACTGACATATCCATATGAAATTTAACAATGGAATCTAAAAAAGGGACTTTCAGTGGATTTAATACATAAACGGATACAAAAGGAAATGTTAAACTCTAAATCGACAGATAGCGGACAGTATTCAAGCATTCTTGTTATTTCTTTCTTCTAAAATGGTTTAGGGACTGTGCGCCATATAAATATACCGGTATCAGAAACCACAAAACAGGTGTTTTTTGTTTTGTTTTGTTTTGTTTTGTTTGTTTTTTGGCTTGTTTGTTTTTTCCCTGAATATAAGTAAAAGGTTGTCTTATTTTTTCTTTCAGCAAACTTACTTGAATGATTGCAATTGGAACTGAAGAGATAATTTTACAACAAAACTCTGATGTAGATTGCGTTATTCGTATACTCTGCAAACTTTACTTTCTACTGAAAGATAAGCATTGGTTTAAAATCTAGAAGGACGAAGGTATTCACCCTCGCATATCGCGAAACCTTAAAGCAAGCGTGGAGTGGTGTATTGTTTTAAAGCACAGGCTGTTGACTATTTTTTTTTAGGTATGGAATTAAGATGTATGGATTCTATATATTTTTATTGTATATTGTTTATTGCCCCAGGTTATATTGAGAACATGTAAACTTTGTAACATTATGACGAAAGATCGGGTCGTCTAAAAACTAGAAAAAGAAATTTAGTTAATTCTTTTTCTTCGACTATCGGCTTTACTTACACCGTTTCGAGTGGTGGCATTGCATTACCATCGGAATAGAATTCCAATTTCAAAAGAAGAGTAGAAGTAAAAAAAGTATCCCGCGAGGCGGATTCGAACCACCGACCTAAGGATGACTAGTTGACTTGCCACTACAGTCCTCCGCTCTACCAACTGAGCTATCACGGGATCATGCTAAATGTTGAAATTTTTTGGTATTTATACGTGAAAACCTTGTCCACGTTTACATCATAATCTTTAAATAAATATTTTACCGTTGAAATGAAAGCAAGATATCGGGTTTTTTCTTGGATACAACACTTTTTTTTTTATCGGAAATTTGTTTGCAGACATTATGCTTTAAACGAAAATTCGGAAAGGATTTTAAAATATGATCATTTACTTACTTTGTTTATGTATTTGTTAGTGTATGGCAATTGAACAGGATAAGGTTTTGATTTGTATATAATCAATCGCCTTTAAAATTAGAAGACAAATAATAAATCAACAGTGGGCGTCTGTGAAGCAGTTTCGGGTGAGGTGATGTGATATAAATTCATAATTTTCAGACCGTTTAGTAACATTGCTCCGGTGGCACAATCGGTTAGCGCGCCGTACTTATAGACAGTACCTTCACTGTGCTCTGCACAGTATGAGGAATGCGGAGGTTGTGAGTTCGATCCTCACCCGGAGCAATTAATTTTTTTTGTTTACATTTTTGCAAGTTCGATTCATAAACTTAAAATTCCACTGACATATCCATATGAAATTTAACAATGGAATCTAAAAAAGGGACTTTCAGTGGATTTAATACATAAACGGATACAAAAGGAAATGTTAAACTCTAAATCGACAGATAGCGGACAGTATTCAAGCATTCTTGTTATTTCTTTCTTCTAAAATGGTTTAGGGACTGTGCGCCATATAAATATACCGGTATCAGAAACCACAAAACAGGTGTTTTTTGTTTTGTTTTGTTTTGTTTTGTTTGTTTTTTGGCTTGTTTGTTTTTTCCCTGAATATAAGTAAAAGGTTGTCTTATTTTTTCTTTCAGCAAACTTACTTGAATGATTGCAATTGGAACTGAAGAGATAATTTTACAACAAAACTCTGATGTAGATTGCGTTATTCGTATACTCTGCAAACTTTACTTTCTACTGAAAGATAAGCATTGGTTTAAAATCTAGAAGGACGAAGGTATTCACCCTCGCATATCGCGAAACCTTAAAGCAAGCGTGGAGTGGTGTATTGTTTTAAAGCACAGGCTGTTGACTATTTTTTTTTTAGGTATGGAATTAAGATGTATGGATTCTATATATTTTTATTGTATATTGTTTATTGCCCCAGGTTATATTGAGAACATGTAAACTTTGTAACATTATGACGAAAGATCGGGTCGTCTAAAAACTAGAAAAAGAAATTTAGTTAATTCTTTTTCTTCGACTATCGGCTTTACTTACACCGTTTCGAGTGGTGGCATTGCATTACCATCGGAATAGAATTCCAATTTCAAAAGAAGAGTAGAAGTAAAAAAAGTATCCCGCGAGGCGGATTCGAACCACCGACCTAAGGATGACTAGTTGACTTGCCACTACAGTCCTCCGCTCTACCAACTGAGCTATCACGGGATCATGCTAAATGTTGAAATTTTTTGGTATTTATACGTGAAAACCTTGTCCACGTTTACATCATAATCTTTAAATAAATATTTTACCGTTGAAATGAAAGCAAGATATCGGGTTTTTTTCTTGGATACAACACTTTTTTTTTATCGGAAATTTGTTTGCAGACATTATGCTTTAAACGAAAATTCGGAAAGGATTTTAAAATATGATCATTTACTTACTTTGTTTATGTATTTGTTAGTGTATGGCAATTGAACAGGATAAGGTTTTGATTTGTATATAATCAATCGCCTTTAAAATTAGAAGACAAATTATAAATCAACAGTGGGCGTCTGTGAAGCAGTTTCGGGTGAGGTGATGTGATATAAATTCATAATTTTCAGACTGTTTAGTAACATTGCTCCGGTGGCACAATCGGTTAGCGCGGCGTACTTATAGACAGTACCTTCACTGTGCTCTGCACAGTATGAGGAATGCGGAGGTTGTGAGTTCGATCCTCACCCGGAGCAATTAATTTTTTTTGTTTACATTTTTGCAAGTTCGATTCATAAACTTAAAATTCCACTGACATATCCATATGAAATTTAACAATGGAATCTAAAAAAGGGACTTTCAGTGGATTTAATACATAAACGGATACAAAAGGAAATGTTAAACTCTAAATCGACAGATAGCGGACAGTATTCAAGCATTCTTGTTATTTCTTTCTTCTAAAATGGTTTAGGGAGTGTGCGCCATATAAATATACCGGTATCAGAAACCACAAAACAGGTGTTTTTTGTTTTGTTTTGTTTTGTTTTGTTTGTTTTTTGGCTTGTTTGTTTTTTCCCTGAATATAAGTAAAAGGTTGTCTTATTTTTTCTTTCAGCAAACTTACTTGAATGATTGCAATTGGAACTGAAGAGATAATTTTACAACAAAACTCTGATGTAGATTGCGTTATTCGTATACTCTGCAAACTTTACTTTCTACTGAAAGATAAGCATTGGTTTAAAATCTAGAAGGACGAAGGTATTCACCCTCGCATATCGCGAAACCTTAAAGCAAGCGTGGAGTGGTGTATTGTTTTAAAGCACAGGCTGTTGACTATTTTTTTTTAGGTATGGAATTAAGATGTATGGATTCTATATATTTTTATTGTATATTGTTTATTGCCCCAGGTTATATTGAGAACATGTAAACTTTGTAACATTATGACGAAAGATCGGGTCGTCTAAAAACTAGAAAAAGAAATTTAGTTAATTCTTTTTCTTCGACTATCGGCTTTACTTACACCGTTTCGAGTGGTGGCATTGCATTACCATCGGAATAGAATTCCAATTTCAAAAGAAGAGTAGAAGTAAAAAAAAGTATCCCGCGAGGCGGATTCGAACCACCGACCTAAGGATAACTAGTTGACTTGCCACTACAGTCCTCCGCTCTTTTTTTTTTTATCTTTATTTCATAAAACATATCACAGAGTTACATAATCACATTTCTTCTATATAACATGTTAATTTTTATCACATATGCATACTAGTTATAAGCGAAATATTAAAATGTCCTCACATTCTAAAACAATATCATTATTATCTAAATAACTTTTCCTAAAAATTCTCATTTTGTCTTTTAATTTAAAATAGGTGTGAAAGTAAGACACATAATGTTTTACAGTGTATACATAATATCTAATTATGTCAAAATTGCCTTCATCATTTTTCACCATTTGTCGCCTTTTCATGATACACAGTCTGGCAAGAGATAAAATAAAATTAACAAAATGTATATTTATCCCTTTATGATTTCCATATAATCCAACAAGAAATATATTTTTATAATTGTCATTTCCCAAAATATCCATTTCTGATCTAGAAAATAATTCACAAAGTAATTTATTGATATACTCATGAAACTTCTTCAATGTAGGACATGTTAAAAATAAATGAAAAATATCCTCCTGGTCATTTTTACAACTACAACAAAGGTCAGTATCTATGAGACCCATTTTGAACAATTTGATATTAGTAAAAATCCTATTATGTAAAATTCTAAAATCAAGATCAATGCAATCTGGGGGCTTTAAATTATAATGAACATATTTCCATACAGAATCAATAGCCAGCTCCCCTATGTTACAATTTTCCTGCCAAAATTCATATATATTTGGTTTGACAAAACATTTTTCTAACAAAATTGTATAAAAATCTTTTGTTCTACATTCAATAAAATCTTTCACTTTTTCCTGAAATTCTACATAAGAACTGAAACATTTATCCCATCTGGTTTTACAACACTGATTGTTAACAACATTTTTCCAACTATCTGGAATACATGATAATAAATTTACATATTGTTTAAAAAGACTCTTCCGGTCGACTTCTTGTTGACTGCTTTCAAAAATATCACAAATTGCTTGAAATGACAAAAAGCCAGGCACAACTTCATAAGCAATATCTTTAATTTTTATTATTCCAGCCACAATAAAATTTTTCCAAAAATCAATTTTATAATTTAAAAGAATTTCAGAATTATAAAATAATGGTTGATTGAAAATATCAGTTATCTTTAAATCCAAATTAACATTTGATTTCATAAACTGCCAGGCTTCTATCATTTCCTGATAAAACACCGGTAACTGAGACAGACCAATTTTATCAATTGACATAAAAAATATTTCTATATCCATATTCAATCCATATAATTTTCTCAGAAAAAATTTCATTGTATTTTTCCATATAACATTATATTCATTATTAAAAAACCTCGCTAAAAATTTTAACCTAAATGACAACATTTTAAGGTATATATCGGGAATTTTTAAACCACCAACTTCCTTGTTGCCAATGACCGTTCTATATTGTACAAGATGTGCACCTGATGACCATAAAAAATCAATGCATACATTCTTTATTTCATCCATAGCCCATTTTGGAATTGGACAAACTGCTAATAAATACCATAACCTTGACATAAGTAAAGAAGAAATAACAGTTACTCTACCTGACAATGTTAGCTGCCTTTGTTTCCACATATTCAGTACAGATTTAATTTTCATAACTTTATCTTTCCAATTTTTTGTTTCACACTCTTTATAATTTTTACCTATGTACACACCTAATACATAAATTAATTCTTCACAAAATTTCAATCCTAATTGTTTTTTTTCAATTTCATCTAAACTACCACTACCAACACACATAATTTCTGATTTAGTTTGATTGATTTTTGATCCTGATGCTCTATTATACAAATCAAAAACTTTCAGTGTTTCATATACAGAAGATTTATCAATAACAGTCAATGTTGTGTCATCAGCATGCTGGAAAATAATAGCTGTATCAATACTTTGTGGAATATTAACCCCTTTTATATTCACATTATTCCTTACAGTATACTGTAAAGGTTCTGCAGATAATACATATAGCATGGCACTGATCGGACAGCCTTGTCTAATTCCATTATTAATTTTAAAATATTGCGTTAAAAACCCGTTACATTTGACAGAACTTTGAATATCAGTATAAAAAATTTTGATCCACTCAATAAATCTTTCTCCAAATCCAAATTTTTTTAAGACTTCTACCATATATTTATGACTTATCCGATCGAATGCCTTTTCCTGATCAAATTTAACAATATAACCTTCTAAGTTTTCATCCTCTAACATTTGTATAACATCACGTAAACTGCAAATATTATCAGCTATATCTCTACCCTTTATACAACAAGTCTGACAAACAGAAACAATATTACACAGTACATTTTTGAACCTATTTGACATTACACGTGCCAAAATCTTGTAATCGACCTGTAACAAGGAAATAGGTCTATAATTTTTCAAATCTTTTTTATCGCCCTTATTTTTGTATATTAAACTAATTATGCCACTTCTCATAGATCTTGATAATTTACCAATTTTTTCTACTTCATTAAAAACTTTCAATAAAATATCTTTCAAATATTCAAAAAATGTACAATAAAATTCAGTAGTCAGTCCATCGGAACCTGGGCTCTTATTTCGTGACATATTATTCAAAGCATAAGCTATTTCATCAATAGTTATAACTTTATCACACAATTCACGGTCGTCATCACAAATAGTTTTTGGTACATTATTTAACAATTCTACTGTGGCTTTGTCTTCAGTTTCAACACAAGAATATAATTTTTTATAAAAATTGTATTGTAATTCTAACAACCCTTCAGTATCTGAAACAATTTTATTTTCACAGTTAACTAGTTCCTTTATACAATTCTTTTCTTGTCTTACTTTTTCTAAATTTAAAAAATATCTTGTACATTTATCACCCTCTGTTGCCCAATATGCCTTTGATCGTAAAATTGCACCTTTACATTTCTCTTCTTCTAAATTAGCTAGTTCTAGTTTCAAGCTTTCATATTGTGATAAATTTACATTTAGACCTTCGGCTATTCTCTGTGAAAATTTCTGTAATTTATTTTGAACACTATAATATTCAGCATTTTTCTCTTTCGAAATATTTTTGGAAAAAACTTGAGAAAATTTTTTAATCTTAAATTTTAAATTATCCCACCATATCAAGGGTTCGCTATCAAATAAAACACAACGTTTCTCTTCTTCAATAATACTTCTTACTTTACAAATATATTCTTCATTTTTCAAAAGTGTATTATTTAGTATCCATAAACCAGGACCTCTTTCAACATCATTAAAAATAGCTTTCATTTCTATAAAAGAATGATCACTTAAACTTGTTTCGCTGTATCTAATACTTTGTATATAACTAGACAAATTTCTATGTACTAAAAAATAATCTATTCTAGATTGTTGTAAAATTAAATTACAAATTCGTTTCCTGGAAAATACTAAACTATCACAATTTCTAGAACGCCATATATCAAAAATACCATTGTTTTTCATAATACAATTTAAATGTTTAACACCTGTATCTTCTTTGTGATCTGATTTACTAGCTCTATCTAAGTTACATAAAGTTGTATTAAAGTCACCACCGATTATAACATTATCATATTTCTTTAAATAATTATCCAAAAATTTAAAAAATTCTACCTTTTCATTCAGTACATTATGTGCATATACACTAATTAAATTATACAATACATCTTCATGTTCAAATTGGATATGAACCATTCTACCTTCATTATCTTTAAATACTTCCTCAATATTTGATTTATATTTCTGATTCACTAAAATGGCAACACCTTGCCTATTATTTAACCCATTACTATAAAATATTTTTCCATCAAATAAATGGCTTATATCAGATACAAAATTATTGTCCCAAAACGTTTCCTGTAGAAACAGAAAATCAACATTTCTTTGAGACATGATTGACACATACTTCTTAAAATTATTAACATTTCTAAGACCATTACAGTTATTATCAAGGAATACAACCATTGCAATTAATATGTACCTTACACATAAATTATGACCCTCCATTGTTTACCTTTGTTTCAAACGGTGATCTTGATCTAGACCTTGCTAATTTTGTAACTACATTGGGAGTGAATTTCATTCTATTTCTCCTTTTCACCGCCACATTCTTACCAGTCAGAGGCTGACCATGTTCCTGAATTTCCAAAACAGGACAGTCCCCTAAATCTCCATTCACATTTCCGTCTCCAAGGGTGTTTTCTTTACAAACACCAACGGAGACGTCCATAATACTTGACTGATCACCTGACAAATTCTCAACTTCTATTTCTCGTATACTCTCTGAGATCATAGTATCACATCTGTTACCCCCAGATGCATCGAGATCAATTTCCTTATTCTGATCATAGAGACTGTCCCCTACCTGAACATTATTTTCAACTTCAATAGACTCATTTTTATCATATACATCAGCCTTAACTACAACAGAATGTACATTTACATTTTCATTTTTAACGTTAATTTTTACTTCATCGTCATCATCTTCATCATCTGTATCCATTCCATCTACCTGTTCTTGTTCATCATCGCGATCTTTCTCACCTTGATTACCATCTATGTCATTATGTTCATTCGTCTGTTCTTTTACCTCGCAATCCACATCGTCATCATCTACATCTTCGTCATCTTTAACTACTTCGTCATCTTCCATTTCATGTTTCTTCTAACTCCCGTTATCTTCACCCTTTTCCAAAGTATCGTCCTCATTGCACTTACACAAATGATGTGCATTGCCACAGGAATTGCATGTGCACTTACAATCATCATACGGGTTTTCACAGTATTCGCACTTACAATCACAAGGATTATTACCACAATATCCACAGTTTCCATCATCAACTCCTGAGCAGCAACAAATCAAAGGTAGTTTATTACACCGTGCACATCGTTTTGCTTGACACTCGTAACTTTTATGACCCTGCTTTCCACATCCTCTACAAATCAGATCTGGACATTGTCTGTATTTATGGAATGGTGATTCACAGAAATTACACAAAGATCTCTGATTATTGTGAACAACTTTGAAATATTTCTCACCGTTACCCGTATCAAATTTCATCGACCACGACAACGAAACAAGTCCCGGGGGAAACTTCACCTTAACAAATCTGGTACCGTCAGCAACTTGAGTTCCTGGATACACATGTCTATATACTTCAGATTCAATCGTACATCCTTTGCTCATAAGTTTCTTTATTATTTCACTGTCCGGAATATGAGCAGGTAAGTGCATAAATGACACTATTATAATATCTACAAACTGAAATGTACATTCAAATTTGTTTCCATTTATTTCTATACCTTTCGTCAGTTTCATAGCATTTTCCTCGGAATCTGTTGTTATCTCATATGAATCCTCTCCCATAATAGGAATAACAGCCAAAACTGAATTGTCACCACAAGCTTTCTCTGCAGCCTCTATGACACTACTGGCATTAAATGCCTTATTCGGAATATTATATACCTTAACTGAGCACTCCTTTTTAAATTCTTTACTTCTAGTGAAATACTTTACTGGTTTCCGATAACTCCTTTCATTTCTGGTACGTGATGGTCCTTGGTTTTCCATTTTGAAATGGTTTGGGGTTATTAGTCAGACCCTTGAAAAGTAAACAAACACACCGGAGCCTCCCCCCTATCCTGCACGTCTCAGAGCAGGAATAAGGGGTAACGCAAATTAATCAAATCAAACAACTGTGTTAATTTCCCATCCAATATGTAATATAAATTGCCAATAAAGTTTGTTACATCAAATTATGCCTCCAACTCACCGAATTAGAAACAATTAGATCCTCAGTACAAACACAACATCCTTTCAGGGTGCGTCCAAATACCGATCCCCTCTACAGTCCTCCGCTCTACCAACTGAGCTATCACGGGATCATGCTAAATGTTGAAATTTTTTGGTATTTATACGTGAAAACCTTGTCCACGTTTACATCATAATCTTTAAATAAATATTTTACCGTTGAAATGAAAGCAAGATATCGGGTTTTTTTCTTGGATACAACACTTTTTTTTATCGGAAATTTGTTTGCAGACATTATGCTTTAAACGAAAATTCGGAAAGGATTTTAAAATATGATCATTTACTTACTTTGTTTATGTATTTGTTAGTGTATGGCAATTGAACAGGATAAGGTTTTGATTTGTATATAATCAATCGCCTTTAAAATTAGAAGACAAATAATAAATCAACAGTGGGCGTCTGTGAAGCAGTTTCGGGTGAGGTGATGTGATATAAATTCATAATTTTCAGACCGTTTAGTAACATTGCTCCGGTGGCACAATCGGTTAGCGCGCCGTACTTATAGACAGTACCTTCACTGTGCTCTGCACAGTATGAGGAATGCGGAGGTTGTGAGTTCGATCCTCACCCGGAGCAATTAATTTTTTTTGTTTACATTTTTGCAAGTTCGATTCATAAACTTAAAATTCCACTGACATATCCATATGAAATTTAACAATGGAATCTAAAAAAGGGACTTTCAGTGGATTTAATACATAAACGGATATAAAAGGAAATGTTAAACTCTAAATCGACAGATAGCGGACAGTATTCAAGCATTCTTGTTATTTCTTTCTTCTAAAATGGTTTAGGGACTGTGCGCCATATAAATATACCGGTATCAGAAACCACAAAACAGGTGTTTTTTGTTTTGTTTTGTTTTGTTTTGTTTGTTTTTTGGCTTGTTTGTTTTTTCCCTGAATATAAGTAAAAGGTTGTCTTATTTTTTCTTTCAGCAAACTTACTTGAATGATTGCAATTGGAACTGAAGAGATAATTTTACAACAAAACTCTGATGTAGATTGCGTTATTCGTATACTCTGCAAACTTTACTTTCTACTGAAAGATAAGCATTGGTTTAAAATCTAGAAGGACGAAGGTATTCACCCTCGCATATCGCGAAACCTTAAAGCAAGCGTGGAGTGGTGTATTGTTTTAAAGCACAGGCTGTTGACTATTTTTTTTTAGGTATGGAATTAAGATGTATGGATTCTATATATTTTTATTGTATATTGTTTATTGCCCCAGGTTATATTGAGAACATGTAAACTTTGTAACATTATGACGAAAGATCGGGTCGTCTAAAAACTAGAAAAAGAAATTTAGTTAATTCTTTTTCTTCGACTATCGGCTTTACTTACACCGTTTCGAGTGGTGGCATTGCATTACCATCGGAATAGAATTCCAATTTCAAAAGAAGAGTAGAAGTAAAAAAAGTATCCCGCGAGGCGGATTCGAACCACCGACCTAAGGATGACTAGTTGACTTGCCACTACAGTCCTCCGCTCTACCAACTGAGCTATCACGGGATCATGCTAAATGTTGAAATTTTTTGGTATTTATACGTGAAAACCTTGTCCACGTTTACATCATAATCTTTAAATAAATATTTTACCGTTGAAATGAAAGCAAGATATCGGGTTTTTTTCTTGGATACAACACTTTTTTTTATCGGAAATTTTTTTGCAGACATTATGCTTTAAACGAAAATTCGGAAAGGATTTTAAAATATGATCATTTACTTACTTTGTTTATGTATTTGTTAGTGTATGGCAATTGAACAGGATAAGGTTTTGATTTGTATATAATCAATCGCCTTTAAAATTAGAAGACAAATAATAAATCAACAGTGGGCGTCTGTGAAGCAGTTTCGGGTGAGGTGATGTGATATAAATTCATAATTTTCAGACCGTTTAGTAACATTGCTCCGGTGGCACAATCGGTTAGCGCGCCGTACTTATAGACAGTACCTTCACTGTGCTCTGCACAGTATGAGGAATGCGGAGGTTGTGAGTTCGATCCTCACCCGGAGCAATTAATTGTTTTTGTTTACATTTTTGCAAGTTCGATTCATAAACTTAAAATTCCACTGACATATCCATATGAAATTTAACAATGGAATCTAAAAAAGGGACTTTCAGTGGATTTAATACATAAACGGATACAAAAGGAAATGTTAAACTCTAAATCGACAGATAGCGGACAGTATTCAAGCATTCTTGTTATTTCTTTCTTCTAAAATGGTTTAGGGACTGTGCGCCATATAAATATACCGGTATCAGAAACCACAAAACAGGTGTTTTTTGTTTTGTTTTGTTTTGTTTTGTTTGTTTTTTGGCTTGTTTGTTTTTTCCCTGAATATAAGTAAAAGGTTGTCTTATTTTTTCTTTCAGCAAACTTACTTGAATGATTGCAATTGGAACTGAAGAGATAATTTTACAACAAAACTCTGATGTAGATTGCGTTATTCGTATACTCTGCAAACTTTACTTTCTACTGAAAGATAAGCATTGGTTTAAAATCTAGAAGGACGAAGGTATTCACCCTCGCATATCGCGAAACCTTAAAGCAAGCGTGGAGTGGTGTATTGTTTTAAAGCACAGGCTGTTGACTATTTTTTTTTAGGTATGGAATTAAGATGTATGGATTCTATATATTTTTATTGTATATTGTTTATTGCCCCAGGTTATATTGAGAACATGTAAACTTTGTAACATTATGACGAAAGATCGGGTCGTCTAAAAACTAGAAAAAGAAATTTAGTTAATTCTTTTTCTTCGACTATCGGCTTTACTTACACCGTTTCGAGTGGTGGCATTGCATTACCATCGGAATAGAATTCCAATTTCAAAAGAAGAGTAGAAGTAAAAAAAGTATCCCGCGAGGCGGATTCGAACCACCGACCTAAGGATGACTAGTTGACTTGCCACTACAGTCCTCCGCTCTACCAACTGAGCTATCACGGGATCATGCTAAATGTTGAAATTTTTTGGTATTTATACGTGAAAACCTTGTCCACGTTTACATCATAATCTTTAAATAAATATTTTACCGTTGAAATGAAAGCAAGATATCGGGTTTTTTTCTTGGATACAACACTTTTTTTTTTTATCGGAAATTTGTTTGCAGACATTATGCTTTAAACGAAAATTCGGAAAGGATTTTAAAATATGATCATTTACTTACTTTGTTTATGTATTTGTTAGTGTATGGCAATTGAACAGGATAAGGTTTTGATTTGTATATAATCAATCGCCTTTAAAATTAGAAGACAAATAATAAATCAACAGTGGGCGTCTGTGAAGCAGTTTCGGGTGAGGTGATGTGATATAAATTCATAATTTTCAGACCGTTTAGTAACATTGCTCCGGTGGCACAATCGGTTAGCGCGCCGTACTTATAGACAGTACCTTCACTGTGCTCTGCACAGTATGAGGAATGCGGAGGTTGTGAGTTCGATCCTCACCCGGAGCAATTAATTTTTTTTGTTTACATTTTTGCAAGTTCGATTCATAAACTTAAAATTCCACTGACATATCCATATGAAATTTAACAATGGAATCTAAAAAAGGGACTTTCAGTGGATTTAATACATAAACGGATATAAAAGGAAATGTTAAACTCTAAATCGACAGATAGCGGACAGTATTCAAGCATTCTTGTTATTTCTTTCTTCTAAAATGGTTTAGGGACTGTGCGCCATATAAATATACCGGTATCAGAAACCACAAAACAGGTGTTTTTTGTTTTGTTTTGTTTTGTTTTGTTTGTTTTTTGGCTTGTTTGTTTTTTCCCTGAATATAAGTAAAAGGTTGTCTTATTTTTTCTTTCAGCAAACTTACTTGAATGATTGCAATTGGAACTGAAGAGATAATTTTACAACAAAACTCTGATGTAGATTGCGTTATTCGTATACTCTGCAAACTTTACTTTCTACTGAAAGATAAGCATTGGTTTAAAATCTAGAAGGACGAAGGTATTCACCCTCGCATATCGCGAAACCTTAAAGCAAGCGTGGAGTGGTGTATTGTTTTAAAGCACAGGCTGTTGACTATTTTTTTTTAGGTATGGAATTAAGATGTATGGATTCTATATATTTTTATTGTATATTGTTTATTGCCCCAGGTTATATTGAGAACATGTAAACTTTGTAACATTATGACGAAAGATCGGGTCGTCTAAAAACTAGAAAAAGAAATTTAGTTAATTCTTTTTCTTCGACTATCGGCTTTACTTACACCGTTTCGAGTGGTGGCATTGCATTACCATCGGAATAGAATTCCAATTTCAAAAGAAGAGTAGAAGTAAAAAAAAGTATCCCGCGAGGCGGATTCGAACCACCGACCTAAGGATGACTAGTTGACTTGCCACTACAGTCCTCCGCTCTACCAACTGAGCTATCACGGGATCATGCTAAATGTTGAAATTTTTTGGTATTTATACGTGAAAACCTTGTCCACGTTTACATCATAATCTTTAAATAAATATTTTACCGTTGAAATGAAAGCAAGATATCGGGTTTTTTTCTTGGATACAACACTTTTTTTTTTATCGGAAATTTGTTTGCAGACATTATGCTTTAAACGAAAATTCGGAAAGGATTTTAAAATATGATCATTTACTTACTTTGTTTATGTATTTGTTAGTGTATGGCAATTGAACAGGATAAGGTTTTGATTTGTATATAATCAATCGCCTTTAAAATTAGAAGACAAATAATAAATCAACAGTGGGCGTCTGTGAAGCAGTTTCGGGTGAGGTGATGTGATATAAATTCATAATTTTCAGACCGTTTAGTAACATTGCTCCGGTGGCACAATCGGTTAGCGCGCCGTACTTATAGACAGTACCTTCACTGTGCTCTGCACAGTATGAGGAATGCGGAGGTTGTGAGTTCGATCCTCACCCGGAGCAATTAATTTTTTTTGTTTACATTTTTGCAAGTTCGATTCATAAACTTAAAATTCCACTGACATATCCATATGAAATTTAACAATGGAATCTAAAAAAGGGACTTTCAGTGGATTTAATACATAAACGGATATAAAAGGAAATGTTAAACTCTAAATCGACAGATAGCGGACAGTATTCAAGCATTCTTGTTATTTCTTTCTTCTAAAATGGTTTAGGGACTGTGCGCCATATAAATATACCGGTATCAGAAACCACAAAACAGGTGTTTTTTGTTTTGTTTTGTTTTGTTTTGTTTGTTTTTTGGCTTGTTTGTTTTTTCCCTGAATATAAGTAAAAGGTTGTCTTATTTTTTCTTTCAGCAAACTTACTTGAATGATTGCAATTGGAACTGAAGAGATAATTTTACAACAAAACTCTGATGTAGATTGCGTTATTCGTATACTCTGCAAACTTTACTTTCTACTGAAAGATAAGCATTGGTTTAAAATCTAGAAGGACGAAGGTATTCACCCTCGCATATCGCGAAACCTTAAAGCAAGCGTGGAGTGGTGTATTGTTTTAAAGCACAGGCTGTTGACTATTTTTTTTTAGGTATGGAATTAAGATGTATGGATTCTATATATTTTTATTGTATATTGTTTATTGCCCCAGGTTATATTGAGAACATGTAAACTTTGTAACATTATGACGAAAGATCGGGTCGTCTAAAAACTAGAAAAAGAAATTTAGTTAATTCTTTTTCTTCGACTATCGGCTTTACTTACACCGTTTCGAGTGGTGGCATTGCATTACCATCGGAATAGAATTCCAATTTCAAAAGAAGAGTAGAAGTAAAAAAAAGTATCCCACGAGGCGGATTCGAACCACCGACCTAAGGATGACTAGTTGACTTGCCACTACAGTCCTCCGCTCTACCAACTGAGCTATCACGGGATCATGCTAAATGTTGAAATTTTTTGGTATTTATACGTGAAAACCTTGTCCACGTTTACATCATAATCTTTAAATAAATATTTTACCGTTGAAATGAAAGCAAGATATCGGGTTTTTTTCTTGGATACAACACTTTTTTTTTTTATCGGAAATTTGTTTGCAGACATTATGCTTTAAACGAAAATTCGGAAAGGATTTTAAAATATGATCATTTACTTACTTTGTTTATGTATTTGTTAGTGTATGGCAATTGAACAGGATAAGGTTTTGATTTGTATATAATCAATCGCCTTTAAAATTAGAAGACAAATAATAAATCAACAGTGGGCGTCTGTGAAGCAGTTTCGGGTGAGGTGATGTGATATAAATTCATAATTTTCAGACCGTTTAGTAACATTGCTCCGGTGGCACAATCGGTTAGCGCGCCGTACTTATAGACAGTACCTTCACTGTGCTCTGCACAGTATGAGGAATGCGGAGGTTGTGAGTTCGATCCTCACCCGGAGCAATTAATTTTTTTTGTTTACATTTTTGCAAGTTCGATTCATAAACTTAAAATTCCACTGACATATCCATATGAAATTTAACAATGGAATCTAAAAAAAGGACTTTCAGTGGATTTAATACATAAACGGATATAAAAGGAAATGTTAAACTCTAAATCGACAGATAGCGGACAGTATTCAAGCATTCTTGTTATTTCTTTCTTCTAAAATGGTTTAGGGACTGTGCGCCATATAAATATACCGGTATCAGAAACCACAAAACAGGTGTTTTTTGTTTTGTTTTGTTTTGTTTTGTTTGTTTTTTGGCTTGTTTGTTTTTTCCCTGAATATAAGTAAAAGGTTGTCTTATTTTTTCTTTCAGCAAACTTACTTGAATGATTGCAATTGGAACTGAAGAGATAATTTTACAACAAAACTCTGATGGAGATTGCGTTATTCGTATACTCTGCAAACTTTACTTTCTACTGAAAGATAAGCATTGGTTTAAAATCTAGAAGGACGAAGGTATTCACCCTCGCATATCGCGAAACCTTAAAGCAAGCGTGGAGTGGTGTATTGTTTTAAAGCACAGGCTGTTGACTATTTTTTTTTAGGTATGGAATTAAGATGTATGGATTCTATATATTTTTATTGTATATTGTTTATTGCCCCAGGTTATATTGAGAACATGTAAACTTTGTAACATTATGACGAAAGATCGGGTCGTCTAAAAACTAGAAAAAGAAATTTAGTTAATTCTTTTTCTTCGACTATCGGCTTTACTTACACCGTTTCGAGTGGTGGCATTGCATTACCATCGGAATAGAATTCCAATTTCAAAAGAAGAGTAGAAGTAAAAAAAAGTATCCCGCGAGGCGGATTCGAACCACCGACCTAAGGATGACTAGTTGACTTGCCACTACAGTCCTCCGCTCTACCAACTGAGCTATCACGGGATCATGCTAAATGTTGAAATTTTTTGGTATTTATACGTGAAAACCTTGTCCACGTTTACATCATAATCTTTAAATAAATATTTTACCGTTGAAATGAAAGCAAGATATCGGGTTTTTTTCTTGGATACAACACTTTTTTTTTTATCGGAAATTTGTTTGCAGACATTATGCTTTAAACGAAAATTCGGAAAGGATTTTAAAATATGATCATTTACTTACTTTGTTTATGTATTTGTTAGTGTATGGCAATTGAACAGGATAAGGTTTTGATTTGTATATAATCAATCGCCTTTAAAATTAGAAGACAAATAATAAATCAACAGTGGGCGTCTGTGAAGCAGTTTCGGGTGAGGTGATGTGATATAAATTCATAATTTTCAGACCGTTTAGTAACATTGCTCCGGTGGCACAATCGGTTAGCGCGCCGTACTTATAGACAGTACCTTCACTGTGCTCTGCACAGTATGAGGAATGCGGAGGTTGTGAGTTCGATCCTCACCCGGAGCAATTAATTTTTTTTGTTTACATTTTTGCAAGTTCGATTCATAAACTTAAAATTCCACTGACATATCCATATGAAATTTAACAATGGAATCTAAAAAAGGGACTTTCAGTGGATTTAATACATAAACGGATATAAAAGGAAATGTTAAACTCTAAATCGACAGATAGCGGACAGTATTCAAGCATTCTTGTTATTTCTTTCTTCTAAAATGGTTTAGGGACTGTGCGCCATATAAATATACCGGTATCAGAAACCACAAAACAGGTGTTTTTTGTTTTGTTTGTTTTTTGGCTT
This sequence comes from Mytilisepta virgata, assembly GCA_028015205.1. Lineage (NCBI taxonomy): Eukaryota > Metazoa > Mollusca > Bivalvia > Mytilida > Mytilidae > Mytilisepta > Mytilisepta virgata. The sequence goes on along the minus strand of CM051518.1, from coordinate 2,998,742 downwards.
GTTTGTTTTTTCCCTGAATATAAGTAAAAGGTTGTCTTATTTTTTCTTTCAGCAAACTTACTTGAATGATTGCAATTGGAACTGAAGAGATAATTTTACAACAAAACTCTGATGTAGATTGCGTTATTCGTATACTCTGCAAACTTTACTTTCTACTGAAAGATAAGCATTGGTTTAAAATCTAGAAGGACGAAGGTATTCACCCTCGCATATCGCGAAACCTTAAAGCAAGCGTGGAGTGGTGTATTGTTTTAAAGCACAGGCTGTTGACTATTTTTTTTTAGGTATGGAATTAAGATGTATGGATTCTATATATTTTTATTGTATATTGTTTATTGCCCCAGGTTATATTGAGAACATGTAAACTTTGTAACATTATGACGAAAGATCGGGTCGTCTAAAAACTAGAAAAAGAAATTTAGTTAATTCTTTTTCTTCGACTATCGGCTTTACTTACACCGTTTCGAGTGGTGGCATTGCATTACCATCGGAATAGAATTCCAATTTCAAAAGAAGAGTAGAAGTAAAAAAAAGTATCCCACGAGGCGGATTCGAACCACCGACCTAAGGATGACTAGTTGACTTGCCACTACAGTCCTCCGCTCTACCAACTGAGCTATCACGGGATCATGCTAAATGTTGAAATTTTTTGGTATTTATACGTGAAAACCTTGTCCACGTTTACATCATAATCTTTAAATAAATATTTTACCGTTGAAATGAAAGCAAGATATCGGGTTTTTTTCTTGGATACAACACTTTTTTTTTTATCGGAAATTTGTTTGCAGACATTATGCTTTAAACGAAAATTCGGAAAGGATTTTAAAATATGATCATTTACTTACTTTGTTTATGTATTTGTTAGTGTATGGCAATTGAACAGGATAAGGTTTTGATTTGTATATAATCAATCGCCTTTAAAATTAGAAGACAAATAATAAATCAACAGTGGGCGTCTGTGAAGCAGTTTCGGGTGAGGTGATGTGATATAAATTCATAATTTTCAGACCGTTTAGTAACATTGCTCCGGTGGCACAATCGGTTAGCGCGCCGTACTTATAGACAGTACCTTCACTGTGCTCTGCACAGTATGAGGAATGCGGAGGTTGTGAGTTCGATCCTCACCCGGAGCAATTAATTTTTTTTGTTTACATTTTTGCAAGTTCGATTCATAAACTTAAAATTCCACTGACATATCCATATGAAATTTAACAATGGAATCTAAAAAAAGGACTTTCAGTGGATTTAATACATAAACGGATATAAAAGGAAATGTTAAACTCTAAATCGACAGATAGCGGACAGTATTCAAGCATTCTTGTTATTTCTTTCTTCTAAAATGGTTTAGGGACTGTGCGCCATATAAATATACCGGTATCAGAAACCACAAAACAGGTGTTTTTTGTTTTGTTTTGTTTTGTTTTGTTTGTTTTTTGGCTTGTTTGTTTTTTCCCTGAATATAAGTAAAAGGTTGTCTTATTTTTTCTTTCAGCAAACTTACTTGAATGATTGCAATTGGAACTGAAGAGATAATTTTACAACAAAACTCTGATGTAGATTGCGTTATTCGTATACTCTGCAAACTTTACTTTCTACTGAAAGATAAGCATTGGTTTAAAATCTAGAAGGACGAAGGTATTCACCCTCGCATATGGCGAAACCTTAAAGCAAGCGTGGAGTGGTGTATTGTTTTAAAGCACAGGCTGTTGACTATTTTTTTTTAGGTATGGAATTAAGATGTATGGATTCTATATATTTTTATTGTATATTGTTTATTGCCCCAGGTTATATTGAGAACATGTAAACTTTGTAACATTATGACGAAAGATCGGGTCGTCTAAAAACTAGAAAAAGAAATTTAGTTAATTCTTTTTCTTCGACTATCGGCTTTACTTACACCGTTTCGAGTGGTGGCATTGCATTACCATCGGAATAGAATTCCAATTTCAAAAGAAGAGTAGAAGTAAAAAAAAGTATCCCGCGAGGCGGATTCGAACCACCGACCTAAGGATGACTAGTTGACTTGCCACTACAGTCCTCCGCTCTACCAACTGAGCTATCACGGGATCATGCTAAATGTTGAAATTTTTTGGTATTTATACGTGAAAACCTTGTCCACGTTTACATCATAATCTTTAAATAAATATTTTACCGTTGAAATGAAAGCAAGATATCGGGTTTTTTTCTTGGATACAACACTTTTTTTTTTTATCGGAAATTTGTTTGCAGACATTATGCTTTAAACGAAAATTCGGAAAGGATTTTAAAATATGATCATTTACTTACTTTGTTTATGTATTTGTTAGTGTATGGCAATTGAACAGGATAAGGTTTTGATTTGTATATAATCAATCGCCTTTAAAATTAGAAGACAAATAATAAATCAACAGTGGGCGTCTGTGAAGCAGTTTCGGGTGAGGTGATGTGATATAAATTCATAATTTTCAGACCGTTTAGTAACATTGCTCCGGTGGCACAATCGGTTAGCGCGCCGTACTTATAGACAGTACCTTCACTGTGCTCTGCACAGTATGAGGAATGCGGAGGTTGTGAGTTCGATCCTCACCCGGAGCAATTAATTTTTTTTGTTTACATTTTTGCAAGTTCGATTCATAAACTTAAAATTCCACTGACATATCCATATGAAATTTAACAATGGAATCTAAAAAAGGGACTTTCAGTGGATTTAATACATAAACGGATATAAAAGGAAATGTTAAACTCTAAATCGACAGATAGCGGACAGTATTCAAGCATTCTTGTTATTTCTTTCTTCTAAAATGGTTTAGGGACTGTGCGCCATATAAATATACCGGTATCAGAAACCACAAAACAGGTGTTTTTTGTTTTGTTTGTTTTTTGGCTTGTTTGTTTTTTCCCTGAATATAAGTAAAAGGTTGTCTTATTTTTTCTTTCAGCAAACTTACTTGAATGATTGCAATTGGAACTGAAGAGATAATTTTACAACAAAACTCTGATGTAGATTGCGTTATTCGTATACTCTGCAAACTTTACTTTCTACTGAAAGATAAGCATTGGTTTAAAATCTAGAAGGACGAAGGTATTCACCCTCGCATATCGCGAAACCTTAAAGCAAGCGTGGAGTGGTGTATTGTTTTAAAGCACAGGCTGTTGACTATTTTTTTTTAGGTATGGAATTAAGATGTATGGATTCTATATATTTTTATTGTATATTGTTTATTGCCCCAGGTTATATTGAGAACATGTAAACTTTGTAACATTATGACGAAAGATCGGGTCGTCTAAAAACTAGAAAAAGAAATTTAGTTAATTCTTTTTCTTCGACTATCGGCTTTACTTACACCGTTTCGAGTGGTGGCATTGCATTACCATCGGAATAGAATTCCAATTTCAAAAGAAGAGTAGAAGTAAAAAAAAGTATCCCGCGAGGCGGATTCGAACCACCGACCTAAGGATGACTAGTTGACTTGCCACTACAGTCCTCCGCTCTACCAACTGAGCTATCACGGGATCATGCTAAATGTTGAAATTTTTTGGTATTTATACGTGAAAACCTTGTCCACGTTTACATCATAATCTTTAAATAAATATTTTACCGTTGAAATGAAAGCAAGATATCGGGTTTTTTTCTTGGATACAACACTTTTTTTTTATCGGAAATTTGTTTGCAGACATTATGCTTTAAACGAAAATTCGGAAAGGATTTTAAAATATGATCATTTACTTACTTTGTTTATGTATTTGTTAGTGTATGGCAATTGAACAGGATAAGGTTTTGATTTGTATATAATCAATCGCCTTTAAAATTAGAAGACAAATAATAAATCAACAGTGGGCGTCTGTGAAGCAGTTTCGGGTGAGGTGATGTGATATAAATTCATAATTTTCAGACCGTTTAGTAACATTGCTCCGGTGGCACAATCGGTTAGCGCGCCGTACTTATAGACAGTACCTTCACTGTGCTCTGCACAGTATGAGGAATGCGGAGGTTGTGAGTTCGATCCTCACCCGGAGCAATTAATTTTTTTTGTTTACATTTTTGCAAGTTCGATTCATAAACTTAAAATTCCACTGACATATCCATATGAAATTTAACAATGGAATCTAAAAAAGGGACTTTCAGTGGATTTAATACATAAACGGATATAAAAGGAAATGTTAAACTCTAAATCGACAGATAGCGGACAGTATTCAAGCATTCTTGTTATTTCTTTCTTCTAAAATGGTTTAGGGACTGTGCGCCATATAAATATACCGGTATCAGAAACCACAAAACAGGTGTTTTTTGTTTTGTTTTGTTTTGTTTTGTTTGTTTTTTGGCTTGTTTGTTTTTTCCCTGAATATAAGTAAAAGGTTGTCTTATTTTTTCTTTCAGCAAACTTACTTGAATGATTGCAATTGGAACTGAAGAGATAATTTTACAACAAAACTCTGATGTAGATTGCGTTATTCGTATACTCTGCAAACTTTACTTTCTACTGAAAGATAAGCATTGGTTTAAAATCTAGAAGGACGAAGGTATTCACCCTCGCATATGGCGAAACCTTAAAGCAAGCGTGGAGTGGTGTATTGTTTTAAAGCACAGGCTGTTGACTATTTTTTTTTAGGTATGGAATTAAGATGTATGGATTCTATATATTTTTATTGTATATTGTTTATTGCCCCAGGTTATATTGAGAACATGTAAACTTTGTAACATTATGACGAAAGATCGGGTCGTCTAAAAACTAGAAAAAGAAATTTAGTTAATTCTTTTTCTTCGACTATCGGCTTTACTTACACCGTTTCGAGTGGTGGCATTGCATTACCATCGGAATAGAATTCCAATTTCAAAAGAAGAGTAGAAGTAAAAAAAAGTATCCCGCGAGGCGGATTCGAACCACCGACCTAAGGATGACTAGTTGACTTGCCACTACAGTCCTCCGCTCTACCAACTGAGCTATCACGGGATCATGCTAAATGTTGAAATTTTTTGGTATTTATACGTGAAAACCTTGTCCACGTTTACATCATAATCTTTAAATAAATATTTTACCGTTGAAATGAAAGCAAGATATCGGGTTTTTTTCTTGGATACAACACTTTTTTTTTATCGGAAATTTGTTTGCAGACATTATGCTTTAAACGAAAATTCGGAAAGGATTTTAAAATATGATCATTTACTTACTTTGTTTATGTATTTGTTAGTGTATGGCAATTGAACAGGATAAGGTTTTGATTTGTATATAATCAATCGCCTTTAAAATTAGAAGACAAATAATAAATCAACAGTGGGCGTCTGTGAAGCAGTTTCGGGTGAGGTGATGTGATATAAATTCATAATTTTCAGACCGTTTAGTAACATTGCTCCGGTGGCACAATCGGTTAGCGCGCCGTACTTATAGACAGTACCTTCACTGTGCTCTGCACAGTATGAGGAATGCGGAGGTTGTGAGTTCGATCCTCACCCGGAGCAATTAATTTTTTTTGTTTACATTTTTGCAAGTTCGATTCATAAACTTAAAATTCCACTGACATATCCATATGAAATTTAACAATGGAATCTAAAAAAGGGACTTTCAGTGGATTTAATACATAAACGGATATAAAAGGAAATGTTAAACTCTAAATCGACAGATAGCGGACAGTATTCAAGCATTCTTGTTATTTCTTTCTTCTAAAATGGTTTAGGGACTGTGCGCCATATAAATATACCGGTATCAGAAACCACAAAACAGGTGTTTTTTGTTTTGTTTTGTTTTGTTTTGTTTGTTTTTTGGCTTGTTTGTTTTTTCCCTGAATATAAGTAAAAGGTTGTCTTATTTTTTCTTTCAGCAAACTTACTTGAATGATTGCAATTGGAACTGAAGAGATAATTTTACAACAAAACTCTGATGTAGATTGCGTTATTCGTATACTCTGCAAACTTTACTTTCTACTGAAAGATAAGCATTGGTTTAAAATCTAGAAGGACGAAGGTATTCACCCTCGCATATCGCGAAACCTTAAAGCAAGCGTGGAGTGGTGTATTGTTTTAAAGCACAGGCTGTTGACTATTTTTTTTTAGGTATGGAATTAAGATGTATGGATTCTATATATTTTTATTGTATATTGTTTATTGCCCCAGGTTATATTGAGAACATGTAAACTTTGTAACATTATGACGAAAGATCGGGTCGTCTAAAAACTAGAAAAAGAAATTTAGTTAATTCTTTTTCTTCGACTATCGGCTTTACTTACACCGTTTCGAGTGGTGGCATTGCATTACCATCGGAATAGAATTCCAATTTCAAAAGAAGAGTAGAAGTAAAAAAAAAGTATCCCGCGAGGCGGATTCGAACCACCGACCTAAGGATGACTAGTTGACTTGCCACTACAGTCCTCCGCTCTACCAACTGAGCTATCACGGGATCATGCTAAATGTTGAAATTTTTTGGTATTTATACGTGAAAACCTTGTCCACGTTTACATCATAATCTTTAAATAAATATTTTACCGTTGAAATGAAAGCAAGATATCGGGTTTTTTTCTTGGATACAACACTTTTTTTTTATCGGAAATTTGTTTGCAGACATTATGCTTTAAACGAAAATTCGGAAAGGATTTTAAAATATGATCATTTACTTACTTTGTTTATGTATTTGTTAGTGTATGGCAATTGAACAGGATAAGGTTTTGATTTGTATATAATCAATCGCCTTTAAAATTAGAAGACAAATAATAAATCAACAGTGGGCGTCTGTGAAGCAGTTTCGGGTGAGGTGATGTGATATAAATTCATAATTTTCAGACCGTTTAGTAACATTGCTCCGGTGGCACAATCGGTTAGCGCGCCGTACTTATAGACAGTACCTTCACTGTGCTCTGCACAGTATGAGGAATGCGGAGGTTGTGAGTTCGATCCTCACCCGGAGCAATTAATTTTTTTTGTTTACATTTTTGCAAGTTCGATTCATAAACTTAAAATTCCACTGACATATCCATATGAAATTTAACAATGGAATCTAAAAAAGGGACTTTCAGTGGATTTAATACATAAACGGATATAAAAGGAAATGTTAAACTCTAAATCGACAGATAGCGGACAGTATTCAAGCATTCTTGTTATTTCTTTCTTCTAAAATGGTTTAGGGACTGTGCGCCATATAAATATACCGGTATCAGAAACCACAAAACAGGTGTTTTTTGTTTTGTTTTGTTTTGTTTTGTTTGTTTTTTGGCTTGTTTGTTTTTTCCCTGAATATAAGTAAAAGGTTGTCTTATTTTTTCTTTCAGCAAACTTACTTGAATGATTGCAATTGGAACTGAAGAGATAATTTTACAACAAAACTCTGATGTAGATTGCGTTATTCGTATACTCTGCAAACTTTACTTTCTACTGAAAGATAAGCATTGGTTTAAAATCTAGAAGGACGAAGGTATTCACCCTCGCATATCGCGAAACCTTAAAGCAAGCGTGGAGTGGTGTATTGTTTTAAAGCACAGGCTGTTGACTATTTTTTTTTAGGTATGGAATTAAGATGTATGGATTCTATATATTTTTATTGTATATTGTTTATTGCCCCAGGTTATATTGAGAACATGTAAACTTTGTAACATTATGACGAAAGATCGGGTCGTCTAAAAACTAGAAAAAGAAATTTAGTTAATTCTTTTTCTTCGACTATCGGCTTTACTTACACCGTTTCGAGTGGTGGCATTGCATTACCATCGGAATAGAATTCCAATTTCAAAAGAAGAGTAGAAGTAAAAAAAAGTATCCCGCGAGGCGGATTCGAACCACCGACCTAAGGATGACTAGTTGACTTGCCACTACAGTCCTCCGCTCTTTTTTTTTTTTTTATCTTTATTGTATAAAACATAACAATATACAGTATGAAATATTATATATAAAATAACTTACATGATCACAGATAAAATACTAATTTGCTCTCATTTTCTAAAACAATGTTATTATTTTCTAAAAAATTCTTGTAAAAAATATTATATCTATTTGTGCATTTACAGTAGACTTGAATATATGTAACATAATGTTTAAGACAACATCTGAAAAAATGAATTAAATCTATGTTTGTATCTGAATTTTTTACCATTTGGCGTTTTTTGGCAATACATAATCTGGCTACTGATAATACAAAATTCACAAAAGCATTGTTTACACCTTGATATTTTTCAGATAAACCTAACATAAAAATTCTTTTATATCCAATGTTTTGTAAAATATCACTTTTAGATTGAACAAATAACTCGCATAATAACTTAAAAATGTAATCATGAAATTCTTTTAGGAATTCACAATCTAAAAACATATGGAATAAGTCTTCACTTGTGTATTTACAATTCATACAAAGCTCTGAATCTATTAATCCAATCTTAAAAAGTTTTTCATTGGTAAAAATTCTGTTATGAAATAATTTGAAATCTAACTCTACACAGTCAGGTGGTTTCCAATATGAATGTATGCATTCTAAAATAGATGCAAAAGGTAAGTAGCTAAAACTAAATCTCTCTAACCAAAACTGTTTAGCTTGAGGTTCAATAAAACACTTTTTAACCAAAATTTTATAAAAGTATTTCGTCTTACAACAAGTAAATTCTTGACACCTATTTTGAAAAACAACAGAACAATCTGGTATACCATTTTCATTTTTTTGATAACACTCTGTACGTACAATAGTTTTCCATGCTTCTGGAATATTGGCAATTAAAAGTTCATATTGATTTTTTAATTTTTGTTCATTAGTATCAAGAAACCCTTGTACTATTTCGTTTATTGCTTCAAAAGGTAAAAATCCAGGTATAACTTCATAAGTAATATCCTTCAGTTGTACAATCCCAGCTGATATAAAGTTAGTCCACATAAACGTTTTGTTATTAATCCTAATATCACAATTCAAAAATAATGGTTGGTTATACACATCTACAGATTTCATATGAAAATCAATACATGGTTTAATATATTGTAATGCTTCAAACATCTCTTGGTACACTATAGGTAATATCTTAATTTCTTTTCTATAAAGTGACATATAAACACATTCTATATCTATATTCATGTTTCCTATTTTTCTCAAAAAATATTTCAGTGTATCTTTCCATAAACCATGAAAATCAGTATTTAGAAAACGAGTTAAAAATTTTAATCTAAACGATAACATTTTCAAATAAATATCAGGAAAATTAAGTCCACCTTCCATCTTATCACCAATAATTGTTCTATAATTAACCAAATGAGAACCACCGTTCCATAAAAATCCTACACAACATTTCTTAATATCATTTGATGCCCAGTCAGGTATAGAACAGACAGTTAAAGTATACCATATTCTTGACACTAGTAAGGATGTTATTACAGCAATTCTACCAGATAATGTTAAATGGCGCTGTTTCCATAAATTTGTGATTGCCTTTATCTTATACACCTTTTCTTTCCAATTTAACTGTTCACATTTCTGTTTGTTTCTACCCACATATATACCTAAAATTTGAATGCAGTCTTCACAATATTTAAGACCTAACTTTTCTTGTTCATTCATATTTAAGTAACCAGAACCTGCACACATGACTTCAGATTTTGACATGTTAATTTTTGCACCTGATGCTTCACCATATATTTGAAAAATATTTAAACTTTCTTGAATTGACTTTTTGTCACTCAGCGTTAGAGTGGTGTCATCAGCGTGCTGAAATATTAATGCTGAATTTTCAGAATTTGGAATACTAATTCCCCTTATTTCATTAGTATTTCTGATAGCATATTGCAGTGGTTCTGCTGCTAAAACGTATAACAAGGCACTAATGGGACATCCTTGACGAATTCCGTTTTTTATCTTAAAATACTTGGTTAAAAACCCATTACATTTAACTGCACTTTGGATATCCGTATAAAAAATTTCTATCCAATTTGTAAAATCTTGACCAAATCCATATTTCTTTAATACATTCAACAAATATTTATGACTAACCCTGTCAAAAGCTTTCTCTTGGTCAATTTTTAAAATAAAACAATCAATATCCTCCTCATCAACCATGTCAATAATATCACGAATACTGGCTATCGTGTCTGCAATATCTCTGCCAGAAATACAGCATGTCTGACATTCAGAAACAATATTACATAAAACTTGTTTAAATCTGTTTGCCATTATTCGAGCCAGGATTTTGTAATCTACCTGAAGTAGCGAGATCGGTCTATAATTTTTCAAAAGTTTTCTGTCCCCTTTTTTCTTATAAATTAAGCTAATGATACCACTCCGCATAGATCGGGATAATCTAGAATTAATTTTGATCTCTTTAAATAATTTTAACAATATATCTTGTAAAGAAGTAAAAAATGTACAATAAAATTCAACAGTTAACCCGTCAGAACCTGGACTTTTATTTTTGGCCATTTTCTTTAATGCACATAATATTTCTTCTACAGTAATATCCTGATCACACATTTCTTTATCATCTTCCGAAATTTCCACAGATACATTATTTAAAAAATCTTTCATTACATCTTCATTAATTTGAACATTTGAATATAAATCACTATAAAAATTATATTGTGCATCTAAAATACCATCAATATCATCAACAACTTTATTTTCTTCATTGATCAATTCTCTAATACAATTAGATTCCTGTTTGTGTTTTTCCAATTGTAAAAAGTATTTTGTACATTTGTCACTTTCTGTTGCCCAGAAAGCTTTCGACCTCAAAATTGCTCCCTTACATTTTTCTTCTTCAAGATTAGATAACTCTAATTTTAAGCTTTCATACAATTCTACATCAGTTTTATTACCAAGAGCAATTTTTTCTGACAATTTTTGTAATTTATTTTGTAATCTATAATATTCTGAATTTTTTTCTCTGTTTAGTCTTTTCCCAAAAACCTGCGAAAACTTTTTTATTCTGAACTTCAAATTGTCCCACCATATAAGAAATTCTGTTTCAAACAATGGACTTTTCTTTTCTTCACTAATAATATTATTAACTTTTTCAATATATTCTTCATTTTTTAAATATAAATTATTCAAAATCCATAAACCTGGCCCTCTTTCAATTTCTTCAAAATTTAACATCATTTCAACAAACCCATGATCACTGAAAGAGCTGTCATAATAACAAATATTTTGAACATAAAATGTTAAATTTCGATTGATTAAAAAGTAATCAATTCTTGACTGCTTTAATTCACCATTACATAATCGTTTCCTTGAAAATACCAATTTTTCAGGATTTCTAAACCTCCAAATATCATAAATATTTTGATCAGACATTATTTTTTCTAAATTCCTAACAGCAGCATCATTTTTATGTTCAATTCTACTACATCTATCTAAAGTTGATAATGTGGTATTCCAATCACCAGCAATTATTATATTATCATAATTATTCATATAATCATTCAAAAATAAAAATAATTCTGCCCTTTCATTAACAACATTTCCTGCATAAATATTCATAATATTGTAAATTTTTCCATTAAAACTGATTTGTATATGTATAAATCTTCCATCTTTATCTTTGTGTACATAACTAACATTTTCACAATACTTTTTATTTACTAATATTGCAACTCCCTGTCTACTATTCTGACCATTGTTACAATAAATGTTTCCTTCATATAAATGAGAAATAGTAGTAACAAATTCATGATCCCAAAAGGTTTCTTGAAACATCATAATATCAACCTTCTTCTCATTCATAATTGACACATATTTTTTAAAATTGACTACATTCTTTACACCATTGCAATTATGACTAGCAAGTAGCACCATGATAAAAAAGAAAAAATACATTTTAATCTGATCCATTGTTAATATTTTTCAAAAATGTTGATGATCTATCAGACAATCTTATTTTATTCTTATCTATATTTGGCTTTTTAACCAAACGCATTCTTCTATGAACAACATTTCTCAGACTATCTCTCTTTTTTCTCACAGAACCAGAGACACCCGAAACTTTATCAACAATCTCATTTCCACCTATTGCTCCATTTTCGCAAACAGAGGAAATGTTTTCATCATTTATGAGTACAGAACCTGTGTTCAACTCACTAGAAATGTACTCTATCTCCATTTCGCTTTGTAATTCTTTTTCACTGACAGTTTCAGGTACCTCTGTCTGACTCACATCTGTACAATTCTGCTGGCCACTACACGTACTAGCATCCTCTTTATATACTTCATCATAATCTAAACCGTTAGACTTACTTACATTAGATTTTGTAACATAACATTCTACATGAGTAATTTGTTCATTGTTTTCTTTACTGATAAGATTTTCTGTCATCATCTGACTAGAACTGTCCTTTTTCTTTCTTTTGCAGTCGTTTCCATTGTGATCACCATTTCCAATCATCTCCTTATCATTGTCCTTTTCAACACCTTCTCCACTGCACTCCTCTACAAACAGGGACACACTAGCCTTAACTGTTGTTTCGTCTATAACCTCCTCACTTGTAAGATTTTGTGCATCCCTTGCACCATCATCATCGTCTTCATCATTGCATTCTACGTTTTGATCTGCTGCAAACTGTTCATTACCTTCTTTCTCGTCATCCATTATACATTGACATTCGCCATAGTCCTTATTGCACATTTCACAAGAACATTCACACGGATTTTTACTACAGTATCCACATGTTCCATCATCTATCGGCCCACAATAACACTTCAGTGGCAATTTATTACATCGGTTACATTTAGCTGCTGTACATTCACGCATTTTATGCCCTTGTTCACCACATCCGTCACAAATTAACCTTGGACATTCCCTGTACTTATGAAAGGGATCACCACATATATTACATAACTGACGTTGATTATTATGCACAACTCTAAAATATTTGGTGCCTAGACCAGTGTCAAATTTCGCAGACCACGGTAACGAAACAAGTCCTGGTGGGAATTTTACCCTGACATACCGCGTTCCATCTGCAATTTGAGTTTTTGGATGAACACGCCTAAATATCTCAGACTTTATCTCACATCCTTTTGATTGCAACTTATCCAAAATATCCGCATCTTCAATATAAGCTGGTAAATGTAAGAATGACACAATAACAGTTTCATTAAACTGCAATGTTACTCCAAATTTATTTCCTTCAATTTCAATACCATTTGTTAATTTCAAAGCATTTTCTTCGGTGTCAGTTGTTATTTCATAACAGGTTTTTTCCTCCGTCGGAACCACAGCCAACACGCTATTTTCACCACAAATACTCTCAGCAGCTTCAATAACCTTTGCAGCTTTATATCCCCACTGAGGAATATTATGAACACAAACAGTGCACTCTTTCCTGTATCTTCTGTAATGTTCTACATGTCTAGGAAATTTCCCATCATTTTCTACATTTTTATTTACATTTGGTCTATCGTTATTCCTTTGATATCGTCTTCTTTCATCACTACTTCGTTTACCACTTTCTTTACCCGAACTGGAACGTTCCTGTCCACCACTTTCCATCATTGTTTTGGTTTTTAGTTAGACCACAAATAACAAATCAAGCACACCCAACCACCCCCCTTTTCCTGCAAACAAAACGCAGGAATAGGGGATGTTCTTGTCTATATTTCAGAAGTGTTCCTGTCTATAACAGTTCAACACAAATATATTTACATGAAACAAGAGTCAATATCTCAAATAAGGCAGTAGAACTCACCAAATCAACATATAAATCGGAGAAACTTTTTGTTTACATCCTGTCGATGGTACGTCCAACAACAATCTTCTCTTCTTGGATACAACACTTTTTTTTATCGGAAATTTGTTTGCAGACATTATGCTTTAAACGAAAATTCGGAAAGGATTTTAAAATATGATCATTTACTTACTTTGTTTATGTATTTGTTAGTGTATGGCAATTGAACAGGATAAGGTTTTGATTTGTATATAATCAATCGCCTTTAAAATTAGAAGACAAATAATAAATCAACAGTGGGCGTCTGTGAAGCAGTTTCGGGTGAGGTGATGTGATATAAATTCATAATTTTCAGACCGTTTAGTAACATTGCTCCGGTGGCACAATCGGTTAGCGCGCCGTACTTATAGACAGTACCTTCACTGTGCTCTGCACAGTATGAGGAATGCGGAGGTTGTGAGTTCGATCCTCACCCGGAGCAATTAATTTTTTTTGTTTACATTTTTGCAAGTTCGATTCATAAACTTAAAATTCCACTGACATATCCATATGAAATTTAACAATGGAATCTAAAAAAGGGACTTTCAGTGGATTTAATACATAAACGGATATAAAAGGAAATGTTAAACTCTAAATCGACAGATAGCGGACAGTATTCAAGCATTCTTGTTATTTCTTTCTTCTAAAATGGTTTAGGGACTGTGCGCCATATAAATATACCGGTATCAGAAACCACAAAACAGGTGTTTTTTGTTTTGTTTTGTTTTGTTTTGTTTGTTTTTTGGCTTGTTTGTTTTTTCCCTGAATATAAGTAAAAGGTTGTCTTATTTTTTCTTTCAGCAAACTTACTTGAATGATTGCAATTGGAACTGAAGAGATAATTTTACAACAAAACTCTGATGTAGATTGCGTTATTCGTATACTCTGCAAACTTTACTTTCTACTGAAAGATAAGCATTGGTTTAAAATCTAGAAGGACGAAGGTATTCACCCTCGCATATCGCGAAACCTTAAAGCAAGCGTGGAGTGGTGTATTGTTTTAAAGCACAGGCTGTTGACTATTTTTTTTTAGGTATGGAATTAAGATGTATGGATTCTATATATTTTTATTGTATATTGTTTATTGCCCCAGGTTATATTGAGAACATGTAAACTTTGTAACATTATGACGAAAGATCGGGTCGTCTAAAAACTAGAAAAAGAAATTTAGTTAATTCTTTTTCTTCGACTATCGGCTTTACTTACACCGTTTCGAGTGGTGGCATTGCATTACCATCGGAATAGAATTCCAATTTCAAAAGAAGAGTAGAAGTAAAAAAAAGTATCCCGCGAGGCGGATTCGAACCACCGACCTAAGGATGACTAGTTGACTTGCCACTACAGTCCTCCGCTCTACCAACTGAGCTATCACGGGATCATGCTAAATGTTGAAATTTTTTGGTATTTATACGTGAAAACCTTGTCCACGTTTACATCATAATCTTTAAATAAATATTTTACCGTTGAAATGAAAGCAAGATATCGGGTTTTTTTCTTGGATACAACACTTTTTTTTTTATCGGAAATTTGTTTGCAGACATTATGCTTTAAACGAAAATTCGGAAAGGATTTTAAAATATGATCATTTACTTACTTTGTTTATGTATTTGTTAGTGTATGGCAATTGAACAGGATAAGGTTTTGATTTGTATATAATCAATCGCCTTTAAAATTAGAAGACAAATAATAAATCAACAGTGGGCGTCTGTGAAGCAGTTTCGGGTGAGGTGATGTGATATAAATTCATAATTTTCAGACCGTTTAGTAACATTGCTCCGGTGGCACAATCGGTTAGCGCGCCGTACTTATAGACAGTACCTTCACTGTGCTCTGCACAGTATGAGGAATGCGGAGGTTGTGAGTTCGATCCTCACCCGGAGCAATTAATTTTTTTTGTTTACATTTTTGCAAGTTCGATTCATAAACTTAAAATTCCACTGACATATCCATATGAAATTTAACAATGGAATCTAAAAAAGGGACTTTCAGTGGATTTAATACATAAACGGATATAAAAGGAAATGTTAAACTCTAAATCGACAGATAGCGGACAGTATTCAAGCATTCTTGTTATTTCTTTCTTCTAAAATGGTTTAGGGACTGTGCGCCATATAAATATACCGGTATCAGAAACCACAAAACAGGTGTTTTTTGTTTTGTTTTGTTTTGTTTTGTTTGTTTTTTGGCTTGTTTGTTTTTTCCCTGAATATAAGTAAAAGGTTGTCTTATTTTTTCTTTCAGCAAACTTACTTGAATGATTGCAATTGGAACTGAAGAGATAATTTTACAACAAAACTCTGATGTAGATTGCGTTATTCGTATACTCTGCAAACTTTACTTTCTACTGAAAGATAAGCATTGGTTTAAAATCTAGAAGGACGAAGGTATTCACCCTCGCATATCGCGAAACCTTAAAGCAAGCGTGGAGTGGTGTATTGTTTTAAAGCACAGGCTGTTGACTATTTTTTTTTAGGTATGGAATTAAGATGTATGGATTCTATATATTTTTATTGTATATTGTTTATTGCCCCAGGTTATATTGAGAACATGTAAACTTTGTAACATTATGACGAAAGATCGGGTCGTCTAAAAACTAGAAAAAGAAATTTAGTTAATTCTTTTTCTTCGACTATCGGCTTTACTTACACCGTTTCGAGTGGTGGCATTGCATTACCATCGGAATAGAATTCCAATTTCAAAAGAAGAGTAGAAGTAAAAAAAAGTATCCCGCGAGGCGGATTCGAACCACCGACCTAAGGATGACTAGTTGACTTGCCACTACAGTCCTCCGCTCTACCAACTGAGCTATCACGGGATCATGCTAAATGTTGAAATTTTTTGGTATTTATACGTGAAAACCTTGTCCACGTTTACATCATAATCTTTAAATAAATATTTTACCGTTGAAATGAAAGCAAGATATCGGGTTTTTTTCTTGGATACAACACTTTTTTTTTTTATCGGAAATTTGTTTGCAGACATTATGCTTTAAACGAAAATTCGGAAAGGATTTTAAAATATGATCATTTACTTACTTTGTTTATGTATTTGTTAGTGTATGGCAATTGAACAGGATAAGGTTTTGATTTGTATATAATCAATCGCCTTTAAAATTAGAAGACAAATAATAAATCAACAGTGGGCGTCTGTGAAGCAGTTTCGGGTGAGGTGATGTGATATAAATTCATAATTTTCAGACCGTTTAGTAACATTGCTCCGGTGGCACAATCGGTTAGCGCGCCGTACTTATAGACAGTACCTTCACTGTGCTCTGCACAGTATGAGGAATGCGGAGGTTGTGAGTTCGATCCTCACCCGGAGCAATTAATTTTTTTTGTTTACATTTTTGCAAGTTCGATTCATAAACTTAAAATTCCACTGACATATCCATATGAAATTTAACAATGGAATCTAAAAAAGGGACTTTCAGTGGATTTAATACATAAACGGATATAAAAGGAAATGTTAAACTCTAAATCGACAGATAGCGGACAGTATTCAAGCATTCTTGTTATTTCTTTCTTCTAAAATGGTTTAGGGACTGTGCGCCATATAAATATACCGGTATCAGAAACCACAAAACAGGTGTTTTTTGTTTTGTTTTGTTTTGTTTTGTTTGTTTTTTGGCTTGTTTGTTTTTTCCCTGAATATAAGTAAAAGGTTGTCTTATTTTTTCTTTCAGCAAACTTACTTGAATGATTGCAATTGGAACTGAAGAGATAATTTTACAACAAAACTCTGATGTAGATTGCGTTATTCGTATACTCTGCAAACTTTACTTTCTACTGAAAGATAAGCATTGGTTTAAAATCTAGAAGGACGAAGGTATTCACCCTCGCATATCGCGAAACCTTAAAGCAAGCGTGGAGTGGTGTATTGTTTTAAAGCACAGGCTGTTGACTATTTTTTTTTAGGTATGGAATTAAGATGTATGGATTCTATATATTTTTATTGTATATTGTTTATTGCCCCAGGTTATATTGAGAACATGTAAACTTTGTAACATTATGACGAAAGATCGGGTCGTCTAAAAACTAGAAAAAGAAATTTAGTTAATTCTTTTTCTTCGACTATCGGCTTTACTTACACCGTTTCGAGTGGTGGCATTGCATTACCATCGGAATAGAATTCCAATTTCAAAAGAAGAGTAGAAGTAAAAAAAAGTATCCCGCGAGGCGGATTCGAACCACCGACCTAAGGATGACTAGTTGACTTGCCACTACAGTCCTCCGCTCTACCAACTGAGCTATCACGGGATCTTGCTAAATGTTGAAATTTTTTGGTATTTATACGTGAAAACCTTGTCCACGTTTACATCATAATCTTTAAATAAATATTTTACCGTTGAAATGAAAGCAAGATATCGGGTTTTTTTCTTGGATACAACACTTTTTTTTTTATCGGAAATTTGTTTGCAGACATTATGCTTTAAACGAAAATTCGGAAAGGATTTTAAAATATGATCATTTACTTACTTTGTTTATGTATTTGTTAGTGTATGGCAATTGAACAGGATAAGGTTTTGATTTGTATATAATCAATCGCCTTTAAAATTAGAAGACAAATAATAAATCAACAGTGGGCGTCTGTGAAGCAGTTTCGGGTGAGGTGATGTGATATAAATTCATAATTTTCAGACCGTTTAGTAACATTGCTCCGGTGGCACAATCGGTTAGCGCGCCGTACTTATAGACAGTACCTTCACTGTGCTCTGCACAGTATGAGGAATGCGGAGGTTGTGAGTTCGATCCTCACCCGGAGCAATTAATTTTTTTTGTTTACATTTTTGCAAGTTCGATTCATAAACTTAAAATTCCACTGACATATCCATATGAAATTTAACAATGGAATCTAAAAAAGGGACTTTCAGTGGATTTAATACATAAACGGATATAAAAGGAAATGTTAAACTCTAAATCGACAGATAGCGGACAGTATTCAAGCATTCTTGTTATTTCTTTCTTCTAAAATGGTTTAGGGACTGTGCGCCATATAAATATACCGGTATCAGAAACCACAAAACAGGTGTTTTTTGTTTTGTTTTGTTTTGTTTTGTTTGTTTTTTGGCTTGTTTGTTTTTTCCCTGAATATAAGTAAAAGGTTGTCTTATTTTTTCTTTCAGCAAACTTACTTGAATGATTGCAATTGGAACTGAAGAGATAATTTTACAACAAAACTCTGATGTAGATTGCGTTATTCGTATACTCTGCAAACTTTACTTTCTACTGAAAGATAAGCATTGGTTTAAAATCTAGAAGGACGAAGGTATTCACCCTCGCATATCGCGAAACCTTAAAGCAAGCGTGGAGTGGTGTATTGTTTTAAAGCACAGGCTGTTGACTATTTTTTTTTAGGTATGGAATTAAGATGTATGGATTCTATATATTTTTATTGTATATTGTTTATTGCCCCAGGTTATATTGAGAACATGTAAACTTTGTAACATTATGACGAAAGATCGGGTCGTCTAAAAACTAGAAAAAGAAATTTAGTTAATTCTTTTTCTTCGACTATCGGCTTTACTTACACCGTTTCGAGTGGTGGCATTGCATTACCATCGGAATAGAATTCCAATTTCAAAAGAAGAGTAGAAGTAAAAAAAAGTATCCCGCGAGGCGGATTCGAACCACCGACCTAAGGATGACTAGTTGACTTGCCACTACAGTCCTCCGCTCTACCAACTGAGCTATCACGGGATCATGCTAAATGTTGAAATTTTTTGGTATTTATACGTGAAAACCTTGTCCACGTTTACATCATAATCTTTAAATAAATATTTTACCGTTGAAATGAAAGCAAGATATCGGGTTTTTTTCTTGGATACAACACTTTTTTTTTTATCGGAAATTTGTTTGCAGACATTATGCTTTAAACGAAAATTCGGAAAGGATTTTAAAATATGATCATTTACTTACTTTGTTTATGTATTTGTTAGTGTATGGCAATTGAACAGGATAAGGTTTTGATTTGTATATAATCAATCGCCTTTAAAATTAGAAGACAAATAATAAATCAACAGTGGGCGTCTGTGAAGCAGTTTCGGGTGAGGTGATGTGATATAAATTCATAATTTTCAGACCGTTTAGTAACATTGCTCCGGTGGCACAATCGGTTAGCGCGCCGTACTTATAGACAGTACCTTCACTGTGCTCTGCACAGTATGAGGAATGCGGAGGTTGTGAGTTCGATCCTCACCCGGAGCAATTAATTTTTTTTGTTTACATTTTTGCAAGTTCGATTCATAAACTTAAAATTCCACTGACATATCCATATGAAATTTAACAATGGAATCTAAAAAAGGGACTTTCAGTGGATTTAATACATAAACGGATATAAAAGGAAATGTTAAACTCTAAATCGACAGATAGCGGACAGTATTCAAGCATTCTTGTTATTTCTTTCTTCTAAAATGGTTTAGGGACTGTGCGCCATATAAATATACCGGTATCAGAAACCACAAAACAGGTGTTTTTTGTTTTGTTTTGTTTTGTTTTGTTTGTTTTTTGGCTTGTTTGTTTTTTCCCTGAATATAAGTAAAAGGTTGTCTTATTTTTTCTTTCAGCAAACTTACTTGAATGATTGCAATTGGAACTGAAGAGATAATTTTACAACAAAACTCTGATGTAGATTGCGTTATTCGTATACTCTGCAAACTTTACTTTCTACTGAAAGATAAGCATTGGTTTAAAATCTAGAAGGACGAAGGTATTCACCCTCGCATATCGCGAAACCTTAAAGCAAGCGTGGAGTGGTGTATTGTTTTAAAGCACAGGCTGTTGACTATTTTTTTTAGGTATGGAATTAAGATGTATGGATTCTATATATTTTTATTGTATATTGTTTATTGCCCCAGGTTATATTGAGAACATGTAAACTTTGTAACATTATGACGAAAGATCGGGTCGTCTAAAAACTAGAAAAAGAAATTTAGTTAATTCTTTTTCTTCGACTATCGGCTTTACTTACACCGTTTCGAGTGGTGGCATTGCATTACCATCGGAATAGAATTCCAATTTCAAAAGAAGAGTAGAAGTAAAAAAAAGTATCCCGCGAGGCGGATTCGAACCACCGACCTAAGGATGACTAGTTGACTTGCCACTACAGTCCTCCGCTCTACCAACTGAGCTATCACGGGATCATGCTAAATGTTGAAATTTTTTGGTATTTATACGTGAAAACCTTGTCCACGTTTACATCATAATCTTTAAATAAATATTTTACCGTTGAAATGAAAGCAAGATATCGGGTTTTTTTCTTGGATACAACACTTTTTTTTTATCGGAAATTTGTTTGCAGACATTATGCTTTAAACGAAAATTCGGAAAGGATTTTAAAATATGATCATTTACTTACTTTGTTTATGTATTTGTTAGTGTATGGCAATTGAACAGGATAAGGTTTTGATTTGTATATAATCAATCGCCTTTAAAATTAGAAGACAAATAATAAATCAACAGTGGGCGTCTGTGAAGCAGTTTCGGGTGAGGTGATGTGATATAAATTCATAATTTTCAGACCGTTTAGTAACATTGCTCCGGTGGCACAATCGGTTAGCGCGCCGTACTTATAGACAGTACCTTCACTGTGCTCTGCACAGTATGAGGAATGCGGAGGTTGTGAGTTCGATCCTCACCCGGAGCAATTAATTTTTTTTGTTTACATTTTTGCAAGTTCGATTCATAAACTTAAAATTCCACTGACATATCCATATGAAATTTAACAATGGAATCTAAAAAAGGGACTTTCAGTGGATTTAATACATAAACGGATATAAAAGGAAATGTTAAACTCTAAATCGACAGATAGCGGACAGTATTCAAGCATTCTTGTTATTTCTTTCTTCTAAAATGGTTTAGGGACTGTGCGCCATATAAATATACCGGTATCAGAAACCACAAAACAGGTGTTTTTTGTTTTGTTTTGTTTTGTTTTGTTTGTTTTTTGGCTTGTTTGTTTTTTCCCTGAATATAAGTAAAAGGTTGTCTTATTTTTTCTTTCAGCAAACTTACTTGAATGATTGCAATTGGAACTGAAGAGATAATTTTACAACAAAACTCTGATGTAGATTGCGTTATTCGTATACTCTGCAAACTTTACTTTCTACTGAAAGATAAGCATTGGTTTAAAATCTAGAAGGACGAAGGTATTCACCCTCGCATATCGCGAAACCTTAAAGCAAGCGTGGAGTGGTGTATTGTTTTAAAGCACAGGCTGTTGACTATTTTTTTTTAGGTATGGAATTAAGATGTATGGATTCTATATATTTTTATTGTATATTGTTTATTGCCCCAGGTTATATTGAGAACATGTAAACTTTGTAACATTATGACGAAAGATCGGGTCGTCTAAAAACTAGAAAAAGAAATTTAGTTAATTCTTTTTCTTCGACTATCGGCTTTACTTACACCGTTTCGAGTGGTGGCATTGCATTACCATCGGAATAGAATTCCAATTTCAAAAGAAGAGTAGAAGTAAAAAAAAGTATCCCGCGAGGCGGATTCGAACCACCGACCTAAGGATGACTAGTTGACTTGCCACTACAGTCCTCCGCTCTACCAACTGAGCTATCACGGGATCATGCTAAATGTTGAAATTTTTTGGTATTTATACGTGAAAACCTTGTCCACGTTTACATCATAATCTTTAAATAAATATTTTACCGTTGAAATGAAAGCAAGATATCGGGTTTTTTTCTTGGATACAACACTTTTTTTTTTATCGGAAATTTGTTTGCAGACATTATGCTTTAAACGAAAATTCGGAAAGGATTTTAAAATATGATCATTTACTTACTTTGTTTATGTATTTGTTAGTGTATGGCAATTGAACAGGATAAGGTTTTGATTTGTATATAATCAATCGCCTTTAAAATTAGAAGACAAATAATAAATCAACAGTGGGCGTCTGTGAAGCAGTTTCGGGTGAGGTGATGTGATATAAATTCATAATTTTCAGACCGTTTAGTAACATTGCTCCGGTGGCACAATCGGTTAGCGCGCCGTACTTATAGACAGTACCTTCACTGTGCTCTGCACAGTATGAGGAATGCGGAGGTTGTGAGTTCGATCCTCACCCGGAGCAATTAATTTTTTTTGTTTACATTTTTGCAAGTTCGATTCATAAACTTAAAATTCCACTGACATATCCATATGAAATTTAACAATGGAATCTAAAAAAGGGACTTTCAGTGGATTTAATACATAAACGGATATAAAAGGAAATGTTAAACTCTAAATCGACAGATAGCGGACAGTATTCAAGCATTCTTGTTATTTCTTTCTTCTAAAATGGTTTAGGGACTGTGCGCCATATAAATATACCGGTATCAGAAACCACAAAACAGGTGTTTTTTGTTTTGTTTTGTTTTGTTTTGTTTGTTTTTTGGCTTGTTTGTTTTTTCCCTGAATATAAGTAAAAGGTTGTCTTATTTTTTCTTTCAGCAAACTTACTTGAATGATTGCAATTGGAACTGAAGAGATAATTTTACAACAAAACTCTGATGTAGATTGCGTTATTCGTATACTCTGCAAACTTTACTTTCTACTGAAAGATAAGCATTGGTTTAAAATCTAGAAGGACGAAGGTATTCACCCTCGCATATCGCGAAACCTTAAAGCAAGCGTGGAGTGGTGTATTGTTTTAAAGCACAGGCTGTTGACTATTTTTTTTTAGGTATGGAATTAAGATGTATGGATTCTATATATTTTTATTGTATATTGTTTATTGCCCCAGGTTATATTGAGAACATGTAAACTTTGTAACATTATGACGAAAGATCGGGTCGTCTAAAAACTAGAAAAAGAAATTTAGTTAATTCTTTTTCTTCGACTATCGGCTTTACTTACACCGTTTCGAGTGGTGGCATTGCATTACCATCGGAATAGAATTCCAATTTCAAAAGAAGAGTAGAAGTAAAAAAAAGTATCCCGCGAGGCGGATTCGAACCACCGACCTAAGGATGACTAGTTGACTTGCCACTACAGTCCTCCGCTCTACCAACTGAGCTATCACGGGATCATGCTAAATGTTGAAATTTTTTGGTATTTATACGTGAAAACCTTGTCCACGTTTACATCATAATCTTTAAATAAATATTTTACCGTTGAAATGAAAGCAAGATATCGGGTTTTTTTCTTGGATACAACACTTTTTTTTTTATCGGAAATTTGTTTGCAGACATTATGCTTTAAACGAAAATTCGGAAAGGATTTTAAAATATGATCATTTACTTACTTTGTTTATGTATTTGTTAGTGTATGGCAATTGAACAGGATAAGGTTTTGATTTGTATATAATCAATCGCCTTTAAAATTAGAAGACAAATAATAAATCAACAGTGGGCGTCTGTGAAGCAGTTTCGGGTGAGGTGATGTGATATAAATTCATAATTTTCAGACCGTTTAGTAACATTGCTCCGGTGGCACAATCGGTTAGCGCGCCGTACTTATAGACAGTACCTTCACTGTGCTCTGCACAGTATGAGGAATGCGGAGGTTGTGAGTTCGATCCTCACCCGGAGCAATTAATTTTTTTTGTTTACATTTTTGCAAGTTCGATTCATAAACTTAAAATTCCACTGACATATCCATATGAAATTTAACAATGGAATCTAAAAAAGGGACTTTCAGTGGATTTAATACATAAACGGATATAAAAGGAAATGTTAAACTCTAAATCGACAGATAGCGGACAGTATTCAAGCATTCTTGTTATTTCTTTCTTCTAAAATGGTTTAGGGACTGTGCGCCATATAAATATACCGGTATCAGAAACCACAAAACAGGTGTTTTTTGTTTTGTTTTGTTTTGTTTTGTTTGTTTTTTGGCTTGTTTGTTTTTTCCCTGAATATAAGTAAAAGGTTGTCTTATTTTTTCTTTCAGCAAACTTACTTGAATGATTGCAATTGGAACTGAAGAGATAATTTTACAACAAAACTCTGATGTAGATTGCGTTATTCGTATACTCTGCAAACTTTACTTTCTACTGAAAGATAAGCATTGGTTTAAAATCTAGAAGGACGAAGGTATTCACCCTCGCATATCGCGAAACCTTAAAGCAAGCGTGGAGTGGTGTATTGTTTTAAAGCACAGGCTGTTGACTATTTTTTTTTAGGTATGGAATTAAGATGTATGGATTCTATATATTTTTATTGTATATTGTTTATTGCCCCAGGTTATATTGAGAACATGTAAACTTTGTAACATTATGACGAAAGATCGGGTCGTCTAAAAACTAGAAAAAGAAATTTAGTTAATTCTTTTTCTTCGACTATCGGCTTTACTTACACCGTTTCGAGTGGTGGCATTGCATTACCATCGGAATAGAATTCCAATTTCAAAAGAAGAGTAGAAGTAAAAAAAAGTATCCCGCGAGGCGGATTCGAACCACCGACCTAAGGATGACTAGTTGACTTGCCACTACAGTCCTCCGCTCTACCAACTGAGCTATCACGGGATCTTGCTAAATGTTGAAATTTTTTGGTATTTATACGTGAAAACCTTGTCCACGTTTACATCATAATCTTTAAATAAATATTTTACCGTTGAAATGAAAGCAAGATATCGGGTTTTTTTCTTGGATACAACACTTTTTTTTTTATCGGAAATTTGTTTGCAGACATTATGCTTTAAACGAAAATTCGGAAAGGATTTTAAAATATGATCATTTACTTACTTTGTTTATGTATTTGTTAGTGTATGGCAATTGAACAGGATAAGGTTTTGATTTGTATATAATCAATCGCCTTTAAAATTAGAAGACAAATAATAAATCAACAGTGGGCGTCTGTGAAGCAGTTTCGGGTGAGGTGATGTGATATAAATTCATAATTTTCAGACCGTTTAGTAACATTGCTCCGGTGGCACAATCGGTTAGCGCGCCGTACTTATAGACAGTACCTTCACTGTGCTCTGCACAGTATGAGGAATGCGGAGGTTGTGAGTTCGATCCTCACCCGGAGCAATTAATTTTTTTTGTTTACATTTTTGCAAGTTCGATTCATAAACTTAAAATTCCACTGACATATCCATATGAAATTTAACAATGGAATCTAAAAAAGGGACTTTCAGTGGATTTAATACATAAACGGATATAAAAGGAAATGTTAAACTCTAAATCGACAGATAGCGGACAGTATTCAAGCATTCTTGTTATTTCTTTCTTCTAAAATGGTTTAGGGACTGTGCGCCATATAAATATACCGGTATCAGAAACCACAAAACAGGTGTTTTTTGTTTTGTTTTGTTTTGTTTTGTTTGTTTTTTGGCTTGTTTGTTTTTTCCCTGAATATAAGTAAAAGGTTGTCTTATTTTTTCTTTCAGCAAACTTACTTGAATGATTGCAATTGGAACTGAAGAGATAATTTTACAACAAAACTCTGATGTAGATTGCGTTATTCGTATACTCTGCAAACTTTACTTTCTACTGAAAGATAAGCATTGGTTTAAAATCTAGAAGGACGAAGGTATTCACCCTCGCATATCGCGAAACCTTAAAGCAAGCGTGGAGTGGTGTATTGTTTTAAAGCACAGGCTGTTGACTATTTTTTTTTAGGTATGGAATTAAGATGTATGGATTCTATATATTTTTATTGTATATTGTTTATTGCCCCAGGTTATATTGAGAACATGTAAACTTTGTAACATTATGACGAAAGATCGGGTCGTCTAAAAACTAGAAAAAGAAATTTAGTTAATTCTTTTTCTTCGACTATCGGCTTTACTTACACCGTTTCGAGTGGTGGCATTGCATTACCATCGGAATAGAATTCCAATTTCAAAAGAAGAGTAGAAGTAAAAAAAAGTATCCCGCGAGGCGGATTCGAACCACCGACCTAAGGATGACTAGTTGACTTGCCACTACAGTCCTCCGCTCTACCAACTGAGCTATCACGGGATCATGCTAAATGTTGAAATTTTTTGGTATTTATACGTGAAAACCTTGTCCACGTTTACATCATAATCTTTAAATAAATATTTTACCGTTGAAATGAAAGCAAGATATCGGGTTTTTTTCTTGGATACAACACTTTTTTTTTTTATCGGAAATTTGTTTGCAGACATTATGCTTTAAACGAAAATTCGGAAAGGATTTTAAAATATGATCATTTACTTACTTTGTTTATGTATTTGTTAGTGTATGGCAATTGAACAGGATAAGGTTTTGATTTGTATATAATCAATCGCCTTTAAAATTAGAAGACAAATAATAAATCAACAGTGGGCGTCTGTGAAGCAGTTTCGGGTGAGGTGATGTGATATAAATTCATAATTTTCAGACCGTTTAGTAACATTGCTCCGGTGGCACAATCGGTTAGCGCGCCGTACTTATAGACAGTACCTTCACTGTGCTCTGCACAGTATGAGGAATGCGGAGGTTGTGAGTTCGATCCTCACCCGGAGCAATTAATTTTTTTTGTTTACATTTTTGCAAGTTCGATTCATAAACTTAAAATTCCACTGACATATCCATATGAAATTTAACAATGGAATCTAAAAAAGGGACTTTCAGTGGATTTAATACATAAACGGATATAAAAGGAAATGTTAAACTCTAAATCGACAGATAGCGGACAGTATTCAAGCATTCTTGTTATTTCTTTCTTCTAAAATGGTTTAGGGACTGTGCGCCATATAAATATACCGGTATCAGAAACCACAAAACAGGTGTTTTTTGTTTTGTTTTGTTTTGTTTTGTTTGTTTTTTGGCTTGTTTGTTTTTTCCCTGAATATAAGTAAAAGGTTGTCTTATTTTTTCTTTCAGCAAACTTACTTGAATGATTGCAATTGGAACTGAAGAGATAATTTTACAACAAAACTCTGATGTAGATTGCGTTATTCGTATACTCTGCAAACTTTACTTTCTACTGAAAGATAAGCATTGGTTTAAAATCTAGAAGGACGAAGGTATTCACCCTCGCATATCGCGAAACCTTAAAGCAAGCGTGGAGTGGTGTATTGTTTTAAAGCACAGGCTGTTGACTATTTTTTTTAGGTATGGAATTAAGATGTATGGATTCTATATATTTTTATTGTATATTGTTTATTGCCCCAGGTTATATTGAGAACATGTAAACTTTGTAACATTATGACGAAAGATCGGGTCGTCTAAAAACTAGAAAAAGAAATTTAGTTAATTCTTTTTCTTCGACTATCGGCTTTACTTACACCGTTTCGAGTGGTGGCATTGCATTACCATCGGAATAGAATTCCAATTTCAAAAGAAGAGTAGAAGTAAAAAAAAGTATCCCGCGAGGCGGATTCGAACCACCGACCTAAGGATGACTAGTTGACTTGCCACTACAGTCCTCCGCTCTACCAACTGAGCTATCACGGGATCATGCTAAATGTTGAAATTTTTTGGTATTTATACGTGAAAACCTTGTCCACGTTTACATCATAATCTTTAAATAAATATTTTACCGTTGAAATGAAAGCAAGATATCGGGTTTTTTTCTTGGATACAACACTTTTTTTTTTATCGGAAATTTGTTTGCAGACATTATGCTTTAAACGAAAATTCGGAAAGGATTTTAAAATATGATCATTTACTTACTTTGTTTATGTATTTGTTAGTGTATGGCAATTGAACAGGATAAGGTTTTGATTTGTATATAATCAATCGCCTTTAAAATTAGAAGACAAATAATAAATCAACAGTGGGCGTCTGTGAAGCAGTTTCGGGTGAGGTGATGTGATATAAATTCATAATTTTCAGACCGTTTAGTAACATTGCTCCGGTGGCACAATCGGTTAGCGCGCCGTACTTATAGACAGTACCTTCACTGTGCTCTGCACAGTATGAGGAATGCGGAGGTTGTGAGTTCGATCCTCACCCGGAGCAATTAATTTTTTTTGTTTACATTTTTGCAAGTTCGATTCATAAACTTAAAATTCCACTGACATATCCATATGAAATTTAACAATGGAATCTAAAAAAGG
The DNA here is from genome assembly GCA_028015205.1 of Mytilisepta virgata. Lineage (NCBI taxonomy): Eukaryota > Metazoa > Mollusca > Bivalvia > Mytilida > Mytilidae > Mytilisepta > Mytilisepta virgata. The sequence goes on along the minus strand of CM051518.1, from coordinate 2,970,170 downwards.
GACTTTCAGTGGATTTAATACATAAACGGATATAAAAGGAAATGTTAAACTCTAAATCGACAGATAGCGGACAGTATTCAAGCATTCTTGTTATTTCTTTCTTCTAAAATGGTTTAGGGACTGTGCGCCATATAAATATACCGGTATCAGAAACCACAAAACAGGTGTTTTTTGTTTTGTTTTGTTTTGTTTTGTTTGTTTTTTGGCTTGTTTGTTTTTTCCCTGAATATAAGTAAAAGGTTGTCTTATTTTTTCTTTCAGCAAACTTACTTGAATGATTGCAATTGGAACTGAAGAGATAATTTTACAACAAAACTCTGATGTAGATTGCGTTATTCGTATACTCTGCAAACTTTACTTTCTACTGAAAGATAAGCATTGGTTTAAAATCTAGAAGGACGAAGGTATTCACCCTCGCATATCGCGAAACCTTAAAGCAAGCGTGGAGTGGTGTATTGTTTTAAAGCACAGGCTGTTGACTATTTTTTTTAGGTATGGAATTAAGATGTATGGATTCTATATATTTTTATTGTATATTGTTTATTGCCCCAGGTTATATTGAGAACATGTAAACTTTGTAACATTATGACGAAAGATCGGGTCGTCTAAAAACTAGAAAAAGAAATTTAGTTAATTCTTTTTCTTCGACTATCGGCTTTACTTACACCGTTTCGAGTGGTGGCATTGCATTACCATCGGAATAGAATTCCAATTTCAAAAGAAGAGTAGAAGTAAAAAAAAGTATCCCGCGAGGCGGATTCGAACCACCGACCTAAGGATGACTAGTTGACTTGCCACTACAGTCCTCCGCTCTACCAACTGAGCTATCACGGGATCATGCTAAATGTTGAAATTTTTTGGTATTTATACGTGAAAACCTTGTCCACGTTTACATCATAATCTTTAAATAAATATTTTACCGTTGAAATGAAAGCAAGATATCGGGTTTTTTTCTTGGATACAACACTTTTTTTTTTATCGGAAATTTGTTTGCAGACATTATGCTTTAAACGAAAATTCGGAAAGGATTTTAAAATATGATCATTTACTTACTTTGTTTATGTATTTGTTAGTGTATGGCAATTGAACAGGATAAGGTTTTGATTTGTATATAATCAATCGCCTTTAAAATTAGAAGACAAATAATAAATCAACAGTGGGCGTCTGTGAAGCAGTTTCGGGTGAGGTGATGTGATTTAAATTCATAATTTTCAGACCGTTTAGTAACATTGCTCCGGTGGCACAATCGGTTAGCGCGCCGTACTTATAGACAGTACCTTCACTGTGCTCTGCACAGTATGAGGAATGCGGAGGTTGTGAGTTCGATCCTCACCCGGAGCAATTAATTTCTTTTGTTTACATTTTTGCAAGTTCGATTCATAAACTTAAAATTCCACTGACATATCCATATGAAATTTAACAATGGAATCTAAAAAAGGGACTTTCAGTGGATTTAATACATAAACGGATATAAAAGGAAATGTTAAACTCTAAATCGACAGATAGCGGACAGTATTCAAGCATTCTTGTTATTTCTTTCTTCTAAAATGGTTTAGGGACTGTGCGCCATATAAATATACCGGTATCAGAAACCACAAAACAGGTGTTTTTTGTTTTGTTTTGTTTTGTTTTGTTTGTTTTTTGGCTTGTTTGTTTTTTCCCTGAATATAAGTAAAAGGTTGTCTTATTTTTTCTTTCAGCAAACTTACTTGAATGATTGCAATTGGAACTGAAGAGATAATTTTACAACAAAACTCTGATGTAGATTGCGTTATTCGTATACTCTGCAAACTTTACTTTCTACTGAAAGATAAGCATTGGTTTAAAATCTAGAAGGACGAAGGTATTCACCCTCGCATATCGCGAAACCTTAAAGCAAGCGTGGAGTGGTGTATTGTTTTAAAGCACAGGCTGTTGACTATTTTTTTTTAGGTATGGAATTAAGATGTATGGATTCTATATATTTTTATTGTATATTGTTTATTGCCCCAGGTTATATTGAGAACATGTAAACTTTGTAACATTATGACGAAAGATCGGGTCGTCTAAAAACTAGAAAAAGAAATTTAGTTAATTCTTTTTCTTCGACTATCGGCTTTACTTACACCGTTTCGAGTGGTGGCATTGCATTACCATCGGAATAGAATTCCAATTTCAAAAGAAGAGTAGAAGTAAAAAAAAGTATCCCGCGAGGCGGATTCGAACCACCGACCTAAGGATGACTAGTTGACTTGCCACTACAGTCCTCCGCTCTACCAACTGAGCTATCACGGGATCGTGCTAAATGTTGAAATTTTTTGGTATTTATACGTGAAAACCTTGTCCACGTTTACATCATAATCTTTAAATAAATATTTTACCGTTGAAATGAAAGCAAGATATCGGGTTTTTTTCTTGGATACAACACTTTTTTTTTTATCGGAAATTTGTTTGCAGACATTATGCTTTAAACGAAAATTCGGAAAGGATTTTAAAATATGATCATTTACTTACTTTGTTTATGTATTTGTTAGTGTATGGCAATTGAACAGGATAAGGTTTTGATTTGTATATAATCAATCGCCTTTAAAATTAGAAGACAAATAATAAATCAACAGTGGGCGTCTGTGAAGCAGTTTCGGGTGAGGTGATGTGATATAAATTCATAATTTTCAGACCGTTTAGTAACATTGCTCCGGTGGCACAATCGGTTAGCGCGCCGTACTTATAGACAGTACCTTCACTGTGCTCTGCACAGTATGAGGAATGCGGAGGTTGTGAGTTCGATCCTCACCCGGAGCAATTAATTTTTTTTGTTTACATTTTTGCAAGTTCGATTCATAAACTTAAAATTCCACTGACATATCCATATGAAATTTAACAATGGAATCTAAAAAAGGGACTTTCAGTGGATTTAATACATAAACGGATATAAAAGGAAATGTTAAACTCTAAATCGACAGATAGCGGACAGTATTCAAGCATTCTTGTTATTTCTTTCTTCTAAAATGGTTTAGGGACTGTGCGCCATATAAATATACCGGTATCAGAAACCACAAAACAGGTGTTTTTTGTTTTGTTTTGTTTTGTTTTGTTTGTTTTTTGGCTTGTTTGTTTTTTCCCTGAATATAAGTAAAAGGTTGTCTTATTTTTTCTTTCAGCAAACTTACTTGAATGATTGCAATTGGAACTGAAGAGATAATTTTACAACAAAACTCTGATGTAGATTGCGTTATTCGTATACTCTGCAAACTTTACTTTCTACTGAAAGATAAGCATTGGTTTAAAATCTAGAAGGACGAAGGTATTCACCCTCGCATATCGCGAAACCTTAAAGCAAGCGTGGAGTGGTGTATTGTTTTAAAGCACAGGCTGTTGACTATTTTTTTTTAGGTATGGAATTAAGATGTATGGATTCTATATATTTTTATTGTATATTGTTTATTGCCCCAGGTTATATTGAGAACATGTAAACTTTGTAACATTATGACGAAAGATCGGGTCGTCTAAAAACTAGAAAAAGAAATTTAGTTAATTCTTTTTCTTCGACTATCGGCTTTACTTACACCGTTTCGAGTGGTGGCATTGCATTACCATCGGAATAGAATTCCAATTTCAAAAGAAGAGTAGAAGTAAAAAAAAGTATCCCGCGAGGCGGATTCGAACCACCGACCTAAGGATGACTAGTTGACTTGCCACTACAGTCCTCCGCTCTACCAACTGAGCTATCACGGGATCGTGCTAAATGTTGAAATTTTTTGGTATTTATACGTGAAAACCTTGTCCACGTTTACATCATAATCTTTAAATAAATATTTTACCGTTGAAATGAAAGCAAGATATCGGGTTTTTTTCTTGGATACAACACTTTTTTTTTTTATCGGAAATTTGTTTGCAGACATTATGCTTTAAACGAAAATTCGGAAAGGATGTTAAAATATGATCATTTACTTACTTTGTTTATGTATTTGTTAGTGTATGGCAATTGAACAGGATAAGGTTTTGATTTGTATATAATCAATCGCCTTTAAAATTAGAAGACAAATAATAAATCAACAGTGGGCGTCTGTGAAGCAGTTTCGGGTGAGGTGATGTGATATAAATTCATAATTTTCAGACCGTTTAGTAACATTGCTCCGGTGGCACAATCGGTTAGCGCGCCGTACTTATAGACAGTACCTTCACTGTGCTCTGCACAGTATGAGGAATGCGGAGGTTGTGAGTTCGATCCTCACCCGGAGCAATTAATTTTTTTTGTTTACATTTTTGCAAGTTCGATTCATAAACTTAAAATTCCACTGACATATCCATATGAAATTTAACAATGGAATCTAAAAAAGGGACTTTCAGTGGATTTAATACATAAACGGATATAAAAGGAAATGTTAAACTCTAAATCGACAGATAGCGGACAGTATTCAAGCATTCTTGTTATTTCTTTCTTCTAAAATGGTTTAGGGACTGTGCGCCATATAAATATACCGGTATCAGAAACCACAAAACAGGTGTTTTTTGTTTTGTTTTGTTTTGTTTTGTTTGTTTTTTGGCTTGTTTGTTTTTTCCCTGAATATAAGTAAAAGGTTGTCTTATTTTTTCTTTCAGCAAACTTACTTGAATGATTGCAATTGGAACTGAAGAGATAATTTTACAACAAAACTCTGATGTAGATTGCGTTATTCGTATACTCTGCAAACTTTACTTTCTACTGAAAGATAAGCATTGGTTTAAAATCTAGAAGGACGAAGGTATTCACCCTCGCATATCGCGAAACCTTAAAGCAAGCGTGGAGTGGTGTATTGTTTTAAAGCACAGGCTGTTGACTATTTTTTTTTAGGTATGGAATTAAGATGTATGGATTCTATATATTTTTATTGTATATTGTTTATTGCCCCAGGTTATATTGAGAACATGTAAACTTTGTAACATTATGACGAAAGATCGGGTCGTCTAAAAACTAGAAAAAGAAATTTAGTTAATTCTTTTTCTTCGACTATCGGCTTTACTTACACCGTTTCGAGTGGTGGCATTGCATTACCATCGGAATAGAATTCCAATTTCAAAAGAAGAGTAGAAGTAAAAAAAAGTATCCCGCGAGGCGGATTCGAACCACCGACCTAAGGATGACTAGTTGACTTGCCACTACAGTCCTCCGCTCTACCAACTGAGCTATCACGGGATCATGCTAAATGTTGAAATTTTTTGGTATTTATACGTGAAAACCTTGTCCACGTTTACATCATAATCTTTAAATAAATATTTTACCGTTGAAATGAAAGCAAGATATCGGGTTTTTTTCTTGGATACAACACTTTTTTTTTTATCGGAAATTTGTTTGCAGACATTATGCTTTAAACGAAAATTCGGAAAGGATGTTAAAATATGATCATTTACTTACTTTGTTTATGTATTTGTTAGTGTATGGCAATTGAACAGGATAAGGTTTTGATTTGTATATAATCAATCGCCTTTAAAATTAGAAGACAAATAATAAATCAACAGTGGGCGTCTGTGAAGCAGTTTCGGGTGAGGTGATGTGATATAAATTCATAATTTTCAGACCGTTTAGTAACATTGCTCCGGTGGCACAATCGGTTAGCGCGCCGTACTTATAGACAGTACCTTCACTGTGCTCTGCACAGTATGAGGAATGCGGAGGTTGTGAGTTCGATCCTCACCCGGAGCAATTAATTTTTTTTGTTTACATTTTTGCAAGTTCGATTCATAAACTTAAAATTCCACTGACATATCCATATGAAATTTAACAATGGAATCTAAAAAAGGGACTTTCAGTGGATTTAATACATAAACGGATATAAAAGGAAATGTTAAACTCTAAATCGACAGATAGCGGACAGTATTCAAGCATTCTTGTTATTTCTTTCTTCTAAAATGGTTTAGGGACTGTGCGCCATATAAATATACCGGTATCAGAAACCACAAAACAGGTGTTTTTTGTTTTGTTTTGTTTTGTTTTGTTTGTTTTTTGGCTTGTTTGTTTTTTCCCTGAATATAAGTAAAAGGTTGTCTTATTTTTTCTTTCAGCAAACTTACTTGAATGATTGCAATTGGAACTGAAGAGATAATTTTACAACAAAACTCTGATGTAGATTGCGTTATTCGTATACTCTGCAAACTTTACTTTCTACTGAAAGATAAGCATTGGTTTAAAATCTAGAAGGACGAAGGTATTCACCCTCGCATATCGCGAAACCTTAAAGCAAGCGTGGAGTGGTGTATTGTTTTAAAGCACAGGCTGTTGACTATTTTTTTTTAGGTATGGAATTAAGATGTATGGATTCTATATATTTTTATTGTATATTGTTTATTGCCCCAGGTTATATTGAGAACATGTAAACTTTGTAACATTATGACGAAAGATCGGGTCGTCTAAAAACTAGAAAAAGAAATTTAGTTAATTCTTTTTCTTCGACTATCGGCTTTACTTACACCGTTTCGAGTGGTGGCATTGCATTACCATCGGAATAGAATTCCAATTTCAAAAGAAGAGTAGAAGTAAAAAAAAGTATCCCGCGAGGCGGATTCGAACCACCGACCTAAGGATGACTAGTTGACTTGCCACTACAGTCCTCCGCTCTACCAACTGAGCTATCACGGGATCATGCTAAATGTTGAAATTTTTTGGTATTTATACGTGAAAACCTTGTCCACGTTTACATCATAATCTTTAAATAAATATTTTACCGTTGAAATGAAAGCAAGATATCGGGTTTTTTTCTTGGATACAACACTTTTTTTTTTTATCGGAAATTTGTTTGCAGACATTATGCTTTAAACGAAAATTCGGAAAGGATGTTAAAATATGATCATTTACTTACTTTGTTTATGTATTTGTTAGTGTATGGCAATTGAACAGGATAAGGTTTTGATTTGTATATAATCAATCGCCTTTAAAATTAGAAGACAAATAATAAATCAACAGTGGGCGTCTGTGAAGCAGTTTCGGGTGAGGTGATGTGATATAAATTCATAATTTTCAGACCGTTTAGTAACATTGCTCCGGTGGCACAATCGGTTAGCGCGCCGTACTTATAGACAGTACCTTCACTGTGCTCTGCACAGTATGAGGAATGCGGAGGTTGTGAGTTCGATCCTCACCCGGAGCAATTAATTTTTTTTGTTTACATTTTTGCAAGTTCGATTCATAAACTTAAAATTCCACTGACATATCCATATGAAATTTAACAATGGAATCTAAAAAAGGGACTTTCAGTGGATTTAATACATAAACGGATATAAAAGGAAATGTTAAACTCTAAATCGACAGATAGCGGACAGTATTCAAGCATTCTTGTTATTTCTTTCTTCTAAAATGGTTTAGGGACTGTGCGCCATATAAATATACCGGTATCAGAAACCACAAAACAGGTGTTTTTTGTTTTGTTTTGTTTTGTTTTGTTTGTTTTTTGGCTTGTTTGTTTTTTCCCTGAATATAAGTAAAAGGTTGTCTTATTTTTTCTTTCAGCAAACTTACTTGAATGATTGCAATTGGAACTGAAGAGATAATTTTACAACAAAACTCTGATGTAGATTGCGTTATTCGTATACTCTGCAAACTTTACTTTCTACTGAAAGATAAGCATTGGTTTAAAATCTAGAAGGACGAAGGTATTCACCCTCGCATATCGCGAAACCTTAAAGCAAGCGTGGAGTGGTGTATTGTTTTAAAGCACAGGCTGTTGACTATTTTTTTTTAGGTATGGAATTAAGATGTATGGATTCTATATATTTTTATTGTATATTGTTTATTGCCCCAGGTTATATTGAGAACATGTAAACTTTGTAACATTATGACGAAAGATCGGGTCGTCTAAAAACTAGAAAAAGAAATTTAGTTAATTCTTTTTCTTCGACTATCGGCTTTACTTACACCGTTTCGAGTGGTGGCATTGCATTACCATCGGAATAGAATTCCAATTTCAAAAGAAGAGTAGAAGTAAAAAAAAGTATCCCGCGAGGCGGATTCGAACCACCGACCTAAGGATGACTAGTTGACTTGCCACTACAGTCCTCCGCTCTACCAACTGAGCTATCACGGGATCATGCTAAATGTTGAAATTTTTTGGTATTTATACGTGAAAACCTTGTCCACGTTTACATCATAATCTTTAAATAAATATTTTACCGTTGAAATGAAAGCAAGATATCGGGTTTTTTTCTTGGATACAACACTTTTTTTTTTTATCGGAAATTTGTTTGCAGACATTATGCTTTAAACGAAAATTCGGAAAGGATGTTAAAATATGATCATTTACTTACTTTGTTTATGTATTTGTTAGTGTATGGCAATTGAACAGGATAAGGTTTTGATTTGTATATAATCAATCGCCTTTAAAATTAGAAGACAAATAATAAATCAACAGTGGGCGTCTGTGAAGCAGTTTCGGGTGAGGTGATGTGATATAAATTCATAATTTTCAGACCGTTTAGTAACATTGCTCCGGTGGCACAATCGGTTAGCGCGCCGTACTTATAGACAGTACCTTCACTGTGCTCTGCACAGTATGAGGAATGCGGAGGTTGTGAGTTCGATCCTCACCCGGAGCAATTAATTTTTTTTGTTTACATTTTTGCAAGTTCGATTCATAAACTTAAAATTCCACTGACATATCCATATGAAATTTAACAATGGAATCTAAAAAAGGGACTTTCAGTGGATTTAATACATAAACGGATATAAAAGGAAATGTTAAACTCTAAATCGACAGATAGCGGACAGTATTCAAGCATTCTTGTTATTTCTTTCTTCTAAAATGGTTTAGGGACTGTGCGCCATATAAATATACCGGTATCAGAAACCACAAAACAGGTGTTTTTTGTTTTGTTTTGTTTTGTTTTGTTTGTTTTTTGGCTTGTTTGTTTTTTCCCTGAATATAAGTAAAAGGTTGTCTTATTTTTTCTTTCAGCAAACTTACTTGAATGATTGCAATTGGAACTGAAGAGATAATTTTACAACAAAACTCTGATGTAGATTGCGTTATTCGTATACTCTGCAAACTTTACTTTCTACTGAAAGATAAGCATTGGTTTAAAATCTAGAAGGACGAAGGTATTCACCCTCGCATATCGCGAAACCTTAAAGCAAGCGTGGAGTGGTGTATTGTTTTAAAGCACAGGCTGTTGACTATTTTTTTTTAGGTATGGAATTAAGATGTATGGATTCTATATATTTTTATTGTATATTGTTTATTGCCCCAGGTTATATTGAGAACATGTAAACTTTGTAACATTATGACGAAAGATCGGGTCGTCTAAAAACTAGAAAAAGAAATTTAGTTAATTCTTTTTCTTCGACTATCGGCTTTACTTACACCGTTTCGAGTGGTGGCATTGCATTACCATCGGAATAGAATTCCAATTTCAAAAGAAGAGTAGAAGTAAAAAAAAGTATCCCGCGAGGCGGATTCGAACCACCGACCTAAGGATGACTAGTTGACTTGCCACTACAGTCCTCCGCTCTACCAACTGAGCTATCACGGGATCATGCTAAATGTTGAAATTTTTTGGTATTTATACCTGAAAACCTTGTCCACGTTTACATCATAATCTTTAAATAAATATTTTACCGTTGAAATGAAAGCAAGATATCGGGTTTTTTTCTTGGATACAACACTTTTTTTTTTTATCGGAAATTTGTTTGCAGACATTATGCTTTAAACGAAAATTCGGAAAGGATGTTAAAATATGATCATTTACTTACTTTGTTTATGTATTTGTTAGTGTATGGCAATTGAACAGGATAAGGTTTTGATTTGTATATAATCAATCGCCTTTAAAATTAGAAGACAAATAATAAATCAACAGTGGGCGTCTGTGAAGCAGTTTCGGGTGAGGTGATGTGATATAAATTCATAATTTTCAGACCGTTTAGTAACATTGCTCCGGTGGCACAATCGGTTAGCGCGCCGTACTTATAGACAGTACCTTCACTGTGCTCTGCACAGTATGAGGAATGCGGAGGTTGTGAGTTCGATCCTCACCCGGAGCAATTAATTTTTTTTGTTTACATTTTTGCAAGTTCGATTCATAAACTTAAAATTCCACTGACATATCCATATGAAATTTAACAATGGAATCTAAAAAAGGGACTTTCAGTGGATTTAATACATAAACGGATATAAAAGGAAATGTTAAACTCTAAATCGACAGATAGCGGACAGTATTCAAGCATTCTTGTTATTTCTTTCTTCTAAAATGGTTTAGGGACTGTGCGCCATATAAATATACCGGTATCAGAAACCACAAAACAGGTGTTTTTTGTTTTGTTTTGTTTTGTTTTGTTTGTTTTTTGGCTTGTTTGTTTTTTCCCTGAATATAAGTAAAAGGTTGTCTTATTTTTTCTTTCAGCAAACTTACTTGAATGATTGCAATTGGAACTGAAGAGATAATTTTACAACAAAACTCTGATGTAGATTGCGTTATTCGTATACTCTGCAAACTTTACTTTCTACTGAAAGATAAGCATTGGTTTAAAATCTAGAAGGACGAAGGTATTCACCCTCGCATATCGCGAAACCTTAAAGCAAGCGTGGAGTGGTGTATTGTTTTAAAGCACAGGCTGTTGACTATTTTTTTTTAGGTATGGAATTAAGATGTATGGATTCTATATATTTTTATTGTATATTGTTTATTGCCCCAGGTTATATTGAGAACATGTAAACTTTGTAACATTATGACGAAAGATCGGGTCGTCTAAAAACTAGAAAAAGAAATTTAGTTAATTCTTTTTCTTCGACTATCGGCTTTACTTACACCGTTTCGAGTGGTGGCATTGCATTACCATCGGAATAGAATTCCAATTTCAAAAGAAGAGTAGAAGTAAAAAAAAGTATCCCGCGAGGCGGATTCGAACCACCGACCTAAGGATGACTAGTTGACTTGCCACTACAGTCCTCCGCTCTACCAACTGAGCTATCACGGGATCATGCTAAATGTTGAAATTTTTTGGTATTTATACCTGAAAACCTTGTCCACGTTTACATCATAATCTTTAAATAAATATTTTACCGTTGAAATGAAAGCAAGATATCGGGTTTTTTTCTTGGATACAACACTTTTTTTTTTTATCGGAAATTTGTTTGCAGACATTATGCTTTAAACGAAAATTCGGAAAGGATGTTAAAATATGATCATTTACTTACTTTGTTTATGTATTTGTTAGTGTATGGCAATTGAACAGGATAAGGTTTTGATTTGTATATAATCAATCGCCTTTAAAATTAGAAGACAAATAATAAATCAACAGTGGGCGTCTGTGAAGCAGTTTCGGGTGAGGTGATGTGATATAAATTCATAATTTTCAGACCGTTTAGTAACATTGCTCCGGTGGCACAATCGGTTAGCGCGCCGTACTTATAGACAGTACCTTCACTGTGCTCTGCACAGTATGAGGAATGCGGAGGTTGTGAGTTCGATCCTCACCCGGAGCAATTAATTTTTTTTGTTTACATTTTTGCAAGTTCGATTCATAAACTTAAAATTCCACTGACATATCCATATGAAATTTAACAATGGAATCTAAAAAAGGGACTTTCAGTGGATTTAATACATAAACGGATATAAAAGGAAATGTTAAACTCTAAATCGACAGATAGCGGACAGTATTCAAGCATTCTTGTTATTTCTTTCTTCTAAAATGGTTTAGGGACTGTGCGCCATATAAATATATCGGTATCAGAAACCACAAAACAGGTGTTTTTTGTTTTGTTTTGTTTTGTTTTGTTTGTTTTTTGGCTTGTTTGTTTTTTCCCTGAATATAAGTAAAAGGTTGTCTTATTTTTTCTTTCAGCAAACTTACTTGAATGATTGCAATTGGAACTGAAGAGATAATTTTACAACAAAACTCTGATGTAGATTGCGTTATTCGTATACTCTGCAAACTTTACTTTCTACTGAAAGATAAGCATTGGTTTAAAATCTAGAAGGACGAAGGTAGTCACCCTCGCATATCGCGAAACCTTAAAGCAAGCGTGGAGTGGTGTATTGTTTTAAAGCACAGGCTGTTGACTATTTTTTTTTAGGTATGGAATTAAGATGTATGGATTCTATATATTTTTATTGTATATTGTTTATTGCCCCAGGTTATATTGAGAACATGTAAACTTTGTAACATTATGACGAAAGATCGGGTCGTCTAAAAACTAGAAAAAGAAATTTAGTTAATTCTTTTTCTTCGACTATCGGCTTTACTTACACCGTTTCGAGTGGTGGCATTGCATTACCATCGGAATAGAATTCCAATTTCAAAAGAAGAGTAGAAGTAAAAAAAAGTATCCCGCGAGGCGGATTCGAACCACCGACCTAAGGATGACTAGTTGACTTGCCACTACAGTCCTCCGCTCTACCAACTGAGCTATCACGGGATCATGCTAAATGTTGAAATTTTTTGGTATTTATACGTGAAAACCTTGTCCACGTTTACATCATAATCTTTAAATAAATATTTTACCGTTGAAATGAAAGCAAGATATCGGGTTTTTTTCTTGGATACAACACTTTTTTTTTTTATCGGAAATTTGTTTGCAGACATTATGCTTTAAACGAAAATTCGGAAAGGATGTTAAAATATGATCATTTACTTACTTTGTTTATGTATTTGTTAGTGTATGGCAATTGAACAGGATAAGGTTTTGATTTGTATATAATCAATCGCCTTTAAAATTAGAAGACAAATAATAAATCAACAGTGGGCGTCTGTGAAGCAGTTTCGGGTGAGGTGATGTGATATAAATTCATAATTTTCAGACCGTTTAGTAACATTGCTCCGGTGGCACAATCGGTTAGCGCGCCGTACTTATAGACAGTACCTTCACTGTGCTCTGCACAGTATGAGGAATGCGGAGGTTGTGAGTTCGATCCTCACCCGGAGCAATTAATTTTTTTTGTTTACATTTTTGCAAGTTCGATTCATAAACTTAAAATTCCACTGACATATCCATATGAAATTTAACAATGGAATCTAAAAAAGGGACTTTCAGTGGATTTAATACATAAACGGATATAAAAGGAAATGTTAAACTCTAAATCGACAGATAGCGGACAGTATTCAAGCATTCTTGTTATTTCTTTCTTCTAAAATGGTTTAGGGACTGTGCGCCATATAAATATACCGGTATCAGAAACCACAAAACAGGTGTTTTTTGTTTTGTTTTGTTTTGTTTTGTTTGTTTTTTGGCTTGTTTGTTTTTTCCCTGAATATAAGTAAAAGGTTGTCTTATTTTTTCTTTCAGCAAACTTACTTGAATGATTGCAATTGGAACTGAAGAGATAATTTTACAACAAAACTCTGATGTAGATTGCGTTATTCGTATACTCTGCAAACTTTACTTTCTACTGAAAGATAAGCATTGGTTTAAAATCTAGAAGGACGAAGGTAGTCACCCTCGCATATCGCGAAACCTTAAAGCAAGCGTGGAGTGGTGTATTGTTTTAAAGCACAGGCTGTTGACTATTTTTTTTTAGGTATGGAATTAAGATGTATGGATTCTATATATTTTTATTGTATATTGTTTATTGCCCCAGGTTATATTGAGAACATGTAAACTTTGTAACATTATGACGAAAGATCGGGTCGTCTAAAAACTAGAAAAAGAAATTTAGTTAATTCTTTTTCTTCGACTATCGGCTTTACTTACACCGTTTCGAGTGGTGGCATTGCATTACCATCGGAATAGAATTCCAATTTCAAAAGAAGAGTAGAAGTAAAAAAAAGTATCCCGCGAGGCGGATTCGAACCACCGACCTAAGGATGACTAGTTGACTTGCCACTACAGTCCTCCGCTCTACCAACTGAGCTATCACGGGATCATGCTAAATGTTGAAATTTTTTGGTATTTATACGTGAAAACCTTGTCCACGTTTACATCATAATCTTTAAATAAATATTTTACCGTTGAAATGAAAGCAAGATATCGGGTTTTTTTCTTGGATACAACACTTTTTTTTTTTATCGGAAATTTGTTTGCAGACATTATGCTTTAAACGAAAATTCGGAAAGGATGTTAAAATATGATCATTTACTTACTTTGTTTATGTATTTGTTAGTGTATGGCAATTGAACAGGATAAGGTTTTGATTTGTATATAATCAATCGCCTTTAAAATTAGAAGACAAATAATAAATCAACAGTGGGCGTCTGTGAAGCAGTTTCGGGTGAGGTGATGTGATATAAATTCATAATTTTCAGACCGTTTAGTAACATTGCTCCGGTGGCACAATCGGTTAGCGCGCCGTACTTATAGACAGTACCTTCACTGTGCTCTGCACAGTATGAGGAATGCGGAGGTTGTGAGTTCGATCCTCACCCGGAGCAATTAATTTTTTTTGTTTACATTTTTGCAAGTTCGATTCATAAACTTAAAATTCCACTGACATATCCATATGAAATTTAACAATGGAATCTAAAAAAGGGACTTTCAGTGGATTTAATACATAAACGGATATAAAAGGAAATGTTAAACTCTAAATCGACAGATAGCGGACAGTATTCAAGCATTCTTGTTATTTCTTTCTTCTAAAATGGTTTAGGGACTGTGCGCCATATAAATATACCGGTATCAGAAACCACAAAACAGGTGTTTTTTGTTTTGTTTTGTTTTGTTTTGTTTGTTTTTTGGCTTGTTTGTTTTTTCCCTGAATATAAGTAAAAGGTTGTCTTATTTTTTCTTTCAGCAAACTTACTTGAATGATTGCAATTGGAACTGAAGAGATAATTTTACAACAAAACTCTGATGTAGATTGCGTTATTCGTATACTCTGCAAACTTTACTTTCTACTGAAAGATAAGCATTGGTTTAAAATCTAGAAGGACGAAGGTAGTCACCCTCGCATATCGCGAAACCTTAAAGCAAGCGTGGAGTGGTGTATTGTTTTAAAGCACAGGCTGTTGACTATTTTTTTTTAGGTATGGAATTAAGATGTATGGATTCTATATATTTTTATTGTATATTGTTTATTGCCCCAGGTTATATTGAGAACATGTAAACTTTGTAACATTATGACGAAAGATCGGGTCGTCTAAAAACTAGAAAAAGAAATTTAGTTAATTCTTTTTCTTCGACTATCGGCTTTACTTACACCGTTTCGAGTGGTGGCATTGCATTACCATCGGAATAGAATTCCAATTTCAAAAGAAGAGTAGAAGTAAAAAAAAGTATCCCGCGAGGCGGATTCGAACCACCGACCTAAGGATGACTAGTTGACTTGCCACTACAGTCCTCCGCTCTACCAACTGAGCTATCACGGGATCATGCTAAATGTTGAAATTTTTTGGTATTTATACGTGAAAACCTTGTCCACGTTTACATCATAATCTTTAAATAAATATTTTACCGTTGAAATGAAAGCAAGATATCGGGTTTTTTTCTTGGATACAACACTTTTTTTTTTTATCGGAAATTTGTTTGCAGACATTATGCTTTAAACGAAAATTCGGAAAGGATGTTAAAATATGATCATTTACTTACTTTGTTTATGTATTTGTTAGTGTATGGCAATTGAACAGGATAAGGTTTTGATTTGTATATAATCAATCGCCTTTAAAATTAGAAGACAAATAATAAATCAACAGTGGGCGTCTGTGAAGCAGTTTCGGGTGAGGTGATGTGATATAAATTCATAATTTTCAGACCGTTTAGTAACATTGCTCCGGTGGCACAATCGGTTAGCGCGCCGTACTTATAGACAGTACCTTCACTGTGCTCTGCACAGTATGAGGAATGCGGAGGTTGTGAGTTCGATCCTCACCCGGAGCAATTAATTTTTTTTGTTTACATTTTTGCAAGTTCGATTCATAAACTTAAAATTCCACTGACATATCCATATGAAATTTAACAATGGAATCTAAAAAAGGGACTTTCAGTGGATTTAATACATAAACGGATATAAAAGGAAATGTTAAACTCTAAATCGACAGATAGCGGACAGTATTCAAGCATTCTTGTTATTTCTTTCTTCTAAAATGGTTTAGGGACTGTGCGCCATATAAATATACCGGTATCAGAAACCACAAAACAGGTGTTTTTTGTTTTGTTTTGTTTTGTTTTGTTTGTTTTTTGGCTTGTTTGTTTTTTCCCTGAATATAAGTAAAAGGTTGTCTTATTTTTTCTTTCAGCAAACTTACTTGAATGATTGCAATTGGAACTGAAGAGATAATTTTACAACAAAACTCTGATGTAGATTGCGTTATTCGTATACTCTGCAAACTTTACTTTCTACTGAAAGATAAGCATTGGTTTAAAATCTAGAAGGACGAAGGTAGTCACCCTCGCATATCGCGAAACCTTAAAGCAAGCGTGGAGTGGTGTATTGTTTTAAAGCACAGGCTGTTGACTATTTTTTTTTAGGTATGGAATTAAGATGTATGGATTCTATATATTTTTATTGTATATTGTTTATTGCCCCAGGTTATATTGAGAACATGTAAACTTTGTAACATTATGACGAAAGATCGGGTCGTCTAAAAACTAGAAAAAGAAATTTAGTTAATTCTTTTTCTTCGACTATCGGCTTTACTTACACCGTTTCGAGTGGTGGCATTGCATTACCATCGGAATAGAATTCCAATTTCAAAAGAAGAGTAGAAGTAAAAAAAAGTATCCCGCGAGGCGGATTCGAACCACCGACCTAAGGATGACTAGTTGACTTGCCACTACAGTCCTCCGCTCTACCAACTGAGCTATCACGGGATCATGCTAAATGTTGAAATTTTTTGGTATTTATACGTGAAAACCTTGTCCACGTTTACATCATAATCTTTAAATAAATATTTTACCGTTGAAATGAAAGCAATATATCGGGTTTTTTTCTTGGATACAACACTTTTTTTTTTTTATCGGAAATTTGTTTGCAGACATTATGCTTTAAACGAAAATTCGGAAAGGATGTTAAAATATGATCATTTACTTACTTTGTTTATGTATTTGTTAGTGTATGGCAATTGAACAGGATAAGGTTTTGATTTGTATATAATCAATCGCCTTTAAAATTAGAAGACAAATAATAAATCAACAGTGGGCGTCTGTGAAGCAGTTTCGGGTGAGGTGATGTGATATAAATTCATAATTTTCAGACCGTTTAGTAACATTGCTCCGGTGGCACAATCGGTTAGCGCGCCGTACTTATAGACAGTACCTTCACTGTGCTCTGCACAGTATGAGGAATGCGGAGGTTGTGAGTTCGATCCTCACCCGGAGCAATTAATTTTTTTTGTTTACATTTTTGCAAGTTCGATTCATAAACTTAAAATTCCACTGACATATCCATATGAAATTTAACAATGGAATCTAAAAAAGGGACTTTCAGTGGATTTAATACATAAACGGATATAAAAGGAAATGTTAAACTCTAAATCGACAGATAGCGGACAGTATTCAAGCATTCTTGTTATTTCTTTCTTCTAAAATGGTTTAGGGACTGTGCGCCATATAAATATACCGGTATCAGAAACCACAAAACAGGTGTTTTTTGTTTTGTTTTGTTTTGTTTTGTTTGTTTTTTGGCTTGTTTGTTTTTTCCCTGAATATAAGTAAAAGGTTGTCTTATTTTTTCTTTCAGCAAACTTACTTGAATGATTGCAATTGGAACTGAAGAGATAATTTTACAACAAAACTCTGATGTAGATTGCGTTATTCGTATACTCTGCAAACTTTACTTTCTACTGAAAGATAAGCATTGGTTTAAAATCTAGAAGGACGAAGGTAGTCACCCTCGCATATCGCGAAACCTTAAAGCAAGCGTGGAGTGGTGTATTGTTTTAAAGCACAGGCTGTTGACTATTTTTTTTTAGGTATGGAATTAAGATGTATGGATTCTATATATTTTTATTGTATATTGTTTATTGCCCCAGGTTATATTGAGAACATGTAAACTTTGTAACATTATGACGAAAGATCGGGTCGTCTAAAAACTAGAAAAAGAAATTTAGTTAATTCTTTTTCTTCGACTATCGGCTTTACTTACACCGTTTCGAGTGGTGGCATTGCATTACCATCGGAATAGAATTCCAATTTCAAAAGAAGAGTAGAAGTAAAAAAAAGTATCCCGCGAGGCGGATTCGAACCACCGACCTAAGGATGACTAGTTGACTTGCCACTACAGTCCTCCGCTCTACCAACTGAGCTATCACGGGATCATGCTAAATGTTGAAATTTTTTGGTATTTATACGTGAAAACCTTGTCCACGTTTACATCATAATCTTTAAATAAATATTTTACCGTTGAAATGAAAGCAAGATATCGGGTTTTTTTCTTGGATACAACACTTTTTTTTTTTATCGGAAATTTGTTTGCAGACATTATGCTTTAAACGAAAATTCGGAAAGGATGTTAAAATATGATCATTTACTTACTTTGTTTATGTATTTGTTAGTGTATGGCAATTGAACAGGATAAGGTTTTGATTTGTATATAATCAATCGCCTTTAAAATTAGAAGACAAATAATAAATCAACAGTGGGCGTCTGTGAAGCAGTTTCGGGTGAGGTGATGTGATATAAGTTCATAATTTTCAGACCGTTTAGTAACATTGCTCCGGTGGCACAATCGGTTAGCGCGCCGTACTTATAGACAGTACCTTCACTGTGCTCTGCACAGTATGAGGAATGCGGAGGTTGTGAGTTCGATCCTCACCCGGAGCAATTAATTTTTTTTGTTTACATTTTTGCAAGTTCGATTCATAAACTTAAAATTCCACTGACATATCCATATGAAATTTAACAATGGAATCTAAAAAAGGGACTTTCAGTGGATTTAATACATAAACGGATATAAAAGGAAATGTTAAACTCTAAATCGACAGATAGCGGACAGTATTCAAGCATTCTTGTTATTTCTTTCTTCTAAAATGGTTTAGGGACTGTGCGCCATATAAATATACCGGTATCAGAAACCACAAAACAGGTGTTTTTTGTTTTGTTTTGTTTTGTTTTGTTTGTTTTTTGGCTTGTTTGTTTTTTCCCTGAATATAAGTAAAAGGTTGTCTTATTTTTTCTTTCAGCAAACTTACTTGAATGATTGCAATTGGAACTGAAGAGATAATTTTACAACAAAACTCTGATGTAGATTGCGTTATTCGTATACTCTGCAAACTTTACTTTCTACTGAAAGATAAGCATTGGTTTAAAATCTAGAAGGACGAAGGTAGTCACCCTCGCATATCGCGAAACCTTAAAGCAAGCGTGGAGTGGTGTATTGTTTTAAAGCACAGGCTGTTGACTATTTTTTTTTAGGTATGGAATTAAGATGTATGGATTCTATATATTTTTATTGTATATTGTTTATTGCCCCAGGTTATATTGAGAACATGTAAACTTTGTAACATTATGACGAAAGATCGGGTCGTCTAAAAACTAGAAAAAGAAATTTAGTTAATTCTTTTTCTTCGACTATCGGCTTTACTTACACCGTTTCGAGTGGTGGCATTGCATTACCATCGGAATAGAATTCCAATTTCAAAAGAAGAGTAGAAGTAAAAAAAAGTATCCCGCGAGGCGGATTCGAACCACCGACCTAAGGATGACTAGTTGACTTGCCACTACAGTCCTCCGCTCTACCAACTGAGCTATCACGGGATCATGCTAAATGTTGAAATTTTTTGGTATTTATACGTGAAAACCTTGTCCACGTTTACATCATAATCTTTAAATAAATATTTTACCGTTGAAATGAAAGCAATATATCGGGTTTTTTTCTTGGATACAACACTTTTTTTTTTATCGGAAATTTGTTTGCAGACATTATGCTTTAAACGAAAATTCGGAAAGGATTTTAAAATATGATCATTTACTTACTTTGTTTATGTATTTGTTAGTGTATGGCAATTGAACAGGATAAGGTTTTGATTTGTATATAATCAATCGCCTTTAAAATTAGAAGACAAATAATAAATCAACAGTGGGCGTCTGTGAAGCAGTTTCGGGTGAGGTGATGTGATATAAATTCATAATTTTCAGACCGTTTAGTAACATTGCTCCGGTGGCACAATCGGTTAGCGCGCCGTACTTATAGACAGTACCTTCACTGTGCTCTGCACAGTATGAGGAATGCGGAGGTTGTGAGTTCGATCCTCACCCGGAGCAATTAATTTTTTTTGTTTACATTTTTGCAAGTTCGATTCATAAACTTAAAATTCCACTGACATATCCATATGAAATTTAACAATGGAATCTAAAAAAGGGACTTTCAGTGGATTTAATACATAAACGGATATAAAAGGAAATGTTAAACTCTAAATCGACAGATAGCGGACAGTATTCAAGCATTCTTGTTATTTCTTTCTTCTAAAATGGTTTAGGGACTGTGCGCCATATAAATATACCGGTATCAGAAACCACAAAACAGGTGTTTTTTGTTTTGTTTTGTTTTGTTTTGTTTGTTTTTTGGCTTGTTTGTTTTTTCCCTGAATATAAGTAAAAGGTTGTCTTATTTTTTCTTTCAGCAAACTTACTTGAATGATTGCAATTGGAACTGAAGAGATAATTTTACAACAAAACTCTGATGTAGATTGCGTTATTCGTATACTCTGCAAACTTTACTTTCTACTGAAAGATAAGCATTGGTTTAAAATCTAGAAGGACGAAGGTAGTCACCCTCGCATATCGCGAAACCTTAAAGCAAGCGTGGAGTGGTGTATTGTTTTAAAGCACAGGCTGTTGACTATTTTTTTTTAGGTATGGAATTAAGATGTATGGATTCTATATATTTTTATTGTATATTGTTTATTGCCCCAGGTTATATTGAGAACATGTAAACTTTGTAACATTATGACGAAAGATCGGGTCGTCTAAAAACTAGAAAAAGAAATTTAGTTAATTCTTTTTCTTCGACTATCGGCTTTACTTACACCGTTTCGAGTGGTGGCATTGCATTACCATCGGAATAGAATTCCAATTTCAAAAGAAGAGTAGAAGTAAAAAAAAGTATCCCGCGAGGCGGATTCGAACCACCGACCTAAGGATGACTAGTTGACTTGCCACTACAGTCCTCCGCTCTACCAACTGAGCTATCACGGGATCATGCTAAATGTTGAAATTTTTTGGTATTTATACGTGAAAACCTTGTCCACGTTTACATCATAATCTTTAAATAAATATTTTACCGTTGAAATGAAAGCAATATATCGGGTTTTTTTCTTGGATACAACACTTTTTTTTTTATCGGAAATTTGTTTGCAGACATTATGCTTTAAACGAAAATTCGGAAAGGATTTTAAAATATGATCATTTACTTACTTTGTTTATGTATTTGTTAGTGTATGGCAATTGAACAGGATAAGGTTTTGATTTGTATATAATCAATCGCCTTTAAAATTAGAAGACAAATAATAAATCAACAGTGGGCGTCTGTGAAGCAGTTTCGGGTGAGGTGATGTGATATAAATTCATAATTTTCAGACCGTTTAGTAACATTGCTCCGGTGGCACAATCGGTTAGCGCGCCGTACTTATAGACAGTACCTTCACTGTGCTCTGCACAGTATGAGGAATGCGGAGGTTGTGAGTTCGATCCTCACCCGGAGCAATTAATTTTTTTTGTTTACATTTTTGCAAGTTCGATTCATAAACTTAAAATTCCACTGACATATCCATATGAAATTTAACAATGGAATCTAAAAAAGGGACTTTCAGTGGATTTAATACATAAACGGATATAAAAGGAAATGTTAAACTCTAAATCGACAGATAGCGGACAGTATTCAAGCATTCTTGTTATTTCTTTCTTCTAAAATGGTTTAGGGACTGTGCGCCATATAAATATACCGGTATCAGAAACCACAAAACAGGTGTTTTTTGTTTTGTTTTGTTTTGTTTTGTTTGTTTTTTGGCTTGTTTGTTTTTTCCCTGAATATAAGTAAAAGGTTGTCTTATTTTTTCTTTCAGCAAACTTACTTGAATGATTGCAATTGGAACTGAAGAGATAATTTTACAACAAAACTCTGATGTAGATTGCGTTATTCGTATACTCTGCAAACTTTACTTTCTACTGAAAGATAAGCATTGGTTTAAAATCTAGAAGGACGAAGGTAGTCACCCTCGCATATCGCGAAACCTTAAAGCAAGCGTGGAGTGGTGTATTGTTTTAAAGCACAGGCTGTTGACTATTTTTTTTTAGGTATGGAATTAAGATGTATGGATTCTATATATTTTTATTGTATATTGTTTATTGCCCCAGGTTATATTGAGAACATGTAAACTTTGTAACATTATGACGAAAGATCGGGTCGTCTAAAAACTAGAAAAAGAAATTTAGTTAATTCTTTTTCTTCGACTATCGGCTTTACTTACACCGTTTCGAGTGGTGGCATTGCATTACCATCGGAATAGAATTCCAATTTCAAAAGAAGAGTAGAAGTAAAAAAAAGTATCCCGCGAGGCGGATTCGAACCACCGACCTAAGGATGACTAGTTGACTTGCCACTACAGTCCTCCGCTCTACCAACTGAGCTATCACGGGATCATGCTAAATGTTGAAATTTTTTGGTATTTATACGTGAAAACCTTGTCCACGTTTACATCATAATCTTTAAATAAATATTTTACCGTTGAAATGAAAGCAATATATCGGGTTTTTTTCTTGGATACAACACTTTTTTTTTTATCGGAAATTTGTTTGCAGACATTATGCTTTAAACGAAAATTCGGAAAGGATTTTAAAATATGATCATTTACTTACTTTGTTTATGTATTTGTTAGTGTATGGCAATTGAACAGGATAAGGTTTTGATTTGTATATAATCAATCGCCTTTAAAATTAGAAGACAAATAATAAATCAACAGTGGGCGTCTGTGAAGCAGTTTCGGGTGAGGTGATGTGATATA
The DNA here is from genome assembly GCA_028015205.1 of Mytilisepta virgata. Classification (NCBI taxonomy): domain Eukaryota; kingdom Metazoa; phylum Mollusca; class Bivalvia; order Mytilida; family Mytilidae; genus Mytilisepta; species Mytilisepta virgata. The sequence goes on along the minus strand of CM051518.1, from coordinate 2,947,360 downwards.
AATTCATAATTTTCAGACCGTTTAGTAACATTGCTCCGGTGGCACAATCGGTTAGCGCGCCGTACTTATAGACAGTACCTTCACTGTGCTCTGCACAGTATGAGGAATGCGGAGGTTGTGAGTTCGATCCTCACCCGGAGCAATTAATTTTTTTTGTTTACATTTTTGCAAGTTCGATTCATAAACTTAAAATTCCACTGACATATCCATATGAAATTTAACAATGGAATCTAAAAAAGGGACTTTCAGTGGATTTAATACATAAACGGATATAAAAGGAAATGTTAAACTCTAAATCGACAGATAGCGGACAGTATTCAAGCATTCTTGTTATTTCTTTCTTCTAAAATGGTTTAGGGACTGTGCGCCATATAAATATACCGGTATCAGAAACCACAAAACAGGTGTTTTTTGTTTTGTTTTGTTTTGTTTTGTTTGTTTTTTGGCTTGTTTGTTTTTTCCCTGAATATAAGTAAAAGGTTGTCTTATTTTTTCTTTCAGCAAACTTACTTGAATGATTGCAATTGGAACTGAAGAGATAATTTTACAACAAAACTCTGATGTAGATTGCGTTATTCGTATACTCTGCAAACTTTACTTTCTACTGAAAGATAAGCATTGGTTTAAAATCTAGAAGGACGAAGGTAGTCACCCTCGCATATCGCGAAACCTTAAAGCAAGCGTGGAGTGGTGTATTGTTTTAAAGCACAGGCTGTTGACTATTTTTTTTTAGGTATGGAATTAAGATGTATGGATTCTATATATTTTTATTGTATATTGTTTATTGCCCCAGGTTATATTGAGAACATGTAAACTTTGTAACATTATGACGAAAGATCGGGTCGTCTAAAAACTAGAAAAAGAAATTTAGTTAATTCTTTTTCTTCGACTATCGGCTTTACTTACACCGTTTCGAGTGGTGGCATTGCATTACCATCGGAATAGAATTCCAATTTCAAAAGAAGAGTAGAAGTAAAAAAAAGTATCCCGCGAGGCGGATTCGAACCACCGACCTAAGGATGACTAGTTGACTTGCCACTACAGTCCTCCGCTCTACCAACTGAGCTATCACGGGATCATGCTAAATGTTGAAATTTTTTGGTATTTATAGGTAAAAAAAACAGGATACTATTTTTTTTCGGATATACAAAATTTTTAGGTTACAAACAAGAACTAGTCGTCCTATGTTATTTCCCATATGGGGTACCCAATATGCAATAAAATTTAGTAAATTTCCGTATTAATCTATAGAAAAATTATAGCATTCCCTTGTGGCGGAAGTGTAACGGAATACTGCAAAGCAATTTAAAATATATGTTCCCGTTGCTTTTCTTGCCTGAAAAGAAGCATGAAAAGGAGGGGATGTAATTTCCCGAAAATCCGAGGGTCCACCATTTAAATCTTCAATTTGCACACATTGTTAAACATTCCTGTGAAATAGTTTGATTTAGAATATTTCGGATAAAGACCCACTCTCGTTTTAAATAATTTACAAATTAATATGATATTGACCAATCGGAAGCGAATGTGATATTCATTTTGGGACTCAATCATCCCTTCATAAAATGGCTGCTCCCAGTGAATCTTCTAATGGTGTATTGTAATCCTGAAAGGGAATTTCCCGTGATAGTGGATTTTACATATAAATGAAAATTCGGAAAGAATTTTGTGAACTTAAATAGTTGATAAAAAGTGTCCCTGCAACTGCTGAAAATAAACTCAACAACAATGAACCCTGAGAGGTGAATAGTTAATATTACTTTTATATAATAAATTTCATATAATCATCATGATAATAATTAGAATGGTCAAGATTATCTTAGCAATTAAGACTGTTCATAAAACAAAACTCTCAGACCAAATGTGGAAACAAATAGTGTTATATTAAAATTTGAATTTGTCGGTTTATCACTTATTAAACAATATAAGTACAGTATAAACACTGTTACAATTGGTATGTCCCCATTTCGCCTTAGCTGTGAAATACGGGTAAAAAGGTAAAAACACTACTAAGGAGTGGGAATTTTTAATAATTTCTTTGTAAAATCAAAATTGTAAATTGATGAGATGTTGTTTTAATGATAAAGAAAACACAATTAAAAAATACATTATTTTGGACATAAAATGAAAAATTAAGTAACATTTAAATATTATCATTGAATTCAGAAATTTATAAAAAAAAATTAATTCAAAATAAATTGTGAATTTATTTATGGATTTAGTGACTAAGATAAAAAAAAGTTTATTCTTAAATTTATATAGTCATTATCATAAGTATTTCTTTATGCTAAAATCTAAAATCTTCATCATAATTATTACTTTAATTGCCAGTTAAGTATTGATTTATTTCAGTGTAGAGCTTTTATAGCTAACTAGAGAGCATAAGTCATTGATAGTGAAATGAAAATAGCTTAACTTCTTATAATTGAAAAGAAGTACCGCAAAAAAGAAAAAAAAAATGCAGCGTTTGAAAACCCAACGGACATCTGGCGAGAAGAACTATATCCAGTATGGGGATGCAGCATCATACATCTTGAAGTTCGACTGATGATTTTACGATACAGTGCTTACGAACATGCTTCTTGAATTTATTGTTAAACTGTGCTCATTGTTGTTGATTAATTTTATCATATCTTGTATATAAAAATATTTAAAATATAACATATTTTATCTTTTATGTCCAGTAATAACATATGTCATCACATCAGGTAAGTATATGTGTAAGTTATCATCAGAAAAAGATGACAAAGTCTACAGAGGACAGAAAACCATGTTAAATCGTTATTTCCACTGCACCATTTTCACACAAATCATTCATACTTAACTTTAAACTAACACTATGAAATCTATGATAATATTGCTATATAAACAATATTTACACTTAATTAGATGTCCAAATTGATAAACTTAGAAGATGTAGGAGTGAAAAAAGGAACATCAGCTCTTACCAACCCTGATGCTGTCCGCCATTCATGACAAATATGTTGCTGTTCCTGCAGATAAGGCCCCTAATAACACCGTTTTTGTATGCAAAAACTACTGTATTCAATGCTTGATTACCGAACTAGGGATTGCTAATTCACTTAGCAATCCTACCTATAAAGCTACTAATAGTTCAAAGGAAGACATAACCTACAATCATAGATCGGTCTGATCGTCATTTATTATTTCCATCAAAGATTTTGATCTTCCTACCTTGTACCGGATACCAAGTTACATAAGTGTCTATACAAACAACGCTTTATAGCTAGACCTGCCAAATGTTCCACCAAACCATTGTCTGAACTTCTAACTTCTTTTTTAACAGCTGTCAAAATGGGCCTCCAAAGTTATTGTGAGACAAGCTATTCAAGAAGTGGTATCAATTAAATTTGGATATTAAAGACTTAAAGGATATTTAACGATCTCGGTCCATTTCAGTCTGTAATAGCATAAAAACATTTGATTTCTCTACCCTATATACGACCATTCCTCATTCACAACAGACGGAGAAGTTGAAAGATCTAATCCATCGATGCTTTCAAAATAAAAATGGCAACAGCAGACACATACCTTGTCATTGGTAGGGATAATTCATAAGTTGTTAAAAACCAAATTGTCCGGTTTGAATTTTTGATCGACAACATATTTGTTCAAATTGGTGGACGAGCTTTTCAACAGACTAGTGAAATTTCTATGGACACTAATTGTGCGCCACTCCTGGCCGACTTGTTCTTTACTCATATGAGGCAGACTTCCTTGACGTTTCAATTGAATGGGGAAGACATTGTCCCAACTAATATTCATAAGTATTTTGGTGTTACCTTCAGTAATGATGCCAAATGGAATGTTCATATTGATAATATTGTTACGAGTGTGTCCAAACATCTCAATGTTTTGCGTAAACTTAAATCTAAACTTAGTAGGAAGAATTTAGAAAAACATTTCCTCATTTATATTAGACCAATATTTGAATATGCTTCAGAACTTTGGGACAGTTGTGGTGTAACAAATGCAGATAAGTTAGAAAGGTTACATCTAGAGGCTGCGAGAATTATTACCGGACTTCAAATATTTACAAGCTCCGATATAATTTATCAAGAAATTGGATGGGAAAAACTAGAAATTCGTCGTAAACATAGGAAGCTTCAAATGTTGCATTCTATATTTCATAACATTTAATATTTAATAACCTACTCCCGTCTAGTATACAGTCTACTACCATTTATACTTTACGAAACGGAGAGGATCTAATTGTTCCTTTCTGTAGATTGTCCTTGACCAAAAATTCCTTTTTTTATCTTCAACAATTCGAAGTTGGAATGAATTAGCTCCAGCAATTAGAAATATTGAAAGTACTTCTAGATTTAAAACAGAAATAAGAAAATTTTCACAAAAAGTTTTAGTTCCTGAGTAATTTTTAATGGGCCCAAGGACAAATAATATTATTTTGACCCAATTAAGATGCTCTGCGTCGTTTCTTAACAGCTATTTAAATAGAGTAAATATTGTCAGAAACCCCTGTTGTCGATGTGGGTTTGATTATGAGTCATCATATCATTACTTTTTCGAATGTAGTCTTTATAACGATGTACGAAACACATTGTAAATGAAATAAATTGGGTTTCAAATTACTGTAATATTGACCTTGATCTTTTAGGTTTAAAAAAAGATATATCTGTAGAACAATATACCATTGTACTAAACAGTGTTTACGATTATATAAAGAAAACGGACCGATTCCTTATTGTTTAAATATTTTCAGCCAAATGCACTTAAATACATAGACATCCAATTTCCATTCAATAAATCTGGTTCTTATATATATATATATTTATACATCTTGTTATTGTCGTTTGCGTGCCTCATACGTTAGTTGTGAAAAATTGTATACGAGGAAGATTTCATAAGTAAGATTTACTCGTGTCTTATCCATTTTGTATACTAATTACAAATAATATACGTTTAAACTAAACTGCTGCTAAGGAAGGGAAAGTTCACAATCAGAAAATTAAAATCACGTTTGCAAAAGATTCATGAGTAATACGTTTAGATTTACAACAACAATTAAACCAGATAATGAGGGGTAATTAAAGAACTCCAAAGACTTAAAACCATTTCAGTCTGTAACGGCATAAAACATTTGATTTCTCTACCCTCTATACAACCATTCCTCATTCACAACTGAAGACCTTGAAATATCTAATCCATTAACGCTTTCAAAATAAAATTGGCAACAACAGATACACATACCTTGTCATTGGTAGAGATAAATCATACTTTGATAAAAACCTCTCTAAATCTAACAAAAAATATACAGAGGACGAAATTGTCCTGATGATTGAATTTTTGATCGACAACATATTTGTACAATTTGGTGGACGTGTTTTCCAACAGACAATTGGCATTCCTATGGGTACTAATTGTGCGCCACTACTGGCCGACTTGTTCCTTTACTCCTATGAGGCAGACTTCCTTGATGGGCTTCTTAAGGAAAAACAAAAGAAGTTAGCCCGTACATTTAATTTCAGTTTCCGCTACATAGATGATGTTTTATCACTCAACAATTCACGTTTTGGGAATTTCTTACATCTCATCTATCCCAATGAGCTCGAAATTAAGGATACCAAAGACACTGCCAAGTCTGCATCTTATCTTGACCTCCAACTCGAAATTGACACCAGAGGAAGGTTGAATACAAAACTTTACGACAAACGGGATTACTTTGACTTTCCAATCGTCAACTTTCCATTTTTGGGCGGCAATATTCCAGAAGCGCCGGCGTATGGAGTATATATTTCACAACTCATACGTTATTCCAGAGCTTGTGACATATACATTGACTTCCTGGAGAGAGCCCGGCTCCTGACAGAAAAGTTGCTCAGACAGGGATACGTTACTCCTAAGCTGAAGTCATCCTTATTAAAGTTTTATGAGCATCATCATGGCTTGGTTGACAGGTATGAAAAAACCGTTTCCCAAATGAAAATGGATCTGTTCCATTGATATTATCCCTTCCTCATACCGGATTGTACATGGGCAGCATGGCGGGTGTCCTGCAGGAAGCAGAGACTGCTTACTCTTCCGGAGCACCTGAGTCTACCCCCGATTTGTTGGTGGGGTCCATGTTGTTCATATGTTTTTAGTTTTTTATTGTAATGCATGTATTGTTTTGGTCTTGTCTTTGTTTGTTCGCCGGAGTTTGTCAGTTGTTACGATTTTTCTCTCCTTCGAATATCCCTTTAGTATTTCTTGACTTTACTTAATATCTTAGTAAGTAAATTCAAGAAATACTAAACGGATATTCGAAGGAGAGAAAAATCGTAACAAATGACTTACTCCGGAGAACAACGAAGACAAGACCAAAACAATACATGCACTACAATTAAAAACTAAAAACATATGAACAAAATGGACCCCACCAAAAAACAAGTTTAATGCTATTTGTACAATATATATTCACTGAAAAAGACTACACCTTATCTATCCTTTACATTGTTACTATATTTTTTGTTTGTTTAGTTGGGGTTTAACGCCGTTTTCAACACATTTTGGCCATTTCGCGGCGGCCAGTTTTTATTGGTGGAGGAAGCCGGAGTACCCGGAGAGAACCACCGACCTTCGGTAGGAAAATTAGCAATCCTTGTCAATTAAGATCGGAGTCGAACACACCCCGCCACAGGTGAGATTCGAACTCACAACCCCAGCGTTGACAGGCTAGTGATCACATTGTTACTATAATAAATACTACTATCAAATAAATGTTTTATGCCATCAACATATTCATCGTCCCAAAATATATCTCCTAATATTGTTATACCAAATTTTCTATAATCAACTTTAACTACTAAATTCTGAAAGTTTCCAACAGATTTCAACCCATTACAATTAAATGAACGTATCAACACTATCGTAATGATTATGAACAAATTGCATATAAACATATCTAACACTAGATCTGATACCATCTAAATCAGGAGTGACTGTTATGGTCTTTCTTCTTTCTGTCCTTTTCTGTCTTTGGCCTTTTCTTTTCGTGTTAATATCAATGAATTTTAATACCTCGTCGTCAATACCTTTCTTTGCAGTATCACCATCTGACGAATTTTTAAATTATTATAAATACAAGCCTATGAATACACAGCCGTACCCTCATTTTCATTTGCACCTACCATTATTTCTGCACCAGGATACAAGGTGTCTAAAACATTGTTTTGTGTCAAACCTTCGCTACTATCTTCACGCCCCCCTAATCTAATAACACACAAGGAAAAGTGTCGTTATCCTTCAGTCTTTTTAAAAAAAATTTGTTTTACATCTTTATCATTATTAACTGTTTAATATTCTTCAAGACATTAGGAAAAAGAGCAAATTTTACAGAATTACACAAAAATTTACATTTGTAGCCCTTATTGTGAAAAGATTTTCAAGTTTCTGTGTGTGTGTGTGTGTGTGTGTGTATATATATATATATATATATATATATATATATATATATATATATATATATATATATATATATATATATATATATATATATATATATATATATATACAAACATTCTACCAAGTTTGAAGACTCTGGATTGAAAACTGTAGGAGGATTACACAAAATAGATGCCTTACTGTCTCCGCCTGCCAAATCCTGCCCGCCGGCCGACCCGGACATTCACCATACTATAACCCAGATTTCAGTCCATTTAACCCGGCCAAAAATTGTAATTTTCCTGCAAAATAGTTTTTCTTCTTAACAATATCCTTCATACACATTTAGTGAAATTTTTGGGATATATTTTTCGATGTCTGATTAAGATCTTCCTGAAGACTGATATTGTCTTTTCGAAAGTTCTCCGGACGACATCACGAGTTGGTTGATCGATATACTGTTTCTGTGTTTCAACTTATGCGTGACTTAATCGTTTTGTCATAGACCTTTCCCTTTCGGTCATCTTTGACACGATTTTTCCCTGATTGGAGTCTCTATAGATATGAATCTTTCCTTGGTAATCATACGACGTGTGATGCTAGCATGGCAGGAGATGTTCACTCTGTCGACACACCTGGTCTCTCCCTTTCGGGGTTCATGTGATGGCTACAAATGTTCGCTGGTCCATGATACTCTGTGCTGTGCGAGTTCAGGTTACCTTACTAATTCACACACACAGATCTCTTGTCAATAATGTTGGGTTAGCTTGATGACATTGCTGACTTGAATTTCGTACACCTATTGTTGTTGTCTCCTGACATTTCGTTTTCCGAATATTGGAAGCTACCCCTTGTATTTCTTCCCTAATTCAACTTTTTCAGAAGAATTATAAGTATTTTTTTTCATTCATGCTAAATACAAGACACCTTCTGTCAGGAAAGATAATTTTTGCAAATGGGAGACAACCCCAATATCAGCAAGTTGGGAATACCCTGTAATTGAAGATTTTTAAGTAATCCTATCGTTTCATTCGTTAAAATCTTCTAACCTTGAGAAAATTCGTGCAAAAAGTACAAGCTATGATACACATATATGTACACATCTTACGATCGTGCCACAGGCACGTTTCTGTCAAGCAAGGGGAAGTTAGTATTTGGAAAATTAAAGTCGTCAATTTTATCGTAAATTTTAGTATATATCTCCCCATTTTAGTTATTTATGGTAAGATCTAAAAGGGAACAGCATTTTCTATTCGTATTGGCTTGGTTCAAATGTAGGTTTTTTTTATAAATGTATTTTGCATATTTCAGAAACTCGGGGTTATCAACAGAAGGTACGGCTTCAAGATACTTGCAGTTTGTGTTAAAAACTTTACTTTATTTATCATGTTCATACCAGTGCTTTATCACAATCTCAGAAACAATGTCCTCTTTTCAAACTGTTTAGCTATGCACCTGTGATGGATCACGGGAGCTCAACCAACAGAGCTGAGCGCGTCTTCAGGTGGCGGATAGGGGAGACTCTCTCATTGGGGGTTGTCAGGTCATAATACGGAAAGCCTGACCGCGGACCATACTGGGTAACGTGTTTGGAGAATGCCACACTCCATGCACGCTAAAGACCCCTTCTGTAGTTTTCGAAAAAGAGTAGGCTAATGCCGCTACATAAGGCTAAATTATCCGACTCTACCCAACCATCCTCCTTTTACAGTGGCACTCAAAATTGGTTCCCCTCTGTGTCCTGTCCCTATTTGAATTGTTTGACAAATTGAACTGGTTCTCGTCCTGAAGAAGCATGAAATATTTGCCACTGGACGTTAAGCAACAATGAATCAATCAATCCAACTTTTCAGTATCTCCACATCTATATACATTCAAAACTTCATTCCAATGTTCACATTCGCATTCACATGGAATTCTTCTGCAATATACACTGGGGCATACGCATGGCTTACTATTACAGAAGTAACACTGTTGAATAAAATACAAATTTCTTTATGCTATTGAAATAAAGATTAATTTGACAATTTTCAGTTTTTTGAAGACTGAGTACACATCTGTTTTGTATGTATGCGTGTCTGTCGAAAGATCAAAGAAATGTTATACATTCTATTAACAGTAATGATTAATAGTATGGTTAATTAAGAAGAAAATATGTTTATGTTGCGTAATTAGTTTGTTTTACAATTAAAGTTATTAAGTTTGCGATAGATAAAAGGTTTGAAAATATGTAATTAGAATATCAAATTTTGTAAAAACAAAAGTTTTATTTCTTCCTTGGGTCAGTATTTAAGTTGGTCTCATATATTTTATTTAGAGAAAACATAGAGAGATGTTCTCAGAATCCACAAAATCAGAAGATCAATGCAAAATGACAAGTTTTGTTGACATGCAGTATAAGACAAGGAAATATAATCCAAATGATCTTAAGCAAAAAGAAGTTACATATTCTCTCATACAATTCATAGCGAGAAATATACTTCCCTTTTCAACAGTCGAAAGTGGAAACTTTCAGAAATTTGTAGAAGAACTTGACCCGAAGTTTCAGTTGCCGTGTAGAAACATCTGTCTTCGAAATTGATCCACTTAAAAGCACAGGCAGTTCGACAAAAGCTCAATGATAGTCTAAATGAAGCAGACATTACTGTAGACATCTGGTAAAATAGGGCTATGAAGGAATTTCTTGGCATAACTGCACACTTTATTTCCAACGGGGAAATAAAATCCGCTATGATTTCATGCAAAAGGTTCAAAGGCAGACACACAGGCAGAAAGTCAGCCTTGGCCTCAGAAGATCTTGAAGATAACAAGAGATTGCAGGCATCGAATTCCACTAGGTGGAATAGCCAAATCCAAATAATAAGGTCAGTTCTAAACATTCCTGATAACGAAGTGGAAACATTGGATTGCTCAAATTTAACAACTTCTGATGGTCCTCAATGGAATTTGCAAAATTCTCAAGCCTTTCGAAGATGCCACTCTTCTCGTTCATGGTGAAAAACATGCGAGTGGTAGTTTGATAATTCCAGTAACTCTCGGTCTACGAAAACATTTGCAAGCAAGAAAATGTGATTACTGTGTGAAATTTGTATCTGCAATGGAGTCATCTCTTGCCAAAAGGTTATCAAAATATGAAGATGATGAAATTTATATTACTTTTTATATACTCGAAACACGATTCAAACTGTTGTGGAGTGAACCTGCAAACATGGATAACCATGTCATTAACTTAAAAAAGATAGTGTCCTCTGTTGAGCTCAATCAGTCGAATGACGACTGTGAGCATTCCTCTACTGCTAAAAGGGTGAAAACCGATGATTTCTTCATCTTCCTCGCTAATTCAACTTTTTCAGACCAAAAATGAGACTGAAAGTCAGGAGTCGGATGATAATCCTCTCTTGTATTGCGAGAAAATGCAACAATGTACCCCTTTCTGGCTAAGTTAGCACAGAAGTACCTGGCAGTCCCTGCATCATCTGCACCTGTGGAACGTTTATTTAGTACTGTTGGGAAGGTCTTTAGGTCTGATCGAATGCGAATGAAAGACGAAGCATTCGAAACGCTAATGATGTTACAGTACAACAGTCACGTTTGAAGCTGTTCAGAATTCTCATAAACACGTGTCTCTATATAGTACATACTATTTACTTTCTTCACTTCTTTGTATATTTTTACACTAAGTCAATATCATAAAATGTAATGTGTAATTCAATGCATTACTTGGCCAATGTAATTTACTTTGAACAAACATTTAATGTGTAATTTTAATTTAATGCAGAGTTTTCAAAATTAATTGTAATGTAATTCGCCCCATGCCTGTATAGAGAGGACAGACTGAAATTATGTATTCGAAGTTCTTTGGACGACATCGCTCGTTGGTTGATCGATATACTGTGTCTCAACTTGCACTTGTCATAGTTCCTTCCCTTTCGTTCATCTTTGGTACCATAGACAGGACTTTTCACCGGATTAGACACTCTGTGGATGGATCACATGACAGATGATGCTTACTATATCGACGTACCTGATCTCTTCCTCTCGGGGTTCATGTGATTACTTATGGTCAAGACAATTTTCTTGTCTGAACGGGCATTTTGTCCATGGCCTGGTGTAACTGTCATATATATATATATATATATGTCATCACCAAATATCCTATAAAGAGCTGTAAGGTTTTCATGTATATCATTGATATAAATGAGAAAAAATAACGGAACACAACAGATCCTTGAGGTACTCCGACTTCGACATTACAAAGTGACGAAGACGATGTTTGAGTACCAGTTTTTTTCTCTTGGAATTAACAAAACTTCATTTATAAATAATGTTGTTGATTGTGATATTTTAGAAATTTATTTCTTAAACGGAAAGTGATTTTGAATTATTAATATATCAATCTCTCACTTTTGAATTATGATGTCATTTTCATAAATATAAAGTAGACATGATGCTATACAAAATACAGTCGCGTTTGAAGCTGTTGACACCGTTGTTGTTTCCAAGACAAATGGGGATAAAATGGAAAAAAGTCTTTAGGTTTTTTATTTATTTTGTTTTATTTCATTTTATTTTATTTTGTATATATATGAAAAATATTACATCTTCTACAATTTATCATTCTTCTAAAGATGAAAGTATTCACGGATATCAATATATCTAAAACAATCAAATTCTGAAATATACTTCTTATATTTATTAATGGTGGTTTAAAAGTACTATTTTTACCTAACGACGAATGTGTGGAATGTTGAATCTTGTTGTTTCCGATTATTCATAATTGTGTTATGGTTTAAACAACAAAGATGATAAATAAATGAATTATGAATCAATTTTCTGTACATTTTGATTGAACTAAACTGCTTCGATAATTTCTTATTAAAATAATCGTGATTATATTTCAGGTGAGTTGTTTTTCTTCTTTTTATTTTCTTAAGTATTGGGAGGATATTTAAGCAGTCGTTAGTTCGATCCCCACCTTGCTCTTCTGACATAATCGATCAATTAAAAGCAACGTTAAAGGCCGCATTCATGTTTAAACAAACAAGCATTGACAAGTTGTCTTTGATAGCGGATGTATATCCCCGAGCGTATCATTAGGTCACTTTCTACTTTTGGTACTAAATCCTTACTTTTAAAATTTGTTGTATTGCATCAGCCATAACACTCTGTCGTAAGTCGTTTTGTTTTAGACGTTTTTTTTTCTGGTTTGCATTCCCTCTACCACTTCTGGATAGTTGTCTCAGTTTTCCATTGTTTTTACTAAGCATTGATTTCTTAAAATGTTCATTGTAATTTTAGTATATGTATATCTAGAATGTTTGTTGGACTAAATAAACAATTGTTATCTTTAAAACGCTAACAATGAACAACGCTAACAGTTGAATTGATTATTTTTTTAACGCTTGTCGTGTATGTATGTGTTTTTTCAAATCGCCATAACGGTCATGAAATTTCGAAAATTACTCATTTTCGAACTAGGTTCAGAAATTGATGCTGAAAATGTCCCATATAAATTTCACTGCAATCTACAAATCTGAATAAATAATTAAACTATAAAATTCACAGGAAAGGTCCACAATGATCAATTAACGCATTAATCGACAGATTTCCAGACCAAAACAACACAACATAGCAAAAAATACAAATCCAAAATCAACAGAGTCAGGCTGGTCTGATTAAGTCGTAGTGGGATTACATGTATACCTCTACCCAAACCTCGCCATTACCTATACTATATAAAACATATTATAAATACCAATAAATATAGATTCTTACATTGTTTCCCAGATGATAAAGTATCATTACCAACCAGATAATCTTTATTAAAAAATTAGTCAGACGGTACATAATTCGGATACCAGGGCCAAAATGTGCTGCTGGTTAAATATTATCGCTCTATAAAACGTGCTGGTTAAATATTATCGCTCTATAAAACGTGCTGGTTAAATATTATCGCTCTATAAAACTGCTGGTTAAATATTATCACTCTATAAAACGTGCTGGTTAAATATTATCGCTCTATAAAACGTGCTGGTTAAATATTATCGCTCTATAAAACGAAACGTCGTACATTACACGCCTATAAATGTTTAAATGTATTTGGTCATGGAGTTCACTTGAAATCCGCAGTATTCGTGGAAATGAACAGTATATCAGGGATTACGGACTATATGTATTTCCATAAAACAATCTCTGGATCACAGCGATGAAAAATCTTTAACTTTTCCATAAATCTTCAATAATTTTTTTTGGTGAGTAAACATGGTAAAGTGGAGTCTAGTATTGTCGTTGATATTATGAAAAGCGAGTGCATTTTCCACAAGATTTTTATATCAGCTCTTTATTATTCAATTTGACAAATTTCTGCCAATAGTAAGACATTTTTATACAAACAATAGATGTACATGTACGTCAACAGCATATTCATGTACATTCAATTACCAATATCTACACGTATGTACAATAAAACATTATATATTGAAACATTTTAGTTTCTATACAACCACCATAAAATATTGCGTAAAAGTACAAAAATTTCATAAAATTTCACTTTGAAGTCATTATAAAATATTAAAATAGACTCCCCCTCTCTATATAACCGGAAGTGTAAATTCAGCAAGCAATAAGAAAATCGTCAGTTTAATATTGTTTTCACATTCCGTATGATATTTTTATGTTGCTGTAGAATGTACTGAAGAGAAAAAACAATCTCTGACAATTACCTATAATATAATTATTTCGTTTATGTAGCTACCACCCTTCCTGGCATATCAAACAACGTTTTATTGTCATATTTTTCTTGCTAATCATTGTTTAACAAATGCAGATCATGATTATACAACATAATATTTGTAATGGGAGATGATTAGCGGGATAAAATGTTTCCTCGATGACTTGGCAACAATGTTATAATTTATCATGGTATTAACAAATGGAACAGTCTCACAACAATGACAATAAAAACAGCGTCATCTCGAATGTTTACCTTCGGAATCCCTCGCAATATCACAGAAGTTTGACCACACATCACATATATTCCTATTGTCAACTCGAGTTTAAATATTTGCTAAATGGATTTGGCCCTCGTCGCCTTGGATCTTCTGGAAGTAATACTGAACTTCCTGTTAAATAGAAATATATGAAATAGAGATTTATACGTTCAAATGTCTATGAAGAGTATACATATTACGTAATTTAAGTGCCAAGATTTATAGTTGTTTAAGAAACCGGGGCCTTTTTAACCGAAGCATAACAGGAAAATTGACGGGACTTTCAAAACGGTTCGATTCATCAGTCGATCCAAGTTCGAGCTACCGAAATTTGACTGTATTTTAGCTTTAAAATTCATTTGGGATATTTCCTATGCATGTTACCCATGTAATATTCGTCACACTAAACTGTCATTTTCTATTTAAAAAAACGTTAACAAGTTTTTGTCGCGATAGTTTCTAATGTTCAGTAATTTATTTCCGGTTTAGTACTGTTCCTGATCTTGGCACTTTATAGGACACGAATTTTGAACTGCATAACGTGTAGTTTTTCAAGGATTGCTGAAGAGAACGAACATGGTTACTCTGTTCTTCTATCTTCAATATATCTACTTCCATATTTTAATGTGTTGTACTGGCTTTATGGACTAATGATACGTCTTATAGTTGACTAATGCAATATTTTCTAAAACTTACATGTTTACACATATAAAATTACTGTTTCATATCCTTAAAGAATTGTTTTACATTTTACAAAACAGCGCATTATGGAAACATTAACACACTTCAGTCAACAAACACGACATTGTGTGCAATACATCATAAGGAACCAATATGTAGCAAAGTTCCGATGAGAGTTAACTTGTTCTATTTTATACTGGATATTTAAATTTCCTTTAATTTCACTTTTCGTTGTATAGATGACGTGTTGTTAAATAACGACAAATTCCAAGACTTTCTACATCTCATCTACCCCAGTGAGCTTGATATTAAGGATACTACAGATACACCAAAGTCCACTTCCTATTTGGATTTGTTTCTTGAAATAGACAATGAGGGACATTTGAAGACAAAAATGACAAACGTGATGACTTCAACTTTCCTATTGTTAACTTTCCCTTCTTGATTAACAATATACCAGCATCGCCGGCATATGGCGCCTACATTTCTCAGCTTATCATATTTTCAAGGGCATGCGTGAGTAAAGTCAAGAAATACCAAAGGGATATTCGAAGGAGAGAAAAATCGTTACAACTGACAAACTCCTAAGAACAACGGAGACAAGACCAAAACAATACATGCACTATAATTAAAAACTAAAAACGTATGAACAACCTGGACCCCACCAAAAAACCATGCTGCTCATGTCAAATCCGGTATGAGGAAGGGATAATATCAATGGAACAGGTCCATTTTCATTTGGGAAACGGTTTTTTCATACCTGTCAACCAAGTCATGACGACGCCCATAAAACTTTAATAAGGATGACTTCAGCTTAGGAGTAACGTACCCCTGTCTGAGCAACTTTTCTGTCAGGAGCCGGGCTCTGTCCAGGAAGTCAATGTATATGTCACAAGCTCTGGAATAACGTATGAGTTGTGAAATATATACCCCATACGCCGGCGCTTCTGGAATATTGCCGCCCAAAAATGGAAAGTTGACGATTGGAAAGTCAAAGTCATCCCGTTTGTCGTAAAGTTTTGTATTCAACCTTCCTCTGTAGTCAATTTCGAGGTGAAGGTCAAGATAAGATGCAGACTTGGCAGTGTCTGTGGTATATTTAATTTCGAGCTCATTGGGATAGATGAGATGTAAGAAATTCCCAAAACGTGAATTGTTGAGTAATAAAACATCATCTATGTAGCGGAAGCTGAAATTAAAGGTACGGGCTAACTTCTTTTGTTTTTCCTTAAGAAGCCCATCAAGGAAGTCTGCCTCGTATGAGTAAAGGAAGAAGTCGGCCAGGAGTGGCGCACAATTAGTACCCATAGGAATGCCAATTGTCAGTTGGAAAACACGTCCACCAAATTGAACAAATATGTTGTCGATCAAAAATTCAATCATCAGGACAATTTCGTCCTCTGTATATTTTTCGTGAGTTACCCTGACTTTCGACAGAGTGGATTATTGCTGTCACAAAAGCCTCTTAACCAGGGTTTTATCAGGGATAAGTTGATGTCATCACTTAGGAAATTTTACGACCATTGATTGACCGTTACAGTGTTCCAATATCTAAGATGATGTTGGACCTGTTCCCACTGTCGTAACATTTCATGTGCCTCCACCGATTTGTGACTTCCACCGGATTGACTTTGTTGAACTTCACGACGGGTGCTGTATACGGAGCACCTTGGTTCTCTCCTGTTTTTTACAGAAGTTCGGGTTATTCATCGTTTTTTAGTTTTCAGTGTTTATTTGTTGTGCTAGTGGTTGTTGTTTTGTTTTCCTGGGTTTGTCTGTCCAATGGATTACGTTTTTTTTTTATATTCGTCCTCTTTGTGATTGGTGGCGCCATATTTTGAATAAAGTGACAATACAAAATAACACTTTCCGATTTTAACCGGTCAATTGAACACCTCAACTATTCCTTAGCACAATAGACTTGCCGATGGCGCACATGGAATAATTAATTAGACTAGCCCATAAATTAAACGCATTAATTACCTGATGTATCCATACAATTAACCCATTCTTGCTTAGAAACCTTCCTATCTTTATTCTCATCACAATATCGTATAAAATTTCTCCGACACCGTCTTGTATCTTTTGTGTGTGGAATCTCCTTTCGGAGCTGCTTTAATTCTTTTCTTTCCAAAACCTTACAAACAAAAAACACACTTTATAACAAAAATCTATCTCAGAAGACAAGGCAATCATATTTTATCTTTCATGTGTAAGCTCGTGTTTTTCTATCCTAATTGTTCAGGTTTCATCTATTTTTAATGCATTTTTCAGTGATTTGAGATGACTTAAGGTATCTTAAAATTTTTACAGATCTCATAGTTATGAACTTCAAAGAATTTCGATTTTACTCTTTTTGGTAGTTTTGACATTTAATATGCTCTATACTAAACCCCTAATGGGAGGGACTGTGGCTGATTTTCTATATGATATAGACATAATCTTTCGATCAGTTTAATTGAGGTCATGTCAGTAACTTCTAGTTGTCCTTTGTTAATATATATTGATCATTGTCATTTTGCTTAGTTTCTTCTGTTACCTTTTTAAACTTCAGACTCGGGTTCGGACATCTTTTGAACTGAATTTTACTGTGTGTATCGCTGTGTGTTTGTTTATTTCACATTGGCTAGAGGTATAGGGGAAGGGTTGGGAACTCACAAAACATGTTTAACCCCGCTGCATTTTTGCGCCTGTCCCAAGTCGATAACCTCTAACCTTTTTTAGTCTTGTGTGTTTTTTTATATGTTGGTTCATTTTTATATTTCGGAGTTTAGTGTGCCGTCCATTTTGCTGAACTAGTATACATTATTTATCAGGGGCCAGCTGAAGCCCGCCTCCAATTGCGGAATTTTCTCGCTGCGTCGAAGACCCATTGATAGCCTTGAGCTGTTTTCTGCTCTTTGGTAGGGTTGTTGTCTCTTTGACACCTTCCCCGTTTCCAGTCTCTATTCTATACCATTGGTAGTTGGTGTCTGAGCTTTAAACATTGTAGATCGCAGGCACTATCGACGGTTAAAGGTTAACGTTAAAATCAACAGTTTCAAATTATCATTCAATATCAATATAACGGAATCTATCATAACAATAGAATTGTGCGAGATTATTTTGTTTAATTAATACTGATCCAGCCTTAGTAAACAATACAGTGACTTAATTAATCAGATTACTTAAGCTTTAACGAATATGTCGCCTCGAGTGTACCAATTGAAGATCAATCCAGATAAGCTGAATTAAAGCTATGAAATTGGTAACTTAGTTTGTATTTTTTCATTTTCAGCTATATCGATTTTTTGACCTGTGTACTTTCTTATAATACTTACAAGGTTAGAGTTTTCATCTAAATTTCTATACTTCCATTCAACTGCTGCTTCTGAGCTTGTATCTACACCCTCACCGTTCAAAACGTTTCTGAAAGAGACAAAAATAATATAATGCAAGACATACTTTTGTTAATTTTTAGATCAATATAAAGCCAACCAGCAATGAGCAATGTGTGTAGTTTTTCACAAGAGAAATGTGACAAGTGGAGCTTTGGTCCTGGTGAGCTTAAAATAGAGTGAATGTGTAAAAGAGTTATCATTAAAAGTATTTTCACACTAGAAAAGGTGACTCTAAAAATTATGAATTTAAATGTACCGGTATTAAACAATAAAAGAAGCTCTTAGGAACTTAGAACATAATGCCTCAATGTATTTTAAGTGGTATAGTAATGCTTTGTGAGGTTTTGGAAGATTATTCCTATCAAATAAAATCACCTTAATACGCCCGAGCGGGTAAAAAGAAGTACATGTATGACGTGGTCAACAGACATATTTTTGTCACAATACTATCAAAGGGGTAGTTCCTGAGATTTTTTTATCATTTAAATTTTTTATATCCGTAATATCCAGGAAAGTTCGGGACATTGTTACTGCCCCAAATTCCTCGTTCATTTTTAATTTCATGCATTTTATTTATTTCAGTATTGTAACACACTATATGTAGATGTGCTATAAGGAGTTGGAATATTGTAACACACTATATGTAGATGCGCTATAAGGAGTTGGAATATTGTAACACACTATATGTAGATGCGCTATAAGGAGTTGGAATATTGTAACACACTATATGTAGATGTGCTATAAGGAGTTGGAATATTGTAACACACTATATGTAGATGCGCTATAAGGAGTTGGAATATTGTAACACACTATATGTAGATGCGCTATAAGGAGTTGGAATATTGTAACACACTATATGTAGATGTGCTATAAGGAGTTGGAATTTGGATTTTCAAAACTTTGGGCCCACAGGGGTCGAATTTCGAATTTGTAAATTTAAGCTTGTGACATAAACCTTTAATTTTTCATTTTATGAATGTTATTTATTGTCATACCCTGTATTTAGATGTTAGATACCAACCACAATATGAGTGCAATAGATTTCGACATTATTAAATTTTAGTAAGATCTGTCACAGATTAATTTATAAATTGTGATTATATTGGATTCCCTAGTGGTAAAAATCATGACGTTCAAAATGACAGAATATTTGATTACTTGAAGACCATCAAAAACTTTAAAATTTCTTGTTTGATTAAATATGACGTGTCTTCTTTCGCCTCCCACATTATCCAAAGGGAATAACAATTCGCATTGAAATATAAGATTAATTTTCTTATCTGGCTATTATTTTCTCTTATGATTACTATTTATGAAATTAGAATAAGAAAACGAGAAATAACTTCATTGTTGATTTACATCAATGACAATAAGTATTCATGCCTTGGGTTCATGAAAAATAGCACATGGCTTCTTTGTATCAAATAATTCCTTATCAGAACCTTCCCCGTTTTGGTGAATTTGTTGTGAGAAAAAGTAAGCAAACCCCAGACAGTCACAACCGTGACTATAACATCTCAACTTTGAAGGTTAGAAATAACTTGCACCTAGATACATAGGAATAACGTGAGTGTAGCAATGTTAATTTTGAAGACGATTAAGACTTTGCATGTAATTACCACAGAATAAAGACTGTGAATATGATTAAAACTACATGTAAACACCATGGAGTGATGGGGGCGTCTTTACCATTAAAATCTACAAACTTTCACATCATTACAGCACTATTGTTAAATATTATGCCGTACACATTTTCTTATTATAGGGAAATAAACTTCTATTATTTTTTTTATAACTGAATAAAATTCTGAAACATTCAAATAGGGGTGACGACCGTTACATTTACCAATGGATAATAAAAATCTTTATCTGACAAGACCTTGATTAAATTGTGTTTCTTATTTATAATCGTCAACTTCCCATTTTTGAGCGGCAATATTCCAGAAGCGCCGGCGCATGGGGTATATATTTCAAAACTCATACGTTATTCCAGAGCTTATGACATATACACAGGAGCCGAGCTCCTGATATAAAAGTTGCTCAGACAGGGGTATTTGCTCCTAAGTTGGAGTCATCCTTATTAAAGGTTTATGGACGTCATCATGACTTGCTTGACAGGTATGAAAAAAACCGTTTCCCAAATGAAAATTGACCTGTTCAAATGATGTTCTCCCTTCCTCATACCGGATTTGACATGGGCAGCATGGCGGGTGTCCTGCAGGAAGCAGAGACTGCTTTCTCTTCCTGAGTACCTGAGTCTACCCCCGGTTTTTTGGTGGAGTCGATGTTGTTCATATGTTTTTAGTTTTTAATTGTAGTGCATGTATTGTTTTGGTATTGTCTTCGTGGTTCTCCGGAGTTTGTCAGTTGTTTCGATTTTTCCCTCCTTCGAATATCTATTTGTTATTTCTTGATTTTGCTTATTTGAACATGCAAGTAAATATTAATTAAAGTAGTATATAAAAGTCAGATCATTATATATATGTATTAGTGGATATATGTCAATTATACGAACACATTCATCAGATGTATTATGAATTAATTCTCATTAGATTAATATTAATTTGTTGTGTTCCATTTCTTTATTTTCATACGCCAAAATGTTCTATAGATACTTTTATCTACCACTATTACGTCATAACAAGATGCGTTTTATCTGATATTTTTTGCCGGCTATTTTTACGATTAGGCAAATAATCATAATTCATTTCTTAGTTAATATGGATTCACCATTCTTTATTATCATAATATATTGAAACATTACAAACTGTGACTCAAGATTCATAATACATTCCATCTTTGTAAATATTACAATAATAGCAATATTTGATAGCAATGTGTAGAGATATATATTTTCTAATATAAAAAACAACATTGAAGTAAAATAGGTACTAAATATGTTGTCAGCTAATGTAAAACGTTTAACGCACGAATTACGCGTAAATCTCATTAATCAAGGATGAAAGGTTTCCATTTTTACATTTTATGTTTAATTATGTGTATAAACTGACATGATTTGAATAAACTGTCTTGAATCTCACTGATAGTACTCCTATATTCAATGACAGCTGCTACTCAGGTTGTTCAAAAGCACTTCAGTGTTAAACTTTCAAACTTTTGAAATTGACCAATAATTAAAATTTTGAAGTGTTAAATATTGACATGGTACTTTTAATATTTAGTTACGATTCACACCTGTGCAAACTAGTAACACCTGTGGGATTATCAAGCTAGCACGCAAGGTATATAGTATTCATCGCCAGATAAAGTTCACATCTTACTCGGTATTTTCAAGTATATCTACTAAATATGTGTAAATATTGTATCTGAGAGAGGTCTAGACATCATCTGAGTATATCAGAATATTCTAAGTAACAAAATATAGGAAATGATTTTTGTTTTTAAATATTGACATGGTATAATATTCTGATGTGATTCCATTGATCTATGATGCCAATTTTGATGCGAATGTCAACAAGAAATAAAATCAGTAGAGTTCAAAGCCATATTGTCGAAAACCGAATCAGTAATTCTAAATTTAAATCTGATATCCCCTACATAATTCATGCCAAAATCATTTATAAACCTAGAGGTATGCTGAGGAAAGATACCAATAAAATTCAAGCCAAAACTATTTATAAACACAGAGGTACATCTGAGGAAAGACAACAACAAAATTCAAGCAATAAACTATTTATAAACACAGAGGTATGCTGCGGAAAGACACCAACACAATTCAAGCCAAAACTATTTATAAACATAGAGGTCAGAAAAAAGTTACAAACAAATTTCAAACCAAAACATTTTATAAACACATGTACATCTGAAGGAGTATACTACTACAATTCAAGCCAAAACTATTTAAAAACACAGAGGTACATCTGAGGAAAGATACCAACAAAATTCAAGTCAAAACTATTTATAAACACAGAGATACGTCTGAAGAAAGTCACAAACAAAATTGAAGCCAAAACTATTTATAAACACAGAGGCTCGTCTGAAGAAAGTCACAAACAAAATTCAAGCCAAAACTATTTATAAACACAGAGGTTCGTCTGAAGAAAGTCACCAACAAAACTGAAGCCAAAACTAATTATAAACACAGAGGTTCGTCTGAAGAAAGTAACAAACAACATTCAAGCCAAAACTATTATAAACACAGAGGTACGTGTGAGGAACAACACCAACAAAATTCAAGCCAAAACTATTTATAAACAGGTACATCTGAGCAAAATACCAACAGAATTCAAACCAAAACTACTTATAAACACAGAAGTACATCTGAGGAAAGTCAAGCCAAGACCATTTATAAACACAGAGATACATCTGAAGAAAGACACCAATAAAATTCAAGCAAAACTATTTATAAACACAGAGGTACGTTTGAGGAACAACACCAACAAAATTCAAGCCAAAGCTATTTATAAATACAGAGGTACATCTGAAGAAAGACACCAACAAAATTCAAGCCAAATCTATTATTTAACACAGAGGTACATCTAAGG
Organism: Mytilisepta virgata; assembly: GCA_028015205.1. NCBI lineage: Eukaryota > Metazoa > Mollusca > Bivalvia > Mytilida > Mytilidae > Mytilisepta > Mytilisepta virgata. Next base: position 2,924,401 of record CM051518.1, on the reverse strand, counting down.
AAAGACATCAACAAAATTCATGCCACAACTATTTATAAACAAAGAGGTACTTCTGAGGAAAGATACCATTAAAAGTCAAGCCAAAGCTATTTATAAACACAGAGGTACGTCTGAAGAAAGCCACCAATAAAATTTAAGCCAAAACTACTAATAAACAGAGAGGTACATCTGCGGAACGACATCAACAAAAGTCAAGACAAAACTATTTATAAACACAGAGGTACGTCTGAGGAAAGATACTATTAAAATTCAAGCCAAAACTTTTAATAAACACAGGTACATCTGAAGGAATATGCCAACAAAATTCAAGCCTAAATATTTATAAACATGGAGGTACATCTGAGGAAAGAGACCAATAAAATTCAAACCAAAACTAATTATAAACACAGAGGTACGTCTGAAGAAATTCACAAACAAAATTGAAGCAAAAACTAGTTATAAACACAGAGGTTCGTTTGCAGAAAGTCACAAACAGAATTCAAGCCAAATCTATTATTAAACACAGAGGTACATATGAGGAAAGATACCAATAAAATTCAAGATAATACTATCTATAAACACAGAGGTACGTCTGAAGAAAGATACTGTTAAAATTCAAGCCAAAACTATTTATAAACACAGAGGTATGTCTGAAGAAAGACACCAACAAAATTGAAGCCAAAACTATTTATAAACACAGAGGTATGTCTGAAGAAAGACAACAACAAAATTTAAGCCAAAACTATTTATAAACGCAGAGGTACATCTCAAGAAAGATACCAACATAATTCAAGCCAAAACTATTATTAAACACAGAGATGCGTCTGAAGAAAAACACCAACAAATGTCAAGCCATACTATTTATAAACACAGAGGTACATCTGAGGAAAGATACCAATAAAATTCAAGACAAAACTATTATTAAACACAGAGATGCGTCTGAAGAAAGATACCATCAACATTCAAACCAAAACTATTTATAAACACAAAGGTACGTCTGAAGAAAGATACCAACAAAATTCAGGCCAAAACTATAGACACAGAAATATGTCTAAAAATACTAAAAAAATTCAGGCCAAAACTATTTATAAACACAGAGGTACATCCGAGGAAAAATACCAACAAAATTCAAACAAAACTATTTATAAACACAATTGTACATCTGAGGGAAGATACCAAATACTTTCAAGATATTTTACAATTTTATATCAGTAAATTTTTATGTTTTATAATAGTTTTTTTATGTTTGTAAATGAGAAGCCATGAAATTGACAACAGAGCGTTAATACCATTTTCCGAAGAAAACCTCTAATTCTTAAGTCTTGTGAAATGATGGTATACACACCAGAAAATGTATGAATCATTTTGACACGAGGTCGACCGTTTCCTTACAACTTTGTAAAACCTCTGGAAACACTTTGCTGTATTAATGTTTACAAATGATGTCACGTGATTGAAGGATTTAATCTTGTTGCAGGGAATAAGCAATACCGAATATTTATAACAAAACTAAGAAAAATAATACTTTTTCAATCTTCTAGATTCAGAAACACCTATCTTGTTTTTAAGCCAGGGGAGTACTGATAACAATCATAATTCAAGAATCAGAATTTGACATTGATGTCTTACATGACTTGTTTGTCTTGGTAGGATTTATATACATATCATAACTCTGAATAAACAGTTATCTGAAAATTGTTACTGGGAAAATGTTGAAAAGGAAATAACGTCTGTAAAGTGTCTTTATGTTTCATTTAACAAAGTTGAATAGTTATAATTAGACTTTGCTACAGGCTTCTGGAAAAAAGAATAATTCGGTAAAAGGGTATACTTAAGGGTAGTACCTTCAATTGGGGCCGAAAAGATTTTTACTGCCCAGACTTTGTACTAAATATGTCTTTGATATATTGTAAAACAACAACAAAAATCGAAAAGTGCCAGAAACTCATCATATCAAAAGCAATCATGGTGGTATATTTCTTCTGTGTAATGAATTCAGCCACCTTGAGCCAGAAACTCATCATATCAAAAGCAATCATGGTGGTATATTTCTTATGTGTAATGAATTCAGCCACCTTGAGCCAGAAACTCATCATATAAAAAGCAATCATGGTGGTATATTTCTTCTGTGTAATGAATTCAGCGACCTTGAGCCAGAAACTCATCATATCAAAAGCAACCATGGTGGTATATTTCTTCTGTGTAATGAATTCAGCGACCTTGAGCCAGAAACTCATCATATCAAAAGCAATCATGGTGGTATATTTCTTCTGTGTAATGAGTTCAGCCACCTTGAGCCAGAAACTCATCATATCAAAAGCAATCATGGTGGTATATTTCTTCTGTGTAATGAATTCAGCCACCTTGAGCCAGAAACTCATCATATCAAAAGCAATCATGATGGTATATTTCTTCTGTGTAATGAATTCAGCGACCTTGAGCCAGAAACTCATCATATCAAAAGCAATCCTGGTGGTATATTTCTTCTGTGTAATGAATTCAGCGACCTTGAGCTATCAAGATAATTACAGGTAAGACTTGAAAGAAAGGAATAAATGTGTATTTAAAAAACAACTTCTGGACTGCATCCTTGACCTTTGGACTCCATCCTTGACCTTATGTGCACACATTTCAAAAATGAAGATTGACAGATATTAAAGATAAGCTATACATCATTAGCAAGAAAAAAAAACTGTAAAAGAAACATGGTATATAAACCTGATTTATTTTCTTCAACTAACTGAAAAGCACAAATGCAGTATGCAGTATGCTATCATAACCATTATTCGTTGACAAGCGGCTTCTCCGGATTACAAAAGCCATTAAATATAGTAAATATTTTGTGAGGTGTGTAGATTGTCGTTTAAGTCTACACGACAACTTCTAGATATTATCAACCTCATAGTATTGTAACATTTGACATAATGTATCATTGAAAAAGTCCCATATATTTTCCCTTTCCAATTTGTAAGTTTGTTGTGGTTAAAATACTCACAATGGATTGCTGGAATTCATTTGATTTATGATGTATCGCAGTAAATCAGACAGAAATCTTCGCTTCTTCGAGTATGGACAACCTGAAAGTGACATTAAAAACATTAAAAACAATCCATAATGAAACGAAGCTGTTTCAAACGACAGCTATTCCCCTCACATGTGTATTTCATAGCAGAATTGAATGAATCTATACTAATTGTAAGAATGGAAATAGTTACTATCCAAAGTATTCGAGCTAACAAAATATAATTCCTTCGTGATTTGTCGTCGGTAATATCTGCACTTTAACTCATAACATAACGGAATTCATTCATTCATACAATCAAGGTCAAGCAATGCTGGTGAGTTGTCAGTCAACGAAATGGCCATACAGTGCATCAGATTTATTGAGGTATTCTGTGATTCATTTTATTAATTTATCCAAAGATGCTAGCTCTTACAAAGTATAATTTCTTTCTGATTCAGAGTTGCTTAGATCTGATCATCAACTGAAAACATCAATTTTACACCCGTGAAATATACGACAGATGACTCAGTCTATGCGTATACTTTCGTTTCTGTCTAAGATGTTATTACTGACAAATATTATCTATGAATTGGCTTAGATCTGTACCTACATGTATATCCTTAAGCGAGAAATAAAACTTTCTGTTTTCTGTCAAGTGGTTACAAGGTTCTGGTTTCCTGTCTGTGTTGTATTTATGTTTTTATCATAGATCAGATACCATTTATATTTTGTACACCTCACTTATCATCAGGTACACTTTAATTTAATTCTTTTATTTAAAAGGGATTACTAACAGCGAGGGGCTACTAGCGGTTCTTCCCAACCAAACTTTGAAAGAGTAAAATTCATTAGCATATAAGCAAATGGGTCTAAGGATTGCATTCAACTAATTAATTTGCTTGAGAGAGCTGATATGTTAATTTCTAAGGTATTTTGTTTACCTTTCATTTCCTTTTGAACTTTTATGACGTCACATTTCGGGTTTTGATTTAAAGTAGATGTGCCTGGTATGGGTGCACCAGTAGCCTTATTTACACACCAGCAGTATCCAGATGAATTATGGCACTGTGCTTGTGACCATTCGCCAGTATTTGTACAGGATGGTATAAATGTTCCTCCAGAAGGATCTTGTTTATTTTGTTTCAATGCAGCTTCTCTCTCCTCGATACAACTACGTGTTTCTGTGTAAATATATAATTATTAAACAGAAAATCAATACAGTTGTCATACATAGAGCAAAGCAAATACGTTTCGCTCAAAGCAAAGCAAGTTTCAAGCTTTGGATGTGGAAAATAGTATTTTTGTGTGCTGTCATTTTCGATGACAATCAACGTACTAAATAACATGCTATTCTAATTAATACATGAAACGAATGTGCGCAATGATTATTCTTCACCTTTTTAAACGACGAACTAAAATGTCTTTTAAAAATATTTCTCTTGGTATAATACATGTTGGTCAATGTTCAAAATACTATTTTGCAGCGTTTTGCACTGCAGAAGCTGTCTACGTTAAATCTATGCATGCATAAAACGCGGAACTACAATGTGAACGTTTTTTATTTAAAAGGCACGTTAAAAAGGGACGGAAAATATATTTAAATGACGTTTAGATAAATAATTAATAAAATAAGAAATTAAGAAAACAACAGATAACGAAATTAATATATAAATAACACGGCGGTAACCTTCTATATAAGTCAAAAATATTTTATTTTATGCTTTATAAAATCTTTAAGAATATAAATAGCAAATTCAGAAGCTTGCAATCTGCTATAATAATGTTACAGAAAAGCACAGGAAAGTTAGATAGATATTTGAAAGTCTTACTATCGTCCGTGTCTGGTGGTGGGGTATTACTAGGTTGATGGGGTATGAGCCCAGTTGGAGGCCAGGGTTTCCGTGGTATAAAGGTCTGGCGCTCTGTCATACAAAAAAATCATCTGTTACTAAATACATACAAAATATATATTGATGTGCTTCCTTGCTGTTATACATTATGGAATGCAATGCTATAAATAAATATATTACTGCATATCTCTTTTCTGTTATATCATAAGATAAAATAAATATATTGCTGCATATCTCTTTTCTGTTATATCATAAGATAAAATAAATATATTACTGCATATCTCTTTTCTGTTATATCATAAGATAAAATAAATATATTGCTGCATATCTCTTTTCTGTTATATCATAAGATAAAATAAATATATTGCCTTTTTATATTTTTCTCAAAAGTTTTAAAGTACTCTTTTTTTTAAAGCCTTTGCTGAAAATAATTCATACCGGGTGCTAAAATAACAGTTTCTAATGTATAAGATGTATTTAATATGAAATTCTTGTTCTATATGCTGGCCAACACTACATTAATGGCATAAATATGGTTAAAATGTTTGCTGTGGTAAGAAATTTAATTTTGTAAATGTTTGTATTTATAATTAGACGACCACTTGACCAGGTGCCTATATCAATCTAAAACAGTATTCTCAAACTTCAAGTTTGATAAAGAGGACCCTATAATTTTGCAGATATGTGTGTATACATAATCAACATTGTGTGTAAGCTATGGCAACTAACTCTTAGCTCTGCAAAAAGCCTCAAGCTGCTTCTCAAGCTAAAACCAATTATGAAATGTTCAATAAATAAAGGCTATGATAATGTGTTCAGATTAAATATGATGTTTTCTTTAAACCTTTGTATTAAATATCAAATTATAAATAATATAATCATCTCCAAGATTATGCAAAGCAATTTAAAAAAATAAATCTAAAATGAATAACCGAGATTTGAAAAAGATTCCTTTCATTGGGTTGTGTTTGTCGATATAGATGTATAAAATGAAAGCAAAACTTTAAATGAAAGCAACATTTTTACAGACTACGAAAAGATCTAAATTAAGTACCTTCCACTGGAGGTGGCTCCTTCAGCTTCCGTCTTGAGCTATCTTCTGATTTTAGGGAATTAAATATATAATACACTATTTAAGACAGGCATCCTTTACTGTTCTTAACTCTATAGTTATAATATTGCACTTGCCCGGTCTGCCGTTGTTAGTGGTTAATGTTAGTAAACAGTCAAGAAATGGAAACTTGGACACATTCAGCCATGCAGCAAGATCTTGTACACTAGACAAATGACACCCATACATATACTGACACTTTCTTTCTCCTGTACTTATATACCACAAACGTACACACACTCAGGTCAAGATCCCATTTCTATGGAAAGATAGTTTACTATGCAAAAATGTGCAAAAGGCTCAAGAAAGATTAAATTTACATCGCTATTAAGCAAGTAAATTATAGGTATTCGGAAAGGTAGGTTTAAATATTTTCAAATAGAATTCTAAATTTAATTAAATACTAAAAGCAATAAAAGCTAACAGGAAGTGCAACAGCAAACCAAGCAAGAACAATAACTCTGGCAAACTCAATTAAGAAAACTTAACCGTCCTATAACATATATTTTATATTTGTTACTTAAAATATATGGAATTTGATAGAACCAATTATTCGAATTATTCTGGTATAAAAATATTATATTTATTGGCAGTGTAATATTCTTTATTGTTATATCATTTGTACGTTAATGAAACTATGCCATTTTTATCTACTTAGTTTGTTCTTCTTGTAGTGAAGATGTCCTCAATCAATTTTTTTAACCCCAAAAAGAACTCATAAATGCTTTAGTAACTCAAAGTAAGAATGATATTGTAACAAATCAATGAAATTTCTGATTAAACTCTTTTTAAATTAGAATAAATATTAATAAATGTACTTGATCGCAACATATTCTTGTGTGATTTACCGTCTTTTAACAGCAGAATGTATGGAGGATAGGGTAAGCTTTGGACTATGCAGGATTTAATTAAGCATTATTTTAGCAGATATGTTGTGAGAATAGACTTGATATCTCTATGTATAGATTTTTTTTTAACTCCATAAATATTGATGTCCAGTTAGTAATAGTTTATGCACTAATAATATTGATCTATTACAATAATTCGTCTCCTGCGGTAACTTTAAAGTAGAAATTATTACTACCTTAGTCTTATTTATCTAAACAGTTCTGATTTTAAAATATATAAAAAACAATATTTGTCCAATGATATTTTCGAAAGACAACGTCCGGAACTGATATTCGATTGCTTTCATTCCAAACCAATGATTGGTGACAAAACATGATACATAGTAACACGCCTTCGAATACGTACCAATTACAATTACAATGTCAATGTTCTACTTCAGCTTAATTATACTAATGCTTGATTTGAAGATTTAATGTATAAAAGTCTTGGCAAAATAATATCCAAAGTGTAGCAGTAATGAAATACACATGTATTGAAAAAGAAATGGCTATTTTGTGCTGTTAGCAGACGTGGAAATTACTTATTTATCTGGATAACACTGGCGAAGTTTGTAACTCTATTCGTTTACTAATTTGTATCCGAATGAAAAATATTTCAAACAACGCTTAAAACTATATCCAAAAATATAAAAAAAAAACATTTTTACATGATATATACTTTTATGTTAAGTTATCAAACATCACCAGTGTTTAGCCAATTCTGAAGCCACTACTTGACAGTTTAGAGGATATTATACAAATAAATATTGAAATATAGATGGGTTTTAACAGAATTTCATGATTACAAACTTAGGTCTCTTCCTTAAAATTAAAAAAATCCAGTAATTAATGTATGCACATAAAATAATTCAATAGTAACATTTATAAAGAAAAACTGAAATTGTTTTTATAAACCTCAAAACATCAGCTGTTCTCATTTAGTATTTAACGTTTATTTAAGCAATATATTTAACCCGGTTATGGATACATGATTTTTTGAAAGGATTCACGTTGTTTATTAAAAGTTAAGAATCTAGTGTAAAGGGTTTTCAATTGATAATCCTTTAATTTATTTTAGGTGAAAGTTAAAGCCAAAATGGCCTTTTTAAAGAATCTGCGATACTTATTGTCAAGACAAACCTGATGTACGAAATATAAAATGACTTACTCGTTTCTTGCTTTGTTCTTCCCCAATTACCTAGATAACAGGAATAACCCATAATCAAATATAAAACAGGAATAGCCCATTAAAAACATTTACTCTACGTCTGTGTATTCATATAAGGAAAAGACCCATCGAACATACCATATTTCAATATGATTAGAAAAAAATAATAGATAAAGCTAGGTTCTAAATGTGTGAGAAAAAGAATAAAGCAAAATTATGAGTTAAAATAAAATGAAATTAACACTCAAAACGACACAAACTACACTCAGGAAATAATGAAAATTAGCCACTGTACATGTTTGACATGCTACTTTCATTTTCTATATACAAAAAAAATGTACTTACTATTTATATCTACTCCCAAGCAAAGAATCCATTCTCTTTGTTCAATCCTTTTATTTTGATCAAAGTCACAGTACTGAATAAATGTTTTTGCGCATGCCCTTGGCTTTATCACCTTTTTAACCATCCGTTTTAGGGATCGTACTTCCTTTCTTCTTAACTTATTGTCTTTATTTTTATCTAATTGAGAGAATTTCCATTCTGCCACAAGTTTTTCTCTGGAATTTTTACCAGAATTATTCTTGGATGTGTCTGTAAATGTATATAAAATAATTATATTTGGAATTGAGAACTTCAGCCATTACCGGAAATAATTTTGATTTCAAGTATTATCATATATTCAAAAATGAAATACGATGGTTATGAATTATTGAGACTAATTCTAAATTCTATTTCTAAAACAAAACCTGACATGATTTATTTTCCAATTTCTTTTCTCTGTTTTTTAGGGGGGATATCCCACTTTCTATGCAATTGGCTGTCACTGAAAGTATTTGGAAAGAACATAATTTAGAAGGAAACTCAATCCTTGTCCAATTAGCATACAACAATATGCTGAGGGAGAATTAAAGCAACAAAATATTCTGTCTTCTATTTTTCAGTAACTTCCCCCAAATATTTGTATTGTCAACAGCGAAGACTTACCACTGCTTGATGATAAACTTTTGTCCCTCTCGTATTCTTTAATAAATGTTTGAAGAAGGTTTTTGTTGAATTCATTTCGGTCTGATTTTCGACACACTGAAACAAATGGTATGTCTGAGTAAATTTTTATTATAGCAATACAAACTTCCAAATTTGTTAATTTCTTACATTTAAAAAGTAATACACTATACATACTGAAATTATTAAAGCCTGATACAGTTTAATTACAGAAACTGCTAAATTCGTATAGAATATATATGATTTGTATTATCAGGCAAACATGTCGGATAATGCATTCAATTCTGTAAAATGTAACCAAAGCCAGATTATATAGAAACAATAAACTCAAATGGTCTGGCATAGGTTCAAGTACCAAAACAAGTAAATACTTCCACAAAACATCCAAGGACAGAGTGAAGAAGTACCAACAGAGTTAATGGTACTACCGGCTGATTTGTTTATACTGGGCATTCACTGTTGAAATGTGGATATTTTCAATTTTTACACATCATAATCTCTGTCATTGTACTCTTGTACAACGTTATGCGCTGAGATTATTAATAAAATCTTGAAAATCTTAATTCCAACAACCTGTGTTGATACTGTTCATATACAATGAGTAGTATAAAATTATAAATAAAGACATGTATTGATACGAACATTGGATTAAACAAACCTCTTTTCCGTCGAGTTCTACTAGAAGGTCTTTGTCGAAAAGACTTTTTGGACCTTGGTTTACCTAAAATAAAATTATTGGTTAAAATACAACAGAATACAACAGAATTGTTGATTAAATAATCAATTCTATGATACCAATTTTGATGCATAAATTGTACACATTTCGTTGATTAACGACTCATCAGTTGTGCTAAAACCAAAACAACATTCCAAAACGTTGAAGAGCATTTTCAAAATAATACAAACTGACAAAAAACGTAGAGCTAAAACATTCTAAGGACAGAGCTTTGCTCAAGGGAGATAATACATCTAAGGACAGAGCTATGTGCAAGGGAGATAAACCATCTAAGGACAGAGCTATACACAAGGGAGATAAACCATCTAAGGACAGAGCTATGCTCAAGGGAGATAAACCATCTAAGGACAGAGCTATGCTCAAGGGAGATAAACCATCTAAGGACAGAGCTATGCACAAGGGAGATAAACCATCTAAGGACAGAGCTATGCTCAAGGGAGATAAACCATCTAAGGACAGAGCTATGCTCAAAGGAGATAAACCATCTAAGGACAGAGCTATGCTCAAGGGAGATAAACCATCTAAGGACAGAGCTATGCACAAGAGAGATAAACCATCTAAGGACAGAGCTATGCACAAGGGAGATAAACCATCTAAGGACAGAGCTATGCACAAGGGAGATAAACCATCTAAGGACAGAGCTATGCTCAAGGGAGATAAACCATCTAAGGACAGAGCTATGCACAAGGGAGATAAACCATCTAAGGACAGAGCTATGTTCAAGGGAGATAAACCATCTAAGGACAGAGCTATGCACAAGGGAGATAAACCATCTAAGGACAGAGCTATGCACAAGGAAGATAAACAATCTAAGGACAGAGCTATGCTCAAGGGAGATAAACCATCTAAGTACAGAGCTATGCTCAAGGAAGATACAAGTTAGTTTTAATAAAATTAAACATTTTTGTAACGGTAAATTTAAATTATCAATTTCAGGCTAGTACCAAAATAAAACAACTGAGCTTGTGGTGCCAGTTATGATGCACAAGATGTTCACATTTGGTGCATTTACTACTCATTAGTTGTGTCCAATGTCAAACAAGAATACAACACGATGTCAAACAACAATACAACACGATGAAGAGCAAATTGATAAAATGACAAACTAACCAAAAGGGGTAAAGCCAAAACAATCTAAAGACAGGACTATGCAGCTGGGAAATATCCCTTATTTTTTTTTAATTTAGCATTTTTGTAACAGTAAATATGAAGTATCAATTTCGGGTTAGTATTAAAATACTAGCAACTGAGACAGAGATACCCTACTGTGCCTCCACCATCACAGGTATTGATTCAGTGCTAATAATATATTCATATATATTTAGATGTTAAAATATAATACCATGCCATTAACTATGGTTACTAACTGTACATATCTGCTCATTAATTATTATATCTACTTCCGTATCGAGTTTCGGTAATATTTCTTGTGGTTAATATATTTTTGTCAAGACTCCCACGATGGATGGGGTTCAAACTGATAACGTTAGAAATATTAGTAACTTGTGACAAACAGAACTCACAAACAGATTTTTCAGTGAAGTGATATTCTATTACGTTTCTGTTACGGCGATGTCAGATTACAATGACCTTACAGTATTGTTGTATTGAAATCGTAGTCGTCCGAAAACGTTAAAGTAAAATGATAGCGTTACCACCATGTACAATCCCTTATGGATTTGGTTCCAAGTTTATATCTTTGCTGAAAGCAGCGGAACTAAGAAATCAAACATTGTAAATTGTGCCGTCTTTTCGTCGTCTGTTCACTGCTCTACTAACGTCATGGCAGACTCGGATACAAAAGTGATCAAAGAATATAGCCAAAGATACTAAAGTATTCAAAAAGTTAATAATTTTATAACAAAGTTTTCTAGGAAACCTAGAGATTTATTCATAAAATCAACAAAGCACAGGTACTCTTAAATATTAGAACTTTGAATACGATATTTGTGGTAACCCTCGTTATTAGACAAAACACACTCCATTGATGCATATGAAATAATTCAAAATCTGTATAATGCTTACAGATGTTTCTTTTTATTATAGAATTTATATATACAATACCTCTATAGTTACATAATAATCAACAATTACCTTTACACGATGGCTTTTTTCCTTGCTGAGAAGTGCCAGATATTGGTCGCCCCTCTTTTGTTACGCACCAACAATAATTTGTTGCAGCATGGCACTGAACCTCAACGTATGATCCATCTTTTTTACAGTCGGGTATAAATATTCCAGCAGTTGGACGTCTGGCTATTTTCTGTGCTTCGACTCTCTCTTGTTGACATTTTGTGGAACTCTTTGATCCTAGCATGGCAATTAAAAGTTGATGTCAGTATTACTATGTTAACGTTACAACGGATGTTTTCATACAAATATTGTAAAACACTAGGTTCAAATTTGTGAAACAGAAAAAAAAATTATCCGCTGGATAATTTTTGTAATGCATTTTAAAGGTTATATAGCCTATAACATTTAATTTGCGGCATACTGAATTCTTAACAAATTGTCCTGAATTCTGAGCTAAATAAAGAAATCTTTTCCTTGATATGCTTAAAAACTGATTCTTTATTATCAGTAAGTTAAATTTCAACGGTTCCAATTACTTAAAATATACTTTAAAAAAATATATATATGTGACTCAAAAATGAAAAAGTTTTCTTTTAATAAAAGTATAACTTGGCAGGATAAATTCGATCTACAAAGTTAAAACTGCTGCTATAGATATAGGAGTGAGAAAAGTCTTTCAAATAAAAACAAAATCCGGAGATTTCAGTCAAATGAAATAGTTTTAGCAATTACCATTTGAATTATGTCACTTTTTTTGATGATGAGATATATAGTTCTGTTGTCATTTAGTAACTTTAAGTTTTTAAATGTAAGAATATTTTATATACGTCAAGTAACATTTCATCTTGTCGGAATGAAAAGTACAAAAAAAAAGAAATTAAAATAAAGAATTAAAACCATATGAATCATTTATTCGTTTTAAAAAATCTTTTTTGAGACACAAACTCAGACAATGCTACCTCCGTACTCTATGACATCAACTATTCTTTAAAATTGATCAAAAGTAAGGCAAAGAATCACGTTAAAATCTTTTTTTTTTCTTTTATTATTATTATTATTATTATTATTATTATTATTATTATTATATCAACTTTGTTACGGTTCATTTGATAATACTGTCATTTTCACATTTAATAATAATGCCTTCTTTAAACTGTTCTAAAAATACAAAAGTGTTATTTTATGCATTAATTTAATTCAGATGATCGAGCAAAAGTACATTTTGACGTCTGTTTCACAATTAGGCGATGCTAAACTTTTAGACGGGGTCTATACATAGACAGCGAATTCGCACGGTTATAAACTTAGCATGTTATTAAAGTGTTGATATTTCATTAACTAACTACTTAATAAACTTCACATTCTCATGGAAATTTAAAAGGATCAGACAATGATATTATGTGGAAAAGAAAATATTTACTGTTTCTTCACACTAAGGAGCTTTCTTAACCAGGTGTAAAATTACATGTAATAACCCAAATTTTAATACCATGTATTACATCATTTCATTATATTCTAGTAACTATTACACGCATGGAGTACATACACATTTTGGAGGTGAAGAGACCGTGTAAATCACAAAAATTTAGCATTACACTGACTGTAATAGGATAGAAATTAATTTGAAACCGTGATCAATTTCACGCTTTCATAATCTGGTTTACATATTTATACTGCTTCGGTAAACTGTTTAATTTCTGTATAACAAATCTTATAGGTTTGACAAATCGGTTATAAAGTATTTTCAAGTAAACTTACATATGTCTTATAAATAAATGTTCAATAAGGGGGAAGTAGAACCGCTAGGGATGGTATAAGGGGTAAGTAGAACCGCTAGGGATGGTATAAGGGGTAAGTAGAACCGCTAGGGATGGTATAAGGTTAAGTAGAACCGCTAGGGATGGTATAAGGGGTAAGTAGAACCGCTAGGGATGGTATAAGGGGTAAGTAGAACCGCTAGGGATGGTATAAGGGGTAAGTAGAACCGCTAGGGGGATGGTATAAGGTGAGATACAATTACACTTCTCTAAACTAAGGTAAAAATCTGTCGGCTCATTCACAACGTTAATATTTGAGAATTATTAATGAAATTTTGTATGCACAATGCCTAGTACAATATGTGTATGATGTATATAATTTACCAACAATGAGTGTGCGTATATTTATAATTCATCTACAAGTATTTAATAATACATGTATATATAGTTCAATTTTATGTTTCGGAGTTTAGTGTGCCGTCCATTTTACTAAACTATTATACATTGTTATTTAGGGGCCAGCTGAAGCCCGCCTCCGGGTGCGGGATTTTCTCGCTGCGTTGAAGACCCATTAGTAGTTTTGAGCTGTTTTCTGCTCTTTGATCGGGTTGTTGTCTCCTTGACACATTCCCGGTTTCCATTCTCTATTTTATATATATTATAAATTTTGATGCCTGAAATTAATAACTCGGGAATTTGAAGCATGTTATATAATGTGTTAATAGTATCGATATTTCACAAAGTACACGTGTTCTATAATTGTTTTCTCGCCATCTTTCGTAACTTCCATGATCAAGATAATAAGATCTGTAAGGTATATAAATTGTCAGTTTTGTAAGTATTAAGTAATTTCTAAGAGGAGGTGTTGTTACATCACAAAGGTAAAACAAGTCGTCCTTGGGTCACCTAAAATAGGACTTTAATTGAAATTCACCTGATACAATGGCGAATACACATTACAGCTTAATATATAATTATATAGGGTATTTATCAAAAATGCTTTGATATTTCATTACCACAGATTTAAGGGTTTGTGATTAAATATTAATTTTTAGAAATTGCAGATTTCAAAATACGTATTAGGGCACTATTAATTTGTTATTTAAAATTTCAGAAAGGTTAATACAAAGTTCTGAATTCAATGCTAAAACAAGAATTGAGTCATGATGGAATTAAAGTCATGACTGCATATATCACGATTCATCATCATTATTTCTTTGACAACTTCCAGCACATGGTGGTTTGAGTGACCTATCAAACTAATACGAAGGATTGTTTCATTCTAGGGACGTGAGTGCATTAATAACTTTATCGGTCTCCATCAACATTAGGGCGTGTTTAGAATAGGGAGCTCCAAATTATTCAGAATAAAAAGTTAAATATTTCATGTACATGTGCTGTATGTAAGTGCTTTTAGTCATCTACAGAAACCTAAAAATTTAAAATCCATAGCAATGGAAAGATTAACAGAAGTTTGAGTTGAATGTTTATATATATCTACAATCAGCTGATGTAATTATATGATGCTGAAGGCTTTCTCATTAACATCATTGAAAATCATTTGATCTGCATGTTTGTCAGGAAATTGTTTGAAAATAAATCAGTAAAAAGTAGGAAATGACTATTGAGGGGAAATTAATAAGTATAATTCATTTTCAAAACTGATATAATCTCATAGGACATTGATGAGTGAGTCAATATAATGTATAAAATCTATTTGTAAAAAACAAAGGTGAGGTTGATTTACATGTAAATAAAAAGCATGCTATATAATAAGGGAAAAAGTACAAAAAGCAAATGATCAGATTTGTTATTGATATTTGTAATAGTGATAATCGCTGTAATATCTTCCCCTTCAGCAGCACTACTTGCCATTTTCAGATGTCCATTTTTTCTTTTAAATCTGTGGGGGCATATCAATAAATCACAAAACAGAACTATTGGTAAAGTTTTGGAAGATGAAGATAATCACAGGATTACTTGGCAAACGGAAGTTGAGAGAAGTGGGCAATCATGAAACTGGAGGGTACCACGATATAATTCAGACATTGTCAACATGAAAATTTGAGGATATTATAATCAAATATTCCCGCAACATCAAGAACTAAACAAAAGTAAGAAAAAAAGAGTTAACACATTAAATCGAGGGAGCATTCCAAACTATATCAGAGATTAACTTTAATATGAAATACATTTGAATAATGGAAGACGGGTTAATGTACATATATCAGTAACCCACACAATAAGGGAACATAATCAAGTTCAAGTAGGTTTAATTGTTCTTGTTTATCTTGAAAGTTGATGTAAGGTCTTCATATATATCTTGTGTGGGTTTTAGATTAGGTAAGATCCTAAATCTGTACGATATGTAGACAATATTTCCATTTAATCTGGGATATGAAATACCAATTTAACTCGTTATACAATCTCATAGCTTCAGTTTAAATATATATAATATTAAATACTATAACACTGATATAAACTGTTCTTATGACTTTTTTTCAATAAATCCATAAAGCGCAACCTCTTCAAACAAAAATCAATAATATATATATATATATAAAGTAATTTTGAACATTTTTAGTTATAAAGATGTTTTTCCTTAAGGTTTTCATGACAGGTTCTAATATTTGATTCACTGATTTCAGAGGAGACGATAGAAACGTGAAAACGGCGTACGGTGTACGGTGTAAGTGATAAAAACACTGCGTTTTTCTCGAGGTGCATTTCAAACAAGGATACAGCCCAAAACCATTTAAGACAATGTTATAGCCCAACCCATATCCACAAAGGCTTTTGAACCCAACCCAACTCAAACAATTCTATAGCCCAAATATGAAAATATAATAATTGATTCCATTCGAGAAATAAGAAAAAAAAATTCATATGAAAACGTTTCTTTGCATGAATATATGTTTCAAATAGTGAAGGAAAAGTCATCGTATTATTCTAATATAAAACTGACTGATCGCTAATTCACTAAGTTTTATCTGGAACAACAAAGTATTTTCCTTTGTATTGCTTTAACCCAAACGGGTTTATTGTCTGCAATTTTGAATAAAGTAAAACTAATTAATTAAAAAATCACTTAAATATTTCACGACACTATACGATATGCTGTCTCTTTGAACTTGGACACTTACAATAGTTTACAAAAATAATTAACGACTTACTTTTTTGTGATGTTTCTGTTTGAGCAATGGTTGCACATAAACAAAAACAGAGTACCATTACTCCGAGGAAATACATTTAAAGTCCAACTAAATCATCCAAATAAAGTCATTACTAAATTTGTCATCATCCTCTTGTATCTAAACAACCTTCTTTTATATTGTCATATTTGTGCAGATTACGCATGTCAATCCATATCAACTTTGCACCACGTTAAATGCAAATATACATGATCTAACAATTAAAATATATTTTTTATAAAATTATTAAATACTGCAGTAGAGTTTGTATGGCATGAACATCTGTGTAGGTATGGCTAAATCTCACAAGCAATAACTATATCACGTACATATAGTTAATGTGGAAATATGACTGCGTCACTCCGATTTATGTGAACATGTTTTATTTGTAATTTTCTACCTTTCAAAATGAAGAAAGAACTCTCTTATGTTATATGAACTAAATAAACAAGTATACTTGACACATGTGAACTCTGACAAGTCAGAATTTATAAAGGTACGTCCAGGTGTGATCTGTTATCTCATCATTGCCGTAAACTTAATATTTTTGCAAGTATTCGAAAATATTCAATAACTCTTTTATATATGTAACAATGATTTATTTTAAATTATTTTTGTTATAAGTCAGATTGAACTGTTTCTACATAAGATGTGTGAAAAATCAGTCACCAAGCATAAGAATGTATCTAACAGCTGTGTTCCATGGCGGGGGTTTACATATGCTCACCTGTGCAAATAGGAAAATATATCTTAAAGTGTAACAGTTATAAAAGATACATGTCATATTAAGGTAAATTAAGTACAATTAATTATGGTGAACAAACATGTTAAATCACAAATGGCTTTTACAACTTCAAACTTACGCATCTACAAACTGTAATTTTCACAATTTTATTTGCTTGTATGGGGGATAAAAATTACATGTTAAACTTTATATTTTTTTAAAGCTAAAATAATCCTAAATACAAAGTTTTGTTCTGCGATAGTCTGGGCTATATACCCTTGTCTGAAATGGTTTGGGCTATACTCTGGTCTGACATGGGCTGGGCTATACATTTGTAATGAGATCATTTGCAGGCGCGGATTCAGACGAGGGCGCGTCCAGCGCTCGCCCAACTAAAAAAGGCCACGTTTCTGACAATTCATATGAATTTTTAGCATTAAATCGTCCAAAACATTTTTCGCCTCATTACGCTCGGCGCTATTTCAATCAGCGCCTGATTTGGTCTATACTCTTGCCCAATGATTAATTTCGCTATATCCTTGTCTGCGGTAGTTTAGGCTATACCCTGAATGATATGATTTGGGCTTTACTTTTACTTTTATTTGGACATAACCCTGTCTTGAAATGATTTGGGGTATAGCCTTGTCCTGAAATAGTTTTGATTGTAGCATTGTCCCGAAATGGTTTGGGCCGATTAAAGCCTTGTCTAAGATGGTTTAGGCTTTACCCTTTAGTGAAATAATTCAAGTTATATCCTTCTCTGCCATGACTTCAGCTATACCATTGGATTAAGGCTGCAGTCCTGTCCTTTGATGGGTTGGGCTAGACACATATCTATCTTGAATTTAGGCTGCAGTTCTGTCCTGTGATGGTTTGGACTATAAATTTGTATTATATGGTTTGAGGTATTCCCTTGACTGAAATTATTTTGGTTATATACGCTTGTCTTGAATGGTGTGAGGTATGTCCTTGTCTTGAAATGATTTGTGGTAAAGTCTTGTCCTGGGATGATTTCGACTATGGCTTTGTCTTGAAATGATCTGGGCTATACCCTTGTCCAAAAATGGGTGGGCAATACCCTTGTCTGAAATGGTTTGGCCTTAACCCTTGTCCTGAAACAATTGGGCTAAACCCTTGTTTGAAAGAGTTTTTGCTATATCCATGTATGAGATGGTTTGGGTTATATTCTTGTCCTGAAAGGGTTGAGCTATAGTTTTGTCTGAATTGGTGTAGGCTACCCTCGTCTCAGATGGTTTTGGCTATATTTTTGTCATTAAATGATTTGGACTATAAACTTGTCCCGGAATAGTGCGTTAAACCCTGTCATGAAGTTAATGATAACCTTTTTGTTGTTCTGATATGATTTTGGCTATAGTCTTTTACATGTTTTGAGATCTACAAGTGAAAATAATCAATTTGCCAAAATTCGAATTAAATATATTACGAAACATAAAAAACTCTGCACATAACGAACTAACACCAAATATTAATTTTGTACATGGAAAGTTGTGGTGTACAGCTTCCGAATGGTGAGTACAGACAAATTTAGTATTAAAACTGACACATATTTACGGAAATATACAATGAACGTTCTATTATAAAGTACCGAACTGAGTCTCTCAATTTTCGATAAATAACAAGCGTTTGAATACTTTATGAGTAAAATTATTGACAAATTTCTGGAAACGGAAGTTACCGGCAACGTACTTTTTTGTTAACTTTTTAACTTTGTCCATTGTAGACATAGGGAAAATTTTTATGACCTTTACTAACCTTTGGAATATTCCATTGTGCTATAGGTGCTTTCAGTGAAATCGATTTATCTCCGGCAGTTCGTTGGTACATTTTCATTGTATTTCGTGAGTTCCTATGTACTCATTTTCATGTAGTTGAAGTATGGCCTTTAAATCTTTAAATGACAATTGGGTGGTATTGCACAATTGTACCTTATTGTAGCATCAAAGTGATATCTAGAAGGCATGTCGATGAATTTCAATCGTAAAACTGAATTTTTTCAGTGCTGAATCAGTAGTACGAAATGATTATCAATTGAATCATAGTAAATTAATTAAAGCAAACAAATACATTTATACAAGTATCCAATTCCAGCAGCATTTGATTGGATTAATAGCGAGCACAGCGAGCGCTATAGGAGCATATGCATTTTCTACATATCGGTTATTTAGAAAAGCCTTTGTTTAATGGGGGCAGCGATATTGTGCTACATACTAAGGCTAGAAAAAGTTTCGTTCACCGGAAGTAAGTAAACTAAGGAAAATAACTTGCTTCAAATTATAATTTTAGAGCCGTCAGAATCGTGATATCCGAAATGAGTTTCTGGAAAGGGCTAATATTGCTGTGCTCGCATCACTGGCCACGCCAACAGCATATTATCAACAATGTTTAATTATTCGTAGACAATTAAAATCATGCTCTGCGAGGAAGATATATACTCTCCCAAAAAAGAAACGCAACATCCAAAATATTTTTTCAAAACATGAATTTTCTAAAACATTTGCGTGATTGAAACATGAAAATATCATTAACATTTAAATGTCCCATAATTTAAAATCCTGATAGTGTCTGTTGATCACACGTGATCTTTTCTAGTCAGCATGTTTAACGCTGCCCGAGGAAGGCGTACGGTTATATGTAGGGAATTTGCACATAGTAGATCTAAATGCTACCTGACCAAAAAATAAAACCATTTAAACCACAAACCAGCTCAAAAGAGATGATGTCTACCAACAGGAAACAAGAAAAAGATATGCATGAACTTTAGCATAGCCACGTATTTAAAACTACAGGCATGAACTGTCACATCCATATAAAATATACAGAAATAAATAAAACTGAAATGAACAGAGAAGATAGTTTTCACAACTGCTCAGAATCGGAAAAAGGAAATTTCCTTGTTATCACACAATAGAAATATTTAGTATACATTACCAGAACACTTTCCTTTTTTAACTACGGATACTCTTCTTTTATCACAGCGCATGGCTCTCTTCAGGTCACATTTAGATGCATATGTCACACCGTCTGATCCACATACAGGTCTATTACGTTTATTAGAACATTTTATTTTACATTCGGAATCACTCAGTTCATGAAACAATACCTGAAAGGAACATAAAATATAAGCAACTCTAACTAACTACATTCAATAGTGCTGTTCACATTTTCACACGATAAACCATATAATTTCTAAACTGAAAAGTTTAGACGACAATGTATTAAAAGGTATAAAAAGGTGTTATCAACATGCTCTTTATTTACTATTATCAAAGAATTTTCGAATTTGGGAAAATATCTGAAATATGCAACAGATTTGAGAATACAATAGTGTGTATGACTAATACTAAACTCCATATAGGGTCTTACATCGCATGATATTGATATACCCATAAGCTGTATCGCTTTTGATTCTCGTTAAACAGTTAAATGAAAGTGCACTGACACATATTTATCACAGTGTATAACTTATTATTAATGGTAAAAAGATTCTAACAACTGTATCACAAATTATAGTATTTTGACATGTACCCGTTGAAATGATTGACAGACGGAAATGAAGACCGGGAAGCACTGTATATCCGAACTGGTTTTTTTTCCGTTTTTCCGTTTTTTCCCCAAAGTACCCCAAAACAGATCTTTAGCTCGGTGAAGACAAACTACACTGATTGTTGACCATTCATGTTATAAAAATATATTCATGAATTTTACTCGAAAGACATTGCCGTGTTGCTAAAAATACAACATACGGGCGAAATGCAGTTTTTGCCTTATATCTCAAAAACTAAAGCATTTAGAGCAAAATTGACATGGGTAAAAATGTTCATCAGATCAAGAACTACCTGCAATGAAATTTTCAGACGAATCAGTCAATCCTTTGTAAGGTTATTGCCCCTGAATTGTTAATTTTAAGGAAATTTTGCAGTTTTAGGTTATTATCTTTAATATTATCATAGATAGAGAGAAATTGTAAATGGCAAAAATGTTCAGCAAGGTAAGATCTTAGGAGGACATGGAAACATTCTTATGCTAATTCTATATTTCCCATTTTGCAGATTAGATCTTCAATAAATTTATAATTGTTGATATTGGAAAATAAAGCAAATCTTTGTATTCAACGGAGATTTGCTTTATTTTCATATTTGATATGAAATGGATATGCGGACGAAGGCAAATTTATTGTTTCCCTAGGCACAAATTATTTCACAAGGCGAAGCCGAGAGAAATAGATTGTAACGAGAGGAACAATAAACTTGCTTTTGTCCTCCTAAGATCAGTCAAGCAATCGGTTTTTCATGACTTTTGTGTTGAATTTTCTAAATTTGGTTTGGTTTCTTGCATTAGTTAAACACTTTAATCTTAAACGTCCATATCTGTTTTTGTTGATTCTTGGCTGTCCTTAAAACCAAGAAAACCATACCAAAACAACCAGTCAACCAAGACTCGATAAGATTAATTCACATGTGCAGATTGGAGTATGATATGTTTAACTTTACCTTCGCTGAACTAATCTAAACTTGTCTTAACCGGTTTTGAATAACTGTATAACAACAAGTCTTGATTTGAAAATTAAGTAAGAAATCACAAGACCAGAATGGCCGTTGAAGTCAAATTATTGGTACTACTGCTGGAATACTCAACGAACATGCCCAGTTGAGATGTCTAAGAGCATATCTTAATCGTTCGAAATATCAGAACGCATACCTAAATTAATGACAGACCAAACTACGATCTAATTACATAACACTAGAATAATCAGCAACCTGAATACAATTAAGGGATGTTTCCAATTTTTGAAAGGGTTATACGATATAACCTGGTTTGGATCAGTTAACGCATAATAAACAGAGAAGTGGTTTATGAAGGCCGTATGTAAACTGACTCAAACCAGGTTATTGAAGTATAGCATTTTCAGTAATTGGAAATATTCCTTATAATTCAATTTCCATACAGAAGTACAATGATTGCTCGTATCAAGTATCAATATTGGTATGGGACTATTTGAATTAACAATGGCGTATTAATTCGTTGGTGATGTCCCAAAGGAATAGAGAATGGGTTTAGTATCATGCCATCGTAAATTATACGAGAAGTACATAACCCGTATAATGCAAACAACTGGTTTTAGAATAAATGTGTTTATTCCGATGTAAAGACCCTATGAGTGAATCAAATTAATTCCAAAAAATGCCACCTTTAATGGCTTGATAACAGTATCGAGACCAAACCAGGTTATGCAGTATAACCAGTGTTGCTCTATGCTGTTCAGCCAATCAAAATGCAGTATTCAAATCAAATAAAATTATTTGGGATTATTACCGATGTGAAATAAATAAAGTTGCTCATGATAAGAAAAGGGGAGGGGGTGGTCATTTCCAAGGAGAACAAGAACCAGAAATGTCTACCAGAACTTCAACTGACAGAACTTATTAGACGATCATAAATTTCAATAACAAAATTAATTAATAAACAAATAAATTATTAATGCTAGGTTATTACAACATTACACTCATGATAAAACTAGAGCAGTACATGTCGGGAACTGCCCTCAAAGCGATTACGTATGTTTTCAACTAATATATATACTTTTCACATTGCTAATTAAATGTACTTTACAATAATAAGATTCGTGTCTTCTTAGACATTCATTTTGTCAATAAACAGTAAAACTACAGGAATCCTGAGAAGCGAATCAAGTGCACCTTTATTATATTATTACATTACCAGTTGGTAGTCTTTTTTGTCTGAAGCTTTATGACAGAGGATTGTAAATGTTGCACACGAAATACTAATTACATTAATATACTGCGTAATACCTGACTAATATAATATCATCATTATTTTAAAAAAAAATAAAACTAGGTAAAATTAAATAGGTTAAAACTCATCGGAAGTGCGTTAAATAATGTATTTGTCCAATCATTATTGAACATTATTTGGGGTTGAATGGATTAAGGGTATCTGCATATTGATTTGTTTGTTTAGTTGGGGTTTTACGCCGTTTTCAGAACAACCGGCCTTCGGTAGGAAAATTGGAAACCCTTGTCAATTAAGATTGGAATCGAACACACCCCGTCACAGGTGAGATTCGAACTCACAACCTCTGTGTTGACAGGCTAGTCATGTCGAACTACCTAGACCACTAGGCCACCGAGCCCCCTCTGTATATTGAAATATTAGATATATCTGGGATATGAATATGTCGGGGGACATTTTAATTTATTTTGGTGATAGTATATATCTTGGATATGAGATTTTTATTGTTTCCTATGATACCCGTGTGAAATAGAAAACTACTATGTGATAAGGGTTAGCATATCTGTACCAGGTACAGACCTTACTCTGTTGTTTCTGTACTTTGTCTCTTTATTCTCGTTTCCGTATGCAGTGGTGTTGAGTAAATTGTATGGGTTATTGACCTTTCCTGTTATCCTTCTTTGTTAAAAAAAAACGTAATCACTGCGGGTTATAATGTGATGTAAAATATACAAGAAATGTGAAATGTACTGCTGCAATTATTTTTATTACTTTCGTTATTTATATTTATATCATTGTTTTTCTTTTTTCCATTGTACTTTGATCATGGAGAATAAAGATATATATTATATATGCGGTGTAGTTTCTGTTTTCTCGTTGGTTAGTTTGGTAACATAATTACATTTTGTACCAGGATATTTCATGTATTGGCCTCTTGCAAAAGCATATAGACTCCGTAAAAGAGTATTAACTCCATATATTAACTAAAATTAGATCCGGATTCGTTTATAAAATTTATCAATATTGTCAAAATGTTGATTTTTTTAATTTTCTTTAATTAAAGCTGTTTAACTTTATGTTTCGTTGTTTACCTGTTTTAGGGAAGCTTGAGATCTATCAAAATTAACATTTTATATATTTTTGTTTGAAAGTGCCGAGGAAGGTTTCTTGGTTGAAAACAGAGAGTACATTTGTAATATAACAATGAAGGACTTTTAATTCGGCCAATACATTATATATGGACCTGGTAGAATGATATCGACCTTGGACTAAAGACCTCGGTCGATATTATTCTACCAGGTCCATATATAATGTATTTAGTCCTCGATCGATATAATTTTACCAGGTCTATATATAATGTATTGAAGACATTAAAAATCCATAATTGATAAATATATAGACTAGTTTCTACTCAGAATAATCATAACACGAATGCAATTGTTCCGATTAAGAATGCAATGGATAAGCCGTAATTCTTAAAAAACCAAACAAACATACAACGTTGACTGTGGCGTCGTGGGTTCTCTTTAAAGAATTAATAATCATGTACTGATTATCCATGCAATAACCTTATAATATATACACTGTAATAGAGGTTAGAAAAATTGTGAGGGGAGCCTTTTTTTTTACCCAAACTTCCAGTCCGATCTATATTTATATATCCAAGTTGAAAAGGATATTATTAGATTATATTATTAACATAGAGGCATGGGAAGACAAAAAAAATCATTCTTCAGGACATACGTAAACCGTCACAAACAAAGACCTTGCACATACATAAATTAAACAAAACAAACACGACAGAATAAGCCAGTCTGATGTTCAGGTGTCAAAAGTTGATAGGTAATAGCCAGGACGTCTTTGAATACCCGATCAACAGCTTTAAATATTTATCTTATCCCAAAATCAATCTTAATATCAAACTAAAACATCATAATAAAGTTATCAATTAAAAGTTATGACTATTTTTACTGACAAAATCATTTCTCTTAACGTCAGACGTAGGCTTTATATCGCAAAAACTACAGTTCACAAAATCTGATATATGAAAAATATTGAACATTTTGTCGCCAGTCGTTTTTAATATATATTTGTCAATTATGGAATTCGCTGGTAGTTCAATGTCAGTCTCCTGAATCACTCTGCAGGTAATATAAATCTAGGTCTAGTTCAATTTCAATTCATTAGATATATTACAGATTTGGCCAATCTTAAGACACATGTATAATGACTTTAAATTTTGTGTTTTGCATGTACACCATGTAGGTCTGGTAACGCCAGAAAGATGGTTTATTTCTGTTTCTTGCTACTTTCTACAAAGATAACCTGTACTGAAATTGTATCCCTATGTGCTATTTAAACAAAGGGCTTTTTTAAGATTTCCAAAAACATTCAAACATGTTATCAATACCTCGGAATTAGATAAAAAGGATTTTTGAGGAAACGACTACCCTTCCCATAAACATTAAATACGCCTTGTGTAGAGTAGTTTGTCTAGTTCCAAACGCACTATTGCTTATATTCTTGTCAAAAGAAGCTTTCATTTAGATGTTTTTAATGCACGCGTTACCGAGTGCATGTGGTGATGTTTATTACGTAAATCCACTGCAAGTAAGATTTTATTTCATCTGAAAAAAAATTCAAGTTAGTTGGAGAAAAGTTTACCGTAAAGAATGAACATACTTTTTCAATTCCTGAGTCGGCCATTTGTTCTGTTCTCTGAAATTATCAATGTTTGCACAAGATGTGGGGGGAAGGTTTCAACCCCCGTTTGTATATTACACCGTTACATACGAATTAGGCAGGTATGATATTACTAAGTGATACAAAATATGTGATGATTATCAGCAATAACGTTAAGAATTTGTCAGAAGATTATGTAACAGTCTCGGTTATCAGTTTGTACTGTTGTTTACCTGAGCCTAAAGTATCTTCTTGGAGGCAAATGTTTGCGGTATTTAATAAATAGCTCATTACATATGGAAAATTTTTCAAATTTACCAAACATGCAGTAAAGTTCTAGATTTTGGCTCAGCGACAAAACTGTTTTAGGATCTTTTATTTAAATCCGAGTCTTTAGCTAGTTTACCCTTAGCTTTTTGATACCAGAGTTTCCGTTCATTTTTTTTTTTTTTTTTTTTTTTTTTTTTGTAGTGATACTGCTCATCGGGGAATGTTTTATAAATATGGCTAATGTAATTGGCGGTTATCTCAAAAATGCATACCATGTTGACTCACTCTGATGTTAAGACGAGTAACAGCAACAAAAGGCCCGTTCCTTGCATAAACTGCATTTTACGTACACATGGATTAGTCCAGTCAAACTAAGTTTTAACCTCAAACTAATTGCAAAAGAAAATGTTTTAGTTCTAATCTATAGCATTAGGCCCCAAATATACAAAGAAAAAAAGTCCCATAAAATCTAACTTGAGGAAAACTCAAAATCAACATTTTTAATTTCCTATGAAAATTAACATTGGAAAAGGGAGATAACTCCGCAAAATGAGTCTTTTTTGGTCAGGTTTTGGTTGATTTTCTTAAAATTCATGTAAAGTATATTTTGATGGGGTTATAAGTTCGTATTTGACTAAATTATATAATTTTCTGCTCATGAAATGTACAAAACCGAAGTGTTATATGGGTATTTTTATTTTTTTTTGCACATTTTTCATTAAAGAAATTGCAAATTTGTGGCTTTGTGGCCATTTTGAAAAAAATAATGTGAAAATTTGGTATTGTTTATATCTGTAAATTATATTTGTTCAGCATCTACCTTGTTTAAAGAAACTTTTAACCACAAAAAGAAGAATGTATGCTTGATTATTTTTATTAAATTTGAGATTCTTTACCTTGACATGTTGAAAAATTTAATAAATGGTCAACTAATGAATTACAAAATCTAGGTTGTAGCTTGATAAAAGATATGATAACACCTTTAGAGTTGTTTGTTATACTCTAAAGACGGCTAAAATATCAAGAATCAATACATTCTGCTGAATAGAAGCGGTAATGTTATAATTTTTTATCAATTTTTATTGATATTCCTGCCTTTTTTTGCAGAGTTATCTTCCATTTTCAATGCAAATCTCCATAAGGGACGAGATCAAAACTTCAATGTAGGATAAAAAACTTAATTCAAATAGTTTTTTTTTTTTTGGGGGGGGGGGGGGGGGGGGGGGGGTAAAAATCGCTGCAAGTTTTGTTATCCGACATCGATTTTCGGATTGAAAAATACGGATTCAAGTTCGGCGCTAACATACGTTTTGACTTTTAAAGCAAATAAAAGCCATCATACATACATTGTTGAGGTAAAACAGGACCCATGATACAAAAAGTATACTCTCAAAGCATAAGCCCATATTGGTCAATCAATTTTTCCCAAATTAAGTTGAAAGGGGGGTGGGGGGTCAGTGAAAAAACTGTGTATTAAGTTTTTTATCCTACATTGAACTTTTGATCTCGTCCCTAAGAATTTTAAAATCGTGATTTTTTAGTCTTCCTCAAGTTAGATTTTATTGGACTTTTTTCTGTGTATATTTGGGGTATAATGCTAAAGATTAAAACTTAAAAATCTTCCGTTGCAATTACTTTAAGGTTAGGGTCAAATTTATGCTAGATTGACTGGACTAGATTGTCAGGAATTTATTAACAGTAACCTTTCTTAACTATTCTTGCAGTGTGCTTGAGCTTTATGGTTTCACTTTTTATTTTAATTATACAGATTTTTATTCTTTAGATAACTTCTTACATGTGTACATCACATGTGTATGTCTACATTTTCCTTTTTCGGCCTGAATGCGTATAATCTAAAGTTTTATAGAGCCCACCCATATCATTTTCCTTATTTATAACTTATTTACTTTACCAATTTATCTGACATGATATGTCTGTTTATATTTTTATTATGTTTTGAATTCTGATGATATAATTATTGGGTTAATTATGAAAGTATTTGTTTCATTTCTTTCTATCGCGTGTAATTTGTTAACACTACAATGTATCGTTGCTCTTCAATATACAGGGGTGGTACGACTGGCATCTAGCAAAGGATTTAAGTTAATCTGCCCCTCGTGACGTTTTCAAACTGCGAGATTTTCCTGCATACTGAAAGCATCCTTGTGACTTCAAGATAAAGAACCACAATAAACGTAATATTACTTTGCTCAGTCTTTAGCTAGCTCATCTGTAGATTTTGTGTAAGGAATTTATCCACTAACTCCCTTCATTCCTATAATGTATCTGTAGAGAATTTTCTCCATATTTGACATATACAATGATGTTTTTAATGTTTGATGCAGCACGTCTAAAAATGAATATACTGAATAACGAAAACAGAAATCGCAGGTGTTACACAGGTGTTGTTACACAAATAATACTAAACCGTAATAAATTTAATTCACATCATCCTTAAAACTATATATCTATCAAAATTGTTTTCAGCTCAACTGCTGGATGTCATAAACGGAGTGCAAAGATATTTTGATAAATAAAAGAAATTTACATTAGAATTTCTGCAAAATAAGTAATGATTGCACCTGTATAAATAGAGAAGATATATTCTTATCATCAGGGAAAAGAGGTAAAGTGATTCTTTATTCTCATATAAAGCTTTGATTTATGACAAATTGTCTAAAACAACTATGTATCTACCCTTTTTGTCTGGGAGTAGGATTACAAGGTTTTATTTAAAGGAAAGAAGGCGACGACTGTCCCTGATTCCTATGCGGTTACTTACAGCTATGTTTTTCTGGCATTTGTGGAGCTCTTGTTCGTTAGAGTGAATAAAACATTCAACTTTTATTTTGGAAATGTGTATACAAATTATAATTTGTGAATGGCGAATTCTCCCAAGATCATTTTGGCGAGTGTACGAATGATTATATCGATTGTGCCCGTGGATGTTTTATTTCGAACATGTCTTAAAAAGAACAACGACACATACATTTGAAATCTATCGGGTTTGTTATTAAACAGTTACTGGGATATGGTGGATTGTATTTTTCAAGTGAAAGTGACATATAAAAAGAAACGCACATGTAAAATAGATAAAATGAAATGACAGACTGACAAAATTCAAGGCCAAATAATTGATCAGTGAAGTGATAATGACAATGAAAACCGATAGTAAACCCGAGATCTTATGCAACAATAAACAAGAACTTGGTACCAACTGAACTATAAGCGCATCGGTAGTCTGATGGTAGCGTCCTCGCCTCAAGTGTGGAAGGTCGCGGGTCCATCTCCAAACCGGTGCAAATCAAAGACTTTAAAATTGATATTTGCTTCTCCTCCGCCAAGAACGCGGAATTAAGGAGTAAGAGAGAAGACTTGTCGAATCAGAATAATGTTTCGGCATGGGGTGACATGTATTTCTGCGATCGTCCTGATATGGACCTAACGATTGCCACTGGACGTTAAACAATAATGCATCCACCTTACTGCGGACTATTACCTATTGACCTAGTACATTAAAAAGTTCGTCTTACCGCGTTAGTGTATTACAAAGCAGGGTCCATATTCAAGTCATATCAATATATTACTTTTCAATAATTGCCACTGAACGTTAACCAATAATTCATCCATCCAACTCAACTGTCCTTAATTATGAATTAAATCTTGAACAATATGAATATAAAAGTACTGAAAATGAATTCAAAGGCAAAGAGGTTAAAAAGAAAAACATTTGTCGTATAAGAAAGCCCCGTAGGTTGGAAAAGAAACAGAGATACAGAGATAACTGTTAGTGGTAAAATAAAGATGTTAGAAGACAATACTTCGTTCAAGAGCAGAAATGATAGAATCGAGAGTATATTTGCGTTGACGAACCATTGGTAGCCTTGAGCTGTTTTCTGCTCTTTGGTCAGGTTGTTGTCTCTTTGACACATTCCCCGTTTCCATTCTCTATTCTAATAAAAAGTAACTTGGGTATAAGTCCATGATTAACTGAAATTTCAGTATAAGTCCATGTTTAACTGAAATTTGAGTATAAGTCCATGATTAACTGAAATTTGAGTATAAGTCCATGATTAACTGAAATTTGAGTATAAGTCCATGATTAACTGAAATTTGAGTATAAGTCCATGATTAACTGAAATTTGGGTATAAGTCCATGATTAACTGAAATTTGAGTATAAGTCCATGATTAACTGAAATTTGAGTATAAGTCCATGATTAACTGAAATTTGAGTATAAGTCCATGATTAACTGAAATTTGAGTATAAGTCCATGATTAACTGAAATTTGGGTATAAGTCCATGATTAACTGAAATTTGAGTATAAGTCCATGATTAACTGAAATTTGAGTATAAGTCCATGATTAACTGAAATTTGAGTATAAGTCCATGATTAACTGAAATTTGAGTAAAAGTCAATATTAACTGATAGACAAGTAACTGTATAAAGTTAGGTTTGGTATTACAGAAATTGTATAAAGTTACGTTTGGTATTACAAAAATTGTATAATGTTACGTTTGGTATTACAGAAATTGTATAAAGTTACGTTTGGTATTACAGAAATTGTATAAAGTTACGTTTGGTATTACAGAAATTCAAGGATAATTCAAAGAGGAAAACAATAGAACAAACTAAATATTCAGCTAATGCCAGTTGAAAGGTTTTCTCAGGGTTCCATCTCCAAATTTAAAGAATAGAGACGCGTGAGATAATTTTATCACTAAAAAATTTGGCTTGAAACACTAGTGATATTACTCCTTACCGGTTGTTACCTCAAAATGTTTTTCTATTTGAGTTGTAAAGGGATTCACAGTCGTAAGTAGGTTGAGAATTTGATTATAGAATGAGAAATCATGTCTTTTTGGAGTCTTCATATATTTTATTAACGTCAATTCCTTTACTTGTTTACAGTCTGTATGATTTAATTTAACTATAGCAAATAAAAGAACAGATGATACTGGATAACCTATATTGTGTTTCAAGGGTTTACTTACATTATATGGTGTAGTGTAAAGTTTCAGTACATATGTTTGTGTGCAAGGTTTATTTCACCTCCAGCTGAAACTTATACGTAATTGGCAAAAGAGTTTTCCTCGCTGTTATGTTTGTATATATGAACAGTGTTAGATTTTAGGGCCACCAACGTTTTGTCTTTACCTGACCGGAAGTCGAGTTCACTCTGTTGTGGCGTCTATGACATCATAGCGCACTAAACTATGAAATACATCGTCATTGAACGAATTCAAACTTTTTTTAGGATTATATGCATATTCAAGATCTAGCAATGACATATGTTAAAAGCAGTACTTAAGTCGTCTTAAACTTTCAGAAATTGTTAAATGTGAGACGTTTGGATGCACAACAATACTTTTTTTTAAGACTCTCTTTGTTTTGTCAAGTTCGTATCTATGTTTTGTGTCATAATTTACACATCAAATTCCATTTCATCTTTATCCCCGCACTTTCATAGCCATCGTCTCCGTCCGTTACACTTTCTTGTTGACTCCTTCACTTTTGGGTTTAGGAATTTAATTTCTATATAGAATGGTTGCATACTACCTGCTTGTGACCTAAACTCGTCTTTCATTTATGCATTTTATTTCTATACAGTATTGTCATGCACCATATGCAGATGCGCAATAATGTTTTAGAATTTTGATTTTCTAAAATTGGGACCCACAGGGATCGAATTTCGAAAAACTGTCAATTTAAGCGTGTGACTTAAACTCCTGCTTCGTTTTTCAATTTATGCATTTTATTTTTAAATGGTTTTGTCGTACACCGTATACAGATGCGCAGTAAGGTATTAGAAATTTGATTTCCTAAAATTGGGGCCCACAGGAGTCGAATTTTTTAAAAACTATTAATTTAAGCTTGTGACATAAAATTGTCTTTGTTTTTCAATTGATCCATTTTATTTCTATACGGTATTGTAAAACACCATATGCAGATGTGCAATAAGGTTTTAGAATTTTAATTTTCTAAAATTAAGACCCACAGGGTCCGAAATTTTAAATTTCCAATTTGGGCAAGCTTGTGACCTGAAATTTTATTTCATTTTGGAATTTATGCATTTTGCTTATATATAGTATTGTCCTACACTATATGTAGTTGCACAGTAAGGATTAAGAATATCGATTTTTAAACCGGGGGCCCACTCAGGTCAAATTTCAAAAAAATGTAAGTTTAATTTTTTTCATTTTTCATTAGGTTTATTGATTTAATTTCTTTATAGAATGATTGCATACTATTTTTGGATGGGAATAAGCTTTTATATTATTGACTATAGGTAAGTGGCCTAACTACTTACAGGGGGTGCGGGGATCACTGTGGATTCTGACAGTAAAGACTTCTTGTTTATTTTTATTTCGAGTAACTAGATATTTCATTTATCCAATATAAATTAAAGGGGTGAAAATGCAGAATAATTTGCATTTATTAAATAGTAATATATCCAGGGTGTGTGTAGTTTGTCTATTTTGGGTGACATCAGATAAACCAACATGCACGTGTTAATATACTTCAAAGATGATATAATCCGTGTATTTATATGATATTATGACAGGGTAATACGGTACTGAATGATATGTAAATAACTAATAGTCTTTGTATTAATCCTTACACCGTTATTTTGGGGTTATGCCGACTTAACGAGAGATTTAATTCCACATAAAAGAAACATTTCTCGCTGTCAAAGATTAAACTAATCCTTCGTGACTTGTTAATTTATCTGTAGTGGAGCTATGGTAAATATAAATCCACCTACATGTATTACAGAATTTCTACATGTAATATCGTCACAAACAGCACATTACAGTTCATGTTTTATCTAAAGTATTTCCATTACCCACTATTCAAGCATATATACAGCACATTACAGTTCATGTTTTATCTAAAGCATTTCCATTACCCACTATTCAAGCATATATACAGCACATTACAGTTCATGTTTTATCTAAAGTATTTCCATTACCCACTATTCAAGCACATATTAGTCATGTTCTGTTTTAATATTTCTTTGAAATTAATCCGCTTGATAAAATGTACAACTGGACAAAGGTCTTGGTTTGCTTATAATAATAAGGTACAGAAATCATATAACCATGTTTATTATAATATAACTTTTATCGGGGGTTTGAAGTGTAAAAAATCAACAATTGTTCTTTTAACGTTCTATGGTTTAATATCAATGACCTGAACCCACGCTGTACTTTATTCGAGCCCCATTTATAGTGCATATGGAATGCATCAAAATTAAACGGATCTTACGAAATTAAAATCGTTTAAGGCCATCGTCATTTTATATTCTGCTGATTCACTCGAATGTCGTGTAAAATAAATCTGATCATAATCGTCAAAACAAACATTATAAAAGTTTTTATTTAAAAAGATTTTATCTGGTATAATTTGTCAAATATTTACATGCGAAATCACTGAATGAATTATGCAAAAATGATTCTTACTATACGATTTAGACGTTAAAATATATATATATAGACACGACAAGCTACTGAAAATGAACTTGTCAGCCGCGTTATATGGTACAGAAACTGAATTTACTTCGGGTACGTTCTAAAACAGTACAAACAATACTGGGTATAGACCTAAGTGTCACACTCGAGTTAAACTTTCGGTGGTCTCTGTCAAGAAGAAACGTGTCATGTCAGCTATTGGGAAGATGACACTGGTTACACGCAAGATTTGACTGTATCTAATTGTTAGCTTGGTTCAGTTAAGCGCACGGGTTCATGATCCTTCCCCATACTAGAGGACACCTGCCAAAAAAGACGACTGATTATATGTATCATGTGTCCCCCCTACAATACGTCACAGATGTTTCAATTGTCAACTATCACGCCCATTTTATCATTAAATGGGATTTAAACTACAAATAACAGGTGTTAAATGATCTCTTTAAATCCATATATATTATCAAATAGTATATTTGATAAAATATATCCATTTGGCACTGAAGCCCAAAAATTCAGAAAGTGGAAACAATAACCAAATATCATGTTAATATTAAGTAAAGCATGTTAAAATGCCAACAAATTATACAGAGGAAAATTATCTACGGGCAGACACATTCATCAGGACTATAGTCACTGGTTTTCGAAAATAAAAAAGAAAATGAAATTCTAACTTGACATATGAAATTTTCCTCATAAAATGTTGAAGAGTGAGTGAAACGAGATACGAATTTACTTTGCAAATTAACTATATTTAATTGTACTAGAGTGGCTACTTCAGTTTTGAACTTCACAAAATCATTGATTTTTTTTTCTCAAGAAGTTTGCAGGTGTATTTGTTGATAAACGTATCTATGATAGTTTAATGAGGATTCGTGGCAGGTGTCTCCATCAATAGGGTAATTTACAAACAAGATGATATCAGAAAATTTTATATAAATCATAACACAGTTACCATTTTAATATTTTAAATAAAATAGGAAGGGAATTATCATGCAATATACCCCTAGATATATAAAAATGTATATAAAATATGCATATTTCACTACGGCAAGAGTTTTGACACTTTACATTAAACTGTGTACAAAAATATGTAACGAACGTTTGTCACTATCTATAGAGATCTTATAAAACTACTGTCACGGAAATATTAGAATGCGAGACATTTTCTTCTGAGCTTATCATCCATTTTAAAAACGATTAAACGGTTATTCTTAAATTTTCTATCCAGGGGGGACATCATGTCTCATATACTCATATGGCTCAAAATGTTTCTTGTTTTTTGGTATATCAAAACTAACATTCCTCCGCGCCCTCCGCTTCTTACTGTGTAGTATCAAATAGTTACTAAAAAACTCAGCTGCACCGCTCGCCAAGCTTGAACCAATCGTTTATCATTTCAGCAATACTAATTGATATTATTTCATATAGCTGACATTTTCTCGAAAGATTGGGGTTAGTTATTGTATTTTAGTGGGTGTCATAAAAGGCATATTTTCCCAGACTACTGAGAGTCCATGATACAATATATTTGGTTCAATTGTAATATCAAAACAGACTATCATTTATTTACATTTTTTCCAAACTTTTATACACATATAAAGTTTTAACAATATTTAATAAACGTACGCGTTAGATATTTCCGTCCGGTGCCGCATTTTGAAATACAAAAATATAAGCTAGTATGCAGTAAAATAATACTGATCTATTTTAAGTTTATATAATATAAATATATGTATTGTGAGTACTGTTACAGATTAATCGTATGAAACCAGTGTACTTACCCTCCCTGTGGCCTGTATTTCAGCTATAGACATAGTTTTTACACCATAAAATAATATAAATATCCACAAGTATGTCCATGTTAATACATTCATCATTGAGATAACAGAAAACACTTTTCCGATTCCGAATTCATTAAAATAGTAATTTTTTATGTATAAAATTCTCACAATCACAATCAATTTTTTTCTCCAAAATAACAATTCTGTACATGAACCTAGGCGTAATGAAATTCCGTTCGGATTATGCCATTCGGCGTTAATTCTAGCTCGCTACTGACTGATAGCTCTCGGCTACAATACCCGTGATAACTTTATAATACTCTTATTCATATGGTGCATTAATTGAATTTAAATCTTTGTAAATACCCAAGGAGTAAGAATAATGTAAACAATCAGTTATGTGTTTTATATATTACATAATAGTGAAAATATTCCTTGAGATATTGATAAACAATTTATTATTCTGATTATCCTTGTGATTAAAGTAATTTATCAATATTTCACCGCTCGATCAAGTATCGTTTATTCGTCTGAAGATAAACAGCCGTGAAGATCATATCAAACCTCAGTCAGGGAAAAAATTAAAAAAAGTCGTAAAAATAGAAATAGAAAAGTTTGGATATAATAGAAATTGATTAATGACAAAATATGTTATTTATATGTAGACGACATTAACTTATTATAGAGTTAAATTACATTTTATATAAACTAGTTTCATAATTATACAGCTTATGCACGTTGAAAAGGAATAAAGAGGATTTGAATTAGTATTGAAATTATCCCGTATCTGTGTAAAACTTGCAGCCAACTATCTCTTTTTTAAATTTCTGTTAGAAGTTTGACTAAAGAAAGATTTTTTTCTTAATCAGGAAAATCTGGCGACAGTTTCTATTGTTTTCTGCATTATAGCCAAACAAGAAAATCGCATAACTTGACCACAATGATTATCATATACTTCTTGTATCATCAGACCAGTGAGTATCTACCACATTGTTAGTACCCTGTATCACCGGATCAGTAAGTATCTACCACATTGTTAGTACATGTATCACCAGATCAGTAAGTATCTACCACATTGTTAGTACATGTATCACCAGACCAGTGAGTATCTACCACATTGTAAGTACATGTATCACCAGACCAGTAAGTATCTACCACATTGTGAGTACATGTATCACCAGACCAGTAAGTATCTACCACATTGTTAGTACATGTATCACCAGATCAGTAAGTATCTACCACATTGTTAGTACATGTATCACCAGACCAGTGAGTATCTACCACATTGTAAGTACATGTATCACCAGACCAGTAAGTATCTACCACATTGTTAGTACATGTATCACCAGACCAGTAAGTATCTACCACATTGTTAGTACATGTATCACCAGACCAGTAAGTATCTACCACATTGTTAGTACATGTATCACCAGACCAGTAAGTATCTACCACATTGTTAGTTCATGTATCACCAGACCAGTAAGTATCTACCACATTGTTCGTACATGTATCACCAGACCAGTAAGTATCTACCACATTGTTAGTACCCTGTATCACCAGACCAGTAAGTATCTACCACATTGTTAGTACATGTAACACCAGACCAGTGAGTATCTACCACATTGTTAGTACATGTATCACCAGACCAGTAAGTATCTACCACATTGTAGGTACATGTATCACCTGACTTGTAAGTATCTACCACATTGTTAGTACATGTATCACCAGACCAGTAAGTATCTACCACATTGTTAGTACATGTATCACCAGACCTGTAAGTATCTCCCACATTGTTAGTACATGTATCATCAGACCAGTAAGTATCTACCACATTGTTAGTATATGTATCACCAGACCAGTAAGTATCTACCACATTGTTAGTACCCTGTATCACCAGATCAGTAAGTATCTACGACATTGTTAGTACATGTATTACCAGACCAGTAAGTATCTACCACATTGTTAGTACCCTGTATCACCAGATCAGTAAGTATCTACGACATTGTTAGTACATGTATCACCAGACCAGTAAGTATCTACCACATTGTAGGTACATGTATCACCAGACCAGTAAGTATCTACGACATTGTTAGTACATGTATCACCAGACTAGTAAGTATCTACCACATTGTAGGTACATGTATCACCAGACCAGTAAGTATCTACGACATTGTTAGTACATGTATCACCAGACCAGTAAGTATCTACCACATTGTAGGTACATGTATCACCAGACCAGTAAGTATCTACCACATTGTTAGTCAATGTATCATCAGACCAGTAAGTATCTACCACATTGTTAGTACATGTATCACCAGATCAGTTAGTATCTACCACATTGTAGGTACATGTATCACCAGACCTGTAAGAATCTACGACATTGTTAGTACATGTATCACCAGACCAGTAAGTATCTACCACATTGTTAGTACATGTAACACCAGACCAGTAAGTATCTACGACATTGTTAGTACATGTATCACCAGACCAGTAAGTATCTACCACATTGTTAGTACATGTATCACCAGACCAATAAGTATCTACCACATTGTAGGTACATGTATCACCTGACTTGTAAGTATCTACGACATTGTATGCCGATTGGGTTTGGATCGATACTGTTGTTCTTGATGTCAATAGTCAGATATGTAATCACAAGTATCATCTAAGTATATCCACGTCTGGTACTTTAGACAAGGCAATTTTCTGTTATTATTTTAAAAGTACACAGAATTCTTTGGCACAACTGTTGTCTATATTCTTCAAAAACATCATTAATTTTTTTATTGTAATATTATTAATTTCTGTTTTATCATTTGTCTGTCAGATAATTCCTGATTTGGGATTTTCATTCATCAAATTTTTTAGAGGATTATACTTACCATATTTTTTCCTTGTTCTTTAATGAACCTTTATTGTGAAATAACCAAGAGAATATGACAGTGCATAAATATTTATATTTTGTGCCAAAAAACTCAATTGTTGAAAAATGGCTTTAACAACAATAGATAACTGTATACTTATACCGAGCATTCATTAGTCGTCACTTTCAGATCTTTTACTTTCGTTTCAAGTGTCCTACTTGCGTTTAATCGCTGTTTATAACTAATATTTACTGAATGTCTCGTTTTGTTAATTTGTTCTAGCACTGTCACGGTTTCAAAGGGAGAGGGTTGAGTACTTGTTTTGGTCTTATCTTCGTTGTTCTCCGGAGTTTGTCAGTTGTTTCTATTTTACCATCCCTCGAATGATATTGATATTTCGCATGCTCTCAAATTAGT
The DNA here is from genome assembly GCA_028015205.1 of Mytilisepta virgata. Lineage (NCBI taxonomy): Eukaryota > Metazoa > Mollusca > Bivalvia > Mytilida > Mytilidae > Mytilisepta > Mytilisepta virgata. The sequence goes on along the minus strand of CM051518.1, from coordinate 2,885,658 downwards.
TTTGTAACACGGGAGAAGACAATATATAAGTTGGCATAACTTGTGTTCCATCCCTTTTGCCATATTTGAGCAAATAAAATAATTATAAACTAAATTAAGTAATTTTGAAATTCGAATACCTAAAATATACAACGAGTAAGACGCGAATCGCAGTGTTGTTCGGTCACGCTTTTGAGAAATCTTTGAACAATAGTTTTTTGACCCACCTACTAACAGGTACTGTAACACTAACATTTCATCGAACTCGTCTCCTGTTTTAAGCATTCAAATTTATTTTTTGCGAAGAAAAGCTTGTTTTTTTCACTTATGTAATGATTTAATTATTCCCCAAATTTTATTTTTGTCAACTCATGATTGCCGATTTTGGTCAGTCAAAATGAAAGCATACGTCAAAAATTTGTCATCTATACAAGCAGTTGTTGTTTAAACTATAAAAATTATCGAAGAAAAAATGATTGCAGAATTGGAGAATTTAAGGAGATTTTTTAAAGAAAAAATTCATTATTCGTCGTAAAAACATTGATAAGTACCGATTCAGGATAGAATCTGACATCCCACGACCCAGACAATTCTAAAACAGGCCACAATCTTGGACATGGTATTTCATTGATAGCATTCTCTGAAAGTTTTATATTAAAACTAGTGTGTATTAGTAATGTAAACCCTCTCAATAAATATAGTTTGAATCAATTTAGTAATGAAATTTTAGACAGAGCACACCAATTCTACAAACACTACAAGCCTAATTTTACCTGCGCGGTAATTATTTTGCACGCCTACTAACTCAAACTCTTCAAAGCATTGCGAGGCCAACAAGGCGAAAAACTTAAAACAGCAATAAAGAATATGCAACATGGAAACAGCCATATTTTTATTGACATTTGTACGATGTACATATACACTCTAGGTTAGCATGTTTTTAGCTCACCTGACCCGAAGGGTCATGTGAGCTATTGCTATCACTTGGCGTCCGTCGTCCGTCCGTCGTCCGTTAACTTTTTCAAACGTTAACTCCTCCAACACCATAAGTCCAACTGCAACCAAACTTGGTACAGTTATTAATTGGTATGGGTGCTACAAATCTATTGTTTGGATTTTTGATTCGTATAAAAACATGGCCGTCATGGCTAAAAATAGAACATAGGGGTAAATCACAGTTTTTTGCAAATAAGTCAGAAACGGTCACAGATATCAAAATTCTGGCATAGGGTAAAAGTGATCAGCACCTCAAGATCTACCTGCCCTGAAATTTTGAAGAAGATCCAACGACCCATGTAGGAGTTATTGCCCTTTTTCTGCATTTTTTCCAAATTTTGCACTAATTAAGCTCAATATCTTGGATACTATAAAGGAAATTTGAAAAATTTAAATTTCATATTGTTAGGCACACAAAGATCTACAAAATTTGTAACAGGATCGAAGTTGTAGGTTCGTTCCTTTTAGGAGTTATTTGACATTTTTGGCTTTTTTTTATGTTATTATTTCAAAAATCTTCTTCTCTGAAACTACTATTCAAAATCCAATGAAACTTGGTAAGATTGTTCCTTAGGGTATCCTGCACAAAGTTTATGCTTCGATTTTTGATCCGTCGAAAAACATGGCCACTGTTACTAAAAATAGAACATAGGGGTCAAACAACAGTTTTGCGCAAATATCTCAAAAATCATTAGGTTACGGCAAATTCTGGCAGGTTGAAAGTGTTCAGCATGATGAGAGCTACCTGTGTGCTGATTTTTGTGAAAATCTGTCAACTGATGTTAGAGTTATTGCCCTTTTTTGAGATTTTTGGCTTTTTTTATGTTATTGTTTCAAAAATCTTCTTCTCTGAAACTACTATTCAAAATCAAATGAAACTTGGTAAGATTGTTCCTTAGGATATCCTGCACAAAGTTTATGCTTCGATTTTTGATCCGTCGAAAAACATGGCCACTGTTACTAAAAATAGAACATAGGGGTCAAACAACAGTTTTGCGCAAATATCTCAAAAATCATTAGGTTACGGCAAATTCTGGCAGGTTGAAAGTGTTCAGCATGATGAGAGCTACCTGTGTGCTGATTTTCGTGAAAATCTGTCAACTGATGTTAGAGTTATTGCCCTTTTTTGAGATTTTTGGCTTTTTTTATGTTATTGTTTCAAAAATCTTCTTCTCTGAAACTACTATTCAAAATCAAATGAAACTTGGTAAGATTGTTCCTTAGGATATCCTGCACAAAGTTTATGCTTCGATTTTTGATCCGTCGAAAAACATGGCCACTGTTACTAAAAATAGAACATAGGGGTCAAACAACAGTTTTGCGCAAATATCTCAAAAATCATTAGGTTACGGCAAATTCTGGCAGGTTGAAAGTGTTCAGCATGATGAGAGCTACCTGTGTGCTGATTTTCGTGAAAATCTGTCAACTGATGTTAGAGTTATTGCCCTTTTTTGAGATTTTTGGCTTTTTTTATGTTATTGTTTCAAAAATCTTCTTCTCTGAAACTACTATTCAAAATCAAATGAAACTTGGTAAGATTGTTCCTTAGGATATCCTGCACAAAGTTTATGCTTCGATTTTTGATCCGTCGAAAAACATGGCCACTGTTACTAAAAATAGAACATAGGGGTCAAACAACAGTTTTGCGCAAATATCTCAAAAATCATTAGGTTACGGCAAATTCTGGCAGGTTGAAAGTGTTCAGCATGATGAGAGCTACCTGTGTGCTGATTTTCGTGAAAATCTGTCAACTGATGTTAGAGTTATTGCCCTTTTTTGAGATTTTTGGCTTTTTTTATGTTATTGTTTCAAAAATCTTCTTCTCTGAAACTACTATTCAAAATCAAATGAAACTTGGTAAGATTGTTCCTTAGGGTATCCTGCAAAAAGTTAATGCTTCGATTTATGATTGGTCGAAAAACATGTCCGCCCTTACTAAAAATAGAACATAGGGGTCAAAATGCTGTTTTTTGCTATTTTTTCCTGAATTATAGAAAGAAAATGAAGATGAAAGCTACTTTCAAGGTAAACATGGTATCCCGAGTTGAATGGTGATGATGAAAGTTTGTTTTGGAGGGTCATTTTTAAAATGGCTGCCATTTTCCCGCCATTTTTTACACTTGCTCGGATTTCAACAATATTTGGTTTTTAAAGTAAACATGGTATCCTTAGTGAATGGTGATGATGAGATTTAGTTTATAGTGCATTGTTTGCCAGGTGAGCGATTCAGGCTCTTGAGAGCCTCTTGTCTACTTTAATCAGTAACCCAGATATTTACTGTCTTTTTTTTATCGGAGACCATTTACAAAAAGAAATACGTATCAACAGAGAGATAGCTCATTGCCAGGTTGCGATTTCTCAATTCAACCAACACGTGTTAAATTCCTCTGCGTTATCTTCGGATTACAACAGGTGTTCAGAACAATTTAACTATTCATTGATTTGCAATAACATTTATTAGGTGTCTACTGTCTATTTTCATTCCTATGTACTCAATGTACATAAGAAAAGATAATAAACTGATATTTGTTAGTGATGTAACAAATATTAAATTATATGACTTAAATGAAATATATGATCCTTATTTCGTATTTTTAGCATCAAACACTGTAACAACTGATAATGAAATAGCGAAATTCGCAACGGTTCAAACTGGTGGTCATGTTGGCATTTGAATCTCTTGATTGTTCTTTCCGCTTTGAACTAGTGAGTTGTAAATTGACGAAATGTGCATGACTTGTGTATCTAATTTGGTATTTTTGCCACCCCCCCCCCCCCCCCCCCCACCCCGTGCAATATATATCATGTTATTAGTCATTGATGGGATATTGAACTGTTTGCATCTCTTGTGTTAGACAAATTATTGGCCCTTTTACGTTTTTTCTAACTCTTCTGTACGGAAATTCCATGTGAGCTATTGTTATCATTTGGAATCCGTCCTCTGTCCGTCGTCCGTCCGTCCGTTCACTGTTATATAATTTCTCTCCATTGTAACAACTGTGCCAAATGAAACTATTCTTGACCAAAATTATACTTCGGGTGTTTAGTTTTAAAAATTTATCCGATGTTGCCGCCGACCAACCAACAAGGCTGATATTAGTATAAATAGAACATTATATTACAATAAATTATATTATATTATGATAAATTATAAAGTATATTAAATGATTTTTACATCATTGATGTAAGGATTCCATGTGAGTTTCGTTTTAGTTGATCTACTTTTGTTATTTAGTTATTACTAAAGGACTAAGAATTTCATGAATATGGAAGTTTTAACCATATTTCAATCATCTTCTCTGAAACCACCGGGGCAATTGCAAACAAACTTGACAGCAACGGTCCTTACGTGATCTTTTTTCAGAATTGATGACCTTGCCCGCCAACTTAAATGTCAGCCATAGCCAAACATACGAAAAAATAAATTTTAACACCTTATCGTCTGAAACCACTTAACCAGTAGGAACCAATCTTGGCACAAATGGTCCTAGTTTTTCAAAATTTGATCAAATGACCCAGACTGCCAAAGCCGAACTTTCTTTAACATAGGACCCTGATATAGGTATATATCGACTGTTGATGGTTGTGGAATCAAAATATAGGTCCTAAATGTATACAGAAATATAAAGGGAGGAGTGGTTGTTGATCAAAATATAGGTCCTGAAATTATACAGGGACATACAGACTGTGGAGGGATTCTGGAATCATCATACATGTTATGAATTTATACAGGAATATATGAACTTTGTAGGGGTTGTGTGTGAAATTATACAGGGACCTAAAAAATTGTGGTAGTGTTATGGGAATCATAATAAAGTATTGACTTCTTACTGACACATACAGGCTGTATGCGGATTTGGGATTATTTTAAAGCTACTGATTTGACTGTGTTGATGTATGTCATTGATGACTTTAGAGGAATCGGGAAAAGAGCTGCTGATTTCATACAGTCACATTACGGCTATGTCGAAGAAGCAAGAACACAATTTTGCACTAATTTCGTATTTAAAAAAAGGGGTACAGTGATTTTACACAAAAATCATATGGGACAAAGTATACACATACATACTGATTGTAAATTTAATATTTTGGAGGGCTATTAAATAGGAACTTACTTCCTTACTCAGGTTTTGAAAGTAAAGTTAAGATATTCAGTTGAGACTGGAACGTAGATCGAAATGAAGGGCGATGTAGAGGGACAACAAAACTGAAACTGAATAATACAAGGTTCGTCCTAAAATCATGTATCCAAAATGCTTAGCCGACCGTCTGGGAAAAAACCAAGTGCACAATGTGGCTGGAATTTGAGAAATTTTGACAGGCAGTTAAAGGTTGATAGAAAATGGTAGAGTAGTCAGGTGACAATCTTCTATTTCAATTATTGAATTAAAACATAAAATAACGATAGACACCAAAGAAAGAATCTTCGATTGAAATACAGTAATACATTGCAGATAGCTTAACAGATTTTGGTGATTAAAACATAACTGTCATAACATTTCATGTGCCTCCACTGATTTCACCGGATTGACTTTGTTGAGGTTAGACTCCATAAATTAATAGTACGATTTTCTATGTGAAGTGAGCTTACAAATGTCATGGTCTTGTGCCATCTTCAGAGTAAATAATACCCATATACATGTATATATATTCTGAAAGGCCATTATGTTAGCATTGTTTCAATCATGATAAAATAAATAAAAAATATCCCTGGAAACCTAGTTGGCATAGCAACATTTAAAAAATGTTCATAAAAAAAGCTTTAAAAATGTTCAGTTTCACTCCACTTAGGCTTAAAATTGAGGTCTTATGCAGCGTTTCAATACAATTGAGGCTTAATTTTTCAGATTCTGCATAAAATTCCATTACATAATGGGGAAAAAAGGTTGACTTTTCCGGCTCTTTTTTCCACAATTTAACTTACCAGTTCAGGTGCCGATTATCACTTTCAAAGTTTTACACACCACATGTCAGTACACAAGGAGTTCGTATCCCACCTGTGACGGGTTGTGTTCGACTCCGATCTAAATTGACAAGGATACCGAAGATCGATGGTTCTCTCCGGGTACTCTGGCTTCCTCCACCAGCGAAATAGTCAAATGTGCTGAAAACGGCGTAAAACCCCAACTAAACAAACAAACAAATCAATACACAAGTCCAAATTTATTACGTCCCATTATTTGTCAGAACCAAAATCAGTTAATGTTTTCGTATTTTTTAAACTAAAATCTATCCTCTTTCGGTCAATATTACAATTTTGAGGTTAAGACATTTATTGTTTATTTATCATGTAGTCCAACTCTAATAATTTATAAAATTCGGGGGGGGGGGGGGGGAGCATTTCTATGAAACTGAGGAGTGTAACCTGAACTTCACGATGGGTGCCATCCACGGAGCAGGAACTGCTTACCTTTCCGAAGCACCTGGGTTCACTCCTGGTTTTTATAGGAGTTCGTGTTGTTCATTGTTTTTTAGTTTTCAGGGTTTATTTGTTTTGCTTGTGGTTGTTCATTTGTCTTCCTGGGTTTGTCTGTCCAATGGATTACGTTTTTTGATTTGGTCCCTAGGTATATTTGTCCTCTATATTATCATTGAACAATAAAACGAATAACGGGAAAGATCAACCATGAAACACAATCAATTAACGCCACCCAATAGACAACACCATCACACACAAAAATAACATGAGCAGCACAAACCACAAGCACAAAAAAAACATGAGCAGCTCAAACCACAAGCACAAAAATAACGTGAGCAGCACAAACCACAAGCACAAAAATAAAAGAAAGTCATGATATCCTGACCTGGTCTGACTTGGTACAGACACTGCGTAGTGATGGGATTAAACAGTTTTAAGGTCCCAGACCCGCACCCCCTTATATATTCTGGACCTCTGGTGTAAACAAAAACCATACTACAAAAGCCAATACAGTATGATAACCAATAACATGAACGCTAGCCAGAATACGGTACATAACAGTACATAATTGCAGGGTCAAAATTTGCTCGTTTTAATGGTAAAACTAGATAAGGCTTTCAAAGCTCCTAGTCGTAAAGTGTCGTTCTCAAACGAAATGGGTTTGTCCAATCAAAACTAAAACAAAGACTAAACTTTAAGACGGTGATATGGAGTCTTATTGATTTGAAAGAGTACATGTATTTGAGAAAACAAAACCAACAGCTTTATATGATGTTGGTCACAAACTTGTTATTGTTATGATAATTTAGCACCACCTGTAACATGTTTCGGTTAAATGTTAGCATTGTAGGTTGGGATCTTATTATATTTTATGTTCTAGACATAATTTTTTACATGTATTTAAAATATCATCTAGATTTGTATTATATAATTGCAATGCCGTCATCTTTGTTATTTAAAAGTTTAAAACGAATAAACTTAGAAAAAAAGAGTGACTTATCAAATTAAAGTGCTAAATGGCATGGTTTATTACTTATTTGCAACAAAAAGTTCATATATCTTTGAATCAAAAGTTGAAATCATCTGCCAACAACCAGTAATGTTCAAAAATAAAATCCAACACTATTTTTTTTAATTTTTGCACAAACATTTTTGTATTTTGCTTCATGAATATTAAACAGATTACCAATGGAAGGCAAGTAATGTAAGTGATTTTTATCTTTTAAAAAAATGTGTTATGAATATTGACAATATTGATTTGAAATAGTCTATGCCTTTGTTATTGTGTGTTTGTATGTGTTTTGTTCGCTTGAGAACCCCAAAGATTATTACTGTGTGGTTTTTTGTTACTGCAAGTTGTTTTTTGGAGAATATGTCAAATGTTTGTTTATAACACTACACACCACACAACCGAATTGTTATGATAATATCAAAAACCGTCGGACATGGTCACAAACCATCGTTTTACCAAATATGGTAAATATCAACATCGTATATATCTCATGTCTATCAGATTTTCTTCAAAGAACTAATTTTTCCAGGTAAAGACCTTTTATCAATTCAAAAGATCAGTAGTTTTGAATACTAACGCTTGGATAGTTGCAAAAAGCTAACATGTAAAAAAAAATGTCATGATACATCACATACCTTACAAATTTCAGACGGTATAATAATAGTGTATCATAACAATTTTTGAAATTTTGTTATTTTTCACCAGTAAAAGCGTTCAACATCAAAATAATTTATTGTGCGTGTTTTTTAATAAAATGTTTTGAAGAAAGTTTAATACAAACGAGATATAAACATTACTAATTTTTACCATATTTGGCAAAACGTTGGTTGTTGACCATGTCCGATGGTTTTTTATCGTACCATGTCTTTTCCACTACTAAAATGCCTCAACTTTTTTACGAGAGCAAATTTTATTTTCTTTGTGGGTGTATGATTTTTACGTAAAAATTGACGTCACCACAAATAAGTGTGACTTTGCTGAATATGTGCAAGTTTTGTTTCATTCAGATTTGAATCTTTTTTTTACCTTTAGAACATAGGTAATTGTTAGTATTATAACAAATAATTGTTATAGTATTATAATAAAGTCCGGACATACGTAATTGTTTGTAATATAACTAAGTCTGGAGTTTTTCATCAAAATATCAGTTGTTCATATATATGTACTGTAATTTATTTATTCAAGACTAAAACTTGAATAAAGATTATTTTTGATTGAATGATTAATGTGATTAATTGATAAATTAATTCATTTATCTATTATTTATTTTGTGTACTAGTAGTACAATAAACGCAATCATTAAATGATCATTACTGTCGAATGAAAATGTTTTGTCCAATATTGCTATTCTTCCACATGTCTTTAGGATCTGTATAAGACGTCAAAATCCAGAACGTGGAAATCTTTTTACTACCAGCATAGTGGACGCCTGTAAAGCTTGTTGTCGACTTAGAGTTTCCGTAAGCGTTGTTGTTCCATGCTACTGAAAAGCCTAGGGTGCAGTCTGATCCTGACATCGTGTAGCGCCCTCTCAGTTCGTAATATTTGCTTGCAGCTCCAACTGCACTATTGTACTTCCCGCTTAAAGTCCCTACAGATGATGGTGATGAGTCTGCCTGACACGTCAGTTCTAGGGTGGATCCCAACTCGTTTATCCATTTTCCAGATACACCACAATCATCGATGCAGTCGGTTTCGTCCCCACTGTTGCAAGAATCGCCTACGAAATACCGAATAAAATTTCAGTTTTAGTATACTTTATATTAGGAAAAAGATAATAAGATTTAGGCGTAAAGGATACGGGGGTACTGAAATATTTACAAATTTACTACAGATAGTGTTAACTGTATACATTTGGGGGTGGTGGGCGGAGAGTGGGGGGGGGGGGGGTATTTCAGAAACAAATTTTACTTCCTCTTGCTCGCAGGATACGATATTTCTGCACTTAATATGTATTAAATTGTTACTTCAGAAATGCATCGTTTCCTCTGACGTAATATTCGATTGCTTTCGGATGTATAAGGGTTACCCCGGAGGTTGTCCCGGACCTTGAGCTTCCACTAAATAAAAACAATACTGCCTTGTCATTGAGATGGAGATAAAAGTCCGCCTATCCTATAAAACTTTTTGATTAAAAAAAAAACATGACAATTGATATGTGAATTTTGGTAAATTCAGTTCTTTTTTTTTTTTTTTTTTTTTTTTTTTTTTTTGTAGTAATATGAATTAAGTTGGTCATAAATATTTCAAAGAAATGATGACATGTGATTACAACTGATTTGCTTCTTGTCACAGTTCCCGAGAAACACTTAAAACAGCTGAAGGAATGGACACGGAGAAAAATATCCAGAAGACAACATTTCATCTCCGAATCGTACAGACCAAGAAACGATTTTCACTGAGTGGCGAGCTCTAAATGGCCCCGACAATATAAACAAGAGTACAAATCATTGGAAGCAATAATACAACCAACCAATCATCAAATATGGTTGAGAAGAATTTCTCCTATTCTTGACGTGTTTAATCGGTGGGATAAAAATACATAATATCTTTAACCACTTCCCGGTGATTAAATTTCTACGTGGGAATTACCTCCCTTTTTTCTACTGTTATTGGAACGATAAACAAGAGAAGTCCCGAAATGACGTCTATGTAAACAAACTACATAGCAACGACATTTTCTTGAGGTTTTTGTCGAAAATCATAGGAGAAACAGATTCTCCTTCAATTTACTCGTGAGTTATGGAATTTCTCCACCTCAATAGTTAAATTTTAGATTTTAACACGCTCGCTAAAGGCTCGCGTGTTGAAAATCGAAAATTTAACTATCTCGGGTGGATAAATTCCATAACCCACTCGTACCTGAAGGAGAATATGTATTTATATAGCTTCATGAGGGTTAATCCAGAAATGGGCATAGCATATACGTAAAGAATTTAGATATCGAAGTTAATTCTAAGACTAAGGTAACGTTATACCCTAACACATGGCTCTGTGGGTAATGTTATAATCTCATCTTCATCCTTCAATAGTAACCAGTTTAGAATTTGAATTAAAGTAGGCTACACCCTGGATGGTGACATGCGAAAAATTATTACCCGCTGAGCCATTTGATAGAGCAGAATATTACCCTCTTCATTAAACATGTTAAACAATCATAGTCAAAGCATTAAGAATTATAAAATGAATAACACATTTTGTGAGAGAAAGAAAGAAAGAGATACCTCACGAAAATTAATTGTCAACCTGAGTTAACAATCCACTCTCTAGCACTCTCAAATATATGACAGAAACAAATTTTACTTTCTCTTGCTAACAGGATACGATATATTTGCACATAAATTTTCTATTTTAACCAGTAGCTAAAGCTTGCGTTTTAATAATCTAAAATTTAACCATCTTCTATGGCAAGCCGTTTTACCATTTATTCTTACTTCAAGATATCTCATATAATATATAAGATATCTTATATAATCTAGTTTTTATAAGATATCTTATATAATCTAGTTTTTATAAGATATCTTATATAATCTAGTTTTTATAAGATATCTTATATAATCTAGTTTTTATAAGATATCTTATATACGTTATAAGTTACTTCTAAAGTTTATAAGATATCTTATAAAGTATATAAGATATCTCATAAAGTATATAAGATATCTTATAAATATTTTTTATATAAGATATCTCATATATTTAATAAGATATCTTATAAATTATATAAGATATCTTTTAAACTATATGAGATATCATATAAAGTTTATTAGATATCTTGAAGTTCGAATAAATAGTAAAACGGCTTGCCATAATCTTCGAGGTAGAAATAATGTCGCAACATGTCGACAGGAAAACAAAACCCAGATGAAATACAACAGAAAATTTAGAAATCCAGCCATCTTGCTTTTTTGGCACAATTAACCTCCTGCATCTTAAAACTGTTAAAGATGGGAAACATCGCTTTATATACTACTGAAAGCTCTTAAGATGAATTTTTAAAAAAATCTCTTTTGATATCAGATGAAAATCAAAATTTAATGTTTCCTCCAAAATTGTTAACTTTGACCCCTTGTATCTCTGAAACAATAAAAGATAGAAAAAGGTGACATACTAATGAAAGCACTCATCAAGGTGAATTAAAAGAAATTCTCTTTTGATTGACCAGTAGTATATAATTCTCGATAACAGTAGCACGAAATGGCTTGGGAATCTTTTATTCTATTTTTGTAAACCATTTAAAAAAAATCATTAAAATCCGATAAAACATAAAAAAGTTTTGAAAATTAAGGTGTGTCCCTTTTTTCGCCCTTATATCTCTGAAACAGTAAGATATAATGAAAAATCTTGTAGAAGTTTTCCATTTTTATCAAGGAACACTAAAAACTAAAAATAAATATTTTAAAAAGTTTGTCATAATTATAAAAAAAAAACCTTAGTGACCCCAGGAAACAAACGGGAGGTGCCAGATTCCCCAAAATTAATCTCAACCTGTATTTTTTATTGGGGACCATTATGGTAAAATATTATAAGGACATGTTCCATAGATCAAAAGAAAATGAGCGGAAACCTAACTGTCTATGGACGACGGCGCCGACGACATTTGCCATTTGCGTTCGTATAAAACTAATATATAATTTATAGATCTGAAGTTTTTCCCCTTCAACATAAATATTGGCACAAAAACAATTGACAGGAAGTGTGGTAATTTTTTAAATTATCTAGATAAATCCTTTCCGTATCTAATACATGTGATACTTGAGAAATAATTCACGGTGCCTTCAAAATAAACTAACCTTATTTTACCACGGGTAGGCCATTTATGCCAAATAATTTGCCACGATCGAAAGCGAGTGGCAAAATATCGGCATAAATGGCATACCCGTGGTAAAATCAGGATATTTTCAAGCCACCGTGAATTATTTCCATTCTAATAGGACAATTTCTGCGACATTTTGAAACGTCTCAACATAGGTATTCAGACACGAAGACGCCATTACACAAAGCAAATTATACTATGACGTCGTTAAAGCTTGTGGGAAACTTTACTACGACGTTGCCAAACAAGCGGGCTGGCGTCTGTGACGTTGGAACCAATATATCCATGTCTTACCATGACTGTAGACCGAAAAGTCATATCAGAAATTTAGATCAGTTTTTTTATAGATACCGTATATCTGATGCGTGGAACCAATAAAAAAATTGAAACAGTATCACCAGAAATACAATTATAAATGCAGTAAATGTAGGTTTCTCTTCTTTCTTATGCTATACATGTATCATTTGAATAAGCAATAAACCTATAAATAACCGAGCAAAAAAAAAAAACTTTTTTAAATGTAAAACAAATGTGATGAAAATAAATACACATACCATCCTTCGCATGAACAAATAAGATACAACAGTAAACGCTGAGAATGGTATACAGAAACATCGTTAAACCAACTGATCAGCAACAATCTGTTTATAAAAGTCTTTTCTCTTGTAATTATACAGATATGACATATCCTACAATAACTTCCGTGCGGATGAAGTGATTCAACCTTCACATCTCCCCAACCAATCAAAAGTATTATCACATATTTTATTGAAATAACGCCTTTTTTTGCATGTGTTATAAAAGCGTAATTTGCACCATGTTATTTGCCCTCGGGACAATAACATTATAAGAGGGCAATAACATGTTATCTGCCCTGTCGTGAGCATCACCAATGTAACTTCCGAGCAACTTTAAATAATCGTCTGATCATGTAGGAACAGTAAGACGCTGGTCAAACGACACGAAAATCTAATTCAGTTGTAAAATTATTTTTTGTTAGTGGCAAAATATTTCATTAATAGATTAATACATGGCCTTTTTCATATTGCCCTTGTTATCAGCCCTCAACAGATATCGTCCCTATTTATCACATATTTTATTGAAAGAACGCCGATTTTGCATATGTGGTTAAAGCATAATTTGATGCATGTTATTTTCCCCCGAGGCAATAACATCGTACGAGGGCAGATCACATGTTATCTGCCCTCGTATGATGTGTTTTCTTCCCTCTCGTGAGCTTCACCAACGTCACTTCCGCTCAGCTGTAAATAATCGTCTGATTTAATCTAATTGTAGATCTCGGGGAAAAACACGGGAACTGAAGTTGCATTCATTTCTTTGACTCTATACTCAAAGTGAAAGAAATTACACTGTTTCATAGCTGTAGCATTGTGAATGTTCACCTTATATTAAGGGATGTCAAAAATCTGACAAACTTGCTTGAAGACTCGAAAATCTAATTCATCAGCAAAATTATTTCTTGTATTAGTGGCAAAATATGTGATAAAAAGATTAATACTGGGTCTTTTTTCTTATTACCCCTGTTATCAGCCCTCGACTGATATCTATGAAGGGCCATTAGGGTCACAATGCAACTTTTTACACGTTCGCTGCAGAAACACGTTACTGTTTGTTCACGTACCCTACAGCAACGTGTTGCTCTAGGTTCACATACCCTAGAGCAACGCGTAACAGTAAGTTCACGCATCATGAAGTAACGTGTTACACATTATTCGCGTACGCTAGAGCATCGCGTTGATTCTTAACGAGAATGCGGTTGGCGTTCCTGTAGGGAACGTGTATCATACGAAAACATGTCACCCCTATTACGGATTAATAGAATTATCTGCATCAGAAAAAAACATGGTTGTCCTTTTTAACACACTAATAAATGTTAGTATGTCCCCAAACGCGTATACAAACAAACACACACACTCAAATTCGCTCTTAGACTTGAAGTATGAGGTCAAATAAAACCTAGGTATTTAAAATTCAAAATTGTCCTGCAACGCTGTATCATAGAATATGCAGTTCAATATATCATATGTCTTGTTATATAATGATAACCTTGATAGAGCTGATGACAACTTTTCATCACTAAAAATACTTCTCTGACACAGGCACTTAATTTATACTGTGAACAAACTTCAAACGTGCAACAGTTGCAACGCGTTGCTCTAAAAATAACAATCCAAAGATACTAATATTAGATATTGTAAATTTATACTATGCTGTATACGACGCATTTCAAGGAGTTACCTCTCATCAGCAGCATCAAAACCGATACACCCGGAAGACCAAAAACCAAACTTACATTAAACAAGAAGTACTCAACCAAAAATACCGAAATAGGAAGCCAAATTTCAGCTAAGGAGATCTACCATGTGCAATAAAAGGAATGAACCATTAGTATTTCTAATAACGCGACGGAACTGTAATGCGTTACTCTAGGGTACGCGGACAAACAGCAACGCGTTGCTCTGGGATGCGCGAACTAACTGTGCAGGTTTCTCTAGCAATATAAAGGTCTCGGGCTAATAACATGGGCAAAATGAAAAAGACCATGTATTAATCTATCATTATTTTAACATTTTTCGTCTCTTAGCAAGATTTGAGCTCCTTAGACAAATAGTTTAATTTAAGACACACCGTATCCAGAGTACAATGTCAAAATGTCACGTTTGTACCTCTCATCTGCTTCTAATAAAACACGGACTTCAATAAAACTTGGCTCACCCCATAGTAGTGAATTGGGTAACACAGCCTCTTTTCTATACATAGTAATATTATACCTTCAACTTTTATTTTGGCAACTATATTAGTGAGAGTTAAGGAGTCTGTCGGTGTTGTCAACTTCCCACGAATTCCTTTGGCCTATTTTTACGAATTTCCTGGATAATATTTATTTTTGCACGTTTGTCAGAAAATTTTCATAAACATGATTTTTGCTTTCCTTGGAATTGTATGCAGAGATGTTTTGACATCACTTGACACTAAAAGCTTAGGCTCACCCTCGTCAACGGGCAACTCCCGCATGAGCACTCCCTTTTTCGGCTGGATTTTGGGCGGAATTTCAGCTGACGGAAGTCTACTTTTTCTACTTGGGTAAGACTTTTTAGGGATGAGTTTTATGATTTTATATTTTTTGGAAATATTTTTTGTGAAAGCTAGTAATAAGCGTTGCGCATTCTTCAAAGAATTTTTCAAAGGATTCCTGAAAAAAAATGGCAAATAATGGTTTTTATGTTAGCTTTGGAAATCGTCAGCAATATCGGTGGTAGAAAATTTAACAAAGTTTATCCGTTTGAAAAGGAGACTATTTTATGTGAGAAAAGACTGACACTAGTTGGCACAAATAAATATAGATGTAAATGCATCGTATGTTGAAGGACATTTAACAGCCAAACTTGCTTCATTATAAAGAGACATATATTGGATTGTTTTCCTCAATTTTACTGCTTGTCTTTCTTACAGTAATAGAGTTCTTAGTTGTCCGATAGCGGGTTTCAATTTGTGACTTGCAGTTTTACTACAGCAGTACGATATTACTTAAATATATAAAGTTACATGCTTTCATTTTTTTCTCTCAACAGCATTGACAGAGGTTTCTTCGTTTAATTTCTGGATAGAATGGATGATATTCTTGTTTCATTTAAATGTTAAAATGAATTAAAACTAAAGTAGAATAACCTTTAATGTAAATAACCTAAGAAAGATAATTCAGTGTGTAAATAAACTTTTGGATAGGATTTACGTTTAGTTTTTGCTAGTTAAATTACTGTCTTTTGAAAATTCAGTAACACTAACAAAATCAGAATCAACTTTTTTTGTCAAAAATATTTTTTACTTCTGGGACGCATGAAAAATTTTATCACAAATTTTGTATATCTCCCAGCAAATGTCTCTTTGAAGAAGTGGCACCTTACTTTTATCCTTGCTATCAAGAAGTCTATAGAGATCATCCATAGCCTGTTTTCGTTTTTCGTTATTATCCTGTTGGCATAAAATTTCTAAAACATGTACCATAACAAATGGTGAAACTAACAAGTATGGTCGGCTAGGAAAAAAGTCTTCTAATTTTAATTCTTTGACCGCCATTTCTCCCGTTCTGAAAACTTTTACATCCGCAGCGACAGATGTGTGGAATTTAACCTTCAGTGGCAAACCTCCAACGGCTTTCATGTACTTCTCAGTATCGGCATTTCCGTCATAAATGATGTGTGGTTGTTGCAGATTTTTCTGTGTAATATTGACATATGATAAGGCCTGGTTACGTCTCCCTGTAATATAATAGTAAATTGCGATGTACAACATGTCTGATACACAACCAAGCGAAGCTACTTTTCGAAGAATACATAGAACATGTCTGTCTATATGGTAATTCATCTTATTGGCTAGTTTATTACGATAGGCATTTAAATCGAACGATACTCTATGCAAAATCGTGCAAGTGTACTTCCGTAAGGCTAGTGACTCGTGCTCATTTAATCCTGATTTGTAAATGTTTTTCACTATTGATAACAGCCTTGAACAGTCATGTGAATCTTTACACAGTGTAAAGAAAGAATCGCTTTCATCTATTTCTCTAAACAGTCCAGCATCTAATTCAGTTTCTGTGTCAACAACACTTATGACATTGTTCGGATCAGACAATAGCAACGATAGGTATGGTTCAAGTGTTTGATTCAGTAACAGACACTGAAGACCCATGTTGTACAACCTATTCAAACGTTCGTACAATGTCTTTTGAGGTGATCCGAATATCTTACCTCTAAACATATTGTTTTCTGGAACAAAGAAGTTTGATAATTCTCCCTTATCTACACATTTCAGTAAGTATTCGAAACAAGTCCAAAAACAACGCAATAATGCATCAGGAGACCATAACGTAACCAGATTTTCTTGAATTACCCAAAACAAAATTGTTTTCATGAAATAAGAACTCAGTAAATTTTCATCATCCTCGGTATTTATAACTTCTTTCAAAAACATTTTTAACAAACCATAGCAAAGAAACTGACAATGATTCAGAGAGTTTATTAATATATGTTCAGCAATATTAAAAGAAATTCTCCATTCCAAGTCTTCCTCGGGTGAATCCTTTGCTCCAACTGGCACAACATGACATCCATATTTCAATATATTCATAAGCACGAAAGGATTTGGCCACTGTTTTTTCCGACATCTCTTTATCCATGGAAATGCAATGGAGGGCCAGAAATCGCATTCAAAACAATGCACGTGATCATATTCAAAATTATGATCCTTTCCACTAGCACAGGGTCCATGTTGGATTGAATCCGACTTGAAAAAGTGTAAATTCTCCTCTCTATATTTTGAGCTCGAGATATAGATAATGTCATCTATGTTAACACATGCCTTGCTGACACGAGTATTATTAGTAGGGGTCAGTAATTTTAAAACTGCCGATCCAGGTTGGTTTGTAGAATACTCCATCAAAATTAGCTTCATGTTTGAGTCGTAAAACACTAACTGATTGAGATCCCAAATTACTTTGTGATCTGTTGGCCAGTACATGAAATCAATATCAGATTCAGTTGACCTGACGCCTTCTCTGTAGCTACCACTAGTTCTCAGTCGATAATTGCCCTTTTCTGTCAATGGGGATTCAACCATCTCATGAATATTCATTATATCTCTTCTTACTGACAATTGTTTCGGCGTACCGATTACTGATGAGAGTACCGCATAACAGGATTCGGATAATCGCGGGTTGAAGTCCATTCTGAAAGAAAAAAACTTCAATGTTAAATTAGCCCTGTATAGCTGCAATGCTGCTCTGTCTTGAATACTAAACATAAAAAATAAATGAGATGAACCTGAAATGACAAACCATACATAAATGTTTATTTCGCCAAAAAGAAACAAAAATATATATATTTCTTCTTTTTCAAACACATGTACTTAAGGATGTATTCTTCTGATGTTTCAGTCTCTTTGAAATCTCGTTCGGGAATTATTTCCAAAACATGTGATACAAATGAAAAATATTAATGAATTTAAAAAATATTATAATCCAAATAAACTCTGTGAAAATATTATGTACTTACAATAGGTAGTTTTAGAGTAATAAAATTTTCAAATTTTATAACCAATCTGGTCAGTATCATCAGCCAAAATGTTGAGAAAATGGGTGAGGGGTACAAAGAAATGATTTTACCAAAAATATGTACATCCGATATCAATTTTTTATATTTAAAATTCTTTAATATGTATTTTTTGAATCATTTATAACAAAGAAGTTGAAATTTTATGCTCTTTGTTCTAAACAAGAGGCTCTCAAGAGCCTGTATTGCTCACATGGATTTAACTTTTCACCTTGAGGAGGACTAAAAATGTAAGTGTTGCAGTCAGTTTGGCTGATTTTTCTATAGGGTTCTATGTTAAACTAAGTTCAGCTATGGCAGTCATCTTGGTTGACAGTCCAGGTCAATGGAAACATTTCTAAAAGTTTTGTTCCAACTGATGTGGTTTTAGACAAGAAGATTTTTAAATGAATTTTCCCATAGGGTCCAATATTTAACTAAGTTCGGCCGTGGCAGCCATCTTGGTTGACAATTCGGATGATCGGACGTATTTCTGAAAGAGGACAATGTGAGGACCAATGCTGCCATGTTTAGTTCCAATTGGCTCAGTAGTTTCAGACGAGAAGATATTTGAGTGAATTTCCCATAGGGTCCTATGATAAAATAAGTTCAGCTGTGGCGGCCATCTTGGTTCACAGTCCACGAAATTGGATACATTTCTGAAAGAGGACCTCCTAAGGACCATTGCTGCCAAGTCTGGTTCCAATATGTCAAGTGGTTTCAGACAAGGAAATTGTTCAATGAATTTTCCCATAGGGCCTTATGCTAAACTAAGTTCGGCTGTGGTGGCCATCTTGATTAACAGTCCGGGTCATCGGACATACTTCTGACAGAGAACCTCCTAAGGACCATTACTGCCAAGTTTGGTTCCAATTGCCCTTGTTGTTTCATAGAAGAAGATTTCTGAAATTCATTTAGAGAAAATTTACGCCGAATGCCGTCTATAAAAGGCAAAAACTCCTATAAGGGGTCAATCAATGATTTTGGTCATGTTGACTTATTTGTAGATTTTACTTTGTTTAACATTTTTGCTGTTTACAGTTTATCTTTATCTATAATAATATTCAAGATAATAATCTAAAACTGCAAAATTTCCTTAAAGTTAACAATTCAGGGGCAACAACCCAACAAAAGGTTGACCAATTCGTCTGAAAATTTCATGGCAGGTAGAAATTGACCTGATGAATATTTTTACATCATTTCAGATTTGCTTAAAAAGGTGCTTCAGTTTTTGAGATATAAGACAATAAAATGCTCCGCTGGGCGCAGCTAGATACGACCGCAGATGTCGAACCCTGAATAGTTGGGGCAATTATGAACACAACATTCAAGCTTGATACAATACTGAATTTGGACTGTGAATAAATATTTGACACAGCATAGGTTTCTGACACAGAATGAATGTTGTCTAAGAACTTAAAAATTTTTAATTTACCTATTCAAACCATATCAGTATTATTTGTTTTTATATATAAATCAGAAATAACCAATTTAAGATTTAAAATTGGGCACACATATCAATTTCTTGCTATTGCGCAATACTGTGTAATTGAAAATTTCTTCAAATATTTCACACATAATAGGTTTCTGACACAGAATAACTGAAATCAAAGAACTTAAAATTGGTCATATGATTTGAATTTATATTCAATTTTTTGCTTCTTGTGCAATACAATATGCTGTGGAGAATTGCCCCCCCCCCCCCACCCCCCCCAAAAAAAATAATAATTATCCCTTTTTTTAGCTTTTGTGCAATACACTATGAAGTTGCACATTGACACCCCCTCCCAAAAAAAAAAAAACAAAAAACAATAAAATTTATTGTAACCTCCCTCCCTTTTTTTGCTAAAAGAAATTTGAAATTTTCTTTTTAATTCATGAAATATGAAATGAGAAAAAATTACCCCCTCCCCAATTTCTCATTTACCCCCCCCCCCCCCCCAAATTTTGTTTTCAACCCCCCCCCCCCCCCCCCCCCCCATTTCTTTATACTTTGCAACCATAACAGCCCATTTAAATACACCATAACATATTAAAATAGAAAATGACATCATAGTCATGGATGGCAAATTTTAAATATACATACTTTAAAAGCAGTTTAGATAAGATAAACAAAAAAGCTTCATCAGCACATTTTATATTGGCAAATTTCCAATGGAATTTGTTAATAATAAAGTTTTGATAACAGGGCACACATATCAATTTCTTGCTATTGCACAATACTGTGCAATTGAAAATTTCTTCAAATATTTGACACATAATAGGTTTCTGACACAGAATAACTGAAATAAGGACTTAGAATTGGTCATATGATTTGAATTTATATTCAATTTTTTGCTTTTGTGTAATACAATATGCTGTGGAGAATTGCCCCCCCCCCCTCCCCCAAAAAAAAAATTTACCCCCTTTTTAGCTTTAATTTTGGACCCCGATTTGGACCAACTTGAAAACTGGGCCCATAATAAAAAAACTAAGTACATGTTTAGATTCAGCATATCAAAGAACCCCAAGAATTCAATTTTTGTTAAAATCAAACTAAGTTTAATTTTGGACCCTTTGGACCTTAATGTAGACCAATTTGAAAACGGGACCAAAAATTAAGAATCTAAATGCACGGTTAGATTCGGCATATCAAAGAACCCCAATAGTTCAATTTTCGATGAAATCAAACAAAGTTTAATTTTGGACCCCGATTTGGACCAACTTGAAAACTGGGCCTATAATAAAAAAAACTAAGTACATGTTTAGATTCAGCATATCAAAGAACCCAAAGAATTCAATTTTTGTTAAAATCAAACTAAGTTTAATTTTGGACCCTTTGGACCTTAATGTAGACCAATTTGAAAACGGGACCAAAAATTAAGAATCTAAATGCACGGTTAGATTCGGCATATCAAAGAACCCCAATAGTTAAATTTTCAATGAAATCAAACAAAGTTTAATTTTGGACCCTTTTGGCCCCTAATTCCTAAACTGTTGGGACCAAAACTCCAAAAATCAATCCCAACCTTCCTTTTGTGGTCATAAACCTTGTGTTTAAATTTCATAGATTTCTATTTACTTATACTAAAGTTATTGTGCAAAAACCAAGAAAAATGCTTATTTTAGCCCTTTTTTAGCCCTTAATTCCTAAACTGTTGGGTCCAAAACTCCCAAAAACAATCCCAACCTTCCTTTTGTGGTCATAAACCTTGTGTTAAAATTTCATAGATTTCTATTTACTTATACAAGAGTTATTGTGCGAAAACCAAGAAAAATGCTTATTGGGCCCTTTTTTGGCCCCTGATTCTTAAACTGTTGGGACCAAAACTCCCAAAAACAATCCCAACCTTCCTTTTGTGGTCATAAACCTTGTGTTTAAATTTCATAGATTTCTATTAACTTATACTACATTTATAGTGCGAAAACCAAATGTCTACAGACTCCGACGGACGACGGACGACGACGACGACGACGACGACGACGCCAACGTCATACCAATATACGACCGCAAAAATTTTGCGGTCGTATAAAAACTGCAGTTTACCCCTATGTTCTATTTCTAGCAATGCAACCATGTTTGATTATGAATCAAAACCTCGGATTCATTTTATAAACTAGATACCCTAAGGAACATTCACTTAAAGTTTTGAAGTATTTTGCCCAGTAGTTTCTGAGGAGAAGATCCTTGAAATAGTTTACGACGACGCACGCCAAGTGATGGCATAAGCTCACAGGTGAGATAAAAAATGCGAAAAACCCCAAATTTACTAAACTGACTTTATGATCATTTTGACACGAACAAACAACAATTTTTATAAAACTTTCTTATATTAACACCTACAGTTTTATTAAGTTAAATTTATTCAGATTGGTCCACTTTATCTTTAGGGAAAGTATGAAAAAGGTTTAATTGTGGAACTGTGATTTTTTTCATGATAATAGCCCAAAAATGGGACAATCATCAAAAAAATGGATTACTTTCAAATGACCATAGCAAAAAAATAGGTGCACAACCATATGATTTTTTCTTCATAAATTACTTTTTTACAGTCATATAAACCCAAAAATCGGGTTAAGAAAAAATTTAATTCTAGAAATGTTTGGCTTCTCAGAGGTGTACTCCTTAATTTGACATTTAACAGCTAGATGAGGTATTGTACCTTAATTCCATATTTTTGTTTCATCTAAACATCCGGGCAAATAACATAATTCAAAATAAATCAGCATAAACTGGTATAATTTAGGTTCAAAAATAACATATCCGTAGTACAACCTTATACACATCTATTTCTAGAGAAACGTTAAATTTCATTTCTTTGCACCTAAAAAACACAGATAGTTGATTCTATGCACACATTTCTGGACATATATGCATTAAACAGGATCAACCTTGGTAGCAAATGCCGATCTTAGCTTAACAAAGGTGCCTTTTGGAAATTCATAAAAGAAAATTGCGTTGTCTTACACCAATAAGCCAATTGGAAATATAGTTGGCAGCAATTGTCAGTCGCTGATTCTCTTCCAAAATCATATCCGATTACCAAGAGGGTCGTAAAAGCCGATTTTAGTGCTTAAAGTATAGCCAATAGGAAAATTCACTGAAGAGATCTCGTTTGAAAACACTGAGAAAATTAGAATTAAAGTTTCAAACGTACATGTATTATCCTTAGGTGGTCCTCTTTCAATAATAAAACGTATCACAAAATACCGAAATAGATTTAAATAAGTTAACGTTTCCAGGACCGCAAACCAAAATATTGCAGAAGAAGCCGATTTTTAGTTTAACTTGGGTCCCAAGGAAAAATGACTTGAAGATCTTTTATCTGAAACCACCAAGACAGTCGGAAACAAACCAGAAATTACCCTCAGGTGATCCTCTTCAAAACTGTATCCGGTTCTAATGTGGAACCGCATAGATGTCTGTCACAATCAAATAATATGAGAAGATTAAATTCAGATGAGCTATACAGGCTCCTCGGGTTCTCTATTTTTTCTGTCTGTGTAAACAATCCGGCAACTAGTACGATGACGTGAGAACCATGTTTCAACAGACCCTTTAAGAGATTATCCTCACACGAGAACCTCCATTAATATAAATTAAGACATCATTTAATTAATAATATTAATTTGCATATTATATAACATATTTCATGTCGTTTTGAAATTAGTAAAACGCCTTTTGAATGCGAGATATAAATAAAACATAATAATAATATATACAATAACAAGTGTGTAATTGTATCACATATTGTTCATTGTATGGTGTGTTTTGTATCGATATAACAAGAACTACACAAAAATGATTTTTGAAATTCAAGCTTTCCGGTATTAAACTTGATATGAAAAATTGCAGGCATTCAATATACTTTCTGTTGTTTGAAATATTAATAACTTACTTGATTGCTAATGATTATGTAAACATGGTCTATTTATAGTAAAGCGATTCAACCGTAGTGTTTTTTTTTTTTTCATGGCCGACAAGTTTGAGGCCTTATTGGGATGATACTTCGTGTAATTCTTATGATATATCTAAATCATATCTAAGGATTTTTTTTCGGAAAGAGTTCCGTATGGCACCTCCGACTGTACTTATGGGGGTGTCAAATGGAACACTTGCCTTTCTTTCTTTCTTTTCAAATGGAATCTTTATGTTTAAGAGTCAGGTCGAGTATTTAATATTTATTTGAGATACGCATTTCAGATTTATCTTGTATGTTTAACATTATTTTAGCAGAAAAAATTCCTAGCATGTGTGTATAGTGTAATTACTATATGCGTAAAATTTATCCTCGTTTTAAAACTCTAAAACTGAGGCACCATAACTACATCACCGCTGTAAAACGGTAATTTTTAACATATAAAACTAAAATTATGAGCATTACTTTCATTGCTGTTATCTAGATACTAGCAATTGGAGTGGTGATATATCTTTAGAGGTTTGAAATATTAAGCCATGTCAACATAAGCATCATTTCACTACTAAAAATAAATAATCTAGATTTGAATCCAATGTCTGAACGTGAATTAGAGGTTATGTCGTTGTCTTTATCTTCCCGTTATATGTAAACTATTGGCCGATCATTGGTATCATTACAAAAACTATTAAGAGGACTATTACAATACCGTTCATTTATATTTCCTAGTCATATGGATTTGTTTGATTTTTTTAAGAGATACAAAAAGATTTTGTTACACAATAAGCTGCTACAATCACTTTGTCAATTACAGCTTTAATCTACAAAGTCCCCTTGCATTAGTATACGTATGACGGGGTGTATCACACGGACAAGTCAAAAATGTGTTATTACATGTATATCAGTGGCCGTTCATGTCAAAATTTCGATACTTCCATCGCTTTTTCTTTCAAATAAAGAAAAATCCATTTTACGAACTGAGGTGTCCAGACAGTAACTCAACCACTCTCCGACCAACACGCCATATGACAATGTTGAGTTATTTTCATTTTCTTGTGTTGGAAGCACTGTTTCAGTCGGACATTTAAATCTCATTGACAAGTAATTCACTTTTTGATAAATTTTGAATTGCATTGATTATAATCTTCCACCGTAGTGCCCATTTTTTTCTAAGAGGCGGATCCTCCCCGACATCTTGAAAATATTTTTTCTGGTGTAAGGGAGATAATTCTCATAACAACGAGCGCAAATTTTCCCGTAATCCAATAGAGGCGTTGATTTACGTACTTCTCACCTTAAACGAGATTATTCAAACTCAAATACTTTATTGTCATAGAAATCAAATATATGATTTGTGACAAACAAAACAAATAAATCAAACATAGATCAAATTAATCAATATAAGTGTTCTCATCCTCTATCTCATTGCAGAACTTGCAGAACCTTTGATCTCTAGGGATCTTAAGATGTCTGCCCTTTTCTCTTAAAAGAGTATCTAAATTTAGTTAATAGTTTTCTGGAGTTAGAATGGTTATGTTTTAGGTGGAATTCTTGGTTCAATTTGACCTTTAAGGTATTTAGAAATTTTTTATTACTTTCATTTAAGTAATTTATCTTCTTTTACAATAATTTATTGAAAAGGTCATCGCATCAATATTGGATTTGCTTTTTTGTGTTATTAATGGCTGTATATGTATCTTGTACAGTAGTAAGTCTTTCTGGATTTATATTTAATTCTGTTAAGATATCAGCAAGGTTTATATTCCTTCTGAGTGCATCTTTATACACATTTCAGAAGCCCATTTTAATAGAGGGTTTACGTTTTGGGTTTCCTGACGGGAATAGTATAGCAATGTCTGTGAGAGTATATACTCTTCTATAGTGTGCCGACCCAGCTGTGCTCGTGTTGCTAAATTTAATGACGATTTTCTTACATCGAGGATATGCTTACAGAATGTAAGATGGACTTTTTCAGTGGGGCTTTTATCAATAAAAGATAACTTGACAACTGTCTGATTGTTTTTCTTAGCTCTTTCTTTAGCTCTATAATAGCACATATATGTGTCCATGTAACATACTTCAGAGTTGTATGTCAACACTGGTTTTACCATGGTTTCAAATAAATTACATGAAATATTTATAGGCATCAAAGACTAATGATTTGAGTGGGTGGGGATGAACCACTGGGTAAATGAGGTATATATCAGTTCATGCGTCTTGTCATGGGGAATAAAAAAATATACGGTTTAGGGGTGGAGATTTTAAAGGTTGATGAGATAATTGAACATTATTGATTTTATGGGAGTGGTGATACATGTAACCACCTGGGGAAGCGAGGTATGTGTCATTTGGTGCGTCTTACCCTGGGGAATAAGAAAATATATGGTTTATGAGATAATTATCCCCGCACTTGGGATATAGCGATTGTCGCCGTCCGTCACACTTTCTTGTGACTTCAACTTCTCCTTCACTTTTGGTTTCTATATAGACTGGTTGCATACCACCTGTAGATGCGCAATACGGTTTTAGAATTATGAAGGGGCCCTCAGGGGTTGAACTTCGAAAATTTGGAATTCAAGCTTGTGACCTAAACTCGTCTTTCTTTTTACAATTTATACATTTTATTTCTATATGGTATTGTCATACATTGTCAAGGTTTTAGAATTTTGATTTTCTAAAATTGGGGCCCACAGGGGTTGAATTTTGAAAAACTATCAATCTAAGCTTGTGACATAACTTAGTCTCTTTTATTTTTATACAGTATTGCTAAATTCCATATATGCAGAGTGCAATAAGGTTTTAGAATTTTAATTTTCTAAAATTGGGATCCACACGGGTCGAAATTTGAAATTTTTAATTTTAAGCTTGCGCCTTAACTTCTCTTTCATTTTGCTTCATTTTGTTATATATAGTATTGTCCTGCACTATATTTAGTTGCACAATAGGGACTTAGAATATCGATTTTTTAAACCGGGGGCTAACACAGGTCAAATTTAAAAAATTGTCAGTTTACGCTTGTGAACTGAGGTTTTTTTCATTTTTCGTAAGGTTTATTGATTTCATTTCTTTATAGAATGACTGCATACTATTTTTGGATTGGAATAAGGTTTTATATTTTTTACTATACGTAAGTAGCCCAACTATTTATAAGGGGTGTGGGGATCACTACAGATTTCTAGGGGAACGAGGTATGTGTCATTTGGTGCGTCTTTCCACTGTGAATAAGAATTGTTTAGGGGTGGTGATTTTAACGGTTTATGAGATGATTGGACATTATTGATTTATGGGGATGATGATCACCCTTCTGAAAGAATGAGGTACATGTAATATAATTTGTCTTGTTACGGAGAATAATAAAATATATGATTTAAAGCTATGGATATTAATTGCATATGAAAATTTTCGAAATTATCGTCTTATGACCCCCCCCCCCCCCCCCTAGGAACGAGGGATATGTCATTTAATAGGTGTTGTGACGGTGTATAATAGAATATATGATATGAGATGGTTATTGGTCAATCTCCTTTTATGAAGGAAAAAAAATTCCCCATAGAGTCCTATAATAAACCCCTAGCCTCTGTGAACGGCTCCTTATACATCTCAGTGACCCCCATCAAAAGATGAATAGTATTAGGCACATCTAGAAACATTGATCTTTCATCATGGAAAACCTCAGATCCATATCTCTGACGGTTATTGAGAACTCGAACGAACAAAATCGTAGAGAAAGAAAAAATGTTCGCAAATCAAAAGACTTAATTAACTGATAGAAAGCAAGAATGATTAATCAATATTCAGCTAATAATTATGTTTGTACGCTTAGCCAACGAGTACAGATTTGTGCCAAAAGTGAACGTCAAATCATAATTTCACAGTGCATTTTCATATAAATTCAATTTTCTTTAAAAAGTTCTCCTTCAGTCATTAATTTTTACACCTGATTTTCACATTTTTTTTTTTATATTCTTCTCATAATTTTCAAATGACTTTTATACCCATAGTTAGAATTTTTATTTAAACACAACGGTTATTTCTATCGGGTCCATTTGCTGTATAAACCTTTAACGTTGGCCCCAAAATAATTTTGTGTTATTTTTAAATCCTGATCAGTATTTGACAATCAAAAGGATAAAAATACTTTGAAAATTATGACAAGAATCAGCAGCTATTTTTGTTTATTCAGTAAAAATTCTGTAAACATTGGAATTAAACTGACTTCAATATATTTTTATTTTAATAAAAATTAGAATTATGTGAAAATGCACAGTAAAATAACGTTTTGGCGATCACTTTTGACACAACTTTATATCTTTATGGCTAAACGTATAAAAATAAGCATGGGCAGACAATTTTATTATTTAATAAGGACAGTTTATATCATATAAGATACTGCATAAATTCTTAAATTTTTGGTAAACATGGTACAAATCGACCTGGAAACGCATGGACATACGCATTGTAAATTTTAAATCAATCCTAAGTGGAAGTGCTCCGATAAATAACGGAGGTGCATACTTTAAGTCTCGTTTTAGAAGAGACGAACGAAGATACTTTGTAAAAACCAATTCCATTGGTTAGTACATATAATGCAAAGATAAAAAGTATCGCGTTACTTTTGAGAAGTTAGCCGATACTTTTTTCACTGTGCATACTCTTTTTGTATCGGCTTACTTTTGAGAAGTAAGCCGTTACTTTTGAGAAGTATGGCGATACTTGTTGAAAGTAATCCGTTACTTGTTAAAAGTATCGCGATATTTTTTTTAAGTAAGCCGATAGAAAAAAGTAACGCGATAAAAGTATCGCAATTTTGACATGAACAGACACTCATACATGTATACATTGAAAGATATCACACAGATAGGATTACAAACTACAATTTATCGAATATTATGACTTAAAGTTACTCGGTGTATGTTAAGCTGTCTATTTTAAAATATAGATACATACATAGTAGTTAGATACAAATGAGTAATATTACGGTGTCAGAATTGTAACCAGAAATCTTATATACTATTAATGATTTCTTGTAATTTTAATGTATTTACTTTTTTATATATATTGTAGTAATACTTTTAAGGTTTCTTTTCCATAAATCTAAAAGATTGTTTTGTTTGATTTTAATTTTATCATACTTGATTTTGTTTCTTAACTTCCAAAGTTCCCATTTAGAGTAAAAAATTATTGTATTCAAAAGTCCCCCCCCCCCCCCCCAAAAAAAAAAAAAAACCAATATCTTGTCCCCATCTGATAAAAGATGTGTTTTTCGGAAAATTCTGTTTAGTTCTGCAACAATTAGTTTAGTAAAATCTTAGTGATAGAATAAATGCTGAAGAGTTTCAATATTATTTGCATTATTATTAGAGGGACATAAATGACATTTACCATTCACAGACTATTTCATTTAGTATAATTTTCTTTCGGTATAAATTATATTGTGGATACATTTCCACTGAAATTCTTTAACTTAGAAAGTATTTAATATTGAGGAGAGTGGAACCTTCTTCTGCATATTTTATATTACATCAACTAAATTGTTCGTGATTTATTGTTTTTATCCCCGCGCTAGCGAAGCGGCGGGGATAATGTTTTGCTGTTCGCCGTACGTACCAATCTAATTAAAAACCGATCTCTCATCGCTCCCGTTTTCTGATATGTCGCGTGGGAGATCTAACGAAACCCGCTTTGAGGTCACATGTGAGTGAACTGGAACTTATGAATTTATAATGATATGCAAATGAGTTGACTTCCTATCAATAAGCCAATCAAAAAAGTTTTGAATTCTGGGGACTGACGATTTCTTCGTTAATAAAATGAGTTACATCCCTTTACCACACGATCAACTTCCAAGATCGCCGAAGCCGAAATTTCATTGGTCAAACAGGACACACCTACGAGGTCACTCACATGTGACCTCAAAGCGGGTTTAGTTAGATCTTCCACGCGACATATCAGAAGACGAGAGCGATGAGAGATCGGTTTTTAATTAGATTGCGTACGTACGTACGTGTGTACGTAATGTCCAGGATTATCTCAGGAACCATGAGAGATAGAAAACTGAAACTTTGACCATTGTTAGCATTGTTGATGTAGATTGTGTCGAAGGTTTTGAAATTTTGGAATTTGCCCTTAGGGCATAATTATGGGCAAAGAACGGATTTCGCGAAATTCAGTATATAGTTAAATCTTCTAAACTATTTGAACTATAATGCTGAAACTGAAACCATGACTAGTTACATATGGCAAATTCAAAAGTGGCATGAGAATTTTTCTGAAACCCCTTGGGGCATAGCAACAAGAGAGTTGAAAAATCCCAACATCGATTGTCACAAAACTCCTCTTACACCCTAAGCGGTAGAAACATAAAAATTTGTGCATTACTAGCACTTTAAAGGTTGTCTGTGCCGAATGTTTCGGAATTTTGAAATTTTCCCTTGGGACAGAAACAATTTTCTGGAAGAGTCTAGTTATTAATTTTTGAAAATTATCAATCCACCATATTATCAGACACTATCAGAATAATAGCTGTTAAATGGAATATTTTTTATTTAAAAAAAACAATTCCAACTTTGGTAAATTTCCTGAAAGACTCTAACACCTTCATTTTTTGGAAATGTATCTAGCAACCATGCATATTAATAACTATTTATGTCACAAGACTTATGCTAACCATTCAATTTCCAAAATTTACACTTAATTAGTAGAACATGTCATCATAAAACCAGTTCTCTACATGTATTTAATTTTGTGACTAACACAACTGTGGCGCGGGGATATGCAGCGTGACAGCCGTGTTTCATTGTTTGTTTAATTTCTGTATGATTGACTTTGATGTATGCCATCAACACTTAAGGGTATAATTGTGCATTTATTGAATAAATAAAGATAAACGCGAATTATTCACCGCGGACGAATTTCAGTAGGATCTTTTTAGGTGAATAGAACAATCGATTCTTTGTCCGTTTTGGGTAAAGCATTAGAATACATAGATACAAGAACAGAAAGATTAAACTAGTTTAAGGAAAGTTGATTATATAGCGTTGCTTTCATGTTTTTGCATGCCAAGTCCTTATCAAAATCTTGAAATGATGTTCTACATTATAAATAACACATTCCCGAGACATTTTTATCCCCGCGCTAGTGAAGCGGCGGGGATAATGTTTTGCTGTTCGCCGTACGTACGTACGTACGTGTGTACATAATGTCCAGGATTATCTCAGGAACCAAAATCGATTGTCACAGAACTCCTCTTACACCTTAGGCGGTAGAAACATAAAAATCGGTGCATTACTAGCACTTTAAAAGTTGACTGTGCCGAAGGTTTCGGAATTTTGAAATTTCCCCTTGGGGCAGAAAAAAAATTCTGGAAGAGTGTCAGACTTATTAATTTTTGAAAATTACCAATCAACCATACTATCAGACACTAGCAGAAAAATAGCTGTTAAATGGAATATTTTGATTTCAAAAAAATAATTCCAACTTTGGTAAATTCCCTGAGAGACTCGAAGACCTTCATTTTTTGTAAATGTATCTAGCATCCATGCATATTGAAAACCATTAATATCATTAGAGTTAAGGATAATATTCAATTTCCAAAAATGGAATTCCAAATTTGGTTAATTTCCTGAAAGACTCTAAGATCTGAATTTTTTGGAAAAGTAGCTAGCAACCATACATATTTGTTTACAAAAAAGCAACAGCTGTATAGGGAATGATTAAATTTGCACAATATGAGGGAATATTTAGATTTCAAATAAAATAATTCCAACTTTGGTAGATTTTGGAAATTTAATCATTCCCTATACAGCTGTTGGAAGTTTTGTTCATGACTGATCTGGAAATGTGTGCTGTGCGCAATACAATTATCTGAAGTTATTCGATGAAAGTATGGTTTACATTTGAACGATCCAAACATATGAGAAAGCTGCAGAATGTATTTAGTTGTGCAAAAAAATGTTTTTATAGGCATATTTCTGTACTATTTTTCTCATACGGGTAAGTTTGTATATGCACCATATTGTATAACCAGAATTGTACATGTGATATTTTTATCATGTATTTTGGGGGTTTGAACTAAAAATGGAAGAGTTCGTGTTTGTTAATAGGCTGGTCAAGTTATATAGTATTTAACTGTATCTACATCTACACTGCATCCAGGCAAGAAAACAGGGAGTACATGTTTTCTTTTTCTGATATACAGGGCGTTGGAAGTTCCACTGCAGATGGGAGACCCTGTTTGTTCCGACTCTCTAATAAAAAGTAAAACAGCAAATAAATGCATGTTCTTAACAAATAGAACGAATGTTGTACTCATATTAAACATTAAAAAACAGACAAAACGATTTCATGTGACAAGTCCTGTCCGTTTTCCGAGAATTATGTTTCTTAATGTTATTGTAATGTGTTTGAAAACATAACATTCATTTAAGCGGATGTGAACGAATTATTAACCCTATTTGAGCTTAAATTACCACGACGAAGCGGAAAACTGCAAATAATATTCACAACGCAGCTGACACTTGTTTATACGAAAAGGTGTGCAATACCTGGAAGATCCTTCTTCAGATTCTGCGTTTAATTTTAATCTATTTATTGTTCGGTATCCAACAGAAAGATGGCGTCGACAAAAATTATTTTGTGCAGCTTTTTATTTATTTTTGGATATGGAATGGATTTGGCTTTTGGGTTAAAAAATGGTAAATATTTATTTATTTATATTAGATAAATTTAAATGAAAAAATGTAGAAGTTTGGAATAATCTATTTTTTATTTAGTTATTTATTTGTTAGGAGAGGTAAAAAGTAGTCCCGAATGCTAATATTTCTTTTTTGCACATTTAGTTTTCAAATCGAAACCAATTTGATTCCCATGATCTACAACCTGTAATTGTCTTTTACCATTAACTTATATAACAATTGCCATTTTCGATTAACATTCCAATAAACATGATGGAGACCAATATCTTTTGAAGGGCAAAAATCATGAACACATTGTGTGCAATAAAAGGTTAACTTTTCTCGGGCTTTTAAAAACGTTTATTTTGCCAATTATTCTGTGCTGACATTCACAATGATAATTTTTAAGAAAAGATAAAATTTAGTTTGTAATATAAAACTTTAGTGACTTCTTGATTGAATGTTTTTGTACATTTCATTCTTACTTACTTCAATTTTTGTTATAGACCCATGCGGTATTACTGGGAAGTGGATAAATGATCTTGGATCGATCATGGAGATTAGCTGTCTAAGAGATTCCCCAACAAAGGATTCCGGTTATTTAAGTGGAAAGTACAACAGCGCTGTTGGCAAGGCTACAGATTTTTATATACTCTCGGGAAGATATACAATGGCAGGTCCTGATCCTAAGAATTGTATGTTGGGATTTTCCGTGGCATATAATAACGAGGTCAGAGGTAATTCCAATTCGACAGCAAGCTTTACTGGAGTTTATTTTCCACAAGACGATACCATTTATACACACTGGATCCTAGCTTCCAATACCAAATACAAAGATAAATGGCAAAACAGTCACATCGGAAACAATGTTTTCAAAAGAAGTGAATCCTTATAAATGTTGTGCTTTTAAGATTTCTAAAGTTTTCTGAAATCAATGCTTTCCTTTTGTTCCTTTTTATCAAATATTGTTATTTACTGACATTTGAGCAATGATAGTATTTCCAGTTATTCAATGACATACATGTATTACATATTTATTACATTAAAAATATTATAATGAAGCTTTTTTTTGTGTTTCTATTTGCATTGTTTATCCCATTTGTTTTTCTGTTTGCATTGTTTATCCCATTTGTTTTTCTGTTTGCATTGTTTATCCCATTTGTTTTTCAATTTGCATTGTTTATCCCATTTGTTTTTCTGTATGCATTGTTTATCCCATTTGTGTTTCTATTTGCATTGTTTATCCCATTTGTGTTTCTATTTGTATTGTTTATCCCATTTGTGTTTCTA
Source organism: Mytilisepta virgata (assembly GCA_028015205.1). Lineage (NCBI taxonomy): Eukaryota > Metazoa > Mollusca > Bivalvia > Mytilida > Mytilidae > Mytilisepta > Mytilisepta virgata. The sequence continues at coordinate 2,851,974 of CM051518.1, read as the reverse complement.
TTTGCATTGTTTTCTTGTTTCTATTTTGTATTGTTTATCCCTTTTGTGTTTCTATTTGCATTGTTTATCTCATTTGTGTTTCTATTTGCATTGTTTATCCCATTTGTTTTTCTGTATGCATTGTTTATCCCATTTGTGTTTCTATTTGCATTGTTTATCCCATTTGTGTTTCTATTTGCATTGTTTATCCCATTTGTGTTTTTATTTGCATTGTTTATCCCATTTGTGTTTCTATTTGCATTGTTTTCATGTTTCTATTTTGTATTGTTTATCCCATTTGTGTTTCTATTTGCATTGTTTATCCCATTTCTGTTTCCATTTGCATTGTTTTCTTGTTTCTATTTTGTATTGTTTATCCCATTTGTGTTTCTATTTGCATTGTTTATCTCATTTGTGTTTCTATTTGCATTGTTTATCCCATTTGTTTTTCTGTATGCATTGTTTATCCCATTTGTGTTTCTATTTGCATTGTTTATCCCATTTGTGTTTCTATTTGCATTGTTTATCCCATTTGTGTTTTTATTTGCATTGTTTATCCCATTTGTGTTTCTATTTGCATTGTTTTCTTGTTTCTATTTTGTATTGTTTATCCCATTTGTGTTTCTATTTGCATTGTTTATCCCATTTCTGTTTCCATTTGCATTGTTTTCTTGTTTCTATTTTGTATTGTTTATCCCATTTGTGTTTCTATTTGCATTGTTTATCCCATTTGTTTTTCAATTTGAAATGTTTATCCCATTTAAAACATATTCTATGATAACAATTTTGATGCGCAAGATGTGCATATTTCATCACCATTTACGACTCATCAGTTGTTCTCAAGGCTGAATATTTCGAAAGCCAAAACAATTACCCAAACTTTGAAGTTAAGATCCAAATGCCAAAAATACCAAAAAGGGCAAAGCCAAAGTCATCTACGGAAAGACCTGCAGGGTGAAGATATCCTTAGTTTTTTTAACATTGAAAAAACAGTAAATTTTAAAGTATCATTAGCAATTGAGCTGATGATACTCACGGGGACTTTGAGTGGTAATAAAACATATCCTATACTACCAATTTTGATTCACAAGATGTGCAGATTTCGTCAATTTACGACACATCAGTGCTCAAGGCCTACAACGATGAAAACCAAAACAATAAACCAAAATGTGAAAATGCAGATTCAAAAGCCAAAACAACCAAAACGTGTTAGTGCAGATTCAAAAGCCAAAACAAGCAAACTATGTAAGTGTAGATTCAACAGCCAAAACAACCAAAACGTGTAATTGCAGATTCAAAAGCCAAAACAACCAAAACGTGTTAGTGCAGATTCAACAGCCAAAACAACCAAAACGTGTTAGTGCAGATTCAAAAGCCAAAACAACCAAAACGTGTTAGTGCAGATTCAAAAGCCAAAACAACCAAAATGTGTAAGTGCAGATTCAACAGTCATCTGCACTAACACGTTTTGGTTGTTTTGGCTTTTGAATCTGCCTTCGCACGTTTTGGCCTGCAACAAAACATAATGGCGTATCATGTTATTCTGTTTGTCTGTTTTATTATAGTTTTCTGAGATGTAATTGGTAAATAGTTATTGCAGTTTATTATTAAAGTTGAAATTTTTCTTAAAAAAACTTTCCATTTAGTAACTCTATTTTCAACATTTTCAAACAAATTTTAATTTTTTTAGCCAGAGATACCTCTGCCGTCAAACGGTCAGTTTTAGAATAAGCAGAATAAGTTTTATATAAAAACAACATGTATTAATGGTTTTCATTTTTCAAATTAATTTCGCCAAGCAAATCTGGCATGTCTCACTTCTGTATTGATTCAAAAATTATTTCCTTTGTCAACGTAAAACGGCAATTTTTGAAATAAAAAAATGGCAAAAGACATCACTATACCAAAAAGTTGTTATTAAATAAATTCTTAATCATCAATAGGAATTTCTTAAAACTATCAACTTTTTTTTCAATAGAAAAATGGCTATAGAAATGAAGCATATAAGATTTTTATGGTAAAAAAATAAATTTATTAGTCGACAAATCCTGGTAAGTCCCGACTTCGGACAGAATGGGCAAATTTCCTCGTTTTAGTTTTGTATTTTGTATAAAGTCAAGGAATATTTTGGTACCAGCTTCAATTCATTTTTCCAAAATTTTCTTTCATACATTGTAAATTTTGAAAACTTCCCCTTCGTGCATAGCTTTATATTCTTACCAAAACATTTTTTTTTGTCATTCTATGATTGTTGTTTCGGCTTTATAATTTTTAGCCTTAAAGCACTGCTATATGGGATTGTATCCATTCAAATAGAATTCAATTATAAACAATTGAAAATCAGCCCTGATGAGTAATTAACTTAATTAATTACTATTACTTTAAAGATTTTTACTTGGTAAATACTTCTTATTTCATAAGTTAGCATAATTCTCTGTTTGGTTAGAAAAAAATATACAATATATTTGCTCATGATTTTTCCAAATTACCTTGGTATTTTACAGTTTTTATTCACTAATTTGACAAGTGTTCACTGTATTTACTTGTCATAAAATTTCAATGAAGTTACATTCCTAATTTCTTTAGGTTTTTCCTGTAATAGTACAGACTGTGATCCATGTGGAATATCAGGCCTATGGAGAAATGATCTTGGATCCTTAATGGAGGTGGCATGTGAGTCCGATTCACCCACGAGAAGTTCTGGATTTCTAACTGGAAAGTATAACAGTGCTGTCGGTAATGCCCGCGACTTTTATGAAATGTCGGGGAGATACTCCAAGGTTGGTTCTGACTGCGTAGTCGGATTCAATGTTGCCTGGAACAATGACGTCAGGGGAAACTCCAATTCTACAGCAAGTTTCACTGGAGTTTATTATACTGAAGATGACACTATCTATACGCATTGGATTCTTACACGAAATACGGAATACAAAGACATGTGGAAGAACAGTAATATTGGAAAGAATGTATTCACCAGAGAAAATACTGACATCTCTGATGATGCTTGTCATATTCATATTTCGTGGATGCTAATTTTATTTTTGCATGTTATGAATATGATTGGATTTTATTACTTATATTAATATAACCAAGCAAAGCCATTAAATCTTATTTTTGTACTTATTGTAAATAAAAACATTTTCAGCACAATCCTTTAATTTCACTTTTCGTTATACAGATGACGTATTGTCGTTAAATAACGACAAATTCCAAGATTTTCTACATCTTATCTATCCCAGTGAGCTTGAAATTAAGGATACTACAGATACACCAAAGCCCGCTTCATACCGGTATTTAGATTTGTTTCTTGAAATAGACTATGAGGGACATTTGAAGACAAAACTTTATGACAAACGTGATGACTTCAACTTTCCTATTGTTAATTTTCACTTCTTGAGTAGCAATATACCAGCATCGCCTGCATATGACCTCTATGTTTCTCAGCTTATCCGATTTTCAAGGGCATGCGTGAGTTACCCTGACTTTTGACAAAGAGGAATACTGCTGTCACAAAAGCTTCTTAACCAGGGTTTTATCAGGGATAAGTTGATGTCATCACTTAGGAAATTTGATGGTCGTCATCACGAATTGATTGACCATTACAGTGTTCCAATATCTAACATGTTGGACCTGTTCCCAATGTCGTAACCTTTCATGTGCCTCCACCGATTTGTGACTTTCCCCGGATTGACTTTGTTGAACTTCACGACGGGTGTCGTATACGGAGCAGGAACTGTTTACCCTTCCGGAGCACCTGGGTTCACTCCTGGTTTTTATAGGAGTTCGTGTTGTTCATTGGTTTTTAGCTCACCTGGCCTAAAAGGCCAAGTGAGCTTTTCTCATCACTTGGCGTCCGTCGTCGTCTGTCGTCGTCTGTCGTCTGTCGTCGTTAACAATTTTTCAAACATCTTCTCCTTTGAAACTACAAAATGGATATGGATAAAACTTAGCATGATTGTTCCTTAGGATATCCTGCACAAAATCTATGCTTCGATTTTTGATCCGTCCAAAAACATGGCCACTGTTACTAAAAATAGAACATAGGGGTCAAACAACAGTTTTTCGCAAGTATCTCAAAAATCATTAGGTTAAGGCAAATTCTGGCAGGTTGAAAGTGTTCAGCATGATGAGAGCTACACTTGTGCTGATTTTCGTGAAAATTTGTCAACTGATGTTAGAGTTATTGCCCTTTTTTGACATTTTTGGCTTTTTTTATGTTATTATTTCAAAAATCTCCTCTGAAACTACTGAATGGATTTGGATAAAACTTAGCATGATTGTTCGTTAGGGTATCCTGCACAAAGTTTATGCTTCGATTTTTGTTTCGTCGAAAAACATGGCCACTGTTACTAAAAATAGAACTATCTCAAAAATCATAAGGTTATGGCAAATTCTGGCAGGTTGAAAGTGTTCAGCATGATGAAAGCTACCTGTGTGCTTATTTTCGTGAAAATCTGTCCACTGATGTTAGAGTTAGTGCCCTTTTTTGACATTTTTGGCTTTTTTTTATGTTATTATTTCAAATATCTTCTTCTCTGAAACTACTATTTAAAATCAAATGAAACTTGGTATGATTGTTCCTTAGGGTATCCTGCAAAAAGTTAATGCTTGGATTTTTGATTGGTCAAAAAACATGTCCGCCCTTACTAAAAATAGAACATAGGGGTCAAAATGCTGTTTTTTGCTATTTTTTCCTGAATTATAGAAATAAAATGAAGATGAAAGCTACCTTCAAGGCAAACATGGTATCCCGAGTTGAATGGTGATGATGAAAGTTTGTTTTGGACGGCCATTTTTAAAATGGCTGCCATTTTCTCGCCATTTTTTACACTTGCTCGGATTTCAACAATATTTGGTTTTTAAAGTAAACATGGTATCCTTAGTGAATGGTGATGATGAGAATGTTGTATAACAATGATTAAACTTCATAATATGTGAGCTTTTAATTGCCATCACTTGGCGTCTGTCATCATCGTTGTTAACAGATTTTCAAACATCTTCTCCTCTGAAACTACTAAGGGGATTTGGATTAAACTTAGCATCATTGTTCCTACAATAAAAAGCCTTAACCCACAATTTTTACATAACTTCTTTCAAACATTTTAAAAACGAAGACAACATATATACCAAAAGATTTATACTTGTATTTGAAGATAAATTAAAGCTTGTATTTTGTATTGTGAATCATCAGATTGACCATGACTGTATCTTAATCAAGCGTAGGGAGAACTCATGCCAATTTCTTTCGAGAGGTTCTTGAAAGGCTTTTAAAGGTATTTTCAGCATTTTACGTGACCTTTAATACTCAGTTTAATTTACAACAAACATTAATATATTAATTTAGTTTATAGTGCATTGTTTGCCAGGTGAGCGATTCAGGCTCTTGAGAGCCTCTTGTTAGTTTTCAGTGTTTATTTGTTGTGCTTGTGGTTGTTCATTTGTCTTCCCGGGTTTGTCTGTCCAATGGATTACGTTTTTTATTGCTCCTTAGGTATATTTGTCCTCTTTAGAGAAAGATGTTTGTGCATAAGAACGAAGTAACCCAATTTTTTTCCAATCCACATATGTGAAGTTATAAAAATCATGCACCAGCACTTTCTAGAAAACTTGTTCAACAAAAACAGGTATAAAAAATACAAAATAATCACTTCCAGTGATAAAATATTTAACATGCCCTTTGCTCATTCAGTTGGACAACTAACTCAATTACAAAACATTTTGCATTTCTTGGTTCACTTCCATTAGATACGCTGGTAATAAAAGCTTTATAGAGCCAAAAATAATATGAAAATATTTCGAGCAATAGAATCAAAAAGGCCTATAAACTGGGCAGCCGTGAAAAGTCAGCTTTGCCTTTTACAGAATTTTAAAACTTTAAACTGAATTATCTTAAATCGTGACACTGAGGAAACAATAACTATCGAAGAACACTTTAGCTACTCAGGTGGCTGTTTCGTTTCAGTGGTAGCGCAAACCTAGAATTTCAAGCAAAATCATATCTATTTTAAGTGTCGAGCACTGGAAAATTGAAAAAGCACACTATCACTGTTCAATTCCCATACTACAGAAGGGAAATTATATTCTGAAGAAAAACCTACTTGGGTACACAGTTCATGAAAAAAAAATTCTGTGATGTGCCCTTGAAAAAAAGCACGAAAGTTCAAATATACAATCCAGACTACTTTCAAGAGAACCTTTACCTTCCTTGGTATAATTGACGAGATGAAACAAATAAACCTATATAAAAGACTTGCGAATGTGTACGAATTGAAATTATTGCAAAATTACAGCCTCTAAATTTAGAAATAAAAAATATGTGATCCTACGCTAGATCAAGCCACAGGCACTTGAATTCCGGACCCCCCCCCCCCACAACCCTTTATACCGGTATAGATCTTAAGCTGAAAGTACTAGTTTTGACCTAACAGCATTTCGTGTTACAATTGTCACTTTGTATTAACCTTTATTTCTAGGTCCAACTCCCGTTTACGAAAAGAGATCGTTAGTGTCCCCGTTGAAATCTTGCAAATATTTGTAACCGTTTTATATAATTTTTCCTAATTCCATAACTTTTTTTAAAAACAACGAAGATAAAATTGAATAAAATCACTCATTAAAGCTGATACAAAAGTTTTTCTCTATCCAGATTGTTAAGATGGACTCTAAAACAGAGGCAGTTGTTTTGTAAGTCGTGACTATAGTCAAGCATGAGCTTAGATACATATGTTGAAATTTCCACTTGATAAATTTTGGAATTATATTAAAAGACCCACCAACTCCGTCAGGCAATTTGAACCTACTCTGGTTTTGGATAAAGTCTATAATGATGTTCGACAATGTTTTAGTATATATATATCTTTTGGATTTCTATAGTTTTGGTCACGAGCTTACCTGATGAAAGTTAATCCAGAAATACACACTCGAAGAAAGAAATTCAGTACCCGAGTTTGGCAAGCAGTATCGCCTAAATGGAAGCGGCTTGATCTTACTTTAGGGTTTGATTTTTTTTAATCATTATTGATGACCTTACAGTCACCTTCAAGATAAAAAACAGCAATTACAGCAGTGTTCAATTGCATTTTACACTATGTTCTATTGTGTTTATTATTATTAGTTGTGTAGCTATTTTATATTACTTGCTTTTCATTATGTTTTGCAATGCTAACAATCTTTTAATTTTTGTGTTGAGATTTAACAATTCATTCAACATTTTCTTTATTTTCTTTCAAAAGTTAATTCGAAAATTAAACAATGCAATGCAGAATACTTTTTAATGTTTTGTTTTGAATACATTTTTGCCTAAATGACTATTAGTCCACATGTCTTCCGGTCTAGTGTGGTATACTAATATCCAGTGTGTGTATATCGTATCGTCGGATGAAAAGTAGACGCCAGTAAAGCTTGTAGTCGAGTTGGAATTCCCATGAATTTCATTATTAAAAGCAACAGTAAATCCTAGAACGCAGTTTTCCAAGTTATGGCCAGATTTTGCAAATCTACCAGCGATTTTATAAAAATCTTTTGCATTTCCTACAGCACTGTTGTACCTTCCCGATATTAAACCAGAGTGTGATGTCGGAGAATCTGCTTTACATGTGAGCTCCATTCCAGATCCTAAGTCATTTACCCATGTTCCAGTAACACTGCATGGGTCAGAAACAGCGTCATTTTGGTTAGAAAAACCACCTAAAAAATTACTAATAATATGTATAACTAGAAAATTGATAATACGGATGCATTTCTAAATGGTGATCGCTTAGTTGGATATCAGACTGTATTGCGTGGCTTTCAGTATCTTGTTTTGGCCTTTTTATAACTTTCATGATTTTTCTTTTACCATTACTTTTGTAATACTTCAGAATATGTTGATATGTCATATAATTCCTTTAGTTCCCCATTTTCTTCTTGCATTTAGTGTGACAAAATAGACATTATATAGAATTAGAATATGTTATTTCCATTTCAAACAAAGATCTACAATATTCCGCTCGTTACCATGGTGAAATATTATTTCCAATACCGTCATAATGCAACATCACTTGCACTTAAAGATATAGTATTAATACAATGTAATAGATGAGTGTAAACGTAGTAAAACTTTTTATACGTGTTATATCTGCGGAACAGTAGCTCTTATGGTCCTTTTAGATAAAAACAAAAAGTAATAGAAGTTATATTTTCGCAGCTACTCTTACTACTAATTCTACCTACCTACTCTTACTACTAATTCTACTTACCAATTAGTACTAATAAACTTTGTCCAAAGAACAAAATGAAAAGTAACATCACCATAATAGAGCGTCCAAATTAAAATTTAAGTCACAATACTGATTGTTTAAATCATGTTTGTATATTGTAAATAACAAAGTTGTGCAGCAACATTAAAATGCCGTAAATGTTTCATCTGGAGTTTCAGTTCATTTCGTAAACGAACTTTTATATTTGACCAATCATCTATGTGGTGGCTATGTTAACCAAAACAAAAACCATCTATGTTATTTATGTGACCAATTTACGTATCCTTGTTGCCATGTTGAAGAGGAATGGTCTGCGTTTACTTTACTTTATTGTGTAAAAACTACCGCATATCAATATCAGATCGAGTTGGTCTTAACGGCTACCATGTTTCGAATAATTGTGTTTATCATTTTATTGCCTTTCTATATCACAAAAAAAAAAGGTAGGACTGTTTTTACATTTAGCGTGGTTACTTTTATAGTTTTTCAATAGGATTTGTTTCCTATCTATTGTATCTCAATATTTAAGTAGGCGGCAGGCCAATCAATTTGTGATGAAGACTTAACTTTTTGGAGTGATGGTATCTACGAGGATTGAATATAACAGTGACTGAGGAGTTAATGTAAATTTCGCTCTGTTGAGAAAGTCATCGTATATATCACATGTACGAATCAACTGTGAAATGCACACATCTTAGGCTGGTAATACTTAAAGATATGATTATTGAGAGACACTATATCATCTTTATATATACATGTAGGGGAAATTGAATTAAAACACTAGACTGGTTTCTTTTCTCTCCTCTGTAATAGCCCTTATATACAAACTTCGCTTAACACTAAGCGAAAGCAGAGCGCAGGTCTGTCCTATAATAATTCCGGAAGTATGTTAAACACAATGTCATGTCCTCAAACCCTGCGAATGTATTGTCGAATAGATATTACAGAAAATGAACAACGTTAGTCATTGAATACATTTTATTGCAATCGGTGTGGATCCTTTCCCATCCTCATACTAGATAGGCTTATCTTTGTATTACTGTCCAAATGGATTGATGAATTAGATCACACAAAACAGGATTTTAATTCATCATGTAGAAAGTAGAGAAATGAACACTGTTACTAGAGATATTTCTCCAGAATTTTTAAGAATCCACATCCGATTTAAACGTCACGGTGTTTGTGCAGTCATTGAGGCGGTAAAATGATAAAGATAGTTCATACAGAACTGCCTTTAGGACATGGGTCTACCATAGTAGGTCTTGGGACCTATGATTAACATGCCATATATACTTAATCTCAAAATTTATGATTAGCGGTATAAGGCCGTACTTAAATGTGTCCAAATGTCAAACATAATGTGTATGGTTCTAGACTACACATCACACATGTATCAGTTTTAAATCAAAGCCTTACTGTCTTTTGAAGGTGATGAGGTAGAAGCATGTGGTATAACTGGTAACTGGACTAATCAATATGGATCTACAATGGATATCAACTGCCAACAGGGAACCCCAATAACAAGCGAGGGCTTCTTAAGTGGGCGATATATGTATACAAAAAACAGTTTATATAATTTATCTGGGAGATATACGATGACAGGAAAAGACTGTATCTTTGGATTTTCTGTTGTAATAGATAGTGCTACTGGTCTTTCCAATGTTACAAGCTGGACAGGAATACACTATGCATACGAGGATACACTCCACACACACTGGGTGCTGTCAAAACACACCGAACATGCAGACATGTGGAAAAATACCCATATTGGAATGGCAGTCTTCACTCGGACTAGTAAAATAGGAAATGGGGGAACTGTCATTGGTTAGGGAAAACAGTTAATGTATACAAAAAAATTGCTTTGTTTGGCATATATCTCCTAGAGTTTAAATCTCTACGGAAACATTTTAATTAAAATTTTGTGGTACAGAAGTCTTTTTTTTTGCCGCATAAAGGCTACTATACAAATGATAAAGATCAAACATTCATGTGCAGTATAGAACACCATCACTCTCCTAAATTGTTTTCATCCTTCATCTTAGTAAATCCTTAGCAGAGCAGCTTCAAAGATACCAAAAAGATACATTTTTCCATCTTATATCTTAGTAAATCCTTAGCAGAGCAGCTTCAAAGATACCAAAAAGATACATTTTTCCATCCTATATCTTAGTAAATCCTTAGCAGAGCAGCTCCAAAGATACCAAAAAGATACATTTTTCCGTCCTATATCTTAGTAAATCCTTAGCAGAGCAGCTCCAAAGATACCAAAACGATACATTTTCCCATCCTATATCTTAGTAACTCCTTAGCAGAGCAGCTGCAAAGATCCCAAAAATATACATTTTTCCATCCTATATCTTAGTAAATCCTTAGTAGAGCAAATTCAAAGATACCAAAAAGATATTTTTTCATCATATATCTTGGTAAATCTTTAGAAGCGCAACCTCAGAGATACCAAAAGATATTTTTTTCCTCCTATTTCTTATTGAATTCTTAGTGGAGAAATTTAAAAGATACCAAAAAAACCTTTTCGAGGTTGATTCTGTCGACAGATTGTCTGAGCAAGTGTGACATGTGTCACCCGCCTTTAGCAATACATGTGTTCGCTGATCCTTGTTGTGGCTTTCCTTGCTGTTTAATGTTCGGGATAATACTAATACTGTTCATCGCTCCTACAGACTGTGCCCACGTGTTCATTTCGGTAACTCATATCTCTGCTCAAGTGACTATAGTCGAACTACTCAGGACTATGCACAAGGGTTAGATCTGATAAAAGGTTTGGTTTAAGTGATGATATAGGACTAAAGTGTGTATGAACTGCCTCTGTCATGATGTTTTATGAGAGCAGTAACAAGCGATTTCGTAATCAGCAGTCCATACATTCTTTCATCTTTCTCAGCAGAAGCAGCAGCAAAAAAACGAGGTGAACACGAGAATCATCAGTAGTTCGATTACAGTCATGGGTTAGTAATAACCCGAATCAGCATTGTCTTTAAAAACCCTTGCTTCAAACTTACAAGATATCGACCTCAAGTGAGGTGACTATCCAGGGCCAATGAAAATTGTTTAACGAGAATATAATCAAAGCTTTCTGACACTATCTAAATTATGTACCATCCACTCTAATTGTGCAGTTCTATCAAGCGGTCATCTTGTTTTAATCATACTATATTGGCTTTTATAGCGTGTTTTTACACCATAGTCAGGATAGATAAGGATAAAACCGGTTTAACACCAGCACTGTTCAGTGTCTGTACCAAGTCAGACTATCCTGACTATAATATTGTGTTCATATTTGAGTTTTGTACTCTTTTATGTTATTTTTTGTCCAGAGTTCTGTCAGTTGTGTTGCCTTGATTGATTGTTGTGTCGTTGTTGACCTTTCCTGTTATACATTTTATTGTTTATTTGTTAAATTTTATCAGTTGGTTGAAGATATTCGTACAACACGCATACACTGATGGAATCAAAAATGCCTGTAATTACCTATGATCCGTCTGAAAAGGAAGCAAAACCCGAAAGGAAATTAATATCCCACCCAAGTCAGTAGAACCAAACTATTGGAAAACAGTAGCCGAGGACCTCATTAGAAAAGTGTCACCTCTGAGCGGCCGCAAGAATCTCGAATCTTGAGACTGATTCAAACACCAAAAGACTTTATAATTTCGTATTGTTTAACAAATATTGAAATTTGGTAGAAGACGGCATATGCAAACTAAAGATATTGTCAATTTTCCAAATCCGTAATATCTGGGTAAACTCATGTTTTCCCCAGAAACAAAAGCACTGTTTCATACAAAAATCAATAGTCTTCTGCGTCTCGTATAGTTTAACAACATTTTAATATTTGGTTTGAATGTGCTGTGGCAAACTAAAGGTATATCCGGAAACCACAATTCTCAAATCTGTGATTTCTAAATGAAAATGAAGTTTTTCCCTAAAACTATACCACTGATTGAAGCTAAAATCAATTTATTCTGAATCTCATATAGTCGAATTAAACAACAAAATGGATAACAGGAGAGGTCAACAGCGACATACCTATCAATCAAAGCAATAGCCTGACTTGGTACGGACACTAAACAGTGATGCGGTTAAACTGGTTTTATGTGTACCCAAACCTCCAGCTTATCTATCCTGACACTCTAGTGTATAAAACATTCTGTAAAAACCAATACAGTATGATTACCAAAAAGGTAACCGATTGCTAGAATTGCAAAATTAAAGTGGACGGTACATAATTTAGAAAGCAGGGTTAGAATGTGCTCGTTTTAGCAGTAAAACTAGCTACGGTTCTCATAGCTGCAGGTCGAATACTGTACTGTCGCTCTACTAAACGAAAAATACTAAAATAACACTCCCATAAAGAGTTTAATGCTTGTCTAAAAACATTTTAAAATTTGGTTTGAGTGGGTAGAGACAAACTAAAGATATATATCATCTTGAAACCCCTAACCCTAAAATTTCAATTGGGGACCAAGAAACCATCCGGAACGAAAAGCGCAAGAACAGGGAGATAAATCCTCACAATGGATTTCTGTCTGACTGACCTACATGCAGGTTATATAGGATCAAGCCTATACGATAGTGGAAGACGCATACAAACTTCGATCCTCTACGAAAAGAGCAGAGATTATTTCCTTTCCTGTTCCGATCACGCGTACATAACAATCCATGCCCCTTCCAGGTCCCGTCACATGACTGGTGTCACTTCCGTTTACATCTAAAAGGATTGCAGAAATCTCTCGGTATTCTCAAAGTTTATTGTGATACATGGAACCTTGAAGTAAACATAAAGAAAACAAAAGTTTTGATTTTTTATAAATCTGAGAAAATTTTGAAAAAATTTACTTTTTTTATGATGGTAAAAAATTTAATTTAGACCTTACGAATTAGTTTAAATATCTTGGCATTATATTTAAAGCTTCGGGTACTTTCTTTGATGCCATTAATCAGTTGGCTAGAAGGGCAAGTAATTTTTAAAGCATATACTGATTTCTATCATTGTAGCAATTAAGTAACAACAAATGAGGCAAAATCATTTTTAAATATATACATTAAATATACAAAAAATTGTTTAGAACAAAATCTCGAGAATGGATTGATTGTAAAACATTGTTTAGAACCAAATCCCGATACTGGATTGATTATAAAACATTGTTTAGAACCAAATCCCGAGACTGGATTGATTATAAAACATTGTTTAGAACAAAATTTCTAGAATGGATTGATTGTACATTTACAACTTTTTTATGACAGGAAAATATTCATAAATACTATTACGGCGCTCTTTTCCAACACATTGTCGTCTTGGTCGTCCATTACTTGCACTTGTAGGAATGTTTGTTATATTATAAAAGTTCCAGGAATATTGGTTATATTATAAATAATCCAGGAATATTGGATATATTATAAATGTTCCAGGAATATTTATTATATGATCAAAGTTCTAGGAATTTATATTACAATATCCAAAATTATTTCTAGCTACAAATGTATGCAAGTAAATGTCCAATAATAAAATACAGGAATTTTCATCTGAAATTTGTGGCTAACTTCATGCTTGACTTAAGTATAAGCTAAACTTTGTTCTTGGTACAGACAAACGTACCATTTAGTTAGTGTAAGTAAGTGGGGCATGGAGTAATGAAATATTAAAAATATATATTCTTACCTTGTTTAGAATAAGGGCCATCGTTTAAATATGTAAAAATTTTGTTGTATTGAGTCCTCAGACTCCATTGTTTGCATGTACTACATGTACAGGTAAATGTCATACACAGGTGAGGTGAGCAGTAACTGAGATGCAATCAGGTGAAAAAAATCACACGACACTCTTTCTTTAAAGGAACTAATATTATGAAAGTATATGATGTTTTAGTTCCAGGAAAATATCTTATGAAGGTGGAAATAATGTTATGTTATGTTAGTTCCCAAGAACTTTTATTATCCATAGTTTGGTTCAGGGGGAATAAGTATTATGCGGAACAAATATATGTTCACAAAACCTGTCTTGTTATACTGTTCTGAGATTTGGGCACTATACCTATGTTAATAAAAGGTAATAATCTTTCAAAATTTGAAGCTAACTATGAAAAATTTATTAATTCCTGATAAAATACAAAATAAGTTTGCAACATTTTCTTGGTGTTCATAAACTGTGCCATCAATATTCAATATTCAGTGTTCTTGGGGTCTGGCTCTATATCCTCTCTCTCTCTCTCTCTCTCTGAATGCACTTAAATCGTGTGTTAGTTATTGGCTCCTGAAGCTTAATCAGAGAAATTTAGTTATTTAAAATGGGAAAATCAAATGGTTACTACTTTTTCTAAGGGAAAAACTCTACTTGCTATTACCAGAGACATATAAAACAATTGTTTTAATATATGTCTCTGCTATTACAAATAAACTTCAGGAGAGATATTGGATTATCAGATGGACTTATCGTGACGTTAAACAAGAATTTAAAAGAGAATTGTACATATTTGCAGATGTAGATCAGCAAAATCTTATTAATTTTTTAAAGACTCGAATTAGTAATGGTATATATTAAATCGTCAGTTGATCAAAGGCAAACAGATTTTGAGGATGAGGACCATTAAATTTATTTTTATTCTTACTCTAAAGTAAAATTATGGGAAAACATGTCACTTCCGAGCTGAATGCGCATTACAATTTTTTAATTATATTATTTTTTTTTTTTTTTTTTTTTTTTACGACTGATAAATAATTTTATTCCAAACTGGCTTGTTACATGTTTCACCAGTAGTCCAAGCTACTACTGGTGTTCCCTGTGAAAATCCGCTAATTGCCCAGGGTAGCAATCAGTTTCAATATACATATTATATTATAACAAAAATAGAAGGCTAATACATTGTATATTAATTGGTTTGTAAATGTTTTCTAATCATATTTAGAAAATTGCTATCGATATTTGCATCTACTCTATTACAATATTCTAAAACTAATACATTGTATACATTTATATTTTTAGTTTTTTGGTTAGATAGATAATACGATTTGTAAATTGAAAAGCTCAATATAGTTAGGAAAAAGTTGAAATCAAAATATTTTTTATCAAAAATTTTATAACCAAACACAAGGTGTTTAAGCTCTACTTTAAAACTAACATTACACAAAATAAGTATTTCATGTATCTTTTTCCAAAAATTATCTAAAAAAGGACATGTTATAAAGTAATGAAGATAATCTTCTTCACTGTTACAAAAGTTACACAGACTGTCTTCAGTTATTTTCCATTTACATAAATGTTGTTTGTTAGGAACAATATACTGCAAAAGCTTCCATCTAAAAGATTTCAACTTATTTTCCTTCAAATATGTAAAAATAAATTCAAATAATGTAGTCATCAGTGCCTTATTGTATAATTGTTGATCTAATAAAAGCAAATTAACCCATTTACTATATCCTATAGATTGTTGCAATTTTTTGTCTACCATTGATCTATACAATATTTTATTTTGTATTAAAGTCCAATCTACAGACTTTTTATTCCAGTAAAAAGTTTCCCTATTGATATTTACCGTTGTTTTGACAGATGTGTCTGTCTTTACTATATCAATCCAGGCCCGAGGAATGGATTTTTTTATTATATTTATCTCTGAAATCCAATTTGATTTGTTTTTTAATTTTTTAAGAATTATTTTTTTTTTATTTTGGAACATGCCTTTGCCCCCCCACTTGTTTAAATAAAATGTATTGGTACGTTATTGTTGAAGCGGTTTTCTTTTCCTTCGTTGGTAGTAGTCAATATCAGGTGTATGTTACGACAATCGAATGATGGTCGAACTAGTTAGGAACGTTTCGTAACATCAATGCACATATGGTTCTGTGTTAAACATGTTAAATAGAGATGCCTTTAGGGGCAAACTGGCTGAGTATGTCTTTACAGAATGTGTAGAACAATAAATGAAAAGGCCCTCTATATTCTTTACAGTTTTGAAAAGAATTTGACTTGCCATTGGTTTGACTTTGAGCATTTGAGTCCTTCAGATTTACTGCTTGACATAAGGAGCAATTATTTGATTTTTAATGGGAGGTATGGGGCACAGGTACTCGTGGACAGGACCCAATATGGTGCCCCTATGTTACTGTAACAGTAGAGCATGATTTATATCCCAAAATTTCCTACTGTACCAACCGGGGGTCGAACCTGAAACTCTTGGTTCAGTAGTCCACCGCTCTACCATCTGAGCTAAAGGAGTAATCCACTAGCGCAGCTAATGGAGGGTGGTTATAAACCTGTTATGGTTCTATAACTTCTATATTAATCAAGGTAAACCCGTTACATTACGAAACTTGCGTCTGCACATTTTTCATGTATTTAAATTTGATTAAAAGTGGTTTCTTTCATTTTTAAGTTATTTTGATTACATATCGATACATGTAGTTTCATAAGATGATGCAAGTTCATTACTGTCTTTTGTTCAAGAAACACTTTTTTCATGTATTATTACATCTGATATAGGAATGCTGTAATCTGATTGGTTGATTAGAGGGGTATTTTTCACAAATATTATCAGACCTATTTACTACTACGATTTGAGCATATTTTCTACGTTTTTTGGCCTCTAATTATGCCATTCGCTCTCTTTCACGTTTTCTACGCTGACCAGGTAAAACCGTTAAAAAAATAAAAACCTATGTTTTGTTGTTAGAAGACGATTCTGGAAGGTAGACTTCACTCGGAACTTTTCGTGCCAGATCTATGAATATCACACACGCTTCCGATTGGTCAATATCATATTAATTTGTAAATGATTTTAAATGAGAATGGGTCTTTACTGGAAATATTCTAAATCAAACTATTTCACATGAATGTTTAAAAATGTGTGCAAATTGAAGATTTAAATGGTGGACCCCCAGATTTTCAGGAAAATTGCATCCCTCCCCTTTTTGAATCTTACTTTCAGGCAAGAACAGCAACGGGAACCTATATTTTAAATTGCTTTACATTATTCTGTTACATTTCTGCCACAACGGAATGCTATAATTTTTCTATAAATTAATATGGAAATTTATTAAATTTTATTGCATATTGGGGTACCACCATATGGGAAATAACATAGAACAGCTAATTGTTGTTTGTAACATACAGATGCAATGTATGGGTGAAGAAGAAGTAATTCAATGATTGGCTATAGTAATATTTGAAATTTAAATACATGCATGATAGCATCAGGTTTCCAACTAAGCTTGTTGTCAAGACTACTGTGTTCAAAGAGGTCACATATAGGTCAACAAACACTCATATTGCATTAGTAGCAGGGCTCACCAAACTGGGCGATTAGGGCGATTAAGTCGCCTAATATTCGCCAATGTCGCCCTGTCATCGGCTCCAGAGCGACAAATGAGTCGCCATGTGTTTTTAAGTAAGGCGCCTCCGAACAACGTACGTAATCAGCTGCGTCTGAAGACCGTTATTTTCATTAAAAATCTCGAGCCACCATTTTTTGTTTTCTTGGAGGAAGGGGTAAGAAACGACAAAAAGTAAGCTAGAAAATGAAATGGCGGCAATCGGAATTCTCGTGATTTTTCATTGGTCACGGTGTTTTTTACCGACCGGTAACAATATGTAGACATTATTTAAAAATAAATTTAGCGGATTTTGACATATCTATGCACAAATGGAAATTTTGTCAATACATGTATTGAAAGGTGTTCAAGCAAGTTGAATGGGAAGATTTTAAGAGTATGTTTGAGAAAAAATAATAGTAAAGAGTATAGATAAATAAATATTAAAAAATCAAATGGCAATAATAAATAAGTTGTGTCAAAAGGTACAAATATTTTTGCTCATATCTGTAACAGAAATTTTCTTCCAAGTTCGGAGCACCACTGCATAATTTCATTTTTTTAATTTTTTTTATTTCAAATTATATTTGTCAGTATTTTAAGGCAGCACATGATTTAAATTAAACTTTAACAATAGTACAATAGGCCTACCATGGTCAAAATCATGCAGCAATGTACGTTAAAAAAGTGGTGATGAGTCCTGGGACTGGGACTCATCAAAATCAGCTGGGACTCACCATTCTGAAAAATGTTGAGTCCCAGGACTCATCATGAAAAATTCTCAAAGGATATTGATTAAATACACATGAGACAAAATCTCAGATTTTGACTAAAATGGTTAATGGAAGGATATGGAAGGATATGGAGTAAATGTAGATAAAATCTCAAACAATACAGGATAAAACACAATAAAGGAATGTATAGTATACACTATAAGACACAAAATAACAGGTATTTACTCGGCAGGCAACAAATTGGGGGAAAAAACACAGTCTCTCTGGTAGACTTGGAAGTCTCCCTGTCATGCCCTGAAGTCTCCCTGTTGCTACCCTGAGGGAGACTCTGAATCTCCCTGTTATTTTCAAGTGTGGTGAGCCCTGAGTAGTTGTTTCATATGCATAAAATGAGGGTACTGGCCAGAATTCGAAAAACTACACTTACAACATGAAAACTACACTTGGACAAGTCAAACAACTACTATTACAGGTGAACAGGGGTAAACAGATCTGTATAATGCATTACAAATGAATTCAGAGGTAGTTGGGTATTTGCCAATTTTTACCCTGCGAAAAATACTGTTATCCGACTGGACTCGTGAAGTGTCTACATCATCACTGTGTTTTGGTATAAGCATTTGTAGAGGGAACATCTTATTTTTATATTCAGTGTAATTAAATAGTGTTTCCCACAGAAGCTTGAGTAGGGCAGGGTAAAACTCAAGTCCAGGTCAGGGCAGAAGGGGGCACCCATCGAATCGATATGTTCAACAGGGCAATAGAAGTACATGTACTTTTTTCCGTTAGTTCTTGTTTTTTTATATATGTACATCTCCTTCTATTACCTTCTTCAAACAATAGTTTTACATTTTTGTAAACAGCCAAGTAGTTATTCTACTGTCTTTGAATGCCCTTCCATATATTGTCAAAAGCAAAGCACCTTTGTTCATTAAACCATTCTTTATGCATTGTTAAATATCTGTAGAAGCAAAAATCGTTAATAAATCTCATTTCAATTTGCTAAGAAGTGGTTTAATGAATAATGGTTCTTTGCATAAATTTCAATGAAAAAATCAAACTGTTGATATCTTTTTATATATTGAAACAATTTCTTTTTTCAGACATTAGTAGAACAAAGATCAAGACAAACAAAGTAACTTCAGTTCCTTGTAGATTATAATGTTATCTAATTTGACCAATAAAGAGAATAAAACAACTGTTACAGTTTGTTATTTGAAGTATCTTAATGTTACTTTTCACATTTTTTAATGTACTATTCGTCTGTTGCCTTTAGCCAGCCACTTTTCTGCAATGTCATTGAAGTTTAAGTACCTCTTGTTGGTGGTGATCATCAGCAATTTGTGCATCTTCTCCACTTTTGTTCTATTTCTGAGTATAGTAATTGTCCTTTTCACATGGGAAAACATCCTTTCAACTTCAGATGTACTTAGTGGCAATACAGCTGCTGTAGCAGAAAGTTTGAGGACATTGCAGTATGCCTCACCAGTTGTTGTTTTCATCTTCAGTAATGCAGCTGTTGTTGCTGTAGGGCTACTAAGTCTGTCTCTGTTCTTTGTCATGGTTTTGGTTTTGTATGAGTCCCACTGATACAAAGTTTCATCAGAGTCCATCTGAAAGTAGTCTGCCAGATCCAAGACTTCATCATTACCATACAGCCCACTCATCTCTTCATCTGAGTTTCCAAACTGGAACACTGCTAACTTGTCTATAATATCTGTATTCTGTAATCGCTTGTCAATGATATTAATAAGATTGTCAATAAACTGTTCCTCTGATCTCTTTACAGCTTCTAATCCACCTGCTGCCCAACTGATTCCCAAGCTTATCATAAGTTTCTCTGATTTAATTGTGTTTACAACATTCTTTTCCTTCAACCGCTGCAGAGTTAGTTTAGTTGTTTCTGGTCTTGGATGAATGATAGTGAGATCCACATCATTTCTTTCAAATGTTAAAGCAAGTTGTGTAACTGGTTTCAGTGCATCACACAGGAAATGTATAATGTGAACTATTGAGGGTTTCTTTAACATCTTCACTAAGCCAGATGCAGATGGTCCTGATCCTATTCTTACTCTGTCTTGCCCACTAGCTGTAGTATTTTTAAGATCAGTCAATACTGCCTCATAAGTATCCCTGAGTGAGGTTACTGCATTTAAATGTGACAGCCACCTAGTGTGAACGGCATTCTTGATTGTTTTTGTTTTTTCTGTGTCAGTGAGAAGCTTTTGAATTTTCTCTAAGTTGTTGGTTCTGACTGCTGAATAGTGGTAGTACTTGAATACATGTGTTAGAGTGTTATCTACTCTGAAAAGAGGAATTTCTTCAAAGCTGTCTTTTGCTGCAAGTGCTAAACAGTGGTTGTGGCAATGAATGTTTATAATGTTAGGTTTGATATCCTTTAATCTTGTAGCTACACCTGTCCTGTTTCCTATCATAGTGTTACAGCCATCACTACCAAAGGCTACTAAGTTTTCGCTGCTGAGTTTATCTTGGATCAGACCTTTTGTTGAGTTGTAAATTGTTTCAGCTTTACCATCTGCTATTTCTACATCTCTAACAAATTCTGTGTTAATTTCCCCACTTTCTTCATGAACATATTTTGCACTGAATATTAGGTGTTTCCTGTTTGAGACATTTGTAGATTCATCTGCCATTATAGAGAAGGCTGGACTGGACTTGGTCTTTGTTGTAACTGTGTCTTGTACATACTCTGCCATTGTGTCTATAAATTCATCAACCATTCGGTGACTGGTGTACTTTGCATTTCCTCCTGATGAAAGATGTTGAAGTGCTGGAGCTTGAAGTTCATCCTTTGCAAAGTCTATAAATGCTTTAAATGTATCTGTATGAGGAATGTTGTTTTGCAGCAGGAAGTTAAGACATTTCATAGCAGTTGTGATTGCATGGTAATCGCTGTCACTGATTGATTATTGATTGATGGCATATGTTATACCTAGCTGTTGTCTCTTTTCCATTTCAAATGCATGACGGTGTTGTTCACTGTGTTCATGTTCTCTGACTTTGTCCAGACGTACACATGCATATCCCTCTTTATTCCATTTCACACTGCAATGCAATCCTTTTGTGTTATGCTGTTGACACAGACGACAGTACGTTAAGTCACGGTCCTCCTCTCTCCTACAATATAACCAAGGCCTACTGTTCTCCCAGGTATTGTCATAACCAGACGTACTGTGTTTTGACTTCTTAGGATCTGGTTTTTCAGAAGTTAGACTTGGTGCAACATTCTCCTTTGATCCTGCATCTCCACTTGTGGTTCTGAAAAAAAATGCAAAACAATTTTTATTTTACATTTTACTTGAATAAAACTAGAGTGATCCAAACATTCAATTCATATTTTTGAATAAAAAATTAACTTTTTCCACTGTGTTTGTCATTTACCTTTGATTTAAAGAAATGAAAACAGAGAAAAATGATCAAATCATTAGACAAACTATTACTATGTTATTGTCAAAGGTCACCAGGTAAGTCAACAAGCATCATCATAATAAAAAAAATGAAGTATCACAGAAATATTTATAAAGCTTGTATAGGGAATATCCAATATTCCATATCCTTGAAAAAATAAAAAAAAAAAAAATCCATTCTCAGATCCTGTTTTCCAAACATTTGTTATTCTATATCCCTACAGTTAATCATGTACATTAAATGTGACTGTCCCTATCCCAATGAAAGAACAAGTGATTATTCCATATCCCGAAAACCCTTTAGCAAGCCTCATTTATTCCCGTTAGCATTTGAGAGTTAAAATTCGGCTTAAAAGTAAAACATCCCGGTAAATAACCGTTTAAGTTCACAATTCAGTTGCCCGAAAATGTGGCCAACACTCCATGAAGTGTTATCACACTTTTTCCTTCTTACGAGAATACTTAACACTTAACATTTTTTTACAATTTGCGTTACAGTTGTCTCCCGTTGAAATTTGCATACGCTATTAATAGCCACAGCAAAGTTTACAAGCATTTATAAATCTATACCTAAAAGTTATAAATAACTCATTGAAAATAAATTAATGTCGTGTACTCTGTCACCTTTATCAGCTTGTTTTTAATTTTTAGTCAGATCCCGACTTTTAAATCTCGGGTTTTAATTTTTATATAAATTATTTACATACCCGGGTTAAAATAGAGCAAAATAAAATAAATCACAATTAGGCATGAGAAATAACTTTACTTCATTCTGACAATAATATTCTGACTATAAAGTGCCCCCGGTAAAAGCATTTTAAAAAGCTATTATTCAATTTTGCTGTCAACGAGTAGTGTAATGAAAAATGTCCCGGGTGATAAATTTCTATATCAAAAGTATTTTCCTTGCGGAAAAAGTGTCCTGTGAGTAATCAAATAAAAAGAAACAAAATCTTTATACATTTACGTAAACTGAAAACTATCCCGAGTTTTATTTTACGATTTCTTCAGTATTCACCCATGAACAAATTTTTAAGTAACAAAATTATATGTATTTACTAATTACCTTGAGGAATTTGGCGTTCCATTCAAAAATGAAGTTATGGATTGGTTTGTTTTAGCAATCTTGCTTTTTTCACGCTGGATCTGGTCCAAACGGCGCTTTTCAGAAGGCATTTCAATTTAACTTTTTTTGTCATAGAAATTTTCAAATATTTGAAGTCGCATGTAACTAGTAGAAATTTTGGAATGAAGTAAAGGTAATGGGAATGTTTAATAAACATATATATCATGTTCAGGAGGGATATTAGCAAAAAATAACACTCTCAAGACGAAATTTCCCTTGCCCATTTTTTGCCAATACCCCTCCCAAACATGATATATCTGTTCATTATCCCACCCGATGCAAATGGCTGAACAATTTCGCATGGTAGCGTCCATGTTGTTGAAACATTTTGGCTGGCAGAGTACTCAAAATTTGATTTAAATCTCTACCATAAAGAGCTTGCATTGCTTCACTCGCTTGTAAAATGAACCTTTAGAATTATCGATCTTGTTTAATTCTATTTAGTTGTTGTCTCTTTGATGTCATATTTATACCCTTTCAAATGGTAACTTTTCAAAATATTCAAACAGAGAATTTTGAGTTTATTCATGTGAGCAACAAGGAAGCAGCCATATGATTTTCTATGGAGATAAGGAAGGAATTTGTAAACAAAAAAGGCTGGATTGAAACTATTGGTGATCAAATGGAAGTGTATTTTGGAAAAAAAACATACAAAAATTTTTCCAAACAGGATAGATGTTAAAGTATGTTGATTGTGCATAAGTGTGATAACATTTCATCATATTACCTACTTTTGTGCTAGATTTGATTATTTTAAAACAAGCGATGGTTAATTTAGTTCAGTATTTAAGGTAACAGTGATGTATGATTTATCCAAATTCCATGCTGCAAAGGGTTAAATTAGCTGGTGACCTTTTGGTAATGATTATTCCAAATCTCTCTGATACTTAACAGTTTATTTGTGTTAGACTTGTTCAAGATTTTAAGCTTCTACAAAGACTTTAATCTTATTTTGCAGATTTAATTAAAAATGAATAGATATGTTTTGAAAAGATGCTGTAGACTGAGTTCCTTATCATTACAGTCTGTAAGGTAGGTACAGATTCTCGTGAGTAGGTTGCAATATTTCTGCATTCAAGATACATGTAGTGAAATTTAAGATTTTCAACATGTGAGCTGTAGAAATATCATAATACATGAGCTAACAAACAGAAATTTTGTTTATTTGGAAGTAGAAAAAAATACTGTTGTGGTGAACATCCCTTTGTATAATTGCCAGTGTTGTCATTAAGGTGAAATGAACAAAATACATGTAGCATAGTATTGCATGATAATCTACATTTATAATGATTGAAAAACCCTAGATACAAAGAACTTGACAATTTAAAATCTGATATCAGAAGGTCATGGAAAGTTCTGAAAAATCATGAAATGGGAAAAAGGTGGAAATTATACCGTACAACCAGCATTTAGAATGTAAATTTGGAAAATGTATCGTACATTTACATTTTGGAATATTTAAAAATCAACAAAACGGAATTTTATGTAATAGATCATTATTAAGAAAAATCAAAATGCAATTTCTAGAAATTGTTTTTACATGTATTATAACATTTTTAGCTTAACAGGCCTAAAAGGCCATGTGAGGTTTTCTCATCACTTGGCATCCGTCGTCCACAATTTACATTTTAATCTTTTCCTCTGAAACCACTGGGCCAATTGGGACCAAATTTTGGTGGAATGGTCCTTGGGTGGTTTCCTTCCAAAAATATGTCCGGTGTGCTAGACCCTCAAAGGG
The DNA here is from genome assembly GCA_028015205.1 of Mytilisepta virgata. Taxonomy (NCBI): domain Eukaryota; kingdom Metazoa; phylum Mollusca; class Bivalvia; order Mytilida; family Mytilidae; genus Mytilisepta; species Mytilisepta virgata. The sequence continues at coordinate 2,827,417 of CM051518.1, read as the reverse complement.
AGGATGAATTTAAAAAATCTTCTCCCACTTAACTACTGTTGAACTTAGTTTAACATAGAACCCTATGGGAAATTCATTTAAAAATCCTCTTGTCTGAAACTACTGAGCAAATTGGAACCAAACTTACCAGCAATGGTCCTCTTTCAAAAGTTTGTCAGATGACCTGAACAATGAACCAATATGGCCACCACAACCAAACTTAATTTAACATAGGACCCTATTGGAAATTCATTTAAAAATCTTCTTGTCTGAAACTATTGAGCAAATTGGAACAAGACTTAGCAGCAATGGTCCTTAGATGGTCCTCTTTCAGAATATGTCCAATGACACAAATGATCAACCAAGATGGCTGCCAAAGCCCAACTTAGTTTAACATACATGTAGGACCCTATGAAAAATTCATTTAAAAATCTTTTTGTCTGAAATCACTGAGCCAGTGGGAACAAGACTTGGCAGCAATGGTCCTGTTTCAGAATTATGTCCAATGACTAGACATTCAACCAAGATGGCCGCCACAGCCAAACTTTGGGAAAATTCATTTAAAAAATCTTGTCTAAAACCACTAGGCCTGTTGGAACCAAACTTGGCAGAAGTGGTTCTTACAAATGTATGTGGTTCTCTTTCAGAATTATGTCTGATGACCCGAAATGTCAATTAAGATGGCCATCACAGCGGAACTTTGTTAAACATTGGACACTATGGGAAAATTCATTAAATAAATTGTCTTGTCTGAAACTACTAAGCCAATTGGAACCAGACTTGGCAGAAATGATTTTTAAGTGGTCCTCTTTCAGAATTATGTCAGATGACTGGACTGTCAACAAAGATGGCTGCTACAGCTGAACTTAATTTAACATAGGACCCTATGGGAAAATTCATTTAAAAAATTTTCTTGTCTGAAAGCACTCAGCTAATTAGAACCAGACTTGGCAGCCATTGTTTAAGATTATCCTCTTTTTAAAAAATCTTCTTATCTGAAAGCACTCAGCTAATTAGAACCAGACTTGGCAGCCATTGTTTAAAATTATCCTCTTTCAGAATTATGTCCACCCACGTCCAGTAATACAGACGTTTATCTCTTAGGTGCTTTTATGGCTGTTGATTGGCAAATTGAATCCAGGTGAGCGATACACTATTACAGGCTCCTGGGAGCCTCTAGTTCATAGTGAAAATTTCATTAATTTTAGGATTTGCAGAATGTGTGCCTTGTAAAGAACACTGTCCACATTGTAATTTTTCTCATTTCAGGTCAGTAACTCAGGATCATTATAAAGTTCTTGGACTGAAACCTGATGCATCTCAAAATGACATCAAACTAGCATACAAACAAATGTCTAAGAAGGTATCAGACTTAATTACCATATGTGTTTAGTTAGGAAATGGTAAAATAAATAGTTAATTGGTAATAATGTCTAGTGAATCTGCTTTTTTAGCTCACCTGTCCTAAAAAGACGTGAGCTTTTGCCATCACTTGGTATCCGTCGTAAAATTTTTCAAAGAACTTCTTATCTGAAACCACTAAACCAATTACTTAGCCATACTTAGGGTATCTAGAATAAAGTTTGGGTTTTATTTTCTTGTCTGCCGAGAATAATGGCTGCCAAGTCTAAAAATATAAATTATGGGGTAAACAGTAGTTTTTGGCTTATATCTCTAAAACTAAAGCATTTAGAGCAAAACTGACATTTCATAAAAATGTTCATCAGGTCAAGATCTACCTGCTATGGATTTTAAGGAAATTTTGCAGTTTTAGGTTATCTTGAATATTATTATAGATAAAGACAAACTGTAAACAGCAAAAATGTTCAGCAAAGTAAGATCTACAAATAAGTCAGTATGACCAAAATCGTCAATTGACCCCTTAGAAGTTTTTGCCCTTGAAAGATTATTTACATGTAAATAGAAAATAAGTCTGACATTGTCACAGATACTTATGGCACTACTTGAAATAAATTAAATGGTGGCTCTAGAAGTAACATGGAGCGTCAGGGGTCAAGGTCATTGAAAAAATCCACAGCAACCAATGAAAAAGTCCCTAGCAACCATATATATTTGGGTTAATGACCTTATAATTTACCTGCACAAGCCAAAAAGAAAGGTCAAGGGTCAAGGTCATTGAAAAAGTCCATAGCAACAGATGAAAAAGTCCCTATCAACCATATATATTTGGGTTCAGGACCCTACAATTTACCTGTTCAAGACAAAATGGAAGGTCAAGAGTCAATGCCATTGAAAACGTTCATAGCAACCAATGAAAAAGTCCCTAGCAACCATATCTATTAGGGTTCATGATTCTATATTTTAGCCGTACAGGTCAATATTAAGGAGAAAATTGCAATGGTATACATTAAATAGCATAAGTAATCATTGATGCAAGATCTACAGGTACACAAAAGATGACATGTGAGCGATTCAGGCTCCTTGGGAGCCTCTTGTTTTTCAAAGATGCCTGTATATTTTCATTTGGGAAAAAATATTGAAATTTTATATATATATATGTACTTCATTTCTTTGCACAGAGTTGTTCGATTTGCAATATTTGTAAACACAATAAAGTTAATATGTAAAGAATATAAAGTATACTTACACTGAAGAGGTTATAACATGTTTTTATTATACGACTGCAAAATTTTTGTGGTCGTATATTGGTATGACGTTGGCGTCGTCGTTGTCGTCGTCAGCGTCGTCATCCGAAGACATTTGGTTTTCGCACTATAACTTTAGTATAAGTTAATAGAAATCTAAATTTAAACACAAGGTTTATGACCACAAAAGGAAGGTTGGGATTGATTTTGGGAGTTTTGGTCCCAACAGTTTAAGAATCAGGGGCCAAAAAAGGGCCCAATAAGCATTTTTCTTGGTTTTCGCACAACAACTCTAGTATAAGTAAATAGAAATCTATGAAATTTTAACACAAGGTTTATGACCACAAAAGGAAGGTTGGGATTGTTTTTGGGAGTTTTGGTCCCAACAGTTTAGGAATTAGGGGCTAAAAAAGGGCCAAAATAAGCATTTTTCTTGGTTTTTGCACAATAACTTTAGTATAAGTAAATAGAAATCTATGAAATTTAAACACAAGGTTTATGACCACAAAAGGAAGGTTGGGATTGATTTTTGGAGTTTTGGTCCCAACAGTTTAGGAATTAGGGGCCAAAAGGGTCCAAAATTAAACTTTGTTTGATTTCATTGAAAATTTAACTATTGGGGTTCTTTGATATGCCGAATCTAACCGTGCATTTAGATTCTTAATTTTTGGTCCCGTTTTCAAATTGGTCTACATTAAGGTCCAAAGGGTCCAAAATTAAACTTAGTTTGATTTTAACAAAAATTTAATTCTTTGGGTTCTTTGATATGCTGAATCTAAACATGTACTTAGTTTTTTTATTAAGGGCCCAGTTTTCAAGTTGGTCCAAATCGGGGTCCAAAATTAAAGCTAAAAAGGGGGTAAATTTTTTTTTTTTGGGGGGGGGGCAATTCTCCACAGCATATTGTATTACACAAATGCAAAAAATTGAATATAAATCCAAATCATATGACCAATTCTAAGTTCTTTATTTCAGTTATTCTGTGTCAGAAACCTATTATGTGTCAAATATTTGAAGAAATTTTCAATTGCACAGTATTGCGCAATAGCAAGAAATTGATATGTGTGCCCTGTTATCAAAACTTTATTATTAACAAATTCCATTGGAAATTTGCCAATATAAAATGTGCTGATGAAGCTTTTTTGTTTATCTTATCTAAACTGCTTTTAAATTATGTATATTTAAAATTTGCCATCCATGACTATGATGTCATTTTCTATTTTAATTTTTAATATGTTATGGTGTATTTAAATGGGCAGTTATGGTTGCAAAGTATAAAGAAATGGGGGGGGGGGTTGAAAACAAAATTGGGGGGGGGGGGGGGGGGTAAATGAGAAATTGGGGAGGGGGTAATTTTTTCTCATTTCATATTTCATAAATTAAAAAGAAAATTTCAAATTTTTTTTAGCAAAAAAAGGGAGGGGGTTACAATAAATTTTATTGTTTTTTGTTTTTTTTTTTTGGGAGGGGGGGTCAATGTGCAACTTCATAGTGTATTGCACAAAAGCTAAAAAAAGGGGTAAATTATTATTTTTTTTGGGGGGGGGGGGGGGGGCAATTCTCCACAGCATATTGTATTGCACAAGAAGCAAAAAATTGAATATAAATTCAAATCATATGACCAATTTTAAGTTCTTTGATTTGAGTTATTCTGTGTCAGAAACCTATTATGTGTCAAATATTTGAAGAAATTTTCAATTACACAGCAAGAAATTGATATGTGTGCCCAATTTTATAATTGCCCCAACTATTCAGGGTTCGACATCTGCGGTCGTATCTAGCTGTGCCCAGCGGAGCATTTTATTATTGACTGATAGAATACTTTTTACATATATTCAACGGATTATGTGTGGCCTTCACATACCATTAGTAATCTGTATTTCCTGCTCCAAATATTCTATTGCTGTTCTATGTCGTAAAATCACTGTGAGGCTATCAACATGTTGATATACCTTGCACCTCATTGCTGACTGGTTGTAAAACTGGCTGTTTAGTTTTCTGCTTAAGTTTGATAGGAACTACTTGTGATAGATCATTGATATTTTCTATGAACTTGCATTACCATCAGTACATCTCTGATCTCAATTGGATGACCATTTCGAGGCCCTACTTCCTAGGTCATGGTCCAACTTGACTTTCAATTAATGAGCTGTTTTCAATGTTAAGTTTTCTGCTTAAATTAATTTAATAGGAACTACTTGTAATAGATCAAAAATATTCTATAAAGCTGCATTACCATCAGTACATCTCAGTCTGTCAACCATTTTTAGTCACTGCTCCCTAGGTCATGGTCCAGTGAATTTCAATTAATTAGCAACTTTCAGTGTTAAGTTTTCTGCTTAAGTTAGTTTGATAGGAACTACTTGTGATAGATCAATGATATTTTCTACAAAATTGCATTACTATCAGTACATCTCAGTTTGAAGACCATTTTGAGGCCCTGCCTAGGTCATGGTCCAGCGACTTTCAATGTTGCTGTCCATCAGATTGTTTCCAAATTTTCTCCCAACAGGCAAGTCATATCTCTGTGTTTACAGTTTATTTTATGTCTGTTTCAAGAGAATGAAACTTTTATTGGGCTAGTGACAAATTTGATCTTATTGTTTGCAGCTTCATCCAGATTTGAACAGAAATGACCCTAAAACACATGATAAATTCATAAGACTTCAAGAAGCATACACAGTACTTGGAAATTCTGATAAACGAAGGGAATATGATCGTGATAAAGAAACTCGAAAGAGAATGTATGAAGAAATGTTCAGACAAGAGTTTAAAAATAAACCTTACTATAATACAAACATAAGGTACATATATATTAAGATTAACATGTTTTTTATGCCATTCCACGAATGTGGTTGGGGCATATAGATTTATCCTTGTTCGTATGGTTTGTGTAAGTCCCATTTCTCAGAAATCAATTGTCAGATATACATCAGTGATATTATATAACTACAATTCCCTTACAACACTGGACACAGTTCAATAACATCTGGGTCACTGACATATATTTAATGCATGAGTGACTCTTAAAGGTTTGCAATTAATTTCATATCCTAGGAATCCATGGTGTTATATCAGTGATACTTGATCACTATAATCTTCTTAAATTATATAATGGATTTCCCGAACAATTGGGTCATTATGACCTACATTTCATGCTTAAGTGAACTGTTAAGTTTTTGTGTTTAGGTCCATTTCTCAGAAACCTGTTCAGATATATATATATATATGATATTACATCACTTCATTCATTTTATATAGAACAAAAGTCAGTAACATTTGAGTGAAAGTTTATATTTGAGTGGCTTTGGTTCAATTTTTGCATTTAGATGTATTAGTGAAGGTTTTGTTGTGATATTTGACAACAGTTACTACAGACATCTTAAAAGGAATAACACAACTAAGCAAATTTAAGTCAGCATAACCTACATTTTATCTGGGCCCTCGCTAAGGTGCGTACATCTGTCCTGGAGGCATGAAAATTGGACTGGTCTCGTCATCCTTTAAACACGTGCACTGGGAAGCGTGTAGATTTAACCAGCTGCGTCCAAAGACTGTAATTCTCATCAAAAATTTCTTGCCGCCATTTTTGTTTTCATGGAGATCAACGGGGATGGGGAAGGAAACGACAAAAGTAAGCTAGAAAATGGTGGAAATCGGAATTCTTGTGATTCTTCATTGGCCACAGTGTTTTTTACCGACCGCTAACAATATGTGGACCTCATTTAAAAATAGATTTAGCAGACTTTAACTTATCTTACACAACCAAAATGTGTTTTTCTCAGTAAAAAAAAAAGTTTCACAGACAAATCATGACTGTATAGGACAAAACATTTGACAATGGTTGCAGAAATTTTCAGACACTTTTTCTGTCAATTTTTTAGCAACTTCGGTTAAAAATGCCAAGGTGCAGCACAGTGTGGAATTCACACAATGGATCTGGTCCCCAGGTATTAAACTGACATGTGATTCAGATTGATATTTAGTGACCTAGTGAAAAACATTTTTTAAGGAAACCATCCCCACCTATTTTAGTTGAAGTGGATAAATAGTGTTTATTTATCATGTTTATGCAAAAACATTGGTTAATCACATACATAATGGGAAATTCTTTAAAAAATATGAGTTGTCTTAGTCATTGTAAAAGTCAATAACTAATTACAACTAAAAAAAGAAGATAAATTGTGTTACTGATGATTTTTAGAATTGCATGAAGATGATTTTTCGTGCAGCTGCTAAATTACCAGAATAAAATGTAACCATAGCATGTGCATAGGGAAAAGAAGAACTAAAAAAAAAGAAGTTGAAATAATTTTCTTGTTACTCTTCTTTGCCTTGCATTTTTTAACATACTGATGTTTCCTTGATAGGTACCACTATGGAAACAAACAGTCACATCTTCACTATCAACTATACCATAAAACATATGGATTTGAACTATCGAAGGGTGATACATCAGTTCAGCTGATGGCTTGCTTTTTCATGGTTGTATTTTCAATAGAAGCTGTGTACCTTCTGTAAGTACTGATAGTAACTGTTGTATCATTAACAGGTCCCAGTATGATGCACCCTCACCATACCATAGGCGACGATCACGGGAACAGTTCCATGATGTAGGAAATTTGGATGATTTCAGACCTCTTAGACTTCTGTCTGCATTTTTTGTATTTGCTTTTTTAACAGAATTTACACTTCTGTTGTAAGTAATAGAGCCAAAGATTATCCTCTTTATAATATTTCCATTTCCATTGAATTTTGTAATTTTCTTCTGTTAAGAGTGATAGCCTTAAGTGCTAGAAATAATTGGTTAAGTAATGACTGGTCAAACCTAAGACTTATAAATTGGTATTTGCTATTTGCTGCCTTTGTAGAAAAAGGCATTCAGATCATGAGAGTAAAAACTGATTGGCTTGAGGTCAGAATAATGTCACATTGTGTTCGGGGGGTGTTGGTGGACTGTTACCTTGTGATTTAGGTCATTAAAATCCTGCTTATTGTGTTGGTCTTCTATAAAGTGGGTCATATTCATATAACATCAACATGTTCTCATCCTGATATGCATGTAATAATTGCCACTGAACGTTAATCAGTAATCAACATCAATCAATATGATTAACGATCTACAAAATGTATTACAATGATCAAATCAAAATATAGTCAAATCTCGAACCCAAATGGCTCGAATACCACCAATTTCGCAAACAACTTTCTTAGTCCCATGAGTGAATATTATATACTTATTGACTGGGTATGTGTGGAATAGTAAGTTTATTGTCCCCTAGATGCCAACTATTGCCCTGAGGCGTAATCTGTTGTAATTGTCTGTTGTCCACAATTTACATTTTAATCGTCTCCTCAAAAACCACTGGGCCAATTGGGACCAAACTTTGCTGGAATGGTCCTTGGATGGTCTCCTTCCAAAGTTGTGTCCGGTGTCCCCGACCTTCGACCAAGATGGCAGCCAAGTTAAAAAATGAAAAAAGGGAGGTCAATATTTTAAAAATCTCCTCTAAAGCTATTATGCCAATCTTAGCCAAACTTTGCTGAAATAATCCTTGAGTAGTCCCCTTCCAAAATTGTGTCCGATGGACCCAAATCTGACCAAGACGGCCGCCCAAGCAGAATTTAGTTTAACATAGGATCCTATGGGAAATTCACGTAAAAATCTTGTCTGAAACTACTTTCCCAATTAGAACCAAACTATAGTGGAATGGTCATAAGGTGGTTGTGACGGCTGAATACTAACTCTAAACAGTTTTGGCTTAGCTTGAAGTAAAAACAATGGCGTTTTGTTTGATCATGTATTCGTTCTGAAACTTTAGCTACACATAGACAATGGATGACGTTAACAATTAAAGCTAGTTACGGCGCTAAACGTTACGTTACCATTTGACGTTAATTAATGTCTCTATAAAATCCACAACATACTCGGGGCCGGCAAAAAGGTAATGTCCATTGAAAATGATAATTAAACTGATGAAAACATTTAACTTTAACTGTCTCTAAAAACAGTAAAATATTCAAATGAAAAATATTAAATTAAACTTTATCAATCAACCTATCTATTCACACGCGTTTCTTTCACTTCGTCTCAGTTTACAGTCCATGTTATTCACTTCCAGCGGGTATAACTTCGTCACTGGTCTATTTGTGATTCCAGACTTTGTGCGTACCATTGCAACGCGCACTAAACCATCCTTTCCTTCAATAATGTTCTGTACAACTCCAAGTTTCCAATGGACTCGTTTTGAATCATCATGTATTTGGACTACGTCGCCTTCTTTAACTTTCCGTACGTCCACTCCCGCCCTCTGATGATATTCTCGCAGTGAGGTTAGATATTCTCCTTTCCATCGTAATAAGAAATTTCTAAGTAACTGTTGTAGTCGTTCAGCTTGGGAATTTAACTTTGTTTGTGAAAGTTCAGAAACATTGAGATTGTCACTAGTAGTTTCTAAATAAGGCAAAATTGTCAATCTCCGTCCACGAATAAGGTGCGACGGTGTAAGTGGTTCTGGATCCCGGATGTCTGTTGATATGTAAGTGATCGGCCTATCATTAAGAGTTGCTTCGATCTCCGTAAGTATCGTCCTTAGACTCTCCTCGTCGATGAGCGCACGTCCCAATACTTTCTTTAGAGATTTTTTGATAAGTCCGATAAGCCTTTCCCACCAGCCCCCGAACCACGGGGCTCTATTAGGGATAAATTTCCATTGAATGTTGTAATCAAGAATCTTTTCCTTTACCAACTCAGAATTAATTATGCGTGAAAGTTCGTTTGATGCAACTTTGAAAGTTAGCGCATTGTCTGACATCATAACTCTTGGTATGGAACATCGACTCACAAAGCGACGAAAGCAAAGTATGAAAGATTTTTCTCTCAAATCAGGTATTAACTCCAAATGAACCGCTCTAGTAGTGGCACATGTAAATAGACAAATGTACATCTTTGACTCTATGTTTTGTCGGTTTCTTACGGTAAGTGCTCCTGTGAAATCCACTCCGGTTATGCTAAAGGGTGTAGCGTCTTGAACTCTCTCTTTCGGAAGAGGTGGCATCTCTGGCGCTGGGTAAGATTTTCCAATCACCTTTCGGCAGGTAACACATGAAGTCAGTATGGATTTCACTGTTTGTCTCAATTTAGGAATCCAAAAGGTTTGTTGAATAAATGCAATAGTTACATTAATTCCTGAGTGTTGAGTACGTTCATGAGCGTCTAAAACTATCAAATATGTCAGCTGGTCCTTTGCCGGTAAAAGGTAAGGATGTTTAACTGTTTCTGTAACTGGTGCATAGTTGATTCGTCCACCACAACGTAAAATCTGTTTCTCATCTAGAAAAAGTTTCAATTGTCGTACAATTGGATTTCTTTTTAACGATTTTTGGATGCATTCTATTTCCTGTCTAAAGATTCGTTTTTGAGTATATTTGATCCACAGAAATGCTGCATTTTTCAATTCGTCATGATGTAATAATGTATCTCCGTTTCTCTCCGTTTTCTGTGCTCTGCAGTTTGTTACAAATCGCACAACATAAGCAGTAATGCGAAGCAATTTTCGGTAAGTACTATATCGGTTGATATCCATGATTTTACCTATTCCGATGTTTTGTACCGGATTGTCCGTGTCCTCAGAATTTACAATTTTATCGTCTTCTGACAGCGTAGAATTCACGGTCGATTCCGTTATATTTCCACTCCATACGGGCCAGTTGTCCTCGTTCTTCAACCATTCTGGTCCATTTCTCCAAATTACGTTGTCTTTAAATTCATCAAATGTGATTCCACGGGTAAGTAGATCAGCGGGGTTGTCCTTAGTAGGACAATACTTCCATGTCGTTTCTCCGCATAGTTTCCTAATTTCTGTAATTCGGTTTTCGATAAATTGTTTCTGTGGTTTTTTAGATGAAAGCCAAGAAAGTACAATTTGACTATCGCTCCAGAATATGGTTTTCTCAATGATCCCTGGGAGATTTGTTCTAATATGATTGGCAATTCTCGCTCCTATTAATGAACCCATTAATTCGAGTTTTGGTAGTGTAATAGATTTGATAGGTGCAACACGATTTTTCGCCATAACTAACATAGGTTCATCGTTTGACATGATATATGCGCATGCTCCGTAGGCTTGTGTTGAAGCATCAGTAAATACGTGTAAAGTGTTTTGTTTTCCATCTTCATTTTGCGTTTTCATACTTCTACGAAATACAGTCTCCATTGTCCTAGCAAGATCTCCTGAAATTGATGTCCATTTTCTTTGTATTTTCTCTGGCAATATTTCGTCCCACTCTAAATTTTGTTTCCAAAGTGACTGCATGAAGATTTTTGCCTTTACTGTGACGGGGCTTAATAATCCTAGGGGGTCGAATATCTTGGAAGATTCTCGCAAAATACAACGCTTGGTCAACTTTCCTTTTTCGTATTCCTCGAAATTGTTACTTTGGTACATCAGTATGTCCTTCTTTGAATCCCACTGCATTCCGAGTATTTTTGTAAGTTCGTCGGTGTCTAAAGTGTTCTCATTTTGCGCAATTTCCCTCAGTTTCGTACTGTTTGAATTCCATGAGCGCAAGTTAAATCCGCCTTTACGTAACAATTCTCTCGATTCCTGATAATAATCTAATGCGCTTTTTTCATCATCAAAACTTGTTAAGATGTTGTCAACATAAAGTCCATTTTCAAGCGTGTCTGACAGCGGTCCTGGATTTTCTTGGAAATGCTTAAGGAGTGTTGCGCTCAAAATAAAGGGAGAGCATGTAGCTCCAAAGAGCACTGATTTAAAGCGATATGTTACTAGCGGGCTTGAAGTGTCGGCAGGATCGCTTAACCATAAAAATCTTGTTGCGTCTCTATCCTTTTCTTCCAAATGTATTTGCAAAAACGCCTTTTCCAAATCTGCTGTTGTAGCGTATTTCTTAGTGCGAAATCTCAGTAAAATTCCTGTGATGTCATTCATAACTGGAGGGTGTGATTCTAAGCAGTCGTTTAAACTTGGATTGTTGGTACCATCTTTGCAACTGCAATCAAACACGATACGTATTGGTGTAGTCGAGGATTCCTTTGATACTGGATGATGTGGTATATAATGCACGGGTCGATCTGTAGGAAATTCTATTTGTTCTATCCTCTCAATAAAGCCTCTCCTCTCCTGTTCGCTTATAATTTCTCCGTAAATTTTGAGCAGATCGGGTTTGCGTTCTAGACGTCTAATTACATTTTCTGTCCTCCGTTTTACAGTCTCCATATTATGCGGTAGTATGCGAAAATCTTGTTTCCATGGTAACTGTGCACTGTATCTGCCATTTTCAAACTTAACACATTTTTCACCAAATTCCCGTACAATTTGCGACTGATTTTTTACCTGGTCATTTCCTGAGACTCCTAAGGACTCTAAATTCCAAAATTTCTCTAAATCACAGGTAGCGGCTTTATGATCTGTTAAAATGTTCATCATCGCAGATTTCTTAAAATGACTTCCGTTTGCCTTCAAAATCGGTCCCGATAATAAATAACCTATTCTCGATTTAACTGCAGTTGGGCCGTCTCCACGGATTATCTCGTCTTCTACAATGGACCAATAGAAATCAGCACCGATCAATAGTGAAATGTTAAATTTGTCATCTGCGGAAATCGGGTGTGCAAGTTTTAATCCATTTAGATACGGCAGTGTCTTGACTTCTTCACGTGATTTTATCTGAATTGGAGCTGCAATTTTCGGGACTATAATAGCTTCAATTTCTACTCTCTGTTCATTGTAGGTTTCAATCTCAATTTTAGCTTTATCTAGATAACGAACTTGACTCTCATTTCCTCCAAATCCAGAAATTTTCAATGCTATTTTTTCGGTCGGTTTGATTTCTAATTTACGCGCCAAATCTTCCGTAATAAATGAGTTCTGTGCCCCTTCGTCTAGAAGGATATTTGTCATAATGCATCGATTGTCGGACCAAACAGGCGATATGGCTGTTTTGAGTAAAACATCTGAATGTGCATTTACTGTAGAATGTAATGAAGCGGTCGGTTCGAGGGATGTTTCTACATTAGTGTGCGTAATTGTTTTGTCCGAACGTTTCTCATCTTTTGTTGTCGTCTTCTTCTTAGCGTCTGCGTTGCATATACTTGTATGATGCCTCTTCCCACATTGTTTGCATTTGAATTCCGATTTACAATCAGCTACTCTATGATTTCCGAAACAGTTGAAACAGACCCTTTTTCGCTTGACAATTTCCACGCGTTTTTCAATTTCAGTGACATTTTTGCAAGTGTTTGGGTGATGCGATTCGTCGCAAAATAAGCATTTCTTGTGCTGGTCTTTAGACAAAGGTTTGTTTCCGCGCTTCCCATCAAACGTTCTGGTTAGAAATGAAGCAGTAGGTATAACTTCCGGTTCGTTTTCATTTGCTTTAATCGACTGTCCTGCTGCTTGTACGCATACCTCCTTCTTAATTGCATACCTTAAAGATTCAATGTCCCAGTCATCCTTTCCGCGGTCTCGTGTTATGTTTTTGCGTACTTCGGACGGCAGCTTGTTATAAATGATTGGTGTAAGGATCGTGCCAAATGTACTTTCGTGTGATCCAAGAGATTCTAATCCGCGTATGCTGCATTCAATTCTGTCCGAGAAATTTCTTAAACTATCGGCATTTGGTTTTGGAGCCGGTAAATCAATCAAACTCTGGATGTAAGCATTGATAATTTTGTGATTTTGACCGAACCTTTCTCTCAGTATTGCTACGGCTTGAAAGTAATTTCCGCTTGTCAGTGGCAGTCCTGCGATACATTGAGCGGCAATGCCTAGAAGTTGATTTTTCAGATAACTGAACTTTTGGACGTCTGTTAGGGAGGGATTATCATGAATTGTGGATTGATAAGCGTCCCAGAAAGGCTGCCAGTTAAGTAGATTTCCATCAAATTGTGGGAGATTCAGTTTTGGCAATTTATGATAGGCGCTTGAATTTGTTGTACTCAATGATGGTCTAAAACTCATGTCATGATTCTGTACGGAGTTTGAATTCAAAGATGTAGGGTTCATGTGTACAAATTCGTCCGCATTCGGATTAAGATTGTGGTGAAATGCAGTTTCATTTGATTTGCTCTTCTGTTTTGTGCTATTTCTTACTTTGGTTAATATGCGTTCTATATCTAAAACATACCGATCTGATTCGTCCATTTCTGCTTCCATGTTTTCCTCGTCAATTTCCTCTAGAATTTCATTGTCAAGTTGCACAAGAATGTCCCTTTTTCTTTTCAGTGTCTCACACAAACTTTCTATCTCGTTGCTTTCTTCCGTCGGTTTTTCCAGCTCCTCCTCGATCTTCGTAATAAGTTTTCTGACGCCTCCTCTGTGGCCAACTCGAATGGATTTCTTCCTCGTCATGGTTTTTTTCGTCACGGCACCAATGTGACGGCTGAATACTAACTCTAAACAGTTTTGGCTTAGCTTGAAGTAAAAACAATGGCGTTTTGTTTGATCATGTATTCGTTCTGAAACTTTAGCTACACATAGACAATGGATGACGTTAACAATTAAAGCTAGTTACGGCGCTAAACGTTACGTTACCATTTGACGTTAATTAATGTCTCTATAAAATCCACAACATCCGATGGACCCAAATCTGACCAAGACGGCCGCCCAAGCAGAATTTAGTTTAACATAGGATCCTATGGGAAATTCACGTAAAAATCTTGTCTGAAACTACTTTCCCAATTAGAACCAAACTATAGTGGAATGGTCATAAGGTGGTCCTCTTTCAAAAATGTGTCTGATGGCCCAGACCTCCGAGCATCCTCTTTCAGAATTATATCCGATGAACCGGACAATCAACCAAGATGGCCATCACAGCCGAACTTAGTTTAACAGAGAACCCTAGGGGAAATTTATTTAACCTGTTTAAAAATCTTCTTGTCTGAAACTACTGAGCCAATTGCAACCAAACTTAGCAACAATGGTCCTTAGATGTGAAATTCATTTTAAAATCTTCCTGTCTGAAGCTACTGAGCCAGTTGCAACCAAACTTAGCAGCAATGGTCCTTAGATGGTCCTCTTTCAGAATTATGTCCTATGAACCGGACCATCAACCAAGATGGCCGCCACAGACAAACTTTTAACCCTGTGGGAACTGGTCACTATATGTAATAGACAGTGAACTATCAGGTGAGTGATGCAGACTTCTGGGAGCCTCTGGTTCAATTTTGATTTGAAATTTGAAAAAAGAAAGTTGAAATTAAGATGTTCCCTTTGATGAATATACATACCATTTTATATTCATATGATCATTCCTTAATCAAGCTTGTGTATTCCCGAAGGGTTGACATGATTTTCAAACAATTCTCTATTCCTACTCATACCTGTCCGTCCTCCAGAACCACATTTATTCATTACACATAGTACGACATAACAATTATTATATATATTGTTTTAAAAATATATTATATTGAGGGTTATACAATTTTCTTGGACATTTTTATAATCTCTACACTTTTAGCAGTTTTAATTCATTTACACACATGTTGGTCGATTAACCTGTAGTTTTTACATAGCACACAATTTATTCACTCTGCTGCATACATGATGGTATAAATATAACTAGAGGCTCTCAGGAGCCTGTATCGCTCACCTGGCAGCCATCTCCAATTGGGTATAATTCTGAAAGAGGACTAAGGAGCATTGTTGCCAATTTTTGTTCCAATAGGCCAAGTGGTTTTAGACATGTAGATCTTTAAGTAAAGTTCCCATAGGGTCCTATTCTAAACTATGTTTGGCTCTGGAGGCCATCTTGGTTGATGGGCGGGATCATCTGATATATTTCTGAAAGAGGATCATTGCTGGCCATGTGGTTTCAGACAAGAGGATATAAGTTTGTTTAGTTGGTTTTATGCCGTTTTCAGCACATTTGGCTATTATTGCAGCGGTCAGTTTTTATTGGTGGAGGAAGTCGGGGTTCCCAGAGAGAACCACCACCCTTCAGTAGAAAAATTGGCAATCCAGGATCTAAGTATATTTCCTATAGGGTCCTATGTTAAACTATGTTTAGCTCTGGTGGCCATCTTGGATGACGGACCGGGTCAACGGATACAATTCTGAAAAAGGACCACCTAAGGGCCATTGCTGCCAAGTTTTGTTCTAATTGGTCCAGTGGTTTCAGACAAGATCTTTAAAGGAAAGTTTACGACAACTGACGACGGACGGCAAGTGATGACAATAGCTCACATGGCCCTATAAAGGTATGTATATTCATTAAAGGAAAAATGAAATTTGAACGTTTTAATTTCAAATTTCATTTTTCAATTTTCAAATCAATATTGAATAATGTCATTAAATGAAAAATGAAAAATGAAAAAGCAAGTTGCAAATTTCATTTTTCAATTTTTAGATAAAATACTGCTGATCTTTTACAGATATTCTAATTACCAGAACAGAAAAAGAATTGCTGAGCAACAAAAGGAATTATTGGAAAGTGTATCATTTAGAAATAAAGATGAAGAGATTTGACCCTTATTGTGTAAGATTTAACTGATTGGATATGCATTGTCTGAGTGATACATCTTGTCTTTTTAGCCCCCATGACCCAAAGGATCAAGTGAGCTATTCTCATCACTTGTCATCCGTCTTCCATTAACTTTTACAAAAATCTCCTCTGAAACTACTGGGCCAAATGAAACCAAATTTTGCCACAAGCATCATTAGGGTATCTAGTTTAAAAAATATGTTCGATGACCCCTGCCTGCCAACCAACATGGCCGACATGGCTAAAAAAGAACATAGGGGTAAACTGCAGTTTTCGTCTTATACAATGTATCTCAAAAACTAAAGCATTTAGCCTGTTCAGAGCAAAACTGACATGGGGTAAAATGTTCATCAGATCAAGATCTACCTGCCATGAAATTTTCAGACGAATCGGTCAACCCTTCATTTGGTTATTGCCCTAGAATTGTTAATTGTAAGGACATTTTGCAGTTTTAGGTTATTATCTTGAATATTATTATAGATAAAGACAAACTATAAACAACAAAAATGTTCAACAAAGTAAAATCTACAAATACAGTTAAACTTTGTTTACTCAAACTCGGATCGGTCCTTTCATTTTTATACGACCGCAAAATTTTTGCGGTCGTATATTGGTATGACGTTGTCGGCGTCGTCGTCGTTGTCGTCGTCGTCCGAAGACATTTGGTTTTCGCACTATAACTTTAGTATAAGTTAATAGAAATCTATGAAATTTAAACACAAGGTTTATGACCACAAAAGGAAGGTTGGGATTTATTTTGGGAGTTTTGGTCCCAACAGTTTAAGAATTAGGGGCCAAAAAAGGGCCCAATAAGCATTTTTCTTGGTTTTCGCACAATAACTCTAGTATAAGTTAATAGAAATCTATGAAATTTTAACACAAGGTTTATGACCACAAAAGGAAGATTGGGATTGTTTTTGGGAGTTTTGGTCCCAACAGTTTAGGAATTAGGGGCTAAAAAAGGGCCCAAATAAACATTTTTCTTGGTTTTTCCACAATAACTTTAGTATAAGTAAATAGAAATCTATGAAATTTAAACACAAGGTTTATGACCACAAAAGGAAGGTTGGGAATGATTTTTGGAGTTTTGGTCCCAACAGTTTAGGAATTAGGGGCCAAAAGGGTCCAAAATTAAACTTTGTTTGATTTCATCGAAAATTGAACTATTGGGGTTCTTTGATATGCCGAATCTAACCGTGCATTTAGATTCTTAATTTTTGGTCCTGTTTTCAAAATTGGTCTACATTAAGGTCCAAAGGGTCCAAAATTAAACTTATTTTGATTTTAACAAAAATTGAATTCTTTGGGTTCTTTGATATGCTGAATCTAAACATGTACTTAGTTTTTTTATTAAGGGCCCAGTTTTCAAGTTGGTCCAAATCGGGGTCCAAAATTAAACTTTGTTTGATTTCATCGAAAATTGAACTATTGAGGTTCTTTGATGTGCCGAATCTGACCGTGCATCTAGATTCTTAATTTTTGGTCCCGTTTTCAAATTGGTCTACATTAAGGTCCAAAGGGTCCAAAATTAAACTTAGTTTGATTTTAACAAAAATTGAATTCTTTGGGTTCTTTGATATGCTGAATCTAAACATGTACTTAGTTTTTTTATTATGGGCCCAGTTTTCAAGTTGGTCCAAATCGGGGTCCAAAATTAAAGCTAAAAAAGGGGTAAATTTTTTTTTGGGGGGGGGGGCAATTCTCCACTGCATATTGTATTACACAAAAGCAAAAAATTGAATATAAATTCAAATCATATGACCAATTCTAAGTTCTTTATTTCAGTTATTCTGTGTCAGAAACCTATTATGTGTCAAATATTTGAAGAAATTTTCAATTGCACAGTATTGCGCAATAGCAAGAAATTGATATGTGTTCCCGGTTATCAAAACTTTATTATTAACAAATTCCATTGGAAATTTGCCAATATAAAATGTGCTGATGAAGCTTTTTTGTATATCTTATCTAAACTGCTTTTAAATTATGTATATTTAAAATTTGCCATCCATGACTATGATGTCATTTTCTATTTTAATATGTTATGGTGTATTTAAATGGGCTGTTATGGTTGCAAAGTATAAAGAAATGAGGGGGGGGGGGGGGGGTTGAAAACAAAATTTGGGGGGGGGGGGGGGTAAATGAGAAATTGGGGAGGGGGTAATTTTTTCTCATTTCATATTTCATAAATTAAAAAGAAAATTTCAAATTTTTTTTAGCAAAAAAAAGGGGGGGTTACAATAAATTTTATTGTTTTTTTTTTTTTTTTTTTTTTTTGGGAAGGGGGGGGGGGGTCAATGTGCAACTTCATAGTGTATTGCACAAAAGCTAAAAAAAGGGGTAAATTATTATTATTTTTTTTTGGGGGGGGGGGGGCAATTCTCCACAGCATATTGTATTGCACAAGAAGCAAAAAATTGAATATAAATTCAAATCATATGACCAATTTTAAGTTCTTTGATTTGAGTTATTCTGTGTCAGAAACCTATTATGTGTCAAATATTTGAAGAAATTTTCAATTACACAGTATTGCGCAATAGCAAGAAATTGATATGTGTGCCCAATTTTAAATTTTAAATTGGTTATTTCTGATCTATATATAAAAACAAATAATACTGATATGGTTTGAATAGGTTAATTAAAAATTTTTAAGTTCTTAGACAACATTCATTCTGTGTCAGAAACCTATGCTGTGTCAAATATTTATTCACAATCCAAATTCAGTATTGTATCAAGCTTGAATGTTGTGTTCATAATTGCCCCAACTATTCAGGGTTCGACATCTGCGGTCGTATCTAGCTGCGCCCAGCGGAGCATTTTATTTTTATTAAGTCTTTTGTACCAAACTTGTCATGTGACTGTGGAATTGGTCTACCGTATCTCTCCAACTAATTGGACTGGTTTATAAGTATTCCACGACAAGTGGTATTTTTGTGTTGCAGATAATACCAGCAAAATCAGAAATTAAGTTAATCTCTCACCAATTAGGAATTGCCAAGATTCAAGTTGTTAGATTAATCATAGATATATTTAATGTGCCACATTGCTGTAACAAGCCAGGACCCTGTATTTTTTTTAAATGTTTGTCACTTTGCTTATTGTTGTACAATTACCATTGTTAGCTTTCCCCTCTACTAGGATATTACCATTTCTATAACTGAGGATATCATATTTATGTTAGCTTTCCTGTAAATAAGATAAACATGGATAATAGCTAGTGAGTGATAGCTATGAATAGGATCAAACTTACTGTTATAAAGTAAGAGCTTTGCTATAAACAGGATCAAACTTGTCCTGTTTTGTGGTAGCTTTGGTGTGACAGGATCAGAGTTTTTCGTTTCTGTGGTAGCTTTAAAAGAATATTTGGACTTTGAATGTTCAGTTTCTGTTGTAGCTTTGATGCACACTCTGCATACAGTTCTACAAACCATGGATAAATCTGGCTCCGCGGTAAGAAATATCCATGTTTACCTTTAGAACATATCAGTTTGTAATGGATAAAATGGAAATTTCTTACAGCGGAGCCAGATTTATCTGCAGTTTGCAGAACTGTATGCAGGGAGTCAGAATTATTCAGTTTTTGTGGTAGCTTGAGGTTTTTTTTGAAATTTTGAAGGAAATCCTAAAACCCATTTAGGAGTTATTGCCCTTTTTTCGTCAAATTTTCATAATTTAACATTTTTCGTCATTTATCTCCAAAACTATTTGAGATAGAAGTGCAATCTAAATTTGAAAAATGTTTGCCATGTTGAGATCTACATACCCTGAAATTTTAAAGGAAATCCCAAAACCCATTTAGGAGTTATTGCCCTTTTTTCATCAAATTTTCAAAATTTTAACATTTTTTGTCATTTATCTCCAAAACTATTTAAGATAGAAGTGAAATGTAAGTTTGAAAAATGTTTGCCATGTTGAGATCTACATACCCTGAAATTTTAAAGGAAATCCCAAAACCCATTTAGGAGTTATTGTCCTTTTTTTGTCAAATTTTCAAAATTTTAACATTTTTGCATTTATCTCCAAAACTATTTGAGATAGAAGTGAAATATAATTGAAAAATGTTTGCCATGTGGAGATCTACCTATCCTGAAATTTTGAAGGGAATCCCAAATTCTATTTAGGAGTTATTGGTTTGTGTAATTTGAGGTCGGGTTCTGTTACATTTATTTAAGGTTCACCCTTATTCCTGGTCAATTTTGTCAACTTCCTGCCAGGACTACAACCATCAGGGAACATATTTTAACATTAAACCTTATGAAAAATAAATCTTCAACAAATTTTCCCTGAACAATTGAACCAATTGCAACAAACTTGGTCAAATAGTTGATTAATTGTCCAATGAAAACCAGACTCCAGGTGAACGATACAGGCTCTAGTGAGCCTCTTGTTGTTTTCTTCTGGGGGTTATCAAGGGTTTTTTATATTTGTCTGATTTTTATGATTTTTGGATTATGTTCCTTGATAAAAATGGAAAATCTTTCAGAAGTCCATTTTTCACTATCTCTCACCGTTTTAGAGATATGGGGCCAAAAAAGGGACACACTTTCATTTTTGGCCGGGTTGCACAGAGTGCAAATCCGGGGTATAGTATGATGAATGTCGGGCGGGCAGCGGCGGGCGGCGGCGGGCAGCGCCCGCGGGCGGGTGGGGAAAATGGGTACCTATTTTGTGAAATCAACTCCTCCTACAGTTTTTCACCCACATCCTTGAAACTTCATAGAATGTTTCTATATATATTGAAGATGTGCACCTCACTTTATGGAATTATTTCAGGAATTATTTCCCATTTTTCCAAACTTTGGAACTTAGTCGTTTTTTATTGACATCTTCAATAGAGGGTACCTATTTTGTGAAATCAACTCCTCCTACAGTTTTTCACCCACATCCTTGAAACTTCATAGAATGTTTCTATATATATTGAAGATGTGCACCTCACTTTATGGAATTATTTCAGGAATTATTTCCCCTTTTTCCAAACTTTGGAACGTAGTCGTTTTTTATTGACATCTTCAATAGAGGGTACCTATTTTGCGAAATCAACTCCTCCTACAGTTTTTCACCCACATCATTGAAATTTCACAGAATCTTTTAATACATATTGAAGATGTGCACCCCACTTTATGGAATTATTTCAGGAATTATTTCCCATTTTTCCAAACAAGTCTTTATCAACATCTAATCAAATCAAATATTGCTTACTTCACCTATTTCTAATTAAATTGATGGCTGCCTCTGTGCTCATACACAAACATACAATCAGTCTGATTTTGTCTATATAAATATTCATGACTGCCAATGTGCAATATGATCTTGTAATCACCTTTGTCACCACTACAATAAACACCCAGCAACCCGGCCATTTGTGTCTTTGACCCATTTTCATAAATTTTTTGTTTCTTATCCGATGTTGAGGATTTTTTAAATGGTTCTTCATAAGAAATACAAAAACAGTTACTCAAGGCATTTTTGTGTTTCTTTTATTGTTGCAGAGATAAAAGGGATTAAAGGGCACAAAATAAGCCATTCTGCAGGACGCCTAAATTTTTTATTTCTCATCCAATTTTAATGGGGATTTTTTCTTTTAATTCATCTTGATGAATGTTTTCTGTAATATTGCACAGATTTCTTCTATTTTTTACACTTTTTCAGGTATAAGGGGTTAAAAGGGCCAGAAATGCAATGTGTCTTCATATGTATTTTTTGTTCATCCAGTGTAAATGGGAAATTTTCTTTTAATTCACCTTGGTGAATGATTTTATTAGTATGTCAACAATTTTTTTGTTTCTTTTATTTTTTGTTGTCATATATATTTTATTTGATCAGAGTATAACCACATAAATCATTCTTATAAGAAAAAATTAACATCAAAAATATAATATAGTTGCATTATGTATTTTCATAAGTTGTTTAACTTGTAATGAAGCATGTTGACTGTCAGACTAAAATAATTGTTCAATACATTCCTTTTTTGTCTTATATTTTCAGCCTGTCTAGGCGTACACAAATATAAAGAATTCATATCTAAGTTCTTATAAAAATTTAAAATACATAGGCATTGTTTCCAGTTTGGTTTTTCATCTTTAATTTTACATGTATAAATGTTTCTTTTATTGTTTCTGAGAAACAAGGGGTCAAAGTTAGCACTTTTGGAGGAAAAATATATAATTTTTAATTTTCATCAAATTTTCAATGGAGATTTTTTCTTTTAATTCTTGTTGATGAGTACTTTCAGTAATATGTCAACAAATTTTTACTTTCTTTAACAGTTCTTGAGATACAGGAATTTATGTTAAAGGTGCCGAAAAAGCATGTTAGTCTTGGTCAGACGTATTCAGAACCTCTAGCCTTTGTTAGTCTTGGTCAGACTTATTCAGTGTCTTGTGTGTTTTTTTAATTTTGGTTCATTTGTATGTTTCGGAGTTTAGTGTGCCATCCATTTCGCTGAACTAGTATGCATTATTGTTTAGGGGCCAGGATTTTCTCGCTGCTTTGTAGACTCATTGGTAGCCTTGTGCTGTTTTCTGCTCATTGGTCGGGTTGTCTCTTTGACACATTCCCTGTTTCTATTCTCTATTCTATTATTCCGTTTTTTGGTAGCTTTGCTGTGAACAATCAAGACTTGTACAATTTTTGTGGTACCTTTGGAGTGAACAGCCAGGCTTGTTCAGTTTTTGTCGTAGCTTTGATTTTAACAGTCAGACTGTGGTAAAATATATACATGTATTTTAATTTTACACACATTTTATGACAAAATATTTCAACACATTGTGTTGATATTCAGATACAAGATTTTGTAGTATTCCCCTAATTCTACCTTTACTTTTTTCAGGAATCCTAGAAAAAAACCTTCATTTGAGTGTTGATCCTAAAGAGAACAATCACTAGGTATCAGGACAAAAAACCAATCTGATCGTCTTTCTGAACTTTAATGAGAACCATATGCTGTGATAGGCACAACCTGTTTGAAATGTTTTCTTGTATTTTTTATTTTGTTTTAAAAACATATTTATTGCAGGGATAAATGAGAATATGTTTTTATTGCTGAATGTATGCCTGCAAGACACAAAGAGAGAGGGAGAGAGGGGGGAGCCTATATGTACTATTTTGATTGAAATTGGTGTACAATATGTATTAAAATTGTTCACACAGTAATATTGTGTTAGATGAGGAGTTGATAAACCAATATTTTAGTATGGAAAATCCCAGCTGAAATCTCATTAAAAAAAATAAGTGCATTAAAAACTACAGTGAAACTTGGCTGTGTTGAACTCCAAGGGACTTTTAAAAATTTTGACTTATCCAGTGCTTCGAGTCATCTGTGTTCAGTTTTGACCTTTGTAAAGTTTGGGTTTTTACATGTGGCAGTAAGTAAATACGACCTTCTAGTTTGCTGACTAAATCTATTCTAAAAACAATCATACATTTTACAAACATACAAAGTTTAACAGCATGTCAGAAGTAATGTCCAGAGGGATAGATGATGAGAATAACAGATAAGGTCATGCAGACTTTACCTTGATTTTAATCTATTATTAATTTACACGTTTACGAAAAAGTGCTTTATAGCTCACCTGACCCAAAGGGTCACGTGAGCTATTTTCACTTGGCACCAGTCGTCCGTCAACTTTTTACAAAAATCTTCTCCCTTGAAACTACTGGGCCAAATGGAACCAAACTTAGCTACAAGCATCATTAGGGTATCTAGCATAAAAATATGTCCGATGACCCCGCCTGCCATCAATATGGCCGACATGGCTAAAAATAGAACATAGGAGTAAATTGCAGTTTTTGTCATATCTCAAAAACTAAAGCATTTAGAGCAAAACCGACATGAGGTAAACATGTTCATCAGGTCGATCTACCTGCCATGAATTTTCAGACGAATCAAAACTCAAAAATCTTTTTTCTGAAACCACTAAGCCAATTAGAACTAGACTTGGTAGCAATGGTCCTCATAAGATGGTCCTCTTTGTGAATTGTGTCCGATGACCTGAACTGTTAAACAAGATGGCCGCCACAGCCGAACTTAGTTTAAGATAGGGCCCTGTGGGAAAATTCATTGAAAAATGGGTCAGTCACAAATGGCAGGATTGCAAAGAATGGGTTATGAACCATGGAATAGTATCTTTCAAGATAAAGGTATTGTATAAAATCAATTTGGAATTCTGATCTGTGGCACTTTGTAAGATCAGACTAGTATCAAATTTACTTTGTGAACTACCAACAAACTTTTAAGCTTTTTTATACGGACAAAAATTCTTCAAATATTTCAAGAATATTATGGAAGAAATTATAAACACATATATGCACATTTTTATGGAAAAATGACTAGGTTCTCAAGTCTGAAAAATGGGAAAAATTATTCAAACAATTCCATAATAGCAGGTGTACATTCTTCCTGTGAAGTTTAATAAATCTGGATTGAAAACTGTAGGAGGAGTTGATGGGTACTGTTTTTTCATGTTTTGATGGAAAAATTTCTAAGTTTCCAAGTCTGGAAAAAGTGCCGCCCGACATCTCCATACTATAACCCGGATTTGCACTTTGTGCAACCCGACCAAAAATCTTCTTGTCTGAAACCACTTGACCAATTGGAACCAGACTCGGCAGCAATGGTCCTTAGGAGGTCATCTTTCAGAAATATGTCCAATGACCCAGACTGTTAACCAAGGTGGCCGCCACAGCAGAACTTAGTTTAACATAGGACCCTATGGGAAATTCACTCAAAAATTTACTCGTCTGAAACTACTGAGCCAATTGGAACTAAACTTTGGTCCTTAGATGGCCCTCTTTCAGAATTGTGTCCTATCACCCGGATTGGCAACCAAGATGGCTTTTGCAACCAAACTTAGTTTAATATAGGACCCTATGGGTAAATTCATTTGAAAATCTTCTTGTCTGAAACCACCAAGCCAGTTGGAACAAGACTTAGCAGTAATGGTCCTTAGATGGTTCTCTTTTAGACATGTGTCTATTGACCTGTATTGTCAACCAAGATGACAGCCAGAGCCGAACTTAGTTTAACATGGAACCCTATAGAAAAACCAGCCAAATTGACTGCAACACTTAAATTTTTAGTCCTTCTCAAGGTGAAAAGTTAAATCTTGAGAGCCTCTAGTTTAAAATGTGATAAAAATATTAAAAACATTGAATATTTACATCAGTCAAAGATTTTTCAGAACAGCAATGTTTACAATTAGAATAAATGAATTAAAGGTATAATCAAGAAATTACATTATGAAAGGAAAAAAACATTTAATCAATTAAGCTATCAAGTTCGACTTACAAGTGGTAAAATAATATAATTTTTTGACTTTGCGACTATACATGTAGTTCGACACAACCAATGTTATTGACTCAAGCATGTTTGAATGAACAGCGCTGAATTTACTAGGAATAAAGGTAAAACTTCAGGTCCAGTCAGCAAATTCGACACATCCACGATATTTGAGTTGTTCGACTGTATATATGTGTAATACATACAATAGAAAATGTCCACAATAAAAGTATGATATTCAGTTTTTTTGGATATTGAGTAATTTCTGTAATTTAATGATAAAAGGTTTTCACTGCCCATAACAGATCAGGACCAAAGCTTCCAGAATAAACTTCAACTTTATAAAGAAAGACCAAGATTTAGTCACAAACTGACTGACCACAGTACTAATTTCAACATTTTATTAAAAAAAATAAATATGTAATTTTCCATTGATCACCTGTAAATTACAATTCATATTGGAAAAATGATTTCAGACACTAATAGTTTATTGCATACAATGTGCATTTATTCACAAAACAAAATTCTGAAAGAAAATAAAAATCAAAAAAACTGTGTGAGCAATAGAAAATAAATATTCTAACAAAATTTAAGATGTCAGGAAAAACAGATATGGAGAGAAGTTACAAAGAAAGCACAAAATCACAAGTATATAACTGAAAAAACATTCAGAGGTTTCAACATGGTCTTCAATGGTGGAAAACCATAGTAAGCCCTGAATGGCCCCAGAGTAATTCCTGAGTAGTTATGTCCAGCAGTATACAGACCTGTTTATCACTATGATTTTAGCTTAGTTTCTACTATTTCTGGCCCTCAAATTATGTTATATGCCTCAATATATTTCTACATTAAAAAAGATGGCTGTATTTAATTTTGTGTCTAAAGGAAATTTTTCGAATGCAAAACTGAGTTTGTCTTTAATGCACTTGATATTGCTTATATACATAATTCTTACAAACCCTCTGATGATGGTGACCGTCAAGTTTGAAATATGGGTGACATGCCGAAACAGAAGCTGCCAGAATAAATAATCTAAAAGGTACCCGAGACAAATACATTTATGTCCATACTTTTTATGTAACAGGTCCATAAAATATGGCCAAGTTCTTACATAATCTTCTATTAACAAGGTTGTAAAAATTTATCATATGAAAATTTAAACACACGTAAATATATATATATATATATATAATCTGTCTGATTGTATGTATTCAGTTTCAATCAAGTCAACTTAGATGCTAAAGTTCAGTTATTCTATAAAATTGGTCAATTTATTATGTGACTAATATCTTTGGTATACAATATTCTACATTAAAATAAGTTTGTACTAAAAATGTAGGTTTGAAAAATCACTTAATATGTTAAAATGTGGTTGTTTACAACTGTATAATCTGGTAAAATAATTGAAAAAACTCTTCTTTTTCATATATTAAAATATATCTTCCAATGCATAAAACAGATTACAAATAAATAAACCAGTTTTGTGAATTATCAACACATACCTTAACAATAACATAAAAATACTCAACTCCTTAAAATGCCCTATATACTGAAAAACAAATCTTGTATAATTTAAATGTGTCATTTATACAATAATATGGTCATACAGTCATTCATACATTAATCACTTTATAATTAAAGCATTTAAGTATAATTACTAATTCAGACTGAGGTATCACTTCACGTAAACAATTACTGAGTTATGACTTCACCTGAACAATTACTCTCAACTATCAAAGTCAATAAACAGACTGACATTAGGACTCATTCATTATTGAATCATTAAATCACAGTGACTGGAATATTCCAGTGGAAGACATAAGTGTTAAAGAATATCAGATATGACTAGCGACACAACCACACAATGACTCCAATGACTAGTGGACTCAATATTTTTCTCTGTTCCAATATTTCTTCCTTCAAATATACCTGTAATAAAGTTAAACATTTAATAACATTTTCTCATAGAATATATATGTACACCTATAAACTATAAATATATATGTACACCTATAAACTATACTTATATTTATAGTACTACCATTTTCCAAAATTATATCATACACACGTGTAGGATGAAAAGGCAATACAAACAACTAGACAACAAACATGAAAATGAATCTTCAACATACAACTAGAGGCTGTATTGCTCACCTGGATCTTATTTACCATTAAGTTAATATTTGATATCAATAGATCTAATTATGACAACCATGTTTCTTGACCAATCAGAAGTTAATATTTGGTGTCAATAGATCTAATTATGACAACCATGTTTCTTGACCAATCAGAAGTTAATATTTGGTATCAATAGATCTGATTATGACAACCATGTTTCTTGACCAATCAGAAGTTAATATTTGGTGTCAATAGATCTAATTATGACAACCATGTTTCTTGACCAATCAGAAGTTAATATTTGGTATCAATAGATCTAATTATGGCAACTATGTTTCTTGACCAATCAGAAGTTAATATTTGGTATCAATAGATCTAATTATGGCCACTATGTTTCTTGACCAATCAGAAGTTAATATTTGGTATCAATAGATCTAATTATGGCAACTCTGTTTCTTGACCAATCAGCAACAAAATAACAATACTTTGGAAGAACCTTACAAGGAACATCTCTCTCAAGTTTGGTTAAATTCTGTTCTGCAGTTCTCAAGAAGAATATCAAAAGATGAAAAGAAAATTGGACAATGGATGCCAAGTGATGGCAATAGCTCATACTGGCCTTTGGAAAAGTGATCTAAAAAGAGGTTGGTCAACATTGGGCATGTGACCACAATGCATACTAACAAGCTACTAATGGCTTTTCTATGTTCTCTCTCCACTTCTCTTTGTCAGCTTGAGGAGAGAGGTCACTTCTCCTTGTCATCCTGAAGTAGGGTGAGCCCTGTACTTGGTAAACAAATTTAATATTCCCACATTTGTAAATGCTTGTTTTAAAAGGTTTACATTCTTGGTATATACATGTACTTTTGATTTCAGAAATTTTGTTGCTTTTGTTGACTTTCTTCACATTTTTTTGTTAGAGGCCATTTTATATATAACCATAACTTATTAATATCTAATAAGAAGATCTGTTTTCTAAAAAATGTTCATTCCATTTAAATATTTCAAATATATTCCTCTAAGAAATGTAAATACACAAGTTCATTCTGAACTTGTTAGCTCACCTGTCCTAAAAGTATGCCTGACATAATTTATTTACATCTTCTTTTTTTAAAAATGGGAAAAAAATTGATTCTTTTTTTTAAAAATCCTCTTTACAAATTAACTAAACATCAATGCCTGTTACAGCAGATAGCAATTCTTGTTAACACTAGGTGCAGCGCTAGGCAGAAACATTGATTGTAAACATTATATCTGTTATCCAAATTGCCTATAGATAGGTGATTTAACCCAGTTTTTAAATAACTTCCAGAAAATAGCCCTGCCTGGCATTAGGTGAAATTGCTACAGTAGGATGTTAGCATCAGTGTGCTATTTAAAGACATTCAGATTCATTCTCTGATTTACAATTCAACTCAGTAAAGGCAAAATAAACTTGCATGCCTTCTAAGGTAGTCTTCAAAATGTATACAACAGAGTCAACATAAAGACTTCAGAAGTTCATAAAACCTAATCACTACTTCATTCACAGTATCTGTCTCGTTTTTTATCATTGTCACAACGGTAAATTTAGTCTGAATTATTGTTATTACGGTGTGAGTTTTCAGCGGCTCAAGTTTACCCATATTTTTATAATTGAATTATTTCCCTTTGTTATTGATCGGAAAAAATGGTGGCATGGATTCTATTTTCATTACACAAGTCAGAGTTTCCTTTAAATAACAGCTGTCATATTTGCGATTTTGCGAAATGTATCAGGTGAGTAATTAAATTAATAGTCAACTCAAACTTCGCTTATGACATGAGTTCAGGCGACTTAACTATGTTCAGTGTGACTTCAATTTCGCTTTTGACGAGAGTGATTCTTTGCCCGAATCGCCCTCCAGAGTGAGCCCTGCAAGTACCCAACCCTGACCTTTGCAATTCTAGATTATTAAAATAATTTTATCATAGATTAATGCATGGGCTTTTTAACTCACCTGGCCTATAGGCCATGTGAGCTATTGCCATCACTTGGCGTCTGACATCCATTGTCTGGCATAAACTTTCCTTTAAAGATCTATGAAAATACATGTCCAATTGGAATCAGACTTGGCAGTAATGGTACTTTATAGGAGGTTCTCTTTCAGAAGAATGTCTGGTGACCAGGCTGTTAACCAAGATGGCTGCCAAAGACAAACTTAGTTTAACATAGGGCCCTATGGGAAATTCACTGAAAAATCTTCTCCTCTTAAACCATGGAGCCAATTGGGAGCACACTTTGGTGGAATGGTCCTTGGTTGGCCCCTTCCAAACTTAAGTCTAGCATCTCCGACTTCCAACCAACATGGATGCTGTTACTAAAAATAGAAAAAAGGGGGGATGAATTTCAAAAATTTTCTATGAAACTACATGGCCAATTTTAACCAGACGTGGCAGTAATAGTCCTTAGGATGTTCTTTTTCAGAATAATGTCTGATGACTGGGCTGTTAACCAAGATGGCCGTCACAGCCAAACTTAGTTTCACATATGGCCCTATGTTAAAATTCATTGAAAAATCTTCGTCTGAAACCACTTGACCAATTGGAACCAGACTTTACAGCAATGGTCCTAAGATGGTCCTCTTTAAGTATTGTGTCCAATGACCCTGACGGACAACCAGGATGGCCACCACAGCTGAACTTAGTTTAACATAGGAACATAATGGGAATATTTTTTAAAATATCTTCTTGTCTGAAACCAATGAGCCAATTGGAACCAGACTTGGCAGCAATGGTCTTTAGATGGTACTCTTTAAAAATTACGTCTGATGACCTGGAAAGTCAACAAAGATGGCTGCCACAGCCGAACAAAGTTTAACATTGGGCCCTATGGGAAAATTCAATGAAAAATCTTCTTGTCTGGAACCACTGAGCAAATTAGAACTAGACATGGTAGCAATGGTCCTTAGATGGTCTACAATCAGAATTATGTCCGATGACCCAGATTGTCAACCAAGTTGGCGGCCATAGCTGAATTTAGTTTAACATAGGATCCTATGGGAAAACGCATTTAAAAATCTTCTTCTCTGAAACCACTGAGGCAATTGGAAGCAATGGCCCATTTATGGTCCAGTTTCCAAAATGTGTCCAAATACCCAGACTGTCAACCAGGATGGCTGCCACAGTGAAACTTAGTTTAACATAAGACCCTATAGGAAAATTTTTTAAATAATCTTTTTGTCTGAAACCAATAAGCCAATTGGAACCAGACTTGGCAGCATTGGTCCATAGATGGTATTCTTTCAGTATTACGTAGGATGACTTAGACTGTCAATTAAGATGGCCTCCACAGCCAAACTTAAACTAACATAGGACCCTAGGGAAAATTCATTCAAAAATCTTCTTGTCTGAAACTACTTGACTAATTGGAAGACTTGGCAGCAGTGGTCCTTAGATTGTTCTCTTTCAGAATTATGTCCAATGACCTTGACTGCCACCACAACCAAACTTAGTTTAACATAGGACCCGATGGGAAAACTAGCCACATTGATTTTAGTCCTGCTCAAGCTGGACAAGATAAATCCATGTGAGCGATACAGGCTCTAGTTCTTAGTGGCCTTGCTATCATCACTTAAAGTTGGTGGGGTCCATGTTCATATGTTTTTAGGTTTGGTATTTCTTGACTTTACTTAAATGATTTAAGCATTCAGGGCCAATACCAAGATCCCAGGTTAACAAAGCTGATATGAACTAGAGGCTCAGAGGGCTGAGCCTGTATCACTCACCTGGCATGAAAGCAGTTTTTATTACCTCGGACAAATGTCAGAGAAGTCACTTCTCCCTACATTGTATCATTATGAAGTGTGGTAAGCCTTGTAGGGACCAAATATTTCTGCATCAAGGTCCTTCTACTTACAGGTCAACATATTCTAAAATTCAGCAGTTCTCCAGAGGTTTTTTTGCACGTATTTCCCATAGGGTCTTATGTTAACCTAAGTCCTCTGCTGGTGGCCATCTTGAATGAGGGATTTGCACCAAAGTAACAACACTTGGTCAGCACCTTATGAGGAACATTCAGGCCATGTCTGGTTTCAATTGAGAAGAAATCAGGAATCTGCAAAGGACCAAGCATTTCAGATAAGAAGATTTCTTTATATCAACCTATCAGAAACAAGGATTGCCCATGGTGGCCATGCTTGTTGTCCAATTAGGATGAAAAAAATTAATTGCATAAAAGACTTTCCATAGATGCTTCCTGTCAAGTTTGGCTGACAGTTTTGGCCAAGCAGTTCCAGATAAAAACTAGATGTACTGTGAGCAAAGCTCACAAAGGATACCCCCCCGCTTTGCCTTGCCCAGGGGAAAGTTTCATAAGATATTTGCATCAATTTAAGCATACTCATGGTTGCCTTTACTACTCCAAAACATGATATATCTGTTCATGTTTCGGATGGCTGATGTAACTTAGGAAGTATAGGTACAGCAAAAATTGTTATTTTTTTTTCAAATTGAACCTGAAACATATACCAATACAGATCTAGAATTAAGAGTATTAGTTATAAAATAGAAGTCCAATTATCTCCCTTGTGTAATATCGGAAAGCAAAAATTTTCCTTCATGCACATCTTTGGATGATGTACTTCCTTTGTGTAAAGTTTCGTTGAAATCCATTGAGTGGTCTAGGAAGAGTTGCGCTTACGAGGTTCACATAATGTATAAGCCAAAAAAAATACAAGTCGAATTATCTCCCTTGTGTGATATCGGAAAGCAAAGATTTTTCTTCATGCACATCTTTGGATGATGTACTTCCTTTCTGTAAAGTTTCGTTGAAATCCATTGAGCGGTCTAGGAGGAGTTGCGCTTACGAGGTTCATATATAATGTATAAGCCAAATAAAATAGAAGTCCAATTATCTCCCTTGTGTGATATCGGAACGCAAAGATTTTTCTTCATGCACATCTTTGGATGATGTACTTCCTTTCTGTAAAGTTTCGTTGAAATCCATTGAGCGGTCTAGGAGGAGTTGCGCTTACGAGGTTCATATATAATGTATAAGCCAAAAAAAATAGAAGTCCAATTATCTCCCTTGTGTGATATCGGAAAGCAAAGATTTTTCTTCATGCACATCTTTGGATGATGTTCTTCCTTTCTGTAAAGTTTCGTTGAAATCCATTGAGCGGTCTAGGAGGAGTTGCGCTTACAAGATATATGGACAGACGGACGGACAAGGTGATTCCTATATACCACCCCAAACTTTGTTTGCGGGGGGTATAAAAAGTTTTTTTAATCAACCAATGAGAAACAAGAATGGCACATGACTGCCATATTTATAAATACAACAAAGGACCAGGATAACAAAGACACATGTGACGACTGGGCCTGGGATTTTATTTTCTTGTTATTCAAGGTAACGTAACAGATACAGAAAATCAATTAAAAGTTTTATGATGCTGAAAAACAATTTATTTGAAATTCTTGGTAAATGACCCTATAATTCAATGCTGACAGCTACAAG
The DNA here is from genome assembly GCA_028015205.1 of Mytilisepta virgata. NCBI lineage: Eukaryota > Metazoa > Mollusca > Bivalvia > Mytilida > Mytilidae > Mytilisepta > Mytilisepta virgata. Next base: position 2,794,458 of record CM051518.1, on the reverse strand, counting down.
AAGTCATGTCTGATATATTTTTAGTTCCTAGTGCATTGTAAGCTTGTAAAACAAAATGACTACCTTTTAAACTGTCTTTCCTAAGATCTTCGTTGTTAATTTGTCTGTTTCTCCGAGGATTTATTCAGGTTACTGGCATATTCATTACTACATTAAAAAATACATTGTTAATAAATATTAATAAGAATTCTTAAATCAAGAAGTACAAGCATAAGTCATGATACAAACCCAATACTTTACCCCTTTCTGATGTATTTATAACAATAAGATAGGGTGAATGCTTACCAATACATGAATATGACAAGTTCAAGCTCCGTAACAGCCCTTTTATTGCTGTTCTTCATATTGCTATGTCTGTATTTCAGATGTGAAAGGGGTATTTGTTGATTGTAACTTCCTCTGTCATGCTATGGCCCAAGGTCATCTCTATTATCTGTAATCCACACTACTGATATCTTTTAATACATCAATGACAAATTTTCCAGATAATCAGTGTTTTTACATTCAAGCACAAACAATAATCAACTAGACTGAGGCAGTCGGAAACGACTATCCCCGCATTCCTCCCATTTTGTATCCCTGTGCACCTTTTTCACAATTATACCTTTGAATACAGGCTCAAATTTTGGAAAATTAAAATTCTAAAACTTTACTGCACATCTGCATACAGTGTATGTATAGAAATAAAATGTATAAACTGAAAAATGAAAGAAAACTTTCAGTCACCCACTTATAATTCACAATTTTTGAAATTCGACCCCTAAAGGCCTCAATTTCTGAAAATCAAAATTCTCAAACCTTATTGCACATACATCTTTATAGAGTGTGTGACAATACCATAATGAAATTAAATACATAAAATGAAAAATGAAAGAGGAGTTTAGGTCACAAGCTTAAATTCCCAATAGAAACCTGTGTGCCCCCCTGTTCTGAAAATCAAAATTCTAAAACCTTATTGAACATCTACACAGGGTTCATACACATTTTTTACAACAAAATTCAAGGACATTTCAAGGACTTTAAGGGACCAATTTCCAAATTTTCAAGGACCAGAAATCAACTGATATGGACATATTTCACACTTCGCTTTGTTCACAGATATACATATAACACTTCTCTTCAGCCATGCCTTATACTGTGGCTTTTCTAGCCATACATCCGAGAATTTACATTTCCCAGGCATGTCATCAACGTTCTTTCGAACTACTTTCAGTTTCGGTTTGCTCACTGTGAATAAAATTCATCGGCAAAATACATATAATCAAGTAAATGAAAGATGTTTTATTAGTTAAAGTTAATTTAAGTTACCAAAAAATCAATCTGGATCGTTTAATTACTAAAATTTTTATGCAAAGTCAGATTTATTTCTTGACCACATCACAGAAATTACTACGCAACGGTTTCACAGAAAAGTAGCTATTTTTAAAAAAGGGAAAATATGTGAAACTTATATAAAGTCTTGACAAAAATACCAATAAACGCGAGATCGAGTGATCTGAAAACGAATTAAAAACACTTTTATGACAGAAAATTTAACCAATATTTTTTATTCTTCAAAAACACAGTTTTTCAAGGAGTTTCAAGGACCTACTTTGAATTTCAAGTACTTTCAAGGCCTTAATTTCCAATTTTCAATTTCAAGTACTTTCCAGGTTTTCAAGCACCCGTGCGAACCCTGTCTACATGTAGTATGTGACAATCTTTTATATAAATTAAATACATAAAATGAAAAATGAAAGAGGAGTTAAGGTCACAAGCTTAAATTCATAATTTTCAAAATTTGACCCCTGTGGGCCCCAATTTTTGAAAATTAAAATTTAAAAACCTTATTGCGCATCTAGATACGGTATGTGATACTACTGTATAGAAATTAAATGCATGATGTCAAAAATGAAAGAGGAGTTTAGGTCACAAGCTTCAATTCCAAATTTTCAAAATTCAACCCCTGTGGACCCCAATTTGTGAAACCTGAGCGTGGGAATTCATATCTGTTATGTGACGAGCGATATTGACAATGAACTTGTATAAATTTTCAACTGGCTGATGTGACGTAGCATCGAATCGTATTAATAGATTATTAGGTGATGGACTTGACCTATCTTTGAGAGACGCTTCCTTGATTGTATAAACATCGAAATTAAAGGCTTATAACGAGTCGCATTGTACAAGAATTATGTAATTAAATCTATTTAAAAAGAAAGATATCAAAATGTCCCCAGGTAATGCACAAGCCTACAACTGAGATTGGTTCAGGTTGAACGGGGCCCTGATAATGGAGACTGCACTACTTTCAAACGCTGTATCAATACGCAAACAGGAAAGAGGTAAGATGGCTCAGTACAAAGTTATTGCCAGCATGCTAACAATCTTACGCACAGCATCAGCTAGATAAGCTAAATCTTATCTTCGCTGCAGCAGCGCTGCAGTAAAATGTTTCCAAAATGAATATTTATTTACTTACTTTAAAGTGCTCGTGTAATGGGACCCTAATGACAACTGTATTTCATCTTCTCCATATAATAAATTACTAAATATAACAAATGAAAACATATTTTACAAAAAATTTAATTTCAATATACAGTTGAACCTTGATAAGTCAAAGTTAAAGGACTACAACTAGAGGCTCAGAGGGCTGAGCCTGTATCGCTCACCTGGCATGAAAGCCGTTTTTATTGATGTACCTCAAAGAGAGCAGTCACTTCTCCCTATCATTATAAAGTGTGGTAAGCCTTGTAGGAACCAAATTTTTCTGCATCAAGGTCCTTCAATTTAAAGGTCAGCATATTTTAAAATTTGGCAATTCTCCAGAAGATTTTTGCATGTATTTCCCATAGGGTCTTATGTTAACCTAAGTCCTCTGCTGGTGGCCATCTTGAATGAGGGATTTGCACCAAAGTAACAACACTTGGTCAGCACCTTATGAGGAACATTCAGGCCATGTTTGGTTTCAATCATTACTGCTGTTCTGTACATTTTTTGTTATATGCCATAGACATTTTCTGTCAATTTTGGCTCTATTTGGCCAAGCAGTTTCAGAGAAATTTTTTTTTAAAAATCAACCAATCAGAAACAAGGATTGCCCATGGTGGCCATGCTTGTCGTCAAATTAGGATGACAAAAATTAATTTTATAAAAGAATTTCCATAGATGCTTAATGTCAAGTTTGGCTGACAGTTTAGGCCAAGCAATTCCAGATAAAAAAAAAACGTTTTTTAATCAACCAATGAGAAACAAGAATTGTCCATGACTGCTATATTTATTGATACAACAAAGGATCAGGATAACACAAACACATGTGACGACTGGGCCTGGGATTTTATTTTCTTTTTATTCAAGGTAACATAACAGATACAGAAAATCAAAAGTTTTAAAATGCTGAAAAACAATCTATTGGGAATTCTTGGTATATGACCCTATAATTCAATGTTGACAGCTACAAGAAGTCATGTCTGATTTAGAATTTATTGGAAATTCTTGGTAAATGACCCTATAATTCAATGGTGACAGCTACAAGAAGTCATGTCTGATATATTTTTTGTTCCTAATGCATTGTAAGCTTGTAAAACAAAATGGCTACCTTTTAAACTGTCTTTCCTAAGATCTTCATTGTTAATTTGTCCGTTTCTCCAAGGATTTATTATACTGGCATATTCATTACTACATTTAAAAATACATTGTTAATAAATATTAACAAGAATTCTTAAATCAAGAACTACAAGCATATGTCATGATACAAACCCTGAGGAAACTTTAGAACCTCCCTTCCTGTCAAGTTTCGTTCCATTTGTCCAAGCGATTTCAGAGTAGAAATTATTTTTTTATATCAGCCAATCAGAAACAAGAACTGCCCATTTAGGCCATATCTGTAGTCCGATCTGGACAAAATGAGGAAATTTGTAAAGAACCTCTCACAGATGCTTCCTGTCAAGTTTCGTTCCATTTGGCCCAGTAATTCAAGAGAAATTTTTTTTTTAATCAACCTATGAGAAACAAGAATTTCCTATGGTGGCCATGTTTGTTGCCCAATCGGGACGAAATGAGGAAAGTTTGTAAAGAACCTCCCATAGATGCTTCAAGTTTCATTCCATTTGGCCAAGCGATTTCAGAGGAGATTTTTTTATATCAGCCAATCAGAAACAAGAACTGCCAATGGCGGTCATATTTGTAGTTCGATGAGAAGGAAATGAGGAGTATTTATAAAGGACCCCCATATATGCTTCCTGTCAAGTTTTGTATCATTTGGCCAAGCAGTTTCAGAGGAGAAGATTTTTGAAAACTCAACCAATCAGAAACATGGCGGCCATGTTTGCTATCCGAACGGGACAAAATGAACAAATTTTATCAAGGACCTTACATAGATGCTTCCTGCCAAGTTTTATTCCGTTTGGCCCAGTGGCTTCAGAGGAGAAGATTAAAATGTGAAAAGTTAACAGACGGACAGACTGACGACAAGTGATGACAAAAGCTCACATGGCCTTTGGCCAGGTGAGCTAAAAAAGTGTTTTCTAAGGTTCGAGTCATCTGAGGTTGAGTGTGGCCTTGAAAAATTTTAAATGTCACAATAACCATTATACAAACATATTTGTGCAATTAAAAAGTGAGCTGAAAAATGTCAAAATATTTTCTTATTAATGATATTTAACTTCCGAGATTTTAACACATCGAGGTAAATATGTTATACAAAAGTATTGTCTCTGACTTAGGACTTCTCTGAAAAAGAAATACACTTCGAAGTTCGATACATCGAGGTAAAATTACATTGTATTTTTTATGGGGGCCTTAAACATGCTCGAGTTATCCGAGAATTTGAATCATCCAAGTTCGAGCCATCAGAGGTATAAAATACATAGGACAAACGGGATATTTGCCCGGACCACACATTTACTTTGACACATCTGATATTTCGAGTCAATGGAGTTCAACATATCAAGGTTCACCTGTAATTAATGTAAATAGTCAAAATCTAGGTAAGGTTAACATTGTCTGCTGGGATTAAAATTCTACTTTAAACAAAATTCCAAAATTTATCAACTGAAAATTTAAATATATCTCAAACTTTTAATTTTCATTAAGAAGCCTACACTATATTGATCAACCATATAATTACTACTGTATGATATGTCATATTCCTCAGTTCAGATTCCGCTGAATTATGACCAGTAACTATTTATAATGACACCTTCTGTACTCCATATTAAATATGAATCTTAAGACATAACATGAAATAGAACCTATTAAACAAATACTTTACTCACCCAATTACACAAAAATTTAAAATCACAACAGTCATGAATAAAGCTGGAAAAAATTTATAATACGGTCCAAAAATTCTTAACTTTCTTTCTTCATCACCAGCACAAGTGTAATGTTTTTCTTCATATTCTTCAAACTGTCTTTTTAACATCCTTTCATCATTCCTAACAATAAACCAATATGTTTCAGAATAATCTAGATAGTAAAATTGATCACAATGTTATCATGCAGCAAGCTGATAATTGCAGAAAATAAAGCTCTGATATCAGTAATGCCTTACTATATATCCATACTGTGCAGCAAGCTGATAATGGCTGAAAATAAAGCTCTGATATCAGTAATGCCTTATTATATATCAATACTGTGCAGCAAGCTGATAATTGCAGAAAATAATGCTCTGATATCAGGAATGCCTTATTATATATCCATACTGTGCCGCAAGCTGATAATTGCAGAAAATAATGCTCTGATATCAGGAATGCCTTATTATATATCAATACTGTGCAGCAAGCTGATAATTGCTGAAAATAAAGCTCTGATATCAGGAATGCCTTATTATATATCAATACTGTGCAGCAAGCCGATAATGGCTGAAAATAAAGCTCTGATATCAGTAATGCCTTATTATATATCAATACTGTGCAGCAAGCTGATAATTGCAGGAAATAAAGCTCTGATATCAGTAATGCCTTATTATATATCAATACTGTGCAGCAAGCTGATAATTGCAGAAAATAATGCTCTGATATCAGGAATGCCTTATTATATATCAATACTGTGCAGCAAGCTGATAATTGCTGAAAATAAAGCTCTGATATCAGGAATGCCTTATTATATATCAATACTGTGCAGCAAGCTGATAATGGCTGAAAATAAAGCTCTGATATCAGTAATGCCTTATTATATATCAATACTGTGCAGCAAGCTGATAATTGCAGAAAATAATACTCTGATATCAGGAATGCCTTATTATATATCAATACTGTGCAGTTAGCTGATAATTACAGAAAATAATACTCTGATATCAGGAATGCCTTATTATATATCCATACTGTGCAGCAAGCTGATAATGGCTGAAAATAAAGCTCTGATATCAGTAATGACTTATTATATATCAATACTGTGCAGCAAGCTGATAATTGCAGAAAATAAAGCTCTGATATCAGTAATGCCTTATTATATATCAATACTGTGCAGCAAGCTGATAATTGCAGGAAATAAAGCTCTGATATCAGTAATGCCTTATTATATATCAATACTGTGCAGTTAGCTGATAATGGCTGAAAATAAAGCTCTGATATAAGTAATGCCTTATTATATATCAATACTGTGCAGCAAGCTGATAATTGCAGAAAATAAAGCTCTGATATCAGGAATGCCTTATTATATATCAATACTGTGCAGCAAGCTGATAATGGCTGAAAATAAAGCTCTGATATCAGTAATGCCTTATTATATATCAATACTGTGCAGCAAGCTGATAATTGCAGGAAATAAAGCTCTGATATCAGTAATGCCTTATTATATATCAATACTGTGCAGCAAGATGATAATTGCAGGAAATAAAGCTCTGATATCAGTAATGCCTTATTATATATCAATACTGTGCAGCAAGCTGATAATTGCAGGAAATAAAGCTCTGATATCAGTAATGCCTTATTATATATCAATACTGTGCAGCAAGCTGATAATTGCAGGAAATAAAGCTCTGATATCAGTAATGCCTTATTATATATCAATACTGTGCAGCAAGCTGATAATTGCAGGAAATAAAGCTCTGATATCAGTAATGCCTTATTATATATCAATACTGTGCAGCAAGCTGATAATTGCAGGAAATAAAGCTCTGATATCAGTAATGCCTTATTATATATCAATACTGTGCAGCAAGCTGATAATTACAGAAAATAAAGCTCTAATATCAGGAATGCCTTATTATATATCAATACTTGCAGCAAGCTGATAATTGCAGAAAATAGTGCTCTGATATCAGGAATGCCTTATTATATATCAATACTGTGCAGCAAGCTTATAATTGCAGAAAATAATGCTCTGATATCAGGAATGCCTTATTATATATCAATACTGTGCAGCAAGCTGATAATTGCAGAAAATAATGCTCTGATATCAGGAATGCCTTATTATATATCAATACTGTGCAGCAAGCTGATAATTGCAGAAAATAATGCTCTGATATCAGGAATGCCTTATTATATATCAATACAGTGCAGCAAGCTTATAATTGCAGAAAATAATGCTCTGATATCAGTAATGCCTTATTATATATCAATACTGTGCAGCAAGCTTATAATTGCACAAAATAGTTCTCTGATATCAGGAATGCCTTATTATATATCCATACTGTGCAGCAAGCTGATAATTGCTGAAAATAAAGCTCTGATATCAGGAATGCCTTATTATATATCCATACAGTGCAGCAAGCTGATAATGGCTGAAAATAAAGCTCTGATATCAGTAAGGCCTTATTATATATCAATACTGTGCAGCAAGCTGATAATTGCAGAAAATAATGCTCTCATATCAGGAATGCCTTATTACATATCAATACTGTGCAGCAAGCTGATAATTGCAGAAAATAATGCTCTCATATCAGGAATGCCTTATTATATATCAATACTGTGCAGCAAGCTGATAATTGCAGAAAATAGTTCTCTGATATCAGGAATGCCTTATTATATATCCATACAGTGCAGCAAGCTGAAAATTGCAGAAAATAGTTCTCCGATATCAGGAATGCCTTATTATATATCAATACTGTGCAGCAAGCTGATAATTGCAGAAAATAATGCTCTGATATCAGTAATGACTTATTACATATTAATACTGTGCAGCAAGCTGATAATTGCAGAAAATAATGCTCTGATATCAGGAATGCCTTATTATATATCAATACTGTGCAGCAAGCTGATAATTGCAGAAAATAAAGCTCTGATATCAGGAATGCCTTATTATATATCAATACTGTGCAGTTAGCTGATAATTACAGAAAATAAAGCTCTGATATCAGGAATGCCTTATTATATATCAATACTGTGCAGTTAGCTGATAATTACAGAAAATAATACTCTGATATCAGGAATGCCTTATTATATATCAATACTGTGCAGCAAGCTGATAATTGCAGAAAATAATGCTCTGATATCAGGAATGCCTTATTATATATCCATACAGTGCAGCAAGCTGATAATGGCTGAAAATAAAGCTCTGATATCAGTAATGCCTTATTATATATCAATACTGTGCAGCAAGCTGATAATTGCAGAAAATAAAGCTCTGATATCAGGAATGCCTTATTATATATCCATACAGTGCAGTTAGCTGATAATTGCTGAAAATAAAGCTCTGATATCAGTAATGCCTTATTATATATCAATACTGTGCAGCAAGCTGATAATTGCTGAAAATAAAGCTCTGATATCAGGAATGCCTTATTATATATCAATACTGTGCAGCAAGCTGATAATGGCTGAAAATAAAGCTCTGATATCAGTAATGCCTTATTATATATCAATACTGTGCAGCAAGCTGATAATTGCTGAAAATAAAGCTCTGATATCAGGAATGCCTTATTATATATCAATACTGTGCAGCAAGCTGATAATGGCTGAAAATAAAGCTCTGATATCAGTAATGCCTTATTATATATCAATACTGTGCAGCAAGCTGATAATTGCAGAAAATAATGCTCTGATATCAGGAATGCCTTATAATATATCAATACTGTGCAGTTAGCTGATAATTACAGAAAATAATACTCTGATATCAGGAATGCCTTATTATATATCCGTACTGTGCAGCAAGCTGATAATGGCTGAAAATAAAGCTCTGATATCAGTAATGCCTTATTATATATCAATACTGTGCAGCAAGCTGATAATTGCAGAAAATAAAGCTCTGATATCAGTAATGCCTTATTATATATCAATACTCTGCAGCAAGCTGATAATGGCTGAAAATAAAGCTCTGATATCAGGAATGCCTTATTATATATCAATACTGTGCAGCAAGCTGATAATTGCAGAAAATAAAGCTCTGATATCAGTAATGCCTTATTATATATCCATACAGTGCAGTTAGCTGATAATTGCAGAAAATAATGCTCTGATATCTGGAATGTCGTATTACACATGGTACCATATACATTTTATACGCATTAATTCATTCATTTTTTTTTTTTTTTTGGTTTTACAAACTTTCATGCCAAAGTTTTTTTCCTTACATATTTTTACCTGTAATATATAATTCAAACATTTTTCATGATACTGCATACAGTAAAATAGTATTATTACCTAATGTTTTTCATATTGTCATAGTTATAGGTTCGAGGTAAGCCATATGGGCCTGAGGTGAAACTGAAGGAAAATATGGCTTACCAAGGACCTATAACTATGCCAATAAGAAAAACATTAGGATGATGAAGGATGATTTTTTGTTTAATGTCAGTGGCAACCAGGTGCATATCAGGACGACAACATGTTGATTTGATAATGAATATGGTCGCTGCTTTTGTACTAGACCGACACGCTGAGCCAGATTTTTGATGTCCTAGCTCACGAGGTAACTGTCGGCAGAAAGGCATATCACCCCACTCGGACATATTATACTGACTCTGAGCCGACCAGTCTTTGCTCTTACTCCTATATGCCGCGTGCTTGGCAGAGAAGCAGCAAATACCAATTTTAATGTCTTTGGTTTGACCCAGCCGAGGATCAAATCCGCGACCTTCCGCACTCAGGGCGAGCACGCTACCACGAGACCACCGAGGCGGTAAAAAACAAAAAAATCATTAGGCAATGATACCTTTATTAATTAACTGCCAGAAAATAATCATACCAAAAATAATCATCCACAAGGGCATCCATCACCTGCTCTATGTTCCGCAAATTTCTATTTGGGATACAAGGCCATCATTCTCTCCTGCCAGACGAAAATGTTGCACAGAATGACAGATTTCTGGAGGGATAGGATAAATCAAGAGAGTTCAGAGATACCCTCATAATAGCACTGGTCGTACCAAGTTCAATATTGCCCAAATCTCATATTAGCATAGTTTGTGCTTTTATTTTTATTGGCAGTTTGTAGTTATTGAGTTCAATATATCTAAGTTAATTAAAAATTACCTGTAAAAGTTATAAATTTTCTGTAGATCTATTTCTCTATCATACACTCTCCTAGAACTTTCTTTATTCAGAATGTTATAAGCATCTGTCACTTTAATGAACTTTTCGTCTGTCTCTGGGTCTATTTTATTCATGTCTGGATGAAGCTACAATAAATAAACACAGCACAAAGTGCTTATGCTAACATCCTACTGTAACAGGCATTGATATTTAGTTAATTTGTAAAGAGGATTTTTAAAAGGAGGAATACATTTTTTCCCTATTTAAAAAATAGATGTAAATCAATTATGTCAGGCATACTTATTAGCAAGATCTGGATTTCGCAGATGATATTGTCACAAAGACATGCAATGAAAGATAGATGACATCACTACCATTGACAAGAAAATTGGACTAAAGAGACATGGCGATGATCAGTAGAAAAAGAAATGAAAGATCAAAGATGGACATGGGGACAAGTGAAGCACTGGGAAGCAGACCGACAACTATGGCATTTGAAGGTAGAGACCTTATCGAAGAGGATTAGGTAGGTAGGTATACTTACTACCAATTGACTTTGGATTACTACAAAAAGATGTATAATTGTTTACTGGGTCCTTCCTGAGACTACTATAACACTGTTATAGTAGTCTCAGGTCCTTCATAAAAACCAGAAATCTAAGATTACCAAGTTAGCCTCATTCCCCCACTAATTTTTGTGTGTGGCTGTGTATGTCCTCAAAATGTACACTCACAGCAAATAACATGATGGTAGGTCACTTGGTATCGGAGAATTAAACTTGGACGTAAAACTTAACCTAAGTCAATGAAGCGCAATAAGTAGGTCAGAGTGCCCTAATTTTAGTGGGAGGCTGTGTTACACCCGAAGATGAATGATCACACTATGTAATATGATTGTAGGTCCCTTGGTATCTGAGAACTGAACTGGGACATAAAACTTAACCAAAAGTCAATGAAGTGTGATAAGTAGGTCAGAATGACCCACTTTTGGTGGGAGTCTGTGTTGCTCCCCGAGATGCATCCTCACACCAAGCAGGCTCTGTTACTGTAAATTCAGAAATTATTGCGTTCATTTATTATTGCGATTTTGATTTTTGCGATATTGAGAAAAACCTCGCTTCATTCATATAAAAAATTCCAAAATTCGAGTTTAAATTATTGCGATAACAACCCTGTCGCATTTTTCGCAATAATAAAAACATCGCAATAATTTCCGAATTTACAGTACTCCCTGAGATGACACCCTCACACCAAGTAATATGATTGTAGGTCACTTTGTATATTAAAACTGATTTTTGACACAAAACTTAAAAGCCAGTCAAACGTGTAATATGGGTCATGTGATCTTCATCTTTTGTCACATAGTCTCTTCATCATGCACCTGCACACAAAAATATATGACCCTATGTCAACTAGTAACTGAGAACTGGCTGTGCAAGCCCATGCGCATGTGGACGCCGAAGTGACTCCAATAGTCCCCCTCAACTCCATTGAGGCGAACTAAAAATTCTAATATGACAACAGACCATCAATTTCCATTTATTTTATTTGGGAGACTTAGCGCATAATAATAAAAGCACAAATATGAATATGACTTCTTTTTATATAACATACCCACATTCTAATTTTTTTCGACACCAAAACACACCAATGTTTTAGTACAATTGGAAAATTTTGGAAAATTTAATTTGTTCGTTCTGTCCTCGTAATTTTTTTTGATCCCACAATTTGTCACAAGATCGACCTGGTGTATGCAATTTAAGAACAGAATAAAATGCTCCGCTGGGCGCAGCTAGATACGACCGCAGATGTCGAACCCTGAATAGTTGGGGCAATTATGAACACAACATTCAAGCTTGATACAATACTGAATTTGGATTGTGAATAAATATTTGACACAGCATAGGTTTCTGACACAGAATGAATGTTGTCTAAGAACTTAAAAATTTTTAATTTACCTATTCAAACCATATCAGTATTGTTTGTTTTTATATATAAATCAGAAATAACCAATTTAAAATTGGGCACACATATCCATTTCTTGCTATTGCGCAATACTGTGCAATTGAAGATTTCTTGCTATTGCGCAATACTGTACAATTGAAAATTTCTTGAAATATTTGACACATAATAGGTTTCTGACACAGAATAACTGAAATCAAAGAACTTAGAATTGGTCATATGATTTCAATTTATATTCAATTTTTTGCTTCTTGTGCAATACAATATGCTTTGGAGAATTGACCCCCCCCCCCAAAAAAAAAAAAAATAATAATTTACCCCTTTTTTTAGCTTTTGTGCAATACACTTATGAAGTTGCACATTGACCCCCCCTCCCAAAAAAAAGAACAAGAAACAATAAAATTTATTGTAACCCCCCCCTTTTTTTGCTAAAAAAAAATTGAAATTTTCTTTTTAATTTATGAAATATGAAATGAGAAAAAAATTACCCCCTCCCCAATTTCTCATTTATCCCCCCCCCCTAAATTTTGTTTTCAACCCTCCCCCCATTTCTTTATACTTTGCAACCATAACAGCCCATTTAAATACACCATAACATATTAAAATAGAAAATGACATCATAGTCATGAATGGCAAATTTAAAATATACATAATTTAAAAGCAGTTTAGATGAGATAAACAAAAAAGCTTCATCAGCACATTTTATATTGGCAAATTTCCAATGAAGTTCATTAAACTAGAGTTATTGGCAAATTTCCAATGGAATTTTTTAATAATAAAGTTTTGATAACAGGGCACACATATCAATTTCTTGCTATTGCACAATACTGTGCAATTGAAAATTTCTTGAAATATTTGACACATAATAGGTTTCTGATACAGAATAACTGAAATAAAGAACTTAGAATTGGTCATATGATTTGAATTTATATTCAATTTTTTGCTTCTTGTGCAATACAATATGCTGTGGAGAATTGCCCCCCCCCCCCCCCAAAAAAAAAAATAAAAAATTTACCCCTTTTTTAGCTTTAATTTTGGACCCCGATTTGGACCAACTTGAAAACTGGGCCCATAATAAAAAAACTAAGTACATGTTTAGATTCAGCATATCAAAGAACCCCAAGAATTCAATTTTTGTTAAAATCAAACTAAGTTTAATTTTGGACCCTTTGGACCTTAATGTAGACCAATTTGAAAACGGGACCAAAAATTAAGAATCTAAATGCACGGTTAGATTTGGCATATCAAAGAACCCCAATAGTTCAATTTTCGATGAAATCAAACAAAGTTTAATTTTGGATCCAATTTGGACCAACTTGAAAACTGGGCCCATAATAAAAAAACTAAGTACATGTTTAGATTCAGCATATCAAAGAACCCCAAGAATTCAATTTTTGTTAAAATCAAACTAAGTTTAATTTTGGACCCTTTGGACCTTAATGTAGACCAATTTGAAAACGGGACCAAAAATTAAGAATCTAAATGCACAGTTAGATTCGACATATCAAAGAACCCCAATAGTTCAATTTTCGATGAAATCAAACAAAGTTTAATTTTGGACCCTGATTTGGACCAACTTGAAAACTGGGCCCATAATAAAATCAAAGTGCATAGCACCGGTAGGGTTAGGTTGCTAGCATTTGACTTTTATTTGTACAAACATTGCTGATGATTATTTCAATGCTTTTTGTTCGTACAATGTATTGCAAAATAGGTTTTGGTATTGAATTCTTTTTATTAACAGTATTATTTACAAGGAAATATATCAATTATGAAAGTTAACGAGCTCTGCGGAAAAAGTGTCTATTATATAATAATGTTCCTGTGGGTAGGTGACTGATTTTTTTTTAAATTGACAGCATATGTATTGCTTTGGTTTCAAAATATACAGTGATTTTTTAAAACGTATATTTTCGCAACACAGTGTATCTGAGCTGAAGGTTCTACTACTCAACTTTACTGCGCATGTCTGTACATAAATATGTGTAACAGTGGTTTGATTCCGCCAGTGTACTTTATCCGGCGGATGAAAACCCCTAGTGTTTTTTATCCACCAACAAAATATCCCTAGGTTTTTTTCTCCGGATCCAGTGTAAAATATCCATCACACATCCTAACATTCTAAAGAGGGTTTTTTTGAAGGGGAACTATATAAAAAATGGGGCTTGGTATTTTTTGGGGGTATTTGAATATACTGAAACTTGCATAAATGATTTATGTGATAAATGGAAAAAATAAACTAGTGTTTTTTATCCAGGAATGATTACACTAGTGCTTTTGTACCCAGAATGATTACACTAGTGATTTGGAACCAGGAATGATTACACTAGTGCTTTAGATCCAGACAATGATGAAGTGTTAAGTACTCATTTTAAATAAGTGAGGGGGTGAGTTTTTTTAGAAAAAATATCCTGACCCTGATTTTGGTAAAAAAAAATATTTCTGGTCTGCACTTGTATTGAAAAAAATAATCTGTCTCACATTTGACAATTTAAAAAAAAAAATGTCTACATTGAACGTATAGGGAACATAAGAAAGACTGGTATTCTCTCCATCGCAACATCTCCTGATTTAATTGTTATAACTTTATCAATGTTTATCAGGTGAAATCAAAAAAATGGGTCAAAGACACAAATGGCCGGGTTGCTTTACTGGGTGTTTATTATAGTGGTTACAAAGGTGATTACAAGATCATATTGCACATTGGCAGTCATGAATATTTATATAGACAAAATCAGACACATTGTATGTTGGTGTACGAGCACAGAGGCAGTCATCAATTTAATTAGAAATAGGTGAAGTAAGCAATATTTGATTTGATTACATGTTGATAAACACTTGTTTGGAAAAATGGGAAATAATTCCTGAAATAATCCCATAAAGTGAGGTGCACATCTTCAATATGTATTAAAAGATTCTGTGAAGTTTCAATGATGCGGGTGAAAAACTGTAGGAGGAGTTGATTTCACAAAATAGGTACCCTCTATTGAAGATGTCAATAAAAAACGACTAAGTTCCAAAGTATGGAAAAATGGGAAATAATTCCTGAAATAATTCCGTAAAGTGAGGTGCACATTTTCAATATATATAGAAACATTCTATGAAGTTTGAAGGATGTGGGTGAAAAACTGTAGGAGGAGTTGATTTCACAAAATAGGTACCCTCTATTGAAGATGTCAATAAAAAATGACTAAGTTCCAAAGTTTAGAAAAATGGGAAATAATTCCTGAAATAATTCCATAAAGTGAGGTGCACATCTTCAATATATATAGAAACATTCTATGAAGTTTGAAGGATGTGGGTCAAAAACTGTAGGAGGAGTTGATTTCACAAAATAGGTACCCATTTTCCCCGCCCGCCTGCCGCCGCCGCCCGCCCGACATTCACCATACTATAACCCGGATTTGCACTCTGTGCAACCCGGCCAATAAGGTATTCCAAATATATTGAACAATGGAATGTTCATAAATAGTGAATGCATATCAAAATTTAAATATTTTAACACTTAGATACTCAAAGCTTCTTAATATTATAGTTTGTTTTAAGCCAAATGAAACTTATAAATAACATCTTATTAAAAAACATGAATCCGAACCTATTAAAGGGAGATAATGCTAATCCACACAAATACACAGCGACATGTAAAAACCACCCGTAGTTCAAAATGCGACAAGAATATACTATGTAATTTCATCCTATTTACAATAAATTATCTATGTATTAAAACAATAAATTTACTATTCAGTAGTGAGTTCAATTTAAATTCCAATACGTTTCCCATGTGAATTTAAAGAAAAGATATTAAAAAATAAAATAAATTACAAATTTTAATAACATACTGAACGCATTTTAAAATAAAAAAGGTTTACAGTTAGATAACTAATGCTCATTTGTATTTTTATTTGTATTAAAGGTTTCAACTTATTTTAAACATCTTATTCAGAATTTTTTTTATCAAGACCGAATAAAGGGAGACTATTCAAATCAGCTAAAATCACAATACATGTATTTTTTGTAACTAACAAAAGAGAGTCCTTACTCAGTCAAATATACACTAGAGAGTTTTATCCTATGTACAAAAAGTACCAAAATATTAAATTTATTAAAATATATATTGCGAGGTCAATGAAGTATGAAAAGAAAGTAAACAACAAACCGGTCTATATGTAAACAAAACAACGAAATCAATATCGACGTTTTCACACTATTTACATCCAATATTCCCTAGTGAAAAACAGTTACCCGGAATAAATACACGGCGGAATGAAATTACGCTTACACATGCACTAATCAATCAAAGAAAGCACGAGTCGGCTAACGTTTCTTGAATTATCACTCTAAATTGAATTTTTTTTAAAAAGTCAAACGCATAATAATGATTTGATGAATTAAAATAAACAGAAATCAAAGGTCTTCAAGTTATTAAGGTTATATAAAAAGACAAAGTTTGGACAATTGTAGAAGGGGGTTATTTCTATTTACACTACATTGCGCATGTGCAGGTAGATCAGAACGTAAACATTCAAGCTTTCAATTAAAATAAACCCATTATACCTTCGATAATACAGTTTTCTAAATTCATGATAAACACAGTGTTTTTCAATCTTAATGTGCAAGTTGTCGGCATTTCAAATAACCTGTATGCAATTCTATCACTGACCAACAGGTTTGACAAAATGAAGTCACGATGATCAGGTCAAAAGGTTAATCAAATACACAAAATACCATCAGAATTACAAGAAGAATAAGCAAATAATGTGCAAAATATGTTCTGTATAAGTTAACAATCACGTTCACAACAAAAATGGAACTTACCTTTGAAATCTTTTGAAAATAAACGTGATTGTAATCCTTCCCAAAATATCCGTGCAAATGTCAACATTCAAAATCCTTACGCCGATAGCATTGTACACTTTAAAAGGTGCGAATACTTTACACGGCTTTCAAAACAAAAAGGAAATCGTCAATAAAACACACATCTTTTATTAAATAACTGGACAATTACACTTCTCGGTGTGTTTCAGTTACATTTCTATTAAAAAACAACTGCACCAGCAACAACAAATATTAGGACTATTTTACCGCGGAATGTTTATTTTCTTATATGATATTCCAATATAAACATAGTCGTAATTCGAAAAATATGGAGGTTGCTTTGCGCATGTGTCATCTCAAAATCGAGATAAAAAGCTGCTTAACTAGCCTTGCTTAAGCTTCAATCCTAGATAAGCTTGCATATTTACTCATAAAAACATAGTTTCAAAAACTTCTGGTCCAACTTTTTCCACAAAACACCAGATTTCCAAAGTTTCCTTCATTGTCTAACCAAACGACCGACGGCATAAGGGTTTTGGTTGCTTAGCAACCTAACCCTAAAAACTAAGTACATGTTTAGATTCAGCATATCAAAGAACCCCAAGAATTCAATTTTTGTTAAAATCAAACTAAGTTTAATTTTGGACCCTTTGGACCTTAATGTAGACCAATTTGAAAACGGGACCAAAAATTAAGAATCTAAATGCACGGTTAGATTCGGCATATTGAAGAACCCCAATAGTTCAATTTTCGATGAAATCAAACAAAGTTTAATTTTGGACCCTTTTGGCCCCTAATTCCTAAACTGTTGGGACCAAAACTCCAAAAATCAATCCCAACCTTCCTTTTGTGGTCATAAACCTTGTGTTTAAATTTCATAGATTTCCATTTACTTATACTAAAGTTATTGTGCAAAAACCAAGAAAAATGCTTATTTGGGCCCTTTTTTAGCCCCTAATTCCTAAACTGTTGGGACCAAAACTCCCAAAAACAATCCCAACCTTCCTTTTGTGGTCATAAACCTTGTGTTAAAATTTCATAGATTTCTATTTACTTATACTAGAGTTATTGTGCGAAAACCAGGAAAAATGCTTATTAGGCCCCTTTTGGCACCTGATTCTTGAACTGTTGGGACCAAAACTCCCAAAATCAATCCCAACCTTCCTTTTGTGGTCATAAAGCTTTTGTTTAAATTTCATAGATTTCTATTAACATATACTAAAGTTATAGTGCGAAAACCAAATGTCTTCGGACGACGACGCTGACGACGGACGACGACGCAGACGACGACGCCAACGTCATACCAATATACGACCGCAAAAATTTTGCGGTTGTATAAAAACGTAATAATATGTCCTACTTGCAGCATTGTTACTTCATTTTGCTTTCAAAAATTTATCTTTCTTGTTCCTTCAAATAGCTGTTTTAGTGCTAACAGCGAAACAGTAGCAAACTTCAATCGACCCGCCATGTTGTTGATAATGCATAACACGTGATCAAGACCAGTTTTGGAGCATCTCACAAATCATTTTTACTTTAATATGCAATGTGTTCAACGTTTGTTGACATTTGTCTTGTTAGAATATATATAACCATAACTTATTAATATCTCATAAGAGGATTTTTTGGGAAAATTGTTCATTTCATTTAAATATTTCAAATTTATTCCTCTAAGAAACGAGAATACACAAGTCCATTCCGAATTTGTTTTGTATTTCTTTTCGAAAATTAACTTCTAGGTACGAAAACAATCAATAAAATTTATTATAAGATCGTTCTTATTTCAACTATTTTTAATACAGTAGATGGTTGAAATGGTTTAGAAACACTCAATAAGGACTGAAAGTAATTAATTTACTGAACTTGTTAAAATTACCGACTATCACCAGCCGTTAACAATTATAGATTCTGTTATTTGTAAATTAAATTGAATTTCCCTCACATTCGCACTTCTGCAACTTTTCATACTTATATGCTAAATTTTGATTGACTCAAAACACAGTCTTCTTTAACACCCAGTTGATATTCTTAAGTGAATAACTGCATACAATCACATGCATTGTACCTTGATTTAAATTTTATTAAGTTCATAGAACTATTTGCAGATTGGGAGTACGTTGTCCCAGGAAACCGTCGTTTCAACAATAATCCAGCACAGCTAGTTTGATAAGATCTGCTTATCAACTTCCCAGTGCTGGACTAAAAACATTTTGATAGATTCTGCTAATAAATGATCCCTTTCCAATTTATCTCCCCTTAGTTCTAACTACAGCTATCAAACATTATGAATTTATTACAATAAGCCTAACCCTTGCTGCAATGAACAACTTTCCCTATTTCCCATCATGAGATGACTAATTGCCCAGTAAAGTTTAAACATGCATGCAAGCTTCCAAATTCCAAGCTATAGAAATACAGTAGAGTTTGTTTATAATGAATTCCGGGGGGCTCTTGGTCTTTTGTTGTGGGCATCGTTCCTTATAAATGAGAGAATGCAGAGTTACCTCCCCTTTTAATATTAAATTCAGAAATTTTTCTCTGTGTCAATGTAAGACAATGTTTTCTATTAATACCAGTGAATTAATATTTTTTAGTTTTCAAATGTATCTTTGTTGAAAGAATTTTTTTCTATTCCAATAAAATATAATTTGAAGATCATTTTTCCTTCTGAACCATGAAGATTAATTATGCAGAAAATTTGTAACTATAACATAGTTCATATATAAATAATCCTAATTTATCTCGCTTATCAAAAGTGTGTTTTTAAAAAATGTTTCTTCAAGACACATCATTAATGGCCATTTTATTGTTTGAATATCAAAAAAATGTCTTGATGGACATTATAAACAACAACAAAGATGGTATTATTGACTTTTTAATTACCATTAATTGTAATCTCAAGACCAATTTACCAGTTATATATTGTACGTGCACTTTTATTCATTATAACAGGTCACTTAAGAGTAATAAAAACATTGTTTGGGATTAAAATTATCTTCGTTATACATGTAAGCCTGGTTTCGTTATAAAAAATAAGCCTACAAAAGTACACAGTTTAAATAGCAATGGGACTGGGAATTCATCTTCACTTCATTATAAGCCCGATTTTGGTTACAAGTCTGTACTTTACAAATTCTACTATATAGTGAGAAATCAGAGCAGTAAATGATAAAGTGGTAACCAGACAATATGTAAAATTCTATGAAAATTTTAAATAGTTCAATTGAAATCATATAGAAAATAAAACTGAACAAACAATATGTAAACAAGATGGGTGGGTCCAAAAACCTTACCTTTTTAGAGAGATCTTTGTAAGCTTTTTTTATGTCGTCCTGAGTAGCATCTCTTTCTACACCTAAAACTTGGTAATGTGTTAACAGTCTACAATTAGACAAAATAAATGTGATAAGACAGGTAAATATAGACAAGTAAAAATGAAAGACACTGTTTCTCTAATTTTCAAATCTTTTTGAAATATTATGATTTGTGATCAAAGGCACCGGATTAATGAGCACGTCATCAATTTTGTTGGCGCTTCTCCGAAATCCCAACCACGTCACAATTAATTTCGACCAATCAATATCCGAGAACAAAAAAGTCACTAGTGACATTATCAATCTTTACATAACAGGTCAAGAGACAGTTAAATTGGCTGAAAATTAGAGAAATACATAGAACTGACTATAAAATGGGCATAATAAAGTCATTACCGTTTCAGAGGTGTTTACCCCTAGTTTATCAGTATTTTTGTGAATGTTCTCAGTATTCTTCAGTAGTATCACTGGTGAGCGCCGAAGGCGTGAAACTGTCTAGGGCATTCCCCCCCAGAAAATTTTTTAGACTTAGATGCAAAATCCTGCATTCTGAAGGCTTTTAGAGTCATGTTTTGAAGATACCAAATATATGAATTAAATAGATTTTTTTTATGAAATTCTCTGAAATTCCTCCAGTCAGGTTTACTAAAATAAAAAACTACTTTAAATGTTTAACTACCTATTTTATTTTAATTTTTGGATAACAATTTTTTAATACAACAAGTAGCTCTTGTTCAACTGTCATTTAATAGACATTTACTCTAATTTAACTCTCATGTAATAAAAGTAAATACAATAGAAATAAAATGCTCCGCGGGGCACAGCTAGATACGACTGCAGATGTTGAACCCTGAATAGCCCCCCCCCCCCAAAAAAAAAAAATTTAGCCCTTTTTTAGCTTTTGTGCAATACACTATGAAGTTGCGCATTGACCAATCCCTCCCAAAAAAAAACCTCAAAAAACAATAAAATTTATTGTAAACCCCCCCCCTTTTTTTGCTAAAAAAAATTTGAAATTATCTTTTTAAATTTATGCAATATGAAATGAGAAAAAAATTAACCCCATTCCCAATTTCTCATTTACACCCGCTAAATTTTGTTTTCAAATCCCCCCCCCCCAACAATTTTTTTATAATTTGCAACCATAACAGCCCATTTAAATACACCATAAACATATTAAAATAGAAAATGACATCATAGTCATGGATGGCAAATTCTAAATATACATAATTTAAAAGCAGTTTAGATGAGATAAACAAAAAAGCTTCATCAGCACATTTTATATTGGCAAATTTCAAATGAAGTTCATTAAACTAAAGTTATTGGCAAATTTCCAATGGAATTTGTTAATAATAAAGTTTTGATAACAGGGCACACATATCAATTTCTTGCTATTACGCAATACTGTGCAACTGAAGATTAATTGCTATTGCGCAATACTGTGCAATTGAAAATTTCTTTAAATATTTGACACATAATAGGTTTCTGACACAGAATAACTGAAATCAAAGAACTTAGAATTGGTCATATGATTTGAATTTATATTCAATTTTTTGCTTCTTGTGCAATACAATATGCTGTGGAGAATTGCCCCCCTCCCCCCCCCCCAAAAAAAAAAATAATTTACCACTTTTTTAGCTTTTGCGCAATACACTATGAAGTTGCACATTAACCCCCCATCCCAAAAAAAAAAACCCATATAACAATAAAATTTATTGTAACCCCCCCCCCCACCCTTTTCTTCCTAAAAAAAATTTGAAATCTTCTTTTTAATTTATGAAATATGAAATGAGGAAAAAAATACACTATGCTATTGCATACTGACCCCCCCCCCCCCAAAAAAAAAAAAATTATTGTACCCCCCCCCCCCAACCCTTTTTTGCGAAAAAAAAATGTTTGAAGAAATTTTCTTTTTAATTTCTGAAATCTGAAATGAGAAAAAATTGTCCCCCCCCCCACCACAATTTCTTATTTACCCCCTAAATTTTCACCCCCCCCCCGACCTTTCCCTTTTTCCTAAAAAAAAAAATTCTTTCCCTCAAGATAAGGTCATAATCCCTATTCAAATTTCTCATGGAGTTTGCAAACATAATTACCCATTTAAATACATCATTGAAGTCTTAAAATAGAAAATGACATATGGCTAAAATTAATATTAATTAATAGTAACTTCTAAAAATAAATTGACAGCTATAAATCACCCCAAGACAATCTACATTTCTTTATACATAATTGAATCATACACAATATTTTACTTTAAATGTGTTTGGATTACCTCCCTTACACCAAGATAATATCATAGATTTCTATTTACTTCTACTAAAGTTATTGTGCAAAAACCAAGAAAAATGCTTATTTGGGCCCTTTTTTAGCCCCTAATTCCTGAACTGTTGGGATCAAAACTCCAAAAAATGGTCATAAACCTTGTGTTAAAATTTCATAGATTTCTATTTACTTATACTAGAGTTATTGTGCGAAAACTCAGAAAAATGCTTATTGGGCCCTTTTTTGGCCCCTAATTCTTAAACTGTTGGGACCAAAACTCCCAAAATCAATCCCAACCTTCCTTTTGTGGTCATAAACCTTGTGTTTAAATTTCATAGATTTCTATTAACTTATACTAAAGTTATAGTGCGAAAACCAAATGTCTTTGGACGACGACGCCGACGACGGACGACGACGACGCCAACGTCATACCAATATACGACCGCAAAAATTTTGCGGTCATATAACAAAAACATGATAATAATACTGAATGATGTTGAAAACAAAAGGTAGGTTTGTAAACAAAATTTGAAATATCATTTAACTGTTCATTTCTTAAAACAAAATATTAATTATGGACGGAAAATTAAATAAAAGCATGAAATATGTATGTATGTAAAAAAAGTCATGATTACTGGGACTAGAGATGACTGTTCACAGACTTTGTTTGTCGTCTTTTCTTTGGGGTTTGTTCATCATCATCAGAGTCCTGCTCAGCCGGAGCCGTGCGTTTTGTTGCAGCAGAAGCAGACATCTTTCCCAAACTAACTTTCGTTACCTACTTTGAATGATCGGTAAAAACATACGATTAATAAGAGGTGTCCCGAAAACTGCAGAAATCTCTATCTCAGACGCGTTTACTTTAATACATAACCACCGCTCATTCAAGCACTTTGAAGAGAAAAAAAAATAATTTCTTGAAAAGAACCGGAAACCGTACTTCTGTGAATTAAATCCGTAGTCCGTATTTTGCATTTAAAATCCGTATAAAATACGGAAAATCCGTAGTGGTAAACACCTCTGCCGTTTATACTCACCTATTAGATGAATTTAAGTCTTCCCAAAAAAAAGTTTGTGGAGACTTCTTGTTTTCATTCTGTTACTTCTTACTTCTCACATGAACTTCTCTGAACAGAATTTGTTATGGTTCAATAAAACTAGAGATTGTCTGTCTTTAAGACACACATGCTCCATCCTTCTGCACATAGAATTTCCATCTATTGTTTATAACAGGAAATCATTTTGAGAATAATTTTATATATATGAAATTTACATAATATATCCTGCTTTTAACCAACTGAAATAATGAATCCACAGTACAAGACTCTTTTTCTCACATAAGGACCCAAACGCTAAAATATAATGGGGTCAACGAGATGGAAGAATATGACTTTGAAACTTTATTTCAACAACAAAATACAATAGTTTAGTGATTTCATGTGTGCTTCATGCTTCATGTCAACAACTCATTGTATGCATGTGTCAATAATAATTGTTCTATTTAGAACATGATTGTGTTTCTATAGTGAAAGCAGCACGTCATATTAGAATTACATGTATTATTTTTATGAATGAATTCACAGATTATTGCTTATTTAACATACCTTACTGTTTGCTCTGACCAAGATTTCAATTTCCAGTAATTCTTAACACAGCAACATTTATTCATCATCTGTCGATCTGAAAAGAAAACATGCATAATTACTCTACAACATATTGTTAATTTAAATTGTCTATAACACGTAACTCTGTGAGTTGATAAAAAATAAGAGAATTACGAAAGGATAACACAAATAAAACTGGTGGATTTGATGGACCAAAACATTGCCTTTAACTTGTCCAATGGTCACAATTTCCTTATCTGTGGACCAGCAGACACAGGTAAAAATTCGGCCAATTATTACATTCCTATTTCTCTTACCTTTACATTAAGTACATGAAAATTGGAACTTCTCAGATTACCCATATGTTTTAGGCTAAGTACAGTACAGACAGACGTTCTTACTCTAAATCTCATTTCCCTTCAAGGGCACTTCTCACTGAACGAGAAAACGCAGTGGGCAGATTGGTATGATCGCAGACGCACAAATATATGGGTTAACTGGACGAATATGATCAAATTTGAACATATTTTTAAAGAGATTATTGTGTTAACAATCCCGAGTTTTTTTATATTTGAAATCGGATATTTTATGGGGGTAAACACCACAGGTGTTCAGGTGTGTCATAAAAATGTGTCATTGTTTATTCTGTTGTCTGCAGTATTAGTAATTTATCTATTGTTACCTTTAACGCCAGTAACAACAGAGTCCATTGCTTCAATTGTTTTCAATGTAATTAATATGATCAATTATTTATTTATAATAAAATGCACTGATTAGCTACATACTAATTATTTTTCTTGTTTAGGTGAGTTAACTTTCTGAGAAGGTCAGTGTCAATAGTCAATACATCTTTTTATTTGTTGTGAATACATGTATGTAATACGACTTCTATTTTGTTGAATCCATCCTGGATCCATCTAATTTGACTCTCAAGAAGTTTGTTCAGGTATTTTCAACAAGCATCAATATTGTCAATTATCAGATTGACAAAGCATATAAATTATCTGAACAGTGTTTGATCCTAATATCAACAATCTTGCAGCACAGGAAATTCCTATGGAGCCACCATTTGACTTGAAGGGGTGGTTCTGGATGACAAAGTCTAAAATTTATATTGAAGAACAAGACATATCAATATTTTTTTTGTAATTATTAATATTATTTGTTATTGAACGTTTTCGGAATGAAATTACATGTTTTTTATTTACATTTATAAAATTTTGTTCTCACTTAGTTCAAATAAAAAAATATATGTGTTTAGGGTAACACACTGAAAAAAGTTAGGTAGGGTAGGTAGGGAAATTTTTTTTTTTACATTAATTTTTTTAGTTAGGTTGTATACTGGAGTCACCTTGACTTGAACAGTGCTTGTTGAAGAAAGGTTATAAAAAATTTAGGGTAAGCACTAAAAATTAGGTAGGGTCAGGTTACCCTAAACACAACTATATTTTTTTTAGGCCTTATCCTTGGCAAAAACAAATATTTTTGTTTGCCGTAATATTTGATAGCACTACATGTATCTTAAATGTTTTTCTATTTAAGAAGTACACAGTAAAAAATCAATATGGCATACAAGTTATTTTTCCAAATTGTATTGATTGAAGATTTTATCATACTGTCGTATACTTTCCCGCCAGTTTTTGCATGAGAATTTTGTGGTCTTGTCACAGGTACATAATTTGACACTTGTCAATTCATGTACAAATCATCGATATACCACGCCTTCATTGTTAAAGGTATAAACAATCAAGTTCATAATACCTTGACCTGTCACTTCAAACAATACTGTGGATTCATTAATATTCGTTGTATACCAATTTTCGTGGTTTTCGTTGGTCCCAGTAAACCACGAATTTAAATATCCAACGAAAAATAATATTTTTACTCTTGTTTACATGCACTGAGATTTGAAACCACGGAGTTTTGAACAATTGCGTTTTTACAGCATGTACTAGAATTCTGACATATGATGAGTTAGCTATATCCACAGAGGATATAGTGTTTCATGTAATTTTGTCTTTGGTAACATATAAACGCTCAAATAATTTTCTTTAAAAAGATTTTGACTGTGTAAATTGTCGCGGAATTGACTTCCGGTTTTTTTTATTCAAACATTCAAGAAAAATCTTAATCTCTAAGTTGACCTAAACAATACAGACTTTCTCCTAAATTACAGTAAAAACATCTTGTCAAAAGATAATAAAGCATAAATTATAGATCGTAATCGGATTAAAAATATGTATGTATATTCCCCGAGGTATCTGATGACAAGTGATTGCAATTTTGTCAATATATATTTCACACCTGTTTAACCTAATGAGTAAATAATTACGGATTTTGTTAATCTGGTTAAATTCATGACAACTTTAATTGTTCCGTTACAAATTTAAAGAATCTGTTTGTTAGACTTTTGTTTAATGAGCACTTTAAATCAGTACTTTACTGTACAATGTCGAGTCTGATCTCTGATCGGCACATGTTGTCACAGTATTTTCATGATATCTGATGTGCCAAGCCACGAATTTAAGTATTTCAACAACTTTTTATATTTTTTATAAGCCAGCAATCCACGAATTTAGGTATTAATTTGGAACTAACTTTTTTTATCGGAATACCTTTGGGGTCAAGTATGTGAGGATAGGAAAACTCTGGTAAGTTCCAAATTATCTCCAGAATGGATATGTCAAATTTGCAGAAATTATACAAATGTGGGTCACTTCCAGACAGTGAAGTTCTGATTTCATCAGAGATGGGACTAAAATGAGCCAATACAACCGATTAGTGGGAAATTAGAGCTAAAAGGTAGGCATTTTGTTAAAATATAATCATTTTACTGCAGAAATAAGCAAAAATGCAGACTGGATGGAGAACAGAAAAAAAATTCTGACGATTTGGAATTCGGCGCTCTCGGATTTGATTCCTCCCTTTTGTTATGATATTATAGATCGGGGCCGGATCAGTCACAGATGACATACTGACTACTGTGTCAATTGTAACGAGACCCTGTGCTCTTCCCTACGAGGCCCACAACGATCTTACAAGTAAGTTATTTATTGCATGATGCAAACATGAGCATGTTACGAAACTGATAAGCCATATGCAGTTTAAAATGCATACTCATCATACAAGCAAGGAACAAAATTGATGGCCGTGTGGTGGCCGGTTTTGAACCGGGTTGGAAATGTTACGAAACGACCGGAGTCCCATTGACGGTTGTCGTGATTTACGTACAGTTTATGACCAAAATATTAATGTATAACAAAGCGCCACTACTACCTTAATCCATGTAATATAATTTTTGTTGGTTTTACGTATAGAATCTGAAAACTTTCGGATGTAATTTTGCATTTTATGTTATTTCAATTAATAAAAACAAATACAAATATTTCATTTCCATAATTAGGCCCAATATGGATTTGTCAAAGGCATTTGACTGTTTGCCGCACGATCACTGTAAACATATATGGTTTATCAAATAGTGCTTTAGATTTATAACAAAGTTATTTACACCAAAGGAAACAGTGTATAAAAATAAATAATATTTGTATTACCTTTGAAACTTTGTATAAAGGTGTGCCACAGGGCTCCGATATTACGTGTCCTATCCTTTTTTTAATATTTTTTAATAATATTTTTAATGTTGTAGATAAAAGTATAATTTATAATTATGCAGATGACAACACCATGCTGACACTGATATTAAAAAAAATGATGGTCTAAAAATGGTAGATTGGTTTGATTATAATTTAATGAAAGCTTTGAAAATATAAAGTAAAAAAATCATTTGACCATAATACATGTAATATTGGTTTTGAATTAAAAGGCAATAGGATAGAGTGTGAGAGTGATGTAAAACTAATGGATGTAACAATAGGTAAAGTCAAGAAATACCAAAGGGATATTCGAAGGAGATAAAAAAACGAAAACAACTGACAAACTCCGGAGAACAACGTACGAAGACCAGACCTAAACAATACAAACACTACACTGAAACTAAAAACATATGAACAACATGGACCCCACCAAAACACCGGGGTAGACTCGTGTGCTCCGGAAAAATAAGCAGTCTCTGCTTCATGGAGGACAACCGCCATGCTGCCCATGTCAAATCGAGTATGAAGAAGGGACAACATCAATGGAACAGGTCCATTTTCATTTTCGGAAACGGTTTTTTCATACCTGTTAATCAAGTCCATAAAACTTTAATAAGGATGAGTGCAACTTAGGAGCAAAAATACCCCTGTCTGAGTAACTTTTCTTTCAGGAGCTGGGCTCTGTCCAGGAAGTCAATGTATATGTCACAGGCTCTGGAATAACGTATGAGTTGTGAAATATACACTCTATACGCCGGCGCTTCCGGAATTTTGCCACTCAAAAATGGGAAGTTACGATTGGAAAGTTAATTAAGTCATCATGTTTGTCGTAAAGTTTTGTATTCAGCCTTCCTCTGGTGTCAATTTCGAGGTGAAGGTCAAGATAAGATGCAGGCTTCCACGTTGGAGATTAACAAGTTCTTTGGAAAGTAAAACGGAGCCCACATGCGTAATGCAGTTGATGAATTTTTGTTGTGTACGGGGTCAGTAATGCATTCTCTTCAAAAGTATGAAAACTTGTTTACTTTGTTTGAAAACTATATCGAAAATACACTGGAATTGCGTACCGGCGATGACATATATCTTGACCAAACTCTCGTCTTTTAACAGCATGTCAGTTGATTGGCTGTATTCCCATTACAGAATCGTAAGGAAACCAATCAAAATGGTTCATGAATATATTCATGAGAACGAGACAAAATGAATGAATTGACCCACGGTCGGTAAGTGGAAGCAAGGCGTAAGCGCGACCGGCCGTGGGTTTCCAACGATGTCAGTGTCTGTGGTATTCTTAATTTCGAGCTCATTGGAATAGATTAGATATGTACGTTAGAAATTCCCAAAACCATTGAAAACGTGAACTGTTGGGTGATAAAACATCATCTATATAGCGGAAGCTGAAATTAAAGGTACAGGCTAACTTTTTTGTTTTTCCTTAAGAAGGAAGTCTGCCTCATATGAGTAAAGGGACATGTTGGTCAGGAGTGGCGCACAATTAGTGCCTATTGGAATGCCAATAGTCTGTTGGAAAAAACGTCCACCAAATTGAACAAATATGTTGTCAATTAAAAATTCAATCATGAGGACAATTTCGTCCTCTGTATATTTTTTGTTAGAGTGGTTTTTAACAAAATATGATTTATCTCGACCAATGACAAGGTATGTGTATCTGTTATTGCCATTTTTATTTTGAAAGCACCGATGGATTAGATCTTTCAACTTCTCCTTCAGTTGTGAACACGGGTGGTGTATAGATGGTAGAGAAATCAAATGTTTGTATGCTGTTACATACCGAAATGGACCGAGATCGTAAATATCCTTTAACTCCTTGGAGTTCTTTAATATCCACATTTGATTGATACCACTTTTTGAATAGCTTGTCTCACAATAACTTTGGAGGCCCGTTTTGACAGCTGTTAAAATAGAAGTTAGAAGTTGAGACAATGGTTTGGTGAAACATTTGGCAGATTACGAATTAAAATTTGATAAGCCCATATCAGAAATATGTAAAAAGGCACCACGCCAACTCAATGTTCTAAACGAACTGGGAATATCTTAATAAACTAGGTAGTTTAACAATTTACTACTCTTTATTTTGTCAAATTTAAATTATTGTCCCATCACTTGGCATTTTTTGTAGCGAAAAAATACTCTAAAAATGAAAAAAGATACAAAGAGAGGGCATTGAAGTTTGTGTATAATGATTTTATAAGTAGTTACGAATAACTCTTACACATGTCAAAACTATCATCTTTGGAAGTTAGAAGACTGAGATCTATTGCTGTAGAGACGTTTAAGGTTATATAAATAGAAAAAGTCCAGCTTATCTATTTCATTTAATTAAAGTAGTGTATAAAGGCCGATTCTACACCAGCACCCATTTTTCTGGGGAAATCCTGCATATCGCCCCCAGCCCCGAACACGAAATGCAAACGGAGAGTGGTCCAATTGAGTACTAAGTAAATCATGGCCATGGAAGTCGCAAACACTGGTATCAACACCTTAAAGGGAGGAGATAGTACAAGTAGGATGGACACCTTAAAGGGGAAGGATGACATATATATAGCAAGAATGTCTCCCAAAATTGAAATAAATAAAGAAATGGCAACGGGTAACAATATCATGGATCGTTTCGCAATTTATTTTTGGAGAATGAGGAGAAAGAGGGCAGCACCCCAGCCCCAACCCCAAAAAGCAGCAGTGCTGCAACAACCCCATAATAATACCGCTGAATGATAGGACCCGTGTTTGCCAACAGTGTGTCGTGGAAGAGGTGTATCAACCCTTTGAGAATGCCCTGGGTGAAGTACTCCTGACCTGTAGCGCCCCACTAAAGAAGGGACAGTTTTGCAAGAGTAAACCGGGGGTCGATGGACTCTGCTGGAGATACAGCAAACACCTGCGCCGGCAGGATGATGATGATGGGAACATCCCAGTCTGAGGTAAAATTGTGGTGAAAGAGACCACGAAGGAACTCCACCGAATAGCGAATGAGGAAGGCTTGAAGGGGTACAGCAGGATTTCGAAGAAGTTGGTGAATCTCAATGAGGAGAAAACCAACCGGAGATTTGTCCGCGAAGAGGTCTTCACCAAGAAGGAGTTTAAGGCTATCGCAAAAAGATGTGGAATCACCAAGCCCACTAAAACACCCCAACAGCAGATCCGATTGAACAACCTCATCTCGGGCGGTGGTATCGCCACCATTCACGACTTCGTCCAGCGCTATAAATAAATACACAATGTCCGACATTCTTACAATCACCGAATGCTTGACTTCCGATGAAAGTCTCCAGGAGTATCAGGTTCATGAATACGAACCATAAGCGGGCGCCCAGGTGACCAATGCTTTCGCAGAGATACGAATCAACATCGAGACCCAGGACCTGTTCCTTCACGTCGCCGAGAGTTATCTCTTGGTAGAGGGGCGGCTTCAAAAGAACGATGGTACTGCATATCCCGACGGCGATCTCGTGTCGCTCGTTCACAACAGTATCATGTACCATCAGTTACACTCTCCGGTCAGCAGATCGAGCACATCAACAAGGGCGTCGCCACCTCCATGTTGGGTATGCTGACCTACCCAGACGATTTGTCCAAATCGCAACCAGTTGTGGTTCAAAGATTCATCGGCTGCCACCACGGCAGAAAACACCGGTTTTGCAGCGCACCATGGCTACATCATTACCACGTTCATTTTCATTCGCCAATCCCCTGAAACACATTTTCGGATTTGCGGACGACTACGACAAGATCTTGTACAGGTTCAAGCATGAATTGTCACTCTTGCGCGATTCAGATGCAAATGCAGTGCTGAGGGCTGCCGCCTTCAGCGACGTAGTCAAAATCAACCCGAGTGAGATCTCTTGGTTCATCACCCACGTTACTCCCTCTGACGAAAACAAGCTGAGGTTGTACAACACGATCCAAAGCAAGAAGAAAATTGACTGAGGATTTTGCATGAGGCAGTGCTATTCCATAGCCGTCCCCCAAACCCCACAGTTCAACTGGCGCTTATCTGCCAAGAGTGGCCGGAAGAAGCCCGTATACATCATTGTTGCATTCCAAACCGACAAAACCAATGACCAGACCCACAATGCAGCCGTGTTTGATCACTGCTGGTTGCGAAACATCCATGTCACCCTCAACTCGGAACGCTTCAATGCCGGTTTCACCAAAAACAGAGTCGCCAGAGTGTACAAGAATGCGGCCGATTTCCAGAAAAACTACTTCAACATTGACCGCCTCATCAGAAACTGCAGCATCAACCCCTCTGATTTCATCGATCTGTATCCGCTGTTTGTCGTTGATATGAGTCACCAGTCCGAGCGACTGAAAGAGTTGACCATTGACATTCAGATGCGGGCCGAGTTGGAGCGCAATGTACCCGCCAACACCGAGGCGTTTGCGCATGTGATCTCCGACAGAATTCTCCAATTCGAGTTCGACGGCCAGAAGATGAACGTTGTGTTCTAATCTAAATAAATGAACAATACATTGTTGTAGCGAATCGAAGCAGGGGTTTTCATTCATAGTATCTGGGGGCAGTAGCCAAAACTCTCCCGATGACGGTGTCAACTGGTTTTCCGTCGGGCTGAGCACCGGCTCGCATGGCATCGAAGACATTAACAAACACAAAACTAAGATCATCATCGATGCCAACTGCGCGACGCTGAGAGCAACACTGACCCTGGCCAGAAACTATCAAGTGGACTTCAATGTTGAAAACAGCATCAATACCGTGTTGGGATTTGAGCGTCAGATCTATACACTTTCGACAGAACCACGAACAGTTACACAAAGGGTGAACGCATCGTCATCATCAGCATCAACAGCATCCTGGTAAACAGTGACATCATCCATGGTAGTTACGTGAATGGAACCCAGCAGTCCACCATCTACAATTTCTTTCCGGCGGTCGATCCGGACATGAAGATCATTCTAACCCCAGAGATCTGGTATAATTGCCCGTGACCCTGAGAACCATCAATCTCATGCAAACTCATCTCACCGATCTCCGCGGCGAACACCTCACCATCCGCTTTCATCATCGCGAATATAAATAAATGACTTACCAAGAATAAGGTTTGAACTGACAAAAGGTAAGGCTTATAAACTGCAGCGGTCGGCCAAGAAAGGTTGCCCATCACATTCGTTTGTCTCACACAAACCTGAGAGGTGAACACAAGATACTGCTCACCACCCGACAGTTCCCCTCCTAGGCATGATCCTCTAGACTATAAATAAATGGATGATGAAGTGGATTCTGGGTACCGGCAGACGAGAGTTCAGTGTATCGAAGAGCAATTCGATGCGGAGATCCAAAAACGCAAACGCATGTTGAAAATCTACAACCGATTGGATAAATGTGTGCACGCGGCTCAGGGTGCGTGTTCCGTTGGCAGCCTGGTTTGACAAGCAGCACCGTCGGTTCAGCTTTGACAGGCATAGGTGCCGCCGCCGCCTCCTCCATTCCTCTAGGGTCCCTTGCCTGTTTGTGTGCTACCGCTGCGATGGTGCTTACCCTGATCTCAAAGCGTGTGGCTAAGAAGAAAAGGAAGCACCACGATACCTTGCGATTGGCACTGTCCAAAAAGTCACGGATCGAGCAATGTGTCAGCAACGCTTTGGCTGGCGACGAACAGATTGATGATGCTGAGTTTTGAAAGATTGTCACCTGCCTGAAAAACTACTACGATGAAAAAGATGATCTGCGACAATCCTCAACCACATTTAGTGATGATCTTACTGCGCATGTGCCATAAAAACGCCTCATCACTTCGCTACGCTCGAGGCGTATAATGACAAAAAAAATTCCAATCCACTTGTTTTGCTGGATTGGAAATTTGGAAACCCCGAACCCCAACCCGGACCCGGACCTTCCTATGGGCCTTTACACCTGAACTAGATTGTAAGAAAAGTACTGCTGTTTGGACTTTATACTCAGTTTGAACCCTGTGCTTCTCGCGTAGGCTCCTACCAGAGTCTCATTCGTCTTTGTTTAAATCAGTACAATCCCACACCCTTAATGTGTCTCCTCCTCTGTTTTGTCAGTGTGAGTATTTGGCTTCTACCAAACTTACCATCCACTTCTACCACCTCCAGAATTTTGTAAACCACTCCAGTTGGTAATTCCTTCCATTTTGAAGCTTCCTGGTTCTGTTCCTGCGCCTGTTCCTCGAACGCGTTGTCGTTGATAGTCATTATCGCGAATTCATTTCTTAGGATTATGGGGGTCAAAAGAGAAAACGGCCGGTTCGTTGCTTGCCGAATATCTATCGAATTCCTCTTTGTTCATGATATCAGGTGATTTATATATTCACCCATAGTCACTTTCGTATTCATGATTTATATAGTACTCAATTGGAACACTCTTTGTTTGCATTTCATGTTGGGGCTGGGGGCGATATGCAGGATTTCTACTGTAAATGGGGTGGTGGTGTAAAATCTACGTTTATTCACTACTAATTAAAGTGAAGAAGCACCAATTACTGTTCTTTTAGATATAAAAATACAACAGAGCTATCCCAGGTAAGAACAACACGTTATGGCATTAACTCCTTCCGTTATACTGTAGCAAAAAATTTGAATGAACTGCTATAGAATTTTAGAAATGAAAGTGATTTCAAACCATTTTCAAAATCAATTAAAATCTGGAGTGACGTGGTAGTTCATGCCAGTGCAATGCTTGCAAATAGTACTGCTTTTGTGTGTATGCTTTATATAATAGTGTGTTTTTTATGCTTGTGCTTATATGTGCATGTGTATTTATGTCTTGATATATGATTTGTGCTTTTCAGTTTGTGCTTAGCTTATTTATGTCTGCTATGCAGAATCAGAATATTTATTGGCCCAAAATCCAAAACACGATTGTCACCAAAATATAACAAGCAAGAACATAAACATGATTAAAGAAACAAACATATATAAAGTAAACATACATGTATTAATATACAATCAATCAAACTTATGTATGATTTGTATGCTTTTTAAAATAGTGCATGGATATATTTTTATGCTTGTGCTTAAATGTGTTTGTATACAAATGTCTTAATATATTCAAGTTTGTGCTTTTAAGTGTGTGCTTTGCTTATATGTGTCTGCTATGTATGATGTTTATACTTGTGCTTTCTTGCTTATATGGTGTTATACTTGCATGCTTTGTTATAATGACGATTAAAAAGGTCTATATAGAGCTTATGTTATTTTTAGAAATATATCGTCTTTCAATAAAACTTTGAACTTGAACTTAAACTTAAATACAAGGTGGCAAATGTGACAGAATAACAATGCAAATAATAATCAAAACAACATTAAAACAATCATGGGAAGCATGCAGTGATGTAAATATTTAACTTCTATAAAGAATGCAGTGACTTTCCAGTGCAAATGCTAGTTAAAAATATTTTCTGAATGAAGCAACCATATTACTTTATTATTCGGAGATAAACTGATAAAATTATTACAGACAGATTCATCAGTAACCTTGAAAATCTTATCACGTAGATCTTTATACAAAGTACAATGAACAGAAAAACCTGACGGATGCCAGCGATGACGACAGGTTCATATCATTAATACGACAGCAAATATTTTTGGTCTTATAAAAACGGACGCATCAATAATACTCCGACAAGCCTTTACATTTCATTTTATCAATATATTAAATAACATGTAGGAGGAGAAAAATTAAAGACACAATCATGTATGTCAAGTATTTGGAGAAAACTATTTGAAAACTAAGTCCTGGGCGAAAACTTAGCGATATAAGAATATCAGTCAAAGTCAAACCTATATTTTTCAATCAAATAGAGCCATCTTTAGTAAAATCACATACAACGTCCAAGCTATTTAAAGAACCAGAAGAAGCAACAAGTCATTTTACATAATATACCCAAATATCAACATTGCAAAAAAAATTATTGTACAGCATTTTCCAAATGTTATATACGACACTGCTGATCTGGTGAAAGTTATTATTGGTCCTTACTATTATTTCAGATACACTTGAAACATACAGAAATTACACAGAAAAATCTAACAGACTTACTAATAGACAATGTAAGAGCCAAAATGAAATCTTGCTTGCACTTTCATTAGTAATCGATTAATAAAGTTTTTATTCAGCGTATAATACTGTTAGAATTCATTTAACTTTATCAAGGAGCTGAAGCATTTGTGTAATCATACTTCTCAGAAAGTTGGCCGACGTAGTGTTAATTTTTATGTACTGCACTGAATAGCAAATTTTCAACAGATGCCTATTTTGTACTGAAAGGAAAACAAAGAATTATAATAGATGGTGAGAGGTCACTGTTCTCCTTCAGTTTCTGATTCAGCACATTCTTGAGTCCCACTAACATATTTTAGAGTTGCACCAGGTCATTGTCAAAAACCCAGGCCGGTCGCGCTTATGCTTTGCTACGCAAGTGTAGTAAAGCGTATTTAAAGCGCAATTGGCCGTGGCTTTCCAACGATGTTGTCAGCTATGCTACACTTACCAATTCACTCAATTTTCTTGCCACTTTTAGCAAAGCACAAGCGCAATCAGCTGTGGGTTCCTAATGATGACACCAGGTATGTACTACCAACACATTCTGAAGTAATTTCCACTTTCAGATTCTGAATTTATACAGAGAAGGTTCCAATGTCAGTCTGCATGCAATTCTTTTGTCAAATCATGTTTGGATCATAAGTACATTGACGTGCGCAGCATTTTGGATTTACCTGTTACATACTGTGTACCTAGTAACTGTATTTATCAGTTACAAAGGTGTGCCATCAGTTACAAAGATGTTATGTGATTTGACATTCATCAAAGAATTCCACTCCAACCCGTACTAGGCGACATCTAGATATTTCCTCCATGTTGAATACCCCCCTGTGACTCAAGATGAGGTACAGTTATAAAAATGCTGTTTCTTATCCAGGCCCTTTGTGTGGATTTTGTGGCATTTTCATGTCAACACATGAAGAGATAAAGATACAATAGATAATAAGATCAAAGTCTTTATTTACAAAAAATCAACAAGTTTATATGTACAATAACAGTAAAACTCTCACATTCATTTATATCTCTCACTATCAATCTCACATCTCTCAATGCATAAATACAGAATACTCCCTGAATTATTAAAAATACTCTTAAACTTATACAAATACATATTTTCTCGAAAAAGTTCTCATTTTTTAAAACTCATTCTTTTTAAAAGTATTTAATACATGGATATAATGTTAAAACTTGGTACCAATGAATAATTCATTGCAGTGCTCTAACAAACATTTAACTCTATGATTATTCTTTGTGTTAATATGTTGGGCATGTTTATAATTATTTAACAATGAAATAACTGTAAATTCTCAGTGTCTAATTTGGATCAAGGTTTCTGTTCATTTCCTATTATTTTAACATTATTATTTATCTCACGGTCTTAACCATAACCACTTTATAACTTAACTTGGTAAGGTTTTGAGTCACTTGAATCCTTTATATTTAAAATATCTAAAATTCTGTATCAATTATAAAATGTTGATTTACTTCTCTTAATGGAAATTAGATTTTCAACAACATAGACGAAATGTGAATATCTTGTGCATTGAAATTGGTATCAAATAATTTATGATTTATAATTCACATAAAATAAAGTAGCTGAGTATTTAAATACCAGTATTTCTAACTCCTGCTGCTTTTCTGTCCAGAATGACAGCTGCAAGACCATTGATAAATATCATAAAAATTATTAAAAAAAAACAAATACATATTGTTTGGCCCTATTACAATTTTTTAAATCAAAATGTAAGGCATTTTCCTTCAACCTTTTGTCTGTCTTCCTCTTGTTCCATGGAGGCCTGTTTTTCTAACACTACCTTTTGTCTTTCTTCTTGTTACTCTGAGGCCTGTTTTTCTAACACTATCTTTTGTCTGTCTTATTGTTACTTGGAGGCCTGTTTTTCTAACACTGCCTTTTGTTTGGCTTCTTTTATTTCTTGCATCTTTTCTTCCCTTGTCTTTGTCTGATTGGTTCTCAACCTTGAGAATATAATATTCTTTACATTTATAATGATCACATAGGTTTAAGTCATTCAGAAATTTGTCACTTCTACTTAACTAAATGTAAATCATATGTGTGTAATAAACTTGTCACTTCTACTTAACTAAATGTAAATCATATGTGTAATAAATTTGTCACTTCTACTTAACTAAATGTAAATCATATGTGTGTAATAAACTTGTCACTTCTACTTAACTAAATGTAAATCATATGTGTAATAAAAGATAAAATGTACTAATATATCTCCTATAGCTGTAATTTCATGTTACCTCATCTAAAAGACATTCTATCTATTCTAATTTTAAATCATTAACAATGATATCAGAAAGAGAGCAAATCTCTTTAACACAGACACATACATGTATCTTTAGGAAATTCTATATATGTCTGTACTATAAATGAGAGTCATTCTAATCACTACTTTAAAATGGTCACTTGATGATAATTCAGCCAAAATCAGAACTTCAATCTGCAAAAACTTATGATTGATGGTCAGTTCATCAGGGTTAACCTTGAAAAAATAAGAGAAATGTCTCCCCTTGGCTGTCAAAGACTCTTCACATATCTGAAGGAGAAGCTTTGCAAAAAAAGTTGTCTTTAATAATGAGATCCTTTGATAAAATATTAAGTTTATATCCATCTTTCTTGCACTTCTCCCTGAACATTTAAAGCATAGTGAGTCTTGCTGATATTGGAAACTTGACTGCATGAAAACTTTGCCTACCGGTATACCATACAGCCACAAGCTGGGCTTATACTTACAATTCATGATCTCCTAATACAAAGTTATCTTGAGATCTCTTGTAGTCCATTAATGCCTTTCTACTATTAGCATCTAGTTCTCTGTGTGACATACTACAGTAAAAAAAAAATAATAAAGAAATGGAGCAGGTGCAAACAACATCTAATACCTGTCCTTGTTAACTTGTAGCATAGGTGAATAGGGTTTGGCCCAAGTCTTTCATGCATAAACAGTGGCACAGCTTACCCTGTTTTGATGTGAAAGAACAAAAGTTAATAGGTTCCCAGTCTAGGGCAAAGTTCAGGTTGGATACAATATTTTATGGGATTAAAAGTTTAGCAAAATATACTACCGGTATTACAATATTATTTTAATATTTTGCTTTTCTGGAAGCATATGCTTCCAAGCCTATCTACAGCTACACCACTAATAAAGTATTTTAAGCACAGACCTTTATTACTATCCAAAATTATCATACTGACATAATTTTGTTTGAAGTAATCTTTTAAACTGTAAAATGGAATGTTGATGCTCCAAACTTGATTTGAAATAAAAAGAAAGTACAAATATGATATATACATTTTTCCAAACTTAAACTTTCAACAAAAAACAATCATATCTTTAATACTTACATCAT
The DNA here is from genome assembly GCA_028015205.1 of Mytilisepta virgata. NCBI lineage: Eukaryota > Metazoa > Mollusca > Bivalvia > Mytilida > Mytilidae > Mytilisepta > Mytilisepta virgata. The sequence goes on along the minus strand of CM051518.1, from coordinate 2,755,083 downwards.
CAATGTAAAACGAATAACTAAGATAACAGCAAATATCCAGACAAGATTATCTAACATGAATCTCAGTCCTTTCGTTGCTTTAATACTTTCTGGAGTTTTTGGGTCCGGGTGGTGCTTATAATTTTCTCTGTAATCATTAGCATGGTACTGGGATGAATCTTGATATCTATGGAACTGTGATCCATAGTGGGGCGATTCATATGCAGCCCTGAATTTAATAATCAATTTTATATCATTAATAAGAATGAAGTTAACCAGCAATTTTAAAAATTATAACTTCATGAAACATGAAATTAATAGTAGTGAGAGCTTTACAAACAAAATTCTCTGTATATTTATTTCTTCAGCTCATAAGTCAACAAATTTTAAATAAATACCACTCATCATAAGCAGAGAGGATAAAAAATTTAATGTCTTTTTTATTTCATTACCCAACTAAATTTGTCGAAAATTTAACTTCTTTCATATACTTATAGCATGTAAAAGCCAAACTGTTACCATGACTACTATTTTTATTTTTAATACATAATGTATAATATATTTCCAACTTGATGTTGAACCTTCTGATTTCTCTAAATAATTTACTTAAAACATTAAAATGAAGTAAGTAAAATTTATAAATTATTCCTACACATATGATATACCTGTGTACTTCTCCATATATAAAGTGATCATTGAGTTTTCTATCGTAATCTTCTCTCGATGAAGCTTTACTTAATACTGAATAAGCTTGATTTATTCTTACAAATTTTTCATGTGTCTTAGGGTCACTCTGGTTTACATCAGGGTGCAACTGTAAGTAGACAGTTAATAATTGGTATTTAAAAATTGTCAGTTCATTTATATATCTAAAATGTAAATAGTTTTCATCATTCCTATATAGTTTAAACTGTCCAAAATGTCTGGAGACAGGTGCAAAAAGTGTGGTGGGGTTAAATTGGTTTCTGATAGCAAAATCCTCCCCTTATTTGTTCAAATGGTATACACTTAAACACAATGGTATACAATAAAAATTGGTATAAAAAGACAACTAATTCCTGAAGCACAGGACATAAGACATAACAATTAAAGACACCAAAGGAGTCTCTATTTGCAAGTTAAATTGAACTAATGTTGAAACAACTGGTGTGCATTGTATTATTTCAGCCATATGAATATGAAACAACTGGTGTGCATTGTATTATTTCAGCCATATGATTATGAAACAACTGGTGTGCATTGTATTATTTCAGCAATATGATTATGAAACAACTGGTGTGCATTGTATTATTTCAGCCATATGATTATGAAACAACTGGTGTGCTTGTATTATTTCAGCAATATGATTATGAAACAACTGGTGAGCATTGTATTATTTCAGCCATATGAATATGAAACAACTGGTGTGCATTGTATTATTTCAGCCATATGATTATGAAACAACTGGTGTGCTTGTATTATTTCAGCCATATGATTATGAAACAACTGGTGTGCATTGTATTATTTCAGCAATATGATTATGAAACAACTGGTGTGCATTGTATTATTTCAGCAATATGATTATGAAACAACTGGTGAGCATTGTATTATTTCAGCCATATGATTATGAAACAACTGGTGTGCACTAAGTTCGGCTGTGGCAGTTATCTAGGTTGACAGTCCAGGTCATCAGACACAATTCTGAAAGAGAACAATTTAAGAACCAATGCTACTAACTCTGGTTCGAGACGATGATTTTAAAGTGAATTTTTAAGTTGAGTCCTGTTAAACTATGTTCAGCTGTGGCAGCCATCATGGTTGACAGCCCAGGTCATCAGGACCATGTAAGGACAAATGTCTGGTTCCAATTGGCTCAGTGGTTTCAGACAAAAAGATTTTTAAATGAATTTTCACATAGGGTCCTATGTTAAACAAAGTTCGGCTGTGGCAGTCATCTTGGTTGACAGTACAATCATCAGACACAATTCTAAAAGAGGACTATGTAAGGACAATTGCTGCCAACTGTAGCTCCAATTGGCTCAGTGTTTTCAGACAAGAAGATTTCTAAATGAATTTTCCCATAGGGTTTATGTTAAACTAAGTTTTGCTGTGGTGGCTATCTTGGTTGACAGTCCCAGTCATCGGAACCAATTCTGAAAGAGGACCATTGGTGCCAAATTTAGTTCCAACTGGCACTGAGGTTTCAGGCTAGAAGATTTTTAAATATATTTTCACAAAGGGGCCTATGTTAAACTAAATTCAGCTGTGGTGGCCATCTTGGTTGACAATGTGGGTCATCGGACAAATTTCTGAAAGAGGACATACTCAGGACCATTGCTGCCAAGTCTGGTTCCAATTGGCCACGTAGTTTCATAGAAGAAAATTTTAAATTCAACCCCCACTGTTTTCTATTTTTAGTCACAGCAGCCATATCCGTTGGAAGGGTGCCACCCAAGGATTATTCCAGCAAATTTTGGACCCAATTGGACCAGTGGTTTCAGAGGAGAAGATCTTTAAAGGAAATTTTATGCTGGACAAAACCTCCTATAAGGGGTGAATCAATGATTTTGGTTATGTTGACTTATTTGTAGATCTTACTTTGTTGAACATTTTTTGCTGGTTACAGTTTGTCTTTATCTATAATAATATTCAAGACAATAACCTAAAACTGCAAATTTCCTTAAAATTAACAATTCAGGGGCAATAACCCAACAAAGGTATGACCGATTCATCTGAAAATTTCATAGCAGATAGATCTTGACTGATGAACATTTTTACTCCATGTCAGTTTTGCAATTAACAATTCAGGGGCAATAACCCAACAAACGGTTGACTGATTTGTCTGAAAATTTTACGGCAGGTAAATCTTGACCTGACAAACATTTTTACCCCATGCCAGTTTTGCTCTAAATGCTTTAGTTTTTGAGATACAAGACAATAAAATGCTCCGCTGGGCGCAGCTAGATACGACCGCAGATGTCGAACCCTGAATAGTTGGGGCAATTATGAACACAACATTCAAGCTTGATACAATACTGAATTTGGATTGTGAATAAATATTTGACACAGCATAGGTTTCTGACACAGAATGAATGTTGTCTAAAAACTTAAAAATTTTTAATTTACCTATTCAAACCATATCAGTATTATTTGTTTTTATATATAAATCAGAAATAACTAATTTAAAATTTAAAATTGGGCACACATATCAATTTCTTGCTATTGCGCAATACTGTGCAATTGAAGATTTCTTGCTATTGCGCAATACTGTGCAATTGAAAATTTCTTCAAATATTTGACACATAATAGGTTTCTGACACAGAATAACTGAAATCAAAGAACTTAGAATTGGTCATATGATTTGAATTTATATTCAATTTTTTGCTTCTTGTGCAATACAATATGCTGTGGAGAATTGCCCCCCCCCCCAAAAAAAAATAATAATTTACCCCTTTTTTTAGCTTTTGTGCAATACACTATGAAGTTGCACATTGACCCCCCCTCCAACAAAAAAAAAACAAAAAACAATAAAATTTATTGTAACCCCCCCCCCTTTTTTGCTAAAAAAAAATTGAAATTTTCTATTTAATTTATGAAATATGAAATGAGAAAAAAATTACACCCTCCCCAATTTCTCATTTACCTCCCCCCCCCCTCTAAATTTTGTTTTCAACCCCCCCCCCCCCCCATTTCTTTATACTTTGCAACCATAACAGCCCATTTAAATACACCATAACAAATTAAAATAGAAAATGGCATCATAGTCATGGATGGCAAATTTTAAATATACATAATTTAAAAGCAGTTTAGATAAGATAAACAAAAAAGCTTCATCAGCACATTTTATATTGGCAAATTTCCAATGAAGTTCATTAAACTAGAGTTATTGGCAAATTTCCAATAGAATTTGTTAATAATAAAGTTTTGATAACAGGGCACACATATCAATTTCTTGCTATTGCGCAATACTGTCCAATTGAAAATTTCTTCAAATATTTGACACATAATAGGTTTCTGACACAGAATAACTGAAATAAAGAACTTAGAATTGGTCATATGATTTGAATTTATATTCACTTTTTTGCTTCTTGTGCAATACAATATGCAGTGGAGAATTGCCCCCCTCCAAAAAAAATAATTTACCCCTTTTTTAGCTTTAATTTTGGACCCCGATTTGGACCAACTTCAAAACTGGGCCCATAATAAAAAAAACTAAGTACATGTTTAGATTCAGCATATCAAAGAACCCCAAGAATTCAATTTTAGTTAAAATCAAACTAAGTTTAATTTTGGACCCTTTGGACCTTAATGTAGACCAATTTGAAAACGGGACCAAAAATTAAGAATCTAAATGCACGGTTAGATTCGGCATATCAAAGAACCCCAATAGTTCAATTTTCGATGAAATCAAACAAAGTTTAATTTTGGACCCCGATTTGGACCAACTTGAAAACTGGGCCCATAATAAAAAAACTAAGTACATGTTTAGATTCAGCATATCAAAGAACCCCAAGAATTCAATTTTTGTTAAAATCAAACTAAGTTTAATTTTGGACCCTTTGGACCTTAATGTAGACCAATTTGAAAACGGACCAAAAATTAAGAATCTAAATGCACGGTTAGATTCGGCATATCAAAGAACCCCAATAGTTCAATTTTCGATGAAATCAAACAAAGTTTAATTTTGGACCCCGATTTGGACCAACTTGAAAACTGGGCCCATAATAAAAAAACTAAGTACATGTTTAGATTCAGCATATCAAAGAACCCAAAGAATTCAATTTTTGTTAAAATCAAACTAAGTTTAATTTTGGACCCTTTGGACCTTAATGTAGACCAATTTGAAAACGGGACCAAAAATTAAGAATCTAAATGCACGGTTAGATTCGGCATATCAAAGAACCCCAATAGTTCAATTTTCGATGAAATCAAACAAAGTTTAATTTTGGACCCTTTTGGCCCCTAATTCCTAAACTGTTGGGACCAAAACTCCAAAAATTCCAACCTTCCTTTTGTGGTCATAAACCTTGTGTATAAATTTCATAGATTTCTATTTACTTATACTAAAGTTATTGTGCAAAAACCAAGAAAAATGCTTATTGGGCCCTTTTTTGGCCCCTGATTCTTAAACTGTTGGGACCAAAACTCCCAAAATCAATCCCAACCTTCCTTTTGTGGTCATAAACCTTGTGTTTAAATTTCATAGATTTCTATTAACTTATACTAAAGTTATAGTGCGAAAACCAAATGTCTTCGGACGACGACGCTGACGACGGACGACGACGACGATGCCAACGTCATACCAATATACGACCGCAAAATTTTTGCGGTCGTATAAAAACTGCAGTTTATTCTTATGTTCTATTTTTAGCCATGTCAGCCATGTTGGTTGGCAGGCAGGGGTCATTGTACACATTTTTTAAACTATATACCCTAATAAGGCTTGTGGCCAAGTTTTGTTCCATTTTGCCCAGTAGTTTCAGAGGAGAATATTTTTGTTAAAGTTAACAGACTACGGAAGCAGAGTGATGAGAATAGCTCACATGGTTCAGGTGAGCTAAAAAATCAGGAACGGCCAGATTTCCAAAAATCAATCCCAACCTGTATTTTACATGGGGGACCATTGTGGTAAAATATCATAAATATATGATTAACAGAAAAAAGCTATTGAACGGAAACCTGTCTACAGACGCCCATGAACGACGACGACAGGCTCATACCATAATATGACACAAATATTTGCAGTCGTATAAAAACTAGATTTCTGAACATTTCCACAATATGACTTGCACTTCAATTTTTTCATTTCGAATTTTTCTATGTAAATATTAATAGTTGTCTTATGTTATATTATTACCTTTTTGGACAGATTTTTATATGCTAACTTTATTTCTTTTTCAGATGCATTTTTTTTCACACCAAGGATTTCATAGTGGTTCTGTGAATATAACCTGGAACAAACATTTTTGTATTATTACAGTCAAGATTCAATAAATATCATTGTGTTTGTCTCCTATGGTTTTTGCAATGTTTGAGTTAATGGAATGTTGTCTAATAAATGGAAAAAAACAATTCTAAAAAATTAAAATTCTACATTACAATTGGTTTTCTGCTGGAAAATAAATGTTTATATCAAAAGTAGATTAAGACAGATTTATCAAAATTATATAAAATATTTTTATGATTATCAAATAAAACTTAAAAGTATGGCAAATATTATATTACAGATGTTTTTATTCATTCTTAGTCATATCATATTTATTGCATTCTGTCATTATATTCTTAGCTTTCTGGATAAATTACTACGAAGCCAAATGTCCCTGGTTCAATTATTGTTTGGATGAAAATTTCTGGGATCAAATTTACAAGCAGGGTCTACATGTAGGAAAAAGATGCTAGTCCGTCAGATGGGGATGAAAAACGGCTGTCGCATTTTAAGGTAGAGCATTTACCATAGCACGTTAAGACTACCCTGTAGATGTTGAAAAAGAGTAGGCTAAAATGCTGATACATGGGCTCTTGTTGCACCTGCCAAGTGGAGAGGGATTAGCATAAGCTGGTATAACTTGTTTTCCAATGCACCATAAATAAATAAGTTTAAACAAAACAAGTAATAACTGTGTTGGGATACCAACACTAAGTCTTCCAAACAAAGTTCCCCATATGCTACTGTACATGGAAATCACTCCCCCCTACAAAAAAAATTTACATCTATGAATGTATCTTCCCACAAGGAGTAAGAATATATATGGTTATAAGATGGGGATCTGAAGGGTTTCCAAATTATAAAAAAAGAAACTTTTTGAGGGGGTAGGGCATACCCCTACAGACCCCTCATATACATCAATGAATGATATCTTCCCATAAGGAATAAGAATATATAAGGTTATAGCATGGGATTTCAAAGTTTTCAAAGACAAATCTATTTTAATTGGGGTCGGCCATACCTCCTAGGGACCCCCCATATACATCAATGAATGCATCTTTCCATAAAGACTATATATTATTATAGGAAGGGGATCTCAAGGATTTCAAACTTACCATTTTGAGGGGACAGAGCATATTTCCTAGTGACCCCCTATAAACATCGCATAAGGAGTAAGAATTTATATGGTTATAGGGTGGGGTTCTCAAGGGTTTCAAAGTAACAAAGACAAATCTATTTTGAGGGGGTGGGACATACCCTTAGGACCCCCCCATATATATAAGAATATATATGATTATTGGTAGGGGATCTCAAAGTCAAAGGTCCCTTACTATTTTGAGGGGGTGGTGCTAACACCCTAGGCCCTATAAACATCAACGAATGCATCTTCCAATAAGGAGTAAGAGTATATATGGTTAAAGGGTGGGAATATCTAAGGTTTCCAAATTGTAAAGACAAATCTATTTTGAGGGTAGGGGCATATTCCCTAAGGACCCCACCATATACATCAGTGAATGCATCTTCCCATGAGGAGTATTAATATATTTGTTTATAGGGTGGGGATGTCAAGGGTTTCAAAGTTACAATTTTGGGGCATACTCCCTAAGGACCCCACGATATACATCAATGAATGCATCTTCACTGGAGGAATACAAATATACATGGTTGTAGGGTGGGGATCTCAAAGGTTTCAAAGTTGCAATGAAAAATAAATTTTGAGGGAGTAGGACATACCCTGTTGAGACCCCCCCCCTCTCAATATACACCAATGAATGAATATTCTCACAAGGAGTAAGAATATATATGGTTGTGGGGTGGAGATATCAACCATTTCCAAGTTATTTGAAAAAATATGAATTTTAGGGGTTTGAGAGGGTTGGGGCAAACCCCCCCCCCCAGTCCCCCATTAAATTTGACAGGTCAACCTCCACAAGCATGTAAAATTTCATGAAAATCATGTGTGCACCATCCGAGCTATGGCCCAGAGAAGAAAGCAAGAATAATCGAAGTAAAAAACAGTCTCCAAACTTCTTTTGGGAGACTTTATAATTACCTTAAAAGGGTCAGTTGATAAGATCTGAATCTTAAGTACTGCTGGATGAATCCATATCTGTTCATAACTTTCAACTGATCTCTGAAAACAAAAAATCTGTAAATGACAATTAAATCCTTGTGTTATAAAGTACAAAATGAAATAAATATCAATCCTTATCAAACAGTCTTTAAATTTCTTTAAAATATATACAATTACATATGTAGGATTTTTATTTCCAATCAAGGACCAAACAGGTGGGCCAGCAAATAAGAGCATTATATTGTTAATAACAGACCTACAACCTTCTTTTTGTTAATAACAAAACAGAAAGCAATATATATCTATTAATATACTGAATTGCAGCCCATGATTTCCAATCAAAATAGTATTGTAATAGATTTAATATAAATATACACATGTATGACCTAATCTTAGAGGTTTCAAGGCCACACTAGTATGAGGATCTCTTCCCTTATTAACTGCTTTGAAACCTCCATCGATGAAAGGCTTTAGTTATCATGTAAAAATGTTAATTTCAATCTATCAAGGTCAATCCTTATTGGGATTAATCGCTTCAAAAAAGAATACTCCCTCTTTTTTGAGGGTGATAAATTTCAAGTGATAAATCAATTTTCATGACAAAGGGCAAAAATTATTTATCTGAATTAACCAAAAGACATACTTGGCCATGAAATTACCAAAATTTTGGGATATCTAAGCCTAAGGGTACAAAACAATGTTCTGTATGAAAATGTAGCAAATGAGATGAAAATCTCCCTTTTCTATTAAAAATTTACCTTAAAATGTTTATTTACAGCACTTCAAATTTACCCCTCATATAACAAGTCAGGCTCAAGAAAATTGAGCCTGTAAAGCTCACCTGACAGTCCCACAATCAGTCCATTTTATTTCAAGTGAAAATTGTAACAGACCTTCCACAGATGTTTCATACCAAGTATCAGTTAATTTGGCTAAATGGTTTCAGAGGAGTAGATTTTCAAAAATAAGAATTCATCAAAGCTACCATATAAGCTGTCTGACTGGGACGAAATATGCAAACTTTATAAAGGTCCTTTCACAGATGCTTCATACCAAGTTACAGCTCCTTTGGCTTTGCAATTTCAGAAGGAAAAAAAATTGAAATTTTGACCAATAAGAAATAAGTATTCATCATGGAAACCCTATAAGTTCGTTGACCGGAACAAAATAGTTTACAGACGGACGGACGACGGACGCTACGTGATGACAAAAGCTCACCTGGCCCAAAGGGACTGCTCATTTGATTGTTCCCAACCTGTTCAACAAGACAAATTTATATGGATTAAAATATCGCACCTACTGCGTTATAAACGGACCCTAACGGTATGATTTGGATAATATTTACCAAGGGCAGTGCCTGATATTAAAACTTTCGTAGGTCTGGATTCAAAGCTTCCTATCATTTGAACTCTTCTTAATTCATCATTCAATGTTTACATCGAAAGGTTACGAAACAGTTGACGACCTACTTACGGTAGTCGTAAAACATGAAGTACGGCTAATCACCAAAGGAAACCCATGCATGATAATAACACACAACGTAACGATAAAGATTTTTCGAATATCGGGACAAGATGTTTTTTTATGTATATACTCAAAACACCTGCAAAAAATGCATGATCTAAATAGCTTAAGTTAGAAAACATAATTTTAGCTTTCATTGGGAGCCTTGCAAGTTCAGCTCTACAGGCATCATTTGAAGACTTGCAATGTATACTCCTAATATTTCTTTTATAAATTTGATGTGCAGTTTTTCAAAAGGATCAGAATCTTTAAAAGGTGAAAGCAGACACCATACTTCACTACAGTACATAAATATTGGAAATACAAGTGTATCCAACAGTTTTTCCAAAAATTTACATGAATTGTTTAAGTACATTTTTTTATTTTGAAAAATGCATTTCTTGCTTTTTCCATAAGGGTAGCAATAGCCAAGTTAAAATTTCCATTATGTTTCAAAACTACACCTAAATAACAATAATGATTAACAGTTCTAATGATAGTTTCATTGCTTGTAAACTCATCTATAAAAGATTTACCATTTGAATTAAATATAATAAATTTAGATTTATCAGTGCTACCTGTAACTTCCAAGAGGTACAGTATTCATGAAGAATATCTAGACAATTCTGTAAACCTCTTTTGCTTTGGGATAACAAAACAATGTCATCAGCATATAATAACACACTAAGTGATTGATCTCCTATTACAATTGGATCAGTATGACTCTTTTGTAACATATTTGTAAAATCATCAATAAAAAAGTTGAAAAGTAAGAGACTTCAAACATCTCCTTGTTTTACATCTCTATTTGTTTCAAAAGGAGAACTTAATCCATTTGAGAATTTAATTCTACAAACAGTATCAGTGTACATAGAAAACACAATTTATACAGTTTGTTGGGAATATCATGTTTCATGAGTTTGTAAAATAAACCTACTCTCCAAATCGTGTCAAATGCTTTCTTCAGATCAATAAAAGCTGCAAATACTTTTTTATGTTTTTGTTTATAATTGTCAATTACTGTTTTAAGAGTGAATATATGATTTGCAGTGCGATTTTTTTCCGTAAGGTGGTACCCAACACTTTCACTAAAATTTAATTTGGCTCGTTTAATTTTCATAAAATTTTGACAAAGTATTTACTTTGACCCATTGACAAAAATTTTAAAATTTCAAAACATTTGAACCAACCAATTCATCAGAAAAATTACACTGATTGTATAGCAGTTTGACAAACACTAATATTGATCATTGAAAAGCTTAATATTCCCTTAACAACACAGCGTTATTAAAACGTTTAGCTGATTTTACAGAGTTATCTCCCTGTAGTGTTAGGTACCACCTTAAAACCAATTTGGTTTTTACTGATTAAATTATTATTATTTATAAATTTTAGAAGGCGGTTATGTATATTAGAGTTAATAGAGATGCCTCTGTAATTAGCAGGGTCAAATTTATTCCCTTTTTTATGAAGGAGAACTAACAAACTTTTATTCCAGATCCTAGGAAAGTCAACATTTATAAAAACAAAATTAAAGTTTCATTAGTGGTTTAATCAGTACTGTAGTACAATTTGTTAGCATTTCATTACAAATCATATCTATAGAGGCACCCTTTCCATTACGTAGTGATCTAATTGCTTTCATTTTTTCATCTTCTTTAATTTACTCATTTAGTTCATTACAATTGGAAGTTGGAATTTTATTAAGATGTTCAGATTCTTTAGTTATTTTGTCATGAAATGTGTTAGTGTTTAGGTCAGATTTATATAGGTTTTTATAAAAGTTAAAGAATTCATCTTGTGGGAATGAATCATTTGTCTGAATAGGCCCCTTAGTATGTTTACTTATTTTTTTTTCAGGAGATTCCGGAAAGATTTAGGATTTTTGACTGCACTATTGTTTAATTCAGAACATATTTTTCTTTTATATTCTTTCTCTTCAATTTTACAGCGTCTTCTAAATTTAGATCTAAATGAATAAAATTGTTGTTTGTAAGTACAGATCTGAGGATATTTGTTCACCAATTTTTCATAAGATTCAGAGTACCAAGGCTTTCTTTTTGTTTTCGTTTTTTAGGAGGAGAGTTGATTTCTTGCTGTCTCGATCCTGGTCTCATTTGTCATCATTTACGCTTCTGGATAGTCGTTGACCTCAGTCCAGAGTTCTGTTTGAAAAAAACTCAAAGAAGAACTTAAAAATCTTGTTGCGAATGTACATACGAGTTCGCCAATCTCCTGAAGTCAACCACGGGGACAATTTTTGAACATTAGTTATATGGAGTATCACTTTCTAGTCAAAGATTACCGAAGAAAATCGTACTGTCGACGAGTTTAGAAATTCAATACTTCGAATACCCGATATAAATGTGCTTCAGTTCTAATTTGCACTATACAGCAGGGGTGGAGAGTGGAGGGTGGATGCCATGACTGACCATTTCTTGGTGCATTTTCCCTCTGTCTCCCCGAACCAGGGAAGAGTGATTTCAATGTTATCAGATTGTCCACAGAAAGATTATGATATACCTACGCCATGGCATTCAGTTCAGAACCTGTTTATATCTCGAAGTGCCAGGTCTATTATGTTTTTGGTTCCTCAGGATTGACTGATGCAAAAGTCGACATAAAAGCTATGGTTGTTGTTCAATATAGATAAATATAGATATAGAGACCTTTCAGAGATGCTACATACCAAGTTTTAGATCGACTACTAGGCCCAACAGAAGGTGAAAACATATTATTAATTCATTATATTTTGATCAATCAGAAGCAATTAATGACTTTTACCGCTATCCAAGGTTGCCGGATTTTTACAAAATGAGCAAATTTCAAAAAGCCCTTCCCATTGATGCTTATTATGAAATTTTTAGTGTATTTAGTGAAGCAATTTATCAGAATATAGGGTTCAACAAATTTCGACCACTCAGAAACGAGACGAAATAGGCGAACTCCTTTAAGACCATTTCATGATTGCTACATAGGTTAAATTTCAGTTTATTTTGGCTAAGGTGGAATTTAATTGCAGAAAAACAAGTAAATGTTTGACAGTAGCCGTCATCTTAGTTGTTGGCTAGTGTTAACTAATACAATTCTCAAAGAGATCACCTAAACATGATTGCTGTTTGGTTCAAATCGGCAAGAAAGTGATTTTTGATACTTGATTTTTTTAAAGATGCAGCATCTATGAGCTGTTTTTCACAAGAGTGTTCTGTTTGATTCCAGGTGATACTCAATCCTACCATTTTTCAACACAATTTAGACAGCCTAATTTTTCCACATTCTGAAGCCTGTTTTTTTTTGTTTTTTTGTTTTTTTTTTCGGATCGTTTCCTTTCCACCATCCATATGAAAATAAGTTACCTAAGTACTATAAAGTGAAATTTCCAATAAGGTCTCACAATAGACTGTATTGGCCGGTCATATTGATTCCTGTATTTGTCGTCATAAATCCAGGTCATAAGATGCATTTGGCTCCATGGTTTGAGGGGAGGTTTTTGAAAACAACACTAAAAACAATACTGCAGATGAAGAAAAATAGACACCAAGAGTTGGTAATAGCTCACCTGAACCTGGACATATTATAGATTCTAAAACTTATGCTTTTTATCCGTGAACCAAATTATAACAAAAATCCTATGCACCACACAATAAATTTTTTAAGAGGTAACGACGTCACCAAGAGAAACTTATTGTGACGTCTTGCATCTCTCAAGAAAACCCTTATAATATCCTAAAACTTGGTTTTTCTTAAATATCTCCGTAAAAGCACAGGGAGTCCCACTTTTATCTTTTGCAAAAAGAAGTCCATTACTTCAAGATAATTATACTAAAATTTGAATAGAAATTCAGTACAGTATTTTTGTCTCGCATTGATTTCATAGACATATGTAAAAATCTGCGTCCGAGTGTTAAATCCATTTCTCAACAACTGTAATACCTAGGCTCACAATATTTGGTCTATAGATAGTTCTAAATGTGTACATGCCATTCTGACACCCATCTCCAGATCTTGACCTCTATTTCACGCCTAAGTGACTTGTGTCACATTTTCGTGGTTAAATCCATTTCTCAGCAACTGTAATAAAGGGCCAACCACATTTGGTCTGTAGGTAGTTCTTAAGTATGTACACGCCATTCGTATGCCTATCTCCAGACCTTCACCTCAATTTCACGCTTGAGTGACTTGTCACATTTTTGTGGTTAAATCCATCTGCAATACCTAGGCCCACTATATTTTGTCTTTACATAGTTCTTAATAGATACATACCAGTCTCACACCTGTCTCCAGACATTGACCTCTATTTAACGCCTAAGTGACTTGTGTCACATTTTCGTGGTTAAATCGATTTCTCAGCAAATGTAATACCCAGGCCAACCATATTTGGTCTGTAGATATTTCTTAATGGGTACATGCTAGTCTGACATCTGTCTCCAGACCTTGACCTCAATTTCACACTTAGTGACTTGCTTCACATTTTTCATGATTAAGTCTAATTCTTATCAACTGTTATACATAGACACACAATATTTGGTATATCAATAGTTCTAGGCGGATACATGCCAATATGACCTCTTTCTTCAAACCTTGACCTCAATTTCATGCTTGAATGATCTTTATCACATTTTCATGATTAATTCCATTTCTAAGGAACTGTAAAACCTATAGCCATAATATTTGTTCTATTGATAGTTCTCGATGGGTACTTGTCAGTCTGCAGACCTTGACATCAATGTACATGCCAGTCTGCAGACCTTGACCTTGATTTCATAGTTGAGTGACCTGCGTCACATTTTCATTATTAGGTCCACTTTTCAGAAACTGTAATACCTAGAGCAAACATATTTGGTCTATTGATAGTTCTTGATGGGTACTTGTCAGTCGGACCTCTGTCTGCACACCTTGACATCAATATCATGGTTGAGTGACTTTTGTCATGTTTTCCTGATTAAAAGTCCATTTCTTAGCAACCGTAATTCCTAAGCCCACCATATTTGGTCAATAGATAGTTCTTTGTGGTAATATGCCAGTTTGACACATATCAACTGACATTGCCCTCAATTTCATGCTTGAATTACCTGCATTGTATTTTTTCTATTTTGCATGCATTTTCATGATGTGCATTTCTCATAAACTGTAATATGTCGACTTGTTGTATATGGGCTACAGATAGTTCTTATTAGATAAATGACAGTCTTACATCTGTCACCTCACCTTGACCTGAATTTCTTGCTTGAGTGACTTGCCATTCATTTTCATGATAAAGTATATTTCTCAGCAATTGTACTAACTAGATACATAGTATTTGGTCCGTGGAAGTTCTAAGTGGTTATATACTAAAGTGATATCATGAACTTTGAACTCTTTTTTCATGCTTAAGTGACTGGCGCCACATTTTTGTGATTTAAGGCTTGAGTGAAATTCATCAATATATTTTGACAAATGTCACCTAATTGTAACTTTCTTTTAATGCATTTTCTTGTAGTAACAATGTTGGGTATCAGTAAATCTTTATTCTCTTTCCAACATGCATACTCAGGCGAGACATTTAGTGTGTCCACTCTTGTTTACTACATGAATCTAAAGTTATAAAAAATAATCATCAATACTCCTTATTTGGGCAAAATTTGCATATTTTGTCGTTTTTACCGGTAGTTTATTGATCTTTGCCATCAGTTATTCATCAGAGAACGACTATGTATTTGGGAATATTTAACAAAAGATCCAGTGAATTCATCTTTTTTTGTTAAAAAGTTATACAGTGTTTTGTGAAAGTTGTGAAAAATGAAAAATTAAGGGTTTTAGAATTAAATATACCAAAATCAGTCAAATATCTTAAAAATTAAGTCATGAAGGTATGTTTTTCTTTGCATATATGAAAAGAATACATAAAAATTGACAATATATGGTAACATTTCATCAAGAAATCAGTAGAGGAATCTTATTATATCCCATTCCCTATAGTTCATAAACTAGAGGCTCAGAGGGCTCACATCGCATGAAAGCCATTTTTATTGATGTACCTCAAGAGAGAGGTCACTTCTCCCTATCATTATGAAGTGAGGTAACCCTTGTAGGAACCAAATTTTTCTTCATCAAGGTCCTTCTACTTACAGGTCAGCATATTCTAAAATTTGGCAGTTCTCCAGAAGATTTTTGCATGTATTTCCCATAGGGTCTTATGTTAATCTAAGCCCTCTGCTGTAGGCCATTTCGACTTAGGGATCGGCACCAGAGTAACACTTGGTGAGCACCTTAAGAGGAACATTCAGACCATGTTTGGTTTTAAGCAATTCTGCAGTTCTGTAGATTTTTGTTATACGTCATAGACACTTTCTGTCAAGTTTGACTCTTTTTGTCCAAGCAGTTTAAGAGAATTTTTTTTTTTTTTTTTTTTGAATCAACAACAAGAATGTTTGTAACCTGATCTGGACAAAATGAGTGAACTTTGTAAAAAACCTCCAACAGATGCTTCCTGTCAAGTCTCGTTCCCTTTGGAAAAGTTGTTTCAAAGAAGAACATTATCAAAAGATGAAAGACCAGAACTGCCCATGACAGCCTTGTTTGTTGCTTGATCAGGGCAAAATGAGGAAACTTTGTATAGAACCTCCCAATCAGATGCTTTCTGTCAAGCTTCATTCCATTTGGCCAAGCGACTTCAGAGGAGAAGATTTTTTTATATCAGCCAATAAGAAACAAGAATTGCTCAAGGCAGCCATATTTATACGAATACTCCAATCGGGACAAAATGAGGAAACTTTATAAAGGACCACCCATACATGCTTCCTGTCAGGTTTCGTTCCATTTGGCCAAGCGATTTCAGAAGAGAAGATTCTTTTATGTAAGCCAATCTGAAACAAGAACTGCCAGTGGTGACCATATATGTACTCCAATCAGGATAAAATAAAGATATTTTGTAAAGAACCTCCCATAGATTCTTCCTGTCAGGTTTTGTTCCATTTGGCAAAGCAGTTCCAGAGAAAAAAAAAAAATTTAATCAACCAATGAGAAACAAGAATTGCCTATGGTGGTCTTGTTTTTTGCCCGATTGGGACGAAATGAGGAAACTCTGTAAAGAACCTCCCATAGATGCTTTTTGTCAAATTTCGTTCCATTTGGCTGAGCAATTTCAGAGGAGATTTTATATCAACCAATCAGAAACAAGAACTGCCCATGGCGACCATATTTGTAGTCCAATCAGGACGAAATGAGGAAATTTTATAAGGGACCTCCCATATAATTATGCTTCCTGTCAAGTTTTGTTCCATTTGGCCCAGCAGTTTCAGAGAAGATTTTTGAAAACTCAGCCAATCAGAAACAAAAATTACCAATAGCGGCCATGTTTGTTGTCCGATCAGAATGAAATGAGCATTATTTATAAAGGACCTTACATGATGATTCATGCCAAAATTAATTCCATTTGGCCCAGTGGTTTCAGAGGAGAAGATTAAAATGTGAAAAGTTAACGGACGGACAACAGATGCCAAATGATGACAAAAGCTCACTTTGGCCAGGTGAGCTAAAAATTTAACAAGAATTAATGTTTCTAAAATATCACTTCACCTCACACTTTTTTAGTATAATTTCATACAAACTTTAAAGAATGCTTCATTATTTTGATGACAGGCAAAAAAAGATCATTCCATATTTAAAAGTAATACCCCTTTGTTTGATATAACAAAACCCTTAAGACCATAATTGATTTTCAATGTCTTTTATTAGTAATTATAAAAATATATTTTTAAAATTAAAAATTCTTTTAAACATTAAAGAACAAAAATATACTATGTTCACTCTGCTCCCGACTCCTTTCAAATCACTTTTGGACTGGCAGAATTTTCAGCCAGAATGAAAAACTGATTAAAAATACATTTGCACATTGGATTGACTGACAAGCAGTCATCATATCATAATCATTATGAAAACAATTAACACATATCATAATGAATATGAAAACAATTAACACATAACAAATCTTTCAAGGTTTAAAGGGAAGGATTAGTGTTTTTATCTTTTATGTAATAGGAATATTGTTCAAGGATATAAAACTGTTGCAATGTGATGTAATAATGTCTGTATGACGTAATCATAAATACATGTATAAATCAATCAGATTATTTTGGAATTTTCATGTTATACTTTTTTAAGTATAAGCTCATTGTTGTAGGCTTTTTGATGCTCTCTTTCTATGCTTACGTATGTATATATTCTGATTTGGTGATGTCTCAATGATGCCAACGCATTCTTTGTTATTCGTTAATATTTTATTTTTATATCTGTATACCAAATCTGCAATATCAAAAAACAATACAGTGTAATACAATGTGTGTAAAGAAAAAAGACATGTGTAGTAGTTACTGGTAAATAGCTGAAGTTGATACTATGGGGTATCTGGCAGTAAGGTCAATGATGTGATTTTTAGGTTCACTGTTGAAGACCTTAATTGAACTGACTTTGATATTATATCGTATTATTGCATAGGTCGGTTTGTCATGTACAGTAATCCTTCATCCATCTTTCATATTGCATTTACAGATCCATACATGAATTATACAGGAAAATTATCAGAGTTTCTGTCAAACTGATGACGAAGATCATGTTTTCTAGCTTTGGTCATCTTTTTCTGTTGTATCTGCTCCTACTGAAAAATTAGAAGTCCTAGAAATTTTACTACATCAGTGTTCATTGTCAATATAGCTTATGTCAACTGATTTAAATTCAATGTTAAATGTTGGCTGTTCACTCATTGTTGAATAGCTTATGTCAACTGATTTAAATTCAATGTTAAATGTTGGCTGTTCACTCATTGTTGAATAGCTTATGTCAACTGATTTAAATTCAATGTTAAATGTTGGCTGTTCACTCATTGTTGAATAGCTTATGTCAACTGATTTAAATTCAATGTTAAATGTTGGCTGTTCACTCATTGTTGAATAGCTTATGTCAACTGATTTAAATTCAATGTTAAATGTTGGCTGTTCACTCATTGTTGAATAGCTTATGTCAACTGATTTAAATTCAATGTTAAATGTTGGCTGTTCACTCATTGTTGAATAGCTTATGTCAACTGATTTAAATCAATGTAAAATGTTGGCTGTTCACTCATTGTTGGATAGCTTAAGTCAACTGATTCAAATTCAATGTTAAATGTTGGCTGTTCACTCACTGTTTGATAGCTTCAATCAACTGATTCAAATTCAATGTTAAATGTTGGCTGTTCACTCATTGTTGAATAGCTTATGTCAACTGATTTAAATCAATGTTAAATGTTGGCTGTTTGCTTTTTGTTGAATAGCTTATGTCAACTGATTAAAATTCAATGTTAAATGTTGGCTGTTCACTCATTGTTGAATAGCTTATGTCAACTAATTTAAATCAATGTTAAATATTGGCTGTTCACTCATTGTTGGATAGCTTATGTCAACTGATTCAAATTCAATGTTAAATGTTGGCTGTTCACTCACTGTTGGATAGCTTAAGTCAACTGATTCAAATTCAATGTTAAATGTTGGCTGTTCACTCATTGTTGGATAGCTTATGTCAACTGATTTAAATCAATGTTAAATGTTGGCTGTTTGCTTTTTGTTGAATAGCTTATGTCAACTGATTAAAATTCAATGTTAAATGTTGGCCGTTCACTCATTGTTGAATAGCTTATGTCAACTGATTTAAATCAATGTTAAATATTGGCTGTTCACTCATTGTTGGATAGCTTAAGTCAACTGATTCAAATTCAATGTTAAATGTTGGCTGTTCACTCATTGTTGGATAGCTTAAGTCAACTGATTCAAATTCAATGTTAAATGTTGGCTGTTCACTCATTGTTGGATAGCTTAAGTCAACTGATTCAAATTCAATGTTAAATGTTGGCTGTTCACTCTTTGTTGAATAGCTTATGTCAACTGATTTAAATCAATGTTAAATGTTGGCTTTTCACTCATTGTTGAATAGCTTATGTCAACTGATTCAAATTCAATGTTAAATGTTGGCTGTTCACTCATTGTTGAATAGCTTATGTCAACTGATTCAAATTCAATGTTAAATGTTGGCTGTTCACTCATTGATGGATAGCTTAAGTCAAATGATTCAAATTCAATGTTAAATGTTGGCTGTTCACTCATTGTTGAATAGCTTATGTCAACTGATTTAAATCAATGTTAAATGTTGGCCGTTCACTCATTGTTGAATAGCTTATGTCAACTGATTTAAATCAATGTTAAATGTTGGCTGTTCACTCATTGTTGAATAGCTTATGTCAACTGATTTAAATCAATGTTAAAAGTTAGCTGTTTGCTTTTTGTTGAATAGCTTATGTCAACTGATTCAAATTCAATGTTAAATGTTGGCTGTTCACTCATTGTTGAATAGCTTATGTCAACTGATTTAAATCAATGTTAAATGTTGGCTGTTCACTCATTGTTGGATAGCTTAAATCAACTGATTTAAATCAATGTTAAATGTTGGCTGTTCACTCATTGTTGAATAGCTTAAGTGATTTAAATTCAATGTTAAATTGTGGCTGTTCACTCAATGTTGAATACCTTATGTCAAATGATTTAAATTCAATGTTAAATGTTGGATGTTCACTCATTGTTGAATAGCTTATGTCAACTGATTTAAATTCAATGTTAAATGTTGGCTGTTCACTCATTGTTGAATAGCTTATGTCAACTGATTTAAATTCAATGTTAAATGTTGGGTGTTCACTCATTGTTGGATAGCTTATGTCAACTGATTTAAATCCAAGGTTAAATTTTGGCTCTTCACTCATTTATTGAAATAAGGTCCTACATTTGAGAAAAAATGGCTGTGCTAGAAATCTTTGTTGGGGTTAAGGGTCAATGGATATATTTCTGAAAAAGGACCAACAACAGGCTTTTTCTGCCAAGCTTGTTTCAGAGAGGACTAGAACTGTCCTGAAAGGGACTAATACCCCCCCCAGCAACATGTCTGTTTTGAAGCTTACACAAAGTTCAAATCATCATATTTTTCAAAGTAATCACCCCAAACAGAAATTCTGATAATATGCACATCTCTATATAGTGATCTAACACTCCATTAAATTTCATGAGAATCTTGCAAGTAATGTAGGCGGACAACATTTTTTCGGACAGACTGAAACCTATATACCCCCAAAACTTCGTTTGCGGGAGGTATAATTACAATATAAAAGTTTACAGATAGTCTAACATGAACAGTGGAGGAACCTTTGGTGCAGGTGAGCTACAAAGGGAATTTTCCAACCTAACACCATGTACAGACATATAGAAAGTCTTTGTTATTTGTCTGAAATGCAATATATACATACCTAATCTTTCTATGGTCAATTACTTAATGGTATGTAATGTCTTATGTCTATGTATATAGTCCTGAGCAATCAGTCTATCCGTGTCAGTCCTACAATAAAAAGATACTAAAAAATTATAAGACCATTAATCTCACCTGCAACTACCAGTACATCATTTGATGTAGTACTGTATAAATTTCTCACTAATATTTACGAAGAAATGTGTATAAATTTTTTTGTACATTTCAATATACGAAACTAGAGACTCCAAAGAGCCTGAATCACTCACATGTTATTTTTTGTTTAGATCTTGCATCAATGATTATTTTAGCTATTTAATGTAAACCGTCACATTTTTCCACTTACTATTGACTTGTACAGCTAAATTATACAATCCTGAACCCAATATATATGGTTGCTAGGGACTTTTTCATCAGTTGCTATGGACTTTTTCAATGACCTTGGCTCTTGACCTTTCTTTTTGACATGTACAAGTAAATTATAGGATCCTTAACCCAAATATATATGGTTGCTAGGGACTTTTTCATTGGTTGCTATGAACTCTTCCAATGACCTTGACCCCTGACCCTCCATTTTACTTGTAGAGCTACCATTTTTACCCCATGTCAGTTTCTCTAAATGCTTTAGTTTTTGAGATATAAGCCAAAAACTGCAGTTCACCCCCATGTTCTATTTGTAGCCATGGCGGCCATGTTTCTTAATGGTTAAGAAAATAAAACTTAAAATTCATACTAGATACCCTAAGGATCATTCCACCAAACTTTAGTCCCAATTGGCAAAGTGGTTTCAGAGGAGAAGATCTATAAAGAAAAGTTTACGCCAGACAAGGACAGACGACAAGTGATGGCAATAGTTCACATGCCTTTCAGGCCAGGTGAGCTAAAATAGACAACAAGAAAGGTCAATAATGAAACATCCATCAATTAATGCCATCCAATCAGACAAAAGTTTACATTAATATCACAAAACATTAACAGGCTATTCTTACTTGGTACAGACACTGAGTAGTTGTGGGGTTAAACTGGTTCTGTGAATACCCAAACCATCCCATTATTTATCTTGACCCTCTGGTTTATATAGTTAGTAATAATGCAGTAAAAACCAATACAGCATTATTTCCAACTATCTTCTTTTGTCTACTACTGAAAATTTGGAAATTACTGCAGTGTTTTTATTGATGCCAAAAAAATGAGACAGGGTTCAGAGTTCAATAATTAACAAGAGGCTCTCAAGAGCCTGAATCGCTCACCTGGCAAACAATGACTATAAACTAAATTAATATATTAATGTTTTTTTGTAAATTAAACTGAGTATTTAAGGTCACATAAAATGCTTTAAAAGCCTTTCAAGAACCTCTGGAAAGAAATGGGCATGAGTTCTCCCTATGCTTGATTAAGATACAGTCATGGTCAATCTGATGATTCACAATACAAAATACAAGCTTTAATTCATCTTCAAATACAAGTATAAATCTTTTGGTCTATATGTTGTCTTCGTTTTTAAAATGTTTGAAAGAAGTTATGTAAAAATTGTGGGTTAAGGCTTTTTATTGTACTTGAAAAGGAAATATTGCAGGAACAATCATGCTAAGTTTCATCCAAATCCCCCTAGTACTTTCATAGGAGAAGATGTTTGAAAATTTGTTAACAACGATGATGACAGACACCAAGTGATGGCAATTAAAAGCTCACATATTATGAAGTTTAATCATTGTTATACAACATTCTCATCATCACCATTCACTAAGGATACCATGTTTACTTTAAAAACCAAATATTGTTGAAATCCGAGCAAGTGTAAAAAATGGCGGGAAAATGGCAGCCATTTTAAAAATGGCCATCCAAAACAAACTTTCATCATCACCATTCAACTCGGGATACCATGTTTGCCATCAAAGTAGCTTTCATCTTCATTTTATTTCTATAATTCAGGAAAAAATAGCAAAAAACAGCATTTTGACTCCTATGTTCTATTTTTAGTAAGGGCGGACATGTTTTTCGACCAATCCAAAATCCAAGCAATAACTTTTTGCAGGATACCCTAAGGAACAATCTTCCCAAGTTTCATTTGATTTTGAATAGTAGTTTCAGAGAAGAAGATTTTTGAAATAGTAACATAAAAAAAAGCCAAAAATGTCAAAAAGGGCAATAACTCTAACATCAGTTGACAGATTTTCACGAAAATCAGCACACAGGTAGCTCTCATCATGCTGAACACTTTCAACCTGCCAGAATTTGCCGTAACCTGACGATTTTTGAGATATTTGCGAAAAACTGTTGTTTGACCCCTATGTTCTATTTTTAGTAACAGTGGCCATGTTTTTCGACGGATCAAAAATCGAAGCATAAACTTTGTGCAGGATACCCTAAGGAACAATCATGCTAAGTTTTGTCCAAATCCATTCAGTAGTTTCAGAGGAGAAGATTTTTGAAATAATAACATAAAAACAAATTTACACGCAATCAAAAGCTTTTTTTCATTTTCTACAGTTTGCCATCTATAAGGCATCAACAGTTATTTTGACATTTAAGGGACAAAACTTTAACTCCTAAAGGGCTCATTTAAACATTTTGCAAACTAAGGGAAATGCTGTGAAAATGGTCAATTTTGATGTTCTAAGGGGAATAACTCCTAAAAGGAATGATCATACAACTTAATAAGTACAAATTTCAAAAAAAAATCAAGAAAAAGGGCAATAACTCCTACATGGTGGTTACATCTTCTTCAAAATTTCAAAGCAGGTAGATCTTGAGGTGTTGAACACTTTAGCTTCCCATCAGAATTTTGATATCTGTCACCATTTTTGAGTTATTTGCAAAAAACTGCAATTTACCCCTATGTTCTATTTTTAGCCATGGCAGCCATGTTTTTTTACAAATCAAAAATCCAAATGATAGTTTAGTAGCACTCATGCCAAGGAACAACTACACTAAGTTTGGTTGCAATTAAACTTATGGTGTAAGAGGAGTTAACGATTTTATTACAATGAATAAAGACTGCAAAAATGGTCAATTTTGACGATCTAAGGGGAATAACTCCTAAAAGGAACAAACCTACAACTTCGATCCTGTTACAAATTTTGTAGATCTTTGTGTGCCTAACAATATGAAATTTAAATTTTTCAAATTTCCTTTCTTGTATCCAAGATATTGAGCTTAATAAGTGCAAAATTTGGAAAAAATGCAGAAAAAGGGCAATAACTCCTACATGGGTCGTTGGATCTTCTTCAAAATTTCAGGGCAGGTAGATCTTGAGGTGCT
Source organism: Mytilisepta virgata (assembly GCA_028015205.1). Classification (NCBI taxonomy): domain Eukaryota; kingdom Metazoa; phylum Mollusca; class Bivalvia; order Mytilida; family Mytilidae; genus Mytilisepta; species Mytilisepta virgata. The sequence continues at coordinate 2,731,060 of CM051518.1, read as the reverse complement.
GAACACTTTTACCCGATGCCAGAATTTTGATATCTGTTATGGTTTTTGAGTTATTTGCAAAAAACTGCAATTTACCCCTATGTTCTATTTTTAGCCATGGCGGCCATGTTTTTTTACGAATCAAAAATCCAAACGATAGTTTTGTAGCACATATACCAATAAACAACTGTACGAAGTTTGGTTGCAATTGGTCTTATGGTGTCAGAGGAGTTAACGTTTGAAAAAGTTTATGGACGGACGACGGACGACGGACGACGGACGGAATGACGACGGACGGACGACGGACGCCAAGTGATGGCAATAGCTCACATGACCCTTCGTGTCTGGTGAGCTAAAAACTGCATTTTATTTTTTGCTTGTTTTATTCTATTGCAACGTGCACAGGAATTGCATTAGTTGATATTTGCATTATTGTCAACTTTTGATGATTTGCAATAAATTAATAATTTACAGTACTATCTTTTAATAAGGTTTGCAGAACTATGGCAGATCCTGGACTCTCTAGCTAAGAAGAAACATTCTAACATTGATAATAAAGGGCTTCACTAAGTGCAGCATGATACGACCGCAATATGTTGACAAGTAAAGAAAATGTGGACATATTATTATGATTTACCCAATAAAGTGTTGGATAATATAATATACATTACACAGAAATATTGGACCTACCACAAAAATAAAAAAAAATTTAGAATTCCAGCCACCTTGCTTTTTTCGCCCCTTAATCACGTAGCTCAAAAATTGTAACAGATAGGAAACTACCGACATACTACTGAAAGAACTCATCAAGATGAATTAAAAGAAAAAATCTCCATTGAAATGTGCTGAAAAATAAAAGTTTTATGTTTCCCCCAAAACTGCTAACTTTGACACAGTTATAAATAGAACAAATTGTTGACTAATGAAAGCACCCCTCTAGGTGAATTAAAAGAATAATTTCTCATAAGAATTGGATGAAAATTTAAAAAAAAAAATTTCATATCAAGCCACATTGCTTTTTTTGGCCCTTTTAACCCCTTAAGGCTTATATCTCAAAAACCATAAATTATAGAAGAAATCTGTTGCCATACTGAAAGCACTCATTAAGGTGAACTATCCCCATTAAAAGTGGATGAAAATTAAAAAATGTTAGGTGTCCTGCAAAATGGCCAATTTTGTCCCCATTAATACCCTTTATCTCTGAAATTGAAAAAGCTACACAAAAATGCTTTGACTAACTTTTATTGCATTTCTTATGACGAACAATTTAAAAAAAAAAAAGCATTAAAATCCGATAAGAAATAAAAAAGTTAAAAGATTTATGCTGTGTCCCTTTTTCTGCAATATTTCCAATCGTATGAAATATGTCTGAAGCTTTTTGGAACAGCCTAAATTATATTCTTTCAAGGATTAGTATCACAAATTTTCAATACATTGTTTCCATAAAAAATGGAATTTTGGATGCAATTTTGACCCTTTTCTTAACCGGACAAATGAAATTTTATGGACATGTCCAACCAATTGCGAAATATTCTGTATCCTTGCATGGCAGCGATATTTCTCAAAAAATTTGCATCAATTTAGCAAAATTTAAGGACCTTATTAGGAACGTCTCTGCCAACTTTGATTAAATTCTGTTCAGAGCTTCTCAAGAAAATTCAAATGTGAAATGTCTGATGACAAACAATGGACTACATACAACAATGTCAAGTAATGGCAATACCTAGAAGTGGCCTTTAGCCAAGGATTTCAGTGGTGAATTAGTTTTTGACAGAAAATCCCTACACGCATGTCACAAATGTTTAAGCAAGAAACAATGTTTTAATTGTTGTTCTTTAACTTAAGGTCACAGTGAGGCCTTCAATACAGAGCAAACCACTGCAAGTTCTAGACAACCCCTAACATGGGTTTGAGTGAAATTCTTAGTATGCTGGCAGAACAGAAAACCAACACAGAATAAATCTGGTTTAGTTAATAAATGAACATACCAATTTTCAGATCCTTTCTCTACAATACTGTCAATATAGTCCTCATAACCAGCTGTATTTCTGATTTCTGTACACATCTTTTCTATTTCATTCTTCTCTGCAAGCCTTTTCTCCACCTTCTGTCCTACTTTACAACTACAAAAAAACAAAAGAAAGTCCAGAAAACGGGGCTTTCTGAATCCTTGAAAGAAACTAATGTTACCAAATTACTCCTTTATGCTGTACAAGAAGCCATTTTGTTGTGTATAATAAGAAACTATAACACACGAATGCAGATTGCAATAAACCAAATTTCCTTCTGAAAATGAAAAAAAATCATGTCAAGCATTCTAAATTTTCCAAATCTGTAAGTTAGTGAGATGAATGATTGATTATTGAGATTTTCAAAAGATACATGGATGGAATTAATAATGACTCTTATTTACACTATAATTTGAGTTTACTTACATCAGAGTCAGTATCATATATATGTAAATCCCAATCATGCTGACCACAGATATACTGGTACTTACATCAGAGTCAGTATCATATATATGTAAATCCCAATCATGCTGACCACAAATATACTGGTAACTAGTTCTTTCAGGTCCACCAAATTTTTCTTTTTTTCTTGGATATTTCTGTGTAATATTTGGTACCCCATTAATTTTCTGTTGTTTGTAAAAGTTTGTTTTACAGTTGTAAAAAATTAGGTTTGAACCTGTTTAATGCCACAACTAGTATTTTCCTGATATTTAATTATAAAAAAAGATTGATTGATTATGGCAAAACAACAATCATTCAGCCCCCAAATATTTTTTGAGTTATCCATAAATTATCGCCTTCACTATAATTTTCCAGAAAAAGGATGACACACACTTTCTGTGAAAATTTATGTGTTATACACAATCACTCTGAAATGAGAAAAGCACGAAAAAGTTCAAAATTTCTATTCTGATGAAACTGGAAATAAAAAATACAACTTATAGAGCATTTCACCAATGTTTTTTTTTTAAGAGAAAAAAGACCTGAATGAACTTCACTGATATATTATGATTATAAATCAATCATCAGTTATTTTATCTCATCCAATGATTGATTACGAAATGCCTTCCATTCCCATCACTACCCATCAGTGTCTGTATCAAACCAGACTTTCCTGACATCTTGTTGATTTTTGTACTTTGTTTAATTGTTGACTTTTACTCTCAATTTTTTCACCTTACAACGATGATTATTTCCTGAGAATAATTCTCATATTTCCAATTAAGAAATCAATGGTCATCTTACCCTCCATCTCTATAATGGTTCTGATGAGAATAATCGTAGTATTTCCATTGTGAGAAATCATTCTGATAGTCTGTATATACAGCGGTAGACTGTTTTATTCCATGTTCTCTGTCATACCCCTCTCTCTTGCTTTTATCACCTAGTACGTCATAGGATTCCTTAATATGTATAAACTCAGCATGACTTGAGGCATTGTTGTTCATATCAGGATGATACTATAAAACATTTCATACAATATATAATTATGTATCCTTTATTAAATTAAAGTGTTGAATTTAGAATCACAGAGAATCTGATACATGTGAAACACAGATAATGAGTTCAGTGCAGAGACAATTTCACAGTGCAATTTACAGGCAGTAATTTATTATAGTGACATGTCCTTTTAAGCATATTTGATGATATTAATGACTATCGACTATCTAATATTTTTTAATTATATACAAAATAAATATCAATAAATCAGTTTTTATCTCATAAAGAACACAACTTTTTCAATAGTAGCAAGACACTGATGCCTTATGATTTTACAGTATTTCTCTGACATGCTGGACTTTATGGTTTGATAATTTTTGCATTAAAAATCTGCATATATCCTTTCCGCTGCTGCTATCGTATAGAAACCGTCCTTAACGTATTAATACCGACAAAAAAAATCGAGGTTTGTACAGCTGCCACTATTTTACTGACTAGTGTCCAAAGTGTAGTAAAACATCCATAAAAAACAGGGTTCATATAACCATAGCGTAAATGGTGCCAAAAATTACAATTTTTACATATAACCCAATGTAAAAATATTTAAAAAATATGAATAATAACGTTATAGCTTGAGAAGCACTTTTAGATATTGAATCGTACAATGTTATGGATTTTCTATTCAAAAGAAATCTAACACCGTTTTGAAATGCAACGACTAATTAATTCACGTTTTTTGGCAAAAACAAATATTTACATTATGAACATTCTCCAGACAGAAAATTTCTGTGTTTTATTATCAAATAGTTAACCATGATTACGTTGTGGTTTATATGTCTTTTACTGTTTTAAGTTGTTATGGTAAATGTATACTCGTTGACAATTTGTCTATTTAATTAATATGTTATGTAATTCTGATTACACATTGTGGCCTTTCGAGCCTGAAATAGGGTCGACTATTCAGATGCCAATTTTGTGGTACGTTTAAATACGTTACGACTCTTCTATTCTGTACGATGGTGGCATGTACGAACACCTGTTTTTCTATACTAATAAATATGTTGTAAATGCGGAAAGGATATGCATCATGCATCGTCCACAAAATTTAAATGAAATATTGTTTTCTTACGATATGGAAAAATTATAAATATATAACAATGATTTAAGAAGAACATCTACATTTTTTTCTACCTTTTTTGCTAATTTTACAAAAGCATCACGGATTTCTTTTGCTGAAGCATTTTGTCTGATTTTGAGAACTTCATAGTGGTTCTGGTTCTTTCTGCTTATGTATCTGAAATTGTTATAAAGATCAGCTTGAGTCCTTTTCAAGAAAACCAGTTGCATGGACAAATATTAGTAAATAATTCTGCAAATGGAAGACCATGTAAGAAGGGTTTACAATATATGTACATTTTCAGAAAATATAGTTTATTTGTAGGACAAGTAGATATGTGAGCTTGAACAAGCATTTCTCACCTGTTTCACAGCAAATTTAGTATATATTTTCTAGCCAATATGGAGTAAAAATCAAAAACATTTATAAACCAGAACACATACAACCCAAAGTGAAGGTCTTCCATCCAACCTTATCAAAATGAAAATATGAAAAAATACAAGAAAAATGATAAATACTTCAAACTGAATTTTCATTGAGAGGAGATATTGTGTGTGTATCTGACATTGACAGGAGATATTGTGTGTGTATCTGACATTGAGAGGAGATATTTTGTGTGTACCTGATATTGCAATGCAAAGGAAGAATTTATATTTCTATTCCATTTCTCAAAATATTAAAAGAAATGAATTCAAAGAAATCTGAGTCATTAAAAGATTTCAGAATAAAAATTTTAAAAACACAGCATAATTTCTACAAATCTTAATTTTTCACACCAGTCACACGGGTGGCTGAATAACCTCAAACTACTACCTGTATTCTCCATTTACATAATGATCATATATGTCATCCATTACTACTAACCTTTATAACAAATCTCTCACTCTCTTGTGCATATGTGGTCAAGTTTATTCAAAGCTCCAGATAAGATTTCATCAATTATTTACTAATGTATTTTTTAAATAAAATGGATGAAAGCTTTTTCCATTTTCTGTGTGGTTTCAAGTTCACCCCTCTGATTACATTTTAATAGGGTTTTACACCCCCCCCCCTTCCAAGCAGATATCTATTGGGTGACAAATGGCTTTTGTTTTCAACGGTAATCATTGGAGAGTTGATGTGATAAATGCTTCTAATACACAACAAAATCATTGAAAATAGATATTCGATAATGACATAAATAATGTCACCAACATATTCCTCAGTAAACAGGCAAATTATAGGATAGCTAACATAAAGGGTATACATAAAGCTAGACATACTAGAGCTGCATGATTAGTACATGTACCTGCTGGTGATGTTGCAGGCACAAACTACCAACCAACCAACCAAAAGAATACACATTCTGCTAGATAGTCCAGATAATCTATTACTAGTAAGGGAAATTCAGGAATTGTGTGGCACGTGTAAATAAACGACAGGTCTGGGGAGCAGAGGATAGAAACCCCTGGAAAGTACTGGCATTTGATTTTTAACATGCTTATTATCCCTGCGCTAGTTCGCCGTACGTACGTATGTATTTGTATACATACATACGTGTGTACATAATGTCCAGGATTATCTCAGGAACCATAAGAGATAGAAAATTGAAACATTGATCATTGTTAGCATTCCTGATGTAGATTGTGCCAAAGGTTTCGGAATTTTGGAATTTGCCCTTAGAGCATAATCATGAGCAAAAAATGGATTTCGCGATATCCAGTAAATATTGAAATCTTCTAAACTATTTGGACTATAATGCTGAAACTGAAACCATGACTAGTATTACATACGGCAAATTCAAAAGTGGCATGGGAATTTTTCTGAAACCCCTAGGGGCATAGCAACAAGAGAGTTAAAAAAATCCAAAATCGATTGTCACAGAACTCCTCTTACACCATAAGCGGTAGAAACATAAAAATTGGTAGTCATTACTAGCACTTTAAAAGTTGTTTGTGCCGAAGGTTTCGGAATTTTGAAATTTGCCCTTGGGGCAGAAAAAATTTTTCTGGAAGAGTCTCACAGACTAATTAATTTTTGAAAATAACCTATGAACCATACTATTAGCTGTTAAATGAAATCTATTCAATTTCCAAAAATGGAATTCCAAATTTGGTTAATTTCCTGAAAGACTCTAAGATCTGAATTTTTTTAAAAGTACATAGCAACCATACATATTTGTTTACAAAAAAGCAACAGCTGTATAGGGAATGATTAAATTTTTGGATTTCAAAAAAAAATAACTCCCAATTTTGGTAAATTTCCTGAAAGACTCAAAAAACTTCAATTTTTTTTTGGAAATGTATCTAGCAACCATGTATATTAATAACTATTAATGTCACAAGACTTAGGCTAACCATTCAATTTCCAAAATTGATATTCCAACTTTGGTAAATTTACACTTAATTAGTAGAACATGTCATCATAAAAACAGTTCACTTCATGTATTTACATTATCAATGCATGATATCCTAATCAGTCACACTTCATTTAACATCATGAGTACTATCTCACCTGTCCAATTCATTACTAAAGTTATTGTCACATCTGAGTATAATTTCCTTTAGAGCATTTAATTTTGTGATTAATACAACAGTGGCGCAGGGATATGCAGCGTGGCTGCCGTGTTTCATTTCATTTCAATTCATATTCTTCTACTTATATGCCTTTCAAAATTAGAAATAGAGGGGAAAATCGGCATCTGTAAAAATAAGTGTAGGTAATGTATCGATTACAGAGATCACCTCTTTCTGCAATAAAGTTCATGTGGGGCTTTTTAGTAATTGATAATAATGAGAGGCGACAGGGCCGTTTTCAGGATGTCTGGATTGGGTGGTTGTAAGCTCAGAAATTCTGGATCTAATATGTTTAAGTGATCCTGGATCCAGGATACTTTTAGGGAATTGGGAATTTATTATTTCAATGTGATTTCTTGATTAGACCTTTTTTTAGCGGGAATTAGATCAGACCCCCTCCAACCCACCAACTGAAGTGGAAAACATAGGTCACTGCCAGTATCTGAGGCATTTTGCCATTTTAGTACAAAACTTTTAAACTGATACATATCATGTGACATTTATTACGAGATGAAAAATTGGTTAGTGGGGAACCAGATCCAATCATTTCTCCATTTAACGGAGTACATGGTTTGAACCTTGATAGCCAAGGTCGGCCCTGAGAGATTCCAAAAGTCTTAATTGTTTATTTCCGATGATTTTTAAAAATGCTTTTTTAACGCCAATTAAAGTAAAAGAAATGTGTTAAAACGTATGAACCGCCTGTTTATTTGCAAAATTGGTCAAATATAATGGGTCATCAAAAGCTTGACTATAATTTTTATTGCATTTTATCAATTTTTAACAGCGTAATTATGCAAATATGCAGCTTATGTGGAGCTCTGTTATTTTTTAAGTTGCCACTACTGTGTGTCTTTTAATACCCACTCCACGAATGTGGATGGGGCATATGGAGTTACCCTTGTCTGTCTGTATGTTTGACCGTCTGAACTATGTGGTTAAGCTTTTCATTTAGGTTCATTTCTTTGGAACTAAGCATAGTGTACCAATGAAACTTCATCAGTGGGTGCCTTGGGTAGTAACGTGCAGTCATACAATAATTGGGTCATAATGACCTACATGTTATGCTTGAGCGACTCTGGTTAAGTTTTGAGTTTAGGTTCATTTCTTTGGAACTAAGCATAATATATAAATGAAACTTCATCTGACAGTGGATGTGCCTTGGGTAGTAACTGAGCAGTCATACAATAAGTGAGTCATTATGACCTACATTTTATGCTTGAGTGCCTCTGGTTAAATTTTCATTCAGTCTCATTTCTTTGCAACTATGCATAGTGTATCAATGAAACTTCACCAGTGGATGTGCCTTGGATAGTACCGAGCAGTCATACAATAATTGGGTCATTACGACCTACATTTTATGCTTGAGCAACTCTGGTTAAGTTTTGCGTTTAGGTTCTTTTCTTTGGAACCAAACATAGTGTATCAATCACCCCAAACAAATATGACATTGCAGAATATGCCTAAGTTCTATTTGAAAGTTGGATCCATGTTGACTTTTAAGACACATCTAATTGTTATTTAAAATGTACAGAATAGAAAATAAAGTCCAGACTTTTTCATCTAAAAATCAGTTGCCAAAGTATGAGACACACAGTAAATGCCTACAAGTACGAACTGTAAGAATATTGAGTAAAGGTCCCAAACGACTGAACATGTGAAAGATTTAAAATAACATCATCATTATGTGATCTTCATTAAGGACCAACAGCCCTCACAGCAATAAATGACCAGAGAAGTAATGTCTTATAAGAGGCATTCTAAAAGTAGAAGAAAACATTACCTGTGAATGATAACTATATGTTGAAATGGACACAGTCTTGAACAGGAAAATATTTTACTCATAATTCATGATCTTCAGTATACTTGGGCTCCTAATTCTGTACATTATCTTGTCATGACCTGCAAAAATATGATAAAATGAAATAATGTCAAATCTCAGAAAATAGTCTGTGCAGTTAAGGGATGACCTTTAAATTCTCGGGGAAGTGGGTGAGAGGGGGGAATATGTATTTTATATTTTTGTAAAATTTACATGGCCAGCAAATTAAGCCAATCCAAAAATATTTCTATTAGAATTTAAAGTTTTAGTTCATTTTTGGGACAGAATAGTTATTTCAAATCTGCCCCCCCCCCTCCCTTTTTTAGAATCAAATCATAAAATTTGAAAAAATACACCCTGCTTGTTTAATTTTTTTATGCAAGGAATGAAAGAGGGTTGCATATGACCCAATTTATCAAATAAAAATGGGTCAAAGACACAAATGGCCGGGTTGCTTTACTGGGTGTTTACTGTAGTGGTGACAAAGGTGATTACAAGATCATATTGCAAATTGGCAGTCATGAATATTTAAATAGACAAAATCAGACACATTGTATGTTGGTGTACGATCACAGAGGCAGTCATCAATTTAATTAGAAATAGGTGAAGTAAGCAATATTTGAATAAAAAAAACGACTAAGTTCCAAAGTTTGGAAAAATGGAAAATAATTCCTGAAATAATTCCATAAAGTGAGGTGCACATCTTCAATATATATAAAAACATTCTATGAAGTTTCAAAGATATGGGTGAAAAACTGTAGGAGGAGTTGATTTCGCAAAATAGGTACCCTCTATTGAAGATGTCAATAAAAAACGACTAAGTTCCAAAGTTTGGAAAAATGGCAAATAATTCCTGAAATAATTCCATAAAGTGAGGTGCACATCTTCAATATATATAGAAACATTCTATGAAGTTTCAAGGATGTAAGTGAAAAACTGTAGGAGGAGTTGATTTCGCAAAATAGGTACCCTCTATTGAAGATGTCAATAAAAAACGACTAAGTTCCAAAGTTTGGAAAAATGGCAAATAATTCCTGAAATAATTCCATAAAGTGAGGTGCACATCTTCAATATATATAGAAACATTCTATGAAGTTTCAAGGATGTGGGTGGAAAACTGTAGGAGTTGATTTCGCAAAATAGGTACCATTATCCCCGCCCGCCCGACATTCACCATACTATAACCCGGATTTGCACTCTGTGCAACCCGGCCAAAAAGTACAATACATATGTAACACAATATACAAGATATTCCATAATTTCTAACTAAATATATTGTGATGGGATTACATTGTTTACTTGTTTATTCTCATTTATTTTAGGTTAAAGTTACTTTGATTTAGAGTTCCATACTTTTTCCTTCTGAGCATATTGCCATTGAAATACTCACCGGGTCACAGATCTTACTGGCTCCATTGTGCATGTGATTGGGTCAGCCCGGCTGGGCTTGGTCAACAGGGAACTATAAATACTGCCGTTCTCACCGGACAGGGGGGTTCAGGATGTAGACACTGAACAGTGCACAAGGAATTTATCCCATTTTGGGGATACATACTGAGGGTAGGGCGGGTGGCTTTTAAGACATATCAACTGATCTACAAGTGAACAAATGTTTAACAATAAAGTATTCGTTGCCTTTCTGTCTTATATACTGTAGGTTGGCATATTTCTATGTGAAAAAGGATGTAATTTGTAAATAAACACCATGTTTATACTTCATGTTTGTATTTATCCTGTGAACTCGGGTTTATTATATAAATAACGGGAAACATCAAACAGACAACGAAGCCACAATACGTACAAGAATCTGACTCCTGTTACAATATCAAAATCTTCCAAAATACAGCAGGAGGATTGCAACAACGAACACAGGTGAAAGCAAATTAATTTTCTTTAATTGTAAAGGTAACACCTCGAAGCCCCTATGGATCTGAAGAAATTAACCTTATTAAAGTCATTCGGATAAAATTCCTGGTAACTGTCTGTAAAACTGATGAAATGATAAGAATGGTACAGTTCCCCAATATCAGGAGACTATTTGTGAAGGGGAAAGAAACTGTTCTGTTCTGTTCTGTTCTGTTCAGGTAACTTCCTCCGTTGATTATTCGGAGGACTCCCACTTGGGATAATTTTTAAAACTTAATCACAACTTATAAAAAATACGTCGATTAAGATACATAAAAAAAAATAATAGTCATTAAGATATAAATGTATATACAGTTAAAAAGTACGTAGTAAAAAGTGCACTTTGATGGACGGACATTTTTAACATAAATAATATTGCACAAAATGAACGGAATTGGACGCAAACTATATTTATATCGTAGTTTTGCGATATTTATGTGCATCCTATACATTTGTACTTCTTTCTACAGAATATTCAATTTGCCATATATCCGAAAGTATAAAAGTTATTATATATTTTTTCGATATTCATATGCAGTTCCACATGCTCTAATTGCTTGCAAAATTTCATAAAAATCCGTGAGATAGCCCATTAACGTACCTGTTACCTTAATTTGATTTATGCCAGGACTGTTATAATAGTCCCAGATTTATGCTATAAAATTGTGATATTACGTTTATGTCTTTCATAAAATGATGAAAAATAGACAAAAAATCAAAATGAAGGTCGTGGGGTTTTTCAAATAAAAAGGGGGGTGTAACATACTAAATCCATATGCCAGGTGCCAGTGCAAGGACTTACCAATGCTAAAAAATTATAAATCAAACCCCCTTATGCTGGAGGGTGATATTGGATGCTGGTTTCTTTTCTTAATTCTATTTCATTTATTTCTTTCGGGGGGGGGGGGGGGGGGGCAAGGGCACCCATCGTTTATTTCAAAATATAACGGTTATTTAATTGAATTTTATTCCAAGTCATATTCAGTGATGTATTTTTTTCACATCATTTTTTAACCTGTTTTTTTTTCAAATTCCCTCACCCCCTGAAAATGGTTGATTTGTACCAGGTGACAAAGCTCCAAATAGCATTGTGTTTGCCTCACCGGACTTCCAGACTATACACTTCAATGAAAAAGTTACGGTGCCATTAAAGAAGCGGGACATGCTTACCCTTCCGGAGCACATGATGCCACTCTAGTTCATATTGCTAGTGCTTTAATTTCTGTGCTGTCTTGTTCTAATTCTGTTTGGTTTAGTATATCATTTTTTTTTATTCATTTGGTTATCCCACAGGCATTTGTTTATTTGTTTTATACAAATAACAGTCCCATACACTACTGTATTTAACAGTATTGTGTGGGGCTGTTATTTGTACAAAACAATCCTCGTGGAATCTGTTTGTTATGTTCCATTCTCATCCGTTTGACCATCTTCGCTAGCTAAGGTCGGGTAAACGATTCGCTTATCTCTCTTCTGAAGAGAAGACGGATAAGCGAATCGTAACCCTTGGCAGGCGAAAATGCAGTTTGACTTGCGCTTGGATTTCGATTTTACGGACTTTCTCCACTGTTTTGTCGCTTCGGTATTCTTTTGGTGATATTTATAAATAGATACGACAATTCGAGTCTGCTACAGATGCACACTGAAGAAGGTATCAGAGGATTGAGAAGAAACTGGTTTCCGAATTATGACAGCTGCCAATCGGTGCTCACAGTGAACTGTCCACAGTCTGACTGGGGTCTTGTTTTGCTTAGTCAGTATTGGCTAAGGTTGCAGTCAACGTTACATTTTATCGTCATGCCTGATCTAAGACATATTTTTATATTTATGTAACGTTTTTTAATTAAAAATTTTATAGATAATTTACTGATAGATTATGTTCAAATTTGTTCAGTGAATACCGGCACCATGTGCTACACCTGTAATATTTTCAATTTTCTGTCTTAAGAATTATAATCCGTTTATTGATCTATTGTATTACAATTATTCTTTCGATACAGCAAAAAGAAGATTTAATGAAAATTGAATATCTAACAGATGATTAATAGTAATCTGAAAATAAACATTTACTACAATATACCTCCCATACTGCGTCAAGAATTGATTTTGGAACATTTTCATTCTTTAGGCAGATAGTATTGCTAGGTAGAACACTACAATGGCGAATTTTCCTTTTACACGTGTGGTAATATTTTGTCTTGTGGCTGTAACAGTACAGGTAAGGAGATAAATCCACAATTATATCGTCAATTTGTAGGGTCGTTTTATTATTTTAAGTTAAAAAAAAACTTTTTTTCTTAATTTTCAACAATAATTAGAAGAAAAACTTTATGGCAATGCAAATACTACCTAGATAATAAATGCCCGTTATATAAATATACTCTTCAAAAAAATAAACGCATAGCCCAGATTTCATAATTTTTTATTTGAACGGGATCGTTGTTTCTATAAATCTTAAATGTTTTAATGTCATGTAAGAACAAAAGAAATTCATTATGGGTTTTAAATGTAGGGTCAATAATTGTGACTGGTCATTATTTTGCCTAAATTTGTGCAGCAAGATACATGAGTTTATCAACTTTGCACGGTTTTTGCATGAAACAAAATCTAAGGCTTTTAAAATCCCGGGGTTCTTGGTTTCAAAATCAGTTGCACATGCAGACACTCAACGAGCCAAGTGATGCCACGTCTGAACGAAAACCAATGCAACAACGCTATCGATCTGTTACAAGCAAGTGAATCCCATACTCATGTAGTCAGGCTGCTGAATGTTTCCAAGAGTACCATCTCTCGACATCTAGGTACCGACAGCGAGGTGAATTCAACACGCTCAGGCCGACCAAGAGTGACTACACCTGCCCATTATCGTCACATCCGGTTATGTCATTTGCGGGAACGGTCCACAACAGCGACCTCTGCTGCAGCAGCACTTCCTGGATGGCGTAGGATCTCAGACCAGACAGTCCGTAACCGCCTACGTGAATCCGGAGTACCAGCCAGAAGTCCCGTCAGAGCTCTTTGTTTGACACGCCGACACCGTCAAATCCTACGTCAATGGGCTCAGATACACAGGTATGGCCATAGCAATCCTGGAGAACAGTTCAGCGACGAGCCATGGTTCCTGTTGCAACGGGGCGATGGTAGAGCCAGGGTATACCGATAGATTCGGTGGTGGAAGTTTTATGACGTGGGCTGCAATATCGCTAGAAAGACAGCGATGGTGCGCATTCAAGGAAATTTGACAGCGCAGCGGTATTGTGATGAAATCCTGCAACCACACGCTCTACCGTTAATGCAATAAATAGATTTCAACATGACGATGACTGACCCCACACTGCAAGAATAACAACCGCATTCCTCATGGGTAACGAAGTTGCGGTGCCTCCTTGGCCGTTCAAATCACCTGATCTGAACCCCATTGAGCGGCAACGGCAACCACAGCCTCAATCCTTACAACAACGTGTTCATGCATTACAATTAAGATGGACCTAACAAAACCCAGCTGACTCAGCATTATTTGATTTTGTCAATCGATCGGCGCTGTCAGACTGTTATTGATGGACATACGAGGTATTGAACGGTATTGACCTTGAACTTTGAACGTGCAATGAACTTTCCATAGAAATGAACATTTGAAGGTTGTTTTGAGTTCTTATTTATCCATCTATTTATTAATCATTGTTATTCTTAAAAATTTGTTTGTTTTTATGTTTCCCCAAAATTTCACTATGCGTTTCTTCTTTTTTTTTTTGGAGAGTATAATTTTTATCCAAAATTTCTTTATACTTTTCAACAATATATCAGACATTTCATTTGTAATCAATTCTATTAAGTTTTTTTTGACATACGCAGGGATCTTGTTTGAATGGAGACGGTTGTAAGTGTGCCTTTGACGATGAAACTATGTTTAAGAGTAAATCTGAGGTATTGGCCGCAGCTGTTGGTGCTCTTGGGCCTCTGGTCGCCGTTGGTGGTGGATTTGGGATATGGAAGCTGATTCAAAGTAAGATGGTAGATTCCACCAAAGATCTGATCAACAGTGGACCAGAATCACAAGGAAATAGTAGGTCGGTGTCACCTACTACGAATTCAACGCGTGCGTCCTCCAGCAGATCAACGCCTTTAACCGTGAATGATATGGATTTTGACGATGAGTTTGATTTCCGTGATACGCATTCACCATCAAACTTCGATCCCAAAGAGGGACTTTCTTCTCCGCGATGGTCACATGAAAGACAAATGCCCCCGTCTTTGACAAACAGAACCCCGCTATCAGCCAAACCAGATGACTTGAACGGGTGGATGTTCTAACATTGTTCTTACACTGCTACCATTATATGTTCTCTTAAACTGGTAGAAGTCATTAAAGCACTTGGCCGCAGAAAGTTTGTTTATTTGCATTTTACACCCATACGGGTCAAAAATTAAACAGAATCATGAAAATATCAATATTAGTGATTATAGCCTTTGGCAGACACGGAACTCATTTCTAAAGACAATTATTTATAAGAGAAACTATGTAACCCTGTTCTTTTCTGATTACTGTAAAGTAGTTTTTGTTACAAACATTTCCTTCATCGTATCCATTATTTGGGGTCATTAGAACAAAAAGATTGTATGCATTTTGTTTGCGAAAAGCTAGGTTAATCAAATTTCGTTAGCTATTGATAGTCAATTGTTTTACGTTAGAACGGTATGAAAAAAATAAATATGTGCGGATATTAGAAAAACTATTACTGTAGAGAAAGAATACTAAAGTACTATAATTCTAGTATTGACTTCAGAGTCAGTTTTCATTGGTCAATATCGTAACTCCTGGTGAATAGAATAGAGAATGGAAACGGGGAATGTGTCAAAGAGACAACAACCCGACCAAAGAGCAGAAAACAGCTCAAGGCTACCAATGGGTCTTCAACGCAGCGAGAAAATCCCGCACCAGGAGGCGGGCTTCAGCTGGCCCCTAAACAATAATGTATACTAGTTCAGCATAATGCACGGCACACAAAATTCCGAAACATAAAAATGAACCAAAATTTTTTAAAAAACACACAAGACTAACAAAGGTTAGAGGTTCCTGACTTGAAGTTCATTTTTTCGATGAACGATGTAGGTAGGAATCCGTGAGCCCGGGAATAGTGCTGTGTTTAGGTTGCACTCCACAAATTAATAGTACCATTTTCTATGTGAAGTGAGCTAACAAATGTCATGGTCTTGTGCCATCTTCAGAGTAAATAATACCCATATACATATATATATATATATATTCTGAAAGGCCATTATGTTAGCATTGTTTCAATCATGATAAAATAAATAAAAAATATCCATGGAAACATAGTTGGCATAGCAACATTTCAAAAATTTTCATAAAAAAAGCTTTAAAAATGTTAAATTTCACTCCACTTCGGCTTAAAATTGAGGTCTGATGCAGCGTTTCAATCCAATTGAGACTTAATTTTTCAGATTCTGCATAAAATTCCATTACATATGTTGGAAAAAAAGGGTTACCTTTCCGGCTCTTTTTTTCGCAATTTAACTTACCAGTGCAGGTGCCGATTATCACTGTCAAAGTTTTACACACCACATGTCAATTCACAAGTCCCAGTTTATGACCTCCCATTACTGGGACATTACTTGTCAGAAGCAAAATCAGTTAATGTTTTCGTATCTTTTTAAACTAAAATCTATCCTCTTTCAGTCAATATTACAATTTTGAGGTTAAGACATTTATTATTTATCTATCATGTAGTCAAACTTTACCAACTCTAATAATTAAGAAAATTCTGGGGAGTGCATTTCTCTGAAACTAAGATAATTAGTGGAGTGTAACCTTACAAGCTAAATTTTAATTTCATTTTGTAAAATTTCTGAAAGGGTTTTGGAATTGTAGGTAATAAAATTGCTTTAAGAAATTCATCTGTGTGTAAACTCAAAAACTTTATACATGAAGTTGTTCGGACTTCATTCAGTTTGTCAGTGAGTTGGTCTCTATTACACACCGACGATTTCTGTCAAAGCATCTTTTATTTATACTATATATTATTGTTGTTTTCCTCCTGTCCAGTTCGCGTATCATTGTTGTCTGAAAAAAATCTTTTAAAGCTGGCCATTCAAAAAATAGATTAGTAAATTGAAATCGGCGAAAAAACAAAACGAGGAGTTAACATAAACCACCATTTCATCATAGGTCATGTCAAGATATCATAAACCACCATTTCATCATAGGTCATGTCAAGGTATCGTAAACCACCATTTCATCATAGGTCATGTCAAGATTCAAGACTAATAGGACACTATGCTATGGAAACATATGATAAAGTATGGAAAACATCTAACAACAACACACAAGTTTATTCCAACAATGAATGAAATTTTCAAGTTGCACATTCTCTTTGGTTTAGTGTACTGGCTACTGTCATGAATCAGTAATTATGTTTATGACACACTAGATTCTAATCGGTCTATAAAGTAAGCCTGTTCGTGACTTGTGTTTAAATCATGACCCTGATCATGACAGGGAACAAGAAAAAGTACACTTAACTGTGGCACACTCGTATTACCAATTATAACGTGCACCCATCCCCCATCCCTCAACCCGCGGACAAAACGCAAGGTTTCATTTTCGTTTTATGTTTCAGTATATATTATATGGGAAAGTTTTTCGTGTAGTTTGGCAGACCCAATTAATTCAAATTGTTATACATTTTTCCGGATAATTCGTGTAGAAACACCATTCCCCTTGTATTTGCAAGACCGTCAAATGTCCCCTAATTCTTCGCGCCTGGCTCAGAAATTGACATTGGCTGCGTTATACTTCAAGAAAATGACTTGTATGAGTAAAAGCAGATGCAGGGTGTTGTGAAAAGTTGTTAATATTCTAAACTATTTCATCAAAGTGTTGTTTCAATTTAAGAAGAAAGACGTTTACGGATGGGGTCTTAGCATTTTTAAAGATTTTTCAGAAAAAAACCATTGCAAAGATGGACTGTTGATTCACACTAAAATTGCTTAGATACAAAATGGAACAAAGGTTGATAATGAACAAAACAAATTACAAAAATTTTTAAATATTCATTTGGAAAATACCGAAATGACAGGTGCGCTGAATAAGGGGACAGCAATGTGTTGTAATTATAGTCTCTTTCCAAAATATTAACGACGAAAATCCAACTAGTTTGTTTCCAAGTAGTAATATAAAGTTATAACCGCAGTTACCAGTTTCCATCTGCTAACACCAGGTATGTGCCTCAGGTATATACATTACACAAAGAATTGTCTAGAATCTTCACAAATGTCTTGAATGCTCTTTCTAGAAACTTCTGCAAAATGACCCATCATGTCAAACAATAAACAACAAAATGCAACTTATTTATAGACAGATTGCATAATATTAAAACTAAATTAATATAGCTATTATTTCTAAATTACAATTGTAGGAAATTCTAGAACTAAAAAGCATGAATACCGAATTGTCAAGAGAAGGGAAGTCCGTGGACAAAAAGCACAACCGGGAACACCAAAAAGACGACAAAGGACAAAGTAACAAAAAATCAAAAAGTACACACAGAAATTAAACGATCAGCATGAATCCCACCAAAACCGTGCCCCTGATGGCTGAGCAGTTCCTGCTTCTTGCAACACATCCGCCGTATAAAAAATATACTTACGCATAACATTATGTATTCTGAAAAGAGAAACATTGATACGGTTACACTATACAAACCTTTTTAACATCGGACTCTGACATCTTTTGAACTGAATTAACTCTGTGTATCGCTGTGTGTTTGTCTATTCCACATTGGCTAGAGGTGTAGGGGGAGGGTTGAGATCTCACAAAACATGTTTAACCCCGCCGCAATTTTGCGCCTGTCCCAAGTCAGGAACCTCTAGCCTTTGTTAGTCTTGTGTGGTTTTTTGAATTTTGGTTCATTTTTATGTTTCGGAGTTTAGTGTGCCGTCCATTTTGCTGAATTAGTATACATTATTGTTTAGGGGCCACATGAAGCCCGCCTCCGGGTGCGGGATTTTCTCTCTGCGTTGAAGACCCATTGGTAGCCTTGAGCTGTTTACTGCTCTTTGGTCGGGTTGTTGTCTCTTTGACACATTCCCCGTTTCCATTCTCCATTCTATAGAAGTATTCTGCCAGAAAATCTATTTGCATCATTAACATTGTAAAACGAGTTCTTATTTTATTCCACAGGTTTATTGCAAACATTTGGCTTTTGGCATTTGGCAGTTTGACCTGTTCCCACTGTCGTAACATTTCATGTGCCTCCACCGATTGACTTCAAGATGGGTGCCGTATACGGGACAGGAACTGCTTACCCTTCCAGAGCACCTGGATTCACTCTTGGTTTTTATAGGAGTTAGTGTTGTTCATTGTTTTTTAGTTTTCAGTGTTTATTTGTTTTGCTTGTGGGTGTTCATTTGTCTTCCAGGGTTTGTCTGTCCAATGGATTACGTTTTTTTTATTGCTCCCTAGATATATTTGTCCTCTTCTGTAAACAATGGTTGCATACATTCTGCAATATGGTTTTAGAATTTTGATTTTCCAAATGTGTCGAATTTCGAAAACTGAGAATTGCCACCTAAACTCTTCTCTCATTTTAGCTCCACCTGACGCAAAGGGTCATGTGAGCTTTTGCCATCACTTGGCGTCCGTCGTCAGTCGTCCGGCGTCGTCGTTATCTTTTCACAAAATTATCTTCTTCTTGAGAACCACTTAACAGAATAAAACCAAATTAAGCAGAGATATTCCATACAAGGTCCTTTCCAAGTATTGTAACTTTGGTTCCAATTTGTCCAAGAGCCTGGCGTTTTTCTAATTTCTGAATGCCTGAATTTAAAAAAAATTCTCCTGAAGAACGGCTTCCCTGATTAAAACTAAACTTTATAGTTATGTTTCTATGAATGTGCTGACCAAGTGTTGTTACTTTGGTGCCGATCCGTCATCCAACATGGCTGTCAGCGGGGAACTTAGTTTAACATAGGACCCTATGGGAAATACATACAAAAATCTTCTTCAGAGAACCACTGAATGGATTGAAACAAAACATAGCATGAATGTTCCTTATGAGTTGCTGACCAAGTGTTGTTACTCTGTTGCTGATCCATCATCCAAAATGGTGGCCAGCGAGGGACTTAGTTTAACATAGGGCCCTATGGGAAATACATACAAAATCTTCTTATAGAGAACCGCTGAATGAATTTAAATGAAACATGGCATGAATGTTCCTTATGAGGTGCTGACCAAGTGTTGTTATTTTGGTGCCGATCTGTCATCCGACATGGCTGCCAGCGGGGGACTTAGTTTAACATAGAACCATATGGGAAATAAATACAAAAATCTTCTACTAGGGAACTGCTGAATTTATTGAAACCAAACATGGCATGAATGTTTCTTATAAGGTGCTGACCAAGTGTTGCTACTTTGTTGCCGATCCATCATCCAAGATGGCCACCAGAGGGTGACTTAGATTAACATAGAACCCTATGCGAAATACATACAAAAATCTTCTTCGAGAGATCCGCAGAATGGATTTAAACTGAAAGTGGCAAGAATGTTCCTTATGAGGTGCTGACCAAGTGTTACTATTTGAATGCTGATCCATCATCCAAGATTGCCGCCAGCTGGGGACTTAGTTTAACATAGAACCTTATGGGAAATACATAAAAAAAAATCTTCTTCTAGAGAACCGCTGAATAGATTGAAAAGAAACTTGGCACGAATATTTCTTATGAGGTGCTTACCAAGTGTTGCTATTTTGATGGCGATCCGTCATCCAAAATGGCCTCCAGCGGGGGACGAACCAATGGGAAATACATACAGAAATTTTCTAGAGAACCACTGAATGGATTGAAACCAAACATGACAAGAATGCTCCTTATGACGTTCTGACCAAGTGTTGTTACATTGACGCCGATCTGTTATCCATGATGGGCGTCAGTGGAAGACTTAGTTTAACATAGGACCCTATGGGATTTACATTCAAACGGTGTCTTCTTGAAAATTGATGAATGGATTGAACCCAAACATAGCATGGATTTTAATCTCAAATTCATTTAGAGTGAAGAAATGGAAATATCAGGCGTGCGATACACGCTCCTGGGAGCCTCTGTATATCATCTGTATCTTTTGAGGAATTTTGGGATCATTTTTGATACCGACAATAGCTTTCTAGTTCTTTTTATTTCAGAAGTTGAATTATCTGTAATGTAAACCCTACAAATAAATTATCAGGTTATTTTCACGTATTATTAATTAACTTCTTAGGGATATAGAAATAACTGGGCCCAGTTGTTTAAAGGTTAATCACTTTTTTCAATTTCCATTATTTTGACTGATAAGTAATATTTCTGTAAATAATTTTTGTATGGACAATAAAGTCATAGGATTAACCCATCAGAAAGTTTTTGGTTCTTTGGCACAATCAAGGGATTGAAAATTTGTAACTGAGAATTGTGGTTAACTTTTGAACAACTGGGCCCTGATGGTAAAATGTTCCGGCAATATTTAGGGAACAGGATAATGTTTTCCCATGTCATACCCTTATCTCAGACTTTATAAGAGTTTAAGTATATGGAAGATTTGTTTTTTATTCAATTTCGATTTTTGCATTATCAACAAAGAACGATTCGTTAGGTTGAAAAGAAAGTTCTTTGACCTGGATTGATTAAATGCCTGTAGACTTAAGCTCGCAAATTAACATTAGGAACCCAATCATTTATCTTCTACCCAAGATTACAGTAACCCTTCAAAATTATATAACACCGTACACTAACTATATATCTATATATCACGTAATATTTAAATAGCAATTTATTTAATTGAAAAACTTCCCGGGGGTTGAGTGCTAGGGTTATTGGGGTTAACAGAATGTCGATTTGATTTGAGATCGGATACTACGTATATATTTACCAAATTGGAATCAAAATCAGTGTCACACTGTTCATTTAAAGACCAAACCAACAATTGTTTATATGCACATCTCAGCGCATAAGTATTGTTCCATAAGACGTCTATGACGTTGATAGAAAATCCGCGAAACGGTGTTTCACATTCGAGTTATTTTTGAAAAGCTAAAATGGCGTCGCGCTTGAAAGGGCGTTTCATTAAAACTAGTGAAAGGAATCGCCGAAAAGACTGCCGAGAGCGAATGTCTGAAGTTAAAAGGAGGAAAGCAGATTTTTATTATCTACAAATTATTTACACTATAAATTTACTTTTTATCCAAATAAAATGTCGCAAATGAAATCACCGCCCGGATTGATTCTGTGAGATATGATCTAAGTTTGGTTCTCGATTACTTCGACAAACCTATGTTTATTGGTTTTGTTTGATTGCTGTGACTTTCTAGTGACACTTGAATAATTGCAAATTAAAATTTGGCTTTAGAACTGGAAAATTCGAATCAAAATTCGAAATATACCCCGAACTCGACTTTTAACTGGAAGTTATTAACTGAGGCACGAACTCGAACTCTTAGGTTAGTGTTAAAACATCTACAAATGATAAGCGCAGCAACAAGATCAAAAATATTTTACCATATCATTCCAACCAATAAGAAAATTGGTTTGAACGAGGCTAACACTATGTACATCGCCGGCGACACGGTGACTTGAAGGGAAAGTATTTTTTTTGCTTATTGTGACGTCATGTTTATTGAGAAAACAAAACTAAGCTTGGCGTAGCTGAATATGTCATTTTTTTCGACGTTAAATCCGTTTTATTTTTCTTATGAAGTGGGTGACCTATCTTTTTTTTTTTTTGTCTTATTCTGACAACAATGAATAACTAAACACAGTATAAAAATTTAAGAAAAAAATCAATTACAGATTTTTCAAAATTCAATAGAATATGCAGTAAAAATTGGCCCAAATTTGCGCGGGAAAGGCCTTTAGAGCAGAATACGTGGTCATTGCCATTGGTCATCTGCCCAGTTCACGTATCATTGTTGTCTGAAAAAAATCTTTTAAAGGTGGCCATTCAGAAAATAGACAAAACGTGGAGTTATCATAAACCACCATTTCATCATAGGTCATGTCAAGATTCAAGACTAATAGGACACTATGCTATGGAAACATAGGATAAAGTATGGAAAACATCTAACAACAATACACAAGTTAATTCCAACAAGGAATGAAATTTTCAAATTGCACACTCTCTTGGTTTAGTGTACTGGCTACTGTCATGAATCAGTAATCCTGTTTATGACACACTAGATTCTAATCGGTCTATAAATTTAGCCATTGTGCGCATTCAAGGAAATTTGACAGCGCAGCGGTATTGTGATGAAATCCTGCAACCACGCGTTCTACCGTTAATGCAATAAATAGATTTTAACATGACGATGACTGACCCCACACTAGTAGCAGCAAGAATAACAACCGCATTCCTCATGGGTAACGAAGTTGCGGTGCCTCCTTGGCCGTTCAAATCACCTGATCTCAACCCCATTGGGCGGCAACGGCAACCACAGCCTCAATCCTTACAACAACGTGTTCATACATTACAATTAAGATGGACCCAACTAAACCCAGCTGACTCAGCATTATTTGATTTTGCCAATCGATCGGCGTTGTCAGACTGTTATACGAGGTATTGAACGGTATTGACCTTGAACTTTGAACGTGCAATGAACTTTCCATGGAAATGAACATTTGAAGGTTGTTTTGAGTTCTTATTTATCCATCCATCTATTTATTAATCATTGTTATTCTTAAAAATTTGTTTGTTTTTATGTTTCCCCAAAATTTCACTATGCGTTTCCTTTTTTTTTTTTTTTTGGAGAGTATAATTTTTATCAAAAATTTCTTTATACTTTTCAACAATATATCAGAAATTTCATTTGTAATCAATTCTATTAAGATTTTTTTACATACGCAGGGATCTTGTTTGAATGGAGACGGTTGTAAGTGTGCCTTTGACGATGAAACTATGTTTAAGAGTAAATCAGAGGTATTGGCCGCAGCTGTTGGTGCTCTTGGGCCTCTGGTCGCCGTTGGTGGTGGATTTGGGATATGGAAGCTGATTCAAAGTAAGATGGTAGATTCCACCAAAGATCTGATCAACAGTGGACCAGAATCACAAGGAAATAGTAGGTCGGTGTCACCTGCTACGAATTCAACGCGTGCGTCCTCCAGCAGATCAACGCCTTTGACCCTGAATGATATGGATTTTGATGATGAGTTTGATTTCCGTGATACGCCTTCACCATCAAACTTCGATCCCAAAGAGGGACTTTCTTCTCCACGATGGTCACATGAAAGAAAAATTCCCACGTCTTTGACGAACAGAACCCCGCTATCAGCCAAACCAGATGACTTGAACGGATGGATGTTCTAACATTGTTCTTACACTGCTACCATTATATGTTCTCTTAAACTGGTAGAAGTCATAAAAGCACTTTAAGTTTGTTTATTTGCATTTTACACCCATACGGGTCAAAACTTAAACAGAATCGTGACAATATCAATATTAGTGATTATAGCCTTTGGTCGACACGGAACTCATTTTCGCAATTCTGAAGACAATTATTTATAAGAGAAACTATGTAACTCTGTTCTTTTCTGATTACTGTAAAGTAGTTTTTTTACAAGTATACAAACATTTCCTTCATCGTATCCATTATTTGGGGTCATTAGAACAAAAAGATTGTATGATGCAATTTTTGCGAAAAGCTAGGTTAATCAAATTTCGTGAGCTATTGATAGGCAATTGTTTTACGTTAGAACTGTATGAAAAAAATTAATATGTGCGGATATTAGAAAAACTATTACTGTAGAGTAAGAAGATTAAAGTACTATAATTCTAGTATTGACTTCAGAGTCAGTATTTATTGGTCAGCGTCGTAACTCCTGGTGAATAGAATAGAGAATGGAAACGGGGAATGTGTCAAAGAGACAACAACCCGACCATAGAGCAGAAAACAGCTCAAGGCTACCAATGGGTCTTCAACGCATCGAGAAAATCTCGCACCCGGAGACGGGCTTCAGCTGACCCCTAAACAATAATGTATACTAGTTCAGCATAATGGACGGCACATTAAACTCCGAAAGATAAAATTGAACCATAATTTAAAAAACACACAAAACTAACAAGGGCTAGAGGTTCCTGACTTGAAGTTCAATTTTTCGATCAACGATGTAGGTAGGAATCCGTGAGCCCGGGAATAGTGCTGTGTTTACAAGCTAAATTTCAATTTCAATTTGTAAAATTTCTGAAAGGGTTTTGGAATTGTAGGTAATCAAATTGCTTTAAGAAATTCATCTGTGGGTAAACTCAAAAACTTTATACATGAAGTTGTTCGGACTTAATTCAGTTTGTCAGTGAGTTGGTCTCTTTTACACACCGACGATTTCTGTCAAAGCATCTTTTATTACTATATATTATTATTGTTTTCCTTCCGCCCAGTTCACGTATCATTGTTGTCTGAAAAAAAATCTTTTAAAGCTGGCCATTCAGAAAATAGACAAAACGAGGAGTTATCATAAACCACCATTTCATCATAGGTCATGTCAAGATTCAAGACTAATAGGACACTATGCTATGGAAACATAGGATAAAGTATGGAAAACATCTAACAACAATACACAAGTTAATTCCAACAAGGAATGAAATTTTCAAATTGCACACTCTCTTGGTTTAGTGTACTGGCTACTGTCATGAATCAGTAATTATGTTTATGACACACTAGATTCTAATCGGTCTATAAAGTAAGCCTGTTCGTGACTTGTGTTTAAATCATGACCTTGATCATGACAGAGAACAAGAAAAAGTACCCTTACCTGTGGCACACTCGTATTACCAATTATAACGTGCGACCCCCCCCCCCCCCCCCCCCGGACAAAAAGTAAAGTTTTAATGATCGTTTTATGTTTCAGTATATATTATATGGGAAAGTTTTTCGTGTAGTTTGACAGACCCAATTAATTCAAATTGTTATACATTTGTTCATCAAAGTGTGGTTTCAATTTAAGAAGAAAGACGTTTACGGATGGGGTCTTAGCATTTTTAAAGATTTTTCAGAAAAAAAAACATTACAGAGATGGACTGTTGATTCACACTAAAATTGCTTAGATACAAAATGGAACAAAGGTTGATAATGAACAAAACAAATTACAAATGTTTTTAAATATTCATTTGGAAAATACCGAAATGACAGGTGCGCTGAATAAGGGGACATCAATGTGTTGTAATTATAGTCTCTTTCCAAAATATTAACGACGAAAATCCAACTAGTTTGTTTCCAAGTAGTAATATAAAGTTATAACCGCAGTTACCAGTTTCCATCTGCTAACACCAGGTATGTGCCTCAGGTATATACATTACACAAAGAATTGTCTAGAATCTTCACAAATGTCTTGAATGTTCTTTCTAGAAACTTCTGCAAAATGACTCAATTTGTCAAACAATAAACAACAAAATGCAACTTATTTATTGACAGGTTACATAATATTAAAACTAAATTAATATAGCTATTATTTCTAAATTACAATTGTAGGAAATTCTAGAACTAAAAAGCATGAATACCGAATTGTCAAGAGAAGGGAAGTCCGTGGACAAAAAGCACAACCGGGAACACCAAAAAGACGACAAAGGACAAAGTAACAAAAAATCAAAAAGTACACACAGAAATTAAACGAGCAGCATGAATCCCACCAAAACCGTGCCCCTGATGGCTGAGCAGTTCCTGCTTCTTGCAACACACCCGCCGTATAAAAAATATACTTACGCATAACATTAGGTATTCTGAAAAGAGAAACATTGATACGGTTACACTATACAAACCTTTTTAACATCGGACTCTGACATCTTTTGAACTGAGTTTTACTGTGTGTATCGCTGTGTGTTTGTCTATTCCACATTGGCTAGAGGTGTAGTTGGAGGGTTGAGATCTCACAAAACATGTTTAACCCCGCCGCAATTTTGTGCCTGTCCCAAGTCAGGAACCTCTAGCCTTTGTTAGTCTTGTGTGGTTTTTTGAATTTTGGTTCATTTTTATGTTTCGGAGTTTAGTGTGCCGTCCATTTTGCTGAATTAGTATACATTATTGTTTAGGGGCCACATGAAGCCCGCCTCCGGGTGCGGGATTTTCTCTCTGCGTTGAAGACCCATTGGTAGCCTTGAGCTGTTTACTGCTCTTTGGTCGGGTTGTTGTCTCTTTGACACATTCCCCGTTTCCATTCTCCATTCTATAGAAGTATTCTGCCAGAAAATCTATTTGCATCATTAACATTGTAAAACGAGTTCTTATTTTATTCCACAGGTTTATTGCAAACATTTGGCTTTTGGCATTTGGCAGTTTGACCTGTTCCCACTGTCGTAACATTTCATGTGCCTCCACCGATTGACTTCAAGATGGGTGCCGTATACGGGACAGGAACTAAGCTTACCCTTCCAGAGCACCTGGATTCACTCTTGGTTTTTATAGGAGTTAGTGTTGTTCATTGTTTTTTAGTTTTCAGTGTTTATTTGTTTTGCTTGTGGGTGTTCATTTGTCTTCCAGGGTTTGTCTGTCCAATGGATTACGTTTTTTTTATTGCTCCCTAGATATATTTGTCCTCTTCTGTAAACAATGGTTGCATACATTCTGCAATATGGTTTTAGAATTTTGATTTTCCAAATGTGTCGAATTTCGAAAACTGAGAATTGCCACCTAAACTCTTCTCTCATTTTAGCTCCACCTGACGCAAAGGGTCATGTGAGCTTTTGCCATCACTTGGCGTCCGTCGTCAGTCGTCCGGCGTCGTCGTTATCTTTTCACAAAATTATCTTCTTCTTGAGAACCACTTAACAGAATAAAACCAAATTAAGCAGAGATATTCCCTACAAAGGTCCTTTCCAAGTATTGTAACTTTGGTTCCAATTTGTCCAAGAGCGTGGCGTTTTTCTAATTTCTGAATGCCTGAATTTAAAAAAAATTCTCCTGAAGAACGGCTTCCCTGATTAAAACTAAACTTTATAGTTATGTTTCTATGAAGGTGCTGACCAAGTGTTGTTACTTTGGTGCCGATCCGTCATCCAACATGGCTGTCAGCGGGGAACTTAGTTTAACATAGGACCCTATGGGAAATACATACAAAAATCTTCTTCAGAGAACCACTGAATGGATTGAAACAAAACATAGCATGAATGTTCCTTATGAGGTGCTGACCAAGTGTTGTTACTCTGTTGCTGATCCATCATCCAAAATAGTGGCCAGCGAGGAACTTAGTTTAACATAGGGCCCTATGGGAAATACATACAAAATCTTTTATAGAGAACCGCTGAATGGATTTAAATGAAACATGGCATGAATGTTCCTTATGAGGTGCTGACCAAGTGTTATTATTTTGGTGCCGATCTGTCATCCGACATGGCTGCCAGCGGGGGACTTAGTTTAACATAGAACCATATGGGAAATAAATACAAAAATCTTCTACTAGGGAACTGCTGAATTTATTGAAACCAAACATGGCATGAATGTTTCTTATAAGGTGCTGACCAAGTGTTGCTACTTTGTTGCCGATCCATCATCCAAGATGGCCACCAGAGGGTGACTTAGATTAACATAGAACCCTATGCGAAATACATACAAAAATCTTCTTCGAGAGATCCGCAGAATGGATTTAAACTGAAAATGGCAAGAATGTTCCTTATGAGGTGCTGACCAAGTGTTACTATTTGAATGCTGATCCATCATCCAAGATTGCCGCCAGCTGGGGACTTAGTTTAACATAGAACCTTATGGGAAATACATAAAAAAAATCTTCTTCAGGAGAACCGCTGAATAGATTGAAAAGAAACTTGGCACGAATATTTCTTATGAGGTGCTTACCAAGTGTTGCTACTTTGATGGCGATCCGTCATCCAAAATGGCCTCCAGCGGGGGACGAACCAATGGGAAATACATACAGAAATTTTCTAGAGAACCACTGAATGGATTGAAACCAAACATGACAAGAATGCTCCTTATGACGTTCTGACCAAGTGTTGTTACATTGACGCCGATCTGTTATCCATGATGGGCGTCAGTGGAAGACTTAGTTTAACATAGGACCCTATGGGATTTACATTCAAACGGTGTCTTCTTGAAAATTGATGAATGGATTGAACCCAAACATAGCATGGATTTTAATCTCAAATTCATTTAGAGTGAAGAAATGGAAATATCAGGCGTGCGATACACGCTCCTGGGAGCCTCTGTATATCATCTGTATCTTTTAAGGGATTTTGGGATCATTTTTGATACCGACAATAGCTTTCTAGTTCTTTTTATTTCAGAAGTTGAATTATCTGTAATGTAATCCCTACAAATAAATTATCAGGTTATTTTCACGTATTATTAATTAACTTCTTAGGGATATAGAAATAACTGGGCCCAGTTGTTTAAAGGTTAATCACTTTTTTCAATTTCCATTATTTTGACTGATAAGTAATATTTCTGTAAATAATTTTTGTATGGACAATAAAGTCATAGGATTAACCCATCAGAAAGTTTTTGGTTCTTTGGCACAATCAAGGGATTGAAAATTTGTAACTGAGAATTGTGGTTAACTTTTGAACAACTGGGCCCTGATGGTAAAATAAAGTTCCGGCAATATTTAGGGAACAGGATAATGTTTTCCCATGTCATACCCTTATCTCAGACTTTATAAGAGTTTAAGTATATGGAAGATTTGTTTTTTATTCAATTTCGATTTTTGCATTATCAACAAAGAACGATTCGTTAGGTTGAAAAGAAAGTTCTTTGACCTGGATTGATTAAATGCCTGTAGACTTAAGCTCGCAAATTAACATTAGGAACCCAATCATTTATCTTCTACCCAAGATTACAGTAACCCTTCAAAATTATATAACACCGTACACTAACTATATATCTATATATCACGTAAATATTTAAATAGCAATTTATTTAATTGAAAAACTTCCCGGGGGTTGAGTGCTAGGGTTATTGGGGTTAACAGAATGTCGATTTGATTTGAGATCGGATACTACGTATATATTTACCAAATTGGAATCAAAATCAGTGTCACACTGTTCATTTAAAGACCAAACCAACAATTGTTTATATGCACATCTCAGCGCATAAGTATTGTTCCATAAGACGTCTATGACGTTGATAGAAAATCCGCGAAACGGTGTTTCACATTCGAGTTATTTTTGAAAAGCTAAAATGGCGTCGCGCTTGAAAGGGCGTTTCATTAAAACTAGTGAAAGGATCGCCGAAAAGACTGCCGAGAGCGAATGTCTGAAGTTAAAAGGAGGAAAGCAGATTTTTATTATCTACAAATTATTTACACTATAAATTTACTTTTTATCCAAATAAAATGTCGCAAATGAAATCACCGCCCGGATTGATTCTGTGAGATATGATCTAAGTTTGGTTCTCGATTACTTCGACAAACCTATGTTTATTGGTTTTGTTTGATTGCTGTGACTTTCTAGTGACACTTGAATAATTGCAAATTAAAATTTGGCTTTAGAACTGGAAAATTCGAATCAAAATTCGAAATATACCCCGAACTCGACTTTTAACTGGAAGTTATTAACTGAGGCACGAACTCGAACTCTTAGGTTAGTGTTAAAACATCTACAAATGATAAGCGCAGCAACAAGATCAAAAATATTTTACCATATCATTCCAACCAATAAGAAAATTGGTTTGAACGAGGCTAACACTATGTACATCGCCGGCGACACGGTGACTTGAAGGGAAAGTAATTTTTTGCTTATTGTGACGTCATGTTTATTGAGAAAACAAAACTAAGCTTGGCGTAGCTGAATATGTCATTTTTTCGACGTTAAATCCGTTTTATTTTTCTTATGAAGTCGGTGACCTATCATTTTTTTTTGTCTTATTCTGACAACAATGAATAACTAAACACAGTATAAAAATTTAAGAAAAAAAATCAATTACAGATTTTTCAAAATTCAATAGAATATGCAGTAAAAATTGGCCCAAATTTGCGCGGGAAAGGCCTTTAGAGCAGAATACGTGGTCATTGCGTTATTGGAAAACGTTTTCTTTGTTACAATAAAAAAATATATATATTCTGGAAGCCAACACAAAAGTAAGTATAAAAATTCGACTTTCACGACGGAAATGGCATCATTCGAAAAATATGCCGTAAATTTAGCATCTGGCTGAATGTAAGCATTTTTTGCGGTACTATAGCAACGAAACGAATTCGGTGACCTATCTTTTTTATTCGCTAATATCGTTCAAAAAACCACCAAGAACTAATATGTTGAGTTTCAAGAAAAAATCAATTACAGAACTGATTAGTTGGTTTGGTCTTTAATATCTCGACAAAGGTACGACGTACAGCACTGCGTAATAAACATTTTATTACTTTTATTAATACAGGTTGTAATCTGCATACATATCTTTATTCTTGTATTAAGATTTCAACTTGTTCTCTGGAGCAACATTAAAGTTGTTTTACGTTGCATAAGAGTACGTGAATGAACTGTAACGCGTTGCTCTAGAGTAACCGAACGGACTATAACGCGCTGCTCTGCAGTAACTGAACGTAGTGTAAAGCGTTGCTCTAAAGGATGTGAACGAACTGTAACGCGTTGCTCTGGAGTAATTGAACGGTCTGTAACGCGTTGCTCTAGAGTAATTAAACGGACTGTAACGCGTTGCTCTGGAGTAATTGAATGGTCTGTAACGCGTTGCTCTAGAGTAATTTAACGGACTGTAACGCGTTGCTCTAGAGTAACTGAACGGACTGTAACGCGTTCCTCTAAAGGACGTGAACGAACTGTAACGCGTTGCTCTTGAGTAATTGATCGGACTGTAACACGTTGCTCTAAAGTAAGTGAACGGACTGTAACGCGTTGCTCTAGAGTAATGAACGGACTGTAACGCGTTGCTCTAGAGTAACTGAACGGACTGTAACGCGTTGCTCTAAAGTACGTGAACGAACTGTAACGCGTTGCTCTAGAGTAATTGAATGGATTGTAACACGTTTCTCTAGAGTAACTGAACGGACTGTAACGCGTTGCTGTAGAGTAATCGAACGGACTGTAACACGTTGCCCTATAGTACGTGAACGGACTGTAGTGCATGTTGCTATAGAGGGCGTGAACGAGCTTTAATGCGATGCTCTGCGGTAAGTAAACGAGGTGTAACGCGTTGTTCTAAAGTATGTGAACGGACTGAAACGCGTTGCTCTAGAGGACGTGAACGAACCATAATGCACTGCTCGGTGACGTGAACGAGCTGTAATGCGTTGCTTTACAGTATGTAAACGAGTTAATATTGCTCTAGAGTGCGTGAACAAACTGTATCGCGTTGCTCTAAATTACGTGAACGAATAGTAATCCTTTGCTCTAGAGAACGTAAACGAACTGAAATGCTTGATTACTCTAGAAAACGGGAACAATTTGCAACGCGTTCGTCTGCAGGGTTTTGTGTTTTACCAATGCCACAGATTCAGTATCATGGAGGAGGTTGCAACCTGTCCCAAGTCAGTACGCTGTTGTATAGCAATATCATTATTATTATCATTAAAGAATTTATGGTTTGTATGAAGTACTTTGTGCTATTGTATTCGAGACAACACGATGGAATATGTGGCAAACGTATTTTGTTCTTTCATGTTATTAAGCATATATATATATATATATATATATATATATATATATATATATATATATATATATATATATATATATATATATATATATATATATATATATAGTACATGTGTGTGTGTGTGTATATATATATATATATATATATAGAGAGAGAGAGAGAGAGAGAGAGAGAGAGTACATGTATATATTGTTTATGGCTTTAGTTCCCGTTGAAAGGCGTCTACAGCTTCCACTGAGTTGACAGAATTTTCTTCGTGCTTAAATCATGACTACGAAGATTAGGTCAGTTTTTCTTGCATTTTTTAAAAGAAATATGGATTTCGAATAAAAGTTATCAAATTGTGAGTAGATAAATAGGCTTTTCCCTTTGTAATCTGCCTCACGTGGAGAAAATATTTGGAAAAAGTCCCAAAATTTGTCAAAATATGTTCATAATGATGCCCTTAGATCATTCAAAGTCAGACGATAATCCAATAAAAGTCATATATCAGAAAGGTCGTCTTATCTAATCGATAATCTTCTGTCTTCTTGATCTTTAATTTATTGGATTTTCCAAATTTAATAACTTATAAGGTACAAAAGTAATCTTTAAGCAAATATGTGTCCACAACAACTAAAGTTTAATAATATCAAATAAATATTTAATTTATGTGACGTCATTAACGTGAATGTTTCAGAAAAGACAACAGACTTCCGGAGCGATATGTGTAAAGTTCTAGCTGGTATAATCTTTTTATTTGGATGTTTTACTTGGATAGAGGCTGATCACTTAAAGGTTTGTTACAAGACTCCTCGTTGGCTATGTTAACCTATCCATGGTCTTCGGTTCCCCTTTCGAATGTGAATACAACTTCCATGAAACAAAGATAATTCTTCTTTAAAGTTAATTCTTTCGTATTTTAAAGATTCGCGATTCATGAGAGACTTGCAGAAAAAAGAATATGATATTTCACCACAAAACTGTAAAATCTAAAATTCCTCTTTATTGTTCCACTTATTTCTTATTCCTATACAAAACCTATTGCAACCAAGATTTTCAATTACAAACGGGCATTGCGAGATCTCAATTTCGATGACCTTAAGTCTAAGCCCTCTGACTGCACCTGTTCGACATCTCCATTCAATTATAGTCCTGTGGGTCACGTTATCACTGGAGATCTTAATCTAGTTAATGATCAAAAGCCAAAACATATGGTAGCCAAAGGTCCCAAATACCGAGAACCTCAGCCAATTAATTTGAAATATAATTTCAAATTGCTGATGGATTAAGTTGAGGAGTATGCCAGAAAATGGAACTCAATGGAACCGGGGCCTGCCGACACACTTTCACAGTGAGTGAAGGCTATTAGGTCAATGATTCAGGTCCGAATTAAAAAAGTCTAAGGGTCTATGAGCACTAAAGCTACATCTATTTTTAGAGATCCGAAGGTTGTTGAAATCTTGACTGGCCTCCATGAGAAATATATAATTGTCCCAGCGGACAAAGCCCCCGAAAGCATCGTTTTTGTCTGCAAGAACTATTATTTTGAGTGAGAAACGAGTTGGGAATAGATAACACTGCGAGTAACCCAACTTATACACCGACCACAGTCACTAAGCAGGAGGTCCTTTATAACCACCAGACCGTTCTTCATTCCTTCGGCATTTCTACAAAGGGTGGAGAAATGGACCTTTCTGCTCTTTGTTGGATTCCAAAACTACATAAGAATCCGTTTAAACAAAGGTAGATTGATGGGTCAGCTAATTGCTCTACGAAACCTCTTTCAAAGATTTTAACACTCATATTGACTTGTATTTAAGAGGGCCTTCAGAAATACTGTGAAACATCATATTCCAGCAGTGGCGTCAATCAGATGTCGATTCTTAAAAACTCAAAAAATTTACTACAATATCTAAAATCAAAATCTTTGGCTACATGCAACAGTATAAAAACATTCGACTCCTCAACACTTTTACTATCATACCAAATTCTCAATTAAAATAACGATAGAAACAAACTAGGTCATCAATGTTTTTTCAAGAAAAATGGCACACACAGGTATAAATTTCTATTTTTAGGTAGAGAAAAGGCTTGAGAACCACTCTGATTCTGACAAAAATTATTCTGAAGATGAAATTACATACATGTTAGATTTTCTCATAGACAACATATTTGTTGAATTTGGCAGTCAAATTTTTCAACAAACAATCGGTATTCCAATGAGAACCAACTGTGCTCCTGTCCTCACCGATCTGTTTCTGTACTCATATGAAGCGGACTTCATTCAATGGCTTCTACGTGAAATCAAAAAGGAACTATACCAATCCTTTAATTTCATTTTTCGTATATATAGATGACGTGTTGTTAAATAACGATAAATTCCAAGACTTTCTACATCTCATCTACCTCAGTGAACTTGAAATTAAGGATACTACAGATACATAGAAGTCCGCTTCATATTTGGATTTGTTTCTCGAAATAGACAATGAGGGACATTTGAAGACAAAACTTTATGACAAACGTGATGATTTCGACTTAACTATTGTTAACTTTCCCTTCTTGAGTAGCAATATACCAGCATCGCCTGCATAGGGCGTCTACGCTTCTCAGCTTATCCGATATTCATGGACATGCGTGAGTTACCATGACTTTTGACAAAGAGAATTACTGCTGTTACAAAAGCTTCTTAACCAGGGTTTTATCAGGGATAAGTTGATGTCATCACTTAGGAAATTTAACGGTCGTCATCACGAATTGATTGACCGTTACAGTGTTCCAATATCTAAGATGATGTTTGACCTGTTCCCATTGTCGTAACATTCCATGTACCTCCACCGGATTGACTTTGTTGAACTTCACGACGGGTGCAGTATACGGAACAAGAACTGCACCTGAGTTCACTCCTGGTTTTCATAGGAGTTCATGTTGTTCATTGTTTTTTAGTTTTCAGTGTTTATTTGTTGTGCTTGTGGTTGTTCATTTGCCTTCCCGGGTTTGTCTGTCTAATGGATTGCGTTTTTTGGATTGCTCCCTAGGTATATTTGTCTTCTTCATATAATTTGCAAAATCAAGTACACATTTTTGTAAAGCCCGCCTTAAGTATGGCCAAACCTCTGCATTTTCATTTTTAGACGGATAGGTCCTTAAGGGAATACGATACAATAAGGTTCCTCCACTGAATTTTTGCTGAAAATTTACCAGATGGTCATTTTTCAAGAGTGTTACAAAAAAGTCTCTAACTGTTTAACGAAAAAAGATAACTTCACCAGGTCTTTTGTAAAATATTCCCAACTATGTCTTCTAATAAATAACAGATGGAAAAGATTGATAAAATTATTAGGAAATTATGCAAATTTAAGTCAAATAAGGAATATTGATAATAATTTGGTAACTTTAGGTGCACGTAGAAAAAAATCCTCCATTAATTTTTTTCTTTAAATTTTAGCATACTTAACTTTAAGTAATGAGCTTCTGTTTGCAAAATAAAAAATGTGTATCTCTTGGCGACGTCATTATCTCACCCTGCTAATGTATCGTATTCCCTTAAGATCAAATTCAAGATTAGTCGAATTTATGTAACAGTAACACAGAGATCAAAGATATAACCAACCAAAACAGATAAAACAAGAGGCTCCCAGGAGCCTGAATCGCTCACCTGGTCCTTAAGCTTTAAGGGAGTCTTTCATGAGCTATTACCCCTATAATGGATCATCTGACAACTTCGACCCAATTCAGACTTTTGTAGAGCTCAACGAGCTGATTGTTTAAGCAAACAACAGCTTTTCTCTATTGACAACAACTTAATAAGTACAAATTCCAAAAAAAAATCAAGAAAAGGGCAATAACTCCTACATGGGTGGTTACATCTTCTTCAAAATTTCAAAGCAGGTAGATCTTGAGGTGTTGAACACTTTAGCTTCCCATCAGAATTTTGATATCTGTCACCATTTTTGAGTTATTTGCAAAAAACTGCAATTTACCCCTATGTTCTATTTTTAGCCATGGCAGCCATGTTTTTTTACAAATCAAAAATCCAAACGATAGTTTAGTAGCACTCATGCCAAGGAACAACTACACTAAGTTTGGTTGCAATTAAACTTATGGTGTAAGAGGAGTTAACGATTTTATTACAATGAATAAAGACTGCAAAAATGGTCAATTTTGATGATCTAAGGGGAATAACTCCTAAAATGAATGAACCTACAACTTCGATCTTGTTACAAATTTTGTAGATCTTTGTGTGCCTAACAATATGAAATTTAAATTTTTCAAATTTCCTTTATAGTATCCAAGATATTGAGCTTAATAAGTGCAAAATTTGGAAAAAATGCAGAAAAAGGGCAATAACTCCTACATGGGTCGTTGGATCTTCTTCAAAATTTCAGGGCAGGTAGATCTTGAGGTGCTGAACACTTTTACCCTATGCCAGAATTTTGATATCTGTTATGGTTTTTGAGTTATTTGCAAAAAACTGCAATTTACCCCTATGTTCTATTTTTAGCCATGGCGGCCATGTTTTTTTACGAATCAAAAATCCGAACGATAGTTTTGTACACATAATGCCACTAAACAAATGTACCAAGTTTGGTTACAATTGGACTTATGGTGTCGGACAAGTTAACGTTTGAAAAATTGTTAACAGACGACGACGACAGACGACGACGACGACGACGACGACGACGACGACGGACGCCAAGTGATGGTAAAAGCTCACATGGACCTTTGGTCCAGGTGAGCTAAAAATGGCAAACCAAAGTGAATCAAAAGCAGAAAAACTAAGGCAATAGCAGTTTAAACTCCCAATTAGGTTCTCCGGAAGAGTTATCTCGTTCTGTTCCGTTAACTACAACACATTACAATTGATTAAAATCCAATGAAGTGTCAACTCCGGCGAGGTGTTTATTCCATTCATACATGAAATCTATCTGAAATCTTCTGGTATTTGTAAGACAGAAACTTCGTATCCGGCGACTAATCAAATCGTTTGAGGTAATGATATAAACAAAAACTGAACATAACCCTGTCCTAGAAGTTTAGGTAACATTCGTTTTGATCTGTTGAGAAAGTCACCTTACGTATCGTAGGCACGACAGTTGTGAAATACAGACAACATTGCAAGGATGACAAGGTCGGTATGTTTTTACTGCTAAAAAATGGGAAACTCACATTTTGAAAGTCAAAACCATCATGTTCGCCACAAAGTTTTGATTTCAGTCGCAATCAATGTCCGTGTAAAAATAGAAGTGGACGTGTTGAAATCATCCGGTAACACGGAAACATTTACTAGTACTGTCGTATCGAGAAATATGATCAAAACGTCTTTCTAGGACTTCTAGTTGCTGAGATCTGGAACTTTTATGTTAAAAGTATTCATGCCAAAATGTGGGTCTATATATATAAGATATTCTCAATGAAAATTACACCACTATGACTTGTGTACTGGTCAAATATTTTAACGTATGCAGAATCAAAAGAGGATTTATTAGTCATTCAATGTAAATTTAACATTAGGTTTGTTTTGTCAAGCTTTAGTACAACAAAGTTTGTCGCCGATTTATGTTGAACATAATGTGCCCAATTTACTTAATCTCTTCTTTTTTTTTGCCGCATAAGAATATGCTTTTGAAGAGAATTGCTGGTTGCAAAGTTGACTTACCATTAGATAAAGAAATGAATTTTTTTATCAGCAAAATACCGTATACTTGTCTTGTGACCTTGACCTTGTTTTCATTGGTTTATTGACTTCATAAACATTTGTAACATTTGGAACTGTAACACAAAGACCCGCCATATTTGGTCTATAGTGAGTTCTTGGTGGGTATGTGCCAGTTTGTCACAATTCACCGGACCTTGATCGTAATATCATGCTTGAGTTACTTGCGTCACATTGTCCAGATTAAGCCCATTTCTCATCAACTGTAATACCTAGACACACCATATGTGGCCTATAAATAGTTCTTGGTGGGTACATACCAGTCTGACACCTGTCACCTAACCTTGACCTTATTTTGAGTGCTTGCGTCACATTTTCGCGGTCAAGTCCATTTCTCAGCATCTGACGTAATATCTAGACCCACCATATTTGGTCTATATAGATGGTTCTTTTTGGACTGTATTTGCCAGTCTGACACCTGTTATCCGACCTTAACCTCTTTTTAAAGCTTGAGTGATTCACGTCAAATTTTCATAAATACGTCAATTTCTCAGCAAATATTTGTTGTTAATATGTTTTTGTACTCAACCTTATATAAACGTTTCCGGATTTACAAGATGGTGATTTTTATTTCGTTACAGCCATGCAACGTACCAACAAAACCCGTCTGCAAATGTAATTTTTCCGGAACAGAGATTGAAATAGAACCAAATAGATCTGGACATGAGGCTTTAGTGGCGGCTGTGAGTGCTATGAGTTCCATGTTATTAACGGGCGGCGGAGTTGGTTTATACATGCTTCTGAAGGGTCGTTGTGGCTCTCAACAAAATCCAGGCTTTTCAAGGAACGAGTCATCCCTCTCCAATGAATCGCTGATTCGGAACAACAAAACTGGACCTCGAAAATACGGAAATGCACCAGGTTCTGATAAACCGACAAATATTTATCGGTCTGGAATTTCAGACAATATGAATCATCGTTTAGGGACTAGAGGAAGCAGTGCAATATCGTATACTAGGGGAACACTCAGTGATTGGTCTTGACTTTGTCGTAACTGGCTTTACATTACACTAGATTTAACAATCGTAATAATTTAACTTTATTGTTTTATACTGATACGTGATGATTTAAGAAAAACAATTTCTTTTTTAAGTAATTAATATGTATTGTAAAGAATGTTGATCCCGCTAAGCTTGTCATTATGTCTATATAACAGCAAGCAAAATTCTAATATATACTGTAAATATGCTGGGTTTTTATCTATTTGGTTAAACATAAACTTACTTACTTTTAAAAAGCAGAATTAAATTATATTAAAGTTTAATAATATCACGAAACTTGACAGGTACCAGAGCGGATCCTATACTTCTCTTTAACGTAGGACATTTGTTATGTTCCATTAACTTTGGTCCCCCTCCGACGGAATAGAAAATGGTGCCAATAGGGCGTCATGAAGTCGATCGCTGAAATTTTCTCCAAGACGATAACTATCCAAAGACACCTATGGCAGGTGCGCTAACCAAGACAACAAAGACGCCTTTTTGAAATATATACGATTTGAATGAGGGTTTGCAAGTTTCACAAAATATGCATAGAATAACGAAATCTGCTTGAACAAACAAAATCTTCTACGCCTATAGTCCTTTTAGATCAGATCGCCCGAGACCACAATTATTTCATAGTGCATGTTCATATTAGCATTACGTCAAATTAAAAACATTACACCAGCTCAAACTTTATAATCTTTCTTTTATTCAATGTATACTCATAAATGGAAAATATATCAAAATTATAGAAAATTCTACCATTGCAAATTCAAGAAACCCCCAAAAATATCTTTATGGGGTATAGTTATCATTCACATAGCCCTAACCTCCTGAAATTTTGACAGTCACCAAATTACAACTTTACATACTTCTGATTAATAAACTATTTTGAAATAAGTAATTTGTCCCTTGTGCTTTATATTTTAACTAGGCAAACAGAAAGTGGGGAAAATTCAAATGGAAAAAATACACTATAAAATATGGGGAACTAATTGGACAACGAGTTGATGCAGATTAATTGGACAAGTTAATGCAGATTAATTGTGGTCTCGGGTCAGATCATATTTAAAAGGGTGACACTAGTTTAAGAAACGGAACGAAGCGAAACAGGAATTGTTTAGTTTCTGAAATTAGTTTTACCCATACATTTTTCTAAAAAGAGAAACGAAATGATTTCGTTTCGTTTCTTATTGTATGTATGTTACCCAATCTTTCAATTCCTCTTCTGACAGGAGCACCATCACTCCGAAAACTGTTTGGAGTGGTAGGAAACAATATAAAATTTCTAGAAAGTCCAATGATAAAATTTCTATTTAAAGAAATTAACGTCGATGGTAAATTTGAAAAGACTTTGTGGAAATTAAATGTTATCTCCGTCCTTTTTTAGCCAACTATAGTAATGGCGTAGTTAATTGGAATTACTTTAACTTTTTAGCTCACCTGGCCCAAAGGGCCATGTACGCTATTGTCATCACTTGACGTCCGTCGTCGTCCGCCGTCGTCGTAAACTTTCCTTTTAAAGATCTTCTCCTCTGAAACCACTTTGCCAAATGGAACAAAACTTGGCAGCAATGGTCATTAGGTAGTCCTCTTTCATTGTATCAGATGACCCCGCCTGTGATCCAAGATGGCCGCCAAAGCCAAATATAGTTTAACATAGGAATTTACACAAGAAGATCTTCTTGTCTGACACCACTGGTCCAATTAGAACAAAACTTGGCAGCAATTCTCCTTATAGGTGGTCCTCTTTCAGAATTGTAACCGATGACCCCACCCGTCATCAAAGATGACCACCGAACATAGTTTCATATAGGACCCTAGGGGAAATTAGCTTAAAGACATTTTTGTCTGAAACCACTAGGCCAATTGGAATAATAACTTGGCAGCAATGTTCCTAAGGTTGTCCAATATGCACACGATGTTGAAACAATACTGTAAACATCGCGATTTTGACGAGGTACATGGTATACAATATAAACACGATAATAAAACGATACAGTAGACATTGTGATGTTGACAATATCGATAAAACATCGTGCACTTGACATAAATTCTCTTTCAAAATTATATGCGATGACACTGTCCGTCACAAAGATGGCCACCAGAGCCGAACAGTTTAACATAGGACCCTATGGTAAACTTACTTAAAAGATATTCTTGTCTGAAACCACTTGGCCAATTTGAACAAAACGTGGCAGCAATGGTCATTAGGTGGTCCTCTTTCAGATTTATATCTGATGGTCCTGCCCGCCATAAAAGATGACCGTCAGAGCCAAACATAGTTTAACAGGGGATTCTTTAGGAAATTCACTTAAAGATGTTTTTGTTTGAAACCATTTGGTCAGTTGGACCAAATCTTGGCAGCATTGGTCCTTAGATGGGCCTCTTTCAGAATTGTATCACATGACCCTGCCCGCCAAACAGGATGGTCGCCAGAACCAAACATATTGTTACATAGAAACTTATAGGAAAATTCACTGAAAGATGTTTTTGTTTGAAATCAAAAACAGTGAGCCAATTTGACGGCAGGATGGATGTAGTCAAATAATTTATTCTGCAAATGATTTCCAGGCGAGCGATACGGACTCCTGGGAGCCTCTAGTTTATTTGTATTTTTTTTATTTTGTGATGAAGAGACAGATTTCAAGACTTTAACGTAATACAGAATGATATTTCTTTGATTGCTTTTCAGCTACCGTATTTATAAACAATTTATACTTTGTTAGAATGTCTAAAAATTGTAA
Source organism: Mytilisepta virgata (assembly GCA_028015205.1). NCBI lineage: Eukaryota > Metazoa > Mollusca > Bivalvia > Mytilida > Mytilidae > Mytilisepta > Mytilisepta virgata. The sequence continues at coordinate 2,689,221 of CM051518.1, read as the reverse complement.
TATAAGTAATTCTGGTAAATTTGTAACGCCCCTTTCCAAACAATAATATGTACTGAATATACTCATGAGGACGTTAGGGGGTCGTTGGTCCGACAGGAGTATTTCCTATTTATATTATGAAACGCTGAAAAGTGCAAATGATAGGTTTAGAACGGGACCTTTCAGGAATTTCACATTGTGCACAGATAAACTGTGATAAATGCAGAATATCTAGTTACATTTTATGACATCGTAATATAAATTGTGTTGTCAGGTAAACCTTGAATACCTTGAATCATGAAGAAAATCAAAGTATTAAAATTTCTATTAATGTTTTGTTCTTATTCCGTTCTCAACTTTTGGAAGTTTGCTTCCTTGTTCAAAGAACATTATCAGTGATAAAAAAAAACGAAGAACTGACTGATAAAAAACGTTCAATTTTATTTCAATGACTGATTAACAATAACAAAAAATAACAGTAACAATGGACACTTACTACGTGTCCAGTTTGTAAAACAAAAGTATAATAAAGACACTGCCCTTATTCAAAATCTTATTTTTTTCAAAATTTCACGAAACTGGTTCTAGTTTCACCAGAGACATATAAAACACTTTATGTCTCTGGTTTCACACAGCTTAAAAACATTTAAATAATATTCGGTACACGCCACATTTAATGGAACTGTTCAGGTATGTTCTGGATTGCACTTATATGTAATGGACGGACTGTCTACAAAATATCTCGTATTTACTTCCCGTAACTGTTATTATCGCATCAGTTTGACAACGCAATACCACTTGATTTTATGCGATCTGTTTGACATACAATGTAAATCCTGGGTTAAATTTTGCGGACCTAATGTCTGATTTAAACTGAACTAGTAATCGACCTGCAAAATAAAAAGGAAGGATTCAATAAGGAAAATTCTGCGCTAGCTGTTAGAAAGCATACTAAGTTGTTGTCTGACACACACCCCGTTTCCATTCTCTATTATAAAGTGCATACTTTTTATCCTGTTTGTTTTTCGTTGAATGTCCATTTGTCCCAGAAACCGATTTCATTTTATTAGTATCTAGAACTAAAGTCATTATAATTACGTATTTATCTCCGCACTTTCGAAGAAAGTTCGGGGATAGTCTCCGTCCGTCCGTCACACTTTCTTGTGACACCAACTCTTTCACTTTTGGGTTTAGGAATTTAATTTCTATATAGAATTGTTTGCATACCACCTGTAGATGCGAAATAAGGTTTTATAATTTTGATTTTCTATAATCGGGGCCCACATGGGTCGAATTCCCAAAACTGTCAATTAAAGCTTGTGACCTAAACTTTTCTTTCATTTTACAATTTATGCATTTTATTTTTTATACAGTATTTTCATGCACCATATGCAGATGTGCAATAAGGTTTTAGAATTTTGATTTTCTAAAATTGGGGCCTACAGGGGTCGAATTTCCAAAAACTGTCAATTTAAGCTTGTGACCTAAACAGCTCTTTCATTTTACAGTTTATGCATTTTATTTGTATACGGTATTGTCATACACTATATGCAGATGCGCAATAAGGTTTTAGAATTTTGATTTCTAAAAGTTAGGTCCACAGGGATCGAAATTTGAAATTTTCAATTTAAAGCTTGTGAACTTAACTTCTCTTTCATTTTGCATTTTTAAACCGGGGGCTATGGCAAACCGTTTTTATATTTATTCAATTTCAAGATATCTTATGAAGTATATAAGATTTCTTGTAATGTTTATAAGATATCTTATTTAATTTGAAGTTAATAAGATATCTTATATACTTTAATAAGATATCTTATTTAGTTTATAAGATATCATACTAAATTTGTAAGATATCTTTATAATAAACTATATAAAATATATCTTATATAGTTTATAAGATATCTTTTAAAACAATCTAAACAATCAAGATATCTTTCTAACTCGATAAGATATCTTGTAACCTAAATAAGATAATCTTATGTATTTAATAAGATATCTTTATAACCAGTTTAATAAGATAACTTATTTAATATATAAGATATCTTATTTAATTATTATGATATCACAATTAGATATCTCATTTAGTTTATAAGATATCTTATTAAACTTTAAAGGATATCCTAAAAGTGGAATAAATATAAAAACGGCTTGCCATACTATGGCACACTCAGGTCAAATTTCAAAAATTGTCAGTTTAAGCTTGTGAACTAAGGTTTTTAACTCACCGTCCGTCTGTAAATTGTTCACATTTTGATCTTCTCCTCTAAAAACAACTGGGCCAATAAGAATTAAACTTGGCAGGGAGCTATGTAAGGTCCTTTATAAAGTTTGCTCATTTCGTCTTGATCGGACAACAGACATGGCCGCCACGGGCAACTGCTGTTTCTGACTGGCTGGGTTTTCAAAAATCTTCTCCTCTGAAACTGCTTGGCCAAATGGAATAAAACTTGACAGGAAGCATACATGTGGGGTCCTTTATAAAGTTTCCATATTTCGTTCCGATCGGACTGCAAATATGGCCGCAATAGGCAGTTCTTGTTCTGATTGCTGATATAAAAAAAAAATCTTCTCCTCTTATCGTTTGGCCAAATGGAACAAAACTTGACAGGAAGCATATATGGGATGTAGTTTGTAAATTTTGCTCATTTCGTCCAGATTGGGCAACAAACATGGCCGTCATGGGCAATTCTTGTTTCTCATTGGTTGATTAAAAATTTCTCTGGAACTGCTTTGCCAAATAGAATGAAACCTGACAGGACGCATCTATGGGATTTTCTGTACAAAGTATCCTCATTTTGTCCAAACTGGACTACAAATATGGACACCATGGGTAATTCTTGTTTCTGATTGGCTGATATAAAAAAAAATCTTCTCCTCTGAAATCACGGGGCCAAATGGAACCAAACTTGACAAGAAGCATAAATGAGAGGTCCTTTATAAAATTTCCCAATTTCGTCCTGATTGGACTACAAATATGGACGCCATGGGCAGTTCTTTTATTCGATTGGCTCATATAAAATTTTCTCCTCTCAAGTCCCTTGACCAAATGGAAAGAAACTTGAAAGGGAAACATCTACGGGAGGTTCTTTACAATGTGTCCTTATTTCATACCTATCGGGCAACAAACATGGCCGTCATGGGCAATTCTTGTTTCTCATTGGTTGATTAAAAAACAATTTCTGGAACTACTTGGCCAAAACTGTCAGCCAAACTGTCAGACAGGAAGCATCTATGGAAAGTATTTTATGAAATTCATGTTTTTCATCCTGATTGGACGACAAGCATGGCTGCCATGGACAATTCTTGTTTCTGATAGGCTGATATAAGGAAATCTTCTTCTCTGAAACTACTTGGCCAAATGAAACGAAACTTGACTAGAAGCATATGAGAGAGGTTTTTTTTACAAATTTTCTCATTTTGTCCAGATCATGCGAAAAGCATGGCCGCCATGGGCAATTCATGTTTCTGCCAGGTGAACGATAACATTACCAACCACATTCAATGCGTACTTGTAAAAAACTAGGATCACATTTTATCATTATTAGTGGCTATCAATTTTACATTGTTCAGTCGTCTCATTGACACATCCTCAATGTCCTTACTTTCACGAAAAAAAAACTACAGACCCTGCTGTAATCTCTGGATGTTTGTTTAGTTCTATACTTGTGATTTTGCGCTTTCTTTGTAAGACTCTTGTAACGTCAATTTATATGAGGCGCGGAACTGAATTAGTTCAGGACCTCCTCAAATAATTTTTTATTCCAGGAACTCCTCAAATATTCTGGACCTCCACAATTCGATTTCAGGACTTCCTGAATTATTCATGCACCTCCACAATTCGATTTATGGAGCTCCTCAAATATTTCAGGATCTCCATAAATTTTTTTAAGGATTTGTAAACTCGAATTGTGGAGCTCCTGAAATCGACTTGCAGAGGTCTATAAATAATTATGTTTACAGCCTTTTGTGCCACCGGGCATGAAGAGGATAAGTAGGTAGTGTGAGGTTTCGCCCCGCACAAAAGGTCAAACAATAAGTAAATACCGATTTATCATAAAGCTCACATATTATTTACCTGTCCATGATTTTTTACTAGTTACAACGAAGGCTTTACAGCTGGCATCTGTATTGCAAATATCCTTTGCTTCCCTCAAATCATACACAGAGACTGTACATCCGGTTCCGGTCATACAAACATAGTCGTTAATGGCAGGTAAATCTTGATTGGGATAAGTATCATATAAACCTGAAATACAAACGATTAAACTTTAGGTATAGTTTTCTACATTAAGTTACGGACTTGTATCAAGTTTTAAAATGTTTATTTCAAGTTGTTGAAGCAACCAAGAAAGACAAACACTTACTGCAGTATATATTTTTTAACATCATATATTTTATTTAACTTATTCTAAACTAGACAGAAGTATGCCCCCGCCATAAACACTAGTTACACCCCCGTACCCGCTTTTAAATAAGAACTAGGTGGAGTTATCAGAACAATAATGTACCGACAATGCTAATTTTCTTCCAAAATGTGACTCAGAACAAAAGGCGATAATTTTGGGGAACATTAATAGAAATTGAAATAATGACAATATGCACACCTTCAAGTGTGAGCGTACTTTTATTCCAGCGTGTAGATTTTCCGATGAGTAATTTTACACTAGTGTTGTCTTTCCGTAAATAGTGCGAAACAGAACAAACAGACAGTCAAGTTTTGTTTCTTTTGATTATCACAGGTACTTATAAACACAATCTTGGTTTCTTATTGTTGTCACCCGTGCGTTTTATTTCTAGGTAGGGTTATCGTTCTTGAAATAAAATAAAATTTAATTCCTTATTTCAAAGTTTATTTTTTTACTTTTTGCTCAAATTTTATTTGAAGTTTTAAAAATGTATTTATTGTTTAAAGTTTTAAATTAGCTTATGATAATTTGCATAATCCTTGTATTTTCATTAATTGAATGTAAACTTTTTATATCATAAAGAGTATTTTTGTATAAACATTTGGCTTGTCAAGATTTCTTTACCTCCTTTTAATATAGGATTGTTATTGTTAATAAGATTTTTCCATATAGAATTATGCATGGATAAATGATAATTTAAAATTACGTTTATACAACTGTTGATGATTTGATGGATTTGTAGAAATTGCATTTTTAAATTATATTCGTTTAATAAAGTTTTCTTTTCTTTTAGAAGCCTGATTAGTTAGCTATATATATATATAAGGTTTAAATATTCTAAATCTACTTTAAAATAACTTCACATTAGTAAATCCCGAACTTCCGATTACATATTAAATGACATCTAACATTATAATGATAAAGATTATACATGTATTATTAAATATGGAGCAGAGGAATATCAGGCGAATTTGAATTACCTGAACGACAAATCGTACTACCAAACATTTCAATGAATAATAATTGCACTAGGTAATTTTTTCCAGGATAAATTACACTAGTGTATAATTTCCACATGTCAATTTATTTCTAAATGCTGACTTAGGTATTTTTAACCCCCCCCCCCCAAAAAAACACAAAAAAACATGCCCCATTTTATTTAATATTTTCCCTAAAAATCCCTTTTAAGAGTGTTTTGGATAGACAACTAAACAAAGGATAATTTACACTAAGCACGGAATAAGTAACCTAGTGCAGTAATTCCTCTGGAAATTATACACTAGTGTAACTTGTCCTCCTGAAAGAATACACTGGTGGAACGAATACACTGTTACACAAGATGTTTAAAAAATGATCAGCTGGAAAAATGTAGGAGGAGCTATCTGGACTAACTATGTAACCATAATGTTAATTTCAACCAAAAATTACTAATTTCAACAACTACTTCTTTTGTGAAAAATGGATGAAAATAAAAACCCTTCAAATGACACTTCCAAGCTTGATGCAGAAGGAGTCATACCTCTTATGCTTTTCTTCACGGGAGCAAACAAAAAACTGTTTCATGACCGACAATTTATTGTTAATTGTATCATGTGTATTTTTATTCACCTGTGTTTCCTATATCTGTAGTAGTTTCTCTGTCTAGGTAACTACCACTGGAATACAGCTGTACAATTCTATTCATCAACAGCATCAACTGTTGGGTATTCAATGTTAAATTCGAGTATCCTTTAACAACTTGATCCACCAAAGGCAACAGCTTTCTTGGTGCCCAATGCGGGAGAAGAAATGTGGTGAAATGTCTTCCACCATTAAAAATATTCCTTTTTTCGTTAAAGCCTTCACAGCGCGATTTTACACACATCAAACTGAAAGGAAACCAAGCATATGTGACAAACAACAACTGAACATTTATTTACCCCCACCAGAGTCCTTACTGAACATTCATGAATCACGGTTAAGTTGTAATATAGTGTTACTAACTTGCTGATTCTGTATTGACCCTTGTATTGATTCAAGGTTAGCTGTATTGGTCCCGAGGCCCGTAGTGCCGAGGGACAATGCAGCTAAGCGAGAATCAATACAGGGCCAATACATAATCAGCAAGTTCGTAACACTTTTATTTAATAATCCAAACAGTCCGTATAGCTGGTCCCGTATGGGCAGTCCATATGACAAAATAGTCCGTAAAACCGGTTCGTATGGAATTCAATATTGTCCTGTTTGCAAATTGCCGGTCCGCATGGAATTTCATATTGCCCTGTTTCCATATTGACTTTATTACAGGGTAATATGACTTTCCGTATTGTTCCGGGTCGAAAATCTGTATTAAATCATTAACCGGATAAACTTTCATATACAAATACCGGTATTTATAAAGACCAGGGCAACGTAAAAATATTGGTCATGCCAAATTTGCCATATTAAGGATATCTTTATCATATTATTTAATAATACATTGTATTAATATAAACAATACATAACTTTACATTATACATAGTAAGCCATTGAAATCTATTTTGTTAATTTCTCTATGTTATTTTCAGCTACTGTATCACGACTTTGCATCAAATTCTGGCAAAACATTCATGATTTTGGGGGGAAATATGGAATTAAGAGGGCTTTCTTGACACTTTGATATGCAATGATCATGAGTAATTAATATGTGAATTGGTTTGGTGTTACAAAATCTAATGCCAATAAGAAGAGTTGACTGTATTTGAAGATGAATTTCGTTCTGAGTTGAATTCTATTTTGACTCTGTATTTTATTTCATCATGGAGACTTCGAAGTATTATAATCTGAAATTATTTTAACACGTACCTATACGAAAATTTGACATTTGGAAATACGATATTACAGTCATCATTGGAGTTGCAAGCTGGGTCGCCGAAACCTAAATCATCCACATCCGACAATTTGATATCATCTTCAACTTTAACAAATTGTTGTCTGCGGAAATCATTGATTGCGATACTTCCATATTCGTGATGGACCATGAAATACAGTAGTTGTGTAACTTCGTAAACAATCTGTAACATAACATTAAAAAATATATAAGTCGTGTAACTTCCATATGTGACCGTCCCAAGCCAGGACCCGGTATTTTCAATCTGTTTATTATCATAACTAACGGTTATATGTTAATTGTATGGAATATTGGATTCCATTTGGGATTTGTGGTTTCTTTTGTTGAATTTTGCATACCTTTATTTCCGTGATTGTTTTGTGGTATTGGTTGTTGTTCCTTCCTGATTTTAATTAATCTTCCTATGGAATAAACCCATATTCCTACATTTTTGGAGTTTGTCTCTTATTCAGTATCGATTCGGTAAAAAAAGATTTCCGGTGGTTTAAATAATATTGGTAGAGTTTTTAACCATCGGACTTTATTCAGTTTGAGAGTAAGTCGACCGTTTTCCAATTTCCCAACTCCATCGCTCTGTATACTTATCTTTCAATTGGATATCGGCAAAAGAATACTGGGGCAACAAAACAGTGGGAGAAGTCCGTAAGACAACGCAAACTCTTGAGAGTGCAACATAACAAACAAATAACATACGGGGAAAAAACATGAATAACTAAAAGAATAAGAAACATATAATAAACTAAATGGAATTAGAAAAGGACAGCATAGAAACGGAGATATCAGAAAACGGCATATTGTTGTTTAAAATATTTATGAGGCACGGTAATATTTAAAAAAGCATTTCAGTTTCAAAACAAATTGAATTGAGGATATCGCAAAAAGGGGGATGCTGTATCAGTTCCCTCTAAGCACATTTGGAACTTATAAGTGGATCAATGTTTTGCTAAAACTAGAGGCTCCCAGGAGCCTATATCACTCACCTGGACTATGTCCATCTTGACTGGCAGCATGGAACATTGCTGTCAAATTCTAACTGGCTAACTGGTTTCAAACAAAGATCTTTCAGTTATTTTCACCATTAAGGTCCTATGCTAAACTATGCTGTGCTCTGGCAGCCATCTTCAATGGCGGATAAGGTAATCGGATACAATTCTGACAGAGGACCACATAACGACCATTGCTGCCAAATGTTTTTTTTTTCCAATTGGGCCAATGGTTTCAGACAAGAATATCTTTAAGTAAAATTTCCACAGGGTACTGTTAAAGTATTTACGGTTCTGGCGCCCATCTTGCATAGCGGGCCGGGTCATCAGAATAATTTTGAAAGAGGATGTCTTAACGACCACTGCTTTCAAGATTTTTCCAATTGACCAAGCGATTTCAGACAAGAAGGTCTTTCAGTAAATTGCTCATAGGGTCCTTTGTTAAACTATGTTCGGCTCTGGCAGCCGGTGGACAAGGTCATCGGATACAATTCTGAAAGAGGACCACCTAAGGACCATGACTGCCAAGTTTTGTACCAATTGGCAAAGTCATTTCAGAAAAGAATATCTTAAAGTAAATATCCCATAGGGTCCTATGTTAAACTATTTTCGGCGCTGGCGGCCATCTTGGATGACGGGCAGCGTAGGAAAGAGGACCATCTAAGAACCATTGCTGCCAAGTTTTGTTCCAATTGGCCTTGTTGTTTCAGACAAGAAGATCATTAAGTAATTCCCCATAGGGTCCTTTGTTAAACTATGTTCGGCTTTGGGGCCCATCTACGACGACGGACTACGGACGCTAAGTGATGGCAATAGCTCACCTGGCCCTGGCCCAGGTGAGCTAAAAAAACTAGAAGTTTCATACTTTCGTGAATCTACACCTGTTATACAGGTACCACCCTACCTAATATTGAAAGGTTTGAGCTTATGGCTTATATAATAATGTTGAAAACCACACTACCCCTGGATGAAGTACAACAATACAAGAACACTTCCTTTGTATATTATTCAAATTCACCCACACGTGTTTCTCTTCTTTTTTTCTTTTTAGGTTAACGTTCAATAGTCTGTCACTGTGGTGGCTTCTTTCCTCTTTATTCCATTTTGTAGGAATAAAAGTAAACATTTGCGGTAAACTAAAGTCATGATGTTCTCTTTTGGGGAGGATGAGCTAAAACTATGGTTGTCTAACCGACAAAAAATTACATCGATTACCTTTTCAAAAGTACATTTAAAATATATTTAGATAATAACACATGTTTCTTATCAATTAAGCATGACACGTGCCTTTAAAATTCAGACAACATGCATGATGTTATCTTTTTTAATTGAAAGTTTCTATATATCATGTCAGAAAAAAGATCGATGTATTTATGTGAGTCATTCTGTTGTTTACTGATACCATAATGTGAAAATAACGAGGTAAAAAACCAAACCTTTCACTTAAATTAATTTCTGCTTTATTTTTTGTATCAGTTAGAAGCATGTATAGACCTGAAACCTGAACATTATGCAATATCACGATATCAGTCATAACCTCAAGAAGGAATTCAAAAAACTAACAAATGTACCTTTTGAATTCATATACGTCTGGCCAATATTTCTGATGTCAGGGACGAATATTATTTTTGCTGATTGTTGAAATATAAGTAACGGGAGACTACCGTAGAGCCATTTAACTAAAATTCGATTCCAGAGGATATCGGCAAAAGAAGCGACAAAACAGTGAGAAAAGTCCACAAATTCGAAGTCCAAGGAAAAGACAAAGTCAGGAGAATGGAACACAACAAACAAACACCACAAGGACACGCGTACAACCAAAAGAACAAAAAACTTAAAATAAACTAAACAAAACTAGAACAAGACAGCACAGAAACTAAAGCACTAGCAATGTGAACTCCCATTAAAAACCGGTAGTGACATCAGGTGCTCCGGAAGGATAAGCATGTCCTGCTCTGTCAACAGCACCCGTCACATTGGCAGTGAAATGTCAAGTCTGGTAAGGTGTCAAGTCCAGTGAGATGTCAATTCCAGAAGGGCGTGAAATCTAACTAAAGAAATCTAGTCTCATACGCGAGATAGAACTTCGTATTGGCCAATCAATTCGTGACGTCGACCGTAAAATTTTGGAGTGATGAAATTAACATAGACTGAATATAACCCTGTCTTAGAAGTGTATGTGACAGCAATCTCACCCGGCCGAGAAAGTCGCCGTATAAATCACATGCGCAGCAGTAACGAATCAACTGTGAAATGTTCACATCATAGGCTGGAGACCTCGGTATGTTAATGCTAAGAAAGGGGAGGTTCACAATCGGAAAATTAAAATCATCACGTTTATCATAAAGTTGATTTCAACCGCCCATTATTATCTTTGAATAAGTACAAATCTAGATATGAAGCAGAAGTTGGTGTGTCTGTGGTCTCTTAATTTCAAGTTCACTGGTGTATATGAGATGTAGGAAATCCTTAAAGTAAGGATTATTTAGTGACAAAACATCATCTATATAGCGGAAACTGAAATTAAAGGACTGGGCTAGTTTCTTTTCTTTCAGACTCAGTAGCCACTATAAAAATTTAGCTTCATATGAAAACAAGAACTGGTCTGACAAAAGCGGCACACAGTTTGTCCCCATTGGGATGCCGATCGTTTGTTGAAAAACATGTCATCCAAACTCAACAAAAATGTTGTCAATGAGAAATTCAAGCATGTTAACAATATCGGTCTCGGAGTACTTTTTGTTAGAATCAGTGCGTTTTTTACAAAGTAAGCATTGTCCTTACCTAATACTAGATATGCATAAACCTTGTTTAGTGCAAAAACATTGGTGAATTAGCTCTTTAAAAAAGATTTTATGTTATTGTGATTCCAACACAAATTACTCTGAGGCTGATGTTGGCGACATGCACATTTGTTGAGTTTAGAGCACAGATATTTGAACAGACAGTTGTCATATGGGGAAAAAGTGTGCGCCTATTTAAGTCGATGTACGAATTTTTTTTTTTTTTTTTGGAAACGAAGTTTATACAAGGGCAAGAAAGAGAAGACTTTACAATACCCAGTCCTTTAATTTCAGATTCCGCTACATAATGATGTACTATCTCTTGATAATCATAATTTTTCAGATAATCTACATCTTATCTACCCCAGTGAATTTGAAATTAAAGAAACCAACGACACATCCACTTCTAGTTCATAAGCAGATTTGATACTTATAAACAGGGTGAGAGAAATAAAAAAAAATATGATAAATTCTTTGATACAAATTTGATGCACAAGAAGTGCACATTTCGTCGAATTACGACTCATCAGTTGAGCTCTAGGCCTAACATGCCGAAAATCAAAACAATAATCCAAAACTTTGAAAATGCCCAAAATTACAACAAGTGTGAAACCAAACCACCTAAAGACAGAGCTATGCACGAGAGATATATGATCGTGGTGATTTTAACGTTAAAATTTTAACTTCTACTTTCGTACCCACGTCTCCATTTACGTTTCATAGTCGACTCGCTACTATCGTGCATTTGATGTGTACGCTGGCTTTCTCAGTCGAACCCTAGGTTTAGGGTTAGGGTTTGGTTTAGGGTTAATGCTAATATAATCACTTATAAAATTTTACAGGCGTCATCCCGACTTGATAGACTGATATAAAGTTTCTATCTCACAAATGGGAATAGATATCTTCAGTTAGATTTCTCATCTTACCTGGCTTAACACGCTAGAACGGGATTTCCATCACTTACAGTATTAGGCATTCCGTCACAAGAACTAAGCAGGACATGCTTTTCTTTAGGAGCACCTGATGCCACTCTCGGTTTCTTTGAGCGAGTTCACATCTATGTTCTGCGTATATACATCTCCATAATATTCCCAAAGCTTAGGAAGAATTCTAGAAGAAAAATGTGACGTGGTGATCGAAAACTTTTGTTTTCCCGTAAACAAAATGAGTGATATGACTTTGTCTCGAATCTGAATAATACATAATAGAGTCCCTGTATTGTATTGTCTCAACCCTTTCTCGAAGCGGTTGCTTTTTTCTTCTCCATTTTTAAATCAAATAACTCGCACCCTGTTGTTGCACATTACTGGTAATCCTGAAACACAAGACCTTAAAACTATCTGAGGTCTAATGCTTTTCCAAGATCCGTTAACCCTGAATACTAACCTTGAGTCGTTCTTCCCACGACAACTGCAACAACTGTATTAGGTCTAGTGGTTCCCCAAGTTCAGTTACCATGGATACTTGACTATTGTCTTCATTAACACAGAATCCGAATATCTATGAATTAGAAAAAAATCATTAGAATAATATCTTATTATTATCTATAAACGTTTTGGATAATACGTGTGTGATAATATTTATAGAGAAACAGTTTTGGATAATACGTGTGTGATAATATTTATAGAGAAACAGTTTTGGATAATACGTGTGTGATAATATTTATAGAGAAACAGTTTTGGATAATACGTGTGTGATAATATTTATAGAGAAACAGTTTTGGATAATACGTGTGTGATAATATTTATAGAGAAACACTAGTCGTAAGTATATACATAAATAAATCAGCGAAGTTCAACTACATTTTTAGGTTGTTTTTTTTTAACTTATCTAATACATGTACGTTGTTAATAATAGTGAATTAGCTTGCGATAGGCACACGTGTTAGTGTTAGCGATCCAATCCCAATAGTTATAAAATGTTACTAAAAGTGTCCTTACGAATTTTACATTAAAACCATTTACTTCAATAATCTGTGATTAATTTCAGATATTTCACAGTTATTTGCTTTCGTGTTTTATAAAGGTTTCTAATATACGTGAGTCCTAACATGTAGCATGTAGCAAAGAAGTGTGCCGGGAAGGAGTACAAATAACCATTAATTTAATATATCTTTCAACTTTTAAACCCCCTTATGGGGTATAAAGCCAAGAATTAAATATAACTGAGACCATTATACCAATCTGCGGTATATGAAACCCAACAACAGAGGAGTTCTTTGTCGCGTTGACTCGATTCTCTAAGGCTCCTTGTTGGAACTGGTATCCAATACCAAATTCCAATTTTGAAAACATTTGCATATACACACAATACGCAATCTTGCACAACAAAATTCAAGTCCTAAACTTAAAAAAGTTTAAGTCACAAGATTTTATGAAAAGGGTGGAACAAAAAGTGCTGAACCAACAGTACTTTGCTTACCTTGATTATATTAGGATGAGAAAGTCGTTGTAACAAAGTAATTTCTTTAAGAATTTTCTTGGAGGATTCATGCACGCACACGTAATACAAATATCCATTTTTCAAGCATGAAGATACATCCTTTCCTTTGTAGTTGATTGTTTTGACAGCGTATGACTTGTTACCCAAATCTGCTCTGAAAACAGCCTTTGTCCAGCCAGAGGCTATAAATATTTGATTAGTCATATTATGTATATCTTCACAATCCAGTGTTCTACTACTTGAAATTAAAGAATACATTGACTTGTCCCAGCCACGTCCATTCTGGGTAACTTCGTTCAGTTTCCGAAATTTGCTTTCAAAAATACCATATCTGTTCGTACGATCTTTAAACCGTGGAAAGAAATCATGTGTACCACCATGATCGACTGTATTTTCCCGTTCTAATCCACTAAATGTCTTATGAAGAATTAAAATGTTTATTATGATGACAAATATAGCGAAAATCAGTATCTTCGTTTCCTCTCTGTGCTGTCTCATGTCATTGAATCTGACTAATAATGGAAATGTCAATATCCAACATGGACAGTTAGTCGTAATTTATCCTATCAATTAGAACAACCATCGAATTTTAACGCCTAACTGTTTGTCAAGAAGGTTTTAAAATATTTTACAAGGTAATAAGCGAGCAAAAACCAATTAGTTATAAAATTAGACGTATATAACAAAACACGTAATGCAGCGTGGTGACGGAAGAGGCTGTCAATCTCACCTGCTTGTTAATCTATTATATAACAACAGTGTAGTTTCTGTGATATTAACCAGGTTGACATTGAGTCTGGTAAAAGTTTGGCGTTTTTCCGCATCCCCGGCGATGTCAAGAATGTACATATACAGTTATTGAAAATCAATTTTTATTTGGAAAACAATTATGATGCAGATTACTAGATGTAAAATTTTTCAATAATCTCTAAACTTACCACTTTGCTGAATAAATATATATTCTTACATTCTGGAAGTTAACTTTACGATAAAAATCATTTAATCTTGTTGATGTAACGTATACACAATACTTGTAATCCATTTATACACTTCAGAGGTCAAAGGCACGATTAACTCCCTTGATAGTACAATATCATTATGTAGAAAGTTTATCTGCAGTCTTATCTCAATTAAATTTAAATTTTTTGTTGATTTGACATTCACGGTCTGGTAAATTTGAAAAGTTTGTTTTGACATCTTCTGAGTATTTTTTTTATTTGATTAATGACATGTCATACTGCCTGCATTTGATTAATTTTGTCAGAAACGTAATTCGATATTTAATATCTAGTTTCCATTTTAAAATTATATCCATCAATCCAAATACGTTCTTTGAATTGCAGGCATTTAACTATATCATTATGTACGTTTACTATAACAAAAGGTTTCTGCATGCAATATCTCTCCTTTAGTTGAATTTTAAATTTATGGACCTCAGTCCAAATTTATTTAAAATCTTTTTAAACGATTTTCCAGCATATCTTCATTAGATTGCATGGGACCAGTCACTCTAAAATCGAAAAAGCTTGACTCTTAAATATACGCACATGATATTGTTACGTTTTCTACCCCGGCTGAAAGGTTACAAGAAAGCTCAATAAATTGGAAATATAGTGTGATGATTGGGGTTTAAATGTGAATGACAATAAGACTAAAATTATTATTGTCAATAAAACAGGTAAAACATTAAAGAAAAGGTTCACCTATAAAAACACAGAGATTGAATGTGTTGCTAATTACAAATATTTAGGAATTTATTTTCATCTTCATCCCCAACTAAACAAACAAACTAACATTTGCAAAAAATGAACTGTACAAGAAAGAACTGACGGCTTACTTTAAATTACAAAGAGATTTTTTAGTTCAAATCCATGTATAAAAACCTGTATGGATGTTTTTTATCATACAGTCAAGTCTGTGCTCTTATGTGGAGAAGAAATTTGGGTATCCTTTCTGTAAACAATAAAAAATTAGATAACCATGATGTATCACTTGATCTTTGTTACAAAAACTTCAAATGTGATAATTTGCACGTAAGATTTTGTAAAAATATACTTTGGGTAAATAGAAAAAAGTGTTAACCATGCTTCTCTTTCTGAACTAGGTAGACTTCCCTTCATTATGATATAATTAAAATATAAAATTAGATGTTACAGTAGCAAATCATGACATGATTCTGCAGGGAAAGGACCATACAAGATGCTATATCATGATGCCATAAAATGTAACCAGATATCCTGCATATAACAGAGTTTATCTTTGCACTAGGTGATATTCCTGAAGTATCCCCTTCTAAATTATTAAAACCTATCATTTGCACGTTTCAGAGTATCATGATATAAATAGGATATACCCCTGTCGGGTTAACGCCCTTAGGGGTATATCCAATACTTATTATCTCGTCAAATATAAAGACTTTTATATGCTATACACAGACAAATGAATTAAATAGAATGCAAGATGCTCCTTAGAGCCTGAATCGCTCACCTGTTATATTTTGTGTAGATATTGCATCAATGATTACGTTTACTATTTAATGTATATCCTCGCAATTTTCTCCTTAATATTGACTTGCAAGCTAAAATATAGAATCCTAAAAACAAATAGATATGGTTGCTAGAGACCTTCCAGTTTGACTTGAACAGGTAAATTGTAGGGTCCTGAACCAAATATATATGTATATCTGGTTGCTAGGGACTTTTCCATTTGTTGCTATTGACTTTTTCAATGACCTTGATGCCTTAGAGAATCGAGTCAACGCGACAAACTGTAAGCAACAAAAATGTTCAGCAAAGTATGATCTACAAATAAGTCAACATGACCAAAATCGTCAATTGACCCCTTATAGGAGTTTTTGCCCCTTAAAGACAATTTTTCACATTTTTTCGTCATCTTTGTAAACTTTTAAAAATCTTCTCCTCTGAAACTAAAGAATCAATTTCAGCCAAAGTTAGGCTGAAAGATCCTTAGGGTATCTAGTATAAACTTTATGTTTTATTTTCTTGTCCATCGAGAAACATGACTGCCCTGGCTAAAAACAGAACACGAGTGAAAATGCACTTTTTGGCTCATATCTCGAAAACTAAAGCTGTTAGGGCAAAACTGACAGGTAGTAAAAATGGTTATGAGGTCAAGATCTACCTGTCATGAAATTTTCAGGCGAATCGGTCAACCCATTTTTGGGTTATTGCCCCTGAATTGTTAATTTTGATGCAATTTTGCAGTTTTAGGTTATTAGCTTGAATATGATTATAGATAAAGACAAACTTTATACAGCAAAAATGTCCAGCAAAGTAAGATCTACAAATAAGTCAACATGACCAAAATCGTCAATTGACCCCTTATATGAGTTTTTCCCCTTGGCAGATTATTTACATGTAAACAAAAAATAATGGTCCGACATTGTCACAGATGTTAAGGGCATTACTTGAAATAAGTTAAATGGTAGCTGTACAAGTAAAATGGAGCATCAAGGGTCAAGGTCATTGAAAATTCCATAGCAACCAATGAAAAAGTCCCTAGCAACAGAGGAAAAAGTCCCTAGCAACCATATATATTTCGGTTAAGGACCTTATAATTTACCTGTAAAAGTAAAAAAGAAAGGTCAAGGGTCAAGGTCATTGAAAAAATTCATAGCAACCGATGAAAAAGTCCCTAGCAACCATATCCATTTGGGTTCAGGACTCTATATTTTAGCTGTACAGGTCAATATGAAGGATAAAATTGCGGCAGTATACATTAAGGGGGTAGGCCTGGGGTAAGGGAGTTAACTCCTATTGATGCTTTTTTCTTGACGTCAAACAATAGGAATGACGTGGCATTACTATGACGTACAAAATTTCCTCGCATTAGACGAAGTGAAGAGGTTCAGTAAGGGGCATCTCCGTAAAAATATGTGCAAAATTGATAATTACGTAGGATTTGATACATTGATGAATTATTGTTTAACATCCAGTGGCAATTATGAAATGCATATTACGATGATGAAAAAGCCGCTCGAAATGAAGAAAATGCTGAGTCAATATTTGCAATAATTTCATAAATCCTTACTAGAATTTCCTACTCTTCCCATAAATTTGTAATATATAATCTAGACTTAGCCCCCCCCCCACCCCCCCCCCCCCTTCTGAGAAGTGTGTGTTTGTAGTGTGTGCTTATCTCGTCCTCATCTCAGTGCGTGGTTGCTTATATCACATTATCCTGTTAGTCTTATATTGTAACAGTAATAGTCCATCACACATAAAATGTTACACTCCTGACATTTTCAGGATTATTTTAAATAGTATTTAATTGGTGAATCAAATGTTTTAGAGATATTTCCTGCCTTAAATCATATACTAGTAACCATGATTTGTTGTATAGCATATATAAACTACATATAATGAATGATAATGCAGCTTCAAATAGTATTATGGGAAAATCTTTATTTTTTCCAATGTCTTAATATCAAAATTGATCGATTATTTTGTGAAAACTTGTGGTTAAAATTTCATAATTTTTTGTCATATAACACACATATATATGATATTTATTTTAACAGTTTTTTGTAAGAATTAAACGACAGAATTTTTTTACAGCAGTGTTTGAATATTTAATGAGGCAACTGAAAATCAACAAAATTCCTGACATGTCTGGTATTTTTACCTTTGAATTTGCATATAAAGAATGAATTTTACCATCATATTTCATTTTTGATTAAGACTTCTTCAGTTCAACAATTATAACCATTTTTTATCAAACATATGTCCTATGAGAGGTAGTAATATTCATTAACCTGTGTCATCTCATGGAATGAAGGGTACCCCTTAAATGCCCATTTTCAATGAACCCTGTGAAGGAAACATGTGGTTGAATTTCAACAAAATTTTCTCAGGTGGTGTATTGAGACATATATAATGCATGACGAAAATATGAAAAAAATTAAACGAGTGGAAAATTTTGGCCTAACCCAGGCCTACCCCCTTAAATAGCAAAAATTATCATTGATGCAAGATCTACCAGTACACAAAAGATAACAGGTGAGCGATTCAGGCTCTTGGGAACCCGTTGTTTAAATTGAAAAAAAAACGACATTCAAAAGGTCAAATATTCTAATTAGTTAATAAATACTATGTAAAATTTAACAAATTGAATTTGAATTTTTTACATGTGAAAAGTATAATTTTCTCAATGAAACCTATTCAAAGTGCATCTTCTAAAGTTTTGTTTTGAATTGTATTTATTGTTATTTTCATGTATTTTAGAAATCCAGGAAAAAAATATTCTACTTTAACCAAATCTTGACAAATTTTATTTGAATTAAATTTTCACTTCAATTTCCTTTTTTTAACTAGAGGCCAGAGAGCTGAGCCTGTATCGCTCACCTGGCAGAAACAAGAATTGCCCATGGTGGCCATGTTTGTCGCATGATCTGGACAAAATGAGAAAAACTTTGTAAAAACCTCCCACGGATGCTTCTGGTCAGGTTTCATTCAATTTGACCAAGCAGTTCCACAGAACATTTTTTTTTAAATCAAACAATGAGAAACAAGAATTTTCTATGGCGGCCATGTTTGTTACCTGATCAGGACGGAATGAGGAAATTTTGTAAAGGACCTCCCATAGATGCTTCCTGTCAAGTTTCGTTCCATTTGGCCCAGCGATTTCAGAAAAGATTTTTTTATATCGGCCAATCAGAAACAAGAACTGCCCCATGGCAGCCATATTTGTAGTCTGATCAGGACAAAATGAGGAAACTTTGTAAAGAACCTCCCATAGATGCTTCCTGTCAAATTTCGATCCATTTGGCCCAGTAGTTCCACAGAATTTTTTTTTATTTAATCCACCAATGAGAAACAAGAATTTTCCATTGCGGCCATGTTTGTTGTCCGATCAGGACGAAATGAGGAAACTTTGTAAACAACCTCCCATTGATGCTTCCTGTCAAATTTCGTTCAATTTGGCCAAGCGATTTCAGAGAAGATTTTTTATATCAGCCAATCAGAAACAAGAACTGCCCATAACGGCCGTATTTGTAGTCTGATCAGAATGAAATGAGGAAATTTTATAAAGGACCCCAAATTTATGCCTCCTGTCAAGTTTTGTTCCATTTGGCCAAGCAGTTTCAGAGGAGAAGATTTTTGAAAACTCAGCCAATCAGAAACAACAATTGCCCATGGCGGTCATGTTTGTTGTCTGATCGAGACAAAATGAGCAAACTTTATAAAGAAACTTCCATAGATGTTTCCTACCAAGTTTAATTCCATTTGGCCCTGTAGTTTCAGAGGAGAAGATTAAAATATGAAAAGTTAACAGATGGACGGACGGACGCCAAGTGATGACAAAAGCTCACATGGACTAATTTGGCCAGGTGAGCTAAAAATGTAGTTTGGTTGGCAGGATTTCAACAAAATGCACATTTTAAAATTCCAAATTCATACTTCTTTTGCTGCTGAATACACTGATTTTTATTTAATGTTAAAAACTTCTTGGAAAACTTAAATCCACTTTAAATCTATAATAAATAACTTTATATAGGACAAACACTGTTCAGGTGTGATGAGACATTTACTGACATTTACCATGGAAAACAACTGTGTAATCCTATCACCTGGAATTTATGTTTAAAATTAAATATTTTAATTAGCCTACGTTTATTGCTTCTACAATGTCGTCATCATCGTATACACACCTGTTGGTGGATGCTGGTGGTGGGAGTTTTATTGTTGAAATATTGTTTTTTCAAATTTTATGTATAAAAATTCCACATTGTATGATATATACGTGTACTGCAAAAAAAAATCCTTGAAACGCGATATCAACTAAGAATGACCGACCTTCACATTATTATAATTATGATAAGAATGGAGAAATAAATACAGTCAAGGTTACTACTTCGCCTATCTTTTTTAAAGATAGTACTTGTTATATATATGTTGTGTACATGTTATTATTTTGTACAAGTAATTACTAGTACAATTTTTGTTGAGAAAAGATAATAACTTGTACAACTCACTATCTTTGAGTTATATTTGTCTCTTCCTTCTGTTTGAAA
Source organism: Mytilisepta virgata (assembly GCA_028015205.1). Classification (NCBI taxonomy): domain Eukaryota; kingdom Metazoa; phylum Mollusca; class Bivalvia; order Mytilida; family Mytilidae; genus Mytilisepta; species Mytilisepta virgata. The sequence goes on along the minus strand of CM051518.1, from coordinate 2,668,726 downwards.
CCCTTCTACTATTTATTTTCAAACATAAATCATGACAAAAAGTTGCATATATGAAATCATATATTGGAAACTCAAAGAAAAGTCAAGCATAATAGATCAAATAAACTATTTGTTTGCACAAGACAAGGTAGTGCATGGTCCATTTATATTCTCCATCTGGAAATGACTGATAGTCAACAAGGTATACCTGACAACCAGAATTAAAGTCTGTAGAAGTTATAGGACGAACGACTAATTTGGTGATTTCAGGGTGACTTTTTTTCAAAATACACTGTTCACACATCTGAATGAAAATCCTGATAATTTCTCTGCTGATATTGGCAAATTGTTTTTTTAACTCCTTATAAGTTTTGTGTATGCCTCCATGACCAACTCCAGAATGTGTTGTTCTAATCAGAGGGTAAAGTTCATCAACTGTACAATAATAGATAATTTTGTCTCCTTTGTGAACGAGTTTTTCAATTCCAGCTACATTCAAAACATCATACTGCCTTAAGAAATATCTTTTAAGTGCTGTCTTTTTGGAACTTAATTTGGCTTCCTTTAGAATACTAATAGTCTCTCTGTATCTTTCATGTGTGAATACGGAATTATTAGAAGATTTATTGTCGTCCCTCAATTCAATTATTTCATCATGAAATTTCTTTTCTAAACTGAACAGTTTTGCTCACATATTTGTTAAATAAAAAAGTACTCACATGTTAAAAGTTATTACATTTAGGCTTAGTAATAAATTATTTGTTTAAAGGGAAAAGATTTGTCCTGAACATCAAATAGGCCAAGGTACATGTAGAATAATGATTTGTACAAGTTATTATCTTTTTCTCAATACAAATTGTACAAGTAATTACTTGTATGAAGGCATCATACAAGTAAAGTAATTACTTTGTACAAAATGTTTGTACAAGTACTAACTTGTACAAAATAATAACATGTACACGACATATATACATTTCATATACAGGAAGATTGCTTGATTGATTGTCCAGTGACAAATATTTCATGCTTTTTCAGGACGAGAACCAGTTCAATTTATCAAACAATTCAAATACGGGTGGGATTGGACTCAAAGGGGAACCAATTTTGACTGCCACTGTAAAAGGATAATTCAGACTTCTGTAGTGGCCATCAACCTACTCTTTTTCGAAAACTATAGAAGGGGTCTTTAGTGTGCATGGAGTGTGGCATTCTCCAAACACATTATCCACTATGGCAAACCCCCCCAACGAGTGGGTCTCACCTATCCTCCACCTGGAGACGTGCTAGGCAGCTCTGTGGGTTGAGCCCCCATTAGCCATGACAGGTGACTAGTATACCTTCATTTCTTAGTTTTTATGGTATTTGACACTGATTTTTGGTATCTTTGAGCCAAAAACCCTTAATTTTTCAATTTTCAAGACTTTCACAGAAGACATAACTTTTTAACAAAAAAAAGATAACTTCACAAGGTCTTTTGTAAATTATTTAAAAATATTTAGACATTGTTTTCTGATAAATAATTGGTGGCAAAGATCTATAAATAATTAGACAGTTAAGCAAATTTTGGTTAAGTAAAGAATATCTTTTTCTTTGAATTTTAGTTTAATTATTTTGAAGTAATGGACTTCTGATTGCAAAAGAAAACAGTTGGCGTCCATGTGCTTATTACGGAGATGTTATAAGGGTTTTTCATGAGAGATACTATGACATCACTTTGTCTTTCTTTGAGACGTTATTAAGATACCCCCACTCACAACTTTGCTACTGTATCGTATTGCCTTAAGTAACTCCAGGCAATTGTTATATACCCACAGCCACAATAGAATCTCACATAATGAAGACAATAAGCTTGGTATATACCCACAGCCACAATAGAATCTCACAAAATGAAGACAATAAGCTGGGTTCATATTAGTAGAATTGTATGAAACAGTTACACTATTGTAAATTTTATTGGTTGTAAGACTACACTGCAGTTGTCACGACAATGTAGAAATTAATACATTATAAAACATTTAATAAGATACTATACAATTTGGCACACTTGATGTAAAAAACAAAATAACAATTTAAGCAAACCTTTCAGAGTATAATTAACTTATTCTTTATACTGAATACTGTTTTCTTACAGATTAAAGAAACTACATTTGGCACTAGGCAAGACATTATGACAATGCAACGCTAACTCAGGTCATTTTATGTAAAGTTTTTAACAAACAGCAACATACATTAACTTACGACCATATATGGACTTTTACAAAATACTGCCACACACAGAATAGGTTCATTTCACTAGGCTGTGTAAGTTATACATTGATACACTTGAGTCATATGATTGTAGTTCAAAGCAATACATTTTAGATTTCTTGGTATTTCACCAAAAATTAATCAAAGTAATGGTTCCTGTTGACTCTGGTGAAGCTGTAACAATTTTAGTCTCTCCAACCCACATAAGATGTAACAAGGCAGGACATCTATGTATCATATTTATTAACTTTCCTGTCTAAAATATGTAACTATGTATTAAAATGCAGAAAATCTGACATGTTGTACAAATATAAATCACTTTATTATCAGGGCTTAAAAAATACAGAATATAAAGAACTGAAAACTTTCATTCCAAAACAGCATTCCTGATAAACTAAAATAAACATAATTTTATACGTCAAAAAATAGTTAATGTAGCAATTAATATTATATGTCATAAATAATTAAAGTAGCAATTAATATTTTGAAATTAGAAAATATTACTAAAGCATAGCGATTTATTTAAACAGTGTTTTCTGAGTTGTTTTGAATCTTCTCTGCAGTATCTGGTTTATTGATACACATTGCTGATGGGTTACAAATTGTTGAAATGTACACTTATAGTGCTTCAAAACTGATACCATGCACATTATTCAACAGCTGTACTAGTTCATCAAAAAACTTCCAAATGAGGTTCAAACTTGGATACATTCTATTACAATAAATGTATTTTGAAACTGACATACCCTGAAATTCCAAATGCCTATTTTCTTTTGATCCCCACCACTAACAAGTCTTTGATCATTAATATGTAAGCATCGAACTACTCCTAGATGTCCAGTCATTACAAACCGACACTCTCCTAAAAGTATTAAAAAAAATGTTGACACAGAGAAATGTCTCGCCTGCTTTCAGCAAAACTGCATTATGTATGCACAAATTTCAGTTAATTAACAATATGCACATCTCTGGAAGCTACCCTTGATAATCACCAAAGAATGATGATTAAATCACATACAAAACAGAAAAAGAGTTTTCAAATTGTCAGGAAACCAGTTCTGGAAAACTCAGAATTCATTAACATTACCAAATTTATTAATTTTTACTGTTTTCATTAACCCTAAAGTAGACAAATTTGTAATCTTTTGGTTTCGACATTTTAATATGCAACTTGGAATCTTAAAAATTCTGTCTGGTAAAACTAAAATCCATCTGGGAAAAAAACTAGAGGATCCCAGGAACCTGTATAGCTCACCTGGATTAAATTTGCCAATCAACAACCATAAAGCATTCCAGATTATTGGCTATACTTCGAGAGAAGACCATCCACGGACCATTGCTGCCAAGTCTGGTTCCGAATGGCCAAAATATTTCAGTGGTTACAGACAACAATATTTTCAAATTAATTTTCCCACTGGGGAGTTAAACTAAGTTTGGCTGTGGTGGCCATCTTGGTCGACAGTCCAAATCATCAGAAACAATTCTGAAAGAACACCATATATGGCCCATTGCTGCCAAGTCTGTTTCCAATTGGCTCTTAGGGGTTTCAGACAAGAAGAGTTTCAAATAAATTCTCCCATATAGTCCTATGTTAAACTTAGTTTGGCTGTGGTGGCCATCTTAGTTGACAGTCTGGGTCATTGAACATATTTCTGAAAGAGGACCACCTAAGGACCATTTCTGCCAAGTTTGGTTCCAATTGGCTTTAAGTGGTTTCAGACAAGAAGATTTTCAAATGAATTTTCCCATAGAGTCCTATGTTAAACTAAGTTTGGATGTGGTGGCCATCTTGGTTGACAGTCTGGGTCATCTGACACAAATTTGAAAAAGGACTACCTAAGGACCATTTTTTTCCCATATTTTATTAACAGCAGCCATGTTGGTTGGAAGTCGTGGATGCTGTGCTAACAATTGACAAAGATGTTCAGAGGAGAAAATCTTCCAAGGAAAGTTTACGACAACAGAGGACAGATGCAAAGTGATGGCAATAGCTCACATGGACCTGGTCCAGGTGAGCTAAAAAGCTTTAAGCCTCAACATAAGGACCATTTTATCAACTGAAAGTTTCTTTCTATCTTTTATAATTTTCAAGATAGAAGCCAAAGACAGCAAAAATCATAAAATTTGGCCTTTCAAGAACAATAACTCCTGTTAGTTGTCATACAACTTCGACCTAATGGCGACCTGGTAGGCCTGGTCATACAACCTCAGTGTTGACAGGCTAGTGATCATTAGTAGTCATGACAACATACCTAGACCACTAGGCCACCGCGGCCCCCGAAATACAGAGTAGCTTAGTGTTACAAAAGTTGACATGGAAATAAGGTTTGGGCAAATTTCAATGGAACATTCATCTAACACTGATATATAGCTTACCTGAATGTGACCATATTCTGATAGTACTATCTGATCCTCCAGAGGCAATAACATGTTTATTATACACCAGGCAATACTGAAAATAAACATCGAGCAATAACATGTTTATTATACACCAGGCAATACTGAAAATAAACATTCGCCAATAATATGCTTAATTTACTGCAAGCACTAATGAAAATCTGACATGCTTGCTATACATTTAGCTTAACTGAAAATATACATCAGATAATACCAAGCTTATTATACACGAGGAAATAATATGCTTATCTGACATAAGGCAATACTTCAGGCAACAAAATGCTTTTTATACATCAAAAAATCAGACAATACCTGCTCATTATACACCAGGCAAAATACTGAAAATATATACAGCAGGTAATAATATGCTGCAAATTTACATTAGGTAATAATTTTCTGATACATCTGGCAATACGACTATAAATCATGCAATTGCATGCTGAAAACCAGGCAATGCTCAATATTTCACCATGCAATACTAGAAATACACATCTGGGAATAACCTTAACTCTAACCCTACTCATAAAAAAAATTCGTAAGGGTTCCGCGGAACCCAGTGTCTCGCCTACTTTTGATATTGTCTATATTTTCAGTGTGATAGGTGAATGCACATAATAGATTTGCAGTTAATGAAATAAAACATTTGAAATGTATGAAAAAAGATTTTGTTGTAAAAAATTAATATAGTATGCAATTATATATATATAGATTTATAAATGAGTAGAAACATAAATTTATTGAATGAACAAATGTTAAAGAAGACAAATTTTAAAGTGCTTAATGATCTAGCCTTTAATTAAAAAAGTAGAATATATATATAGGCTCTGAAACACAGTAAATAAATTCCTGCAATGAAATAATGAAATCAATTCCAAAATTATCGTCTGGATACTCTATTTTGATAATGAAGAAACTTCTCTGCAAACTTAATAAAAATAATAAAGTTATTAAAATTTTTAAAAACTTTCACAACATAGTGAATGCAATGTTAAGTCCATTTATACGTAAAAAACTGAAAAACAGAAATAAATATTTTACAAAATTTTCTCCTGGATACAATCTTTATATCATAAACAAGCTTCTGTCCAAATTTGGTAAAATTCCTGGATAGTTTAAGAAAGTTATTAAAATTTTAAAAACTTTAACCACAGAGTGAATGTAATGTTTCCTGGCAGAAAAACTAAGTCCATTTATAAGTAAAATACGGAAAATTTTTTTTTTTTTTTACTAAATTTAATTCTGGATACTATATTATGATCATAAACAAGCTTCTGTCCAAGTTTGGTACAAATCCAGGATAGTTTAAGAAAGTTATTAAAATTTTGAAAACTTTAACCACAGAATGAATGTAATGTTTCCTGGCAGAAAAACTAAGTCCATTTATAAGTAATATACAGAAAAACTGGAATTTTTATTTTACAAAATTTACTCCTGGATACTATCTTATGATCATAAACAAGCTTCTGTCCAAGTTTGGTACAAATCCAGGATATTTTAAGAAAGTTATTAAAATTTTAAAAACTTTAACCACAGAGTGAATGTAATGTTTCCTGGCAGAAAAACTAAGTCCATTTATAAGTAAAATACGGAAAAACTGGAATTTTTTTTTTACAAAATTTCCTTCTGGATACTATCTTATGATCATAAACAAGCCTCTGTCCAAGTTTGGTAGAAATCCAGGATAGTTTAAGAAAGTTATTAAAATTTCAAAAACTTTAACCACAGGGTGAATATTTGTGGACGCCGCCGCCGCCGACGACGACGACGGAATGTAGGATCGCTATGTCTCGCTTTTTCGACAAAAGTCGAAGGCTCGACAACAAAAAGCACAAACTATATAAAAAAAATCCACAGATAGTCGGTATATTTTGACTTAGTACAGACACATGTTGGAGTTGAAGAGTTATATTTACAACAAAAATCCTCCATTTGTATCTTGACTTTCTGGTGTACAAAAACACACTTATAAAGATGACTGCTAGCTTGAAATGGTAAATGTGGGATGACACTACAGTACTAATGTAGATTGCACGGCCAAACTGTGTGATTTACAAACAATGTATGATTTACTCAAATTAATTACCAAACAGAACTCACCACTTCAGCAGTGTGTCCCTCTAACACATGAGTACAGTATGCTGTAGAAGTCTCCCAAATACGTAAATCTGAGTCTGCACTACCACTGACAACTTTATATTCATCAAACTGACAACAACTGACAGCTAAAAATGATAAAATATCATTAAAGAAAGATATATCCACTATGTACACAACATTAGAATAAAATATAAATGCAAATACTGCTGTATGCTTTAGTAAATATTGATTTTGTAAGTAGTAAAATGAAGGTATCTACTATGTAGGTTATTAAGTGTGCAACACAAGGATTGATTTTATTTCTGTATAAACTGAAAAAAATATTACAGTCGGTCCTTACTTAAATTTACCATATTTAATTATCAACTAAATTTACTTCAAATCTATTCAGCAACAAACTCAACATTATAAATTACCATGGGTACAGTATCCCCAGTTTTCAGTCAATATCTAGAAAATTTAATGTACTAAAAAGAGGGTGGTCGAATAGTTACCTTAATCATTATCACAGATATATGGCCAAAGATAAAAAGCAATATTTGTAATTTTATTTTCAAATCCTAGTTTCTAGAGTCTGAACCTGTAATAATATGACTCTTGGGTATTAAATTTATTCTTCTTTTTCACATTCAATGCAAGAGGACTAACCTTCAGAGTGACCTTCAAACACATGTACTGGATTATCATTCTCTGTGTGGTATAGTACCATCAATTTGTCCCAGGAACCAGTCAATATCATATTACCATGACAACGCATAACCTATATTTAGAAAGGAAATTAGCTCTTATAATAAAAGTAAAAAAAGAGTTAACATTCTTATTCTGGGTTAGTGTATTGTCTGTTCATAGTAAATCAACAATCTGTCATCTGGGCGCTGGAGGATACATACATTAAAACCAAAAGATTTTTTTAGCTTTTATCTTCCAGAGGATATTGGTTCGTAATGATATGTTTCATCTGCCCTCCATTAAATACAGTTATAACAGTTATCTGGACAATATCCCGTTACATACTGAGCATCTTACCTCTATCTCATCAGTGTGAGCATGAAACGTTCTCAGTAGTTTCCTCTCACTAACTGACCAAACTCTTACAGTCCTAAAAACAAATAAAAAATATAAAAATAATATATCCAACATTCTTGAGTCCAACACAAAAAAATGCATTTTAAACTAAAACTGCATTGAAATTGTTATAAAAACTGCACATTATATATGAAGCCATTACCAACTAACATTATATTACTTCCCTAGTTTTCTATTACTACTGTTTTACATTGACTATATTCTAATGGTAATGTCAGAAATATGGCATAATTCCTTTTTTCCTAAGTCAATGCAAAATATCAACCAGAACAAACTATGGTGCATTTGGATCTGCAGGAATAACCATACTCTAATTAACATTAATTATATTTACAGGAAGGATATTTTATCTGATACAGAAAGTATGCATGAATGTTTGATGGAACAGAATATTTTGTATACATGTAGAGTATGTCCATTGTGTAGTATTAATTACCTATTAAGATCTCATTTCATTAAAGTTTATCCTTGATGACAGTAGCCATATTAAGAAATTTCACAATGGGTGCCATATACACAGCAGGAACTGCTTACCTTTCCGATTACCTGAGTCCACTTCTGGTTTATATAAGAGTTCGTGTTGTTCATTGTTTATTAGTTTTCAGTGTTCATTGTCTGTCTAATGGATGTGTTTTTTTGTTTGCTCCTTGGGTATATTTGTCCTCTTTATAAAGCATTAAAAAAGGAACTGGTGTTGTGTTTCTTTCAAATTGTTGTTCCTGTGAACAGTAATTTCTATTCTTCATAAATACAATAATAAAGGACTGAAAGAAAATAAGTACATTACTTGTCTGATCCTGCTGATATCAGGTACTCATCACAGATTCCAAGGTGATCCACACTACCACTGTGTCCCCACAGAGAAAACAACAGTTCACCATTGTCTATTCGGAAGACACGCACAGCACTGTCAGCACAACCAGTCACTATGTGATGTCCCTATACATAAAATTAACATATGTTCCATGTACATGTATCATATATGTCAAAGATTATTCATGGAAACTTGAAACTTAACACAAATTTTTGCCTTATTAGACAAAAGACAGCTTACCTGTATCTTAACAGCTGTGATAGCATCTGAGTGACCTTTCACTGTGTATATCTTAGAGCATGTGTGCATATTCCATGCTACCAATGTTTTATCTTCACTTCCACTTACTAAACATCGTCCTGTAGAAACAAAATAAAATATTACAGAATGTATCTTGAGAAAAGTTTTTTTTTCAAAATTTTTCTAATGATTTTTATGGCAGCCACAACAAAAGCAGTTTGCAAAAAATGCTAATGGCTTTGTTATAACAAAACATGTTATTGTATAACCATATATATCAAATATATTTTAATATATTATATCTTACCATTGCTGTCTATCGCTGTCACTCTCTGTTGATGTCCTCGTAAAATTGGTGATACAAAAAATCGACCCTTTTCCCAATTCCTTGTTAGGTGGTACATTCTTAAGTAGACATGCTTCCATTTACATATTGGTGAGAGACGAGTATCAAATGGAACTGAAATTTCAGTAGGAATTCATTCAATCAAGGTGACTGGTATAAAAAGTTATAGAACAGTTCAAGTTATAAATCAGAGTTAAAAAGAATTGTAATTTCAGTAAAGGAACTGAAAAAGGAATTTCAGAAACCATGTCTGACAGAATGACAAAGGTTCCACAATATGTTACAGGCTTGGTGTTTTTATATTTTGGAATATATAGTAGGAGTATAACTTTGATCACTTGACTGACAAAAGTCTCTGAATTTCATTGTACATTGTGTAGTTCAAGAAAAAGATTGTCTAAAGTACAGATTCATATATTTGTGAATTGACTTATAAAAAAGTTCCATAATATAAACATGGTATTCAAGTTATTCCAGTTTGAGAAACTGAGGTTTCGCTGTAAATTAATGGAAAGATGTGGGGCATGCATCAACATATCATGTAACAAGAAGAAACATTTAATAATCTGATGATTAAAAATCTACAAATACTCTCAGTGTTGAAAATAATGGTTTTGAGAAGTTTTTTTTTTCTTCATATAAACAAGAACACGTACATTTGTTACATCTTAATGTTATATATTTATGGGAAGACTACATCCCATTGGAATATGTATTCATGGGAAGACTACATCCCATTGGAATATGTATTCATTGGAACACTACATCCCTTTAGAATATGTATTTATGGGAAGACTACATCACATTGGAATAGGTATTCATGGGAAGACTACATCCCATTGTAATATGTATTTATGGGAAACTACACCCCTTTACAATATGTACTCATGGGAAGACTACATCCCATTGGAATATGTATTCATGGGAAAACTACATCCCATTGGAATATGTATTCATGGGAAGACTACATCCTATTGTAATATTATGTATTCATGGGAAGACTACATCCTATTGTAATATTATGTATTCATGGGAAACTACATCCCATTAGAATATGTACTCATGGGAAGACTACATCCCATTGGAATATGTACTCATGGGAAAACTACATCCCATTGGAATATATATTCATGGGAAGACTACATCCCACAGGAATGTGTATTCATGGGAAGACTACATTCCGTCAGAATATGTATTTATGAGAAGACTACATCCCACAGGAACATGTATTCATGGGAAGACTACATCCCTTCAGAATATGTATTTATTGGAAGACTACCTCCCACTGGAATATGTATTCACGGGAAGACTACACCCCTTTAGAATATGTATTTATGGGAAGACTGCATCACATTGGAATATGTATTCATGTTAAGACTATAGAATCTATCTCATTTATCAATAAACTAAATTAAAATATATAATTTACTAACTACAAAGCTCAAAATGTGGAGATGTTCCTGACACATTAGTAGAAGGTTTAGCACTGGGTATTTCATGTAAAATGCTTCCAGAAATACCATGTTTCATCCATCCTCTTTTCATACAATGGTGTAACCTGCAGAAACAAGGATATCAAAATAAAACTTGAAGTCTTGAACACAGTAGATCTTTTTCCAAAATGTCTAATTCTCAATGATACTCTCAGTAAACCTTGACTTCCTTTTGCATCTCTGGTAGAACATTAATTAAATATTTTTTTTACATTTATCTTGAATTGTCAAGAAGGCATAAAAAGTTTGGTTTATACAGTTTATGGCTTTCAATTATTTTTGGGAGACATCTCTATCAGTAAAACAAATGCATTTTTTCACCTGAAATAACTAGTTGAAGATCATTTTACAATCTTTAAAATAAATGTAACAGTGGCATCATTTATTTTTCTACAATTAGTTTTATTCCAATTGTTTTAGCATTTTTGTAGAACGTTTTTATCTCACTTAATTGTCATTTTCAGTTTTGCAATGTCACTAATTACTTCAGGTAGTAATCAAATTGTTCATAATTAACCAATACAGTCTGCACAGTAAAGGAGTAAATTTGGCTACCAAGGACCCAGATAAGCGTCCGCCTGTATTCAATCTGGATCTAAAGACAGTATTAGTTTCCCCTTATTCTGCTAACGGAAAATAGCGACTGACTAGCTTTTATCACATAGAAAACAGCAACTGACTAACTTTCATCTCATAAAATTTCCTTATAATTTGGATATTCAAAGACATAATCATATTGGAAATTTATTTTGACATTTTGGACTTTGTGATATTGTAAACTTGAAGATTTAGTGACAGTTTCTTAAATTTTGGAACATATTTAATTATTTTGTTACTAGTTTAAATTAATAGTGCATATTTGTTTAATTTTGAAAAAGTTGTTACAAGAAACTTGGTTATTAAACAAGAGGCAGGCCAGCATATAGCCTGGTTCCCGTCCCACATCTGATGTAGCTCATACTGAATATTACGGCAGGGACCAACCTAGCCAGTATACTACAGTAAAATCAACATAATTTCACAATAAATTGTTTTATGGGCCTTGTAATATTTTCTTAAAAGAAATTAATCTTATAAAGAAAAAAGTTCGAAAGTAGTAGTTTCTTTTGTTGGGAGGGTGGTTGTATATACCAGTACATATAAAGGGAAATTATTGTGTAGGTTTCCAAAAGATGGTAGATGACATTATGACATGATTGCTTGCTGTATTGGCCTGAGGAGAACAAAACCAATACTCCTTGCCGAGGACCAATAACAAGGCCAATACAGAAATTATCATGTAATGATACCTTTATCAAGTAATTACTTTTCACAATGCATATTCTTGAAGATTTTTTTTTTCATGAATCAACTCATTAAGAAATTGTAAGCATGTAAGCCATTTAAAGTCGGAAAATGTAATGAAAGATATTTTCAGTCAGAGCTAATAATGAATAACTCATAACTATCGATTTTGAAGTATCCTCCTTCAAATAGGATCAGGCATATTTCTTTAATTGCAGCCCATATATAAATTAGGATATAGATAATATAGATAACGTAAATATTTCTGAGTTGTCGTATGTCTTCAAACTAAGGTCTAGAGAAAATCGACTCACCCTATATTGGCCAGGTACAAATCAGTCAATACAGAGAAAAATCCCTATTGGCCAGGTATTTCTATACTGGCTGAGTTAATGATTCTGTATTGAAAGGACATTTTTAGTCGTATTGAAGCCAATAATACACTAATTGATTAATAATATATGTTATTGCTCCATACCACACTGAGTCCTTGTTTGATGATTCTCTCCAACTGACACAGACTTGCGAGAAAATACCAATTTCTTTAACATCTAAGTATGAAAATATTCTCTCTATCAATTCTGGCGGTAAGAATCTTGTAAAATCCCACATTTCTCATCTTTTAATTATCTACAAAAATTGTTTTATTTTGCTAAATAACTGATGATAAATGAAAAGGTATCAAGATGAAACCATTAAATTATATCAATACATGTTTACTTTTAAAATTTATAAAAAAATAAAGTTATCTCCCTTTGACTTTTATTGTGAATTATTTTAAGCAGTGCTACAAGATCCTAACTTTTTACCAATAAAAATATGTTTATTGAAAGGATACAGAGTATAAGTAAATGAGAAATTATCAAATCAAGTTTGTGTCATCCATTCATGAATCAATGGTGCATCTTGGCAAATTATTACATGCAGGGGAGATTCAAGCAAGAATCTCCATGTTTCATGCAATGTTATTGATCAACTACCTTGTTATATCACCTAATCTAAAGTTCAGGCTTACTCTTGAAATATATGTCACAATATTCAAATCCCCACATCTATCAAACTGACCTGAGTTACAAAAGTAGAGAAGTTTAAGCTTTTCTGATATTTTAAAATTAGGTTTTCCTTAAAATGGCATCAATTTTCTCAGTAGTACATTCTGTTGCAAACTTCAAAGATTTTATGAGTCCCATTGAAGTAAATTGGTACACATAAAGGACTAAGAACTCTAATCCTGAATAACTGTGAGAAAATAATGAAGAAATTGAGAAAACAAATGCTGTAGATACATCTTTCAATGTTTCTTGGAAATTCAGTTGGAGTGGAACATAGATAAATGTGTTACAAATTTACTCATGTCACTATCCCTTGTTAGAAAACTCACAAAACATTTTAAAAAAAGTAGTAAAGATTTTCATGACTGTCCCTCCATTTGTGAAAGATACAGGTAAAGATATTAGGGAGAGTAGTCTAAAAGCAAAAATTCTGGCAAATCTTTGTTTTACACTCAACTGAGGTCTGGTTGGCCACAGTTTTATTAAAATACTTGCAATCGCAAGGAAATTATCCTGTCATAAAACACTTCATTTTAACTCTCCTATGTGAAGGACAGAATGGAACTTGAATATAGATTATGTCCATTTTTTCAAACAATTAATGCAAAAATATTTTCATCATAAATAAAATGAATAAAAAATGTTAGAAAATATTGTTCTCACCAACTTGAAGTAAAATTCTCTTGAAATTCCTCAAAATAAGAGGATTTTGAGATGTGTACTTTGAACATCGTATAGATATATTGTAATTGCACTGTCAATTTCGAACTTTCAATTGTGACCATCAAATCAATCAAATTACAAGTGTTAAACTCAGCAACCACTGTATATGAGTAAACAAAGACAGCCAAATCTTAACTGGAAAACCATGGTAAACCTAACCTGCTCAATGTTTTTAAAAAATGAATTTTTTAAATGTCTGCTCAAACAAGTGATTTTATTTTGGTTGGTTGTGCAAAAGTTTACTTATGGCTCTATGCATATTGTGACAAATCAAAAGACTATAAGTAGCAAGAAAATAATGACAGATACAGATAATTTTATTAACTAATCACAGTGCCTGTTACTAGGTCTGGTCAAACTCGCACACGCGAATATATCTATACGATGAACTGAAATTCGCTATTGCAATATGACGTCATCAATTTACTTGCAAATGCGAGTTTCTTCACCTGGTTGTATATTCTTTCACTTGTAATGCAAACGTGTAATTCGGATACCTGTAAATTAGCATAAATATTGAATATACATTTTGAACATTTCTACAGAGTAACTTTAAAATCTACCATGCAATTGTGGAGAAATTCAAGGTCAAAGTTGGCTGGAAGTTGAGTGATCTTTTGGACGTTTCTGACATAGATAACAGATACATTTCATCTATTTATGCGACTAAACTTACAAAAAAGGACATTAGTTCTGTTAAAAAAGGTAGGGAAAGAATTATTTTTTAATTAAATTGAATTTTTTATGACTTGTTAACATTTACTTTTAGAAAATTCATAACCGGAGTCACTTCTGCATAGCTATAGGGAACTACAGATGTTAAAATGTTTCAGTAGTTCTTTAGTTGGTTTTCATTTATTTATTTTTATCTTATAACAATTATTTAAGATATATATATTTACAAATATTTTGTATTTCTATTGTGATTTTTGTATATTTACAAAATATACGAGACTCTGGTGAGATACTATTCCAGCCTCAGCACTGGAGATTTCATCAAAAACATTGAATGCTGGGACAGAAAACTTGCTTTTGTGAGTATACTCAGTTTTGCAAGTTCGACCAGACCTGGTTACTGAGCTGTATAATTATATATTAGTCATATGACATTAATCCCTTTTTGGGATTCTGTGTCCTGAGCTATTTTTCTGACTTGGTGGGCAGCCAAGTCAGAAAAATAGTTCAGGACACAGAATCCCAACAGGGATTTGGTGGGGAATAGCTGACATATCTGCCCGCTGACAACTCGACCCTGGACCACTCAGACCGTATCATCGGACAACTCATCCCATACTTCAATCATATCATCGGACAACTCGTCCCGTACTCAGATTGTCATATCACAAGACTACATGGACTGTAGTTGGATCGGCTAATCCGACTACTCTGCCCATGTTCTTGTATAACTAATTCTTTTTTCTAGTTTTTTTTATCTATTTATGATTTATTTTACTTTTTTAGAAGAAGAAAGGTATTTTTGAATATGTAACATGGATAACCATAATTAATTAATTTAGACTATGTCTTCACTCGAATTGAATTATCGATTACATATAATTGACTGACTGATTGTTTGGTAATTAGCATTATTCTTAAAAACACTAAAACTTGTAAAAACTCATCAGTTGTAATTAAATGTGTGAATAATCATTTGAACATGGTTTGTTTACAATCAAAGAAAAATTGTTGACTTATGTGTTTCTAAATGAGTAGATGAACACTAGGGTGACACTGCTGAGATCCAAGGGAAGCTGATTCAACCATGGAAGAACTATGCTGAAAACAGACTTTCTTTGGTTGGGTTGTTGTCTCTTTGCCCGGGTCTCTTTGACGGTAATCTGCTGTTCTGTTGATTTATTAAACTCAAAATTGTTATTAGAGATACAAATAAATTGTATATCACATCATATTGTCGTTCATTTAATTATATATTTCTACATCGAACGATCCGAGTTGTCCCATAAACTGTTCAAAGTTTAAATTAAGCACTCCCGGTCAAAGTTGGTGGTTCATTATCAATATTGTTACTATACACGGTCCAAGTTGTCCGATGACACGGTTCCAGTTGTCCTATAACCCACTCCACAATCTTACTTTGGTTGTTGTGTTATGATTGTTAATTTATTTTTTGTTCACTTTTATTTTTGGTGGTGGAACTGTTCGACATACGAAAGTATGGTTACCCTATAAAGGGTGTAAAGATCCAGAGTCTAGAAGAAGAAGTTACTTCACGGTCCGAGTTGTCTGATGACACGGTCCGATTACCTTAGTAAGAAAAATAGATCCAGACATAGAGTCCCAAAAGAGATTGTTAGAACATGTAGAATTCCCCTATTCCAACCACCTGTGCCTTTTGGGTTTGGACAAGTGACAGGCTAAAAAAAATGTTTTGATAAAAAGTTTAAGCACCTTGTAATGGCTTGTTGTTGTCAATGACGCTTTGTACTTTCACATTTGAAGAACGAGTCGAAAGGGAAGTAATTGGTTCTTCACCGGATATTATTATGTGGACTAAGGGGGATTATTAGTTTATCATGAATATTCGTGGCAGCTGTCAAACTGAAACTGTTTGGTAAATTATCACAGATTGCAAGGTTGTATTTCTATTGGTTCTTAGTATTGTAAAATTTCAATTAATATAAATAATATACAGTACAGCAAGTGGAAATTAGATAATAAATCAACGTGTTGTTGAGACAAAATAGATATATCACTCAAATTATCAGTCTTCAGAATTGTTTTTTTTTATTTATTTAATTACATTCTTCTATTTTAATATTCAAAAACTGTTTTTAATAATTCTTATTAAAATTTATTAAATGTTATGTAACCAAATGAGTTAACTTAATTTAGGTCACTGCAAAAGGTACATTTTTTAGTAATTACTAAATTACTAAATTCAGCCAAAAATGACTTAATAATTATTGAACCAAATAGAACACTGTAAAACCAGTATTCCACATTAACAAGAGAATACATAGTATTTTTTAAGCAGCTTTGATAAAGTAGCCAAAGTGTAAAAAAAAAAAAACAGAAATTTTAGTATTCGCATACATATATATTTAAAAATTTTTGTTTGGTGGAATGTTCAAAGAAAATAGTAAGAATCCATTTTCCAGGTTAGTTTTAGTTTCAAGATGTTTTTGTGGTAGTTGGAGTTCATTGCCTTTTCATTAGTTCTACTCTATAAAATATTATTTAAGATGACATGAACATCATAAGGAAACAGGAACCTGGATAGACAAGCGTTCCATTTGGCACCTGTATAAGTACAGTTATATATATGCTTATTCTGTCAAAGATATGCATAGCTGGGGTGCCATATGGAACTCTTTCTGTTGGATATTATGTGTGTGTCGGTTAGAAAGCATCATCTTAGATTTAACAGGAAAATTAACTAAATAATTTTGTATTTTTTGTATAGTACTTGAATTTTTGGTTTCCCCCTTATACATTTATTTTTGTATAGTACTTAAATTTTTGGTTAACTAACACAAAAGTCTGTGAAAATTGGTATCCTATGAATATTAATGGTCCACAGTATTTGATTCTCACTCTTGTCTATCTGCATGTATATTTGTATAATGAAAGAAATTTTTTAATTTTTTAACAGCTATGTGAATTATAACCGTTAAAAAATGCACAGAAGAGAGAAATCTGCTGATTTAATACTGACCAGTCTAAATATACCAGAAATGTCTAAAGCTTGTAAAGTAGGTACAATGTATAATGCCTGTAATTATATGTAATTTGTCAGTTGTTTGACAGTAATGACATGCATTGTTCTGTTTGAACCATGAAAGTGTTGATAAATGTCTGATTATAAACATCCTCCCAAGTAGGGGTTTAGTATCCACGTTCATCCTACAGACCCTTGACAACATTCATTCATATTAAGCAGGTTGAACATATTGCCACCTGGTGTGTGACCCAAAAAATTCTACCACGACACAAAGAGATTCTCCTTTTACCAGGAGAAGCAACTATGAAAATGGTTCATTTTCGATCTGTAAAATATGAATGAATGTTTTCAGGGTTTTGTAGGAACAAACGTGGATGCAAAACCCTGACTTGGGAGGATGGATTTAAGTCACAGAAGTTTTTGATAAGTAAACTGTTGCAAAAATTGTTATCTGGTATCTTTACTAATTATATGCTGATATACTGGTATATATTATAAGACATTCTTGTTATTGTTAATAGTTATTTTTCAACTCACCTGGCCCAAAGAGCCTTGGCTAATTTATATATAGTTTCCAAAATCTCCATCCCTGAAGTTCATAAAGGTTAAAATGGATGATTAGTGGTGAGTGATATGAGCCCAGATTTGGATCCTTTTGTTTAAGAAGCTCGGTTTATTAAAGTAATAAATCTTGTTGTATTGTAGGAATGTGGATGTACATGTCGCTGTAATAATCTTATTTTATTGTAGGAATGTGGATGTACATGTCCATGCTGTAATGGATATTCCAGTGATTCAAGGTATTTACAAAATTACCATTAGGGGTATGTTTGTTTATATGATATTGAATCATTAATATTGGTTACTGAAAAAAAATCATATTTGTATCTTGTCACATTTGTCTTACATCTGAGAAGATGTAAACAGTGATATCTAAAAATAGAAATGTTTATTATTGGCGTTAATATCTCAGGTTTCAAAGATTGATGATAAATTAATTGATAAATACACAGGCTTTGTCTCAGAAAATTTTTTTATACTATATATGCATAGTAAAAATTTTTTCTGAGACAAGAGCCTGTGGCTAGGTATGAGGGAGATACTCCTCATTTTTAAACAGTCAATTTAAAGTATCAGTTCCAGGCTATAATAGAAATATTGATATATGTAACAGTTTTTCATCAGACAGAATCAGAATATTCAATTCTTAAAAAAAAAATTGTGTTCAGATTAATTTGTGGTCGTATAGAAAAGAACACAAAAAATAAAGAACCTCTGTAAGGAACATGCAATATTTTATTTATCCTTTAAAAGAATATGATTGTATATAAATATATTACAGCTTGGACATGCATCAACAAATCGAGGAGTTGGAAAGCCAGTTAAGGAAAAGTAATAACCGCCTATCTCAGATTGAACATGAATTGATGGATAGTAAAATGGTGGCTGAGAATGAAGTATTAAAACTCCGAGATGAACTGAACAAATTGAGGGATAGATATGATAGGTCTGTTTGTTGTCTGTCTTCAGTCTGTTACTTACCTAATATGAACTTTAGTTAAATATGTGTTGTTTGCCTTATTTGACCTGTCAGTTTACAGTCTGACTCTTGTGTAATTTACCTGTCAGTTAGTCTGTCTCTTGTTAATTTACCTGTCAGTCAACCTAATATTTCCTGTCAGAAACAGTCTGTCAGTCTGCCTTATATGACCTGTCAGTTAGTCTGGCACTTGCCTTAAATGACCTGTCAGTTTACAGTCTGACTCTAACATAAATTACCTGTCAGTTAGTTTGTCTCTTGTTAATTTATCTGTCAGTTTACCTAATATTTCCTGTCAGTCTGCTATACATGTATATGACCTATCAGTTTACAGTCTGGTACTTGCCTAATTAACCTGTCAGTCTACTGAATATTTCCTTCCTGTCAGTTACAGCCTGTCAGTCTGCTATACATGTATATGACCTGTCAGTTTACAGTCTGGCACTTGCCTAATTAACCTGTCAGTCTACCTGATATTTCCTGTCAGTTACAGCCTGTCAGTCTGCTATACATGTATATGACCTTTCAGTTTACAGTCTGGCACTTGCCTAATTAACCTGTCAGTCTACCTAATATTTCCTGTCAGTTATAGCCTGTCAATTTGCTATACATTTATATGACCTTTCACTTTACAGTCTGGCATATGCTTAATTTACCTGTCAGTCTGTCTAATATTTCCTGTCAGTTTACAGTATGGCACTTGCCTAATTTTATAAGTCAGTCTGCTTAATATTTCCTGTCAGGTTATAGTCTGGTTCTTGGCTACTTTACCCGTTAGTTTAATTCTTGCTCTGGCATAAAACAACCTTTCAGTTCATGTCATTTCAGTTTGTTAGTATTTTTGTGCAGAAATTAAAAATTCCCTAACAGTATATTGTTGAAGTTTGACATCTTGGCAATTTGCACTGAATATAATGGGTACAAAAAGTAAACAGAAAGGTTGTGTTCTTTTTATATCATTTTAGAATATACACATTAAACAACATTCTTCATAATGGATTTTTAAAATGGGCTCTAAAAATACAGAAATTATTGTGTTCACTTATTATTGCAAATTTTGGACAGTTAACAGTAATTTGAATATTAATTAATGTGATTTCTTTACATTGTGCAATGGATAATTTCTAGCAAAGATTTAAATGCAAGGCATTATTATGCATTCTTGATTCAATTTCTGAACTTACAGTATTTTGAGTTAATTTTGCAGATGCCTTAAGAGTAACATAGAGGGTAATGGGGAATTTTTTTTATAATTTTAAGTGTAATCGAAATTAATTTTAATTGTAACTTACTGTGCAGTAAAAAATGAGTTCTCCAATTTTATGACATAATACATGTACATATATTTTTTTATATGTATGTTAGAATATAGTTAACATTTTATCACAGAAGAAATTGTATGTTTTACTACAGTGCTTTTGTTACAAGATTTATAAATTTTGACATAACTTTATTTCTAGCTTTCAAAATCAATTAAAAATATTTATCAAACTTTGAAATTAAAAAACTATAAAATAAAGGTAATTTTGAATTTTTTAACTTTTTTTTCAGATTGTTTGAAAGCCATAAGAAATTACAGAAAGTTAATAATAATTTAGAAGACAAATTATTAAAAGTGGTGAGTACATACATTATTACAGTATGTAAGAGAAAGGCCTTAAAGTGTATCATTGTAACTCAAATCATTTAGTGGGGGCCTCGGTGGCCGAGTGGTCTAGGTAGTTCGTCATGACTGCTAATGATCACTAGCCTGCCAACGCCGGGGTTGTGAGTTCGACTCTCACCTGTGGCGGGGTGTGTTCGACTCCGATCTTAATTGACAAGGATTGCCAATTTTCCTACCGAAGGTCGGTGGTTCTCTCCGGGTACTCCGGCTTCCTCCACCAATAAAAACTGGCCACCACGAAATGGCCAAATGTGCTGAAAACGGCGTTAAACCCCAACTAAACAAACAAATAAACAAATCATTTAGCTAGATGTAAATTATCATTTAAGTCCTGATCTAAAAATATGCGCAGTAAATCACGAGTGCACGAGTGCTCGCAGCTCACAAGTTATTTACAGTAGTAATTTCGGTCAGAAGTTGTTTATTTCTGGTATTTCAAATCAGCGATTAGTTATACTTTTTATTACATTGT
The DNA here is from genome assembly GCA_028015205.1 of Mytilisepta virgata. Lineage (NCBI taxonomy): Eukaryota > Metazoa > Mollusca > Bivalvia > Mytilida > Mytilidae > Mytilisepta > Mytilisepta virgata. The sequence goes on along the minus strand of CM051518.1, from coordinate 2,647,608 downwards.
ACAGAATCTAACATTTCAGTAAAAATAAATAGAAATAAAACAGACTATGTCTTTTGATATCTTTCTGCTCCAATTGTGACGTCACTTCCTAGATGGAAATACTAGCTGTTCTTTTCACATGTGATTTACCATATTTGACTAGGATACTATGGCAAATCACCGGTTACATTGTAATAATCTGGAAATTTTTTATTATATATTTTTGACAAATTTAACAGACTATTAATCGTTGTTGAAAGCCAAGAAAATCATCTAGATGTTATACCCTTATGAAATGTATAACAGAATTTACATGCCATATTTGTATTATGATAGGTTTCTGGATTTGAAACAGAAAAGATGAATTTACAGAAAGAAATGTCATCAGTGACATCAAAACTTGTAGAATCAAGGTTGTGTATAACAGATTTGGAAGAAGAAAATGTAAGTTTTTAATATTAAAATTTATCACAGACAATAAATTATTTGGAAAGTATAATTGAATGTCACAGAAATAAATATATCTAACCAAATTTGTTTTTGAACCCACAATTTTATTGGAAACATGTGTTTGGCTTATACAGGTTTGAACACTAACTCAACACTGTTAAAATCAAATTTGGCCAGTCATTAACCCACACCGTTGAGACACTATATATATAGGTAAAATTTGTGAAAAATACATCTTTCAAATTTCTCCTGCCCGTAGCGTTTGCAGCAGTTTATAAAGCTTGCTTTTCTATCATTACTCATTTTGTTTCTAGTTTTTGTCGAGCATGCGGGATAGTGATCCAGCGGCAGCGGCATTAACTAATTTCTTAAAAGCTTTATATTTTAGAAGGTTGAAGACCTGGATGCTTTATACTTTGTATATAGATGCCTTATGTTACGAAGTTTCGGTCTGTCATATGTACATTGTCCTTGACCTCATTTTCATGGTTCAGTGACTACTTGAAAAAAAAGTTAAGATTTTTTTTTGTAATGTTAATTTCTCTCTTATTATTAGTAATAGGATAACTATATTTGGTATGTGCGTACCTTGCAAGGTCCTCATCCCCGTCAGACAGTTTTCAATTGACCTCGACCCCATTTCATGGATCAGTGAACAAGGTTAAGTTTTGGTGGTCAAGTCCATATCTCAGATACTATAAGCAATAGGTCTAGTATATTTGGTGTATGGAAGGATTGTAAGGTGTACATGTCCAACTGGCAGGTGTCATCTGACCTTGACCTAATTTTCATGGTTCAGTGGTTATAGTTAAGTTTTTGTGTTTTGGCCTGTTTTTCGAATACTGTATGCAATAGGTCTACTATATTTGGTGTATGGAAGGATTGTAAGGTGCTCATGTCCAACTGGCAGGTGTCATCTGACCTTGACCTAATTTTTATGGTTCAGTGGTTATCAGTGGTTATAGATAAAGTTTTTGTGTTTTGACCTGTTTTTCGAATACTGTATGCAATAGGTCTACTATATTTGGTGTATATAAGGATTGTAAGGTGTACATGTCCAACTTGGAGGTGTCATCTGACCTTGACCTCATTTTCATGGTTCAGTGGTTATAGTTAAGTTTTTGTGTTTTGGTCTGTTTTTCAAATACTGTATGCAATAGGTCTACTATATTTGGTGTATTGTAAGGTGTGCATGTCCAACTGACATTAGTCATCTGTCCTTGAGCTCAATTTCATGGTTCAGTGGTATAGTTAAGTTTTTGTGTTTTGCTCTGTTTTTCGAATACTGATAGCATTTACTTCCATTAGAAATACACGACAGGCGACACATTTTTGTGTGTCCACTCTTGTTAAGGGAATACGATCAATAAGGTTCCTCTACTGATTTTTTGCTGAAAATTAACCAAATAGTCAATTTTTATGTATACTTTTCAAATACAGAAAGAAAAAAATACCTTCATGGCTTAGTTTTTAAGATATTTGACACTGATTTTGGTATATTGGTTTCATTTTTCAAGACAGTCACAAAAAAGTAACCTTAGCGAAAAAGATAACTTCACTGGGTCTTTTGTGAAATATTCCCAACTACATAGACATTGTTTTCTGATAAATAATTGAGATTGATAAATTTATTAGGAAATTATGCAAATTTAAGCCAAATAAGGATTTTTCTTTAAATTTAAGTCGAATTATCTTGAATGAATGAACTTCTTTTTTGCAAAAGAAAAAAGTAGAGGATCCATGTGCTTTTAATGGAGAATTTTAAGAAAAACCTAAAATTTTAGGATATCGACAGGGTTTTTCTTGAGATATTATATTGCCAGATTTTAATGAACCACATAGATAAAAGGAATAGGTAAGGTATATTTTGATTTTGAGAGTAGTATCCAGAAATCAAGGTCACTGTTACTAAAAATATATATCTGGTTTCCAGATGATGATGAGGATGCCATACCTAAGAAGCAAGAAACTTATACAATAAAAAGAAATAGGAAAGGGGAATAACTCTTGTACTGGCATTCCTTTACAGAAGCAGACTGTTGTGTACTTGGTACAAAGTGTAAAATGTAGTTGGTCTTTTAAGTTCTTTACAGGGTTTTGTCTGTTGGTTTTCTGTTAATTGTTTTTTCCTTCAAGACATGACATACCGTAATTTTATTTTTATATTTTTTCCCTCAGGATCGTTACAGGACAGACTGTAATATTGCAGTACAACTCTTACAGTGTAGACCATCAAATTTTGTTTCTCACAAACTGAACACAGTAAGTATTACTCAGTTTAATAGAAATAAAAAGAGATAAGAGATAATAGATGTCAGGTCAATGTAGATCATGGGTCAATGTAGATAAGAGGTCAATGTAGCTGAGACGACAACCCTAAAATGGAATTTGAAAGCTTTTAATGGCCCTGTATTAACCAAGCATGCAAGGAAAGTTTGTATTGTCTTTGATGGCATGTTCTCCTTACATTATGCTCCCAAAAGTTGCTTTTCATTATTTTTTTTTCTGATAAATGATTGTTTGTTTAGTTAGTATTTTCTGGCGTTTTAGCACATTTGGCTATTTCTTGGTGGCCATTTTTTTTTATGGAAGAAGAATTTTTTATATGAATGAAGCAGGATTTTTCTCAATATCGCAAAAATTAAGATTGCATTTTTGTCTAAAATGAAAATCGCAATAATAAATGCACACAATAATGTCTGAATTTACAGTAGTACAGTCTTCATCTGTAAAAATATCAAGTTTATGGTGATATCTTATATGTAACCTGGATGCACACAGTACTTTCACATACTAATAGAGAAGACCTTATAGGTTTCCTGTTAAATGGAATACTGTGGATTCATTAAAATTCGTTGTATACCAATTTTCTTCATTTTCGTGGGTCCCAGTAAACCACGAATTTAAATATCCAACGAAAAATAATATTTTTACTTGAGATTAAATGCACTCAAGTTTGAATCCACGGAGTTTTGATGTACCTATTCGAGACAACATTGAACAATTGCGTTGATACAGCATTTACTTGGATACTGATATCAACAGAGGATACAGTGTTTCGTGTAATTTTGTCTTTGGTAACATATAAACGCTCAAACAATTTTCTTTAAAAATATTTTGACTGTGTAAATTGTCACGGAATTCACTATTCAGCAATATTTGGGTCACATTGACCTACATTTCATAGTCGAATGACTGCTTAAGGTTTATGTTTAGATCCATTTCTTTTCTATTTAAGTCAATATTACAAAACCTATATTGTTTTTAAGGTGGGGCTTCCGTGCCTAATTACACATATTCTAGTTTAATTATTTTTGTTCTAAAAGCCAGTTATTCAAGTTTCCTTATAATTTCAGCTTCCAATAGAATTTCAAGAACGAGTTAAAAAACATATGACTCAAGAACAAAGACTGAATTGTGAGGATGCACCATCATCAAATGAATTGACAAAACTGATTCGTGTGCCAATGCCAACATTTCCACCTACAGCTATGGTGTATTCTATAAATAACCATACAAAGGGAGACAATGACAAAGATAATGTAACAAATGACACCGTTCCAATGAATCTCATTACCAAAGTATTAACGCCAAAAGAAACCCATCGAAAGCCTCGTAGGGTGTACTTGTGTGTCAAATGTAATGATGATATAACATATCATGACAAAGAGGTGCAAGTGAACTTAGTAAATGAAAGCATGAGTAACTATAGTAACTCGAGAGTACACAGACCACATGGTAGAATACGGTCGAATTCTACTGAAACTGACATCTAATTAGGAATTGTATTAATTTACAAGTAATCATTTATGAACAAAAGTGGATACAAATTTACTTTCCACAAATTTTTTCTTTCTTTTAAATATTTTCATTTTACCAAATGAGTATTCTTTTTTCTTGTGTTCAAGTGCTAATTCTCAAGTATGTGCTTTTAACTACCAAATCATTTTATTGTAAGAATATAAAAGAGAATAAAGATAACCGATTGTAACTTATTTATGTATGGGATATGTTATGATAATCATGATCGGTTGTACTGGTGATGAAATGTATAATATATCTGTTGTATCAATGTGTATCATAATAAATAGATCATTCCAAATAATATTCACTAATACATGAACAATTGTTGACCAGATGTTTGTACATCTATATGAATTTTCTGATTCACCATGCACAACCACAAACCCCTGAATTGGGAACATTTTTTTGTTAAAAAAACATGAATTTGTTAGGATGATTGGTTGGTTGTCCAATCATGTTTGGTGGAACCTATTACTTGTAAAAAAAAAACATGAATTTGTTAGGATGATTGGTGGGTTGTCCAATCAAGTTTGGTGGAACCTATTACTTGTCAAAAAAAACATGAATTTGTGTCCTAACTCTACTTTTTTACCCTCGTTTAAAATATTATCATCAAAAAGTAATTACTTTAAACATGCGTTTCTTCACTCTGGTTATATTGCCATCATGATTTATAATTAGCTTCTGGGTATTTTATTACCAGTTTGCTCTTTGTATAAAAGTTCAATGCTTTAAAAAAATATCATTTCTGTATTGAGATTAACAAGATCATATGAATGTTTAAAACTTTCATTAGAAATTTCCTCAAAACTATTATCTCCCTCTGCAGACTGATAACAAGTTTCAGTACTGTCATGAACTGCCTTGTTAGTATTATTTTGCATCTCATTAACATTCTTTCTAGCTTGGCTTGTCTTTTTAGCTGTTTTTGGATTGAGGAATGTTTGCAAAGTTGACATATTTAGCTACTAGATCAGTTATCATTTCTGAACTATTTTTATGTTCATTTAATTTAGTGATGTCTATCTCAACGCATAGGGAATGTTAATTAATACAAATTCCTATACATCTTGCAGTAGAATATTGCAGGCAAAAATATAAGCATTAATTATTACGATTGTCACTCTATTACATTTTTTTGGATGAACAAAAACTTCACGTTTCCTTTAGAATTTACAATAACATTGTGCTATTTACAGTTCTGTGCCAAAATAACAGTATGATCATATTGTTAGATGTAGATCCTATTAGAATTATATTGTGAGACATTGTAGCGTTTAATGTATATTGTCTAAATTGTCTTGTGATAGAAAATGTAATTATTGGAAGGGTATATTATCATTTTAATTTAAAATTATTACAGTAGAACCTCTGTAAACCGAACAGCTGTGGGACCGGAGAAATCGGCCGGTTTTCAGAGGGTCCGGTTTTAGGAGGTTCCGGAAAAGACGTATCTGATCCGGAGAGTGAAACCGAAAGTTTATAACGATGTTGTAAACTTGTGCCATGTGCTTATATATGTACATGTACCACGCGCATATTATTTTATACAATTAATTGTTTTTAATTTCAATCCGACGTTTTTATTGATGCCGGATTATTGTTTGATTAATAACTTTCACACCTTTATTTAAAATGGTTATTTAGTTTAAGGATGTCAATCATCGATCGATTAAGGATGACATGTATTACGGTTCACTGATTTTCCAGGTAATACATTGTTTCGGCCGGTTTCTGGAGGTTAATTTGACAAGAATATATATGTTTTGTACCGGAAAGTACGGCCGGTGTTCGGAATTCAGAGGGTCCGGTTTTCAGAGGATTTTTTTACTTGAATATATAGGCAAAAATTCCGGACCGAAAGTAAAAGTTCGGTTTTCAGAGGAATCCGGTTTTCAGAGGGGCCGGTTTTCGGGGGTTCCACTGTATTAGTATTCTGTTGATCAAAAATGTTGTATTAACCCTTATATTGTACTTAAATGTCTGTAATAATTTTTGAAAGGGAAGTAACTCGTGTTTCAAGGAACATACACAGCTAGTATAACAAATAGTCACCATTCCAATGAATCTCATTACCTAAGTATTTTCTCTAATAGAACCCTTGTACAATGTACTTATGTGTCATATGTAATGGATAACATATCACGGCAAAGAGGTGTAAGTGAACTTAGTAAACAAAATCATGAAAAATAGTGAGTCGAGAGTACACAGACCACATGGAAGAATATGGTTAAATTCTACTGAAACTCATATCTAATTTAATTTACTTGTAATCATTTATGAACATCATTGGATACAAATTATGTGTGAAATGTAATTATGCAAGTGAAGTTAGTAAATGAAAGCATGCTGATAATTACATATATTTATCTGTTAATCTAAAATGGGAGTAAAATTGTAAAACAAAGGCAAAAACTTCTGCTTTTTAGCTCACCTGTCCTATAAGGACATGTGAGCTTTTACCATCACTTGGCATCTGTCGTCCGTCCGTCCGTCCGTCGTAAACTTTTTCAAGGATCTTCTCCTCTGAAACCACTGAACCAATTACAGCCATACTTAGTCTGAATGATCCTTCGGGTATCTAGAATAAATTCTATGTTTTATTTTCTTCTCTGTCGAGAAACATGGCCGCCATGGCTAAAATAGAACATAAGGGGTAAACTGCAGTTTTTGGCTTATATCTCAAAAACCAAAGCATTTAGAGGAAAACTGACGTGGTAAAAATGTTCATCAGGTCAAGATCTACCTGCTATGAAATTTTCAGACAATTGGTCAACAAATTTTCAGACAATTGGTCAACCCTTTGTTGGGTTATTGCCCCTGAATTGTTAATTTTAAGGAAATTTTGCAGTTTTAGGTTGTTATCTTGAATATTATTATAGATAATTATGGATAAACAACAAAAATGTTCAGAAATGTAAGATCTACAAATAAGTCAACATGATCAAAATCGTCAATTGACCCCTTGTAGGAGTTTTTGCTCTTTAAAGACAATTTTTCACATTTTTTTTCGTCATCTTTGTTAACTTTTAAAAATCGTCCCCTCTGAAACTACAGAATCAATTTCAGTCAAACTTAGGATGAAAGATCCTTAGGGTATCTAGTATAAATGTTGTGTTTAATTTTCTTGTCCTTTGAGAAACGTGGCTGCCCTGGCTAAAAATAGAACATGGGTGAAAATGCATTTTTTGGCTCATTTCTCGAAAAACTAAAGCAGTTAGGGCAAAACTGACAGTAGTAAAATGTTTATGAGGTCAAGATCTACCTGTCATGAAATTTTCAGACAAATCTGTCAAATCATTTTTGGGTTATTGCCCCTGAATTGTTAATTTTAAGGCAATTTTGCAGTTTTAGGTTATTAGCTTAAAAATTATTATAGATAAAGACAAACTGTGTACAGCAAAAATGTTCAGCAAAGTAAGATCTACAAATAAGTCAACATGACCAAAATCGTTAATTGACCCCTGATAGGAGTTTTTGCCATTGAAAGATTATTTACATGTAAACAGAAAATAAAGGTCTGACATTGTCATAGATATTACTTGAAATAAATTAAATGGTAGCTGTACAAGTAAAATAAAGCATCAAGGGTCAAGGTCATTGAAAAATACCATGGCAACAGATGAAAAAGTCCATAGCAACCATATATATTTTGGTTAAGGACCTTATAATTTACCTGTACAAGTAAAAAAGAAAGGTCAAGAGTCAATGCCATTGAAAAAGTCCCTAGTAACCATATCTATTTGGGTTCAGGATTAAGGAGAAAATTACGACGGTATACATTATATAGCAAAAATAATCATTGATGCAAGATCTACCGGTACACAAAAGATAACAGGTGAGCGATTCAGGCTCTTGGGAGCCTCTTGTTTAGTTAGTTAAATTTTTTAAAATTTTTGAACAACCTTTGATAAAGGGCTTCTCTAAGCACAGCATGATACGACCGCAACATGGTTTTTTTTTGGCAGCTGTATCTCAAAAATGTAAAAGATCCTAAAAATTTGTAGACATACAACTGAAAGTACACATCAAGATGAATTAAAAGACCATATTGTTTTTTTGGCCCTTTTAACCCCTTCTATCTCAAAAACCATAAAAGAAACACTCTTTAAGATGAATTAAAAGAAAAAATCCGCATCAAAATTGGATGAAAAATTTTAAAAATTTAGGCATCCTGCAAAATGCCTAATTTTGGGCCCTTTAATCCCTTTTATCTCTGCAACAACAAAAGTAATACAAAAATGCCTCAAGAGTAACTTTTATTGTATTTGTTATGAACCATTTAAATTTTTTTTATCAAAATCAGATAAGAAATGAAAAGTTTTGAAAATAAAGGTGTGTCCCTTTTTGGCCCCTTATATCTCTAAAACGGATAGAGATATTGAAAAAGTGATCTTGTATAAGTTTTTCCATTTTTATTAAGGAACACTATAAACCAAAAATCATAGAAATTGGATTCAAATTTAAAAGTTACACTCAAAATGATAAAAAAAACCTTAATGGCCCCCAGAAAAAAATGGGAGGGGCCAGATTCCCAAAATCAATCCCGACCTGTATTTCATTTGGGGTACAACAGATTTTTGTGGTCGTATAAAAATGAATAGCATTGGTCAGTTATCTTGCTTAAACAAGTTAACAAAGGACTTAACTGAAATTGTCTCCCTTTGGTTCTTAGGGCTGAAGGGAGGCTATTTTGCTATCTCCCTTTGGCAACTTTGTGAGGGGAGATAACTGACTTAGGTTCTGATTTTCTGGAACTCTGATGAAAGCTTTAACTGTTCTGGTTTTACAGTAAGAATCATAAGACAGGCCATATGTACATAATACTCCAATCAAAGTGCTACAGATTATACTGTGCAATACTATTATAACTTGGTTTACATGTGTATTTAGATATCTTGTAAATTTTTAGACATCTTCTTATCATAGTGCAGAATTAATGTAACATATTCAGTATTGTTATCATATAGTGTTTTATTAAGAATGTCTTGTTTTTGGAAAGATTGCAAATCGTTCCTATGGCATCGGTCTCCAAAACCGAAAGTGTGGCCTCTTCAATACCATCGGACATTAGTCCATAAAGAAATGTAGTGTTACTGATGACACCATTTTCCAAATTACGAGTACTTTCTTGTTGATAATATCTGAACTTATATTTTTAACTAAAATGAAACTTTATCGTTTACTGAAACTACCAAGGAATTAAAATGAAGTCAACGCAGACGGCTGAAGAATTTATCTATCATAACGAATCTACAAGAAACAGCTTCCCGTATTCGTTTTGTAAAAACTAATTGTGCATTTACAAATTCGGCCATTATTTGAGAAAAAATATTTGAAGATTATCTATTAATATAACTCAGACATGTGCTTTCGGAATCTAAATGTTTTATGCAGGGATTGGAAATTTTCAACAGACTCTGTCGGACATTTTTTTGATAGACACGAATTGTCAGTTTTAACTCTTTTTAGCAATTTCAACACATGATCTTATTTCATACAAATGGTGTTATGCATGATTTATTAATGTTTTGGGTAAGACCTGAAATACATGTCATGTGTATCAACTCTTGTACTACTGTACTGTGCATTGTTGAGGTCCGCGTTTTGTACTTATAAATAGATCAACAATGGATCAATCAGACCACACAACAATGTTGAATGAATTAAATAAATGAATAAAATAAATTCAAGTTAAAATACTTTGAAATCAGTCTATGAAAGTCTTCCTGAAGGATGAAATTTTTATTCCCTTTTCATATTTTACTACAAAGATTCGTGCATGCTCAATCGATTATTTACTAGTTTTTGGATAATTGTTTTAGTTTTGAACATTTTAGGCCTTGAACATAATTGATGAGTTGTAAATCAATGAAATATGTATATCTTATACATCAAAATTCTTATCAAAGAATTACACCCTTAGGATTCAAATTTTTGACACCATGGTTTTCAATGGCATTTGAACACTAGATTTCTTTTAGAGATTTGGGCTTATTATTATCTTTGATGGCCATATGATGACCCTTAGATATTGTTGATCTACACAAAAGGGGTCATGATATACATGTATGTGATTGACTGGTATTTGATAAATATAGGATTGAGGTAACTGATTCAAGAGATATGGTATTGGCATTGTAAAATTTTTGACTTGTTATATCAATGCATGTTATTACTCTGAACATCTCTTTCATTCAAAAGCTATGTTGGCATAGGTATAGTGTTCCACTGTTTAATTATACCTGACTATGTTTTCACATGCAGTGGGTTGATCATTACATGCTGTCATGTGTCAACTAAAGTCATCACACCTGCTTCAAGGAGGAAAGCTTAGCAGAATGACCACTATTCGAAATATTAGCCTCCACTGATGAAATAAAGTACTCCACTGTCTTGCACCATTTTGTCACGTCTGCTATAGTCAATGCTACTTGATGAAGAAATAGAATCTGTGTTAATTTACACGAGTAACCATCACATTCAATACTGAAACATTATACAAAACGTCAACTGTGCTTTGATTCTTCTTAATAATGAAAGTGCCTCTAAGGTCTAAAACAATAAGCCAAAAGACAACCCTTACAGCAAGGCCATCCCTACGCTCAAGTAGTGCTTCTTGCCATTCATAGATAACTGGTAGATTAACCTCTTCAATCTGAAACACACATGAGTGTATCGAAAAATAAAAATAATGTAAACATCTGTAGTACAACCCTCTATTCCATCACTATATATACAAATTACAAACAACAGAAAAATTGCAATAAATTTTATTAGATAGTTATTTAATATTATTTTGGAATACATACCAACCACCATTTCTCACAAGTACACAGAGCTTGTTAATTACACTTTTTCTAGTTATAAATTCTACTGCTTATTTATAAAATATTAGCATAAGGTTTGATAGAATGTTTCAAACAGAAAAAAAAATTTTAATTCCCTTTTCATTCTGAAAGGCAAAAGGGGCATTGTCTGTCCATCCATGTCCTGAAATAGGTTTCCATTCAATATCTTTACTTTGCTTTGATGAAATCATTTACAATTTGAAAATATTGTTAGGGACCACTAACCACAGATAGCGTTTTAATCTGACATATTTTTTTTTCTCTTGACTTTTAATGTGAAAAATAGCTAAAATTGAGGTTTCCATTCAATACCTTGAGAATTATTTTACCAAATAATTTGAAATTTGGGCATATTGTTTTGGACTACTTATTAATTAACACAGATCAAGTTTTGAATTTGACATATTTCACTCTTACTATTTCCTTAATGTGGAAAATAGCCGAAATTGTGGTTTCCGTTCAATAACTTGAAAATTGTTTCGCCAGATCATTTGAAATTTGGAAATACTGTTTGGGACCTCTAAACAGATCAAGTTCCAATTTTATCGTTTCTGAGTTATCTCCCTTTTTAATGTGGAAAATAGCCAGAATTGTGGTCTCATTTTAATAACTTGAGCATAGTTTCACGAAATAATTTGAAATTTGTAAGTTCTGTTTTGGACCAAAATTTGATTTGTAATTTAACATGCTTCACTTTTACTATTCTCGAGTTTTACCCCTTGGTATCAGTAAGTATATAGTATTGATAGCTTGAGGAGGGTTACATGTGGCCCTATGGCTGTTAGCAATCCTCTATAAATAAATAAAGCATTCAATTGATAGCTTGGTGTGGAATCTGTGTCTCATGGACAAATTCTGTCTTTACTATTGTTTTGCTAACAGAATAACTACATGCATTATATTTTCACTAACAATATTGTGGATTTATAGTATCAATTTTCATGTTATGTGAGAATTCTTTGTAATAACATTATACCAAAACAGAAACTACAAAAATTGGTATCCAATGACATAAAACAAATCCACTGTAAGTTAAAAGGATGTTTCATTTAACACTCTTATTACTGAAAAAAATCTGAATTACATTATACAAGAAAAAAAATATGTCTCAAAAATCACCATGAAAAAATCAAAGATAGAGATAAATGTTTGCCTTTCCTGAAAATCAAACACTTAAATAAAAAGTTCCTGTACATTTTTAAAACAAATACAATTGGAACACAGATGATTTCACATTAGAAAATGTGTCAGGAAGATTATCTTTGAGGAATTCTTCAGTCATGTATTCATTATAAGTTAAGACCCCAAGTCTCTAGCATCATGGAGTTTTATACAGCAAACAAAATCGTTGTACGGTGAGGCATTACCTAAACCTTGAAACATATTTTGTATGCCTCCGAATTTTCATGGTACTACATGCACTGGATCATAAAATATTTGTACAGTTTTCTAAGCAATATCTCAATAAGAATTAAAAAATACACACCAAACACTGACCTAGATTTGGCAACTGACGAAGTCACTGGACATGTTAATGTATAAAGTGAAGGTCTGCCTTGACTTTATTTGGTCATTGTGTGCATATGTTTATCAATTTGTTGTAACAATCTGCGAATGATAAGATCGACAATTTATGGATACCAGTAATGAAGAAATAGAATCTGTGTTATTTCAAACAATAAGACCCAAACCTGGTGTAAAATATTTATAGTATAATTAATCTTGAAATTCGAACACCTAAATATATACAACCAGTGATCGAACAACACATTAATTCACAAATGTGCATAGCACATGAGTGAAATATTAGTGTTTTTCTGTCACGAGTTGTAGATTTTTGCTATTCTCTGGCTATTGTTAAACCATTTCCTAGAGAACAATATGAATGAAAGATATACATGCTGCAACCTCCAAATATTAGTTATGTGTATTTCACCCAGAAACAAGCACATGTTATCCATAATTGGTTAAAATATTTTGATATTAATTTTCTGCAGGCTGTAGCATGGTTTTTTGATTTTAAAGTTGTTTTCATTTTCAAAACAATTTCATTGGGTTGTGTAGGGTGAACATGGGGATGTAGCAGGTGGCTTAGCTGAGCCAGTAGAATACAATTCCTCGAAACAAAATCGCAAAAATTTTATATGTAGTGTAAATTTGAATATTTTTACATGCATTTATTACTGCTAATCTTAATTAACAGACAATATTGTGAGATTTATTGATATAATTTTTGTAATATGATATCATGATGCCACATTTTCAACAATAATAAAAACATAGCACGAAGTGCTTTTGTCCAGCACTGATGCTAACATCCCACTGTAACAGGCATTAACATTTAGTTGATTTGTAAAGATAATTTTTAAAAGGAGGAATCAATTTTTTTTCCCGAATTAACAAAAAAAATGGATGTAAATGAATTATGTCGGACATATTTATTAGCAATTGATTTTGAATTACTACAAACAGATATATAACTGTTCACTGGGTCCTTTATAAAAAAAAATCTCTACCATTTTGCATAACTTTAAGAAGATACTAAAAGTACTGAAACTAAAATTCACAAATTAAAGGATACTCAAAATTCAGATACAGTTATTTCGGGGAATTCTGTGCATTGTCCTATTCGGCGCATTAACATGAAATTGGTTTGAATACACCGAATTACCCGACAATATGGTATAATTATAGAGTGGGAATCTTGATGTTTTCAAATATATAAAGACCAATCCTAGGTACCCCTCACACACCAATGAATGTGCGTGTTGTTATAAGGAGAAACAAAATATGACTAAATATGACAGCTGATCGTCTTTTAAATTAGGAGACTTAATAATAAAAGCGCAAGCATGAATTATGACTTCTTTTTACAATACATACCCATAGTCATTTTATTTTTATTACATCAAAACACAACAATGTTTAGTACAATTGGAAAATCGTCCAAAAAATTAAATTTGTTTGTTCCATCCTCATTTTTGACCCCACAATTTTGGTACAAGATCGACCTGGCGTATGCATGGTAAGAATAGGAAAACATAATAATACATCATACTTTCGGCATCGTTATTTTATTTTGCTTTCAAAAAATTATCTTTCTTGTTCCTTCAAATAGCTGCTTTAATGTCAAAGTCGAAAACGGCAGAGCAAACTCTAATCGACCCGCCATCCTGTTGACAAATTCGCAACACATGATCCGGATCTTGCTCCAGTTTTGGAGCATCTCACAAATCATTTTTACTACACGTGTTCAACATTTGTTGACATTCGTCTAGTTAGTGTATATATAACCATAACCTTTTAATATCTAATAAGAGGATTTGTTTTCTAAAAAAAAATCATTTCATTTAAATATTTCAAATTTATTCCTCTGAGAAACATGAATACACAAGTCCATTCCGAACTTGTTTCGTATTTCTTTTCGAAAGATAAATTCCAGGTAGAAAAAAAATCAATAAAATATATTTTAAAATCGTTCTCATTACAACTATTTTTAATACATTAAATGGTTGAAGTGGTTAAGAATAATGAAATTAACTTACTGAAAATATTAAAATTACCGACGTCACCAGCCGGTATTATGCGGTAACAATATTACGGACAATCTTGGTTGTAAATTAAATTGAATTACACTCGCTTTCTCACTTCTGTATCTTTTCATATTTATACGCTATATTTTGATTTTAACAGAGTCTTCTTTAGCACCCATTTGTTATTCGACAGAGTTATCTTTCTATATATGTTATTATTCAGTGAATAACTGCATGCAACCATATGCATTGTACCTTGATTAAAAATTGTATTGAGTTCATAGGAACTATTTGCAGATTGGGGGTACTTTGTCTCAACAGATTGTTGTGTCAACAATACTCCAGCACGGCTAGTTTTTATCAAAACTACCAGTGCTGGACTAAAAATCACATTAATTTCTGGGTATACAATATTTTATTGTTAGTATGATTATTTTTTAATGTTGACAGTTTGACTGCTGTACAATTTAATGCCTTCTCACATTGAACCATTTCAAAAATATCATGGACAGTAAAATGCACATAGGTTTTAGCAACATACAAAAGTTCTATTATCAAAATTATATACTAATACATAACGATGTAAAAATCCAACAAATAGCAACAATATAAAAGTTAACTATTAAAATTAGTTATATAAAATATGTTGTGTTTTACAGGATATCAATATGTTCTTGTGTCCAAATTTTCTCTATAAAAAATTTTGATGTTTCATTGAGTCTTCATTTAGAAAGTGCAAGCTTTGTTTCCAAACTGATTCCTTAATGTGAAATATTTGTACACTTAAAATAACTACCAGCTATTTTCTATCCATGCTAATTATAAATAGTTTTTGAAACCAGATCTTTTTTATGATCAAAGGATGTAAATATTTCATTCCTACATTAAATACCATTTAAAACAATCAGTTTGTTTAAATTTGTACCTGATTAATTGATTTGAAAATTTAAACCAGATTTTAAACAATGTAACTACCATATGTTTCAATATAATAGCACCAAATATTTAAATCATGAAATTTGAATACATATAATTCAAAGCAAATGACTGAACAAAACCTTAATACAAAATCTCGGAGCGTCTTCGTAGTGTTGTATAATTTTGGTATATGAATTTGAAAATTAGTTTCTCCTATTCTTGAGGTGTTTAATCTGTTGGATAAATTAACGTAAAATTTTTAACTACTTCCCAGTGATTAAATTTCTTCATGGGAACTCCCGCAGTTTTTTTTTAACATTTCTTGGAAAGATAAACTAGAGCAGTTCCGAAATGGTCTTCATGTAAACAAAATGCGTAGCAAGGGCACTTTCTTGAGATTTTTGTTGAAAATCATAGGAGAAACAGATTCTTCTTCAATTTACTCATGAGATATAGAATTTATCCACCCTCAATAGTTAAATTTTAGATTTTAACATGCTCGCTAAAGCTCTATTCATTAAGATTTTGTATTTTACTACAACATACTTATGTGTTCATATTTGTATAACATTGGCAATTTCTACAGTAATTCATGTATATCATGTTTATTTTAATGAGTCAATTATCAGATTTGTTTCACTTGGAAATACGGGGTTAGGGTCCAATTTCAATGGAATAATACCCTAATATTTTTAAATTCAATGTAGACAACTTTTATTTCAATGAGTGAATTGTCAGATTTGTTTCTCTTGGAAATCCTGGTACTTCTCTCATCTCTATAATGCATATACATGCTTTGAATTTTATTACATAAATACAACTGACTAAAAAGAATTATTTGGTTTACATGCCCTCATGACACAACAACATGCATAGGAATTTAAATGAAAAATTATACATAAAAACTTGAATATCTGATAAATGTTTAACAGAAAATTGTTGTCCAATGTAAAATGATTCTTTTAGTAGTTCCATAGGGTTGTAAAAGAATTGACTATGTTCTTCAGTCAAATGCTTTTACACTCAAATGAAACTACAAAAACACAATCAATTCTTTAACATAAAATAACAGAGACATGACAAAAAAATAGACTATGAAAAAGAAAACAAGAAAATGTTAAAATATTGCAACAAAAAGTAAATAACAAATTATTGAGCAGATATTGTATAAATCATATCATAGAACAGGGTTCGACTATAACTTTTTTCCAAACTTGTTCCTTAGGACAAGTAATTTTCAAAACAGCTTACTTTTCAGAATGGAATAGCTACTTGTCCAAAACTGTAACATTTTTTTTTAAGACTAGTGATTTTTAATTATTTATTATTTGACTTGACTACCCATTGACTCAGCTATAACAAACATTTTGAATTAGTGACCACAAAATGCGATGACATCCTTTGACCAGAGAGTCAACATCCTGAACATATTGCTTTACAAAGTTGTATTTTGTTACATTGTAATTCTATGTTTACAAATGACATAAGTGTTGGATGAATGGCCACCAATATATCAATTTAAGTTAAAGACATTACATGCTCAGATGATTTTGAAGCACTGGTAACCAAAATATCTGTTATATTTGGCTATGATAAATTAACTTACATACTTTTATATCTCCCCCCACACTTCTGCCACTAAAAAACTCCTACAAGATCTTGATGTGAACATTTAAAATTGGATTTCTTCAACCTTTTACCATTTTGGCATTATTGTGATAATTTTAATGCTTGTCCCACTGGAATAGTGCTAAGGTAAAGTCTCTTGTCTGATGGAATTTTAAGCTGGTGATGGACAATAAGACAAATGTTATTGTCGAACCCTGCAGAATTCTAATGAAGTCCTAAAACTAGTATAAAATATCACATTAACAGATGAACAACCTGATTGTCTCCATTCAAATAAAAATTCTAAACTCCAGGCAAGTAACAATATTCAAACTTATTAAGTTATTCTGAAAATGACGGTCTGTAGTTAAGAATAATTTTTGGACAATTTTGGAATTATATCAGCAAAAAAAAGTAAAATTATATTTGATCTTTTATATATCAAGACTTCTACTGAAATGTGTTTCTGATCAAAACAAACAAGTTAGGATGAAAATAAAATTAATTTGCAAGCAAATAGGTATATATGTGGAAATAACAACAGGTTTCATCTTTTATTTTGGAGAATATAACTTTCTGAGGCATGAGTGAGTAATATAATTTTTACAACAAAACAATTTATTTTGAGCTGGTTAACTGATCTTAAAATAGAACTAGTAGAAGTGTAAGCACTAAAAGGAAAACAAAACAAATAATAACAGATGGACCTATATTTTGACCTTTGAGGTCTTTATCAAAACAGATAAAATGAGAATAAAAACAACAATAATATGTCAATCATGTAAATTGTTCTAAGGCTTCTTCTTCTTCTACTGCAAAACATTATGATACAAAATTTTAAAAAAAAATGCTGAATAACAAAGAATATTTTAAACAGTTTGTTCATACTGCTCATGTAAAACATGTTTTGTGTACACAAGATTTATTGTTTACATTTCAGAAATAAGGACTGACCAGTTGTTTGTAGTGTAAAGGTTTCTTTATATTAAAAACTTTTCAATAATTGATTTGCCTTTTTATATAAAATATTTGGTACATTATTATAGAAAAATTGATAAAACTAGTTTTAAAGTGTGAATGCAGCCTAAGACAACTGAACACTACGAACTGTAGACTACAATCTACAGACAGAATTTAACAAATCTACCTGAAAATACACTTCTTATCATAAATCATCTGCATACCTATGTTAATTTTTATAATACATAGTTTTCTCTTTGACTTTAAGCTCCCGTACACACAGACCATCGTCTTCGTCTGTAGCAAACCATTTATTACAAGGTATTATACTTTCCTCATACAATGGAACCTTAAGTACAATGTCCTCAGATTTCCTTCTCATATTTTTCTTATTTCTATATTTTGATTCGTATTCTTCCTCACTGTCACTAGATTCACTGATGTTTATATCAGAGGAATCTTTTCTTTTTCTTCTCTTTTCTTTCTTTTTATCTTTTTCTTTCCTACTTCTTCTCCCATCAATGTCTTCATCACTCTCTTCTTCATATTTTGATTTTCTTCTGTTTTGTTTACCTTTCCTTCCTTTTATGTCTTCATCAGAAATATCTTCTTCGTTCTCTCCTTTAGATATAGAACCTGACTTCATCAGTCTATTCATTCTTTCTTCAAGGTCATCCACTTCATCTTTCTTTCTTTTCTTCTTCTCAAGTTTTATCTTCTCTGCTTCTTTCTTTGCTTTCTTCAGAAATTCAACTATTTCTTTTCTTTGTAGGTATCTCCTTATCTTAATCTGGAATAATATAATATATGGTTTTAGAGAATCATATACTTTGGATTTGATTAGCTAAACTAATTAGTTACGTGATGAAATTTTTAACTATGAAATATCTGATTGGATACAGGATTGTGCAATGTAACTTTGTATACTTGAATACAGATGCTTCCATTGAAAATCTTTAAAATGTTTAAGTTTTTCAAATGTGAACATGACACCTTCCCGTGACAAGACCAATTAGATGTCTGGACCTCTGTCGCATGCAAATAATAGAATTTTTAATAATTTTATCTACAATAAAATCAGAACAACTGTGCAAAATTTCAGAAATGCAAGGTGAAAGGTTTTGGAGTTGCAGATTACACAAACTAGGTACCCTTAAAAGCTGATGTGCATAAAAATGACTAAGTTCAACAAATGATAAATTTGACATTTTTTTCTCAAATCACCCCAATAAGGGAATTGCACATCTTCAATGTGTTCAGAATAAGTATGCAAAATTTCAGAAGTGCCAGCTTTATGGTGTTGGAGTTTCATATTACACAAACTAGCTACCCTTCGCACCGAATGCAACTAAAAATGACTGTTCAACAAATGATAAATTTGACAAATTTTTCTCAAATCACTCCAATTTCAGAAGTGCTGGGTTTATGGTGTTTGAGTTTCAGATTACACAAAGTATGTACTCTATTTTGTGATAGACAGTCAGCTGCACAGGTAAAAACATATAAACAATTTTTTTAAAAATACTCCTTCCAAATTAATTTTCAGGTACATGTACTTATGCCTCAAAATAAGCTCATTAATTTCTTTTATTTTATGGTATCATACTCATTTTAAATAAAGATACTTCTAGAAAGATACAATTAAAATGAATTACATAAATATAACATATTTTTACCTTTAATTTTTATTGGTCCTACACCAATGACTAAATACAGAGAGTAATTAACATCCTACCTCTGGCCCTCACTTATGTTTGATAACTATATCAGGTTGGCCCTTAATCTTTGACTAAAGATGGAAGAGAAATATACCCACCTCTTCTAAGTACCATCCTGCTCCAGGCCCTGAGTTATCATGTCCAATAACTATATACTTGATTGGTCCTACATCAATGTCTTCATACTGAAACATATTCATATAACATATTACAGTTAAACAGATAAGAATACAACTTTGTAACCTTTCTGAAAGAACCACACTTATTTTGAATATTTTGGTGGAAATTTATTTTGTTTAATTTAAGATTGTAAAGCAGAAATCAAAATTTTGTTATCAGAAAATAAACATGTACATCTATATTGTTATACCCTAAAACAACTTTAAACTGCAAAATGATAAACTTACTACCAGTATAAACTTCATTCTAATTCTTATTAAACAGTGGCTTTCATTAACCAGAGGCTCCCAGGAGCCTCTATATATCGCTCACCTGATAGTGCATTGCCTATTACATATAGCGACCAGTTCCCACAGGGTTAAAGTACATAAAAGTCTATATCCGATCTTATGATAACACAAGTTCATTTTGATCAAAGGGCAGGACTGCTGGACAAAATTTTGAATAGGACCATCAAATGACTCTTCCATTAAATTTTGGTTCTAACTGACCAACTTGTTCCAGACAAGATGATTTTTTTTGTGAATTTCTTATAGGGTCCCATGTTAAACTAAGTTCAGCTATGGCGGCCATCTTAGTCAGAGAGAGAGGACAGCTGGACACAATTTTGGAAGAAGACAATGCAATGACTATTCCATAAAAGTTTGTTTCTAATTGAGCAACTGCTTTCAAACAGGAAGATTTTTATGTAAATTTCCCATTAGGTCCTATGTTATACTAAGTTGGGCTGTGACAGTCATTTTGGTCAGACATTGGGACCATCAGACACAATTTTGAAAGAATACCACCTAATGTTCATTTAACCACAGTTGGGTTCTAAATAAGAAAGTAATTTCAGACAAGATTTTTATGTAAATTTCCCAAAGGGTCCTATGTTAAACTAAGTTCCGCTGTGGTGGCCATCTTGGCCAGAGGTTGGGACCACCGAACACAATTTTAAAAAAGGACTACTTAATGACCATTTAATCACAGTGTGGTTCTAATTGACCAAGTAGTTTCAGATAAGATTTTTAATATAAATTTCCCATAAGGTTCTATGTTAAACTAAGTTTGGCTGTGGCAGCTATCATGGTTGGAGGTAGGGACCATTGGACACAATTTTGCAACGGGACCCTAATGACCATTCAACCAAGCCTTGGTTCTAAATAAGGGAATTAGTTTCAGACAAGATGATTTTTAAGTGAATTTCCCATAAGGTCCTCTGTTAAACTAAGTTCGGCTGTGGCGCCCATCTTGATCGCAGGTCAAGACCATCAGACATATTTTTGAAAGACAATCATCTTATGACCATTCCGCCACTGTTTGGTTCTAATTGAGCCAGTAGTTTCAGACAATAAGATTTCTATGTGAGTTTCCCTAGGGTCCTATGTTAAACTAAGTTCGGCTGTGGTGGCCATCTTGTTTGGAGGTTGGGACCATCAGATAAAATTTTGAAAGAGGACCACCTTATGACCATTCCACCACAGTTTGGTTCTAATTGGGCAAGTTGTTTCAGACAAGAAGATAATATGTGAATTTCCCATAGGGTCCTATGTTAAACTAAGTTTGGCTTGGTCAGAGGTTGGGACCATCAGACACAAATTGGAAGGGGACTACCCAAGGATCATTTCAGCAAAGACTAGCATAGTAGCTTCAGAGGTGTTTTTTAAAAATTGTGGCCCCCCTTTTTATACTTTTAGCTTCGCCATCATGGTCGAAGGTCGGGGACATCAGACACAATTTTGGAAAGGGACCACCCAAGGACCATTCCACCAAAGTTTGGTCCCAAATGGCACAGTGGTTTCTTAGGAAAATGTGGATTGTGGACAACGGACGAGAAGTGATGACAATAGCTCACATGACCCTTCGGGTCAGGTGAGCTAATAAAAACAGGAAAGGATTTTGCCAAATAGGAAAAAAGCGGAAATGCTGTATATATTACTATATATAATAAATTTTAATTGAAAAATACAGATTACATGAAGGAGAATTCCACTATACAACAGTCTAAAATCATAAATGTAAAATTTAGTTGATTTCTATTGAAGTTTGTTATGAGAGAAATCATGTTAAAACTCAATACATACATGAAAAACATCTAGCTGGCCTCTTTCAAAATTATTCTTTTCATCATCTAATATTTTCTTTTTTGTCACAGTTTTTTCTCCAGCTATCTGTATAAATACATTAGCATCAGTACCAGCATATCTCTTATCACCTGTCTTTGCAGTGACTACATACTTTGTCTTGGCACCTGGTAAAAACATTCAATATCATTAGATACAGAACACAGTTCTAATGAAGGTATACAGAACTATTGCTGTGGGTATTCTTATTCAAAGAATAAAATAGTAGACTTTCATTTCAATCTAAATTTTCAAAACATTTAATCAATAATAGACGTATTTGTCTAATTTTCAGTTCGGTCCTAAATCAAGGAATAAATACGGAGAGACTTTTGACAAAACATATTTTTTTATGAAAAATGTTGTATACAATGGAAATCTATCTTTATTTTTTTTTAATTTATTTCGTTTTTCCATTCAAATATGTAAAATATTCTCCATAATTCACCAAATTTGTATAAATGTTCAACTTACATAATGTTTACAACTTGTAAAATTAAAAAAAAAGATCACTTCACATACTAATAATTACAACTGAATATATAAATCATGCAACATAAAGATTTATATCTACTATTTGTTTAGTCAAAATATACCAGAGCAAATAAGTATAGCTGATCAAAATTATTATTAAAAACAATGTTCAGCATTTAAGATATAAAGGATATATATATGCTTGGTAGAAAATTTGCTCCTTGTGTCAAAATCCATGATCGCTGCCTTGGTGCACATTTATATGCAGCTTCTAAAAAAGTATAATTTGAACCTATTATCAAAATTCAGTATATGTGCTGTCTGTTTTAAATAGTACTAATTATACACAATTGTTTTTAGAAACAAGACTGCTACACGTAGCCATATGTCCCCCGCCGCAAAGAAAAGTCGAAGCCCCACTGGATATACAAAATGTGTATTATTTAAATGGTGGCACAGTGTTGATGTCAACATATAATAAAAATATCTGCAGTACAATACAAATAACATTTTGCGTCCACAAAAAGTGTTCCTGTAGAGTCACATGCACAAAAACACAAAAACATTAAAGTCCCATAACTCCTGTAAAATTTGTCGAATCACAATTGCGATGTGATAGGATCAAGTACATGTGGTGACTAACAATCCTACAAAATTTGAATGAAATCCAATCAGCGGTCTCAGAGGAGTTGCGTCCACAAATTGTTCCTATAGAGTCACATGCACAAAAAAGTTAAAGTCCCATAACTCCTGAAAAATTTGTCAAATCATAATCGTGGTGCGAAAGGATCAAGTACATGTTGTGACTAACAATCCTACTGAATTTAAACAAAGTCTCAGACGAGTTGCGCTGAAAAAGTGTTCCTATAGTGTCAAATGCAGAAAAACGTTAAAGTCCCATAACTCCCATAAAATTTGTCAAATCAAAATGGTGGTGCAATATGATCAAGTACATATGGTGAATAACAATCCTACAAAATTTCAATGAAATCTGATCAGCGGTCTCAGAGGAGTTGCGCTGACAAAGTGTTACTAAAGTGTTGAATGCAGAAAAAAGTTAAAGTCACATAACTCCATTAAAATTTGTCAAATAAAAATGGTGGTGAAATAGGATCAAAAACATAAGGTGACTAACAATCCTACAAAATTTGAACAAAATCCGATTAGCGGTCTCAGAGGAGTTGGGCTGACAAATAACTGTGACGGACAGATGGACAGACGGATTTGCGATGACAAATAACTGTGACGGTTGGACGAATGGACGGATGGACAGAGACCATTACTAGGTTCTTCCGTCATGTTGCAGCAGGGGACATAAAGTATTCAAAGAAAGAGGAATATAGCTATTGACAATAAACTGTTAACACATAGATATGTCTCACCTATAGGTAGAAAATTTGAAAACAAAACAATCTGATGGACAGCAACATTGCTAATAAATTGAAAGTCGCTGGACCATGACCTAGGGGGCAGGTACTCGCAATGGTCGCCAAACTGAGATGTACTGATAGTAATGCAACTTCATAGAAAATAGCACTAATCTATCACAAGTAGTTCCTAACAATTAACTTAAGCAGAAAACTTAACATTGAAAATTGCAAATTAATTTAAAGTCGCTGGACCATGACCTAGGGGGCAGGTACTGATAGTAATGCAACTTTATAGAAAATATCATTGATCTACCACAAGTAGTTTCTATCAAACTACCTTAAGCAGAAATCTTAACATTGAAAATTGCTAATTAATTGAAAGTCACTGGGAAATGACCTAGGGGTCAGGGCCTTGAAATGGTCAACAAACTATGATGTACTGATGGTAATGCAACTTTAGAAAGAATGAAAAAACAAATAAAATAAGACGGCGTTCAGTGTCACAAGAAAATGTGACAAAGCAAACATTATACATGTATGTTTTATGGTCTTCACTGATATTAATTAAAATCAACTTGGAAATACAAAACCTTGCTTTCAGAATTTTTAAATCAATTATTATTAAAGATACATTACATAAATTTTTACATAGATTTATTTAACACATACCTACATATTTAACAACATCAATCTGGTTGAGATTATTCTAACTATTTATCATGCAATATAAATATATGTCTACTGGCTCATGTTTCTAACCAACAAAAACCTTTGTAAAGAGTCATACAAATTGACAATAATAAAATATTCTTATTCTACAGTACAAAACTTATGGGTACTTGACAAAAAGACTGTTATATTATTATCTGCTAAGTATGAATTGCACCATGTATAAATGAGGTAAGTGGATGTAGAATCCCTTGAAAGTGGGTGTAGCAAAGTAAAAGGAGATAACTCTACAACTTGTAAAATCATTTAATACAAACATTTTAATATTCTCTGTTGGTACAAAAGTGTATGGATAACTTAGATAGAATGTTCTTCTGTGCATCTATCATTAAAATTTATTTGTTAAAGGGAAAGAATTCATGGGTTACTACCAACACCAGAATATCTTGTTAGTGTCAGTATGTCAGTGTTTTGATGAAAAAAAAGCAATAAGAAGATTTAATAATTAATTCAGTTCACAAAAGGTCTTTGCAAAAATATCTATGACAATATAAGAATAAAATAAAATAAAATGATTGAAAAATATAATAAATTCTTAGTACCTTGCTCTCTCCCTGAAAATCATGAATTAGTTTTAATTTATGACAGTTATTTGTTATCATACTACTATATATATGAATTATCATTTTTAATACTAAAAGCTTTTATTCTATTTGAATCTATGTTAGCATTAAACAATATTTATTACATTGATTGTGGTGAAATACCGGGATTTCCGAGTAAAATCAAATTCGATAATTCACCCACATTTCACTCTAGGAAGTGACGTAACAATAGCCGTCGCCAACGACATTGCTATACAATGGCCGATGCGTAATCATATAAAAACATAATCCCTTGTACTTTCTCGTTAAAGTTTCTGAATACATGGAATATTTCAATGTAATAAACAGAATAACTAATCTTGAAATTTGAATACCAAAAATCTACATCTCGTGACTGAAAAACACCATTGATTCACTCGTCGTGAATTAATGTGTTGTTCAGAAACCCGTTGTAGATTGTTAGGTATTCGCATTTTAAGATTAGTTATACTATAAATATCGTATGTTTATTTGTTTTTTTAATGAAAATTTAATTCTAAATATAAAGCATAAAACACTGCACCCTATTATTGTAAAGGGGGGGGGAGAGGGGGGGGTTTGACTGAGGGCTTATGTATTCTGACCAGTTAATATTACATAACAATCAAAACAGGCTCTGATCTAGTCCAAATTGCTCTAACTTCTGATGGCCTTTTTTGTGATATGCTGGGGCCATGGGACGTCAGAGCGCACTCCGTATAGAAAACATGGAAATTGCCGACCCAGACTTAGGGTGGCAGTTTTTAGACACAAAATCATATAATATCCCATTATAAGTAGATAAATCATACATCAACCGATTCCTTATTCACTTTTCTCGAAGAATATGTACATTTTATTCACCAACAATCTCGATGTACCACAAACGAAAGCTATATTCCCTTCAACCCACCATTTTTGTCATTTCACTTTCACTTTGAACAATTTGTCACATGACTGTGTTATTTCATTTTTTGTGTAGTAAATTTATGCATATGACACCGGTAACCTGGATATATTTTCTAACCAGAAGTCCTTTATATATAGTCATCTTTTCAGTGGTATGTAAATGAGGTTGACGTGTGCCAACCTACATATTGAAACAAGCTCCTGTGATTCCAAGTTTTGTGAAGAAATAACACATGATCGCAATGCCTTGTTCAAAGTGAAAGTGATATGATGTTTTCTATACGGAAATGGCCTGGTTGCAGATGGTTCATTTGAAGTATTTTTCTTATACCGTCACAAAAGTTAGACTTTCAGAACAGATCAGATCAGACATTTAACATTCTTGTGTTCTCAGATGTTGGATTGACACACTTTTATTTACGTTACACACATCATACTAGATTGTGACTTATTGGACATAGTATTCTGTTTGGATTCCCACAACAGTGACGAAAAGAATTCCGGATAAAGAAAAGACAAAAGGATTGGATATATATTTTAACAGTTAAGTTAACATTTCAATTGTATAATATTTTTTTGTAAACTGGTATATAATAAATCTTGTTAAATTTTATTATTGATTTGGGTCCTTTTTTTTGCTACAATTCAACGGTGATTTCTGGCCGTAACATAATGAAATATTTTTAATAAATTTTAATATTTTTTGCTTCTTTGGCATTAGGTAAAACAAATCCTATTTTTCATGGTCAGGATAGAATAGAATATATCTATTGAGGTTTTTTTTCAGTTAAACTATATTAAATTACGTGTATTTATTTACAGTAAAATTTATACACAAGATCTTGAAATCCAAATTGCATAAATGTACAATTCTAACCACTGGTCTACAAATGATATATAATAATGCTAATTCTAAGTATATGTTAAGTGTGTTATCTTTTTTTTTCTACATAGAGAAAAAGCTTCAGATTTTGATATGTTAACTAAAAACACAATTATTAATTCTGATAACATCATTAAACTATATTGAAGCATATAACAGTTTATAAATGTTTTACAAAGCTTACCATGAGTAGTTTCCTTTGGTAGATGTTTCTTGGCTTGTATATCTCTATACAACACTCCATCCCCAGCATCTTTACCAATCCAACCATTATATAAAAAATAGTATTTCTGTCGAGGGTTACTTCGTAGATGGATTATTACCTGTTAATTACAAAATTTTTAAAATTTTAATTTTTTTTAAAAATACACAAGCTAAAAATGAAAAAAAAACATTAACAAAAAACAAAACCAAAACATTTCAGCACTTTATCTATACAGAGGTTGCAACAGTGTCATTTGAAGTCCATTCTGCCTATGATTGTTACTCTTCTTTTCTATGAATAAAGGCAGCCTCTGCTTTAGAAATTTTACTATGGGTAAACTTATTTTCTGAACACTTTTACCATGAGCACAGACTGGTGAAAGGAATAAATTTAAGAAATTTAATTTTGAATTTTAAAATCTAACACACCATATTCTGTCATATTTATTTAAATTCTAATCAAAATAACTACCAATACAGTTATAAATAAGTAATTATCATGAAAAATGATGACTGGCTGCAGACACTAAACTAATGTGTCCCTCTAAATTTGACTGAAAATTTCATAAACCCTGAACATGAATACTTGAAGGTGATAAATGGCCCTAATATACTAAGCTTTCTGCTTCTTACTTTACTTGGTGCAATTTTTGAATGTTGTGCCCCCTCTTATCTAAAATCCTTATCCGTCCCTGGGCTGTCACATGTTTTTGCCAATTCTTACCATGCTACCTAACAATTTTTCATATCACTGGTGATTTTAAGAACTAAATGATTAGAGGCAAGTACCAATCCTAATCACCCATCCCAATGCACTTGAAAGAATAGGAATAAAGACATCACATGGTAGACAAGTGTGAACAATTTTGCATGCCAAAAACAGTTTATCAACTCACTTGTTTTCTTGTATAACAGATATATAACTTTTTGAAGTTGTAATAAAGAAATTATTGTTATCTGTCTTTTTAGATTATCTATCTTTTGTGAAAAGCACCAATAACATACAGATTCTGTTGAAACAAACCTTGTCAAGGTACCATCCAGAAGCTATTCCTTTGGCATCATGTTCTACTCTGTAAATTGAATAATTATTCAATTCAAAATTATCTCAATAAATCTTTATTGTTCTAAAGCCATTAAAATATAATATGAAATTTTACCATCCCATGTTTTCCACATCTATAATATTTAAACTCAACTAATCACAACAAAGACAATGATAAAGTTAAAATGTTTGCAAGTGTAATATAAAGATTGGACAACTTTTTCTATCCAATTAAGACTATTCAGACTGGTCAAATCAAGCTTATTATATAATTAATTTATGCATTTCTTAAATAAAACTAATGTACAGTTAGTCTGAAAATCTGTTACAACAAGACTGAAAATTTGTTTCAAAGTTCCTCTGTTTTGTTTTCATGGTATACCTGTTAGTTCACATACACAATTACACATAGAATTTAATTTACCCAGCTAGCTGAAGCATTTGCTAATAGACATTAATATTCTACCCACTATATATATGGAACCTTGTATCTAACATGC
Organism: Mytilisepta virgata; assembly: GCA_028015205.1. Taxonomy (NCBI): domain Eukaryota; kingdom Metazoa; phylum Mollusca; class Bivalvia; order Mytilida; family Mytilidae; genus Mytilisepta; species Mytilisepta virgata. The sequence continues at coordinate 2,618,825 of CM051518.1, read as the reverse complement.
TGTTAAAACCAGCATGCTCTATATAAATACATAAACACTTATACATGTAACAGTTATATTTCTCGATCATTCATACTTTTGCTTTACAAGCCAGTGAACCGTGAAGATAAACAATAACAACAAGGCATATATAATAATAAATCATCATGCAATATGACCGTACCTTATAGTGACCTACAACATAAGAGTATTGTGACGAATCTTGATTTGATAAAGTGAAATTTTACACCTGTAACTTACCTGTCAAATAATCTAACATCAAAGGCACATAAATCATTATAATTATCTGAAGCAATTTCTTGAAATATGAAAATGTTATGCATAAGTAACACAAAATATAATAGAACTGAACACAGGAAAAAAATATTTCAACAAGGATCAACAATCCAATCCATAAAACAAGCATTAAATGTCCTGTGAAACAATGACATCAAAAATTCAACTACAGATTCAAAATATCTCAATTTCTTGATTTGAGAACAAATGATTTGTAGATTTCTTGGTTTGAGAACTAATGGTTTGTTGATTTGTTGGTATGAGGACAAATTGTTGTGGATATCTTGGCTTGAGTACAAATGGTTTGTGGATTTCTTGGTTTGAGAACTAATGGTTTGTTGATTCATTGGTATGAGGACAGATTGTTGTGGATATCTAGGCTTGAGTACAAATGGTTTGTGGATTTCTTGGTTTGAGAACTAATGGTTTGTTGATTTGTTGGTATGAGGACAAATTGTTGTGGATATCTTGGCTTGAGTACAAATGGTTTGTGGATTTCTTGGTTTGAGAACTAATGGTTTGTTGATTTGTTGGTATGAGGACAAATTGTTGTGGATATCTTGGCTTGAGTACAAATGGTTTGTGGATTTCTTGGCTAAAGAACTAATGGTTTGTGGATTTGTTGGTATGAGGACAAATTGTTGTGGATATCTTGGACTTTCTAGATGCTGATTGGTTGGTCAAAGTTCAACAAATTTGAATCTATACATGACCCTCAAGTGGCTGTAGTTAGATCTCCCATGCATGACATATAAACAACTGAACGAAAATAAGGAGTAAGTGCGGAGAACAAATTTTAATTAGATTGTGAGAACACTGGTTTGTGGATTTCTTTGTTTGAGGACACTGGATTGTGGATTTCCTGATTTTGAGGTTAACTGGTTTGAAAGTTCTTTCAAAAATTTTGCACTTTGAAAAAATATTTTAAAGAAAACTGAGAGGTTAGTGATAATTATTAGTTATGACTTTATGGCATCTAGTGCCACTTTCTTTTGAGGTTAAAGAAATACATATTTAGAGTGTACATGAATTTCTTTTAAAATCATTCACTGTAAGAGTATATAATTTTGCTTATCACACATCAGTATAAATATTCATAAGAGACTACCCACTAAAGATTTGTCAGGTATACTTCTTACCTTATTCTTCTATCAGGTATACTTCTTACCTTATTCTTCTAAGTTCTCCTAAATTTTTACTGGTTACTTCGAAACTATCCATTTTTCCCTTTTCAAACTTTGATTTATCATGGTCAACAAATTTCAGTTTATTTGTAGCACCTCTGGTTCCAAATATGGTCATATAAATGTTAGCATTAGTTCCAGCAAATGCCTTCTTACCAGTGAATATCTCCACAGTATACACTGTAAGACATTGTCATTATTCATTTATTTAAATATATATATACAATGTGACAATCATCTAATTCACTTTCACTTTGATAAAAACATAAATTTACATGTAGGAGTTTAACATCAATTATAAGTAGTGGTTTTATTTAACTATCATGAATATTTCTCTCTCTTGTTTCTAAATGAGAAAGTGAGGATCCACAAACATTTTTGGCATATTTAATTTGGGAACAGAATACTTTCAAATTTTAAAATTTATAAGAAAAGTCTGATTTCATAATATTAAGCCTTCTTTACAAAATACAATGTACTATAAGAAAAAGATTAAGAACTCTGATAATAGTCAGATTCATCACATGTTTAGAATTTGATCATCCTACATGTAACCTATCAGGGTGTATACCAATATTTGTATAAAATACCTTCTGATGCAGCCTTCTCTGACTGTTTACCAAACAAATCTCTCTTGATTCTGTAATCTTTGATGTGCAGTGATAACCAATTATTACATTCGAACTCCCAAATCTGTTCTGTCTTAACATCAGTAATAACAATCTTCTCCAAAAACCATTTGTGTGTTTCTAACAATCCATCATGCTGAAAGAATTAACTCTTACCATGCAAATACTGTAATTTGACCCCTATTTCAGATATATGGCTCTAATGGCCCACAATACATATACAAAAGGCCATTTTATCCATTTCATAAAGATAACATGTTGATGGACAAAAAACAAGTTAAAACAATTTCACCTGAGCTCTGTTTGCAACAAGTAGGTCATATTGTGTTACCAAACGGGGAGGGTAACTTGGAAAACAAATTTTGATAATGGTGACAAAAATTATGCTTTGATGATTTCTTTGGTAACAAGTTTTTGAATGCCAGTGCCAACCCTGTTAAAAGTCCATATTTATGGAAAAAGAGTTGTACATTATGTAGATTCAATATTTATACATCACACAGTACAAGTAAGTAATTATAGACCTTGTTTAATCCTTCAATATGCACAAATTCACCCCTAAAAACTAAACAAAGACAAGTGTGTGTATACTGTATAAATATCAACAAATTTCCTGATTACCCACATGTTGGCTAACATCCGAATTCTACCGTTAAATGTGATTGAAACATTATACTGTATGATAATACATTGATTTATATGAATTTATTCTAATGTTTGAGAAAATCTCTGTTGAAAGTTGACAGAGCAATTAGAACAACTATCCATTGTAAAAGATTAACACTGCTACGTGTTACCTCAATGGTTACAATTTCCAACTGTCCCAGGTAAGGTGCCTTTAAATAGAATGTTTCTTTTGTTTCTCTCATAAATACAAAATTTGTTGATCCTCTTCCTTTCTTTAGTTGTGTTTTGGGAAGTTCATCCCGACTGCCTTTGATTGTTATATGTACCTAAAATTAAAAAATCCATATTACACTTTATACATTTTATTTCTAAGACAACCATGAAATCTGCATAATGTTTCGACTTTTGTTCTTCTAATTTCAAAAACAGAACTTAGTATACCACAATCATAATATATAGGTATATATAGGTTATTATATGTAACAATAATATATAGGTTATTATATGTAACAATACTATACAGGTTATTATATGTAACAATAATATATAGGTCATTATATGTAACAATAATATATAGGTTATTACATGTAACAATAACATATAGGTTATTATATGTAACAATAATATATAGGTTATTATATGAAATTTTTTTTATAACCATTTTTGAAAGATAACCTAGCATTTTGATACTAGCCCGAAATTCACATAAAATTTACTGTCACAAAAATGTAAGATTTTGTAAAAACTAAGGTTTATCTCCCTTGTACATAGCTCTGTCCTTGGATGGTTTATCTCCCTTGTACATAGCTCTGTTCTTGGATGGTTTATCTCCCTTGTACATAGCTCTGTCCTTGGATGGTTTATCTCCCTTGTACATAGCTCTGTCATTGGATGGTTTATCTCCCTTGTACATAGCTCTGTCCTTGGATGGTTTATCTCCCTTGTACATAGCTCTGTCCTTGGATGGTTTATCTCCCTTGTTCATAGCTCTGTCCTTGGATGGTTTATCTCCCTTGTACATAGCTCTGTCCTTGGATGGTTTATCTCCCTTGTACATAGCTCTGTCCTTGGATGGTTTATCTCCCTTGTACATAGCTCTGTCCTTGGATGGTTTATCTCCCTTGTACATAGCTCTGTCCTTGGATGGTTTATCTCCCTTGTACATAGCTCTGTCCTTGGATGGTTTATCTCCCTTGTTCATAGCTCTGTCCTTGGATGGTTTATCTCCCTTGTACATAGCTCTGTCCTTGGATGGTTTATCTCCCATGTACATAGCTCTGTCCTTGGGTGGTTTATCTCCCTTGTACATAGCTCTGTCCTTGGATGGTTTATCTCCCTTGTACATAGCTCTGTCCTTGGATGGTTTATCTCCCTTGTACATAGCTCTGTCCTTGGATGGTTTTGACTTTACCCTTTTGGTTATTTTGGAATTTGATCTTCCACCTTTTTGGATTCTTGTTTTGGTTTTCAATATTTTAGGCATGAGTCAGAAATCCATGAAATGTGCACATGTTGTGCATCAAATTGGTATCAAAGAATTTATCATATTTGTATCAGAATGAGACTCCAAAATTAGTCTGACTTTTGTCATTCCAGATAGCTGTCAGCCTGTGTAATGACAGGGCCTTATTACAAAAGGTTAAACGAGGCAAGGGGTTATTAAATCTAAGGTATATATGGAGTATCTGTGCACGTAATCATTGAATACTTACATTAGCATTAATACCAGACTCCCCAGTAAACACATCGACTCTGTAGAGACGATCATAAAGTGTTGTGTCTATCTCTTCTTCTTCTTTCTTCTTTGTTGTAGGTCGAGGGGCAATATATTTTATTCTGGTTTTTCCTGATGGTGCCCTTTTTGGTATCTATAAAATAATACCATGTTTATATAAGGAAAAGGTTCTTTTAGTGTTCCAGATAACTTCATTGTTAATGTATGTATTATTAAACAGAAATATGAAAAATTAACATTGTCTAAACTTTAAAAAATAAATGATAGTTCCAAGTTATATTTATACAGTAAACTTAAAAACACTTTAAAATTAGAAGAGTACTCGAAAAAGGAAAAAAGTTTTACATTGAGACAGCTCCTTACAAAATTTCGAATCAGTGATCACTCTCTCAATATCAAAGTTGGCAGTTATAAAAAATATTCCCAGAGAAAATAGACTTTGCTCTGGATGCAAGGTGCTAGATGATTAATACCATTTTTCCTTGCATTGTAAATCCAATACTCAGTTAAGAGCTTATCTCTATGAAAAGATAGTTGAAATAAACCAACATTTTCTATTGGCGGATGAAGTATCATAAATTTTTTATATTCTTATTCCAAAAAACGAACTTTTACCAATTGTTTGTGACTTTATAAAGCAGTCATTGGAACTGCGAAAATATGGTCCACATCGGCCAAAATAAGTTACTTTTTCAGGACTGTATCTTATCTGTATGTATTTGTTTGTTAATGTTCATTCTATGTTATACATAGGTATAATTTACAATAATAAAGTAATATACTGTTACCTTTTGTAAATGCATATGTCTTTGATGTTCCTCCATAGTAGTACACAGATAACAAAACTTGTTAGGTGGAAGGGCTGAAAATATCCAAGTAATTTAATGATGGCATTCCACTACATTGATTTGACAGTAAATGTACAAATATGAGGTATTTAAGACACATAAGTGATTTTTTCATAAAAAAAGCTGTTAATTACATGTATGAATGATAAACAAATGCAACCTTACCATATAAAAATATTAATAGACATGAACTTACGAAAAGATAATATACAGGATTAGTTCACATACAATCAATAGTACATTACCAAAATTGTGTAAGTCTGTATCTAACTCATATGTTTCAAAATATGTAGTGCAGAGACTGTATCTGTTACGGGTTTGTCCGAACTTTAAATACTGTGTATCTTAAATGTTCAGAAAATAATGCTATAGTGTTATTATCTGTTACTGGTTTTTCTAAACTCTGTCTATTGTGTATCTAACTTAAGTGTTTCAGAATATGAAGCTATATCATCTGTATTCAGTGTACTTCATGTTTGTGTAAACTCTGTTTATCTTTCTTACATTGTTGCATGTGGTTATAGAGTCCATATCCATTACTGGTTTGTCCAAACGCTGTATAGTGTTTGTACATTGTATAACTTGCATGTTTTAGAAATGAAGCTAAGGAGTCTGTCTCCATTACTGGTTTGTGAGAATTCTATATAGTGTGAATCTAACTTACGTGTTTCAGAATATGAAGCTATAGAGTCTGTGTCTGTTATTGGTTTGTCTAAACTCTGTATAGTTTGTACATCAGTAAACATCACATTAGTATCCTGCCATCTTCCCTTGAAATCTACACTTCCTGTTCAATTGACATTTTTAATATCAGTTTAGAAATACAGTAAACATGCTCAAAACTATACAAGCTTAAACCTTGCCTGTCAGCTTTAAAAACTTTTGCTACTTTTCTCAGGTAAAATTAAGTCAACTTGAATCAGATAGAAGACAACTTGGACCACTTTTTGAATAAACTTTGACCAGTGAAACAACTTGAGCAGACTATTATATTTGGACAACTCAAACTACTTTTTGAGTCATCTTCGACTAGAAAAAGAGTTTGTCCCTTCTTCTTTAAAATTGGGCTTAAAACATATGTGCAATTTAGAAATATCTTATGTGCCTCATTAGCTTGGGTGCCCCTTTCATCATAGGTTTTTGATGTTTACATGAAAATAATCAATTCAACCTAACAAACTCACGAGACAGGTTCTCACTAAGATTTTTTCATGGTGAGTCCTGGAACAGATATGACAAAACAATTGGAAAACTTTGCACTTTGCTGTGTAACATAACTTCTTGTTGTTCCACTTTTTATTGTTGTTTCATATTTTTTAACATTCTCTTAAACACTAGTTTCTTCCCATTGACATTTTTTAATAATTACTGACAAGAATTTTTATTGCCATCATGTTCCTTCCCCTTTCCCTCTGATTCTACTGAAACAATCATGGCGAGCAGAAAGTATTTCATGAAAATTACAGTCTTCTGCTGTAGCTGGTGAAATCATATGCGTCACAGGGACACATGAGTTTGAAAGACGAGGCATCTGGTCTGATTTTCAGGCATCCTGTAATATGCCTTAGTAATAACACTGCAAGTCACGATGAAACAAAATAATCAGTACAGAATCTATCATATTTTTGGAATAAAATAGTGTGAGTTATCTTTTTAAAATGTGGATTGAGATGTATTTGGTCCAAGTTGTTATAATTCAAGCTTTAGTCAGTGAGATTTTGGAAAAATTAAGGGAGCTCATCTGGATAGAGCAGTGATCTAAAGTGTATTACCAAGTACATGTAGTAAAAAGTCTTATCAGCATGGCTGCCATCATAAATCTCATCTTTTTAAACTAATAATATATCAATGACATCCGTCAAAATACAATATCACTTTGAATAAAATCCAGCTAAATGGAAATATGCAGATAAAGGTTTCACATTTTTCCTTCTGTTATGAAGTTTACACTACATACCTAAAACCTAATATGTTACCCTCGTGCTTTAATCACATTTAGGTAACACCATTTTCATATTAAATATTAAGCAAGCAAAGTTCGCTCTTTAAGGTGGAGATGTCAATCGAATTATTCCTACTAATATGCCAGCTAAAAAGTTTCAACAACATGGTGGCACCCATGCGAAATCTCGTTCTGCTATTGCTTCCGACGTGAATACTTGAATAGAGATTATCTTGAACAAAATAAGTTATTTATGGACTTACCTCAACTTTTTTAACATTCAGTGTCATGAAATTCAAAATAAATACGAAAGAATCCTAGGAGCCTGTATCACTCACCTGGTTTACAAATAGCCAAAAAAATCTCATTTAAAGACTAGCCTGTCTATTTTGCCCTTTGAAGATGAAATGATAAATCTTTATAGAAGACCTCAAACACATCATTTGTACCAATTAGCAAAGCTTTGGATTTGTTCAATTTGGAAAAAATAATTGCCAATGGCATTGTTTTAGCCATATCAAGAAGATTTGAGGACATTTTGTGGAGGACTTCACAACAATCATTTGTACCAAGTTACAAATCATTTGCACTTATAGTTTCAGGACAGAAGATTTTTTAAGTTTCAGTTAATCAGTAACAAGAATTGTCCATGGCAGCAATGATTTTTTCCTGATCAAGTCAAAAGAGGGATCTTGGTAGAAGATCTATAATAAAATCATTTGTACCAAGTTACAAATCATTTGCACTTGTGGTTTCAGAGGAGGTGATTTTTAAAGTTTCAACCAATCAGAAACAAGAATTGCCCATTGTGGCCATGTTTTTTGCCTGATCAAGTCAAAAGAGGGATCTTGGTAGAAGATCTATAATAAAATCACTTGTATCAAGTTACAAATCATTTGCACATGCATACAGTTTCTTCAAATTACAGCCCATGGCGACCATTTTTTTCGAGAAATCAAGATAAAATGAGGATTATTTGTAGAGGACATCATTAACATCATTTGTACCAAGTTACAAATCAGTTGAACTTGTGGTTTCAGAGGAGGTGATTTTTAAAGTTTCAACCAATCAGAAACAAGAATTGCCCATTGTGGCCATGTTTTTTGCTGGATCAAGTCAAAATGACAAACCTTTATAGAGGACCTCACAAACATCATTTGTATCAACTTACAAATCATTTGCACTTGTAGTTTCAGAGGAGATGATATTTCAAATTTCAGCCAATCATAAAAAAGAATTGCCCATGGCAGCCATGTTTTTTTCTGAATCAAGTTGAAATGAGGAATCTTTGTAGAAGACCTCACAAACATCCATTGTATCAAGTAACAAATCATTTGCACTTGTAGTTTCAGAGGAGATGATTTTTCGAATTTCAGCCAATCAGAAACAAGAATTTCCCATGGTGGCCATGTTTTTCACCCGATCAATACGAATAGAGGAATCTTTGTACAGAACCTCACAAAAATCATTTGTATTAACTTACAATCATTTGCACTTGTAGTTTTATAGGAGATGATTTTTTAAGTTTCAGCCAATCAGAAACAAGAATTGCCCATGGTGGCCATGTTTTTCGTCCAATCAAAATGAGATGACGACTTTTCATAAAGGACCTTTGGTACATCATTCCTGCAAAGTTTAGTTCCAATTGGCTCAGTAGTTTCAGAGGAGATGATCAAAACCTGAAATTTTAACGAATACGACAGACACAAAGTGACGACTATAGCTCACATGACTTTGCCAGGTGCGCTAAAAAAAGATGCCAGCACTAGTGTCACATTTTCCTGCCATGGTTTCTTGGCAAATCAGCCTGCAGACCACTTGGAACGTGTTATTGGACAATTCGGACCGTTTCATTACGATGTTTTCACGAAATACCATCAAAGCAAAATTAAAAACCTTACGCTTCACTTGCTTTCCAGGTAACACCTGTTTCATATTAAATTGAAAAGTGGTTGTTCAATACATGTAGGATTAAATCTTTACCTTCTGCATTACTCACTGCTGATTTTGGTCTGCATTCTGAATGCCAGTGTTTGATTCCATATTCGTAACATGGATCTGTTTTGGACATATTTGTTTTTAGTCTTTCAATGTTTTCAGAAGTTTTTTGACAAAGCGACTGTAGCCCTTCTCCGTACAGTTGAGTATTGATTGGTCCAACCCATGTGTTTACTACTTGGTTATCATCATCACAAAATCTGACCGGCGACCTTCCAAGTCTGTTTCGTCTGTGAACTCTCAATCTTTCCCGAACATCCATAGCCACAGATGTATTGGTTTAAAGTTGGTTTCAAAACTTAATGATAGCCACCGTTGTTTACATGTTACCACAGGAACTTTTGCCGTAAACCAGCACTTGTTTATTGTCGTAAATATTTTTTGGATCATCTGAAAAACACCAAACAATTACGTATAAGAACACCCCAGCATGCACCACTTTCTAGATTCAATTATTTTCCATATAAATTCATTTCATACATAAAGACAGCATTAAACTGTATACTTTAAATTTTACATTTTTATTTTTTTATTTTATTTTATTTATTTATTTATTTTTTTTTATTTTTTTCGTAACCGACTTTTTCTCAGCAATATAAGCTATGCATAATACCACCGTTTCATCGGCCAGCCTGTGACGCCCGTAGTACTTATCGCAAAGGTAGCGGGGGTGAAAAAAATAGATTATTAAATTTTATTAATCTGGGAATATGACCAAATCATATATATATTTTTAAAAATAGTATACCTTTCCCATATTTTACATGAGAAAAAATATACCGTTCAAATTGGGTCGCACATTTGTAGTTGTCGTTAGGAAGTTACCCCCCCCCCCTTCCGGTCTTTTTTGTTTGTTTTTGTTTTTGTTTTTTTTTTTGGTTACGAATTTTAAGCACATTTTGATATGCTACTGACCAACTGATCTGTAATTAATTTATGCCGTGTTATTCTAAATATCGTCAAAAGAATACCGACGCGACAAAACAGTGGGAAAAGTCCGCTAATTCGAACTCCAAGGAAAAGACAAAATCGGGAGAATGGAGCACACAAAACAAAGGCCACAAGGTTATATGTAAAACTAAAAGAATAAAAAAACGTATAATAACTAAACAAAACTAGAACAAGACAGCACAGATACTAATTAAGGCACTAGCAATGTGAACTCCCATTAAAAGTTGTAATAATTGGTAATATCGAGAAATATTAACTTGCGCGATTTTAAAATCTTCCTAAGAACAGACTGGGTCGCAGCGAATCGGGGTATAAAGACTATATGAGAAACATTTTTCAGTCGGCCGGTCTCGACCACTATAAGATAAGATAAGATAAGATAATGTTTATTAACCAAGTAAGAGCCCTCTAAGGAGCAATAAGTAACAGAGTAACAAAAAGCATTAAAGAGGTAAGAAGTTACTTGATTGACAGAAAATTATAGAAAACTGCAGTTACATTCACTATAAATAAATAAACCACGATTATCTAAAATATAAACACCCATGGCATATTAACATGCAAAAATTTGCCAACAGAGTTTAATATATCAGGATCTTCACAATTGAGAATATAACATAACGTTTGTCTATCTGATAATTTGTTGAGGGAGGAATTTTTGATGATATACATTTAAATAGTTATTTCTTCACATTAATATACTTTCTCCTATTCCTGACGTGTTTAATCGGTGGGATAAAAATACATAATATCTTTGACCACTTCCCGGTGATTAAATTTCTACGTGGGAATTACCGCCCTTTTTTCTACAGTTATTAGAACGATAAACTAGAGAAGTCCCGAAATGACGTCTATGTAAACAAACTACATAGCAACGGCATTTTCTTGAGGTTTTTGTCGAAAATCATAGGAGAAACAAATTCTCCTTCAATTTACTCGTGAGTTATGGAATTTCTCCACCCTCAGTAGTTAAATTTTAGATTTTAACACGCTCGCTAATGGCTCGCGTGTTGAAAATCGAAAATTTAACCATCTCGGGTGGAGAAATTCCATAACCCACTCGTACCTGAAGGAGAATCTATAGTTTCACACCTGGTTAGAAAATGTTCTTCGTCTTCAACCTCCCCAATGGAACAATTTTTACACTTTCTTTCATTTCTATTTTTTTGTAACGACCTGTTTCTATCAAAAGTGTGTGTGAAGATACACGAAACTTACAGAATGCTTCTCTATATTCAAATTTCTTCAGCAAAATCAAATATTTTTCTAATGTAAAATTACTTTTTACGAAAATATAAGTTGTAAGTTTACCATCTTTAAAATTATCGCTAGATTTTTCTCTCAAATCCTTGAGATATTTCTTATCTATATGGTTTTTTAACGACTTATTAAATCTGTATTCTCTTTGGCTCATAAAATTAGTATCATTTTTTAATACTTAAAGTAATTTTTCAACTGATGAGTACCAAGTTGGTTTGTTAGACAGATGAAGTTCTTTGGAGCATCGAAAAGCATCCTGTAGAAGAGGAAACTCTGTTGACATGTTTTTCCAATCTGTATAAACGGACAAATTGGTATTAACATTTTCAGTTCGCTTCATGGTACTTTAAACGCGCTTACCAATTTTTCGTCGTTACAAAAAGCTGACAGCCATATATGTCAAATATTGACGATTTTCGGTCGACTAGACTTACATGTTTAGCTAGAACGAATTGCCTCCCCATAAATTCGACTTTCCTTACAATGAGACTTACTGAAAGTGATAATGTGAATTATGTCATTTGAATGTTACAGAATTGCATTTCTCACGTTTTAACGGAATGGGAGGCCTATTCCAGTATACAAGAAAATTTCTTCTTCAATTTACAAAATATACTGTCAAACAATGCTCAAACTTGTAATATCTACTTCTCAGAGTTTCCAAGTCCTGTTAAAATACATTTTTTGATCGGCGATATCGGATATTCTTTTCATTACAATCTCGACAAACAGATTGATTATGTAAGTAAAATATATTTATCAGATGTAATGTATCTTAGAAAAGAAAACATAGGAAAATGACAAAAACTGCAGGCCGACATGCCACAATATTGTAGTATTTGTGGGTACACCGTTCTGTTTTACTCTTTTTGTCGAATATACTTTTCTGTATTTTAAATTTTTTGAAATAGATATGTTATCATTGCCCTTAATTAGATTTTATCGTAGATGTGAAATTTTGAGATAATGAATGTTTTTATGCTTATTGCTCATCGTCCGTGTTAATGTCTACTAGTGTGTAAGTATTTGTAATAGACACAAACGGCGGTACGATGCCTTCGTTTTACCCACTGTAAAGGGGTAGTTATAATTAAATAAATAGATTAATATATATATATATATATATTAAACTTAAACATACCATGGATTAAATAAGGAAATAAGATTGATTGTGGAGATGAAGTAAAACTTTTGGGTGTAACTTTTGATTTTAATTAACATTTAATTCTCATGTATCACATATGTGTAAAAAGGCCTCTCAGCAACTTAATGTTTTGAAACGCATTAGAAATAACTCGAGTAAACTTTGCAAGCTTACAATTTATTATTCTTTTATATTGTCTAATTTTAACTATTGCCATTTAGTTTGGCATTTTGTGGGAAAGGTAACACAAAGAAATTAGAGAAATACTAGAAATGGCTTTTGATTCATTTATAACGATTCACACAGTTCCTATGAAATTTTACTTGAAAAATCACAGTTATCTCCACTGAGATTAAAGAGATTACGTTTTATGGCTATAGAAGTTTTTTAAGATAATTAATAAACAAATTCCCGTATATTTACATGATTTAGTAAATTTAAAGAAAAGTTCTTACTCTTTTAGATACGAAAACACTGTCAAGATATACCAACACCACCAGGTACGGTCTGCATTCACTCACTTCCAAATGACTTGCGGGAGGGGAATCAGTTTAAATAATTACAAAAACTTGATAAGTAAATGGGATGGGGATGGGTGTTCGTGTTCTTTTTGTTTCTAGAAACTTTTATTCCTCAAGGTTTTTCGGTTCATGACTCAGTGGTGTCCATTTGATTTTTGTTTGTTTTCGCTTTGCAATATATCTTGCATGACTTTGTTTATGTGCTTGTTTTAGTTAGTATATTAGTTTCTGCTCTTTGTGATAGTGCTTATAACCTAAATATCTGCTTCTGCATTTTAACTATGCTTGAATATTTATATGTTTGTCAATGTATGTACATGTATGTTTGTGTGTATATATAATGTATGTGTAAATTGTACGCCGGTTTCAAAAAATCTCTGTCGAGCTGACTTTAAATATAATTTACTTGATTTTACTTGACTTTTTGTGTGAAATGCGATTCTTTAGGACGAATTGCAAGAAGAACTGATGTGACTATCTTCCAAAGCTTATCTGTATAACAAAATAGTCGGTAAACACAAACGCAAACAACACTGAACATTAAAATCACTTAAAAGACAAGACTAAAAGTGTCGATTTGGAGATATAGTTGGATAAGGCTATTCCGTTTGGAGTTCATGCAATTTTCTATATTAACATAGTCCTGTACATGTACATATGGTTGGATAAGATTATGCATAGACCGACAAGCTGTCTGTAATCCTGCGACTGAAGGAAAGTTCATCTATTTTAACCTGAAAACTTATCCGAGGTTAATTCCGATCGATAATAAATAGAAGGAGAAGGTTCAACGACTAAGTGCAGAACAAGTCAATATTTTTCTAAGTCCAATAGGGTCCACAAAAGTAACATGCAGCTATATGATACAGAGGTTGATCAGAAAATACTATAAATACGCAATTTGATTTACAAAATTGTTTCCGTAAACCGATAATAGTATAACATTTACTTTTCGTGTCTGTAATATTTGTGTCTGTATTATTTGTGTTGCCTTGTCTTTGGAGTTGATCTGTCTTCTATATATTTAATTACCACTATATGTATGTTAACCAAACATGTATTTTACACTGCCATACCGAAAAGGAGAAAGTTCCAAAAGAGTTTCCTAATTTGATCGATAGCCAAACATTTATTTTACACTGCCATACTGAAAAGGGGAAAGTTCCCAAATAGTTTCCTAATTTGGTCCCCGAGGGTATTCGCCAACCCAGTCGTCAGACTTGTCTGACATGATTATTCATTGATTTTTTACAGAAATTACCAGTATTTAGCAAAATTCAAAAATAATAGAAATACTAAGGGTTCATTCCTTGTATTGCACATGGTAGATCTCCTTGGCTGAAATTTGGCTTCCTATTTCGGTATTTTTGGTTGAGTACTTCTTGTTTAATATAAGTTTGGTTTTTGGTCTTCCAAATGTTTCGGTTTTAATGCTGCTGAAGAGAGGTAACTCCTTGAAATGCGTCGTATACAGCATAGTATAAATTTACTGTATCTAATATGAGTATCTTTGGATTGTTATTTTGATCAGTTTTACACTGCCATACCGAAAAGGGGAAAGTTCCAAAAGAGTTTCCTAATTTGATCAATTTTACACTGCCATACCGAAAAGGGGAAAGTTCCAAAAGAGTTTCCTAATTTGATCAATTTTACACTGCCATACCGAAAAGGGGAAAGTTCCAAAAGAGTTTCCTAATTTGATCGATAGCCAAACACTTATTTTACACTGCCATACCGAAAAGGGGAAAGTTCCCAAATAGTTTCCTAATTTGATCAATTTTACACTGCCATACCGAAAAGGGGAAAGTTCCAAAAGAGTTTCCTAATTTGATCGATAGCCAAACATTTATTTTACACTGCCATACCGAAAAGGAGAAAGTTCCCAAATAGTTTCCTAATTTGATCAATTTTACACTGCCATACCGAAAAGGGGAAAGTTCCAAAAGAGTTTCCTAATTTGATCGATAGCCAAACATTTATTTTACACTGCCATACTGAAAAGTGGAAGTTCCAAAATAGTTTCCTAATTTGATCGATAGCCAAACATTTATTTTACACTGCCATACTGAAAAGGGGAAGTTCCAAAATAGTTTCCTAATTTGATCGATAGCCAAACATTTATTTTACACTGCCATACTGAAAAGGAGAAAGTTCCAAAATAGTTTCCTAATTTGATCGATAACCAAACACTTATTTTACACTGCCATACCGAAAAGGAGAAAGTTCCAAAAGAGTTTCCTAATTTGATCGATAGCCAAACATTTATTTTACACTGCCATACTGAAAAGGGGAAGTTCCAAAATAGTTTCCTAATTTGATCGATAGCCAAACATTTATTTTACACTGCCATACTGAACAGGAGAAAGTTCCAAAATAGTTTCCTAATTTGATCGATAACCAAACACTTATTTTACACTGCCATACCGAAAAGGAGAAAGTTCCAAAAGAGTTTCCTAATTTGACCGATAGTCAAACATTTATTTTACACTGCCATACTGAAAAGGGGAAGTTCCAAAATAGTTTCCTAATTTGATCGATAGCCAAACATTTATTTTACACTGCCATACTGAAAAGGAGAAAGTTCCAAAATAGTTTCCTAATTTGATCGATAACCAAACACTTATTTTACACTGCCATACCGAAAAGGAGAAAGTTCCAAAAGAGTTTCCTAATTTGATCGATAGCCAAACATTTATTTTACACTGCCATACTGAAAAGGGAAAGTTCCAAAATAGTTTCCTAATTTGATCGATAACCAAACATTTATTTTACACTGCCCTACCGAAAAAGCAGAAAGATCCAAAATAGTTTCCTAATTTGACCGATAACAAAACATCTATTTTACACTGCCCTACCGAAAAAGGGGAAAGTTCCAAAAGATTTTCCTAATTTGACCGATAAAAATGTCGATTTTAACCTACTGTCCCATCAGAGCAATGCCTAGTAGAAAGTATTCTGATCAACTGCCTAGTTTGTTTGGGAGAAGTATTCAACAAGATATCAAGATGGGATACATTGGAATATATATCATTAACGAATCAATAGTTTTTAAATTGTAAATTACAACTTTATATTCTCATTTTTTTTAAGTGACAGAGGTATAGCCACACAGAAAAAGTAAACAAATAGTAGAACAAAATATTCTATAAAAGATAGATGGACAGGAATGGGCCCATATAATTCGATCATTCTCAAGTATTTAAATGAGAGAATAAAAAAAAAATTGTCAAGATTAGGCTAGAACAGATCTAAGCTTTCGCGTCTCCGTGGTTAGCCCGTTATAACGACTTAGCTTACTCGTTTTAACGACTTAGTAACGAGTTAGCTGTATAGCTAAAATCGGGTTTTCTGCAGATTTATATCATAAAATATCAGCCGCGAGCCACAATATGAAGCTTTTTGCGAGTAAGCGTAGCGTACGAGCCTGAAAGATTCATATTGTGTCGAGGGTGATATAGACACAAGGAAGTACGATAAAAGGTGTTATCACGAGTTACTAAGTCGTTATATAACGAGTTAGCTAAGTCGTTATAACGAGTTAGAATTTTTTTTAAAAGCAACTCCCCATGGGACGTACCGGCATCTGTAATTTTCTGTTTGAACCTGATGAACAATATTATTGCAATTGTGTCGGCTCGCCTCGATTCTTTTTTCGCCTTCAGAATTGTCGACAACATACATATAACGGTATCATAGATTTCTTCTTTGACAGAATGAAGCAAAATTTGAGTCCGGAATTCTGAATAAATCAAACTAATGCTAGAAGATAAGAAATATCTGCTACAATTTAAAACACAGTTTTGCAAAAATGGACGCGATTGACAGATACGACGGTTAATCAATGATATACTATGTGATAGGTTACCTTCTACGCAGAAAAAATATGTATAGATAAATAGGTTATATTGGGTATACCTACATATTCAAAGTTTTAGGAAAGTGCATTTTGACACGAAGTATAAACTTATCTATTATATTAAAAACAATCTTATATTTATTTGTGCCATAAAAACTCTCGATGGAATGAATTTACAGTGCCTTTATCAACAGTTCAAGATATTACCATGGTATGCCTGTAAACACTCTTTAAATGAAGTGTACACTTTAAATATATTTTGTTCGTATTTAAATTAGAGTCATTTGCTTTATTGCCCCAATTATACTCATGACATGTTTAGATCTAAATCAGAAAAAAATTAAAAAGAAGAAAAACGATCTCATCGGGTCGATAAAGGATTATAATATTAAAATTTAAATATTTCTTCATAGAAACTGCAAATTGATGTTTTGAGACATAAATCAAGCTAACGCGGACTTTTATAATACTGACTAGTTTTCTACTGTTTACATTGTCCCCCGTATTCGTATAAATAATATATATTTTTTTTCGCTAATCGTGTTGCAAACTTTTTCATGTTATGATATTTCTGGTAAAAGTGGTATGCTTTATTTGATCACGTCATTGGTCGCAGAAAATTGTGTTTTTTTTAGGAGGCCAGTCGTAGAATAACATTTTATCTACAGAAATCGTCGGTTGAAGTATAGAATTCTTTAAATAGTTTGTTGAGGCACGCAGTAAAACAAAACAGGGAGTCCGGATGGTCTGACTTGGTATGAACACTAGTGGTTAAGTTAGTATTTACCCCAACTCTCATGTAAATAAACATTCTATGATAAACTTTGGAACCTTTATCTAGGGGGGGGGGGGAGGGGAGGAGACAGTGCTTAAGTCAGATGGTTTGTTCAAATACTATAGATCTATCTCATGCAGGTACTCATGGCGGCTGATAGAAATCTGACATTTTATCTCTTGGCTTCACTGATTGATTTTTTTAGTGTTTTTTTTAGTCGATAAAACTGTTCATAGAATAATAGTTTAATATTTTCTATTAAACACAAATGGTGATTAAAACCTCATTTCCTTTCTGCCTTTAACTATATTTTCCATCAACACATCACCGTTCTCCGGAAATTTTATCCAAGTAAACAAAATGTTTATTTTAAGGATATTAAGAACTTTCAGTAATGCGATTTAACTTCAAAATAATGTTTAAGTTTTCGTTTAGTTGCACTTTGTTCGCATGGCTATTCGTATCTTCTGTGCCATTGTGATCTTAATCTAACTGATAGCTATTACTGCTTACACTATTGCAAAAATATAGGAATATGATTTTTCTTAACAAATATCTTAATTCCCCCACCCCAGCAATCGACACCTTTATTATTTTAATGAATTGTCTCCTTGGATATACACTGATCTTTATCTTATTGAATGTATGATTTGGTTACAACACGCTTATATCGAACTTTTTCTCGCCAACCGTGTTCAGGCCCATCCACTGGAACCTGAGGAACAGATTTAACAGTTACTGACAACTTTGCAATCAATGACAGGGTGTCTGAAATGTTTGTTATTAATCCTTCAGTTTTCATCAGTAAGATCTTCTACACTTATACAAATTCGTATAAAATCTACAAGTGGTATGTAGATTCCATACAAGGCAATGTCTACAGTTGTGCTTTTATTGCGCCTTATACAAATACAAATAATTTTATTTTCAATCATGAGCCCGCTAGAGCATAAACCAACAACAGTTTCCAACTGTATTAATCTCCCATTCTTCGCACACACTCCAAACATTCATTCTTCTTTCACTCTGATTTGAATAATTTGAAAACATAACACAGAAAATTGATGCTTCAAAGGGAAGGAAATCCAATTTATTTGAAAACTATATTTTATACATACATAACTCGATCATAGGTTAACCCTTGAAAGTCTATTCTTGGTTAGTTCATATATATTGTGGTTAGGGTGTTGCCTTGACATTTACACTAATTTCTGTTTCTTTTTACTACCATATATTTGACTAATCTCTCTTTCTGAAAATGGTTTTATTGACATTATCTCCCAAGTTTACACTGAAATAAAAGTAAATATTTAAAATCATCTAATCTTCAAATAAATCAATATTGTACTATTGCTATCTAATATAATTTAGAAATTAAGTGTTAACAGCAACATCAAGTGGTAAAATACAAAATGGTGAAGAAAAGTAACAACTCGTCATAAAATCTGAAATAAATGAATTCTATTTCGAAGGTTACACAGAAGTAAATTGTTTTACAAATATATCTTGAATAGAATATGTTTTTGTCATCTTTTAATCTTTGAACAGATCCTGAAAAGGATTCAATTGTTTGCATAAGGAAGGAAAAGTTGTATGTCAAAGAAGATCTAATTGAAAGCTTAATAAGAAAGGAACATTAATCAAACCCAACTTTTTCTCTCATTACCAGTTACTCACATGTTGATAGTATACACTGTGATTGTGCATGAAATCTTCAGTATCAAGTGCTATGATAAAACACTGCAGCTTTCATACAAGAAACATATTATAAAAACATCTGCAATAGTATTAAAATTCCCGGATTTTACTAAGCAATAAAACTGATTACATGAGAAGAATATCATTTGATTGTAATATATTTATATTATTAACCATGAATTTTCTGCCTCTCTGCACTGTACTGTGATACAATATCAGACATGCATTAATATATCTTTGATTTATTTGATGTAAAGGGTTACATTCATTGTACAGCTTCGAATAAAACCTAAAATAGATTTTAATATCCTAATTTAGTTTGCTTGTTACATCACAATGTAGAAAGTTCATTTTTGTTTTTTTATTGGAAATAAAATGGTTTTAAAATGATCTTATATATTGAGTCCGGTATAAATTCTAATTTTTACAGAAATATGGGGTATTTTATTAGATTTTTTCTACGGTATTTCTATTAATTCTAATTTTTAAACCTTTATAAGTATTTTAAATACTTCACACAGAATTAATAAAAAGTCATAAAGGTTTCCAGTGATAGTATATCAGATAATATGTAGTTTTCTAGATTAGTGACACTATTTGAAATAAATCGATGAAATTTGATATCATAATGAAACTACAGAAATCACGCAATAACCTTTCGTTATTGATACATTTCCTACACACCTGAACATTACAAGGCTACCGGTGATTTAATAATTTCATATATTAACTGAGTTTTTACCCATTAAAAACATATATTAGTCTGTTCAGTGAATTGTTACGGGTTTCCTCAGATAATAATCCGTTAACTTTGTGAGAAAAGATTTCATTGTGGTATAGAAGAACTGGAGGGACTATAAAGTCACAAGTCTACTGATATATTTGGACAGTATCCTCAAGTTTATAATTATTAACTCTATTAATATATGACCGATATTGAACTGATTGTGTTTTCAAAAGTCATTTAAAATTGTATTGCCCACGGAGAGATTTTACTTTTAAATGACAAAATATTGACATAACGTTTTAATCTCGAGGATTCTGTTGTAATATAAGATAGTTGATATCGGGAAAGACGTGTGGATGTGCACAGATAAAACACTTTGAGCAAGCATAAAACTGTCAACAGAAGAAACGTAATCATTTCTCATATGGAGGCCAAAGGCTTGAGTGTAGAAGTATTAAAAGTCCACAACGCAAACGTAAATAAGGAGACTAAGAAAATGCCTTCTATGGGACCGCCACCGAAATCCTTATGGGGATCTGTTGGAGCCAAAGATAAACAATCAGATAGTAGCAGCAAGGTGTCGTCAGTTTTGGCCAGAGACAGATTCTCCAGGCTTAGAACTAAACTCAAAATGCACAACATGATGGGAGGATCGTTTACAAGGAGTAAGGCAGGATCTGAAATAGCTCCCCGGGGAATTAAAATGATGGAAAATACATACAGATTGGAACCTGACGAATGTTCTAGATTTAATCCAGACAAAACTAAGCAAATTATAATATCTACATTTGAAAACTATCTTAAAGACAGAACATACGATCCTAAAACTTTCCCACAGCTATGTAAAACTTTAGCCGATTTGCTGAAGGAACGTGTAAAAGCTACTGGAACAAAGCGATTCAAGATTATAACCTCTGTGAGCATACTGGAAAACAAAGAACAATGTGCCGTGTGTGCCAGTAGGTGTATCTGGGATACGACATATGACAGTTATTCTACAGCTACCTATAATGGCAAAGACTTCTCTGCAGTGGGCTCTGTGTTTGCTCTGTATTACGAATGATGAACTACCGTGTGACAAAACTATCAGTTATAAGGATATTGAATATGGTAGTGTATTTTTGAACTATTAAGGTAAATAATTCCGTCCATAAATAAAACATTTTCTTTCATTAGATATACCTCTCTGTTTAAATTTATAATTTGAGCATTTGAAATGATATTATATGTTTACTTTATAAAGATCTTTTTAAATGACGATTGTTCATCAAAAGGCCAAGTAGTGAAAAGAAATTAAATACATATTTGTATACACACAAAAAATATATATAGTGGGTTTTCAAACAAAATCAGAACGAGTTGAATGAAAGCCATGACGGATAAAGATACAGTGTGGATTATTAACAAACAACCCTTTATATCTACAACCAAAGTATTTTATCACAAATATCTGATCCCAGGATTAAATCAGTTTATAAAAAGTAAACGCCTATATCATATGTTTGTTACAATATTGTAAAATATCAATAGAATTACAGTTAAACCTGGACATATATGACAGTAGTAAATCACTGCCAATATAGGGCACTGTGAAATGTTTCTAAACAAAGCTGTACAATTAACCACCGTATAAAGGGCACCTGTTTATAAAGTGTTCCAGATTTTAATGTGGCGCTCTGATATTCTGTTATGGTTACACATGTATTCATTTATGTTGCTGTTCAAATGTCATATATGCATTCTTAAATTTTTAATTTTCAAACTGGGGAAATATAACTCATGCCAGTTCCCTATAGTTTTTCTATCACAGTTATTGTAAGGATTCATAAACACCAATATTCAAATCCAAGGAAATCCCCTTTTCCTGTCCCTGTCCCTGAGGTGATCTTTATACACAGTTTTAATTAGATAGTGCTGCTGTACGGTTTGTCACAGAGGAAATATGAAGAGGATGACGACGTTCAGTTTTCCCTTGCTGTATTTATGACTAATTTTTTCATGGCTGTAGCATTTCCAAACATCATAAAAATCGGGACAAAGGTACGCCAGCAAAAAGGTCAATTTTAACATTTGTATTAATAGAAAGATCGGGATATCTTCGATTCATGTGTGAATTATTTGAGTATGAATTATAACTTACATAATGTGTTGTAATTATGAAAGGTCGTGATAAATAGTCTCGGTTTATACATTTTTTATATTGAATTTAAAAACTTAGCCTACATTTTCTTTAGTCCACAATAATAATAAAATCTGGCATTATTCTTGTTCTTACACACCTTTACTATTTCTGTTTGTTTCACAATCAAATATTATTTTATTTTCTGAGGTGATTTAAATTTTGTAAAGTACCTTCATGGTAAACCTGTTTTATTTGAGAAACCACTTTAAAATGAAGAAAGATTATTAAATCCAATTATTTGCACAGTTAAAACTAAGGAGTGTGAAACGAGGATGTTTGTGGAAATCATCCGTTAAATCTTATTTCCAAGTAAAACCCGTGGTTTATTGTCACCACCTATTTTTTTCCTTGGCTCTACCTTGTACATACATTCTGAAGAGAAACATTCTAAATATTGGAAAAAAAATACCAAAGCGCGAAAACAGTGGGAAAAGTCCACAAATTCAAAGTCCAAGGAAAATACAAAGTTAGGAGAATGGAACACAACAAACAAGGATACATGTATAACCAACAGAACAGAAACCAAACAAAACTTGAACAAGACAGCACAGAAACTAAAGCATAAGCAATGTGAACTCACATTAAAAACCGGGAGTGACATCAAGTGCTCCGAAGGGGTTAGCATGTCCTGCTCGGTTACATTGCCAGTAAAGTGTCAAGTCTGGCGAGATGTCGAGTATGGTTAGGTGTCAATTCCTGAAGTACGTGAAATCTAACTGAATATATTTAGTCTCATACGCGAGATGGAAACTTCGTATCGGCCAATCGGCATGTTAACAACATCGTTCTCCGGGTACTTTTTTTTATAATCAGCGTGGTTTTTTTTATAAAGTAAGCCTTCAAAATCAACATTAAACATTGACGTCTTCCACACAGTGTACAGATATCAGTGTTCCAGATTTTAATGTGGCGCTCTGATATTCTGTTATGGTTACACATGTATTCATTTATGTTGCTGTTCAAATGTCATATATGCATTCTTAAATTTTTAATTTTCAAACTGGGGAAATATAACTCATGCCAGTTCCCTATAGTTTTCCTATGACAGTTATTGTAAAGATTCATAAACACCAATATTCAAATCCATGGAACCTGCAAAATATTAAGTTACATTCTACCAAAATCTATATCAGAATATACATCCGATATGTATGTCAGCGAATATGTTTGTTAGTGAATATATAAATATTTATAATAACTTTGACGTAAATATCATAAAACAGTAAAATATCTACGTATATAATATCAATAATTTTTGTTTGTTTTATGACGTTATTTATCTATTATTTTCATTGCGGGTCCTCTGTCTGTTTAATGAAATATTCAGATATGCGTTGTATGGAATATAATATTGTGTTTATTTGGGTTCGTGGTTACTTTTTGTTGAATTTTTGAAGACCAATGTTTCAGGGCCCACTTAGTCGTTGTCTTGTTGTGAACGCTGTTGCACCGTGTTGAAGAATGCAAGAAAACCCCCTTATAGGTGTAACCAATCTCTTCCAATGTTTGAAGTTATATGGGATGCTGTCTCACAGTCCCTATATTCCTTACATTTTCATGTAAACTACAAAGGTTTAACCTCCACAACAGATTTTATGATGTATTTAAAGCTAATCCAGGGGACAATTGATTTTCCTATAAATAAACAGCATGACATCTGATTAAAATAACAAATTTAATTTATTGATAATGTTCCATGTTTGACATTGATTTTACAGAAAACGCCGTGGTGTACAATAGGTGTGGAATCATACGAAGTGAATTCTGTAATATGTCGCTACAAGCATGACCATGTATAAGTAGCTGACGAAAACATGAGACAAAGGGACATAATCGTGTTACAAAAATAAAAAAAAATTTTAAAAAATCTTTAGAATGTTCTAGGGGAAACATGAGGAATTGATCATAAAATAAACTTACAACTTTAATTGCGAGGCCGTTTCGCCTCGTCTTATACTGCTACTCTGGTGCGTATGTTGAAATTTACATGTTTATTACAGCTATTGAGGAGATATTTCTCTGGGAACTTACTTCCAGTCCACATTTGTCTTGGAACTTACTTCCAGTCCTCATTTTTCTTGGAACTTACTTCCAGTCCTCATTTCTCTAGGAACATACTTCCAGTCCACATTTCTCTTGGAACTTACTTCCAGTCCACATTTCTCTGGGAACTTACTTCCAGTCCACATTTCTCTTGGAAGTTATTTCCAGTCCACATTTCTCTGGGAACTTACTTCCAGTCCACATTTCTCTTGGAACTTACTTCTAGTCCACATTTCTCTGGGAACTTACTCCCAGTCCACATTTCTCTGGGAACTTACTTCCAGTCCACATTTCTCTTGGAACTTACTTCTAGTCCACATTTCTCTGGGAACTTACTTCCAGTCCACATTTCTCTGGGAACTTACTTCCAGTCCACAAGAGTAAAGTCAGCAGAGTATTTCTGGAAAACAAAATAATATTTAGGCGTAACTCTACCTTGTGAACGTTTATTCGTATGTCTCTCTCCCTCTCATTTTTTGTTTAAATCTGTCCTACAACACAATTTGTTGGCTCTGTACCTTGAACACTGCTAATGAAGTAGATTGTTAAAATATGAATGTTCGTTTTATATAGAGTGAATAAAAATTGGTATCAAAGAATTTTAAAACATTATACAGTTATCACATGTGCAGAATTTGGTACAAGAATGCCAGGTATTTTTTAATTTTTTTTTTTTATAAATTATACATATTTTTGCTGTTTCGCTATGTGGGGGCTGGACAACCATTTCTGTTCGTTTACGTCTGTAGGAATTGAATTGAAATTGTAGAAGGGGGTCGTAGAAGATTTTATATTATTTACTTAGTGAATTTTGAGAATATCTAGATGTATGGGCATAGTAAGTCTCAGCTCACCATTGACTTAACCTGTTATTACAAATACAAGAAACTCAAAGTGATGGGCCTACCTCAAATTTAAATGCCAGCATCACCTCTCAACTCTAGAGAAGTTGCTATTTCTCAACCAACAAGTCCGGAAAATAATGACACACTCTCACCTGACAAGTCTGACAGAAATGTGGTTCGCCAGCTTGAAGTGGAAATGGTATCGCAACACAAGGTAGTGACGATGGGATAGAAAACATTTATTCTAGAACAGCACCTGGTGGCATTGATAGTAGGTCAACCATTGAGGAGTTTAGACCTGTTAGAGCATTAAGGGTTCCATCTTAGGTAGGTTTATTTCATCGGAATAGACTCAAAATGTTAATTACAATGCCTTGTACATATGGAGGTGTTTGGAGGGTCATATTTTCAAACTGGGTCCGTTTCTCAAGTAGGTAACATGCCAGATACATGATTCAGTTGGCGCACATATTCCTTCAAGAATAAAAGAAAAATATGGCGCGGTGAATATATTTTATATAATTATATGAATATATAATTTTGGGTTGCTTATTCAGTCAGCTCAAGAATTAGCAACAGAGTCCATAATGGATGGCGATTTTTGGTCTTAAAAGGGAGGGACCCACTAAGGCACAAAAGTATTTAAAACATATGCAATGTATTAGACTGGCAGTACCAATAATGAGTGGGTCATTTACAATGAGCAGTACAGGTTAAATACGGTATACTTTATCCAACTACTTCGTGGGTTCCGATTGATCAAGAACTGTAGATTTTATATGTAACCACAAATTTCGGTACACCAGTTCAAGCCAAAGGTAAAAACTATCAATCTGGTTTAGGTTCGATTTCTAGACAGTTCAATAATTTCCAGATATTGACAAATCCCAATTCACATCAGTTTCGTGCAGGAAAGAGGTGCTTTCGATTCAACGAGAATAGATGCACCTTTGCGTAAAAAGTCAAATTTGAACACAAACTGTGCAAAGTGTAATGGCCACCACCTAGCCACACGATGTTTAGGGTTTAAAGGTGTTTTACGGAAGGTTTATATACATTGGGGAATCCACCGATTCGAACAGTGACAGTAGAAATTGTCTAAAGAAAAATGTAAAACATGAGTTGATTAAAGGCTTAAATATGGTTTTAAACTTAATTATGCGGGCCTCGGGTTCAAACTTTATCTTAAAACTCTAAAAGTATTATTATAAATCGAGACGCAGTTGCAAAGAAATAGTTTAAAGAAATATCTTTAGGTCGTATTTTGGACCCCTTTTTATATCCTCCGTTTTCAGCTTTCCGTTATTGGCCGCTTGCTTTAATTCCAAAGTCCGAGAATTTAGTTTAGTATTGAACCTTTTTATCCGATAGACAAATCGGTAAGTGATTTTAAAGTTTTTTGTACGGTTCGGTATGCGCAAACATTAAATAAAGTGCACTCTTAGCAAAAGCCTATATAAAATCCGCGTTTCGCTTGCTGAAGTTTTGGCACGGTGATTTTTGTCAGTTGGGGTTTAATTTGACGGCAAATTTTATTTTGACAAATGTTTGTCCACGGGGGAATCCGTTATTGTTTTACACTACATTACACTCCTTACATTGGTACAGGACATCTTTACCTTTTTGTCTAGTTTTGATTTTCAACTTTTTGGACCTTGAGCACAACTGATGAGTCATAAATCGATGAAATGTACACATCTTGTGCACCAGAATTAATATCACAGAATTTTATTTGTCATCATAAAAACATTTTACATTATTTGGATGAATTTCTTTTTGGAGAGGAAGCCAACACAAATCAGGGCTTAGAAAGAGGACAAATATACCTAAAAAAAACAACTTGATCTACTACCCACCCATTTATGGTATGGATCGTATCACATGGGTGGGAAGTAGATCAATATGTATAAATAACAAAAAGTGGTAGAACCAGGAAGAGCTTTCTGTCGTAGTAATCTCAAAAACCCTGTCACAAGGTCCGAGTTACTTCGGGAATGAAAAAAGACAAGTTTGGTGAAACTTTTTAGCTAATTATACTGGTGTTTCTGTCATGCTTAATCAGTATTGGGCGT
Source organism: Mytilisepta virgata (assembly GCA_028015205.1). Classification (NCBI taxonomy): domain Eukaryota; kingdom Metazoa; phylum Mollusca; class Bivalvia; order Mytilida; family Mytilidae; genus Mytilisepta; species Mytilisepta virgata. Next base: position 2,591,512 of record CM051518.1, on the reverse strand, counting down.
CTAACGCATCGGGTCCTAGAAGGGGTTTCGGTATTTATTTCGGAGGGTAATGGGCTCAGATATGCTGGCCATCAGATCGGAAAGAAAGTGGTGTTTTGTAAGATATAACTTGCATACAACTATTTACAGTGTCATTGCATATGTGGGGTAAAACATTTATCAACAAAAAATTACTTTTTCACATTGATAGTTTAGCAGTAGTAAGAATATTGAATAAAAAGGCCTCAAAGTCAGCCGCAGACTGAGTCGTGACTGAGTCAAAGTGAAAGTGAAATGATGAATTAATCAGACTCGATGTTCTTCGTTTAAGGGCAATGTTTGATTTGGAGCGAGATGCTACCAAAACGTTATTGGCATTTTGTACGCAATCAGGCTTCAGTTGAAAATACTTGTACAAGAGTTAATACAACAGCTCCAAATTCAACTCTGGGCATGCTCATTTGGCTGGATCTGCAAGATGAGAGGGGGTCATCAGCCAATAATTCTACGTTAGACCATATTTAGGATTTTGTCATACCTTCTGGTACCACTGGAAGGTTGGGCTTAAATTTGGCTTTCTTTTCTTCACCAGAGTGATCGGTTCACAAATGGTACCAGTTGGAACTTATTTCATCCCCTGCATAACCGGGAAAGTTTTTATTTTAAATATGGCCTAACGTCAGTGGGGTCGTGCTCCTTTGTTAACTCTGTTAATTTTTTTGCACGCAGGAACTTCTTTTACTCTTGTCACCAGCGGAACACCTGCCTCCCAGTATATTATAAAAGTCGGTGGTTTGTATCATCTAGCCAGACCTCTTTTTTCGCTAATTCTGCAGCCGTGTTTTCCAAACTGGTTTTTGTTTATGTTTTGAATCTTTTACTAATCTCCTGTTACCTTGGTCCTCTTTATAGAGAGAAGGACTATTACGTGCAGAATGCAACGAAGATGCCCAAAAAATATGTTACTTATTTTTCTGTAATGATGAATAAAATTTCTTCAATTGTAAAATTTAGGTGTACTCGTACTATGGAAAATCCATTATGATTGAAAAATTCTTACGTCATCTTTTTAAACAGCTTTTTATATACGAGAATCAAGATCACTCTCTGGACCTGGAAAGACAAAAAAAACTGAAGAAATTACCATTATTAAATTTGTGTAATGGACAATATATTTGTTGTGACTTATGAGTAGACTATGATATATTAATATATCAAACTCTAGTGCTCTGCTTGTTTGTGCATTTACCCTCTGGTATGTATGACGCAGTATGTGCGTCATAAATATTTATTTATGCCTAAGCATATATCGATTTATGCCTAAGCATAAATCGATTTATGCCTAGGCATAAATCATTTATGCATAGCCTTAAATGGATTTATGCCTAGGCATAAATCGATTTAATCGATTTATGCTTAGCCATAAATATTTATGCCTAGGCATAAATAAATATTTATGACGCACATACCGCGTCATAGGTATGAGTTTGCATATCAACGTTACTGTCTGTCGGGAATTCCTTCCCGGTTTCTTTTATAGCTTTAATAGATGCATCTCATTCAATTTCCATCTACATCTGACGGTTGTAAAAAAACAAACATGTAAGTACAACGCTACACTGGCGAGGGAGATACTTTCCAAAATATTGAAAAGGCCTGTACAGAGTTAGGTAGATACCCAGTTGACATAAGTCTAGAATGATAGGTTTCTGGCATAGGATTGTAAGTGGCAAACAGGATAAAATTTGTTGCTTGTTATAAAAAAATTTTGTGAAACTAAAAGAATACAATCTGTTACAATCAAAATGGCGGAGTTATATTGACAAAATACTGAGATTGTGGTCTGTCTGAATATTGCATTAATGAATTTGCTCCAAAACAAATTGTATTGTCAAAGATAGTGAAAAATAGATTAATGGATCAGTTTAAACAGAACTGGTATTCTACAATGTTTGATATGTCTAAGGCAGTAAATTATAGAATTTTTATAAAGGTTTTGAAAGTTGTTAACATGCTGAGAGAAATCATATAAATCGAAAAGGGTAGATATAATTTATATGAGATATCTTATAAACTATATAAGATATCTAATACACTTTATGATATATCTTATATACTTTATGAGATATCTTATATACTTTATAAGATATCTTATAAACTTTATAATATATCTTATAAACTTTAGAAGATATCTTATAAAGTATATAAGATATCTCATATAATATATAAGATATCTTATATAATCTAGTTTTTATAATATATCTTTATAAGATATTTTATAAACTTTATGAGATATCTTATATAGTATATAAAATATCTCATAAAGTATATAAGATATCTTATAAACTTTAGAAGATATCTTATAAAGTATATAAGATATCTTATATAAGTTATCTTATATAATCTAGTTTTTATAGGATATCTTATATAGTATATAAGATAACTCATAAAGTATATAAGATATCTTATAAGGTATATAAGATATCTTATAAATATTTTGTACATAAGATATCTTATAAATATTTTGTACATAAGATATCTTATATACTTATATATATATATATCATATAATTTATAAGATATCTCATATAGTTTATAAGATATCTCATATAATATATAATATATCTTATAAAGAAAATTATATGAGATATCTTATAAAGTTTATTAGATATCTTGAAGTTCGAATAAATAGCAAAACGGCTTGCCATAGTCTTTTGTCTTAATAAAAACCCGAAAGTTGAAACTTGTATAGTTTTGACAGTCATACATCTTGAATTATAAGTCGTAAGTACGCGGACGACTGGTTTGGAGAAAAAGATCGAAATAAATACTACAATCTAGAGATAGCAGATGTACCTACGTCGACTTGTACTTCAACCAATCCCTGGGTTATCCATATAATTGTTATTTAGATTGCTGCTACAACATTATATGCTATATGATTTGTTCAATGTCACAATACTGTTATTATTGTGGTTATAGAAATGTGTGTCTCTATATATGCTATATGGTTTGTTCAGTGTCACAATACTGTTATTATTGTGGCTATAGAAATGTGTGTCTCTATATATGCTATATGGTTTGTTCAATGTCACAATACTGTTATTATTGTGGCTATAGAAATGTGTGTCTCTATATATGCTATATGGTTTGTTCAATGTCACAATACTGTTATTATTGTGGTTATAGAAATGTGTGTCTGTATATATGCTACATGATTTGTTCAATGTCACAATACTGTTATTATTGTGGTTATAGAAATGTGTGTCTCTATATATGCTACATGGTTTGTTCAGTGTCACAATACTGTTATTATTGTGGTTATAGAAATGTGTGTCTGTATATATGCTACATGATTTGTTCAATGTCACAATACTGTTATTATTGTGGGTATAGAAATGTGTGTCTCTATATATGCTACATGTTTTGTTCAATGTCACAATACTGTTATTATTGTGGTTATAGAAATGTGTGTCTCTATATATGCTACATGTTTTGTTCAATGTCACAATAATGTGTGTCTCTATATTAAAATAACAATCCAAAGATACTAATATAAAGAGATGGATATTGATGGATTATTGTTTAACGACCAGTTGTAATTATTACATGCATATCAGAAAAGAACATGTTGAATTGATATGGATATGAACCCTACCTTGTACTAGACCGACACGATGAGCTGCATTTATAACGTGCTAACAGTCCACAGGAAGACATATCACCCCAACAGGACACATCATACTGACTCCGAACCGACCAGTCTTTGCTCTTACTCCTAGATGCCGCACGCTTGATAGAGAAGCAGCAAATACCAATTTTAATGTCTTTGGTTTGACCCTGACAGGGACCGAACGCGCGAAATTCTGCACTCGAAGTGAGCATGCTAACACGAGACCACCGAGTTGGGTCATTAAAGTTTTATGGACGTCATCATGACTTGGTATGAAAAAACCGTTTCCCAAATGAAAATGGACCTGTTCCATTGATATTGTCCCTTCCTGATACCGGATTTGACCTGGGCAGCATGGCGGGTGTCTTGCAGGAAGTAAAAGCTGCTCACTCTTCCCGGGTCTACCCCCGGTCTTTTGGTGGGGTCCATGTTGATAATATCTTTTCAGTTTTTAAGTGTAGTGTTTGTATTGTATTGTTTTGGTCTTGTCTTCGTTGTTCTCCGGAGTTTGTCCTTCGAATATCCCTTTGGTATTTCTTGACTTTACTTCGTCTCTATAAAGGTATATATTGTCACAAGTTGTCATGGTGTATTAAAAACTGATCCAGGGGATAATTGCTACAGTGCGTTTCTACATAGATACTTGTGGTCATACAAGTTAGATTAACTGAAAGACTTGCCGTTTTGTAACTCCACAAAGGTATTCTAGTCATCCAGCTTAAAGTTGTATGTTTTTACTGTAACCATGGAAGTTACTAACTTGAAAACTTACTATAGTGTGTATTCTTACAGGTATCGTGGTTACAGATGTTTGTACTAAATTGAAAACGTGCTATAGTGTGTGTTCCTACAGGTATCGTGGTTACAGAAGTTAGTTACTAACTTGAAAACTTACTATAGTGTGTATTCTTACAGGTAACGTGGTTACAGAAGTTCGTACTAACTTGAAAACTATAGTGTGTCTTCTTTCAGATATTGTGATCATTGAATGTGTGAAGAAACTTTATGTATTGTGTCTCTATACAGGTATCGTGATCATTGAAGGCGTAAAGAAACTTTATGTATTGTGTCTCTATACAGGTATCGTGATCATTGAAGGTGTAAAGAAACTTTATGTATTGTGTTTCTACACAGGTATCGTGATCATTGAAGGTGTAAAGAAACTTTATGTATTGTGTTTCTACACAGGTATCGTGATCATTGAAGGTGTAAAGAAACTTTATGTATTGTGTTTCTACACAGGTATCGTGATCATTGAAGGTGTAAAGAAACTTTATGTATTGTGTTTCTACACAGGTATCGTGATCATTGAAGGTGTAAAGAAACTTTATGTATTGTGTCTCTATACAGGTATCGTGATCATTGAAGGTGTAAAGAAACTTTATTTATTGTGTCTCTATACAGGTATCGTGATCATTGAAGGTGTAAAGAAACTTTATGTATTGTGTCTCTATACAGGTATCGTGATCATTGAAGGTGTAAAGAAACTTTATATATTGTGTCTCTATACAGGTATCGTGATCATTGAAGGTGTAAAGAAACTTTATGTATTTTGTCTCTATACAGGTATCGTGATCATTGAAGGTGTAAAGAAACTTTATGTATTGTGTCTCTATACAGGTATCGTGATCATTGAAGGTGTAAAGAAACTTTATATATTGTGTCTCTATACAGGTATCGTGATCATTGAAGGTGTAAAGAAACTTTATGTATTGTGTCTCTATACAGGTATCGTGATCATTGAAGGTGTAAAGAAACTTTATGTATTGTGTTTCTACACAGGTATCGTGATCATTGAAGGTGTGAAGAAACTTTATGTATTGTGTCTCTATACAGGTATCGTGATCATTGAAGGTGTAAAGAAACTTTATGTATTGTGTCTCTATACAGGTATCGTGATCATTGAAGGTGTAAAGAAACTTTATGTATTGTGTCTCTATACAGGTATCGTGATCATTGAAGGTGTAAAGAAACTTTATGTATTGTGTCTCTATACAGGTATCGTGATCATTGAAGGTGTGAAGAAACTTTATGTATTGTGTCTCTATACAGGTATCGTGATCATTGAAGGTGTAAAGAAACTTTATGTATTGTGTCTCTATACAGGTATCGTGATCATTGAAGGTGTAAAGAAACTTTATGTATTGTGTCTCTATACAGGTATCGTGATCATTGAAGGTGTAAAGAAACTTTATGTATTGTGTCTCTATACAGGTATCGTGATCATTGAAGGTGTAAAGAAACTTTATGTATTGTGTTTCTATACAGGTATCGTGATCATTGAAGGTGTAAAGAAACTTTATGTATTGTGTCTCTATACAGGTATCGTGATCATTGAAGGTGTAAAGAAACTTTATGTATTGTGTCTCTATACAGGTATCGTGATCATTGAAGGTGTAAAGAAACTTTATGTATTGTGTCTCTATACAGGTATCGTGATCATTGAAGGTGTAAAGAAACTTTATGTATTGTGTCTCTACACAGGTATCGTGATCATTGAAGGTGTAAAGAAACTTTATGTATTGTGTCTCTATACAGGTATCGTGATCATTGAAGGTGTAAAGAAACTTTATGTATTGTGTTTCTATACAGGTATCGTGATCATTGAAGGTGTAAAGAAACTTTATGTATTGTGTTTCTACACAGGTATCGTGATCATTGAAGGTGTAAAGAAACTTTATGTATTGTGTCTCTATACAGGTATCGTGATCATTGAAGGTGTAAAGAAACTTTATATATTGTGTCTCTATACAGGTATCGTGATCATTGAAGGTGTAAAGAAACTTTATGTATTGTGTCTCTATACAGGTATCGTGATCATTGAAGGTGTAAAGAAACTTTATGTATTGTGTTTCTACACAGGTATCGTGATCATTGAAGGTGTAAAGAAACTTTATATATTGTGTCTCTATACAGGTATCGTGATCATTGAAGGTGTAAAGAAACTTTATGTATTGTGTCTCTATACAGGTATCGTGATCATTGAAGGTGTAAAGAAACTTTATATATTGTGTCTCTATACAGGTATCGTGATCATTGAAGGTGTAAAGAAACTTTATGTATTGTGTCTCTATACAGGTATCGTGATCATTGAAGGTGTAAAGAAACTTTATGTATTGTGTCTCTATACAGGTATCGTGATCATTGAAGGTGTAAAGAAACTTTATGTATTGTGTCTCTATACAGGTATCGTGATCATTGAAGGTGTAAAGAAACTTTATGTATTGTGTCTCTACACAGGTATCGTGATCATTGAAGGTGTGAAGAAACTTTATGTATTGTGTCTCTATACAGGTATCGTGATCATTGAAGGTGTGAAGAAACTTTATGTATTGTGTCTCTATACAGGTATCGTGATCATTGAAGGTGTAAAGAAACTTTATATATTGTGTCTCTATACAGGTATCGTGATCATTGAAGGTGTAAAGAAACTTTATGTATTGTGTCTCTATACAGGTATCGTGATCATTGAAGGTGTAAAGAAACTTTATGTATTGTGTCTCTATACAGGTATCGTGATCATTGAAGGTGTAAAGAAACTTTATGTATTGTGTCTCTATACAGGTATCGTGATCATTGAAGGTGTAAAGAAACTTTATGTATTGTGTTTCTACACAGGTATCGTGATCATTGAAGGTGTAAAGAAACTTTATGTATTGTGTCTCTATACAGGTATCGTGATCATTGAAGGTGTAAAGAAACTTTATGTATTGTGTCTCTATACAGGTATCGTGATCATTGAAGGTGTAAAGAAACTTTATGTATTGTGTCTCTATACAGGTATCGTGATCATTGAAGGTGTAAAGAAACTTTATGTATTGTGTTTCTACACAGGTATCGTGATCATTGAAGGTGTGAAGAAACTTTATATATTGTGTCTCTATACAGGTATTGTGATCATTGAAGGTGTGAAGAAACTTTATGTATTGTGTTTCTACACAGGTATCGTGATCATTGAAGGTGTAAAGAAACTTTATATATTGTGTCTCTATACAGGTATTGTGATCATTGAAGGTGTGAAGAAACTTTATGTATTGTGTTTCTACACAGGTATCGTGATCATTGAAGGTGTAAAGAAACTTTATATATTGTGTCTCTATACAGGTATTGTGATCATTGAAGGTGTGAAGAAACTTTATGTATTGTGTTTCTACACAGGTATCGTGATCATTGAAGGTGTAAAGAAACTTTATATATTGTGTCTCTATACAGGTATTGTGATCATTGAAGGTGTGAAGAAACTTTATGTATTGTGTCTCTATACAGGTATCGTGATCATTGAAGTTTATTCTAACATAAGACCTGCTACAATGTATTTCCATACAGATATTGTAATTTTAGAAAATTCCATGCTATCTAGAAAGTCTGTATACCAGTGGGTATTGTCAACTTTAATAAAGTTAGAATTAAAGTTTTTATGAAGCAGCATGCGAATATATGTTGAATAAAATTGAAATTGGTTAAAAGTTTGTAATTACATTGCTGTTTATGGGGATTTTCAAATTTACAAACTACATTACTCCCATGGCTATACCTTCCTGGAATCAAAGCGATAAGTCATCCAGTTAAGTCACCCCATGTGTCGTGTTGGCTTAAAATACAAGGCAAGTGGGAAAGAAGAAATAAATACTGTCCAAAGAAAAGGGAGGTAACATATATTTTTTAACAATTTTTTATTTGATCTCTCATAAACAGTATGTTCGATCAATACTGTGAAAAGGGAGGTAATCTACTTTTTTTTCCAACACAGTTTTATTTTTATTTCTCGAGTTATTCCTCTTTGACGCTTTAAACAGGTGCATGAGGACTGTCTTCTGAAAATTTCAGTATATTTTGTACAATTATAAGGGATATATTTATGAAATGAGAATGTTCTGTAAGTCGTATATAGAAAAAGTGGTTCCGTATAGATTTAATGGGCTGTGTACAAATTAACATGCATGAAATTCGCTTGTAACAATAAACTGCTTCTGACTACAGATAACGTCAAGTTTACCTAAAAACGATTATTCTGACCGGACATCTGCAATGTGTAGTAACACTGGTACTAGTCCCTTTTTAGTAATCAGATATTCATAATATCATTACACCCAAGTCTGTAGATGCTATTGCAGACAATGGAAAGCATAATATTACCATGATATGCAAAATTCAATTAACTAGCGATGCCGGAAAACTGATATAATTATGTTGAAATTATACTGATGCGTACAATTATAATTATATATTTAGTGACAAAACAGTGGGAAAAGTTGGTAAAATCTAAATCCAAAGACAAATAGAAGTGGACAGTATTTTCTCTGGTAATCTTTGGAGAAAATTCTTATATTTGTATCATAAATGTAACATCGTAGAATGACTGTGACTATAAGAACATTACACACTGTAATTCTATAATATCTCTTCAGAATCAACATTTTTACACTTTTTCACTACTATATGTATAATATATAATACCCATTCAGAATCCAAATATTCCGTATTATGTATATACATGTATTTAAATTTTACTTCTAGTTGATAAGTATTAAAATACATTTTATACATAATAAGACGTCAAAAACGATTAGGGCTATAGAAAGCTACACCCCCGCAAGAGAGAGGAAGAAATACTGTAGTAAAAAATCCAACGAATATTATCATAAAACAAGATAAATATTTATTGATTTGTCCTTGTTCTTGTTTATATTATATATATCAGTCCCAGATTCAGACCCACATTTTTTATCTTGTTTTTTTTCAAGAATGTTGGATTTATACATTTTTCTTTCATAAAAAAAATCTTTTTCTTTTAAGGTCAATAAAATCTTTTCTGTAACAGAATTTGCTTCAATGATATAATTTGAAAATAAAAATAACCGGTCTGTGAAGTGGTATTTGGTCATACTTGAAGATCTTTGTTTGAATAACATCTGTGAAAAGCACAACGAACTAACAGTAGTTTGACATAACTAATATTGAATAAACGCTAAATTTATTTTTAAAGAGACAACAACATGTTCTGTCAATAGAAAATCAATGCTTTTAATGACATTTTCTACTGAAAAGGACAAACACAATTCGACAAACGAATGTTTTAAAATGTAATAATACATTGTAGGATAAGAATATTATCTGTGAGATATTTATTATATTATACTATTTTGTAAAGTACCAGTCGCCATGACAATCATTCGGAATAAACAAGTTATATTTTTATTGTTTTATTTTTAAGGCAAATATGTTTTAGTTCACAAACAACACACCTTTATACGTTTTTTTCATTTGCAGCCCAAATTTGTCCGACAACTTTTTTTTTGTGAAAAAGGTAAAAATTAATGATTTCAGACATAGCCCTCTCTGTCTCTCGTTTACGAAAATGTGACCAAATTGAGATCATTTGTCCGGCGACTGTTGATGTTCATATTTTCGATCTCTTATCCTTGGGGAAAATAAACTTAGTTTGAATATTCTGTACTGGTAAAACAACTAACGTAACCGTTGTAAACAATTCCTTATTTCTAACTGATCGAATTCCCCGGATCTTCTCTCCAGAAACCACTGTGCAAAATAAACCGGAATTGTATTGAGGTGCCGAGGGAGGCGGGTGGTACATGTATATGGTGTTTTTGGTCGGACAACTAACGGCCACAGAGGCCGGTCATTCGGATTCCTAAATTGTAGATTTGAAATATCCTGCCCTTTGAATCTTTGGCTTAACAAACTGAAACTTCATATGAGTCCTTTATCAGAGGGTGTCAATTTTGTAAATTTTGCTTATTTCATCCAAATCAGACATCAAACATGACCGCCATAAAGTACTTCTTGTTTCTAGAATGTCAAATTATCTTAAAATGCACAACTTTGAGATCTTTTTAAAGCTTGCACATTTTTTCTAGGTCAGCTTGATATTATCTTTTTCATGGCAGCCAAATATAGTCAGGTCTTATTCTTGAATTATATATTTTCTTCTTATTGGCCATATAAATTGTACTTTAAATTTATACAAGTGCAAATTACTGTCCAAATGACTCAGCTGTGCTGTAAAATAAACGGCTAGTTTCGCCGATCTATTCTCGTAGAGACCATATTGGTCGAAACGTTGGGTAGTTTGATTATTTTTTTTACGATTTTATATATGGTTTTGTTCGACTTGTCTGTTTTAAACATTTAAGTCGTTTTATGCCCCTTTTGACAGCTCACCATTCCCATTTATTTTCCTTGTTATCTATTGTCGTATGAGCTGTTTCGCAACATACTTAGGTTTTTATTCTTGTAGAGTACGACGTTAACCCGCTATATATTCCGTGTGCTGAAGCGATCGAGCAAATCTCCAATAAATGAAACTCGTCTTGCCGATTGGTCTTGCCATAATTATTTTTTTCATTTTCTTAACAAGTCTCTAGATGTTATTTATTTATTCTTTACAATTTTATTTCTTCTCAATAAAAGAAAAGAACTAATGATTATAATAATACATCAAAACGAACAAAATTTGTAAAATTGCTAGAATTCTGAAGAAATATATTACCGAATGGGAATTTCTTACATAAAGATAAAGTATATATTAATACAAATATTGGGCGATTTATCAAATTAGTGTAGATGTTAAACAGTTTATTTTGTTATTCCATAATTACAATTGATAATTCATAAGCTGTAAAACGTTCCCCTCATTATCAGCATGGGTTTTGTGAGGAAAATCAATCTTAATGTTTGCTTTTCAAAGGTCATCCTCGGACAATTATTGGATAGTCTTTGAGTAAGAAAATCCTAATCACAAACCATGAAAGAGTAAATTGATTCATTCTTCTCAGATTATTAAAAGGTTGAATACTTGTACGTACGGTAAACAAACATCTAGTATTACTTGTTCTGTGTGATAGTAAAATTAACAAAGAAGTTATGTATGGTCATATCATGGAAAATATCATACTATACAGAAAATAAGATCATAAACGTTACAGGTTCAGTGGCATATAAATTTTACTCTGTGTGAATGTGCGTGTGTGCGTCCGTTTCCTTGAAGAAGTTGGTCTTAAATGGCTATAGAGACTATGGGACTGAAGGCTTACCTGGCACACTGCTAAACTGTCCAGTTGTATTGGGAAAATATGATGAAATGTAGAAACTTCATTTGGACTCTTTAGAAAATTCATATAAAAATTCTTTTAACAAACAGTTTTCAGTTCAAAAGGCTAATAAATGAAAATTGTACTGCCGACTGATCAGTTAGAAATTTGACTGTGTATTAGTATAACATTATTTCTAGTGTGACCAGCAGGACACCTATTAATTGTCCAGTTTATATAAATATGAAATTATCCACTAATAATGTCCAGTTGTCAGAAATGACCACAATAAAAAAAACTTCATAATGTAAATTACTGCCTAACTGACCACCAATTAATACAGACTGAAATATTACCATGTCAGAAATATAACCCAGTAATGTTGTTTTTATGTATATAATATAATAATGCAGACAAAGCAAAAAAGGCAAGAAATTTTAATATAAGGGTTTACGCATTTAAAGTAATACAAAAGAGTGTGTAAAAATAAGGGATAGTAAAACCTTTACATATAGTATCGCGTTTTCAGTCTTAAGAAAGTTAAAAACATCACTTGTTCTTTTTTGCCTAAAAATCACTCGTAAAAATGTACATTTGGCGCATTAAAACCAAGAAACTATCTTTTCAATTTTTATTTATTTGAGAAAGAAAAATGGAAATGTAATATGTATATGCCGTGTTAAGTAATTTTACCATCAACATAAACTGATTTTGAGGAGAGAAGACTGATTACAAGAAGTCCACAATCAGCCTTAAACACGAATTTATTTTGGATTTATGGTGACTTCTGTTGAATTTTTTAATAATTTTTCAGGGTCATGATACCTTGTGTCATGTTATGGAGTGTTGTTTTATTAATTATTAACGCATACTCCGTACCCTTTCTTCTCATTTGATGTTGTTTCAAAAGGATATTTCTCCATCACTGATGAAATCCTCTACGGAATGGAGTGGTGTTCTTATTCAGTAAAAAGTTTCATGCTGTGAAGTGTTATCTTTATTTGAAAACAATATTGAAGATGCATAAAACATATTTCATTTGTTAACACAGCGTAATTCATCACTAAAAAAATTAAAATTCATGATTTAGATACATTAATCCCGGGGTCATTCTGTCCTCGTACGATCGCAGTGCAAATCACGCGCACCTGTCTTGTAACAGAACAGGTGACGTGTTGGTCAGACGTAGGGCACGTGTGGGGACGTCCTGAGTGTGCCATCACACAAAATTATAATAATTTTTATCATACATCAATCACCTTTTAAAATCGTTAACAATGTCCTTTTAAAGAGATGTTATCGAGAAATTTGCGGTTATATTTCATATTTGTATGCAAAAGGAATGTTCCAAACTGTTATTAAAATATGAAATTTAATGAGAAATGACAAACATTTTAGCATGTATTAGAGACAACCAGCTGTCGTCTAATTATTCCTGCATTCTTCAACTTCAAATAAAAAAAACGTCCACAATTAAACCGATTTTTTCGTGGATTAAATTCAAATAGACCATCCTACTGATATGAACTTTACAAAACACTTTTAATAATGTTCTTATGTAAATATTTAAGATCGTAATTACGAGTCTGATTTAAAAAAAAAGAGCAAAGTTATTTTTCTCATGAATAATGAATCATATTAAAACGAAGAAAAAAGAGATCTCATATGACTAATTTCCGACAATTCTTTTCATTACCTAAATATTTTGTGAGAAATTGCGAGAGTACTATTAAGTTGGGTAATTTTACAAAACCCTGTATTGGATTATAATAAACATCACACGCTCTTTATCTATGTTTTATAGATAAAAAACTTCACATTTATAAATCTGACCAGTACTTGGCCATAAAAATACCACGCATAACTGAGCTTTTTGCTTAGATGCTAATTTTCAAAGAAATGCAGTTCAAGGGCAAATAATAAGAGTTAACCTTAGTACCTATATTTTTACATAAACTGTTGAATTCAATATTGAAGCTTTTTCTTACGCTTTTTACTCTTTACACACGCATAATCATCCATTGGTGAATTACATTATAGAATACTATAATCTCACACCTATGTATACAGCAAGCAAATCTACAAATCTGTTGATCATTTCTCTGCATTTTCTCTTAGGCCTCATCCGTTGATCATTTAAATTTAGTATCATTAGTGTACGTTTGGAATTACATCTTTTGGTCATTTCACCGAGAAATGTATTAAATCATGTCTGTTGGTATTTTTTCTGTGAAATACCTGTTTTTTTTATAATTTACCTGAATACCTCTGCATGGTATCAAAATTTATATCATCATTTCTTATAATTGAGAATAGAAAATTTCAGTTACATTCAACGTCTTACTGGACTGACACTCTACAGGATTCTCCTCACATGCAATGTGACGGCTGTCGTTAATGGAGAAGGACATGCTAATTCTTCCGGAGCACCTGACGTCATTCCCAGTTTTTAGTGAAAGTTCACATTGCAAGTGCATTGTTTTTGTGATGTTTTATTCTGATTCTCTTTAGTTTGCTTTTGTGTTTTTTTTTTTTTTTTTACTCCTTTGGTTTTGTCTGTATTATTTGTTCGCAATTTACATATATTTTTTTTTAATCTTCATCATAGGTTATAAGAATTTCACAAGTGTAAAGCTAGTCAACAATTGCCAGCATGCAGTTCATTTTCGAAAGCCCTAGCCTGAATTGCCTATGTTGTTAACTGGGTGGCCTATTTATTACAGTACAGGCAAGTACTGACATGATCTAGAAACTCTGGTTTCCGTTTTACACAGTACAGGCAAGTGTTGAATTGACCTAGAAACTCTGGTTTCAGTTTTACACAGTACAGGCAAGTATACAATTTACCTAGAAACTCTTGTTTCAGTTTCACACAGTACCGAAAGCTGGTGATATGCTCAGGTACTCAGCAGAGAATAATAAACAGATGATATTACCAATTGCGCACGTGGGAAACGTTATGTTTTATTACAGTTAAGTGTAAAACTGAAACCAGAGTTTCTAGATCAATTCAATACTTGCCTGTACTGTGGGCTGGTGTTCCTTGTACATGTTATCAACCTTTTCCTTTGTTCAACCCTCTGAGATATTGACGCATATTCTATACCATTATATTTCGATACTTAAATTTAATGTTATAAAATCTTGATTTTGTCCAAAAAAAGGAGTATTTCTGACAGAGATATTCGAGTCAGTATATATGTTCTTGCTAAACTGAGTAAAATGAATGGAAAGAAACAGAGAATTAAAAGTAATAATAATATACGAAGTCCTGATTGTCACTCACTCTCCAAAGCTAGGGTAACTGCAGTTTGGTCCTTGTTAATTTTTATGTGGAAAGTAGTATTTTTAAAATTTAAAATTACGCTGCAAGCCATATTTATTTTAAATTCAATAATGTAGACCTTTCTGTCATGACTAGTAGCAGGCCACTTGTTTTAATAACTTCATGACAGAGTTATAACCTAAAAAACAGAATAAGAGCAGAAGTTCATATACATATACACCATCCTTTGGATTTGAGATTCAATTTATTAAAATATCTTACTGGGAACATTGAAAGTAAGCACCAATTCTCCCTTTTTAATTTATTTTTTGGTATAATAAAAAACATTATTGATACCAAAACAAGATTGAAATTTATATACCAGTTATTCTCACTTTCAAGTTTCCGTGGGTTCTTATGGGAATTACGCGTGTGTGTGTGTGTGTGGGGCGGGGGGGTCGTGTTGTATCTATATATACCCTATTATTTTTAAAGAACCAATTATATATTATGGCCATTATAGATATTCTTCCTCCGTATGTACACGTAAGACCCAGTTTAAATAACACTGTTTCACAAGCATGAATGGATTGTCTGCTTGACCGACTTTATTTAAATCGTTATTGATTACGTGATTGTTAGCATATAGTGTATGTGTACATTTCCATATGTAGTTAACATAGCACATACAGGTGATTTATGACCATTCAGATATCGTGTAATAAAATTGATTATCTGTTGAACACATACACATATTTGTTTATTAACAATTTATACAATAGATTATTCTGCTGCATGAAGAGAGGAGGGCGAAAGAATTTTGTCGAGGACAACTTAGAGTTTTAAAGGAGGGGTGAAAATTTAAAAAATCCATTAATAAGATGATTGGTGTTTTATGCCACCATCATCAATATCAAAGCTGTATACTTTTCATAGATGAAGTAAATATGCAGGGGTATTAGGGAGCAAACTTATGGGGGGAAAAGGGGGGGGGGGGGTGGCATGGAAGGAATTTGAAAAAAAGGCAGGATGCAGAATTTGGTGCAAAAGAAAACGCAGGATCAAAAATCCTCAGGGAAAAAGGCAGGATGTACAATGGATGAAAAATGTCACTGAGTGAAAAAAAGGCATGAACCCAGAAAAAAAGGCAGAACAATACCAGGTGGTAGAAAAAAGGCAGTCTCGAAATTTTGCTGAAAAAGGCAGCACTTAAGATTACTTTCATGCCCCCCCCCTCCCCCAATAAAATCAAATGGTTGCTCCCTTATACAGTTCCAAATGTTAATCCGAAGCTAGTCCTATCTAGTCCGAGATTGCTCTGACGTCTGACTAGTCCGAAGCGAAAAGACAATAAAATACGTAGTCAAGGTTCGTATTTTGAAATGCAGTAGTCCGAGAAAAAAAACGGTTTTAATAGCATCACTAAAGACTTCGACAGAATTTCGGACAGGGAAACCGACAATCTATATAAATAAAGGTAACCTGCATGCAGCTTGGTTAAACTAAAACGTAAAATTGTTTTTGGCTTTATCCTTTTGGTAGTTTTGGCCTTTTTGAATTTTCTCTTCAACTTTTTAGATTATTGTTTTACTTTTTCAAACTTTTAGGCCTTTGAGAACAACTAATGAGTCATAATCCGACGAAATGTGCACATCTTCTGCATCAATATTTGTATCAAAGAATTTGTTTACATAATGGTAAGTCAGTATTCAAATTCGTTTTGATAATTTTCGATTCTCAGTTCGTACCTAAAAACTTTAAAGTGCTTGTTATTTTTTAATAATTACCTGGTGATTTTTTTATACCTTCTGTTTTTGTTTTGTTTTTATGTTCAATACAAGATAACTGTGAGGTTCAGTAACCTTTCATATTTTTTTTTTTTTTTTTTTTTTTTAAGAAAGGATATGGACACGATATCCAGACATGGAACTAAAAATTCTGGCAAAATAACAGCCTTTTCCTTTCACTGCCAGTTCAAGAAAGCCCTATTTTTTTTTATTTCTGAAATAAAGCAGATTTTTTTTAGTGCAAGTCAATCCAAGGTACAGTTGTATCTTTTTTTCATTCCATTTATAACATAGAACATAAATATCTTTTTTTTTATTTTTGTCAAAAAAAAAATGACTTTGAACAATGGAAATGACTAGTAAATATTCAAGACAGTTTTAAACTGTTTCTATCATTAGTTAAAACGGTTTTTGTAAAAAAAAATATCATTCATTTAGAAAAAAAGTCAGGTCATTTTGACCGGTAGAACACACTACAATAAAAATGGCGGTTGTGTGAGCACTGAATTAATCGATTATATTGATGGATGCAGTTGGTTAATCACCTTTATATTCAGGTTTCTACTGTGTACTGATGTTATCTGATAACGCTTCAGCCATAGAGTACACATAACTGACCTTAGTTGTTAGCAGCCATATTGACTGCAAGTTCATGAACTCCGGACATATTATTTTTTCCAGCGATAACATCAATGACTCATTCATAAGTTTTCAATAAAACATTTTATTAAAATTTACCAAAATATTCGTCCAACAGTTGGATATATATATGGTAAAATATATATGCACCAATAGAAAACACATAAATTTACGATTTAAAATGATCGAGGTAGAAAGTTTATACATTTATCCATCATGAAAATACAGTAGCACTATCAATAACTATTTCATCACACAATTATAAAAAAAATATCCAAATTTTAAATTCAATTCGTTTTTAGATGAATGTTACAGTATTATGATGTCTTTTTTTTTTAAACAAACTGATTTTTTCTGGTTATCCCTTATAATTTTACAAAACTTTACCAATAGTAATGAAACATTTTCTCTCAACATAAAACATTGGAATAACAATTGTGAACACTTTAAATGTGTATCTAATATACTTTAAAATAATTTCCTGTAGAAAGACAAATAAAAATATCAAATTACATGTAATATTTATGCAGAAAATATGTAAATTTTGGGGGTATTAATTTATGACCATATTTGTTTATTTCTAGATAATTGTAAAGCACTATTTTGTGGGAAAAGCATGTTAAAGATTGTCCATAATGATTGTAAATACATGTAAAAAATATCAATACATTGAGGTAGTTATAGTATACAGAGGTACATTGGTGAATAACATAAACATATTAACAAGCTCTTAAAAGATGGCGTCAGTACTATGAAATCATTTTACAATCCTACTTGAGCAGTAATGTAACAAAAATGCATAATCAATGATAAAAAGGATTGAGATTTCATTCTAAACTCAGTTTCATTGCACTTATACAGAAAAATAAATTCAAAAAGAAATATGATATGTAGCACGTTTTTACTGGATCAATTGCATACAATCGATTTTCACTCTTATTCCTGAGAACCACTGGATAAAATGTTCAACCAATTAAACACAAACAATCAAAATATTATATAATAATCATAATAACTCCCTGAGTTTGTCATTTATATAAGAAACATGCATACTATATGTACAATAGAATAATGATAAGCACAATGGATTCCAGCATAAAATACAAAAGGCAGTTTAGTTGAAGAAACAAAATCAAATAATCTATCAAACTTTACAAAATTACAATGGATCTTTAACAACCGAGTACTAAAAATTTCAGATGTTTAATTAGCTTAAAATTTCGCAATTTGAAGGAATTCAAAAACATAATACTTTAATTGGCAAAGTAGATATAGAACTGTTTACGACCACCCAAAACAGAAAACAGAAATATTAACATGAATGAACCAATTGTGGACTTGTGTTAAACAATGAGGTAGAAAATGCCAGTTCAGTGGCATGGAAAATACGTTCAAATTACCATTCAATTCTCAAGTAACCAGTCAAGGTTCAATTATACTTAGATGGTTTTTCATGAGATAAGGCTGCCTTTGTAACGCTGCTTTGATAAAGTAAAAAAAAAATGAAATAAAAATACCCGCATGGACAAAATGAGTCATCAAAAATACTCTTACCAAATGTAAAGTTCCTGAGATTTATCCCACAAAGAAAACAACATATATCAACTGTTGTACAGCATACACCTCAATTTGGCAGTTTCTGTTTTCAGAGCTGCCACTTCCACCCGTAATTTTAAATTTTCTTGTTCGAGTAAAGCCGCTCGAATTGCAATCTCGTCCTCCTTTGCACGTCTCAGATCTCTGGACCTTTTTGCAGCATCATTATTTTTTCGCCTCCGCTCCCAGTACGATTCATCTTTTTGTTCATCAGGCAGGATTCTTGGACGTTTCCTTGAGGCTGTGTAATTCCGGCGTTCTGTAGAAGACGAGACTCCGAGAAGCTGAGTCGGACCGATTCTTGCTTCGTTTGGACTAATGGTGGAACTCGAGCTCGAAGAACTTGTAGTGGTTGTGATAGGTGAAGGTTTTGATTGCGGCGTTGAAGATTCTGAACGTTTGTCTACCCCCAGCAACATGTGTTGACGATATAGACTGAAAATGTCCTCACTACTCATACTGAGATTTTGTAAAGCACTACTATCAATATGTGACGGGCTAAAACCTGGGATGCCATATGCTCCCATCGCTAACGGATCTTTAGGGTAAGATGCTAATGGACGGGTGGATGAGGACTTATTCTGAGAAAATCTTGGATTCATAAGGGCGGCTACTGAAGGAATCGGTCCAAGCATCGGATTAGGTATTAGTCCTGCCTGAAATGCTGATATCATACTAGCTACATTGTGATTCAAAGACCAGTTCGGTCTTTGATCAGAACCGTGTTCCAACTTGATTTTATCCGGTACTCCATTTAGTCTTTCATCACTGTCCGTTCTATCTTCCAAGTGTATTCCTGTATCATTAGTTGATGCTGGGGATGGAATTGATTCTGATCCAGATATTTCGTTGTCAACATTTTTTCGTTTGAATGAAAAATCTAAAGGCGAGTTGCTCCTATCTTCAGATGAATATCCATTGACACTGGAATTCGTTGTGTTACATATTGATTGCCAATTATCATTTCTGTTGATTTCTGAGGTTGTGTAGTGCATTTCTCCGTTATTTGGCGAGTCATCATCAGCCATATCCCTTTTAACATCCAAAATCAAATAAATACGAAAACCTTTTGTTCAGGGCGACCTACTCTGAAAAAGAAATGGGCAATATATTATCACGGAGATTATCCAATACACAACACCAGGTTTATTTATATCTAATATACACAAGATTAAACAAGTCAGTGACATAAATAACTTACCTTGATCACATTAAAACAACTATCCTCGAAAAAATATAAGCTGTAGCGAAAATTGGTTTAATGTTAAGTTGTGTATTGCCATTTGTGTCCTTGAGATATTATTACGTGTTTTTTCAATTGCCTAACATATTCCAATTGCTCGTAGGTCCTGACCTCACTTGACGCTAGTTACTTATTCTAAACTATTCGATAATTCACGTAATCCGGAATTAACTAACCAATCACGATGTCCAATTTTACTATGGGCATGTCCATGCCTTCATTCAACCCTTTAACGCTCATAAAACACGCCCCTATTGGTCAGTCCTAACTCCATGTTGCGTAAGGTCGAAACAGTTACATGTCATAAAATATGAAGCCTCGTTTTCAAGATTGAAATATTGTAATTCGTGAATCCACGCAAACATTTGTTTTAGAGGTGATGGTGTGTTACAATCAATTAAACCTGTGTATTTTGTGTTGATTCAGTATAATCAGTATAATATATATATATCTACATTCATATTTAGCAGTTTCAAAAAGCGTTATTAATTTGTAAAAATATTAAGTATGGTCAGTTAAGTGGAAACATTTGGAGGTCAGGTCAAATCTGCGTTTTATCAAACATACAGGGTAATTATCGGTAATGCACTGAACATGATAGAGATGTTATACTACGGAATTCAAATACTATATAAACAGTACTGATATGCCAAAAGGTGTTTGATATTGAAAAATAATTCAACAGCGACATGCTAATATTCTTAAATCAATTGCAGTGTGTTATTAATTTATAAAATTACATCAATTTTTCACTTAGGGTGATATTGAGGGCTGAAAATTGAGTTGCGAAAATAAGAAACGACCACTATTATACTGGTTTGGGGAGGGTCGAAAAATATTTTTGATAAAATAATTGATATACCTATCAAGTTTTCGGAAATAATTTAATTTAATTCTGACCCTAAGTAGTAGTAAATTGTTATATAGGATCTTTTTAGACGAGCTTTGTATTTAACTTATATATAAAAATGTATTTCCTGATTTTGAAAATGTGTCGCCAAATATATTCTAACTCCTAACTCAACCCTTTTATCGGATGTTTGCACCTTTATTTTAAACAATCATTAGAATTGAAATAGGGTCCACACCGGTCAAAGAGTCAACCTAATGTTTTATATACCTACTTCAAAATTAAAAAATGTTTTTCTCCAGAAACATATTTATCTATTAACAACTCTCAACTGAGAAGGGCTTTATGTCAAATAAGAATAAGTGCCCATGAACTAAAAATAGAAAGGGATCGATATAAGAAACCCTATATAGAAATGTGAAAAATGTTCTTCAAATCAAACATTTGTCAAACAGAAGATAACTTTCATTTTATAATTAATTGCCCATTATATAATTACAACAGAGAAATCATGTTTAATAATATAGGGGAGCTTTGTACAAAATTTAAAGATCGTACAAAGGAGGCAAAGTTTATATGGCTCAAATTTCTGGGGAAATAAATATCAGACGAGGTTAATAACTCTGGTCCTGTCCAGCATAGTTTTTATTCTATTTTAATTGTAATTTATGCTAATGAATCAATGTTGTATATATGTTGTTATATCTTGCCCCTGTGAGGGCCCATGATTGGAACAATAAATATTCTTATTCTATATTCTTATACAATTGAACCATCCTTTGTATGTCTTTTTAAACCGTAATATGTGTTTTCTTCATTGCTTAATGTTTTGTTTTGATTTGCTTGACCCATAATGGGTGTAATTTGCAAATGAATAAATTAAAATTAAATTATTATTATGATTATAAAGATATTACTCTCTGAAATAAAGGGATCATGTAGCTCGAGCTGTCATGGAAACTCTAAATTCAAAATTAAGTAAATTTGTGTAATATAATACAGTAATTTCTACAATTTATTTCTTGATAATCTGTAAACGAAAATTATTTTGAAGTGTATTTTATATTCCAGCTGTGTTTCTTTTGGTATTTCTTTGCTACATAAATTTGTAATATTTTTTCACAGTAGGTACGATTATGTTAGTGATACGGGATTTACAGAACCCCATTAACAAATTTAAATACAATAGAAAGAGGAGAAAAGGTCCTTCCTGTAATATTTAGCGTTTTCCACTGTGGTGTTTCTAAAATATCTTTATTTCAGGCAATATATATACATATTGCAATAATTTAAAATATAATGGAATGTGTAATTAGATAAAGAAATAATAGTTGTTTTTCAATTCAACATAGAGAAGGGTTTTTTTATGATCCAAAGTTTTCTCGCGAGAGAGACAGGTTATTTTTAATCAGTTTGACTATCGGGTTTCACTGTCATTTATTAATATTAGCCGTTGTCAAAGCCTGGATTGTACACAATAATATAAGGTTATTGTATTAATATTGAGGAAAAATAATATGTTGCATGACAAAGATCTCTGAATGGTCAAAAAAGTCTATTTTCCACAAAAATGACGTAAATTTTTAAAGCATGGATTTTGTGCTAAATTTTGGTTATGTTCTACACGGAATATTAGTTGCTATACAATAATACCATATACATTCTGCTGATTTACAACTCATCATTTGTGTTCATGCAGTCAATTACCGCTCATCAATATCCCAAAACACGGCAGATTCAAAATTCCAAAAAGTAACAAAAGAGTAAAACCAAAGCCATGCATTTAAGGACAGCTATGCAAAATATCAACAGAAATAGTGTAATATATGTACATAAAAAATGAAAAACAAACAAACAGTCAATATTGTCTTTGAACTCTGTCTCATACTAAAATCCGTGCAGTGTTAAAATCATGCCATCTCATTCCAGAGATAAAACGAAAGGGAACAACAAGTTTCTAAAAGTTAACAGACAACAAAGTTAAACACCCAACATATCTTTATATTCAGACCAGACCTCTACCTTTCGCTGAAGGGGTTCCTTCTGAGACAGAGAAATGCCTCTCGGGCAAATACCTCATCTTTGAAATGGAAATATAATCATAAACCTTTCACTTACTTTTGTCAAATTTTCAGTATTTTGCATTTATTTTGCCTCTTTTAAAAGAATTGCGCTTTTGTCTCCACCTTACACAACACCCATATACACAGCACCTCCGGAATGTGTTTAATTTTATAGCAGAGTTTAGAAAGATTGACCAGATGATGAAATCATTCCATATATATTTCCCAGTTACAATATTGATTACAAATCCAATGGAATGGAACGTAATGACACAACCTTGGAAAGATATATCAATATTCTACACAGCTGACCGATTTTCCACTGATTTACAATGAACCTGCCTTGACTTCTGGGATAGGTTTGGATGGTTTATATATACATATACTTCGGTTATAAATGATAAACACAGCCTTCATCGTTAGTTTTCTGATTAGATAATGAAAACCAACTTCTGAAATAATTAACACACTACGAAAATCCCTGCTTATAATCGTCATGTAATGACTCTCAACATGAAAGAAAAATTCGAATAAAACTACCGGTAATTATTATTTTGCCTCCTAATGAAACACCCTACGCATTATTAAGAAACATACTATACAAATTACGTCACAGGAAACATAGGAAGGTCAGTTAAGATGTGTAAGACATTATAAACAGTCTTTCTGAATAAAATAGTTGCTTGATGACCTCAATGATTTCTTTTTGTGTGAAAGACTCTTATTTGTATTGTGTGTATTGGATATTAACCCGATAGTGGTATATTCGATTTATGTCATGATAAGAATTACAGAATTACAATAATTTAGAACCTGGGATTTTTCAGGAATTTACTCTTATGCAGTGATAATGTATGATATCTGGCTCCACTTTATAGCAACATTTCCATACAGCCAGGGGAGAGGTGTGTGCGATGGCATCCCCCTTTAAATATATATTAAATTCGAAAGCGCTCAAAACTTTTTTGATTCCAACATACTACCTTATCATCAAATTTGAATGTAATTCACCCTGCATATAACCCTTTGTTAATTTTTTAATGAAATTATGCAGATTCTATTAAATACAGTACCATGTAAGTGTAAAGATACCCTAACTATCCTATTATACCCACAGGTACTATGTATGTCTGTACCATGTAAGTGTAAAGATATCCTAACTGTCCTATTATATCCACAGATACTATGTCTGTACCATGTAAGTGTAAAGATATCCTAACCGTCCTATTATAGCCACAGATACTATGTCTGTACCAGGTAAGTGTAAAGACACCCTAACTGTCCTATTATAGCCCCAGATACTATGTATGTCTGTACCATGTAAGTGTAAAGACACCCTAACTGTCCTGTTATACCCACAGATACTATGTATGTCTGTACCATGTAAGTGTAAAGATATCCTAACCGTCCTATTATAGCCACAGATACTATGTCTGTACCAGGTAAGTGTAAAGACACCCTAACTGTCCTATTATAGCCCCAGATACTATGTATGTCTGTACCATGTAAGTGTAAAGACACCCTAACTGTCCTGTTATATCCACAGATACTATGTATGACTGTACCATGTAAGTGTAAAGATATCCTAACTGTCCTATTATAGCCACAGATACTATGTATGTCTGTACCATGTAAGTGTAAAGACACCCTAACTGTTCTATTATATCCACAGATACTATGTATGTACCATGTAAGTGTAAAGACACCCTAACTGTTCTATTATATCCACAGATACTATGTATGTACCATGTCAGTGTAAAGACACCCTAACTGTTCTATTATAGCCACAGATACTATGTCTGTACCAGGTAAGTGTAAAGACACCCTAACTGTCCTATTTTAGCCATATATACTATGTATGTACCATGTAAGTGTAAAGACACCCTAACTGTCCTGTTATATCCACAGATACTATGTATGTACCATGTAAGTGTAAAGACACCCTAACTGTCCTGTTATAACCACAGATACTATGTATGTACCATGTAAGTGTAAAGACACCCTAACTGTCCTGTTATAACCAGAGATACAATGCCAACTGTTCGTTGACGTGATTTCGAATATATCATATTTATCCATAATTAATTTTATTGTAGGTTAACGTTCATTTTAATTTAAATTATCTGACACTGTGTTCTTGCTTTGTTTTTTTTTTTTTTTTGACAAAACGACAAGCTGCTACTTGACATCACAGGACATCGATCTTATTTACATTCATTATAGAAACACATGTGTTGTATAATATTTACTACTACTATATTGGAATATAAAGCGTGTAGGACCGCGGGTGAACAACACCACTGAATTTAACTGTCGTCATGGTGGTCAAAAGAGAAAAGGATAAATTACAAAACATAAAGCTTGTGAATAGAATTTTTTTAAAAAGATAAAACTGAAATAACGTTTAATTTTTTTTAAACAGGTTAGATTTATTTATAAATCCGAGGAATGTTTTATTAAATTCAAAGTATATTGAAGGATTTAAACAAAATATTTTCGAAACACCTTAACAACAATGGACCAACCATTTGCTTTTTTACGAGAAGGGGGAGAGGCAAGGAATTGATCTTAGATCCTTGGAGAAAAAAATCTAGGCATTCGTGAATCTGCATTTTATTTTTTGATACGAAAGCGTGATTGTTCCCCAATTGTGCAGTTCTGTTTGCTCTGCTTCGTTTAAATGAATAGATTGTCCATATGAATTTTTTTGAAGTATTAGACTTTGATCTTCTAGTAAAGAAAGTTTATAAGGAGAATTTCCTACATCTCATCTATCCTAATGAGCTCGAAATTAAGGTACCGCAGACACTGCCAAGTCTGCACCTTATCTTGACCTTCACATCGAAATTGACACCAGAGGAAGGCTGAATACAAAGTTTTACAAACGGGATGACTTTGACTTTCCAATCGTCAACTTCCCATTTTTGAGCGGCAACATTCCAGAAGAGTTGCTCAAACAGGGGTATGTTGCTCTTAAGTTGTAGTCATCCTTATTAAAGTTGTATGGATGTTATCGTGCCTTGGTTGACAGGTATGAAAAAACCGTCTCCCAAATGAAAATGGATCTGTTCGATTGATGTTGTCCCTCCCTCATACCGGATTTATGGGCAGCATGTCGGGTGTCCTGTTGGAAGCAGAGACTGCTTACTCTTACGGAGCACCTGAGCCTAATCCCGGTTTTTTGGTGGGGTCTATGTTGTTCTTATGTTTTTAGTTTTTAAGTGTAGTGTTTGTGTTGTTTTGGTCTTGTCTTCGTTGTTCTCCGGTGTTTGTCCGTTGTTTTCGATTTTCCCCTCCTTCGAATATCCATTTGGCATTTCTTGACTTTATTTATAAGGAGCTCAATTAAATTCTGACGCATTTTTGTAAATTTGAAGAATGAAAGCAATAGATAACATAATACGTGATAGTCCTTGTCAGTCTACAGAATCGAATTTATTGAGGCATGCGTGGGACCAATCAAATTCGGAGAATATCGTTTCCTTGTGAAACTAAAACAACAAACCTGGAAAAGCATAACCAATCTTGCTTGCCTGTGCGAACTTTACAGGTTTGAGAACGAGAAAAAAATCCCGTTTAAGTCGAAAGGTTGAAGTTTAATACTGAATTTTATGAACTTAATCTTAAACTGAATATACAGCAATATCTAGTCAGCCTGCAGATGGATATGTGGACGACCTGTAGATGGACAGATAAAATTAAAAAATAAAACTTGTACTTACTTGAACAATTTAAAGTCGTTTACTTCAAATTTCGCTGTTTGTTTATAATATGTCAATACCAAAATAACAAAAACAAAACTGATAAACATTTATATATGTTATTATCTAAAACAGGAAGTGGGAAGTTGGTCATTGAAATTTTCATCATTGTAGGAAATTGACGACGAATTATGTATACTTGACCCCTGCATGTTTGGTATGCAACATGGTAACATTTAATATATTTTTTAATGATCATCTCTTATAAAGCAGTTTATTATCATGCTTTTCCTTATATTTAATTATTCAATTTTTGTTTAAGTATATATCAATTATTATTATTGTTATTGATAGATAATTACTTCCTACTTTCCAGAGAGTTAGATTTTTATGAATTGTTGAAAAATCGAAATGTTTCAAGTATTTTAAGTATGAAAGTCGTCACTATGGGCTTTGTTGTCTCCATTTAGTATTATGTCATTATAAAAATATAATTCGATGCCGGAAACAAGTTCAGGAAGAACTTGAACATTCCCAAGTCCTTCAGATTATTGACAGGTAAAATTACCTTTTTTTCCATTTAAGTATATACATTAATATTTTGCTTTAGAACTTGGTATCGATTGTTACATATATCTAACGTACAATATGAAATAACTACAAAAAGCACTTGGAAATGAAAGTCCGAGGTTAAAGAGACCCTTCCATAGGTACATGTACTTAAGATGAAGTATTATTACAATTGGTCTATCTGTCGATGAGATTATTTTAAAATTTGACCAATCAATATCACGAATTGGCTGTTGAAAAAATAATCAAATTAGATAAACGGCCCTATAATTAAAGGTAAAAAAATACCATATAGTCCCATCCATGTATTGCTACATATGACATAGCAGTTTCGGAGATTTTAAGGTTTTGACCAATCAAAAACAAGTGACAGCAATCGCCGACGGGAACAAAATGAGCAAATTTCATAGAGACATCTCATAAACGACAAAATGGATAACAGGAAAGGTGAACAATGACGTACCAATCAATTAATGCCAACCAACAGATATAGAACCTCGAGAAAAATGACACAAAACACAAACATAAACATAAACATAACAGACTCAGGATATTCTGACTTTGTAAAGACACTGAACTGTGGTGAGGTATGCCGGTTTAATAAGTACCCAAACATCCCCCTTATCCTGACACTGGTGTATAAAACACACTATACAAACCAATACAGTATGGTTATCAACAAGGTGACTGCTTGCTAGAACCGCCAAATTCGTTGGACGATACACAATTTAGATACCATGGCCAGAGTGTGAATGTTTTATATCAAATTTTAGTTCATTTTTGACAAAAGCTTTAGACCATAAGGGATTTTTTTTTTTTTATAAATTAACAAACTAGAAACCAGTATCGATTATTAGCGCCATATTAAAAATCTGGCCAAGATGAAATATGTAAACTTAATAGATATCCTTCCATAGAAGTATTGGTTAATTTGATCAATCAGTTTCAGAAGAAAAAAAACCCACTCAATCTAAAAAGAAATAAAAATTGGCTTTCGTTGTGCCTCCGAATGGGGAAAAAAATAGCAAATTTTACACAGACACTCCTGTTATGGTGCTCTAAGGAAAACGATGGACATTCAGTGAGTAGAGTATTCCATTTCTTTTGACAATAAAATGTTTTTTGTTCTGAATGTCCATCGTCGCTATTTCCCAAAAACATCTTACTAAATTTTTAACAATTGACCGCCTCTACTCACGACCTTAACGGATAGCTCTAAAACATTATTTTTTACTGGATAATTGTCAATACATTATATATCTGCGATATTAAAAATTAAAAAATAACAAAATTACAATAATGAGTGAAAGAATTGCAGGGAAAAGTGTTCCCAGTCCTTTAAGGGGTGTAAGGGGAGTTAATCGAACCGCCAAACGGTTGGGCGACGGACATCGCTTGCTAAAAAACCGGAATAGGTCTTTTTGCTTAGGTAAGCGCGTGTAAATATAAAGAAAAAAGATTACAAAAATAACGACTTTTTAAAATGGCTAAAACAAACAAAGCACTAAAATACAAAAAAAAAAAAAACAGAACCCTAGGCAGCTGCATAAAATTTTTTCCCCAAATAATTAACACACTAAAAGATGATGTTGTTTTTACAGTAACCCTAAAGGATGAAGCTTTATTCGTTAAGAAAAATCACCACAGAATCCGTAAAATTGTTGTTTATGCAACGCCATCAGTGAAAAAATCAATATCTGGTTTCTGAAGAAATTATAATCATTTGATCTTTGTCCAAAACCAGTGCTGACCGGAATGACGCACACCGGATGAAGTATCTGAATGGTGCGCGTGAGGCGCATTGAGGGAAAGAAAAGACTAGAAAAAGCTTTCCCCCATTAATAAAAGAAATATTCAAATAAAAATTATTATACATCTTGTACATATTTAACATTCTGAACTTGGAAACAAGAAAAATTAAATGAATAAATAAATATTATATTTAACATGCTAAATATATACAACCACAAATGATTCTCAGATAACAGCGATAATAATTACACATTGTATGAGACCAATCTAAATAGAGGTGAAAAGCACTGTTCATTTTAGAATGAAGGATACAGGGTATGCGTCGTTTCCCTACCAAATTTATCAAAGCCGAACATAAAGTTGGCAAAAACAGTAGAGTATTAATTGATACAAAATGATGGTATTCAAAACAAGCATTTCCAAAGATCACACACAATCTTGTAGAAAAAAAAAGAGACAAAGTTGACCATTAAAATATATCGTTTTGTTAAAATTGGATAGACACCTGCAGGGCTGAGTGCGGTTTTGCAAAATTTTTAAGTTCGTCGCATCTGTGCTTTTAATAAAAAAAAAATATAAGGAAATAGATACACGACAATTCCCAAAAAAAACTTCAATCTAAAGACGCGGCCAGTTCTTGAGAATATTAACATAGCAAAACAAAATACTATTGAGAATATTAACATAGCAAAACAAAATACTATTGAGAATATTAACATAGCAAAACAAAATACTATTGAAAGAAAAAGTTTAAATCACGATAAAAAAAGAAAAATGTCTGATCATATATTTTTTTTCAATATTGATTTAGTAATTGCCTTTTAAAAACAATAAAAAGTAAAAGAAAATCAAAACCACTCTTGCATACGATTAATATTTATAATAAGTATACGAAATTATCAGAATAATAAATCATTATTAACATTTTATGTGTATTATCAAAGTTAATGATCACCTTATCAATTACATATGTTTAAATTTACAACCTGCTTTGTGGCATGTTGTATATTATTTTAGCATGTAAGGTCAAATAAAGGTTAATGTTTAAAATACCTACTTACATATCGTTCAAAATTCATAAACCACACATCCACACATAGTGATAGTTAATGAAATAAAAAAATAATGAAGCATCTGTTAAAAGAAATAAAAGGGATTACATGTCAATGGAAAACAAAGAAAATTGTTTAATGCCAGACCAGAATAGCTGCATTTGCCAATCAAAGTGCACATCGATATGCCACAGACAAGGGCATTGAGAGGTCACGTGTCTGTACATTCATAATTCACACTCGTCAGTCATCAGAAGACTTGATTTAGAAACTGCAAATAAATTCCCTGCAAAGTTATTCAGCAATGACCCGACAAAAAAATAAAGTTGAAGGGTTTATTTACGGTCAGCCAACACTGACCGCAGTGTGACCCACCGCTGACCACATTTAAATCATCATTCGTAGATGAAATAAAATGATATTTGAATTACACAGTTTTATCTTTTGTGGCCGTCATTCAAAATTACCTTTTAAAAAATTCTAAGCCATTAAAACATGCCTCAAATTTCAAGTTGCACTTCATATGACCGATGTCGCGTCCTCGGCGACCTAACATTCGTCTATTGTGTTCTATGCATTAAGTATAATTGTATTGTTCGGCTGATTGACTAAGGCTATATTATTTCATATGTATTTCTCGGGACATTTGCATGTTGCATTTAATACTCATGAGAAATAATTTTTTCATTTCTTTTTTTCTTTGACATGTTAATAGGTTTTATATTTGCAAGATTTTCTTTGCTCGATTTAAATGTGAATTAGCTAGGTTTACAACTAAGAAATTACAAGATCGCCGAGAAAGTAATTACGAAATCTCACGTAAAATTGATGATGACCGCAGGATGAACTTATAAAAGATAAATAATAATCAATATCAAATAGTCCGTTTATTGTTTATATTTTTGTCAATAAATGTTTACATGGATACTAAAAACCCATCAATTAGTTATTTAATGCCGTACACTCAGATACATTTAAATCATTTCTCTAAATTTGTCCGGACCTGCCCATACCCAGTCATTGAAACTCGTTAATTATAAAATACCTAGATCTAACACTTTTTTAATTTCCGATTTTTTTTCCTAGAGTGTGTAGCTGTTGGCTTTGTGTTATCTTTATAGTGATCACTTTAATTAACCATCTTGAATTAAAGAAACTATACATGCATTGCATTTAGGTATGAAGCTTTTATTATGGTTCTCTTTTTTTCATGTTTTTATTTTCAATAAAATAAGATAAACAGAAAAAATGTCTTGTTATATTACTTTACGGGGTCATTTCATACTGTAACGTTGCTGATATTTATTCTATATATGTACACGTCCTTGGAGACTTATTATTATCAAGAAGAAGCCTTTGCCTTAAGTGAAATCAACTTTACCTTGAATGAAAGACGGTAGGAATAATCGATAAAATGTTACTTAACCAGATTTGATTGTATAAGCCTGTATCTGTATAAAAATAAATCAGTCTGTATCCACAGATAATATATTTTTTTTATAAAGGAAGTATGGATAAAAGCAACTCTCGCAAGAGTTAATAGTGAAGGAACAAGGTTATAAGTGTTGCAACATTCCACCAGGAAACATTTGTTATCGCCGTATTCCCCTTTAAATTAAAACCTCTCTATCTCGCAGTTAATTAACCTAGTCATTAGATCAACCTTCTGAAATAAGCACATTATTTCCATACACCGATGTAGTTTTAAGGCAATATTGTGACTAAAAAACTAACACTGATAGACATACTGTTAGGTAGACATACTGTTAGTGGTTAACATACTGTTAGGTATAATGTTAGTGGTAAACATACTGTTAGGTATAATGTTAGTGGTAAACATACTGTTAGGTATAATGTTGGTGGTAGACATACTGTTAGGTATAATGTTGGTGGTAGACATACTGTTAGGTATAATGTTGGTGGTAGACATACTGTTAGGTATAATGTTGGTGGTAGACATACTGTTAGGTATAATGTGAGTGGTAGACATACTGTTAGGTATAATGTGAGTGGTAGACATACTGTTAGGTATAATGTTAGTGGTAAACATACTGTTAGGTATAATGTTAGTGGTAAACATACTGTTAGGTATAATGTTAGTGGTAAACATACTGTTAGGTATAATGTTGGTGGTAGACATACTGTTAGGTATAATGTTGGTGGTAGACATACTGTTAGGTATAATGTTGGTGGTAGACATACTGTTAGGTATAATGTTGGTGGTAGACATACTGTTAGGTATAATGTTGATGGTAGACATGCTGTTAGTGATAATGTTGGTGGTAGACATACTGTTAGGTATAATGTGAGTGGTAGACATACTGTTAGGTATAATGTTAGTGGTAGACATACTGTTAGGTATAATGTTAGTGGTTAACATACTGTTAGGTATAATATGAGTGGTAGACATGCTGTTAGTGGTTTACATACTGTTAGGTATAATGTGAGTGGTAGACATACTGTTTGGTATAATGTGAGTGGTAGACATACTGTTAGGTATAATGTTAGTGGTAAACATACTGTTAGGTATAATGTTAGTGGTAAACATACTGTTAGGTATAATGTTGGTGGTAGACATACTGTTAGGTATAATGTTGGTGGTAGACATACTGTTAGGTATAATGTTGGTGGTAGACATACTGTTAGGTATAATGTTGGTGGTAGACATACTGTTAGGTATAATGTTGATGGTAGACATGCTGTTAGTGATAATGTTGGTGGTAGACATACTGTTAGGTATAATGTGAGTGGTAGACATACTGTTAGGTATAATGTTAGTGGTAGACATACTGTTAGGTATAATGTTAGTGGTTAACATACTGTTAGGTATAATATGAGTGGTAGACATGCTGTTAGTGGTTAACATACTGTTAGGTATAATGTTAGTGGTAAACATACTGTTAGGTATAATGTTAGTGGTAGACATACTGTTAGGTATAATATGAGTGGTAGACATGCTGTTAGTGGTTAACATACTGTTAGGTATAATGTTAGTGGTAGACATACTGTTAGGTATAATGTTAGTGGTAGACATACTGTTTGGTATACTGTTAGCGGTAGACATACTGTTAGGTATAATGTTAGTGGTAAACATACTGTTAGGTATAATGTTAGTGGTAGACATACTGTTAGGTATAATATGAGTGGTAGACATGCTGTTAGTGGTTAACATACTGTTAGGTATAATGTTAGTGGTAAACATACTGTTAGGTATAATTTTAGTGGTAGACATACTGTTAGGTATAATATGAGTGGTAGACATGCTGTTAGTGGTTAACATACTGTTAGGTATAATGTTGTTGGTAGACATACTGTTAGGTATAATGTTAGTGGTAGACATACTGTTAGTGGTAGACATACTGTTAGGTATACTGTTAGCGGTAGACAAACTGTTAGGTATAATGTTAGTGGTAAACATACTGTTAGATATAATGTTACTGGTAGACATACTGTTGGGTATAATGTTGGAGGTAGACATACTGTTAGGTATAATGTTAGTGGTAGACATACTGTTAGGTATAATGTTAGTGGTAGACATACTGTTAGGTATAATGTTAGTGGTAAACATACTGTTAGGTATAATGTTAGTGGTAAACATACTGTTAGGTATAATGTTAGTGGTAGACATACTGTTAGGTATAATGTTAGTGGTAGACATACTGTTGGGTATAATGTTGGTGGTAGACATACTGTTAGGTATAATGTTAGTGGTAGACATACTGTTAGGTATAATGTTAGTGGTAGACATACTGTTAGGTATAATGTTAGTGGTAGACATACTGTTAGGTATAATATGAGTGGTAGACATGCTGTTAGTGGTTAACATACTGTTAGGTATAATGTTAGTGGTAAACATACTGTTAGGTATAATGTTAGTGGTAGACATACTGTTAGGAATAATGTTAGTGGTAGACATACTGTTAGGTATAATGTCAGTGGTAGACATACTGTTAGGTATAATGTTGGTGGTAGACAAACTGTAAGGTATACAGTTAGTGGTAGACATATTGTTAGGTATAATGTTGGTGATAGACAACTATAAGGTATAATGTTAGTGGTAGACATACTGTGATGTTTGTGGTAGAGATACTGTTAGGTATAATGGTGGTAGACATATTGTTAGGTATAGTGTTTGTGGTAGACATACTGTTAGGTATAATGTTGGTGGAAACATACTGTTAGGTATAATGTTAGTGGTAGACATACTGTTTGGTATAATGTTGTTGGTAGACCTACTGTTAGGTATAATGTTAGTGGTAGACATATTGTAAGGTATACTGTTAGCGGTAGACAAACTGTTAGATATAATGTTAGTGGTAGACAAACTGTTAGGTATAATGTTAGTGGTAGACATACTGTTAGGTATAATGTTGGTAGTAGACAAACTGTTAGGTATAATGTTGGTGGTAGACATACTGTAAGGTATACTGTTAGCGGTAGACAAACTGTTAGATATAATGTTAGTGGTAGACATACTGTTAGGTATAATGTTAGTGGTAGACAAACTGTTAGGTATAATGTTGGTAGTAGACAAACTGTTAGGTATAATGTTGGTGGTAGACATACTGTTAGGTATACTGTCAGCGGTAGACGAACTGTTAGATGTAATGTTAGTCGTAGACATACTGTTATGTATAATGTTAGTGGTAGACATACTGTAAGGTATACTGTTAGCGGTAGACGAACTGTTAGATATAATGTTGGTGGTAGACATACTGTTAGGTATAATGTAAATGGTAGACATACTGTTAGTTATAATGTTAGTTGTAGACATACCGTTAGGTATAATGTTGATGGTAGACATACTGTTTGGTATAATGTTGATGGTAGACATACTGTTAGGTATACTGTCAGCGGTAGACGAACTGTTAGATATAATGTTACTGGTAGACATACTGTTGGGTATAATGTTGGTGGTAGACATACTGTTAGGTATAATGGTAGTGGTAGACATACTGTTAGGTATAATGTTGGTGGTAGACATACTGTTAGGTATAATGTTGGTGGTAGACATACTGTTAGTTATAATGTTAGTTGTAGACATACTGTTAGGTATAATGTTGATGGTAGACATACTGTTTGGTATAATGTTGATGGTAGACATACTGTTAGGTATAATGTTGATGGTAGACATGCTGTTAGTGATAATGTTGGTGGTAGACATACTGTTAGGTATTATGTTAGTGGTAGACATACTGTTAGTTATATTGTTAGTTGTAGACATACTGTTAGGTATAATGTTGATGGTAGACATACTGTTTGGTATAATGTTGATGGTAGACATACTGTTAGGTATAATGTTGGTGGTAGACATACTGTTAGGTATAATGTTGGTGGTAGACATACTGTTACGTATTATTTTGGTGGTAGGCATACTGTTGGGTATATTGTTAATAGTAGACATACTGTTAGATATAATGTTCGTGGTAGACATACTGTAAGGTATACTGTTAGTGGTAGACTAACTGTTAGGTATAATGTCAGTGGTAGACATAATGTCGGTGGTAGACACTGTAAGGTATACTGTTAGTGGTAGACAAACTGTTAGGTAAAATGTTTGTGGTAGATATACTATTAGGTATAATTTTGGTGGTAGATATAATGTCGGTGGTAGACATACTGTAAGGTGTACTGTAAGTGGTAGACAAACTTTTAGATATAATGTCGGTGGTAGACAAATTGTAAGGTATACTGCTAGTGGTAGACATACTGTTAGGTAAAATGTTTATGGTAGAGATACTGTAATTTTGGTTTTAGACATACGGTTGGGTATAATGTTGGTGGTAGACATACTGTAAGGTATAATGTTAGTGGTAGACATACTGTTAGGTATAATGTAAGTAGTAGACATACTGTTAGGTGCAATGTTAGTGGTAGACATACTGTTAGGTATATTGTCGGTGGTAGACATACTGTAAGGTATAATGTTAGTGGTAGACAAACTGTTGTGTATACTGTAAGTGGTGGACATACTGTAAGATATATTGTTAGTTGTAGACATACTGTTGGGTATACTGTTAGCGTTAGACATACTGTTAGGAATAATACTAGTGGTAGACATACTGTAAGGTATAATGTTAGTGGTAGACATACTGTTAGATATATTGTTAATTGTAGACATACTGTTGGGTATACTGTTAGGTATATTGTTAGTTGTAGACATACTGTTGTGTATACTGTTAGCGGTAGACATACTGTTAGGAATAATGCTAGTGGTAGACATACTGTAAGGTATAATGTTAGTGGTAGACATACTGTTGGATATATTGTTAGTTGTAGCTGTATATTATTGTAGTAGACATACTGTTCAATATGATATTTTTAGTCTCAACTACCCAAGCGAGCTTGAAATTGAGGATACTACTGATACATCGAAGTCCGCTCCATATTTGGATTTTGTTTCTTGAAATCGACAGTGAGGGACATTTGAAGACAAAACTTTATGACAAACGTGATGACTTAAGCTTTCTTATTGTTAACTTTCCCTTCTTGAGTAGCAATATACCATCATCGCTTGTATATGGCGTCTACGTTTCTCAGCTTAATTGATATTTACGGGCATGCGCGAGTTACCATGACTTTCGACTAATAGGATTACTGCTGTCATAGAAGCTGCTTAACCAGGGTTTTATCAATGATAAGTTGATGTCATCACTTAGAAAATTTTACGGTCGTGATTACGAATTGATTGACTGTTACAGTGTTCCAATATTTAAAATGACGTTGACGTGTTCCCACTGTCGTAACATTTCATGTACGTCCACCGAATTGTGACTACCATCGGATTGACTTTGTTGAACTTCCCGACGGGTGCCGTACTGCTTACCCTTCCAGGGCACCGGAGTTCACTTCCGATATTTATAGGAGTTCGTGTTTTTCCTTTTTTTTTTAAATTTTCATTGTTTATTTGTTGTGCTTTGTGGTTGTTCATTTGTCTTCCCGGGTTTGTCTGTCAAATGGATTACGTTTTTTTTTGGTTTGCTCCTTAGGTATATTTGTCTTCTTTAGTCGCTATACATGGTGTTAGTAATACGTTAGTAGAAAGCATTCTGTTGGAAATTAAAAATGGTTGTATTTCAGATGGGCATTGTTTATCTAACTGGACAAAGATATTCAAACTTTGTAGATTCAATTATTTTTAATGTTCGACTACCAGTTATGATGGTTATTTCAGTTAGAATATATTGTATTACTGAAGAAATATCATTACCTTTAACTTCAGTACTAACGTATTAACTTAATTTTAAATATATATATATATATGCAAAAAAAGGTATTAAAAATAATGAGGTAACAAACAATAGTTACCTTGATCTCTCATCAATCGCTTTGTTCCAAAAAACAATTGTCTATTTAATTTCGTTTTGCATTTACAGAACAGGTAGAGAACTTACTTTGATCATAACTTCTTGTCGGATTATCAATGGCTAAAAAGATTACTTTGATCATAACTTCTTGTCGGATTATCAATGGCTAAAAAGATTGAAATCTATAACTCTTCATTAACTTTTTGTCGATATTTGAATACATTGACTTGTTATAACAGATGTATGAATATATAATTCACCCTATAATCTGATGAACTCGGTACCAGTAACTGATTAATACGAAGATTCTATAATTAATTCTTAGATTTTCCCTTTTAAGTCAAGGTTACTGGGTACCTGTTTGTAATTAGCGTCAACAATTACACAATGAAGATCATATACAGTAAACATTGATTCCATTACATCGATTCTGTATTATATGTTTGTCATACCAGATAATCGGATCGGCCTAAGATAGGACATCAGCTTTTTATGACCTACAACAAGGGTTTTTTTTTTATTTTTAGTTTTTTCGCATTCACAATTTGATATTATTTCTCAATACATCTGTAAATTTTAATTATCTGAGCGGATGACATTTTCAACCTAACAAGGTTACAGTTAACTGAAAATTGCATTACGGCACTTGCCAATAGTTGACTCTGTAATAATCTGTAACGATGACAATACATATAGTTGGGATTTGGGTGTGGATTGATACATCCTGACCTAAATTTGCTAGGGTCAAGACAACCTGATGCAAAAGCTAGAGGGCTATATCAGGTTATAGCCTGGTATATGTCCTCTATCAGCATATAACCTAGTTTGTCTTCTATTAAGTACCGCCTGGTGGAAGTCTGGTCTGTTCTCCACAGGATATAGCCCGGTATATGTCCTCTATCGGCATATAACCTAGTATGTCTTCTATAAAGTACTGCCTGGTGTAAGTCTGGTCTGTTCTCCACAGGTTATAGCCTGGTATATGTCCTCTATCGGCATATAACCTAGTATGTCTTCTATAAAGTACTGCCTGGTGTAAGTCTGGTCTGTTCTCCACAGGTTATAGCCTGGTATATGTCCTCTGTCGGCATATAACCTAGTATGTCTTCTATTAAGTGCCCCCTGGTGTAAGTCTGGTCTGTTCTCCACAGGATATAGCCTGGTATATGTCCTCTATCAGCGTATAACATGGTATGTGTCTTCTTCTATTAGGCACCGCCTGGTGCAAGTCCTTCAACAGGACAAAGCCTAGTCTGTTCTCCTTATTAGGATAAAGCCTGGTATATGTCCTCTATCAGCGAATTACCTGGTATGTATCTTCTATTAGGCATCGCCAGCTTTAGGGCAAAGCCTGGTCTATTCTCCTTATCAGGGTATAGCCTGGTATGTGTCTTCTATTAGGCACCGCCTAGTGCAAGTCCTTCAACAGGACAAACCCTAGTCTGTTCTCCTTATTAGGATAAAGCCTGGTATATGTCCTCTATCAGCCTATAACCTGGTATGCGTCTTCTATTAGGCATCGTCAGCTTTAGGGCAAAGCCTGGTCTGTTCTCCTTATCAGGGTATAGCCTGGTATGTGTCTTCTATTAGGCACCGCCTAGTGCAAGTCCTTCAACAGGACAAACCCTAGTCTGTTCTCCTTATTAGGATAAAGCCTGGTATATGTCCTCTATCAGCCTATAACCTGGTATGCGTCTTCTATTAGGCATCGACAGCTTTAGGGCAAAGCCTGGTCTGTTCTGCTTATCAGGGTATATAGCCTGGTATGTGTCTTCTATTAGGCACCGCCTAGTGCAAGTCCTTCAACAGAACAAACCCTAGTCTGTTCTCCTTATTAGGATAAAGCCTGGTATATGTCTTTTATTAGGCATCGACAGCTTTAGGGCAAAGCCTGGTCTGTTCTGCTTATCAGGGTATATAGCCTGGTATGTGTCTTCTATTAGGCGCCGCCTAGTGCAAGTCCTTCAACAGGACAAACCCTAGTCTGTTCTCCTTATTAGGATAAAGCCTGGTATATGTCCTCTATCAGCCTATAACCTGGTATGCGTCTTCTATTAGGCATCGACAGCTTTAGGGCAAAGCCTGGTCTGTTCTGCTTATCAGGGTATACCCTAGTATGTCACGCAGGTATCAAATTCTAGTTGGTTATAGGATCACATGACCGACATGTCCGAGAGTTAATTATAGAGAAACTAAATTGAATCACGTTGCCAAGGTTTCACATTCTAGCTGGCTACAGGAGCACATGACAGACATGTCTGAGAGGTAGGTATACAAAAACATGAATCATGTTGTCCAGTTACCAAATTCTAGCTAGATACAGGACCGACCAAACTTTAAAATCATCCTTATGTATAATCACTCATAATTACTTATGTTAAAACTGTCTGCAAAAGCGATGTTTAGATCATATGTAGAGAATCGTTTACTCGTTTGGCATTTATTATTGACATGTCTAGGAAGGCATATATTAGGGCTGGGGATGTTTTCTGATAATTTTAAAAGCTATTTAAATACCCATATTTTGGTTTTCATGATGGTTTTTTGTCTATTTCAGATTATCCATCAGCATATTTAAGTAATTTTGCATAAAGTGGCCCATACCTTACCTTCTGCTTTCAATTTTGACAATTATTGAATTCCACTTTGTTCCAGAACTGGACAAATTCGCAGGTTGTCAGATTAGCAATGCAGAAATATTCTCAAAATCTGGTTTGCAATGTATTGTTTTACTTAATTTGGATTAAAATATTGGTTAAATTTTGTTTTTGTCGGACATTTCCCGATCACATTCTTGCAACAGCAATACAACGTGAAAAATTAATGATCATCATGATAATATAATTACATATGTCCAGTTATATCTGATCAGCTGTCGTAATAACGGCCATTGTTAACTCATGCAGGTAAAATATGCGACCTGATTACATCTATATAAAGTATAGCTCAAAGTAAAACGCACAGATTAACACATGATAACATATCATTTGGACATAACTGACCATGTTGTCCGTAGTTATGAATGTGTACTTGGCGGTTTATGACAAGGGAGGTCATCTTATATTAGAATGTCCTCCCTTCGTGTCATATTAAATCATAACCAACCAATGGCCACTATTACATCAAAGGAATAATTTGTGTATTGCAAATTTTTTATGACCTTTCAGAATAAATTAATTGTTTTACACAGAGCTGGACGCCATGTCTCTGCTTTGGTAATTATTCATCCAGTATTGTTATTATAATTTTATTATTTTGTTTTCCGCATTCAGTTGATCTTCGTTAACTATCACTAAATGGAAAATTAAGCAATATTTTATCCATAAAAAAACTCGGACAACAGCAGTCAAACTTTAATAAAATTGACCGTATCAAATGTATATTTGATATGTCTCCTTGTCAGCAAAGATAACTGCCCTGGTCGAACTTGAGCCAATACAAGACGAGACGATACAACTATCCGTAGAACTATGTACGAGGCCGTTGACGAGAAATTGTCCTTGCAGTTAATACAAAATGGTGAATAAAATATAATTTTCTCCCTTTAAGAACGTTTGACTGGAATTATTTTGTTTCATTCATATCTTCATATGGTGTACTAGCTTTATGTGAAGTTTTTGAATTCCGTATGACCGTTTGGGAGGAGTTGCTCATATGGATTTAAGGTCAGGTAGCCCTCAGTCCCTAGATGTCGGCATGCACCAGGGGCGTAGCTAGACATATGAAGTGTTCGCAGAAATGTTGGCAACTTAAGGCCACCAGAGGATCGAGGGCAGATCCCTGGTGGAGGACCAGTGTCAGAAATTACTGGATTTTAGCAAATTATATCTGAATACAAGGGCATTCTTACACATTAACTGTTTTCGGTGTTTGTCACTAGAAACATGATAAAATCTGTAGTAGATATAAATGATGTGTAATTATATGTAAATGCTCAAAATTACCAGGGAAAAACCAGCGATCCCAGAAAATGTAAGCGATGTCTGCCTCTTGCCACTGAAGTTACACATGTATTGTTTGAAGTTTGAAAGTTCCCACACCATATTTTTGTCTTTTAATAATTGATAATGTTGCTAATATCATATTTTCGTTGGAAAAACGTGATATGACGCTTGTAGCATACTCAAACTAGTTTGAAATTGTAGGAAACACAACAGATGAGTCGTAAATTGACGAAATGTACATATCGTTTGCAAAATTGATAACACGGAATATTTGAGACAGAAAACGATACCGTAACATTCAAGGTACCATACTAATAGACAGAAAATAATGTACCATACTAATAGACAGAAAACGATACCGTAACATACAATGTACCGTATACTAGACACAAAATGATACCGTAACATACAAGGTACCATACTAATAGACATAAAACGATACCGTAAAATACAATGTACCATACTAATGGACAGAATACGAAGATTTATGGACACACGTACAGAGTGATACTGAATACCCAAAATTTTGTTGGCTGGTGGGGATGGCAAAATTAATATTAAATTGTAAGGATATGGACTAAGTGCCAATCAAAGGATAAAAAAACGGAAACGATATACCTTTAGGAAGTCTTCGGGTTAAACATGTAAGTGTTTTCTAGGTCAGTGGTCAAACAACGACAGACAACAACCCATTGGTAGCCTTGACCTGTTTTCTGCTCTTTGGTCGGGTTCCCCGTTTCCATTCTCTAATCTAACAATGAAAATCATTCCTGGTAAGTACTAAATTCCATGGACCGACATCGCAATAAAAGGCCGCTTTACCAAAGATTCAAAAGTAAGAAATAAGGTTTAATGATGGATCTAGGG
This sequence comes from Mytilisepta virgata, assembly GCA_028015205.1. NCBI lineage: Eukaryota > Metazoa > Mollusca > Bivalvia > Mytilida > Mytilidae > Mytilisepta > Mytilisepta virgata. The sequence continues at coordinate 2,549,173 of CM051518.1, read as the reverse complement.
TAAACAATTTTATACTGCCACTGGCAAAGTGTAATGGGTATAGCCGTTTATAGGATAGATCTATAGTTTGTATAGTTTAGCTGGGGTTTTACGCCGTTTTCAGCACATTTGGCTATTTCGCGTACTCGATCCAGATTCTATTGGTGGAAGACGCCGGAGTGCCCGGAGAGAACCATCAACCTTCGACTGGAAAATTGACAATCATTGTCAATTAAGATAGGAGTCGAACACAACCCCGTTAAAGGTTAGATTCGAACTCACAACCTCAATGTTTACAGGCAAGTGATAATTAGTAGTCATTACGAACTACCTAGACCAATTGGCTACCGAGTCCCCCTTGATCTATCGTAAACCATTTTAAACTGATTCTGGAAAAGTGTAATGGGTAGAAGTTTTCATAATGGATCTAGGGTAAACAATTTTGTATTGCCACTGGAAAAGTGTAATGGGCATAGCCGTTTATATGATGGATCTAGGCTAAACAATTTTAAACCACCACTGGGAAAGTGTTATGGGTATAACCGTTCACATGATGGATCTAGGGTAAAGAATTTTAAACTGTCCTCTGGAAAAGTATCATGGGTAGCCGTCTACACGATGGATCTAGGATAAACAATTTTAAACTGCCACTGGGACAGTGTAATGGGTATAGCCGTATACATGATGAATCTAGGGTCAACAATTTTAAACTGTCACTGGAAAAGTATAATGGGTAGGTTACGAACCTGAGAATTAAATACTATTATCAAACTGAAAATAAAAAAACTATCTTAAAAAAAGAAGCCCATAACATTTAAACGGCAAATTAGGAATTGTAAATTTTTCATTTCCAGTTCCTACATCTTCTATAAATATACTTTAGCAGTCACTTTTTATTGAATTTCAAATGTTACGACTAAGGAAAGAAAATCCGTAAAGAGCACGATCTGTAATATTTCTTTGTTATAAATATCAACTTTCCATTCAATTTTATATCATTTGCGTATATGATTATATATTAATATCATATCCCATTTTGTCAAACAACGCACTTGTTTATAATTCCATTTTACACGTTTATAAATACCACTAAGACGTTTTTCACTATAATACGTTAAGCATAAATCCATTAATGAGATATATAAACGTAAGCCATAGTTAATTGTTTTTCCCTGAGATTATACTGATCTATACAAATCAGCTATCTAACTGTACTGTCTGTTTTAGAGCCATTAATTCTAACATATAATAGGGATTGGAAATAAATGTACAAGGTTATAACGTATTAGTTCTGTTTTCTTTTTACACAAAAGTAATCGATCAAGTATTGATTCTTCAAGAAAAAAAAGGTATAAGTTTTATATTAAAAGGATAGGCACAATAATATATGTTTCGCCTGTCTCTACAGGGTTTTAGTTAAAACGGTATATGAAAGATGGCTGATGCTGATAATAGTGATCGTTTCTGAGCTACAGTTGACGAGAAACGGTTTCAGGTATATCAATATACTATCTAATAAGGTCTGTAATACCAATTTTGATCGCTGTATACTGATATGTATTTTGTCAATTTAATTCTGGTCAATAGTGTTAATGGTCGAAAAAACATTGTAAAGCCAACGACCACAGTTATATACATGGAAATACACCTCAGATTCCAAATACTTTACATCCTTATTATTAAATTTTTGTGTATCAATTACCTTATTAATGGCAAATGAGCCTGTAGTACCAAGGAACTCTAGGATCTCAGTCAGTACCAAGGAGAATTGGACTATACCAGCAGAGGCCCTTAACTGCAATACCAATGCATTCAAAGAATATTCTTAAGGCAATAGAACCATTGTTTATAAAACACCTGTTGTATCCAATCAAATTCTTCATTCCAAGTTAATTTGATTAAGATAGTTTAAACCAAACTGCCAATAGGACTAGAAATTTTCACAAGGTCCAGTTTTGGTAGTTCCAGACTAAATCATTTCTTTACTAAAATACAACAGGAAGTAAATACTAGAGGCTCCCAAGAGCCTGTATAGCTCACCTGGATTTAACTTTTCACCTTGAGCAGGACTAAAGATTTGAGTGTTGCAGTCAATTTGTCTGATTTTTCTATAGGGTTCTATGTTAAACTAATTTCAGCTGTGGCAGCCATCTTGGTTGACAGTCCAGGACACATTTCTAAAAGAGAAATCATCTAAGACCATTACTGCTATAAGTCTTGATCCAACTGGCTAAGTGGTTTCAGACAAGAAGATTTTTAAATGAATTTTCCTATAAGTTCGGCTGTGGTGGCCATCTTGGTTGACAATCCGGGTGATCGGACACAAATCTGAAAAAGGACCATCTACGGACCAATGCTGCCAACTTTAGTTCCAATTGGCTAAGTGGTTTCAGACAAGAAAATTTTTGAGTGAATTTCCCATAAGGTCTTTTGTTAAACTAAGTTCGGCTGTGGCGGCCATCTTGGTTCACAGTCCACAAAATTGGACATATTTCTGAAAGAGGACCTACTAAAGACCATTGCAGCCAAGTCTTGTTCCAATTGGTCAAGTGGTTTCAGACAAGAGATTTTTCAATGAATTTTCCCATAAGGCCCTATGTTAAATAAGTTTGGTTGTGGCAGCCATCTTGGTTAACAGTCCAAGTCATCGGATGTACTTCTGAAAGAGGACCATCTAAGGACAATTGCTGCCAAGTCTGGTTCCAATTGGTCAAGTGTTTACAGACGGACGAGAAGATTTTTCAATGAATTTTTTCATAGAGCCTTATGTTAAACTAAGTTTGGTTGTGGCGGCCATCTTGGTTAACAGTCTGGGTCATCGGACATAATTCTGAAAGAGAACCTCCTAAGAAGAATTACAGCCAAGTTGGTTCCAATTGGCCTTGTAGTTTCATAGAAGAAGAATTTTGAAATTCATTTTCCCCTTTTTCTATTTTTAGTAACACTAGCCATGTCAGTTTGAAGTCGGAGTTGACAGACATAATTTTGGAAGAGGGCCGCCTAAGGACCATTCCACCAAAGTTTGGTCCAAATTGGCACCGTGATTTCAGAGGAGAAGCCGTTTAAAGGAAATTTTATGCCAGACAACGTCTTTAAAGGGCAAAAACTCCTACAAGGGGTCAATCAATGATTTTGGTCATGTTTAATTATTTGTAGATCTTACTTTGTTGAACATTTCTGTGCATTACAGTTTGTCTTTATCTATAATAATATTCAAGATGATAACCTAAAACTGCAAAACTTCTTTAAAATTAACAATTCAGGGGCAATAACCCAACAAATGGTTGACCGATTGGTCTGAAAATTTCATGGCAGGTAGATCTTGACCTGATGAACATTATTATCCTGTCAGTTTTGCTCTAAATGCTTTAGTTTTTGAGATATAAGACAAAAACTGCAGTTTACCCCTATACTCTTTTTTTTAGTTAACGTACTATGACGGATGACGATGAATGCCAAGTGATGAGAATAGCTCACTTGACCTTTGGGCCAGGTGAGCTAAAAATGAAGTATCGGTAACTCTAGATAATGGTACACTTCCATCTTGTACTGCTTACCTTCACAACATTTTGTTTCTTTATAAAAAGAGGTTTAACAAATCTTAAAAATGAGTGGAGGTTAGTATCAGTGGTTATTTAGGTGTCCCGTTTCCAAAGGGTCTTTTCTAAATAAATTTAACCAATACTCTGGAGTTTGGTTTCAGCTGTTAGACAGGTGTCCAGTTTACAAAGGGTCTGGTTTACATAAATTTCACCAATACCTGGTTTTACTACTGTCTGAGAATATTTAAACACTGTCTTATTTGTTAAACTTTTAATCATAAAAAAGCAAGCCCTTCCTCTAAAAAAAGTTATTATTCAAATATAACACTCAAGTGTGGTAACTTGTTCCTCTCAGTGGTGTGGATGTTTTAAAATCTGATGACATTGAACTATGGCTATGTCCATGTCCATGACTATGACCATGACTATGACCATGACCTTGACTTTCACTGTGTGGCCTGTATCCCTGTGATCCGTTTTCAAGTATAGGTGATGGACCATGCTGTTGGTGTTGACCTGGAGTAAAACCGGATGTTCCAAAACTTGATGAAAAAGCTGGACTTCCTAACATACTAAAGCCTGAAGCTCTTGTCCAATCATCTTTAAATATTTGTATGGTCAACATACTGACCATATTAGAGAGTCTACTGTATACATGAGCCAGGACCATTTGTTCATCAGCATCTCTCCTGACCCGAACTTGTACGGAACCTGCCTGAAATAATAACATTTATCCTTACTTAATTTGTACATAACCTGCCTAAAATAAACAATAAAAAATTTTCCTACCCTACCTATTACATTGCCGGCCTGAAAAAACATGTTGTCTAAATGCTTTCCTTCATCATTGTTTGGACCCCACTGGCCTCTGGCCACCCACTTGTTATATATTGCCCTCCACCGACCAACTTTTTATACATTGCCCTCCACCCACCCACTTGTCATACATTGCCCTCTGTCCACCAACTTGGCAAACATTGCCCTCTGCCCACCTACTTGTCATACATTGCCCTCTATCCACCCACTTGTCATACATTGCCCTCCACCAACCCACTTGTTAAACATTGCCTTCTGCCCACCCACTTGTCATACATTGCCTTCTGCCCACCCACTTGCCATACATTGCCCTACATCCACCCACTTGTCATACGTTACCCTCCTCCAAGTTTGGTTCCAATTGGCCTTGTAGTTTCATAGAAGATTTTTTAAAATTGATCCCCCCTTTTTTTCTATTTATAGTAACAGCAGCCATGTTGGTTTGAAGTTGGGGATGCCGGACATATTTTTGGAAAGGGGCCACCCAAGGCCCATTCCACCAAAGTTTGGTCCCAATTGGCCCAGTGGCTTCAGAGGAGAAGATCTTTAAAGGAAAATTTCTGCCAGACGATGACTTTAAAGGGCAAAAACTCCTATAAAGGGTCAATCAATGATTTTGGTCATGTTGACTTATTTGTAGATCTTACTTTGTTGAACATTTTTGTGGGTAACAGTTTGTCTTTATCTATAATAATATTCAAGATAATAACCTAAAACTGCAAAACTTCCTTAAAATTAACAATTCAGGGGCAATAACCCAATAATGCGTTGACCGATTAGTCTGAAAATTTCATGGCAGGTAGATCTTGACCTGATGAACATTTTTACCCCCATGTCATTTATGCTCTAAATGCTTTAGTTTTTGAGATAGAGGACCAAAAGTGCAGTTTACCCCTATGTTATATTTTTAGCAGTGTCGGCCAAGTTGGTTGGCAGGCAGGGTCATCGGACATATTTTTAAACTACATATGCTAATAATGCTTGTGGCCAAGTCTGGTTCCATTTGGGCCTGTAGTTTCAGAGGAGAAGATTTCTGTAAAAGTTAATGGACGATGACGGACGCCAAGTGATTAGAAAAGCTCACTTGACCCTTTGAACAGATGTTCCCTTTTGTAGCTTGTACTTCACTTCCCTGAAATAAACAATAATCATATCTCTACAGGTAACAATGTTCTGTAACGGTGACAAGATCAGGAGAATAACAAATCTGTCTGTAGGTAAATACCAACACTCTGTTTATGGTGGAGACTGATTTCAATTATTCCTCCCCTGTTAGTTGATGGATGGATTATTTTACATCCAGTGCCAATTATTACATGCATATCAGGACATCAGGTCACCTCAATCAGACACATTATTCTATATCCTAGCAGACCAGTCTTCCCTCTTACTCCTAAATGCCACGTTCTTGGCAGGGAAGCAGAAAATACCTATTATAAAGTCTCTGGTTTGACCTGAAAGGAATTAAACTATGACCTTAACTGTTAAGATATAACTTACCAAAGTTCCAAAAGACAATGTCCAGAAATGTTCTTGTCTGAACTCTAAAACACCATCTAATGTAGATGCTTCTCGTAAAACTTTGTCTAACTGGCTTAATAAATGGGCTGGTGAAGTCTGAAAAAAAAAAAATTATTGAAAGATCAAATGAGTAAAAGGTCGATAAGGAATATCTGGTGGTCTACTGACTTGTTAGGAACATAAATATATAATTACCCTTCATGTTTTCAAACAATAATTTTCTTCACGCAGAAGATAAACGCATTAAATCACAACGAAATGCATTACATATTTCAGAGGTACAACCTACTTCAATGGACGCAAATCTGATATCAAATCAAAACAACTTAACATCACACTATATAAATTAGCAACAAACGTCACAGTTCTGATCCTGAAAGAGTAGATGTGAATTAGCAACAAACGTCACAGTTCTGATCCTGAAAGAGTAGATGTGAATTAGCAACAAATGTCACAGTTCTGATCCTGAAAGAAAAGATGTGAATTAGCAACAAACATCACAGTTCTGATCCTGAATGAGTATATGTGAATTAGCAACAAATGTCACAGTTCTGATCCTGAAAGAGTAGATGTCTTGAATGAAGTTCAGGATAAAAATGTAGTTATTAACTTTTAACTTCTTACATTCAAACCTTCTTGTTGGGTGTTACAACGCTTATTAAAATAAACTCTTGTGTGCTCTATAAGTGCCTGTGGTGTAATCCTTTCTTGAGAATTCTAAAACGGCCAACCTGAAATTTTTTATTGAGTGTACAGGCCCGTTGCAATGACTAGCAACTGATTTTTTAATAATAATAATAATAATAATCTTTATTTGCAAATTACACCCATTATGGGTGAAGCAAATACAAAGAAAACATTAATCAATAAAGAACACACATATTACAGTGCATAGAGACTTACAAAAGATAGTTCAGTTATATAAAACATTATTAAGGTTGACACTATTTCAATTCTAATGATTGTTTAATAAAGGTGCAAACAGCCGATACAAGGATTGATTTAGGAGTTAGAATATATTTGATATTATCTACGGGCAAAAAATTTTCAAAATCAGGAAATACATTTTTTATGGTTTCAAAGAGTAAGAGTTTTCAGAGAGATGGTTTTGCATTCCAATCTTTTAGCATGGTGTCTGTTTCACCAACATATACCATATGTTTGCATGAAAAAATAAGGTGTTGACCCTTGCTCTGGGTTTCCAAGAGTCAAACACTTTTATTTTTTCATGCTCGTGATCAAGGCCATATTAGGTGAAACATTGGGCAATATTTACTTTTAACTTTTGTTGTTTTTTATGATTTTGAATTTGATTTTGTTCGACTTGTGTATATTTTACATTTAAGTCACTTTATGTACTTTTGACAGCTCACCATTTCCATTTATTTTCCTTGTATTCAAATGTTAGAATATACTATCTTTTCACCAGTAAAATGTATAAACCAAACTATTTACCTGAAGGAGTATTTTCCCTGTGTATGCACTTAAGGGAAACATAGTACCACAGGTCATTATAGCTATACACACTGCCGCCCAGGTATCAGCTGAATGGTATAATCTGAAAAACAAAATAATGGAAAAATAGTACCACATGTCATTATAGCAATACACACTGCCGCCCAGGTATCAGCCGAATGATATAACCTGAAAAACAAAAATAATTGTTTGGTTACTACTGGACTGAGATGATAAAAGTGTTATTTCCCAACCTATGTGCCACCTGATCAACCTAGAGAGGATATTTGAAAATTTGACCAATGAGAATCAAGAATTGAATCTGGCGATGATGTTTTTCAACTAAACTGAATGTAGTAAGATCTTTATATAGATATCCTTCCATACATTATATCTACAAAGTTTGGTTCCAATTGGCAAAGCAGTTTCAGAGGAGATGATGAATTATCTAACAACGATTGACTATAGCTCACATGTCATTTTAGACTTTCCATTGAAACAATTACATTTCCTGTGCATATATTCTGAAATTGTTTAATAATCTATTGTTAGTATCCATGGTTACAAGCCCAATCAAACTCAGACAAAAGACTATATAATTAAACCACATGTTTCTGCAAGTGTTTTGGTGCAGAAAGACCTTCCTCTGTTATACCAATACTACTTACACCAATAATCAGCTGACTAATACTGACTTACAAACAAAGGTTTATATTAAATTACACTTTTAACAGCACTGTGACCAGGAAAATGATACATATAGGCAGTCTATTTTATGTTACATGTTAAATGTTACAACTTATGTATCTCCATTCTTACATCTTACTTTTTTTCAATTACTTTTTATGCCCTGCTATGAATGTGGTTGGGACATATAGATTTACCCTTGTCCGTCCTTCTGTACATAGGTGAAGTTTTGCTTTTAGGTCCATTTCTCAGAAACCTATAGTAATATATCAATGATATTTCACCACTACAGTCCTGTTGTATAGTACAACACAGTTCAGCAACACTTTGATCACTATGACCTACATTTTATGCTTCAGTGACTTTGGTTAAGTTTTGCGTTTAGGTTCATTCCTCAAAAACCTATAATAATATATCAATGATATTTCACCATTACAGTCCTCTTGTATAGTACAACGCAGTTCAGCAACACTTGGGTCGCTATGACCTACATTTCATGCTTCAGTTACTTTTTTTTTGGTTAAGTTTTGTGTTTAGGTTCATTTCTTTGGAACTAAGAATAGCGTAGCAAGGAAACTTCATCAGTGGATGTGCCTTTGATAGTACTGAGCATTCATATATAATTATCTACATTTTAGGCGAGGCATCCATGTCTTACCGACACAATTTTTAGTTTTCTTCTGAATTAATCAGAATTGGTGACAGAACTCTAAGTATAATAATTTTATTACATCAAGAATATTGTTACAACTTCTGTATTACACTAATACTCACTTTGTATCAATTAAAATATAAGTTATTATCAGAGCAACACCACCAGTAAATCCTATCAGAGCCATTGGGTTTATTCTGGGTAACAGCAGTTTACTTAAACCAGGTATTACATGACAAACACTAAAAATATAAAATGATCCCATCACAGCCATTAACTTAATTCTATGTAAAATATATGGTACACACAATAAAATATAAAATGATCCCATCAGAGCCATTAATGGCCTAACTTTAAAACATTCTAAGACTAAGAGATATGTTCTTGGTAAACTTATATGAGATAACCTTTGTAAATATTTATTGAGACGAATCATTTTGACATTTAGAGGGGGAAATTTCTAGCATTTCTAACCCACTTCTGGACTGAACATCTACAGTTCTCTCAGATATACCTGTCATGTGCTATGTATTCTCTATACATACTACTCAGACATGTCTGTCATGTGCTCCTGTAAACAGCTAAAACTGGATACCCAGACAACATGATTCGTGTTTCTCTATACCTACCTCTAGGACATATCTGTCATGTGTTCCTGTAACCAGCTTGAACTGGATGCCTGTACAACATGATAAATATCTCTCAGACATGTCTGTCTTGTGCTCCTGTTACCACCTAGAAATGGATGCCTGGACAATATGATAAATACCTCTCAGGCATGTCTGTCATGTTTTCTTGTAACAAGCTAGAACTGGATGCCTGTACACCATGATAAATACCTCTCAGGCATGTCTGTCATGTGCTCCTGTACCCAGCTAAAACTGGGTACCTGGACAACATGGTTCATGTTTCTCTATACCTTCCTCTAGGACATGTTTCTCATGTGCTCCTGTAACCAGCTAGATCCTGATGCCTGTACAACATGATAAATACCTCTCAGGCATGTCTGTCATGTGCTCCTGTAACAAGCTGGAACTGGATGCCTGTACAATGATAAATACCTCTAAGACATGTCTGCCATGTGCTCCTGTTTACAGCTAGAACTGATGCCTGGACATGATACATACCTCTCAGACATGTCTGTCATATGCTCCTGTAACCAGCTAGAACTGGATGCCTGTACCACATGATTCATAGCTCTATTGTTTATGCAGTATGTCAGTGTAAAATGTACTAAAAATGCAAATATTGTAGCTGCCATCAATCTGCCTCTGAAAGAAAAATTTCAAACTTCAAACAACACAATTTTATTCTTAAAATCTTATTTCATACTGCATTGCCCTGTGGCTTCCTGACTGAACAGTATACAAAAGAGAATAAGTGAGTATTCCAAAAATATCACACTGAACAGTATACAATGGGAGATAACTGTGAATTCCTAATATATCACACTTAATAGAATACAATTGGGGATAACTGAGTATTCCAAAAATACAATGGGAGATAACTGAGTATTCCATATATATCACACTGAACAGTTTACAATGGGGATTACTAAGTATTCCAAATATATCACACTGAACACTACACAATGGGGGATAACTGAATATTCCATATATATCACACTGAACAGTTTACAATGGGAGATAACTGTGAATTCCTAATATATCACACTAAACAGTATACAATTGGGGATAACTGAGTATTCCATATATATCACACTGAACAGTTTACAATGGGGATTACTAAGTATTCCAAATATATCACACTGAACACTATACAATGGGGGATAACTGAGTATTCCATATATATTACAGGATACAATGTACCAATTCATAAAATACTGGGTGCAGACATCTTGTGAAGGGAACATTTAGCAGTGAAATGAATGTGAGACTCGCTGCCCATTGGTCAATATTAAATTAAATAATAAATAATTTTGTAGTGGTTCTTCCTTCGAAACATATGAGATAAAAAAAATTTAAACAAGCTTTTAAGAATGTGGGTAATTTCAATGACTTAAGTGGGTACCCCCTGATTTTTAGTAAACATTTATCCCCCCTTTTTGGGCCTCAATTTTCGGCATGAAAAGCAATGGGAAAGTACCATTTTCGTTGCATTAAATTAATCAGATACATTTCCACTTAATTGAGGTGCTGTTATTTTTCAAGAAATTATTTTTCATTTTTATGAAATTTTCTTTCATACGGAGATTAACATAGAAACTAAATTGGTGCTTTGCACTCTACACTGAACAGTATACAACTGTGTATTCCAAATATACCACACTGAACCATATAAGTGGGAGATAACTGAGTATTTAAAATATATCACACTAAACCGTACACAACGGGTGATAACTGTGAATTCCAAATATACCACACTGAACCGTATACAGTAGGAAATAATTCATTATTCCATATAATATATATCACACTGAACAGTATACAATGGGGGATAACTCATTGTTCCAAATATATCACACTGAACAGTATACAATGGGGAATAATTGTGTATTCCAAATATACCACACTAAACTGTATACAGTGGGAGATAACTCTTAATTCAAATAAATCACACTGAACAGTATACAATGGGAGATAACTGTGTATTCCAAATATACCACACTGAACTGTATACAGGTGATGTATGGATGAATTGTTGTTAAACATCCATTGGCAGCCAGGTGCATATCAGGACGTTGATATGATAATGAATATGAGCCCTGCTTTGTACTAGATTGACACACTGAGTTGGATTTATAATGTGCTAGCTCATGAGGTAACTATACGTAGGAAGACATATTACCCCACTCGGACACATTATACTGATTTCGAGCCGATCAGTAGATCTTTGCTCTTACTCCTAGATGCCACGTGTGGAGGTGAAGCAAATACCAATTTTAATGTCTTTGGTTTGACCCGGCCGGGGATTGAACCTACAACCTTCCGCACTTGAGGCAAGCATGCTACCACGAGACCACCAAGGCAGTTCGTATACAGTTGGAGATAACTGAGTATGCCACACGAGAGTGGACACACTATATGTCTTGCCTGAGTACGCACATGGACACAAAAAAAGGATTATCTTATACCTGACATTGCAAGTCAAAGGAAAATGTGTTAAAAGAAATAGTAATGGTCAGGCGATAATTTGTCTGAAAAATCGCATGTATGTCATTCAAGCACAGGCTCTTGTCTCAAAAAAAAAATACTATATATTCCAAGAGAAATTTTTTTCTTCTGAGACAAGAACCTGTGCATTCAAGCCTAAAACTGTGTCCAAGGTGAGCTGACAGGTCTGAAATTCAAGTCAAGATCTCGTTGCAAATGTAGTACAATTGCTGAGAAATAGACTAAATCATGAAAATGTATATTAAGTCACTCAAGCATGAAATTCAGGTCAAGTTCAGCTGACAGGTGTTAGACTGGCATGTATCCACCAAGAACTACCTACAGACCAAATATGATGTGCCTAGGTAATACAGTTGCTGAGATATGGACTTAATCTAAAAAATGGGTCAAAGACACAAATGGCCGGGTTGCTTAGTGTTTATTGTTGTGGTGACAAAGGTGATTACAAGATCATATTGCACATTGGCAGACATGAATATTTATATAGACAAAATCAGACACATTGTATGTTGGTGTACGAGCACAGAGGCAGCCATCAATTTAATTAGAAATAGGTGAAGTAAGCAATATTTGATTTGATTACATGTTGATAAACACTTGTTTGGAAAAATGGGAAATAATTCCTGAAATGATTCCATAAAGTGGGGTGCACATCTTCAATACGTATTAAAACATTCTGTGAAGTTTCAATGATGTGGGTGAAAAACTGTAGGAGGAGTTATTTCGCAAAATAGGTACCCTCTATTGAAGATGTCAATAAAAAACGACTAAGTTCCAAAGTTTGGGAAAAAGGGAAATAATTCCTGAAATAATTCCATAAAAAAGTGAGGTGAACATCTTCAATATATATAGAAACATTCTATGAAGTTTCAAGGATGTGGGTGAAAAACTGTAGGAGGAGTTGATTTCACAAAATAGGTACCCTCTATTGAAGATGTCAATAAAAAACGACTAAGTTCCAAAGTTTGGAAAAATGGGAAATAATTCCTGAAATAATTCCATAAAGTGAGGTGCACATCTTCAATATATATAGAAACATTCTATGAAGTTTCAAGGATGTGGGTGAAAAACTGTAGGAGGAGTTGATTTCACAAAATAGGTACCCTCTATTGAAGATGTCAATAAAAAACGACTAAGTTCCAAAGTTTGGAAAAATGGGAAATAATTCCTGAAATAATTCCATAAAGTGAGGTGCACATCTTCAATATATATAGAAACATTCTATGAAGTTTCAAGGATGCGGGTGAAAAACTGTAGGAGGAGTTGATTTCACAAAATAGGTACCCTCTATTGAAGATGTCAATAAAAAAACAACTAAGTTCCAAAGTTTAGAAAAATGGGAAATAATTCCTGAAATAATTCCATAAAGTGAGGTGTACATCTTCAATATATATAGAAACATTCTATGAAGTTTCAAGCATGTGGGTGAAAAACTGTAGGAGGAGTTGATTTCACAAAATAGGTACCCTCTATTGAAGATGTCAATAAAAAACGACTAAGTTCCAAAGTTTGGAAAAATGGGAAATAATTCCTGAAATATTTCCATAAAGTGAGGTGCACATCTTCAATATATATAGAAACATTCTATGAAGTTTCAAGGATGTGGGTGAAAAACTGTAAGAGGAGTTGATTTTACAAAATAGGTACCCATTTTCCCCGCCCGCCCGCCCGCCTCTGTGCAACCCCGCCAAAAATGTAACACAAGTCACTCAAGCATGAAATTGAGGTCAGAGTCCAGAGATAGGTGTCAGACTGGCATGTGTCCACTAAGAACTACCTATTGACCACATACGGTGGGTCTAGGTATTAAAGTTGCCGAGAAATGGACCTAACCTCGAAAATGATACAAAGTCACTCAAGCATGCAACTGAGGTCAAAGTCCAGCGACAGGTGTCAGACTTGCATGTACCCACTAAGAACTATCTATAGCCCAAACACAGTGGGTCTAGGTATTACAGTTGCTGAAAAATCGAATTAATGAAGAAACTTGGATGAAAGTCACTCAACCATGAAATTGAGGTCAAGGTCCAGTGACAAATGTCAAACTGGCATGTACCCACAAAGAACTATCTATAGACCAAATACGATGGGTCTAGGTATTAGTTTCTGAGAAATGGACTTAACCATGAAAATGCGATGCAGGTCACTCAAGCATGAAATTGAGGTCAAGGTCAAAAGACATGTATCAGACTGACATATACCCACCAAGAACCATCTACTGACCAAATACGGTGGGTCTAAGTATTACAGTTTCTGAGAAATGGACATAACCACAAAAAATTGACAAAGTCACTCGAGCATGAAATTGAGGTCAAGGTCCCAAGCCAGGTGTCAGACTGGCATGTACCCACTAAGAACTATCTATAGACCAAATATGGTTGACCTAG